>CAJQTT010000009.1:2449166-3673750 GCA_906901655.1 Sminthurides aquaticus | reverse complement strand
CAGATTAACCCGTTTTGATACAGCCAAAATCCAATTAACCCGTCTTGATGCAATCAAAACCAGGTTTACCAATTTTCATATTGTTAAAATCAGATTAAACCGTTTTAAGACTGTCAGAATCGGATTGAATCGTTTTGATACAGCCATTCTGATACGTATCGGTTTTTGATTTAGATGTTTAACTGCTAATTCTGAGTTTGGCTTCCTCAAAACAATTTCATCTGCGTATGAATGCGTCGAATCGGTTGAACCTGGTTTTTGACTGCCTCAAAACAGCTTAATATGATTTGACTCTCTCAAACAACTTCATTTCATTTTAACTGCCCCGAAATAGCTTTCTTTCTTTTTGGCTACACTCAAACCACCCTATCGGATTTTGGCTGCAAGAAAATGGCTTCATTTGATTTTGGCTGCCTCAAAACGGCTCTACCTGATTTTGACTGCCTCAAAACAGCTTAATCTAATTTTGGCTGCTTCAAAACAGCTTATTCTGATTTTGGCTGCCTCAAAACAGCTCAATCTGATTTTGGCTGCCTCAAAACAGCTTAATCTGATTTTGGCTGCCTCAAAACAGCTTAATCTGATTTTGGCTGCCTCAAAATTCCTTATTCTAATTTTAGGTACCGCAAAACAGCTTAATCTGATTTTGGCTGCCTCAAAACTCCTTATTCTGATTTTACGTGCTGCAAAACAGCTTAATCTGATTTTGGCAGCCGCCAAACTGGCTATTCTGATTTTAGGTGCCGCAAAACAGCTTAATCTGATTTTGGCTGCCTTAAAACTCCTTTTTCTGATTTTACGTGCAGAAAAACAGCTTAATCTGATTTTGACTGCCGCCAAACAGGTAATTTTGATTTTGGCTGCCTCAAAACAGCTTAATCTGATTTTGGCTGCTTCAAAACAGCTTATTCTGATTTTGGCTGCTTCAAAACAGCTTATTCTGATTTTGGCTGCTTCAAAACAGCTTATTCTGATTTTGGCTGCTTCAAAACAGCTTATTCTGATTTTGGCTGCCGCCAAACAGGTTATTATGATTTTGACTGCTTCAAAACAGCTTAATATGATTTTGGCTGCCTCAAAACAGCTTATTCTGATTTTGGCTGCCGCCAAACAGGTAATTTTGATTTTGGCTGCCTCAAAACAGCTTAATCTGATTTTGGCTGCTTCAAAACAGCTTATTCTGATTTTGGCTGCTTCAAAACAGCTTATGCTGATTTTGGCTGCCGCCAAACAGCTTAATCTGATTATGGCTGCTTCAAAACATCTTATTATGATTTTGGCTGCTTCAAAACAGCTTATTCTGATTTTGGCTGCCGCCAAACAGCTTAATCTGATTTTGGCTGCTTCAAAACATCTTATTATGATTTTGGCTGCTTCAAAACTCCTTATTCTGATTTTGGCTGCCTCAAAACAGCTTATTCTGATTTTGGCTGCTTCAAAACATCTTATTATGATTTTGGCTGCTTCAAAACATCTTATTCTGATTTTGGCTGCCTCAAAACAGCTTATTCTGATTTTGGCTGCCTCAAACCAGCTTAATCTGATTTTGGCTGCCTCAAAACAGCTTAATCTGATTTTGGCTGTCTTAAAGCGGATGCATGTGATTTTGACTTCCTGCAAACAGGTTTATTTCTTTTTGGCTGCCCTAAAGCGACTTCATCGTATTTTGGCTGCACCAAAATGGCTTTATTTGATTTTGGCTATTACAAAACGGCACCACCTGATTTTGACTGCCTTAGTCATGGGCCTGTGTGATTTTGGCTGGCTCAAAACGGCTTCATCTGATTTGACTCCCTCAACTGCTTCATTTAATTATGACTGCCTCCAAATAGCTTTCTTACTTTTTAGCTTCCCTAAAACCACCCTATCGGATTTTCGCTGTATAAAACGCATCCATCTGATTTTGATTGCCTTAGCCGGGTATTATTTGATTTTGGCAGTAATTATTAACCCATTTAGAAAGCCTAGGCACTTTTTCAATAATTGTGCAGTTCTTGTTTGTTTGCATGTCATTCAGAATGCATGATTTTTCTTAGTGATAGTAGTTATTTTTACTTACGACTAGTTTTTAACGCCTCATTTTCGAGGCAATATATTGCAAATTGTAAGCATAGCATTGGAGCTGATTTAAACCTTAGCTTGGTCGTTTTAAATATTATCATTATTTGCTTTAGTTAATTTATTTAATTTTCTCCCCAAAAATGAATTAAAAATGTTCTCGGGTGTCGGCAGTCTAGTACATGCGCCATTGTTAAATGAAGGATTGTTTGGTTGCGATAGCACTCGCTAGTTGTTTAGAGAGAAAGCCTCCCCCAGTATTGCTTTCTTCGTCAAAAAAGCCCGCTCATATTTGAATTTCCTCCTCTCTATACCTAGCAACTCCCTCTAGCTTCCTCACAGCTAGCAGGTGGGTGGTGATTTATTGGGGGGCTACCAATTTTTTCTTAAGTATAGAAACACTGCCATGTTCTTGTAGCTGCCTGACAATTAAAATTGGCGTTAAAAAGTTAAAAAATAGTGAAAATTTTGCCAAAATAGCCATTTTTGACAGTAAATTTTAGTCGTAATTTGTGTGATAATTAAGAGCATTTAATTGCCAATTATAATTGCAACTTAATTTTCGGCAGCAAGTAATTCAATTTTAATTGTACAGTTTAATAGCTCGAGAAAAGGATTTAATTTTAATTGTCACAGGAAGGGATTTAATTTTAATTGTTAGTTTTTAATTGTGCCCAAGAAAATAATTTAATTGTAGATTTTAATTTAAATACCATTGTATTTAAATTAATTTTAATTAGGAGTGTTAGTAAGAGCAAGTCTGGTTATATTGAAGCAGCAAGAAATAGCTATGGCTTTAGGCCGAGGTTGACATTTAATTTAGAATAGATCACATGAAAAATGGTAATTAAATTAATCATTATAGCCAACATATGATCACTGATGATTCATCAGTGATGAATCCTACTAAATTTTAATTGTCACAGGAAGAGATTTAATTTTAATTGTTAGTTTTTAATTGTGTCCAAAAAAATAATTTAATTGCAGCTTTTAATTTTAAATTAATCAGTATAGGCAACATATCATCAGTGAGCATAGTTGTATCCACCTGGAGCAGACTTGAGCTGAGTCGAGTGTCGGAGTCGGACGAAAACAACGACTCGACTCAGGGATTAGTACGGACAACCTCCGCTTGGAGCAACTTAAAAATGCTCGTCCGCAGGAGTCGTGGGAGTCGCCGACTCCGGAGTCGTAACATGCCTGCTCCTGATTGTATGATACCTTGATTTTAGTTTAGTTTAGTTTATTTCAAGTCATGATCCTCAGAATTATTATTCTGATTTCCAGGAAAAGACCATCACAAGCATACAGATCATTCATACAATGATTAGGTTGAACATAAATTTTTGTATTTTGGGGGCACGCGTTATATTGAATTGCTTTCGTTTACATGGTTGTAAAGTCTTAAGGTGAAATGATCTATTTTAAGTTTCCGAAGAGGTCTCGGTAACTGATTCCACATTTTTGCTGCATTGTAGGCAAATGAGCGTTGAGTACAGGTCATAGTTAATTTAGGTAGGATAATTAAGAGTTCTTCTTTGTCTCTTTTTCGACTGGACACAGAGAACATTTCAGAAGCATATTTAGGGACATAGTCATTCGTCAGAAATTGATGATGGATTCATGTAGCGGGAATTATGACGATGGCTAACGCTACGTTTAGGTATTATTTATTGACATCGGAGGAGACAGCGACAGCAGTGGCATCTAACCCTTTACACTTGCGCAACTTGTTCCCCGGGCATTCGTTAGCATTAGGAAGGCTTGAGGTGAGGGTTCACCTAACCTGCTGCTTCCTTGAGCTTCGCTACTGAGAATTGGAGGAGAGTAATAAGCGGCTATCGGCGAATAATAAATTCACATACACCAATACAATGTATCAATACGTTCCTAAAAGGATTAATAATATATAATAAAGTAATAATAAAGCAATTCTATGAAAACTATCTCCAAGAATATGCTAATTATGATTGTAAGAGACAATGATTATAGTATACGTACAGGAGGTATGTAATTATATAGCTTGAAACATATATGGGCGGTCTATAAGGTAAGTATAGGCGTAAGCTTGTTGTATTGAAGAAACTCGGAAATTATTGACGTATATCTTTGGACCAACTCATTATGATAGCGTTAGCTGCTGCAGAAGACACTATGCCGATAACAGTAACGACGGTGATTCGCTTGAAAATGTACAAATTGCCGACAGCAATGCCGAGCGTTGGGAGGGATTTCCAATATGTAGACCAGTTGGGTAGATGGCGGTATGCGTCCAAGGGAAATAGCTTGATGAATTCCCTGGAGCTTTCGTAAACGTTCCCGGCGAGCGCATACGTGACAAACTCAATTGCACACCAAGTGAAGAACAAGGAGGAGAAGCTGACGTACATGAAGATGATTATTTTGCCGTACATGATAACGAAGCAGTAAATTGTTTGAGCATGGACAATGATTGTGAAAACCTTCAAGCCTGCCGCAAATCCGTAGCGATTGAGCCGATTATATTCGCCGTTGAGGAGTTGAATGCATCTGTATATCCTGATTCGGTCGTGCAGACTAATTTGAGAGCATGTGGTGAGAGTCGAATTTTGAGCCTGTTTTCCAGCTATCTTCATGGTTCTGGAAATTTTGATTAGCATGTTATAACAAGGCATGGAAGAGGGCTTCTTCCGAAGAAGACAGAAGAGCATAGGGGTCAAGTAGGTCAACAATAGAATAGATTGAAACTCACAGAGCTTGGGTCCAAAACCTGGAGCTGGTGCAATGAAGCATGAGAAGGAACCAGAAGAATTGGACCGTGGCCCATGAGGCAATCACAACATATGCTTCCCATGCAGAGATGAGTCCGAGAGGCCACCAACGGTTCCCGATGAGGGGTAGGATGAACCGGTAGAGGTAGCGATAGTCGGTGGGGTACCAGAAAAAGAGCGCACCGAAGCAGCCTCCGCATGAAAAGATGCAAGGTGTACTTATGCGAATTATGATTTCGCATCGATCACCTTTCGACTTTCTCGTCTCTTCCGTGAAGTAAGTCTTTTTGAGATTTGCGTTAGCTGCGAATAATTCGTTTACGAAGTCTCGGATTTCTTTGCGGTAGTAGCAGCTTTGGCCAAAGAATGCAACGATGAGGAAATACCAGAGGGTGTAGGAGACGTTGAAGAAGGCTTGGCGAATATCGACTTGAAGGGTTCCGAAGAACATCCGGAATAGATTCCACGTCAGATGAAGGAATGAAGCCAAGTACCAAAGGCAGAGGAGGTAGAAGAAGGTCAGTCTTGCCCAGGATGGATTTTGAAGTGTTTTTCCGTTCCATTTGTATGGGATTGCGAATAGGAGATTGCAAATACGGTAGAAAATGCTAATGTGCTTTAAAGTTCCTTGTGTAAACATTTTGAGCCGTTGAGGGCACGAGTTCAGAAGTGGAGATAAATTGAAGGGTTGTGAAATGCAGTTGGCCGAGGACTGGGAAAATAATGGTCAGGTTGGTTTAGTTGATAATGACTGATTTTGTTGCATGTCGTGAAATATTTAACTACTTAAAGTGTTTTGCATATGTTCGTTGCGCTTGTCGCTAAGTGAAAGTATATGTAAGTACAAGAGTCATAGATGATACATGGTGGAATGATGAAGGATGCAATAACGAAATATACGTGGGTAATGCGAACTTGGTTCCGAATGGTAGGTGCGGAGTATTTATGTGTGATTTAATAGACCATATCAGATTGGCAATCAGTGGTTATGATTACTTTTGTGTATCTGCTAAGCCACGGAAATAATATGTGGATGGGGCTGTTGTGAGTTTCGTTGAGTAACTCTCGCAGACTCGGAAGTCGGAGCGGAAAAGCTATAAACCATTGTTGATGCCACCCAAAGTGACACATATCCACTGATAAGCGGTATTAGGAGGAATCGAGCGAAGGTTAAACCACAGTGGAATAGATTTAGGTACTTTGATACAGGATAGTATGAAGGATAAAACGAAACGAAAATCCAGAGTACGGTTTCGACCTTATACTTGAAAACTAGCGAACTATTGATGTACCTAAATAGCTTTGCGCTATTTTTGGATTTATGTTCTCTTGCATGAGCTTGCGGGGGAAATGCTCTGGTAGAATTAAAGAAATTGTGAAGAATTGTGAGAAAATGATGGTCGCTATGAAACCCGGAAGACGTTTAGACGTCGCCTCGTGGACGGGTGCTATAAATAAAAGTAACGATGTACTCTGTAGTCTTCCGGGGTGATAATCTTTGTAGCTACGAATCTGAATTTTTATTGGCGAAAATTCAGACATGAAGTGCATTTAATGAATGTGATGGATAATTATGCGGAAGTTACCGGGAGCATTGCTGTAAATGTTCATACCTTGTTTGATTTTTAGTGAGTTTGACTTTCAGGGAGGGGCAAAGTTGAGAGGATTTTTAATTGATGAGGGTAATACATATGCATTAGGTAATACATACAATGAGTAGAAATTCTGCGGCTGCTGGTGTATAAAGGGCTCTACATCTTAAACCTTAAAACTTATGTGAATTCAAAATTCCTTAAAACGACCAAAGAACGAAATGAAGCTCCAACATACCAAATATATATTCTTTAAAATGCACAATGCGGATGAATACTAATTTTTGCTGATACGGAGTTTCTTAAAGTTCAAAAAGTAGAGAAACTTAAAAGGGGCAGACTGAGATTCACGTTCCCATGGAGCAAAAGGAAGTCAACAGCACCCGGGATTCCCAAGCGGTCACCCATCCAAGTACTAACCGGGCCCGACGTTGCTTAATTTCAGTGATCGGACGAGAACTGGTGCTTTCAATGTGGTATGGCCGTTGGCGACAGATAAGGTGGTAAACCCTGTACTTTTACCAAGTTTTGGAGTACACATCTCCCATGTTAATAAATCCTTGAAGAACTTGATCCTGAGAAGTCTGCAGAAAAATAACCTATACCGTGTCCTACATGAAATTTGAGTTTGCAACAGGTAAACTACTGCAAATGACCAACTGATAAAAATTAAAAATTTGTAGCTTGAAGAAATTATAATGATGAGTTTTCACAAAATGAGAATAAGGTATTAATGGAATACATTCACACGCAGGTCACCATCCTGACCACTGTACATTTCATTGCATTCGACATAGCAGAATATGATACAGTATCTATTGAATGCATTTGTTGAATGAATTGCAATAGAAATGTGTTTGTACTTGAACTACAACTCCGCGGAGACCTATTCTGCTATGTCGAATGCAATGAAATGTACAGTGGTCAGGATGGTGACCTGCGTGTGAATGTATTCCATTAATACCTTATTCTCATTTTGTGAAAACTCATCATTATAATTTCTTCAAGCTACAAATTTTTAATTTTTATCAGTTGGTCATTTGCAGTAGTTTACCTGTTGCAAACTCAAATTTCATGTAGGACACAGTATAGGTTATTTTTCTGCAGACCTCTCAGGATCAAGTTCTTCAAGGATTTATTAACATGGGAGATGTGTACTGGAAAACTTGGTCAAAGTACAGGGTTTACCACCATATCCGTCGCCAACGGCCATACCACGTTGAAAGCACCAGTTCTCGTCCGATCACTGAAGTTAAGCAACGTCGGGCCCGGTTAGTACTTGGATGGGTGACCGCTTGGGAATCCCGGGTGCTGTTGGCTTTCTTTTGCTCCATGGGAACGTGAATCTCAGTCTGCTCCTTTTAAGTTTCTCTACTTTTTGAACTTTAAGAAACTCCGTATCAGCAAAAATTAGTATTCATCCGCATTGTGCATTTTAAAGAATATATATTTGGTATATATGTTGGAGCTTAATTTCGTTCTTTGGTCGTTTAAGGAATTTTGAATTCACATAAGTTTTAAGGTTTAAAATGTACAGCTAGAGCACATTAAAGTGTTTCGTTTTTCGCAACATATTTGCATTTCCTATTTTATACTTTATCGTATAAATTACCAACGCCTAAGAACAAGAACGTGCATATATTCAATCTAAACCTCTACAGTCTGTTACTATACAATGAAAGAAACTCTTGCCTCTGTTTTAGATTACTTCTGAGTGTTATAAGCACGAATATTGTACTCTTTGCAAGTTACAGTCGAGTTCAATTAATATTGGAATATGCCAAGTCCAGTTACCTACTAATTTGTTGATGAATAGACTTACATTACTATAGGTAAAAAATGTATTGTATATACGCTTAATGCAAAGGATTTGCACACTACTGAATCGTATCGGTAGATGGCGCAAGCAATGTTGAAGCTCCTGTGCATTTACTGTATTTATACAGAGAATCACATACCACAAAGCTTATTACGTGTGTGGTGTATATAGTTAAGGAAGTAACTAATGAGTCAATCAAGTGGTATCACCTAAAATCCAGCACCCATCCAACTAATCCAAGTAATGTGTTCTCGTCTTAAGGATTCTACAGTAATATGCTACTTGGTCATATCATTGGACCAGCTCATTATGATAGCATTAGCTGCGACGGAACTCACGATGCCGATGACACCGATGACAGTATCTCTTTCGAAAATGTATAGTTCGCCAACAGTAATTGCCATTTTGTTGAGTGATTTTGCATAAGTCCATGCGCCTTGTCCTTGATTTTGATGGGCATCCAGAGGGAAGAGGCGAAGAAATTCTTTTGAGCTTTCGTACACGTTTCCGGCCAGCGTGTACGTAACAAGCTCAACAACACAGAAGCAAAAGAATAGGGATGAGAAGCCTACGTACATGAAGAGGATTATGGTTCCGTACATGACAACGAAACAGTAGATTGATTGGGTCTGCAAAACAATGGTCGTCGTTTTCAATCCTCCTGCGAATCCGTAACGGTTGAGTCGATTGTATTCGAGATTTAGAAGCTGGAGCCATTTGTAAATCCGGATCCGGTCGTGCAGAGCTATGTCAGAGCATGTCGTGAGACTGGTATTTTCAGCCTGTTTTCCATATAGTCTCCAGGTTCTGGAAAAGGGTTAAAATGTTATTATTGAGCGAGTTATAAAAGCGTTTTTTAGCTTGGAAGTTGTAGCGTATTTATATGAAACTCACACTGCCTGTGTCCAGAAGCGACAGCTGGTGCAATGGAGCATGAGAAGGAACCAGCAGAATTGCATTATGGCCCAGGACACAGTCACCATGTACGCTTCCCATGCAGACATTAGTCCCAGGATCCACCAACGGTCCCCGGTGATGGGCAGGATGAAACGGAAGAGGTAGCGATAGTCGTCAGGGTACCAGAAAAAGAGCGCACCGAAACACATCCCGCCGCTGAAACAGCAAGGCCAACTTAGGCGAATGAGGATTTCGCATTTGTCTCCTCGGGCCTTTCTACTTTCGTCCGTGAAATATTTCTTCTTGAGCTTTGCGTTAGCAGCGAATAATTCGTTTATGCATGCTTCCATTTCCTTCTGATAGTAACAGAGCTGCCAACAGAAGGCAGCTACTAGAAGATACCAAGCTGTGTATGAGATGTTGAAGAAGCCTTGTCGAATGTCCACTTCGAGGAGACCGAATAACATGCGGATTAGATTTACAACCAGGTTCAAAAATGTGGCCCAAAACCAGAGACATATGAGGTAAAATGCTAAAAGATTGGAGCTGGACTGCTTGGTAAGTTTTTTGCCGTTCCATTTGTATGGGATTGCAAATAAGAGATTGCAGACTTTGTAAAATATGCCAATGTGTTTCAAAGTTCCTGGCGTAAACATGCTGAATGTTTGCGGGTTAGCGGAGGACTGTGCTGCTGTGGAGGAAGGTGTAGCCGCTTGTCAAAGATTTCGGAGGAAACATAATTATATTCCTAAGATTCAGTAAATGACGTAACCGCGGGGAGGAAGAGGAAGAGGATTTGGCATTGGCGGAGAGAGTAGGCAAAATACTGAAAATACGTATATACAACAAGTAGGAAATATTTAATCATGCTCTCGCAGCTACTTGTGTACAATGTATAATGTACCACAAGGATGGCTAATGTAATGATGGAATTGAGTATAAATTGATTCAGCGGGTGACCCAGTGCATGACATGGTAAGGCTCTGAATGTTTAATTACATGCATAAAAGGACTTATTTTGAGATGCTTTCGCCTGTAGTAACAAGCGCTGACTCATTATGTAGAATTTAGTCTACATAACATCACACTTCAGGGATTACGAATGACAAAAAGCCACACGCCGTTAGTTCCGGGTGTATAATGGCGAATTACAAGGGAACAGAGAGACCACCTATGAGGATTGAGCTCCAGAGCCTAAACCAGAAGCTTCGGGCGTCCATTTTGCCTAAAGTTAATGTAACTAATGTATCTGATAGGAATTCAAGTTGGTTTCTATTGCAGGTTCTCGCAAAGGTGTCCCAGACTTGATATGGTAGGCCAGGTAATAAGAGAAATTGGCGAAAAATTGTAGACGAAATTTCTCGGTTTTTGCAAATTTCTTCACTGATAGCAGTAGATTATTCATTATTAGCCAAATTATATTAAATTGGTGATAACAACTGAAAGAAATCACAAGCTTTACGGTTACGTATAGAAGGGTAAGTTGCTAATTGGAACTAACGTACATTTGCCTACAGGTAAGTAAGGTAGCCTCTCTGAGCAGTCGCTTGAAAGAGTTTCAAAAGCTTCCGCTCCTTTGATTAATCTGGGACAATTTAGCAATGTCCTTTACCTTTCCCGTGTGGGCGTTGGAAGACTATGACAGTTTTAGTAAGAATGAGAGTGTCGCATACAATTTTAACGTAAATTATGTAAACTTGAGCCACTATTTTTCAAATTTCATTGTAAGTGCGGAATTAGCACAACTGCATTTACTCAATCGAAGTTTAGCAAACCGTTTCCGTTTCTTGCTGGATTTGTAACAAAATCGTGCGGTACGCTTGGGTGAGAACATCGTTAGCCATTCAATTAAGAAACTATATAAATCCACGGATTTTGTTTCTCATCATTCACTATCATTGAATGTTTCAAAGGAGTTTGGTTTGAATACAGGATTAATTGAACACTGCCATGGCTAAGGGTAACATAAAGATAGTTTTGGTGGGGTGTCAGCTCCTCTTAATTGTTATTAATTTTGTGGGATTTTCGGAGGCGGGTGGGAGGAATACAGCGTTCGTTGGCGGGTCATACGCTGGTCTGGGTGATGGTGGCGGTCATACTTCATTTGGCGGGGCTTTTAGCGGATACGGAGGCGGGTATGGCGGTTTTGGAGGATACTCGGGTGGGGGATTTGGCGGATTCGGGGGTGGGGCTGGAAGACTTGGATCTGTGCATTCAGCATTGGCTGGTGGATATGGCGGTGGTGGAGGGCACGGTAAGTTATAATTTTAATAATTAAAGCAGCTTTTAGTTGTGAAGAAAATTTGGCATTGGTACGAGGAAAAATATTTTTAAATTTCCAGGAGGCGGTGGCGGAGGCGGGTATTTCGGTTAAGGTCAAACCGCAATAATAGAAGAATAAGTGTGTTACTTGATATTTGGAATGTATCATAAAAATACAATGATAATTTGCTGCTCCTTTAAGAAGAATGAAATAGCAAAATATATAGTCAATTCTCCGGGTTTAGTGTTTAAGTGCAATAGATTTGATTCTGTCACGGTTCTTTGCATTACGTAAAAATATTCTACCTGTTTATTTTTAATTGGCGAATTTCAATAAAGAGTGCGAATATTATCTTAGCACCTGCGGTATTTGTTTGATTAATTAAAAATTACTATATGGTTCATTTCTACTATTAAGTGGGAATACAGTCCAAATAACCGAGTGATCGAGAGTCTCCTTGCCTAGGAATAAGTAAATTCAGAGCCACAGTTAATACAATTTGCATGCGGAACGCGGTGGTGAATGACTTCCAAGTAGGACGAGGACTGGGAACGTGCGAATCGGAGCATTTCTCCCTGGTTCTAGCCTATGTTTTTGAATTAAATTTGGAGGGTGCATGTGCGAATAAGTGCGTGAGCTCAATTTCCTTTTTGGAGGACATACGTGCGTTGAACCACGTGGATGAGAATCAATGAGAAAGCTTGAGAGGATTTTGGCAAGGCTGACAGAAGGTTGATGGACTGGGTGTAGTAACTTTTGTTTGACTGGATGACGACATTTAAGGCGAAAGTAAAGAGTCATTGTCTGCAAATTATCACAAAGTCAAAGCAATGTTTGCTAAATGCATTGAGGGAGCGGTAGATCTACTGTTGCTATGTGGCTTGTTGTAAGTAAACATGATGTTTGTATCATTTCTTAACAGATAAAATGGCATGAGTTTCTCTTGTCAGTGTAGTAGATTAACTAAAAATAACCTCAAGAAGGGCATTTTCAATAAAAGCTAATATTTTAGCTTGTATAGATAACTTACCATCTTTATTTTCACTGGATTACAATGTGCCTGAAATTGATTGGTTTTGAAAATAAAGAAAAAATAATTTACTTGGATGAAAGGATGACTTAAAACAGTTATTGAATTCTGATAATTTGAATTGGCAATTGTTCTGAAACTATTGTTTTTTCCACAAAATAATTTAAACTGAATTGGGTTTGGAGAAATAAATGGATTCAACCGACTTATCCTGAAATTAGAAGCGGAAACGAGAAGTTCATGCATTAGAATAAATTGAAAAAAATGGTTTGTACATTTACCTGCTCCTTGACTATGTAAATTATGTTATTAATTCGGTTTATGGTTTATGTTATTTATGATTAGTAACGATTGAAAAAAACAGTTTCCAAATCATACCGGGAAGAACCTTTAAGTACTTCTGCATGACTGCACTGGTGCGGAAGAGGTTAAGGACGTGACTAGAATCTGGGAAAAAGATTTAAAGATTAGAATTCCGTTTCGTTTGGTGCCATGAAGATTAGATAGCTAATTTAAGAAAAATTTGAGCCTGATAATAATTATTTGTGTGCATTGTTGTTCCTATCCGTCTAAAATGTCGTTGTAAAATCGCGGCGAAACTGAAATCGGAAGTAATATTATCGCTAGATTTCTGCATTACTACTGTTCATGAAAAGTTTGCAAATTTTTTGAAATGGCTCGTCCACGTCTGTTTCAAAGTTTCTTGAAGTGGAACACGAAAAATCTGTTACAGTTTATCAAATATCTGAATGGGAACTTCTCGCTAGAGGGAGTAATTTACGTGACTCTGAGAATCAGCAGTTTCTTAAAGGTTCTGCCGTACAAATTCGATAGGGACAAGAAGCGGATGTTCACAGGTGGCGCAGTGTGTTGGTGCGGCTACCTCATTGTTTCCATTTTGCAAGGACTCCGTGTTCTGAGCATGTATTACGTGCTGTTTGAGGTAGAGGGCGTTACTAAGGCCGTTAAAAGGGGAACCGTAGGAATTCAGCATTGTATTTTAATATGGGTCTGTACATACATGAGCTACACAATGGTTAACTTTTACAATACGTGCCGGTCACACAGGGAATATTGTGCGATTGTCAACGTTGCGTTTCAAATGCCCACAGATAATGCAGGTAATGCTGCGTCGGATAGTGTATAGTTTTCAGATTTCTGCGGTGGCATTGATCTTTAAAGATGTGTATTTGTTGTAGAATTTCCAGAAAGGAAACCCAGATCTTTTCTGAATCCAAAATCAAAATCAAATATCCTGTTTAAATGGGGTCTTGTTTACATTGGTTTGATGATGGGATATTTCTGTATGCTTTCGCCGATCGGATATACACATTTAATGGATCTGAGATATTTTCCGTTCAACATGGGGACAGTGCTCGGCTACAGGGAAATCAATATGATCAAATACCCTGAGCTAGCTCTGTGCATGCTTGCTGATAGTTATTCGCTAGCGTATGGAGCGTTGAATTTCTATATTAACGGACTGGTTCCATCGTTAATGGCGTTCCAGGACAAGGACTTGAGGGCAAATACAAGGTAAGAAATGTGGAAAAATCCGGTTGCCTCTTATCTGACATGCAATTGAAATTGATACAGAACTATCATCTAGGAATCTAGATCTAACGATCAGATCAAGGATAAGATATTCTAATCTGAACTTTTAATTTGATGAGCAATTGATGTGATGATTGTACAGAGAAGTGCTAAGTATGAAAGGAATGGTCGGGCTGGAGCTGAAGTCTAGACTACAATTCGCGATAACAATGTACAGAAGAACACGGATAATCGGAGTACTGGCCAGCAATGCGTTTAACCGATGCATTCTGATCACAATTGAAAATGTGCTAGTGCTGAACACAGCTGTGGCACACCTATATTTAATCAAAGGGACAGAGAAAGACTTGTTTTTCCTCTCCTGCTTTGTAACAATCATTACTGAAACTATAATGCTTTGGTTCTATGCTATTCTGCGATACATTGAAAATCTACCCGTGAATTCGCAAAGCGAGAAAGAATGGATTGAGAAGGAACGAAAGTCGGTGGAATTAAGTCCGATTGAACAAGGGGAAATGAAAAGAGTTTGCAGTTCTCTGCAACCCATTCAGCCAAATATTCATTTGAAAAAAATTCAGCATGGCATGTCCGTAGGGTTTTTGCAGAGTGTTATGGACAGTACTGTGAATATACTGCTTGCGTACTGAAAAATGTGGCTGGAAATTATAATTAGAATATAATTAATTTCACGAATGCAGTCAGTAAATAAACTTCCTATTGGATCGGTAGTTTTCTTCCTAGGTTTCTTAAATTTTCAGTCTGTTTGTTATGTATATGAGTCTGGAGTGAGGAGGGGCATATACTTTGTAAGCTGACATTGATTTATTTTTGAAATAAAATCACCGGTATGCATGGGTTTCAGTTTTGGAAAATTGTGACGTTACTTTAGGTTCTAAACGCCGGAAATAGGCGGATTGTAAAAATACAAGAGATTTCCAAGGAGTTTTGAATGCATTTCTAAAATGGGTGCGAAATTTTGTCAAAGATTTGGAAAATATCAAGTTTTGCCGAATAATGAAGGCATAACTTCCAAGGGATTTCCTTCAAAGGATATTTTATAGGCTTTAGTCGTGCAGGCATAAGCTAGCAATGTTACTGTCAAATACCCGGGTATTACCATCCGAAAATTCTACTACGCACTTTTTCTTTTATTTCCCCTGCGTTGCAGATGTTTATCTTGAAACTACGACGTAGTTTTGTAACGGATAGCGAGTACCATTCTATTTTTATTCCAGGCAGTGCCAAGTGCCAGCCCAGCCAGACAACAAGGGATGTATAATTTTACTTTCCCCTTGGCGGCTTTCTCCGGGATTCTTCCAGAACGTTCCACTCGTCTAGTCTCAGCTTTTACCTGGGGAGGAAAACCCGAATTTCGGCACGTAGCCCACCACCCACAATCCCGATCATTGGGATACATACAAGAAGGGGGGATGGGAAGAATTTCTAGAATGTTCTGCCACTTGTTCTCTGTGGAAAACTACGTCGCAGAAAGGAGAAGTTTCCGGAACTTTGAAGCTCCATCATCATCGGAAACTTTTCCTTGTATGGATGGCACAGAGGGAAGAAAACCCTTGTAGGTCCCAGGGAGAAGGGAGAAAGGAAATGTACGTAATGTAAGTCAGTATGTATTTGCAAGAATTCCTCATTCCCTTCCTCACTCCAAGGGTTTGTATGCAAGGAAGGAATGGAAGGATGAACGGATAAAAAAGAGGGGAAGTGGGGAAGTTACAAGAACGTAGAAGATTCTCGAGCCGGTACCCGGCTTCTACGCAGTTCGACTCGGTGCTTCAAGAGGATATAAAATTCTTTTTGTCTGCTCTCGCTTGATGATTACAATATCCTATGTCAAACAAGGTTCGGCTCCGGCTGAAGTTAGTGCGTAGATTGTAAATTGTGGTTAGGGCGGAATCAAGTTGCATATTTTGTGTATGCGTGAGCTCGTTTGCTCCGTGATGCGTTGAGAGTTAAGAATGTAAATATAACAAACTCGAAAGAAGAATTTGTACAAGTAAGCCGATGCTTACAATAACGTGCTGGCTGCTGGGCTGGGAGTAGCATGTTCTTTAATGGAAAATGCAGGTTTGGAACATTCATTACCACAGACACAGAATGAAACTCATATTCCTTAATGCATGTATTGCAATCCCGGGCAGGACTTGGATTGCTGACTGCCACGTTTCAAAGTCATCCAGAGGAGAGTCTTTTACGTCGTAGTTTCCACATCCTGAGATTTTTCTCAGCCATGCAAGGAAATGTTTTAGCTATCTCCTTTGCTCTTAGTCAAGAAACCATGAATGCGAGGATGCAGGCCTGGTTATGTGGGATTTGAAGAAGCAATGGAATGAAATAATCACTTTTCATGTAATTCATACCGTGGCCGTACTTCAGCTTGAAAAATAAAGAGAAGCGTGGTAAAAACAAAGGATTTGTCTCCAAGGGATAATTATCCCTTGGAGGCAGAATTGAGTTTCAAGGAGGAGGATGTGCTTGTCAGTTGGGGTCGTTGGGGACTGTACTGGAAATGTGTACTATCACATGAGTTTGATGGATTAGAATTAAAAGTTTTTGAAAAAATTGTGGAATAGGTCAGAAACCGGGTTAGTTTGAACTGGATTCTTGTTGACAGCTGTAGGAATGTGTTTTAGGCGGGATGAGATGATATTGATACTGATGACATTATTTTAGTGGAGGTTATTTGTCAGAGATTATTGTCATTGATATTAACCTGGATCTTTATATTTACGTTGTGTACAAGTTATTATGTCTTGCACAATTATAGTAGGTTCAGGGTTAGCTACCACTCAGGTCTGGAATGGAGGCTAATCATGATCTCGTAATTTGATGCTGTCTGTTGATGATCGTGTAACTGTTTGCTTGGGTAGAGACTGTACAGCTGGAATTATGAAGATATAGTATCCACTATTTTTATAATGCTATCGAAATACTGTTTGTTTAAATCTGTATATATATCTTGTTTAATTAATTGATTCCGTATTTGCCTTCCTGATATAGCAGGATTATACTTGTTTTTTGAGGGTAAAGTGTTTGAAGTTGACATACGATTAAATTAAGATATTGTTTCGTTTGTATTGACTGTGAAAGCTTCAAGTATTTACAGAGTTCATGGTCTTGATACAGATAAGGAATGAATGAGTGTAAGAGTTATCCAGGATTAAAATTAGGCAGCTAAACTGCGATAAAAGGAGAAAAAAACTGGTTTTTTTTGTTACGAGGTTCATCATATTTATTTCCATTCCATTTCTATCCCATCCCGTCTCATGATAAAATACACTTGGACAGAAATAGATGGAAGAAAATAGAGCTGACTTGGCTGGAGGAGGAAATTGGATGAAACTCGAATAGAATACATGGAATATATGCATTTCCTGGAGAATGTTCTGGAAAAAGCTACGACGCAATTTCCCTCCCCTCCACCTCCCCTCCATCGCCGCTTCCTTCAGCTCTTTTTAGTGAAAGATCCGGGGAGAAAAAGCCATGTAGGGAAGAAGACTGAAGGGAAGAAAGTTCTAGCACATTTTCAGACACGAGAGTAATGGAGAGAAATTCTCTCATAGAATTCAGGGAAGGAAGGAGAACCAATATCACGACATTCTCCCTCCCTGGCAACACAGTTGACTCAAGGAGAAAATTGCCCTAGAAGAATCTGTTGTCAAGTTGTAATGCTCGCGTGTTTTGGCGGATGGATAGAAATAGAGATTGATTAGGAATAGGTGGAGGGAACACGTGAGAGGTGGGATGGATGAAGATAGAATCATGAAGCTAATTGTAAATGAAGAGTAAAGTAGATGAGTAAATTGAATTGAAGTGAAACGTGAGGTAGAACGTGACTGAATATGGATTTAATGTTTTAAAATAAGAAAATGTACTATAATTACAAGGTTGTCAGTGTTGAAACTTGTAAGAGTAAAGTTGACGAGGCTGTTGGATGAATTAAGACTAATCCTGGAGGAGACAGAATAAGGAAACTAAATGATGAAGAAATCCTAATTGCGATGCAAGAGACGGGGAATATTATCTTGTTCACTCGTCCAAGTCAACAACAACAACATTAAGGAAGGGATTAAAGGAATGGGGTGATGGGTGGAATAAATTGTAGGTTACAGATTCTAATAATTGATACTGGATACTGGAGCGGAAACAAAGGGAGCTAAAATTAAATTTCTCAGAAGGTTAAGAGTACAAGGTTTGTATTTAACTGCATAGTTTGATTTGACGACTGATGGATGGGATTTAGGAACGTTGTCGTTTGCTGAGGTTACTCGTTTTGAAATTGTTTAGTCAAGACGTGCGTTCATGTATTTTAGTTGTAGTTTAGCAGAGATGAGGCAAAAAGTGCAATTAGATTATGATAGTATTTTTCCTAAAATTTAAGGTTTAATGATAGGAGGAACTGGAGATTTCTTTGGAAATTTTTCCAAGAGGAAAAATTTATAAGAGCCAATAGCAAAGACAGGATTTTATGAAGGCAGTTCTATGTATACCCCTTAAAGTAGGATATTTAGGAATACTTAGTTTGGAGTTGCGCTTAAAATATAAAGGTTTATGTCTGTGTAATAATAATAATAAACTATAAGAATGTGAGAATGAAAGCAATGAAGCTCTAGTAATAAAACTTTCCAAGTATTCTTTGACGAATGGAGCTAGAACAATTAGAAGGAAAGAATGAATTCAGGATTTTTTTGCACAGTTTTTGAGCAGTTTGCTAAATAAACTCATGCTTTCTCAGGATTTTTGCAATTTTCCCGAGCTTTCATCATTCCCTCCCCAAGGAGAGAGATTGCAGAAATGTTTTTTTCACTAATTGCAAAACCTTTTGCCCTTGCCCTAAGGAATAGCGCCGTCTCCAGGAAAACTCCTTCTGATAACCTTTGAGAACTTTTTGTCATTCATGATTTAGATTTAGCAAGCTATTAGAACCATGTGCTTTTGTGTATTCTAGAATCTGGTTCATCTCCTCTAACAATGCATGTTAACAGGTGTACAAGAATGAGTCAGATATTCTAAAACTGGTTTTAGCAATCCTAGAATTGCAAGTTTTTAGTTGAGATTGAGAGTACGGACAGGAGAGAGATTATTAGAATAATTGCATTTGCTTAAAAACAATTTGTAAAATTCAATAATAATTTTCATACAAGTTCTATCGCAAAGAATGCTAGAAAAATTTAGTCTTTGGCTATTTTGCGATTATATTTCCTTAAATATTCCAGGCTGCTGAAGGAAATACATGGTCTCTTGTCTGCAGATATCGGTAGGTATTTCTATTTGCAAAAACCTCGTTAGCATAATGTGCATACCTTTGCATTCTATTTCAAGTCTTGAGCTGTGAAAGCAGACAGTTAAGTAGATGCAAGTTTTGCAAAATATAACCAACATCCATGCTCATTGCTCAGTCGGATTGTTTGCTGAAAAACGTATTTAAATCAATTAGCCAACAGGCTGGGAAAGAAACAAAGGGAATGGTTTTTGAATCCTTTGTGTGGAATCCATGACATGCAGTGCATTATTTCAAGGTTAAAAAAGAAATCTCGTCTGGACGACTTTGGGAGCTGGGGCTTGGCAACTACAAAGGCAAAGGGAGAAACAGAGGACAAACTGCGTAGTAGATTTTGGGCAATATGTATTATCAGATAGGATAGATAGGATCCAGTCCAGCAGTTTGCTTTTGTTCATGTGGTAAAAAATATATGCTTAAAGGAAAATGTTTGGAATTGTCTGATGTAATACATGCGTGAGCTGGGTTTCAAGAAGATATACGCGTTGGCGTTAGGGACTACGTGACGAGGATGTGAGACTCACTTTTGAATGTTTACATACAAAGGCCTTTGCCAGACTGTGGAGGCTTAATAGGAAACATTGTGATGAAACCGGTGAGGTTGAAATGGCTTTAGGGATATTTATCCCTAGTGCCGGGTTGCTCCAGGAGCTCGTCTAAAAAGCCTTAAAGGAGCGTAGCAGACTTGGTAGGCTATCTGTCAAAATGCACGAACCCCTCTTCTCCGCTCAGATGTTTATTGTTATGATTCGGGGGCTTTGTCTGAGGCAGAGATGCAGAGCATAGCAACGGGCCCGTTTTTCCTTGGAGGATAGAAACTCCTGCTTCTTTGCGCACTCTCTAGCTGAGACCAGAAGAAGGAAGAAGGAGATGATGAGATGAAGCTTTATGGGACTGGTGGAGTGGAGGGGGCTTGAAAAATCTACGACGCAATTGGGCTTCTATAAAAGGAGCTGAGCCTCGGACGGGAGCTTCACTCTTACCAAGAGTTTCCAACAGCTATCTCATCGTTGGAAATTTGGAAGACTGACCGTTCAAAATTCTGTACGCCAAAGGAAACCAAATATTTGTTAGCCTGCTTAAGTTCAAACCGCTTGAAACTTTGAAAACTAGTTGTACACTGGGTGGAAGGTTTTTAAAAGATTCTTCGAAATTGGAAAATCCATTGAAAAAGCATCATCTTCTAGACGTACCCAAGAAAAGTAAATTCAGATTTCAGTGGAAATTTTGAGACTTTTGAAAAGTTGGGTCATTGTGACAGTCGTTACAACGTATAGTCAGACTATCGAAGGGGGCAACGAGAGACATTCTAGCCAAGAAGGGTAGCCTGTGGGGTGGGGTTTGACTTGGAAAAGTCGTGTCTAGAGAAACAGTTTTGGGAAAAATCAAGAACAACTACGTTAGCAAGCTCTCATTCGCTGTGACAACTCGTTAAAACTCTTCAACAACGCTACACGTCAGCCGTCATCAACGAAGATTGAAGATCCTAGCGACGCGGACGTAGGCAGCGGAAGTCAGGTTTGGATTTAAGGGCAGGGACGTAGAAAGCGGGCGGGTGGAGAAGAAAAAACTGTAAGAGCTTTGATTCTTTTTGAATGACAGATTTTACTCGTAGTCATTATTGAGTTACTGAGAGATTGAAGTTAAGTCTTGGCTTGAATTTATTATCGTTAGTGATTGTTTGACAGATTTAGTTTGAAGCTATACATTTTCTTTCAAAAAAGCTAAAAAAATTACTTAAAAAAACATTGAAGAGTCGTTAAGACAGCTCAGTTTTGCGTTAGGCTAGAATCCGTTAACCTTAGATTACTGGGTGAGGTACATTGAACTAACCACTGGACACCAGGGGGAGACAGTATTAATGTAAAACGGGGCCTGGCCCCTTGGGAATATTATAATTTTTAAGGCAATCTTAGCCAAAGACTCGGGAATTGGGAGTGGGAAAAGCTAGTAGAGGGACAGCTTAAGTCATCTAAAGAATTGGTGGTAGATTAGCTACAAGTCGAGTACGTAGAGAGGGCAGCACAGACTGCGGGGAAGAAAGTGCTAGAGCATATACCGGCTTGCGGAGGAGGAGACTGCAGTTTTAGAGAGAAAGCAGAGAGAGAATCCGAGGCTGAAAGACTTGTAGTATCTAAGCTGTGAGTGAATTGAAAAGCTCTGTGTGAGAATAGCGTTACCTCAAAAGTTTCAACGGCTGTTGCCTAGACTGAAGAGTGAGCGTGGAGGCAGAACTATTAACCGGTGGCTGAATAAGTACAAAAAGCTGGCGAAATCCTTTGATAATTCTACCAAGATACTTCGGAAGGAAGCAGAATTTTGCAAGCTGACTTCCCAGAAGAAGAATCCGATCCCTATCGTTATTGAATGGGATAACTCCAGCGACCTAATCTTACAGCAATTGAGGAAAAGGCGTGAATCTTAGCCAGGAGGACAAAGTCTTTGGAATTTTGAAAATTTGTATCAGGGAAAATGGTAAGTTTTTTATGAAATTAATTCGCGTTTTTGCATTCATGGTTGAGATGAGGGGTGGAGAGAAAGGCTTTTGTTGTTTATATTGAGGATATGTTTGTATGAGCGGAATTATGGCATGTGTGTGTGCATTTTTGTTTATACTATGATTTCACACACAAGGCGAAGGGAGAGGGAGGAGCTTTGGGTTGACCTCAGGAGCTAACGCTCCTGAGGTCCGCCCAAGGCTTCTCTTGCTTATTGGTTGGCGGTTAAAAGTATCGGCTAAAACAAAAGCTCTCCGTTGAATTTTCTTCCGATACATCATTGAATCATGTGTAATCAATTGACCTTTGTACTATCGATCTCTCGTTAGCGAAGAGGGGTGAAAAGCGAAAATGACAGCTGTGTATGCAAAACTAATGAGCGAATCTTTTCTACAGTCTAATACGCCACCCATAGGAGGCGCGCCTATCCCTTCGTCAACCAGTAAGTGTGCCTATAGATTTTAGTTTTTTTTTTTTTGGTTTCCATGGCGTTTGTAACAAGTGTCCCCCTCTGTGTTGACCTTTCACCTGCATGTAATGACGGTTGCGGTTGTGGGAGAATACATTTTGTATGAACACGCTGGCTGACGATTAACGTGTTGTATATTGTATTATGTATGCCGGGGTTTTTGGGACTTTTTGACCGTTGTGTGGGTGAAGGAGGAGCAATGCTGCGGAGGATGTTGTTATTAACCTTTTGGGATATTGTTTTTCTAATTTCAAGTTTATATTTCAAAAGAGGGAAAGGTAACGGAACCGATCCGACACTGGTGGTTTACTGAGAGACAAAGGTCAGTGAGCGAATCAAGCGACACCGGATCTCCGGTCGGAAGTCCAGGCTATTCCTCATCCCCACCGACATTCTCATTCCCAGCGACCCCTACCGGACGCTTTTCTTCAAGCCCACCGGACCCGAAAGGTATGTTGATTTCTTTGTTTTCTCTTCCTCGGTCTGTCTGTCTTGCGTCAGCTCTGGATTCCGGTAGGTCAGGTGTCAGGTGGAAGGTCGGCGAGAAAGATATGTCATTGAGAAAAACGTGTAATATATAACAAGCCTTCTGCTCGTTTTTCCCAGTTGCTTCATTCACACACACAGAAAAGAGTTTCCGACTCTTCTTGGCACTTGACTTGTGAATTTATGCCGAGTTGTAATATAAGGATATTTAGTTGTTACAACCGTGTAAATTCAAACGTAAGTATATCGATGCTTAATTTCTTATAATTAACTCATGCTTTTAAAACCTGCCCGCACTAAAGTAGCGCATGTCAAAGCGTTAGTCGTTCTGACCTGGACCTCATGTGAACTTCCTCTGACCTGTACCGCACCGGATGAGCTTTTTTTTTAAATTATCGTTGTGTTCGTGAGCGTAGGAGTAAATAAGGTGGTGTACTTATGGGATTTTACTTTGTGGTTGCAGTTGCTATTCCTATGCCCGCACCGGGAGAGGAGATGAAATATCGGGACGTCTTCAGACGAGATAGTATCAAGAATATGGTATTCTTGGATGACTTTGGAACGGACTGAAGGAGTTATTATCTACAAAGAGATATACTACGCGTCGTGCAACATTCATTAGCGGTTACGTGAGTTTGAGAAGACAAAAACGATCAGCCATACAGAGGCAAAAGCGTGAGGGAGGAAGAGAAGTTTAAAGAAGAAATCTATGCATATCTGACTGAGAAGCGAAGCTTGCGCTTCTGCAGCGTCTCGACGATTTAAAAGGTAAAGCGGAAAATTGATTTCGGCTAAGTTTATTGAAGAAGAAGAAGAAAGAAGAATTCAAGATACAGCGAAGGAGGAGATATAAAAGAAGAGTATATCAGCGTCTGCGAAAGCAATGAAGAGGAACGCTTAGGCGTTAAAGCTAGTAAGCTTTGGTGTTGAAAAACTGAGAAAGAAGCGCGTCTTAGAAAAGCGGCTTGAATAGCAGGGTAAATTCACGAGGAGTTTGTAATTGTCGTCTTATGACAGACAAATAGCAGGAGAGTACTCAGTTGTAAATAATTCTTAAAAGTTTGATACACACTATTTCCTATTACTGTTCTTGTTGTTTTGACTAATGTTGTTGTAAGACAGATCTCGTAGGGTTTTGTCGCTTAAAAGAATTGAAAATTGAAAAAAAATATAATAAATTAGTTTTAAGATCTTAATCCTACTTAATAGTTACAACACTTTAGCTTCCATTAGAACACTGCAGGATTTTAGCGTTAGTAGTCACTTAACTATCAAGTGAGTTTATTTTCCAAACCTTTTAACAGAGGTTACTTTGGTTACAGGAAAGCTGAGAGATCAAGTTAGTACTGCGCTTTTCCACACTACACACTTTAGCATTCACTTAATAGCTGATAGGGAGCGCTGAGGCGCCTCATAATACACAGAAGAAACTTACATCTCACCGATTTAACTCTAATACACTTACCCAGTGTTACTAATTATAGCTTGATTCTTTTAAGTGTTAATCTGCTAGTGCAGGAGTCGATTACACAAGTTAAGGAATGCTAGAAGCGTAAGCGAGAGCGCAGGAAAGACGGTGAAAAGAGTTACATCAGGATTTAGTAGCGTAGTAGCAGCGTCAGAAGTGTACAGGATTTTGTTAAGCGTTTCGTGAGCGTCTCATGAGCGTTTCGTGAGCGTTTTGTAAGCATAATGAGCTAACATTGAAGGGAAAACATGTAGTTTATGTGAAAGGAGGTGAAATATTCCTAGGCTCACATAGTCTAAACAGATACCGTGTCGTTGAATAGGACCAAGAGAGTAAAGGCGTGTAAATACAAGTGCTATGTTATTGTGGTAAAAACTCCTGGTAAAACTGTTCTTCGTCAGAGTTAACCTGTATGAAAAAGGTCGAGGAGATAGTCGGTGTGATATTGCTATTGAGCGCAGAGCTGTAAGCTACTGCTTGTACAAAGGTTTTTAAAATTATCAAGATTCGAGAGCGCATTCAATTGTGCGAAAGAAGCAATACATATAGATAAAAGTTTGGAAGATTTTACTTGGAAACAGTCCCTACTGTGTTGTTGTGGGAAGAAGGTTAAATCTTTGGAGAGACAATAGTCCAATAACAGTTGTATATACACGCTATTACTGCTACCGGAAGAAAAACGGATAGTGACACTGTTTTATAGCAATTTAGAATTGATCCTTTCGGATTTTGTCCATACTTCTAAATTGTTTTTGCCTTATTCTCCAGTGCACTATAGTTTTTCTCTGATTTTTTGCGAATTTTCGCATTTTGATTTTCACTTGTTTTGCCAAATTATATTTTTGAGTTTCAATAGTTTTTTTGTGAGGGGTTTTGAGCTCTAGAGCTCGGTTATATTTTGGGTTTTGAATTTATCGTTTGACTTGATTCAGTTATTCATTTTGGTCTTTTGCCAGAAGCTTATTTAAGCTGAGGAGGGTTTAATTTTTCGTGGTTCAATTTAGTTTACTGCCTTAATTTTTCTGAATTTGTTGGATTTGTGTTAAAACTCTCAGGGTATAGTTTTTTGAATTGATTTCAGTTTTTGATCTTTTCAACATTTGGTGAATAATTTGTGCAGTTTTTTTCGACTTACTTTTGGAGCTTTCAAAGCTTAATTTTTTGGGAATATATTATATATAGATTGTAAGAAATTTGCAGGGATTGTACAAAGAGAGGCTTAAAATACATAAGTGGATAAAATAATTGAATTGAAAAGTTAAGACACACACTAAACCACGAGAAAGCATTTTAATTGTAAAGAGAAAGGAAGGACGCGAAAGCGTCGGTTAATTGACGGAGAGTCAAAATAACGAGATTGTAGTATACCAGACCTGAGAAAGGCTTTAAAGCCAAGGAGCAAAGTCAAGGAGTACTGATTATTGATTGTTGGTGATTGAATTGTTGTTGTTGCAAAATAATTGTGGTAAAACAAGTGATTTTAACTTAAAACTTGATATCAAACCGATAATCATTGAATATTGAGACAGAAGCCCGGAAAGGAAAGAAGCAGGGGGCGCTGGGAGCGCCGGGGTATCACGGTATCAGGATTCTGGTGTAGTTTTGTGACCAAGTCACACTCGACCTCAAAGGTCAAAGACTAAAAGACTGGTTAGGTTAGAAGCGTGTGAAGGGGAGTGCCTCTCGGCGCTTCGGCCCTGTGAGGCACTCCGCCTTCAGCGCTGGTGATGGGAGCGAAAAGGTTTGAATTTAAGTGGGTTTTACAAGAAATGATTTAATTACAAGTTATTGTGGGTGATGAAGTTACGTGAGTGTAAATAATTTTGGTGAAATTGCAATGCTGCAAATGAGGATTCCTCATTGAGGAAAGCTCGCTCGAGTAAGCTCGTGAAACAGTGAAAGAGTTTGAGCAATAAGACGAGTTAAAGCAATATTCATGATTAGCTAAAAGGCAAAGCTTTACAAGCTTGTTGCCAGAGGGCGTTTTTGTTTGTTTTACTAGGTGAGGGCAGGGCAGTTTCGTTCCTGGGACCTCTCTAGCTTATAAATATTTTGTCCTATTTGGAAATTCTCAAGTATTATAGATTTGCAATATACATTTATTAGATTGCAATTTAGTAATTGTGCTAACACCAATAATCACACACACACATTACGTAGAAGTTAAGGAAAAATGAGAAAAAAATGTTAAAAAGTTTTAGAAAAAAATAGAAAAAAATACTTATTGTTTTGTGCTTATGTACTTTTAAACCTTTAGGCTAAGAGGTTCGTAAGGAGAGAGTTGGTTTGGAGGATTGTTAACTAGGAGCTACTGCTAATTAGCAAAATTATTTTGCCATCAATCAATCTATACATGACTGTGTACTGAGTAGAAGTTGGTTCCGCAAAAGGTTTGCTAGGTAGCCACCATCCTTCCCTATAACTAACAAAATACTACACGGATTGGCCAGAGTGTTTGTGTACAATTCTATAAATCTAATACGAGGCAGGTAGGCTAAGGATTTAAAATGTTTAGGGAAACTGGATTGATCAACTAGGAAACCATAACTTTTGTATCCTCTATGTCCTCCTGTATCTCTCTCAAATAATTGTCTTGTCGTTAGTTTGAACTTGTAATTACGCCGTTTCTTTTCAGTGGTTCCTAGAGCAATTAAGGCGTAAAGTGATTTGTGGCTCAATCGAGCTTTTTCGCTTATACCAAAAATAGTCGTTTGTTTTGTGAGTAAATGTTGTAAGCTCCATGAGCTATTTTCAAGAGAATTTTGTACACATGTGGTTAGTTAATGGCTCTAGCGAGCCTTGCTACTACATTCTTTGAACTATATAAAATGTATTCCCTGTTACCTTCCTAACTATTATACTACAAGAGCGTTGGAAAAGATTCATTCACTAACTGATAATAATCGTCATTTCTAAAGTAAGCTATCTCATGATGATAAAACGCTGTTAAGAAACTCGGCAAAAGCTGGGGAATTTGTCAAAATGTCCGGAAATCAAAAGAAGCCGTCTTGTTTACGAAGGGTGTAGAAGTCTTGAGGGAGGGAAAGTGTTCCAAGGCCGAGCCTATTGTGAATTAAGATGAGAAGCTAAGCCGTAGAGGCTCTGTTGTCAGAGCTGTGTGTAAATATTATTGCTGTATACGGCTAATTGTTTTGTGAGACTTAAGTTGTAATGAGAGCGCTTTGTGAAAGCAGAGCTCAAGGATGGAAAGCCAGTTGAGAAAAGTGGGCGGAAAAGGTTTGAGAATAACGGTAAAATGATGTAAGTAAGGATGGTATAAAACTTGTGTATGAAGAAAATGCGCGAAGGCGCTACTGAGATCACAAAAGTTAATGTTCATAAAATCGTATGTAAAGGCAAAAGGTGAAAAGAGCAAGCGATTTTGATATGTGAATGCAAATTGCGCTCAAGAAGGCTGTGAATATAAGCCATGGCAAAGTTTGTAAGGTGTTGAAGAAGTGAAATATCTGAAACTTTCTTGCACTGTTATGTGTACACGTGTGTGGAATATCTTGTCCTAGCAGTTTTCAAGTTGAATCATAATGTTTTCAAAAGGCGAATGAATTGAGGGATTGTGCGAGAAGCGCTGAAGTTGTAAGAGGTTTAAAAGGATGGGAAAACAGTATTGGGATTGATAACTTTGTGTAAAATCAAATGTGAATTCAGGAGATTGTTTGAGAGAACCTCGGAAGTGTGAGGGAGAAGAAAGGGAAAGGTAGTTAACATTGTGTGCATTTGACAGTTAAGTGTTTACTTTTATCAATGGCTTCTTGTGTGTAATTCTAGAAGGGAAGGTAATCGGTAGATTGGAATAAAGATCATATACCAACAAAAAACAAAAAAATCTGTGTTTCCGGAATTATTTTTGCCTCATAAAAATTTCATCCAAAGACCAAAAGACATCGCGGTGCATAAAAAACGGGATTCGGTTCATCCGGGTATCTGCGGAAAATAGAACATATGCGGGTTAGAGCTAGTGGGAATTTTGTTTGGCTTGCCTATTTGCGGGATGTGATGGAGCTGTTTGCCTGGCAGAGATGTCCGAGACGGGTACGAGGATAGGGAAAAGCCTTGGAAGGAAAGAAAAAGGGTCTCGTGGGAATATTCTTAAAAGGAATACCGGGTAATTAGCAGGGTAATTGGGAGACAGCCTGAGAATCCGTGGTGGTGCAACTGGAGGTTGATGCTTTGGCTTGCAAGCTTGTTAGACAGTTTTCTGGAAGGTGACGGGAAAATTAAAGGGAGTGGAGACACGGAATGTGAAGGGAATTAAATCGATACATGTATGTGATTTTTGAGATTGTACCCGGGTTTGAAGGGAAACATTATGGGTAGATACTCGAGGCTGGGAAAACGGTACATATAATTCGGGGGGAATAAGGATAAACCGGAATTCCAGTGGTGGTTGCTTTAATTTTTAAACTGAGAAAAGGGAGGAGGAAGTCGTGTTAAAAATTCAGGTAAATTGGATTTCATACGGCTGAGAAAAGCTGGACTGAGGGAATTAGATTTAGGTGGAGAAAGTCATAAAAAGTATGAAGGAGAAGGGTGAATGAGAGGAAGGTTCGTGGGAGATAGTGCAAAGGGCTGTAAAAGACAGTGGAGTTTGTGTTTTTAGGAATGCGGAATTAATTATTTAAATTACTTCTAGGCATGCGAGGGCAAGTAGATTGGATTCCCAGGAGAAAGTCAGGAGAAAGGTTGGATTTTTTTGGAAGATTTAGTCAATGTTGAACTAGCAGAAGGCAAGTATAACAAGGAATTTAAGCAGTGTTTGTTTGGGCTTGAGGTGAAAAAGACTTGACGTTAGTTTGAGCAAAAAGTAGGGGCAAAATTATCTGTGAACTTATAAGTTTGCATTGGAATAATAGCAAGAATTTGCAACGTTTTGGAGAAAGCGCCAAGGGTGTCTAGATCTTGGTGGCTGAGCTGTTGTGGCGGTAAGTATAAGTGTGGAGGGTGGTGTCAGATTTTAGAAGTTTAGTAGAACGTTAACGATTTTAGTCCAAAGATTTAATTAATTAAGGTAAAATTTACATTTCCAGTTAATGTTAATAAATGAATTATAGAGAATAAGTTCATGTGGATAGTGGATTTTCGGTGTGATATTGGTCATGAGTCTGAAGAAGAGAAATTAAAATTAACTGAGAACCTCACAGAGTAAAATATTTTAAAAGTAACAATCATAAACGATTAATTAAAGGTATCTTATTAATTACAGATTTTCGTTTACCGGGAGGTACAAGGACCAATATAACACAATGGCAGACGTAGGAGTACCGGATGTCGACAAGAATGATCCCAAAAACATGCAGGAGCTGACCCAATATGTAAGTCTGGTTTTATCATTTGAAATTCGTAAATGATTTGCACGATAAAGCAAGATTCAGTCATTCGCATGATAAGAGTTTTGTTAGGAATTAGAACAATAATGGCTTCAAAGATTAGTTGAAAACTTAATGGGTAATTGGAATGTGCTTTTACTTTAGGTTCAAGGACTGTTGCAAAACATGCAAGAGAAGTTTCAGCTCATGTCGGATCAAATTCTAAATCGGATTGATGAAATGGGCAATCGCGTAGACGATCTCGAAAAGAACATCGCCGACCTAATGACCCAAGCGGGGGCTGGGACTTACGACACTACTCCAGAGCAACGCTGAGATCTAACGCTGTTTTTCAAAAGCAAAATATGCTGTCGGGCTCATGTGGTGCTTTGAGCCGCATGGGACCGTGCCGCAGAAGCAAATTTTGTAGATGTTTTTTACGATCCGCTTTTAACGGCGATACCGTTAGATTTAAGAAGAGTTTATGTTAATTTTTATTATGGTGTTCTGCGGAGTGCGCACTAGGCATTACATGGCGCATTTGCGGATAGTTGCAATATTTTCGGTCTCCAGAATGTTTGTGTGGCATTAATCAATTCAGTATGCATATTGTCTATTATCCTTGCACCACGGCGTTTTCTTGTTTGTAAAATTAAACAGCGCAATGTAAAGTATTATACTTGAAATTGTAGTAGCCTAGCCGGAATGATTTATTGGCAGTTGCCATGCCCTCTGTTACCAAAGCTGCCGTGTTAAGTTACTCCATTGAACTTGATTTCTGGTACAATATTGTTTACACAGTACTCGCGTAATTTTGAATACGAGAAGTATTAACTGATTCACGAGGTAATTTGAGCAATGCATGTATTCGGTGTACTTAGTGAATAAGATAATTAATTGAAATCAACTACCCAACGTATATATTGCAAGGGTTGCATATTATTAATTTCATGTGAGAGGCTGGAGACGGTGATTTTTTCAGTTTTGGTTTGCTTACAGTGTAATTTGAAAGAGTTATTGTGAGCCAAGGGATTTAATAACTTTTGCTTTAGTCAGTGCTGCAATGAAAATTCTAAGTAAATTATGTTAAGATATTTCTCTAAGATGTGCACACGAAATGATATAAATTGAGTGTCATCCTGAAATCGTCGATACAAACAAGATACAGACTTCAAACTGGATGACGGCTCTATTTCATTCTTCCGCAAGCCTGAAACAGTGGTCTGAAAATGTAAGGCCGTTTTGCGAAGTGCGGGAAAAGATATTGTGGAGTACCACACCAAGTTATATTACAGAAGCATGTCACATTGACATTAGGAATGTGTTAAAAAATTAAGAGGAATGTCATCCTGTGAAGTTAATCTTGGAAATTCGCCAAAGGAGAGCACTAGGCTATCCAAGGGATCAAAGGATGACAAATTGTCTGTACCATCTGCCCATGATCTCAAAATCAAGAGTATGATCAGTATTGATAGCGGTGGAAACAAGAAACCGTTCCTGAAGAAACGATCAGGACTATTTAGATTTTACAAATGCTTGCCTGGGAAATCCCTACCGCCGCACATGGGACAAACGGAGCGTCTTTTCATAGAAAAACAGCAGAAGCGACTCCAGCAGCAACGACATGCAGGATCAGATTCACTTCATATTCACGCCAGGATCAAGGAAAACTTGAAAACTCAGTCCATGTCCTTCCTCCATCGCTCAATGACTTACAATATGTCAAACGATGATTTAATCACAGCAAAATTAGGTAATACTACTACTTCCAGAAGATTGACTCGTGGGGTGGCGCTAATTGCTAAAAGCACCGAAGAAATTGTAGCAACGGATAACGGAACGGAGAAATACAAAGATACTGCACCAGTGTCTTCAAGTTTCAACTTGGCAACTCCGAATTCAGTAATGCTGGAGCAGGGTGACTCTACCTCTAACGCTCGCCATGGGATTAGCAAGTTATTTCCTGAATTAGGTCAAGTAAATCGAGATTATTATCCTGATGAGAAAACACACAGGAAATCCGCATCAAAAAATCAATGTAAGTGATTTGCTGCATCAGAATTGTGTGATCCACAACTGTTACTGCATATGCATCTGTTTCCGTAATAGTTAATTGCTGAAACCTTACATCTCAGATTCTCAGGTCGTTAAAAAGGTCCAACAAATTAAAAGGTCGAGTCCAACAACAGAGATGCACCATCAGAAGCTGAAGAGAAATCAAGAAGTGTCACTAAAGCGTGACAAAATGAATGAGAAGGAATCGCGACCTCAGTCCAAGGGTGAGGGGGAACAACATCGGCAAAAGGTTGAACCTCTTCATGAACCAACGAGGGAGTTTCCGTGGTCTGAAAAAGCTCAAATATCTTTGGTATCCGACACATCTTCGACGAATTTCAGCATACAATCCGCTTTAGAAGCCAGAAGGCCGGATTCAGATCGTTACTCCATGATTTCGAATCGGAATATGGCATTCCAACAATGGTGTGCAGAGCCGAAGCGGCCTTCTTCTTGTAATCAAAACTGGCTTTCACCTGAAACAGCAACAAAATTAGCAGAACCTGTTGAAGGTGCGAGCGGCTTATTGTTAGTAATGACCCCGGAAGCGGAAAAGAAAGAGTCACCAAACAGATCCGGCGGAGATGGAAATTTTGCTAAAATTTCACAATCCCAGGACTCATTTAGGCAGGACTGCATCAAGACTTTGGAGCATAACTTGTCGAGGATTGAAACAGAACTGATGGATTTACAGTCTGCATTTGTGCAAAGAATTGATACAGTAGAGGAAGACATGCACGTCAAAAGCCATAGGTGGTGTGAGAGTCAAATCAAGATAGCGGATAAGATAAATATGTTGCTCTCTGACATGGAAACGATTCGGCAACAGTTGAAAACACACGAAATGCACATTAAAAACTTGGCTGAGAACGTGGATACAGAGTTTAAATCACTCAAGTCTGAATATAAAACTTGTCAAAGCGCGCTAGAAGAGAAGATTAACAAACTGGAAGAAAATAATATTCAATTACACAAAAGCTTGTATGAACTAAAATTAGAATGTGCTAAGTCAGTACCAGCGCCTGAAGCGATCCCTACTGCGGAAGCAAGTACAACAACGGAACGCAGCACCAATATTGACCTTGAAGCTCTTGAGCCGCTGATGGAAGCGCAGGAGCGTATCAGTGAAGCTGGGTAACCGAAATTTGTTGCATTTCCTTCAGACAATTGTCTATGAGGGTCACATAAGCGTTCAGGTTCATGATCGACATGTATGCCATTGTACTTGGAGAAAGTAGAAATTTCCGAACGTTTCCTATGTTAATTCGACCCCGACCCCTCCTGGTCAGTTCTGAAAAAATCTACAAATTTCGGTCACCTTAACAATCAACTATTAGAAAATTGGGAACCATTTAGACTGAATAATAAAGGTAAAACGATAAAAAAATAACGATAAGATTTTTACTATATCCAAAAATAAACCTATTTTCTGAACCTTGAAATAAGATTCATTTTCGTCTTCCACCTAATCCAGACCCAGAGCTGCCAGTTCAGACGGAATCAAAGGAAACTGGAATATCGGAAATTGTCTCTTCGACTTCAATTTTCAGCTCCGGAGAACTCATTGCTTCTAAGACAACGTATCCAAACGGGGATATGGAAATCATTTACGCGAATGGAACTAGAGAACTTACGAAAAAAGATAAATCCGAAATAAGGTCTCTACATGCTCAAAGCAATTTCCTAAAATTTCGTAGCGCTGGCATCTTAAACGGTTGAATTTTCTTGAAAAGCGCAGACACATTTATCGAAACGGTGATATTCGTACGTTGAGCTCAGATGGAACGGTGGCTTATTTCTATGCCCAGTCTTCAACATGGCAGACCACTTATTCCACCGGGATGGAACTGTTTAAATTTCCCAAGTATGTTAGTGCAACTTTAATTAATTTTGATTTGATTAACTTAATGAATACTGTCTTGTCTTACTTCAGTGGTGTAATGGAGCGTCGATTTCCAAATGGGTTTGTGGAGCAAACGGATACCGAAGGACGAATTACATTGTTCCAGTCAAAACAAGCGACATATCCAACTCTGAATCCTCAACTTTCCCGGCTTCAGATCCAGGATGCTATCCCTCCTCCAACCGGTATAAACTTTGGACTGCCTGCAACTTTCCAACCCGGACCGATCCAGCCTGTTAGAGTGCTCCAGCCACCTGCAATGGAAAACAAATATCAGGTTATCGGAGCAACAGGAAACAAGCAAACAATTCCAAAGCCTGGTGTAAATCTAGGTGCTGGAGAGCATTTAGTTGTATTTGAGAACGGAGAGGAAGAAATTCACGGGGTAGATTACCGCAAAAGAATATTTCCAGGCGGTACCGTCAAGACAGTGTACAAGGATGGTTCACATGAGACCCGGTATCCAAATGGTAGAATCAGGATTAAAGATGGGAAGGGAAACTTGGTTGCGGATGTAACTGTGGCATCTTCAGTTCTTGGGGTCCCGAATGGCCATAACTTTTCTTGTTTTCCCAGTGAAAGACTACATCCTTCTGAATGTAAAATGGGAATGCACATACAAAACCGTCAGCAGGACGATGTTACCTAAATAATTCTTTGATAACAAGTTACGAAAATATATTACTGGGTAGAAGATATTTTTTGTAAAATACGTAATCCGTACGTTATTGAAGTTCGAAAACCACCTATATTTACTCTCAGACCAATTTATTAAAATGAGAGACAGATAGATAATTATCACAAGCCATTGTATGTTCTCCCCCACAAGCAATGTTTATATACCGTTACACAGTCCATCAAAATTATGAATTGGTGTAATCAAGGGATAAAAGCCATTATTTGGAGACTAGAAATTCGTAAACTCTACGGTATCATTAGTGTTAAAATAGACTAAAAGCGAAAGCCTGAATACCATAACGAATTCAAGGTGCAAAAGGTGGGTTCTCTCTTCAAATCGAGCTTCACCAAAAATACGGTGCTAGATTACGTTACTCCGGCTTAAATGCCAAGTAAATCCTACCATCTGTTACGATTTTCAGCCATTAAGAAATGGTGAAACGTGCGAGCAATACTTAACTAGAACTTGATGAGCATTAAAAAAAACTTGCGGGCAATACTAAGGTTCCGTTGTGAAGATAAGTCTCATCTCCAAGGCAGTACGAGAGTATAAATTTAGCACTGATTTCACCAGCTGTGAGCGATGCGGATTCGGAGGCAACTAACATGCCTATTTGGGTTAAACTTGGAGGAGGTAAGAAGCTTTTCTTCCACGGCGATAACTCCGTGCAAGATGGTGCAAGCAATTTGATCTGCAATCAAAGAATGATTCGGTTAGCTAGCCTTGTAAAAGTGATTTTACAAAGTATTCAAATAGAGCTGAAAACCAGAAAATACTCACGTGTATTCCTTTTGGAGGTATCAGCTGGAATACATAATTGAGAAGCTGGTCTTTGCTAGATCGATTGGATAAGGCCAAAATGATTAAGCCTACTCTGCTTGAAAACTCGGGATACCGACCGAAACTAACCATGGCGCTAACTTCCTGCCGATGAGAGCTGTCATGACTCTCAAGTTTTAGTTCAACTGAGTCAACAGATTCCAGAATTTCTATTCTATCAAGATCAATACTTTTAATTTGACTAATATCTGCTAGCTTTTTAAAATCTTCGATAACGACTATCTTATCTATAATAGCAATGACTGCTGTAGCCGGAATGTCCGGAGTGGGACTAGGAGTTGTAAGTGGTTTCTCTACAACTTCTATTTTGGTAACGTCCAACGGCTTCTCATCCATGACCTGTCTTACACTTTTATTTTCTGATATCTTTGTGTCCCTATTCTCTAAGTAACTTAAATCAAAGAGGCCGTCGGTGGTGGTATCTTTAATCGGCTGCTGAAGCCAGGAAGTATCTTGAATTCCGAAAGAGTTATTGCTTCCACTGCTTTTAAGGATTCCCATCGTCCAGGATTCGTTTTGGTTGCTACTCGGGGATGAATGATACTTTGAGTCCATCGAAGTCTTCTGTAGTTGACTTAAAGTGAGTTTATCAGTCCTGATAAAAGAATATTTATGATTACATATAACCTGAAATTTCTGATTTTGTCAAACTTGGTGGAGTTTGAATATTAAACCGTACTTTTTTGAAGAGAGTTCCACTCCGATCCCCGTGTTCTGCAAACTCTGTTGCATCAATTCTTGACTTAGTTTCTCAATATCGCCCAAAGCTGAAGCTCGGCTGGATTCTTGGGATCTGCCATCGCTGACAAAATCTCCTGCACCAATATGGTTAGTTTTAACTACATCTTTTGCCGGTAGAACCTCCATGTCGAAATTTAACAGGAGATTTTCGTCGCCTGTGGTTATCAGGTCTGGACTTTTCAGGTTGATCTGATCGGCTGGGAGAAGGCCCAGCGATCCAAGTAACTCATCGGTAAGATTCCTTTCGGTTTTTTCCATTTTGCTATTCAGGCCATTCACTGTAGCTTCATTCATGGAACTTTCTGCAATGCTTGCATCAACTAATATAAGCTCGGAATCCCCACCACTTTTTCTTTTCTGATAAACTTTTAAAACTTCTTCAATGTTTTCACTGGCTTGTAGTAACGCTGTCGTTTCTTCACTAGTTTCGCTAGGTACAGCACCCAGTTTCTGTCGAAGATTCTGGCATGTACTCGACAGTTCATCCACCAGTTCCCAATCCACTCTTTGCTGAGTAAGCATTTCTTTGAGTAAGTTTGTTGATGTATCTATCCTGTCCAACAAAGAATGCAATTCCGCTCTGCGTTCATTCCTAGCAGTTTCTTGATCAACCAGCTTCTTAATTAATCTGTTTGCTGCTTCTAGGTCAGCTGGATCTTTGGAAGTCAAAAGTTTCTTCAGAATAGCAGCATTCTCGGCTCGATCGAATATACTCTTTTGCAGTTCAGCCTCTGCAGCAGCCTCGGCACTTATGCCCGAATTCGGCTTCTAAAAATTGCAATCAATCATGTCACAGGCACATCATTTATACTTTACCTTTAATGTTAAAATAACACGGTAATGCACAAAGCACGTCCAAAACTAACCTCGACGAGCCCCGTTTCTATAAGCGAATTATAGACCATAACAATTTTCGAATGTTCGGAAGGGAACCATTTCTGGCGCTTCGGACCAGCCGCATCCTGTAGAAACTGGACTGCACGATCTTTGACGGATTGCGATGTTTGCTCGCCTAAATATTTAGGCGACAAAATTCGGATGATTTCGTTCAAAAAGCGGTAGCGCCCAATCTCAGTCCGAAACTCTATTGATCCTTCGGATTCCGAATTCAAGGCAGCCTCAAGAAACTGTACCAATAATCCATACAAATGTGCATATTAAAGACATTCATGCAAATAACGATTGAGTGTGAAGCCAATGCTACTTACATTGAAAGCTTGAATTGCTCCAGCTTCAGATCCGCACTGAATCTTTGTAGCCAAAAGTTTCGACGTCACCAAAGCTCCTGATGGTGTTCTCCGCATTTCTTTTAAGAAGGTCGCTACTTCTCCAGGATTTAATGGGGCTCTGTTCATTAGCCCGTCTAAAACAGTAAAAGTAAAATAAATACACCATAAATGCTAGGAATAAACGCAATTAACAGAAGACAGGTAGAATATGAAAAACGAAATGATATTACGGTTAGTCATACCGAAATACGTTGACAGGTCCATTTTCACATCTAATGCAGGAAAGCAATCGCGTAAGATTATGTGATTTTTCGTTACAGTTGTACAAATATATCACGTCTCCCTGAGAGAGTGTTAAAATCCCAGCAAAGACCGGATGTGTTTTTTCTACGAGTTGGCCATCCCGGAAGTTTCAGCCCAAAAAGGATACTTTGTAACCGCGCTGTAAATATGTATTACAACTGTTCCAGTTATGTTTTTTTGATTCTAGTCACTTCCACTTGTAAAATAGGAAGGAAAATTAAGCTCGTTATAAATTAATTATGAATAATTCCCTGTTGTTTTACTAATTTTGACTCAACCTTTCAACTTCAATATGCACAAAAAGATCATATTTACAGTCTGCATGGAAATTTTCTACCGTTAAATCAGGTGTAATGTACATACTGATTTCAGATTTCGATGTGGGAGGGCCATAGTATTTAAATTTCCCGGTTTCCGCAAAAAGCCACAAACTCTACTAAACCTAAAACCTTTAGCACCAAAAGTTATGCAAACGCGCTTAACTAAACGATAGCGAGTTATTTAGATTCCAGCTTGTGTTATATTTGCATGTCAGTTTAATGCTAAATCTTAACTTATGAAAGTAAAAGGTAGTTTGCGAGAAAACGACACAGAGGTAGTTTGTGAACGGTGCTTCCAATCTGTAAATATACAATCACATGGTACGATCACCTTGTTGTGGGTGGTAGTTTCGAAAACAATTGCCGTGTCATGCATTTGGGGAAATTTTTTAAATCTTACATTTAATCATTTAATTACAGTATCTGAGTTTTGTACTTTAGCATTAGTTTGTGATTGTAAGGTTTAACTGAAAGTTAGTGCTACTAGGCAAAGTGATTGGAGTACACTAGCGTGAAGCGAATTGCAATAAATTTGACAACTACAGTATTGCTCGGTGACTAATTATTACACGTCAGTTATCTATATTGTAAGTAATAAGTGCATTGTTGGGTAATATCCAAAAAGTATTAAATATATTTTATCGATAGCTTATGGATCTTCATGCAGCTCGTGTCATGATACTGAGTTATTTTTAGTAAGGTGTAATTAGTAGCCACCACTTTTTCCGAATCTGATTTGAAAGTGCTTGATTTTGACAGAATTCGTGTGAGGGAAGTCTACAAGGTTACAAGTTAAAAAAATAATACCGGACAAAGGGACATACGACGGAAGTCCAAATGGTTGGAAAAGATGTGAGAAACCTTTTTGATCAGATTTGCGTCCTTTCTATCCAGTAGTATGGATATCGGATACAAAATATATTGTAAGGTTTTTTCTACTAAAACCTTAAACATGTGTTATTTTTAGTACACACTCCGGATCCAGGCCAGGGAAGGGACGAAGCGAGTAGAAATTAGCCCTTCTGCAACTACAAAAACTTTATTCGAAAAGGTAAGTAGGGTATTTGTATTGAATGATAATTTGGGCTGATTTTTTTTCCATCTGCAACATTGCTTGATGCGGATTTATTTTTTAACTATAACAGGTTAAGGCCGCATTCAGTTATGATTCGTACGCTTTCAACTTGCATAAGGATCGACAAAAAACTCAAGGGATCTCTTCTGCATCGAAAACCGTTACTGGAATAGGACTTAAACATGGAGACCTCATTTACTTAAGCCCATTAGAAGGAGCAACGTTAAGTAGGGACGAGTCTTCGGCAGGGTTTGTTGAGCCCAGTGTAGCAGGAAATGTAGCTACAGATGACAAACCTGGAACCTCTTTTGCATCGCGTAGTGGCAGCAGCAGTAGTAGTTCTGCATCTTCCTCAGCTAACGCAAGTTTCAAGAAACCTAGGAGTCTAAGTCAAAGTCAGTCCGGTAGACCGGCAGTTGTGGAAGATGAGGTGGATCAACGAATAATGGCTCAAGATGGTAAAAATACGTTTTGTTATGTTGGTCTAAGTGGTGGGATTAGAAGTGATTTATGACTTTTTAATGTCAGGTCTAATACACCGTCCGCGGGATCCTAAGATGTGCCGGCATAGTGAACTTGGACGGTGTGTCTTTTGCCTTCCTTTAGAGCCATACGATGAGAATTACCTGAGAGAACACAATATAAAACATCTCAGCTTTCATTCTTATTTAAAAAAACTCACTGCTGGTGATAAGTAAGTAGAGAAACTATTTAATTTATTTCAATACTTCAAGGGGTTCAAATAGTTTTTAGGAAAGTAAATAATGAAATCATTAATTTGTTTGTAGGGGCAAGTTTACTCCTTTGGAAGATATAAGTGTCCGGATCAAAGATGGTTGTTCTACTCATCCACCGTGGCCACGCGGCATTTGTTCTAAATGTCAACCCTCGGCAGTTACATTGAATCGACAGGTAAATATATACATAACTTCCCCTGGAAGGTGCATGTATTTGCAAGAGACTTTTAATGCTGATGTTTGTAAAAAAATTTAAACAGATTTACAGACACGTAGATAATGTGATGTTCGAGAATCCAAATATCGTAGAACGCTTTTTATCCTATTGGCGATCATCTGGGCATCAGCGAATGGGATTTCTGTACGGTAGATATGAAGAGCACGCTGATGTGCCGTTGGGAATAAGGTAAGAAGAAACACCTAATGAAGCCAAATACATTTAAATGCGTAAAATTTTATCGTTAAATAAATGATAATTGACACAGGGCTCGAGTGGGTGCCATTTATGAACCTCCTCAAGAAACTACTCGTGATCAAGTTCGTTTTTCATCGGGAGATCCTCAGTTACCTGTGGTAGAAGAAATCGCAGGAGCCTTAGGTCTTACATGTGTTGGATGGGTTTTCACTGATCTATTACCCGAGGATACTGTGAAAGGAACTGTGAAGCATTTGCGAGGGATTCATTCATACTTCCTGTCTGCTCAAGAGTGCATTAACGCAGCTCACTTTCAAACAAAATTTCCTAGTGTATGTCGGTTGTCCAGCTCCGGAACGTTTGGGTCAAAGTTTGCAACTGTTGTCATAACTGGTATGGAATCTTCAATGAGTTAGTTTGTTATTTAGTCATGAGAGCGGCTAATATTTAATGGATTTTGTAGGTGACGAGAAAAATCAAGTTCAGATGGTAGGCTACCAAGTATCGAATCAATGTATGTCTTTGGTTAAAGACAAATGCTTAGTGCCTACGAAGGACGCACCGGAGCTTGGTTACATCAAAGAATCTTCAGAAAAGCAATACGTTCCTGATGTATTTTACAAGGTAAGTATTGATGAAGCAGAAAATCAGGAATTTCATCAATCTTCTTACTTTATCAACTCGTAGTTTCACTATAATGACGTAATATGGTTCTTTTGTATATAGCAAAAAGACGAGTATGGAAACGAAGTAACTAGAATGGCCCGTCCATTGCCCGTTGAATATCTGTTGGTAGACGTCCCAGTGTCAACTCCAATTGAACCTCAGTTTAGTTTCGCTGTAGTGCACGGTAAAACTCCCTTCCCTGTAGAAAACCGTCTATTGGATGGGCAAATTCAAGTAAGCATTTTTCAATTTCACAATTAATGCAATATTTAAACTAATTGATTAAAGCAACCAGTCAACAAACAAGGATTTTTATATTGTGTATTTATTTGTTTCAGGATTTTAACGCCCTCTCATCGTATCTAAACCAATTTTCAAGTAGTGCTCCATTTTTAACTATCGCATCGGATTTCCATTTCCTCATTTATATTTCAACTATGGAAGTGTATCCATTGAGAGACTATATTGGTCCCCTCCTTCAGGCCATCGTTAGCGGTGACAGTGATGCGGCTGAAGATTGGGCAGCTTCCGAGCATTGGTTGACGGTACGAAAGCGTTTTTAATTTTCGCCGTTTACGCAAATGTGGATGGGTCAATATATACAGTCACAATCAACGAGACACCTAATCCACCATTTTTTCTTGTAGGTGAAGTCTCTGGTCGAGGCATCATCGATGGGTGGAGGTCCAGTTACAGGAGCACACGGGGTTGATACGGCTATTGGCACGGGCACAAGTGTTAGCAGCGATCTCTCAAGACCAACGCCTACAGTCACCTGGGTTTGCTTACATTGCACATTCATTAATGATGGAGCGGCTCGAAATTGTGAAATGTGCTCCTTGCCACGGGGATAAATGATGAATAAGCACTCGGAACTCGAAGAGCATCAGTTTACTATATGTTGAATGCTAGTTGCACGCGCCGATTCCAATGTTTATCTCTAATCTATCTTAAAGTCATTGGGGTGATTTCTATGAACTATTTGAAGCAACATAGCTTTAGGAAACGTGAATAAATTTTGCTATAATATCAGTACACTGAATGTGATGTTTGAAAGAAATTAACTTTGTATACATGTTAATATTGCTTCAAATCCAAATGCATTACTTCAGATTGAGAGATGACAAACCCAAAGGCTGATATAACCGCGCAAGGATGTGCCAAGAAACAGTTTTAGAATTCTAGAAGTAGTAATCGTGTTTGCAAGGTCTAGAGTTTCATGTTTGTGGAAATGATAGTCCAACCATTTATCTTCAAATATTTTTCGTAGGTAATGTCAGATTTCAAGGAACGAATAAGCGAGGTTATCCATTCAACTTTGACAGCGATCTTATCACTTTCGAGCTGATAAACACGTTACACAAAGGCTCACCTAATCTCACAATAAATGTGAGTATGACGCGAATTGTTTCCTTATCACTTCCATAGCGATCGTGGGAGACGCAGTTAACAACGGGGAGGATTGCCGCACCCATTTCACGGTCAAGGAAAGGACGAGCTAGTATATTATATTAATATTCCATTCGGATCACATTAAAAATTGAAACGAAGAAGATTGACGGTTCGCAATGATTTTTAGTTAACTTTTTTTGAGTTCTAGCAGTGTTACAGAGTTTAAGTAACTTTAACTAATTATTTTTTTCAAGCAGAAGAGGACAAAAAATCAAAAGGATTGAAAATGGCTTCGAACGCTTGGATCGAAAACGGAGTGAACTCAAGTGGTTCGAGCCCAATGAGACAAGGTCCATCTCAATATTCTAACGATAGGATGGCTCAGACCCAGGCTCAGGTCAATGAAGTAGTTGGAATAATGAAGCAGAATGTGGAGAGAATACAGACGAGAGAAGTAAAGCTAAATGATTTGGAAACCAGATCGGAAGCCTTAAGCTCCAGCGCAACACAATTTCATCGGCAGTCTAACGTTTTGAGGAAGAAGATGTGGTGGAAGAACCTAAAATGGTCAATTTTCCTTGGTCTCCTAGTCGTCTTGATTATAACCGTCATTATTATAATGGCAACAAAGTCAAGCTCCAGCAGTGAAAGCACAAAAATGATCGAGAGAATCTTTGTGGGAGGAAATGCTACGGAAGAAGTAATCGAATGATGTCACCAACTCTCGAAATATACCTAATGCAGCTTAATTGGTCGCCACTTTAAAATTTATGTAGTTCCACCGATTTTTCAGAAAGATGCCGAGATCGTGTCCGCAATATGCTTTATCCTAAAATCCTACTTTAAGAAGCTTGTGTACTTGCAATAGAGTGTGATGTATAATATCTACAAGGTTAATACTTGGGGTCATATTGGAAGTGCTGGTATTTTCAGTTTTTAATTGATTTAATAAATTTTCAGTTTGTGCAACATTAATAGAACTTATATAATAGATCCGAACGATTGGGAATGGCAGGCAGGAAGTTTGATCATTTAATCGAGGAGGCAGATCTTGACATATGAAATAATTTTACCAAGTCGTCTGCTTTCGCATAACTCCTAATTGGAATGGTTATATTCTATACTCTTCTCATTTTGCGCAGGTTTTCTGGTAGAAACCTTTTCTAAATACCCGATGTGAAGCCCATGATGGCTTTCTACAATTAAACTACTTTTTTGTAATTGATGAATTTATGAATCAACGGGTGTGATTTGTAAAATGCTTGAATGAACTTGCTACAGCTAGTTATACAGTGTATTAGTCAAACAATGACTCAGGGGCGACCTCAACTTCATGACCGTGATGACTATCCTCCGGTGTTGATGGGGTTGTTGGTACATATTTGGTTGGCCGTGTAGGAATGTACATTGTCGTATCATTTGATGTACGCCTATTTATCATTGTTGTGGTCATCTTCCTTTTGGTTGTTGTTGGGATGATTGTTGTGGTTGGCCTGGTATATCGCAAAGTTGTTGTAGTGGGCGCTGTTGTTGGTTTTTTAGTGCTTGCTGTAGCTTTGGTTGTCTTGGAAGGGGTTCCTGGAGTCTGGGTCGTGGTCTTAGTGGTAGTTTGAGGAGCCTTCGTTTTAGTAGTGTAATAAGTACGCTTTGTCGTAGTTTTCATTGTCGTTTTTGTAGTTATTGTGGGAGCTTTAGTAGTGGTCGGTACTTTCGTAGTAGTTTTTTTAGTGGTAGTTGGTACGTTGTTGGTAGTGGTGCGATTATACTTGGGCTTGCGTGTAGTGGTTGTGGTTGTGGTATTGACCTTATGACCCATGCCAGCATAATGGTCACCGCTACCACTTTCGTATTCTCCTTGGTAACTTGGAGCGTGATAATGGTCACTGTAACCGGGTTCTTGTTCGTAACCGTGGCCGCTTCCATGCTGTGGACCTCTATCGTAGCTTGGCTTGTGCTTTGGGTGTGGCTTGTACACGGGTGTCTCCCGGTGGACGATGAATGGTTCCTTGTTCCCATATTCTTCTACATAGACGGAATAGCAGAAACAGGACTTTCGCAAACATTGAGAGTCGCCATAATTGAGTTGTTTTGTACATTCGTAGTAGCATTCTGAATCTGAGAAACCGCCGCAGTCGTAATTGTAGTATTCTTCTTCGGGGGATCCACTATAGGCATAATGGGTTCCGCGCTTGACGCGGTGGATTCCGTTCACAATTTCCCTGGAAAACAGCGTAATTAGTGAAATATCCCGAAACAGAGTTTAGAAAAGTACTAAACGGTATTGGAAGGTCAAGACCAGTCCTTACTTGGAGTCATCCCCGTCGTCAAAGTCGGCTGTGTGAATCAAATAAAGGACGGAAGCGACGATGAAACATAGAGCGATTGGAACGGCGTAAATCAACTTGGACATATTGAAAACTGGTAACTTCAAACTTGGGTGAGCGGAAGGGAAGCTAGCTTGGTTCCGGTCACTTGACAATATGGTATTGAAAACTTTAAAACTCTTTCAGGCATTAATAGGAGGCGAATTCTAGACCCTTTCTCCTAGACTTCCTTGGTGAAACTAGAGTTGGCTCATTAAGTAGGTCTTCGTTCTTTGTCGGCAAGCAAATTATCGGACTACTAGTATTGTACAACATAATTTAGCAAGAATCTAAGACTTGACGCAGTTAATTTCTGCATCTTACAAACAAGAAAAAATAAGTAAACAACAATATCAAAATGAATGTATATATATATCGTCTTCTCTCTGTACATTAAGCATTAACGTTTTTAGCACCGGGCATACCGTCTAGATTCGTCAACAACGCATAGCTTTATTACAAACATATCCGCAACAGTGAAGAATAACTGGGATTCTATCACAGAGAAAGTATAAACTTAAAACCACTTGAACATAGGTTTTGTTCTGACTAAATTATAAGTCAATACTAACCATAAAGTATGAGAGTGATCAGTAAGCCGTAAAGTTGGCTGTGCAAACAAAGATATTTTAGTGCATCTGCAAATCTTATAAAACTAACAAGTAATTAAAGCAAGATGCAACTAGGAACAGGAGTTCTGATGATAATTGACAAGGGCAAACACATAACATAAAAATTATTTTTGTAAGGTAGAATACCCTGTGTATAGAACGAAATTAAAAGCGACCTGTGATAAATGTATGTAGTGTATAGAGCTACTGTTGTAAATTAACGATTTCTACTAGTAAACATTAATGGTTTCATAACTATTAGGCTCATTAGTTCATTGAGGTCATTGGAAATACGATCAGATACTTGATTGGGGCAGTTCTACTTAGATATTGCCGTGCAGGTAAACAACTCCAGGTCTGAATGACACCGTGGGAAGGGGTGCGTACATTTGTAATACTTGATTAATTGAGTAGATTTCTTTTCCTAGTGTATGCGATATAGATGAACTAGCAACGAATAGAATGTATTATGTGATATTACTAAAACCCGATTTGGACAAAGTTGAGTTTGCGTCAGAAGATGATGTATAATACGGGCAGGAATTGCGATGACGAAAGGTTAGAAATGACTTTAGCATTAATCAAACTCGTCCCAGTATGTAGCCGGGCCGTAATTAGCTTGCATGGTCGATCTTATGAAACTCTTCACGCCGTTTACATACTCCTGTAAACAAATAATTGAATCAGCAAATGCTCAAGATTCCTCTATGACATCAGTACCAAAACCAGAACGTGCGGCATAGGAGTGTCACAATTTCGAGAATGTAACAATAAACATGAATCGAAGCCAGAAAATGTGACTTACCCTTGGATATTGCCGATAATGCTGAACATGCTCACTTCCTTCGAACTTCATCATTTTGACTGGATTTCCTCTATTTTTGATCATATCCGCAATTTTCTCGACGCCTGAAGCTTTAATAATATTATCAGCATCAGAATAGATGAAGGCAAAGGGATGATTCTTCATAGCACATATCCTCGTAAGCCAGAACTGGAATGGAACTCGCTCCTGTCTCGGTGGTAGCGTAGTGAGCGGCTCGTACATACTTTCGCCATTTAAACAGAACCTGCCGACATGCTTCGTATAGAACCAAATGACACGGAGCTGAATCGCGAATATAAACAATGCGGCGGCCAGGAATCGAAATCTGCAATAAAAAAATATTTTGTAACACTGAGGTAACAACATTCCATGTGTTGCGAAGCAAGTTGAATTTGCCGACATTGCTTCACCATAAAATTTATTGCGTTGATGTGTTACACGCGCACAAGTAACACACAAAATAATGCGCAAAGATGTTAGAGTTATAAAAGCCAATTCTTTGATACTAATCAAGCGTTGCTTACATTTTCAAATCTGCAAAAATATTCGTCAGTGCTATGTAGAGCGGGCCGAAGGTTCGCAATGCCGGCGCCGAGTCAATCATAGTGCCACGCAAGTCGATTTCTTTGGTCTTGTTTTGTCTGGCAATTTCTCTTAAAATAAAGCTGTACATGAAAGTACCACCATTAGAGAAGGCATGCACAAACGTTGGGTGACCAGTTAGCTGAAGATCACAGATCAGTTGCACCAGGCGTTCCGCCACAACAGACATTTTATGTGTTTCGAAGAACATGTACTTGACGGGGCAAATGTACCGCAAGACGATGCATCTAGAAATTAAGAAAATTTTTTTAACTTTTGTTCTACTATTCAAATGTTTTCGCATAAGATTTAAGTACTGGTATTAAAATATCGTATCACTAATGAGCTAAACTCACCCTCTTTTCAGGTAAATATCAGAATACTTGGAGAGATACTTGTGTTGGGAACCAGCCCAACCAAGCAGAATCACTAATATCGGTTTCTCTTCCTTGCCCGATGAAATCCCTTCTTCTCCAGTTTCTAGGTTATCATTTACAGGCCATATTGCTTCTTCTTCTAGTGTATCACCTGGACTAGGGAATTCGACGTGAAAATCCACATCAACGTCATCATTATAGCGCGTTCGCTGTTCAACTTGAGAGCCTTCATCAGTAGACATGTTCACCTGGAAAAACAATCAATAATCATGGAGACACAAGAAATAAAGTATAATTGAACTACAATTCTAACAGGTAAACAAAAACGGAAACTTACGTTCAGGTCGCTCTTCACGATTGGAATTACTGTAGAGTTAACAACTTCAGTCCTGGATGGAGTCAAAACATGGCAAGAGTTAGTTATACACTAAACAACAGATTATAATACTTTGACTAATCCAAGAAAAATGATTCGGATTCTCAGCCAGTTATTATTGCGAGACCCGGAAACTTTGAAGGTGCTAACTATACGCCTAGTTTTTTGTTGGAAACCTAGACTTTCACAATTCAATTTACTTCATAGCTTACAAACGGAATACAACTAATTATCACTCAAACCCTGCTATAAACGATGCTGAATACAGTAACAACTGAAATCGGTCGCATTTCGACAAGGAAAGGTACAAAAATAAAAAAAATTACCCTGAGCTCACAAAATTGTGCAAGCTGGAAAAACTTAGACGCAAGGCTCTAATGTTTCCTAATTCAACTGGATTTGTGAGAAAATTATCGAGGGATCCTTTCTGCTCTCCACCCTTTTTCCCACGCGTCAAAGACGAGAGAAAATATGAAAATGTTTTTGCCCTTCGTCTTACCTCTCGCAAACTTCCTTATTTAGCAATAGACGTCAATTAAAAGCCTCTTCTCTGTTAGCTTTGTCGTGGGTGTTTCCCCATTCGTGAAAATTGACCAAGTAATGGATCGTGTAGATACAGCAAACGCAGAGGATTGTTCTGAATTCAATGACTGAATCTCACTAGACTTTCTGCCGCTTGAAGACTACCTACTTTTGTGAGAGATGCTTGCGCAAAAAGTTGACAGACAAGAATTCCTCATATTTTTCACCTTTGCTTGGGTCTTGAGCCAAATCTCTGCGATGTGTATATTGTTTAAAACATATCTACGTGAGCCGGCAGGGTAAAACCAGCTCTGCTTTCAATCTATTGTAGTGTATCTGCATCATCTTCAACCTTGGATGATTTTTCAAGGTCTCTGGCACGTCTTCCCTCAATTCACGTCACTAACCATCTGATTCAAGGAAATTTTAATGTGGGTCTAATCCAAGAAAAATCAATAGAAGATAGCTGACTTACCTGAGATTAATGATGAAGAATGATTTTAATTTAAATTGAGATCCATGAGTTTCAATTCGGAAAATGAATAATTACTAAAGTTGCAGTCTTCTCTCGTCCTCTTTCACTGTGTATTTCTATAGAGCGACTATGGCCTTTCTCTCAAATACCAGGATGGAGAGAAGAGTAACCCGGCTTCGGGGAAAGGAAAACCGATTTTCTAGAGAAGTATATATGACTAAATGGGCGCAGCCGCAAAAATTCGCTTGAAGACTATCGTATATTTACCGTATCTATTCACACGTGTAGAGAGGATATGACAGTCAGGACAGGAGCAGCACGTGAAGGATGTTTGAATTCGTATTGCGGGAAATATAATGACACATGGAGAGCTCTGTCATTCGTTCTAAATGTCGAATTTTAGAATGACATTTGATTGTTTACCGACCATTAAGGGGTAATTATCTATACATGTATATATATAAGATTTGTCTGTAACATGTTACACAATTAACTTGACTTCCATAAGCATACTGTCGTACTGCAAGATGTTCAGCTGAAGATGCTAAACTGAAAGCTTGGTAATTGAACTGAAATGAATAAGCTTTTACCTTAATATGGAAGTCAGATATGTTCTCATCATTTTAGTAATCATAGGTGGACGAAGTGAGTAGTTGAAGACAGAAAAGCCGAGATAATCACAAGAGTATGGCTCTGGCCGTAAAAAAGCGTTACGAACTGCAACGCCTTCGAATAAAGATTAAATGTACAATTGTATAACTTGGACAGTTATAATGTGCACATTGTTTCACGGGGTTGTTGAAGGTTAGTTGCGCGGTGGGTTTGCTGAACAATAATGTTAACGCCGTCCATTCGTAAGGTACAGTAAGAAGAGCCGGTTTCAAGCATGAGGTGCGTCTGTTTCTCACAGTCAGACATTTGAGGATGGAGCTGATGAATCTGGCTTAAATTATAGCCGTGTAATATTCACTTGTTTTAGCTCACGAGACTAGAGCGGTCGATATGGTTTGGTGGTAACAGGCTGAGCATGAATTAGAAACAATTGCAAGAAAGTTTGAAATGTTTTAAATGGGTGGTGCAACGGTTGCGATTCAGTCCAGCTCGTCCCAATATTCTGGCGGTCCACAGTTGTTTCCCATAGCATTTTTAATAAAGTTTTGAATTCCTGTCACATATTCCTGTAAAAAAGTTTTGGTATTGGCAGTATTGTCAGGTATAGCTTCGATGTAAGTTTAAGTATTTAAAAAAGTTGTCTGTGGCTTGCCTCAGGATGAGTTTGATAATGCTCAACATGTTTACTTGCAGAGAAAAGCATCATTGTGGTGGGATTTCCTCGTTTCTTGACTGCAGCAGCAATGTTTTCGACAGTTGATGTTGAAAGAAACTTATCGCCCGTAGAATAGATGAAGGCAAATGGATGATTTCTTATACCAACTATACGACCTAGCCAGTTATGCAGTAGGATTCTTTCCTGATGTGGTTTTGACGTCGATGAAGGTTCTGGAAGTGGTGCACCCCTGATGAGTAGCAGCAGAGCGTATTTAACGTACCACCAAAGGATTGTAACTGCTAATGCAAGTGAGATAGCAGTAGCAGCAGGATATCTCCATCTGAAGAAAAATTAAAGCAACAAGTTAACGAAGTTTCAGATTAACTTTGTTGCCCTTGAATTCGAGTGTGAACAGCTGCTGTAAAACGTACGGTCCTAAATGCGATAATAACGTTGGTGATGCTTTGCAAAAAGGCCAAAATATTTTGGTATTCGGTCCAGAATCGCAAATGGAGCCTTTTAAATTAACTGGGGTCTTATCAGTGGACCGTGCGAATTCGCGTAGCAAAGAGCTGTGGAGGAAGGATCCATTGTTGGAAAAGGCATGAATGAATGTAGGATGGTCGACGAGATCGAGTTCACGGAGTTTCTTAACTAAAGCTTCAGCTATGATGGGTGCTTTTCTTATTTGAAAGATTCCGTACGGCATTCGTGGGGTGTAGCTCACAGTTATGCACCTGTAGTATTTAAGTAGGACGGGATTTTGATTTAAAATAATTATGATTACAATGCATGCAATTTTCTGAAGAATAACACTCTGTAGTTGAACTGTACCCACGCTCCTGGTATATTTGAGAATACTCTGATAGCTTTGTTTGAGTAGATCCATACCAACCAAGCAAAATTACTACGGGCGGTTTCTGAGAAATGTCTGAATCTTCTGTGAGGTTATCATTCTGCCAGAAAGAGGGCAATAGATTTTCTCGAGTGGGATATTCTACACGAAAATCTTAATTGCCTCCTCCGCCACCTCGGATTAAACGCTCCGCAGGAGTTAGTTTAGGAACTTCTATGACTGATAATCTGGGATTTGGAAGTAAAATAATTGTTGTATCATTTTTCAGTATGTTACAGAGAGATAACCAGGTTGAAAACATTATGCTGGTCTCAACTACATAATATCTCACCTTCTGCTTTGCAATAGAGGCACGGATGGGAAGGACAAAATACTGTAGTGCAAATTATTCGCTCGTGCACCTGTTGTAGGAATAAATGCATGACTAATTAATTAACTTTGATGCTATTATTGGGAGAAAAATACAGTGGGTATAAGCACTGTATGCAAAAATGGCATAATTGTTCAGACTTATGCTTACAATGAAGCCGGCGTGTCCCACGGCTGTAATGGTTTCTCTGCTGATAATTACAAATGGGTCGAACTAACCGTCTGGCTGCAAGCATCTTATGGTAAACTGAAACAGAAATTAATTAGGTACAATAATTGGACGAGCAGTATAAAAGCTACAATGAGAGAATTGAAAAGCTGTAGCACTCACAGGTTATAATTAGTGAGCCAGTGACCTAGGCTAGTAAATATATTAATATAAATGTAAATTAAGTATAGATTTAACTCCAACAAAATTGTCCAAAAACTTCTAGCGAATACTTTGGTAGCTAAATAAATATTGAAAATATATTATTGTTATTTAAATGCTTCACAATCGTCAACTCTCTGTTTAAGACACATCTATGCATGATTAGGGCAAAATCCTCAATCTCTCCTCTCGTTTAAATTTTGTAGAAGTTAAATGGCGGGAAGAGTTGTTACAATATGGAATCCACAAGATGGACGCAGCGTGCGTGGGGTAGACAAAACGTTGTTTGGTAGGTTGTGCAGAATTAATGCTGAACACGGAAGCAGCGCTGGGTTAATGTATTTTTTATGATTTGATTATTTTAAATTTGGAAATCCGTAACGAAAATATTTCGCTTCATCTCCAATTATGCCAAGAATAATGAAATATGATTACATAGGGCTTTAACGATTAATACAAAGGACTTTGTTATCGATATCTCCGTACAGAGTGCATAGTCGTTAGCAACTTTAATAAATTATTATCACAGCTATCTTGAAAATGGGGGGGGGTCCAGGGAGACTTGGTTGGAAAAAGCTTCTGAACCTTAAGCTAGCTGAGTTCATCCCAGAAAGCTGGAGATCCATAATCTGCTTCCATTGCACTGGAAATGAAATCCTTGATGGCGGTAGTGTATTCCTTGAAGGAAAGAAGAAATAATGGAAATTAGATTGGGGCGAATTAGTTGTTGATCCGCTTGTAAAACTGATGAACCAGATAAAAGTTAATTTACGGATAAAAAATATCTAGAAAAATCAAGTATGCTGCAACTAACCTTGGGGTGTTCCCGATAATGTTGAACATGATTACTTCCGGAGAAGCAAAACATTTTAACAGGGTTTCCTCGTCGTTTAAGTACATGTGCGATATTTTCTACAATGGAGGGATCCACAAGGGTATCTTGAGGAGAATAGAGGAATGCAAAGGGATGATTTCTAATTCCAAGGATTCTGGATAACCAGTTATTCATGGGGATTTGTTCTTGTCGGTTTTTAGAAATTGAGAGGGACTGCGGGGCGCTTTCTCCGCGGATGATGAGCATCACAGCGTATTTCAAGTACCACCATACTGTAACTATAGCGAGAGCAAAGGTTATTCCGTAAGCCACAGGGTATCTCCATCTAAAGAATATTTAATAACGGTTAATAACATGTTGTGCTTGCCAGGGGGCGTTAAAGTCAAGTTACTGCCACTGGCCATGCGAAAAAAACTACAAAAAACTCACAGGCCCAGTTGTGGCATGAGTGTTGGAAGCATTCGGCAAAAGGGTCCGAATATTCTAGGGACCGGGGCAGAATCCAGAAGGGTTCCCTTGAGATTCACTGGGATTTCGTTGCGGACAAGTGCAAGTTCTCTTAATAAATAGCTGAGCATCATGGAGCCGTTGTTGGAAAAGACGTGAATGAAGGTTGGATGATCCGTGAGATGCGATTCCTGTAGTTTTTTGACCAAAGCTTCGGCTACGATTCCCATTTTTGCTGGTGCGAAGATGGTCTTTTCCACGGGTGAAATGTATCTGAGGGTGATGCAGCTAGTTTAGTAAATAAAAAACGCATAAAAAAGCATAAAAATGTTATTTTCAGGGTTCAAATGAATGTGGAATTGGTTTCAAGAGAAGGTAATCAAGTTTTTAGCATTGTTGCCGTGCATGAGCATTGCAAATTCTGTACGCTTATACTTAATCTCACCCGTGCTTGAGGTACATATCAGAGTATTTTGATAAATACTTTTGAGTTGATCCAGCCCATCCGAGAAGAATTATTACTAGGGGTTTCTCAGGCGCATCGTTCCGATTTTGCATGATAATATTATTACTGTTGGCAGGCCAGAAAACATTAACCAGATCCTCTTCTTTGGGATACTCGAGATGGAAATCCATTATTGGGTTCTTCTTCTGCTTATCTTCGGAATTTCCAGGAGATTCAATTTTCAGAGTTTTCAGGTCATGCAGGTTCAGTTTGATGCTAAAATATAACACAAATAATAAAATAGAATTCAAAGCTTGCATTACAGGGCAGGCACTGCCTGGCAGGGCACACATGCTTTAAAAGTTAATTTATAACTCCTAAGAGCGCACGTGTAGTGTATCAATTTCAGCTCTCAGTTTAAGCGCTGGAGACGAGACATGTGAAAGGACTAATTTAGAAATGGCGTGCTTCATGCTTGGGCATCTCAAAGATTTGAGTGGAGTCTAAAATTGAGCTTGTTTTGAAACTAGTTGTGAAACTCTTGATAATATTTACGGAAGTTTTCCAAAGCTACGTAACTCTGTTGCATAAATTGTCAAACTTGTTAACTTGTAAACTAAACGTCTTGATTTTTCAGCCGCATCGTAAAAGCTAATTAGGTTTCTTACTTTCTCCACCGAAGGCACGGACCATATCTTCGACGCACAATTAATACAGGAACGCACTACACTCTGAGGCATTGAGAGACTGGGAAAACTCTAGGAACTTTGTATATTTAGTTTTTAATAATGATAAAACGTCTAGCAAACTTTGCACTTGAATGAACCTTTGTATTTAAATGGTACTACATGCTTCTACTTGAAGTACTTTCAAGTGTCTCGCAAGTAGGTAGTTATTACATGGTTTTGAAGCTATGGACAATGCTTGGTTGCGAGGTTGGAATGCGAAACCTTTTGTAATGAAGAGATTGATGTTGTGCTATCACGCCTTTACTTCCTGATTGCATTATAGCCCTTGGATTGCTATTGCTGGTCTGGAGGTTGGATTGCAAGATGTTAAAATTTGCAAGAGAAATTTCCCATCTCTTCTGGAGTTGCTTCATTGTAAAGCAGACGACTGTATTACCGGATGAAATATGAACTTGTTGGATTGCTGGAGCGATTGGGAAAATGTATCATGTGGCGTTTTAAAGTTTATTCAGAGGCATGCATGCGAATGCGAAGCTAAGCAAAGAGTTAAAGTGAATCTCATCTCCAACACAATTGACACATCCTGTATTACTTGTAGAGTTGCAATCCTGGGGCTAAATTATCTGGATTCAGCTGTCTGTAGTAGACAGAATTCTGGAGGAATTCATAATGCATAGGGTTTGCGATGTCATGAAGTGTGAGCTCAGTCAGGTTACACGATAGTTAGTATAAGGGCAGTTAGCAGGGAGACAAGAGGAATGTACGTGAATACAAAATATGAAATAATATACTCAGTTTACCTGCGGGAGTCGTTGCCTTCTAGTTTCCTTGGATGCTTTTGCTCTTGAAGAAAGAAAAAGCTAGTAAATATATATAATCTGCACACTCGGCGCTACACCAACACACAGCGCTGCTCCACAATAATGACCCTCTCGTTCCAGAATCCGCGGAGCTAGTGAATTCATCTCACGCTGCAACTCTTAGCCTGCATCATGATTAATTAAAGTCAGTCTGGATCTCGGGAATATATATATCTTTGCTATGCTCGCTCGTACATACAATCGTACTGAAACTCAAGCGAAAATTCTTCCATGGAATGGTTTTGTTCTCGCGTTCTTGGAGCGTTTGAAAGGCTGCGTTTCTCATTGAACTTCATTGTTAGAAACTTGTATAACAATGGATTGGTTCGTGAGGTCAAGGAAAGTGTTATGGGAATTAAAATTCTGGTATGTTTTGAATGCATTCCGTCCTGTCAGATGTATACAGGCTTAAAAAGATGGTACAAAATGTGCACTTTCTTGTAGATTGTATGACTGAGTAACTTAACTGACTGGATAAGAGTGTTAGGTTTTAGATGCTGGTGCTTACATCCTTGCTTGAATAATTGTTGAAAGGCAAAGAATAAATGCGCGTGGATGTGATCAGCTCGCCTGTGGAGCTTTTTAATGGATTATCATAAGCTTAAGTTACACGGAATAATTGTTTAGCAATGGTTTACAGTTGGTGGTATAAGGAATAAGCGTAGGCGGATGAGTATCTGCGGGAATACAATTGTCAGCGTGGAATGGCTGCAATGCTGCTCTGACCTGAACGAGGCCTGTATGTAAAGCCGAAGAGGCCTTCTGTCGTTACTTGCTGGTGGCCAGCTGTGAGAGAAAAGCGTTGATAAATGCTGGTGATGATGAGGAAGAGTTCATCGATGACGATCCCAGAGCCAATGCACGACCTCTTACCCACGCTAAAGGATAGGATTTTATTGACAGCGTCGGGAATTAGGGTACGTCCATCTGGAGCAAGGAATCTCTCGGGTTTGAATTGGTGGGGTTCGTCCCATTCTTGGGGATTATAGTGAACGGCGTAAATGTTGCCGAGGATGATGGTGCCTTTCGGGATGGCCTCGCCCCGGAATTGGGCATCCTCCAATGCAACATGAGGTAAGCCTAAGACGCCAGAAGAAAACCTTAGATTTTCCAAGATGCAGGCTTCAGTGTATGGCATGTTGGGCTTGTCTTGAAGCGTGGGTGTTCGGTCCTTGCCGACGACAGTATCGATTTCAAACTGAAGCTTTTCCACGACACGAGGTTGACAAATCCCTTGGATGACAAACCATTGAAGTGAGTTTGAAGTGGTTTCTATCGTTCCGCACAAAATGTCTCGCAGGGCTGACTCTATAAAATCTGGATGAAGAGAAAGATATTGAAAAATTAAATTAATTGACTAGCAGTGCTACTCCGTTAATCCTCGTTTGTAGCGTATCTCTTCAAGGGAGAGGAAGACATGTTAACAAAAAGGAACGAGGATTCCCATGTATGCATAGATGCTTGAGTGCGATTCTTACGATTGGAATTATGGTACGGTGACTCGCGCGGGGCAGTTTGGCTTATTTTCTCAAATGTATCAAGGAACTTGTCGATAATGTCCCTTGGCTCCTCGAGTGTTCGTCCGTGGTTGTGTTCTGTGACTGAAGCTTTCATAGAAGCCGTTAGGATTCTCAAAGCGGCCAATTTGTCATCAACGATCCCGGAAAACATTTTGACGAATCCAGGGGCAAATGTTGCGAGTTTTGCAAGAGGTTTGTCCATATTGAGGAACCTGGTCGGAATGGATACAAAGAGTTTAGAGAAATGGGTAATGAGGAAATTATAGTGGGACAGGAATGGAATAAGCAAGTATTTTAAAATGGAGGATGATAAAACGTTGGAATTCTTACCTCCCGATTTCATGTAGGAGGGCTTCAGCTTCTTGAAACTCGTAGCGGGTGGAACCAAGGACGCGCCACACACAATTTAAAACCAAATGTCCAAATGCGCTCCGAAGGGGAAAAAATTCACCTTGTTTGGAGTGCCATTGCTCCAGGAAAAAGGCAATCTCAGCTTGAAAATGTTCCTCCATTTTGTTTCTCTGTATTCCGTGTTGACGAAAGGCTTTGAGGAAAAACTGTCTTAGATCTTCTACTTTAGGCCCTTGATCCATGATGATTCCTCCTCCTCTATAATTGGAGGACGCGGATGGATTTAAATTTGAATTTAGTCCTCTTCTTCTATAAATACCCGCTTCCAGGAGGATTGTTTTGCAGAGAACTTTGTCTAACCTGATTCTTCTATTGCGAAATCCCAAAGTTTAAATGCACGGCGTCCTGCAAATTCAGCTTTGCCAAAAGCTTCCTTAATGCTTGCGCGATCATTGAGGACGAGGACTCTGAAAATAAAATGCTTTAAGTTATGGAAAAGTTACTATAGTTGATTTAGGGAATGTAAGGAAATTGATATAGGCGAGGTGGGAGATTAATGGTAGGGAAAAATGTATGCAATCACCTTTTTCCTGCCAAGTTGAGCCAGAAAACAGGTCCAAGACTTTGTTTCCATTTCGAAAAGGTTATGGCAGGATTCTTTCCGAGAAAAAACAAGTGGCCCAGGAGCGGGAGTCCCCAGGGTTCTTGAGATTTAAGTTTTGTTCCATTAAAAGGGTGTGCTCGCGTTTATAAGACCTTGGAGGAGTTTAAGAAGTCGCGAAATTAGATGGATAATCCTTACCAGTAAATATTTTGCCATCTCTTTTGCTCTTGGCTTTAGTGGCAACCATGACAACCAGGAGTAATGTCGATAAGAAAAACAAAAACAAAAGCAGGAGCATGTTGACTGAGCAACTGGTAACCGGGTAGCGCTAGTTTGAGAACGTTGGAAGATAACCTGGTGATTGCTAAGAGAAAGCCAAGAGCATGTGCTGTTATCACATGGGTTTCCAGAGAGTTAACAGTCGTTATCCCTTCCGAGTTGTGAATCCAATTGAGCTGGGCAGTTGAGTTTATATGCACTTGTGCAATGGGCTTGAAAGCTAACATCATCTTTAATCACCAACGTGTACATAAACATAATTTTTAACGCTCCTCCTCCCTGGAGCTGGCCTACAGTAAGTACGGAGTTATTATTGATAGAATACGATTTCAGAATTAAGTACTTTGCTAGAATCTTAGGAGGTCTTTCTAGGTTGGGTGGGGGTTGGCGGTTTGATAAAGAGGGATACTTTTTATACTATGAGTTCTCAAGAAGGTTTCCCAAATTCCGATGAAGAGACATGATTCATGCTCAGGGGTAATTTAAAATGATTGATTCATTCGGAAAAGCAGACAGGCAGACAGGAGATGAGGGGTAGGAGATGAGTTGCTTTTAAAACTTGAAGCTTTTGGGATTAGTTGACGTATTCCTACCTTGTGATTTAAATGTTCCTCTTCTTCATCTCTTCCGTACATCTAGCTGGGTACGTTTCTCAGAAATGTTGGACAAAAACTGGTTGAGAGATTTTGCAGATGAGGCAGAGCTGCGAGAATTGTTTGCTACTTTACTCTCCTAATTTCACCAGAACATATTCTTAAATGCACTATCGCGTCACGTGTTACCTGTATCAGTTCTTGTAGGATCTGGTTAATTTGTTTCTGAATTTATTTCCCGCATTCTTGTTAACTGGTGCTGATGAGCCTGGGGCGATGTGATGAGTAGCACGCGAGGAGTCAAGTAAAAATAACGCCGTGGGTGCATTTCATTGAGGGTCGTATTTGATTCAAGTCGTAGCATTTTTGCTAATTGTATCAGTTCAAGGGATGCAGAATTCAGAACACTGCTCTTGGTAGTGGAGAGGATGAAGACAGAAGGTGGGAGGTGATGAGAAATAGAAGATGCACTGATGGAAATGAGGTGGAGACAAAGGGAGAAATGTAGATCATGTCTCAGGAAATGCGTGTAAAAATATGAAAATAAGAAGAATTTGCAATCATATAAAACTTATTAAGGAGATTTTAGCAAGTTTATCTGAATTGGTAACGAAAGTCCATTATATACAGCATGTCTCAGAAGGTTCCATATTTTAGAAGGCGAGAAATGATATATGTGGCTAAATGGTGGGGGACGAAAACGGAATCCGTCTCACACCTCATCGTCGTCCACAAAGCGCATTTCCTCGTCATTATCTATATTTAAGCTTTGCGCTTCAGCTCTAGCCTGGGTACGGATTGGGAATGATTTTGGAGCGGGTTTTGGTTCTTTTAAAGATTTTCTAGTGCAGCACGAAGACGCGGTGGTAAAGAGTTTATCGTAGGGTTCCAAACTTCGGAACCAGATTGGGAGGAATTTCCAGGTTTGGAGGGCAGGTGGAAGGATTCGGGGGATTTTCCTTTGGACAATAGTAGTGGTGGCAATGAATAGTAGGAAAATGGCGAGAACGGCGCAAAATACGAGGACAATTATGCGACCTCCGAGGGACAAAAGGATGAAAATGAGGGGTACAAGGACAAACATGACGACAATGTACAAAATGGCAAACCAGCGGTATTTTGCCGTTTTCCTCCCAAGGAATCTTGCCATGCCTATGGGGAAGCGCATAAATGGGATTGGGTAAAATAATAGGATGCCCGTGAAGTTGAAGAGAAGGTGGACGAGTGCAATCTGTGGAAGTATATAAGAAAATTTTTGAATGTTGCATGTAATTACATGTGTAAACCACGTGGGACTTAATTGCATTAAAGCATGCTTACAGCGGGTTTGACTAACCTGCATGCTGGGTCTGAAGCTAGCACCGTCAACCGCCATGGAGGCTATTAAAGCAGTAGTTGTAGTTCCGATATTAGCTCCCAGGGTCAAGGGGTATGACCTCTCTAAACTAATAACACCGAGACCAATTAGCGGGGTTATTGCTGAGGTGAAAACAGAGCTTGATTGCACCAAAAATGTCATCACTGCACCCACAAGAATCGCCAAATAACCGGTTAGCCAGGGAACGTAAGGGATTTTTGCATTGAGCGTCTTCTCGATTGCAGTTGCCACTTGACCTGTAAAGGATGATAGTGTCAAGAGTGTTTAATTTAAAAATCAGAGTTAAATGGAATGCTACGGTTCTAGAAACTGAGAAGACTGTCTCTTAACTGTAGAGAAACTAAAAATTGATTACCTTGCAAAACGGAGCTAAGGATCTTGACGATAAAGATTAGGCAAGCGCACAAGACAATGAGTGAAAGCGTCAGTATGATTGCTCCAACAGCAGCATCGCTCATGGTTGTGCCAGCGAACAAAAACTTACCTGTAGGGCAAGAAAAATAAAGGAATTAATAAAACTGTTGGCCTGTTGTCAGAGCGTTTGTTAGCTAACTCATAAAGATATGGAACTCACATTTCTTTGGATCCAGGATGGTGTGATTCGTTGATGATTGTTCGATAATGATGTCTGTGATGTTTGTTATAGTCTGAGAGAACTGGACAAACGTTACGGAGTTGCTACAATAATCTTTTATTAAGGAAGCATTCCTTAAGGATGTGCAAGTGGGGTCTGTCCAACAGGCCAAAACGTTTTCATCCAGTTGTATAATGAGATTAACGAAGGGGTCCGTGAGAACGGACAAGGTTTCTATGTTGGATCCTGATTGTGTATCCGGCATGATTCCATTTAATATTGCTCCGGATAAATGGTACAGGTAGCCTTGAAGAAATAAGAATTGTTTTAATTTTAGTATAGCAACATGACTCATGATGATAAATATTACGTAATTTGTTTACAGCCGTTCAGAAAGAGCACATAGGAATTGGATTGTATTATGCGGGAAGTGGTGTTGTTGGAATTATCATCTTAGAGCTGTTGGTAAGGGAAAATATTGCTCACCTGTTGCTACCTCCACGGTGAGGAGGACAATGACAGTAATCCAATTGAACATGTCCAAAATTGTAGCTCCAGCGAATGCTCGCTCGAATTGCTCTCGGTCACTGGCTTGCATGAATGAAACGATCGTGTTTGTTATGGATGTGCCGATATTGGCTCCCATGATTAACGGAATGGCCATCGGTACGGTCATAACTGAAAAAGATGGCACATATTTATATGAAAAATAATAATAATAGGTCCAATAAAATAATACGCTGGAATAAAAGGTCAAACCAGGGACTTACATTCTGCGGCAACCATGCCAACGATGATGGATGTTGACGTTGATGAGCTTTGCACAAAAACTGTCGTTAGAATACCTAACATTACTCCGACAACTGGATTTTGTAGGATTTCGCTGTTGCTAAAAAATTCCCCCGCTGTTCTTCCTCCTATCAACCGGAAACCGGTGGAGAGCAAGTCAAGGGAGCATACGAAAAGATATAGAAAGTATAGAAGGGCTATTGTTTTTCCCAATCCGATACAAATATGAGCAGGATTCCATCCCATGTTATCCTTGGCGACTTTGTAATACTCGGGAAGATTTTTCAATGGTTTCTTCTTGGGATTTTTAGCACTGGCTCCGATTACGGTTGTGTTATTTTTGTATTCCAGTTTTGACCTTCCCTTATCCCTGCGGGATGCAAAACCCGGATTCGGAGAGCTGAGGGGAGATGAAGCCCATTCTTCTACTTGGTTGGAAGGAGATGGGACTGGGAGGGGAACGAATCCGAAATCAGTTTCACTATCCGTGTCATCATTAGCTTGGCTTCTACTTGTAGGATTTTGTAAACTGGGGCTGCCGGTGTTAGTGTGGCCGGATTTAGGATTTAAAGCTTTTGCGAATCCAGTGTCACCTTGATTACGACTAGGAAGGGTATGGGGCAAACTTCCTACATCAACCCCCCGTTCGTTATTATCCAGACGGGGGAACACTGAGTTTGGCGGTGTATTTTTCGGTTCCATTTCAGTAGTGCTCCCAGGTGTTTTTGGCTTGTCAGCTTTTGGCAAGGCAGCTTCGTCTGGTAAAGACTGGGAGGACTTCCATTGTTCTAAGAGGTCACCTTCTTTGAATCTAACTTGCTTTTTTTCACCGTCGGAATCGTATTCGTCTTCCTCGTCCTCGTATTCATCATCATCGTCTGGCCACTGGGTGCTGCTGAAACTATTATCGGAATCTGTCTCGGAATCGTTATTCTCATCTGCAGCAAGCCTTGCTTCCATTTTATAAATATTTACACTCCTCCTCGGAAAAGACTTATCAAATTCAAATATTTAACACCCGGACACTTTGGAATAGCAAGCACTTGAAAGGGAAGATAACTGGATAGGACGAATTAATAAGGAGTTAGCCTGGGTGTGTTATTCCAAGTATTTCTTGAATGTTGGTACTGGAATGAAACAAACACTTTTAGTCACCGGTTTAATGTTATGATAGAAACGGAGTATGTGAGATAGAAGGGGGGGCAGATAGAGCAATTCGCTAGTCTGTGCCTTCAATGAAACAAAAATTAGGTCACTCCATTGAGAACATGAAACATTAATTGGAAATGAATGCCAGATAGGTCCAGTCCAGTCACAGGCATTTGTCATCTTGTCTATCTATCTACCTCTCTTATCACAATCATTTCCTCGTATCACAGCGAAATACATATAATATTCTCTGTCTCTGATAAGGACACGTAGTTTAGAACAGAATATGCAAGTTCAGAAGAGATCTACGAGGAAGACATGGTTGATCCGGATAGGGAAATTAGGACTATCCGAGAAGAGTTGGACTAAACAATTGAATACAATCTACAGACTTGCTAATGCGAAGTGAAGGGATTTACTGAGCTTCTGCTAGTGAGCTAAAACTTTAGTAAACTTTCACTTAGTATGTAAGTGTATCTTATATTGGGCTAATTCATCAGTCGGCCATACTAATTTTCAAGTTGCGTTGACGCATTGCATTTGACCTAATTTTTTATCGGCATTTCCACACCGGTTGAGAGTTGATCTGGAAAGAGGACGGCGTACCTGTAAAACAGTATGAGTAAAGGAGAGGGATGATGATGATAACTCATGGATTAGATAATATAGAAACTGGGGATTTGTGAGCGGATAGAAGATTTGCTAAAGGTTATTAGCTGTAAAAAGAATACATAATAACTATAATGAATATTTTCATGAAAATAGCTACGTATTTATCAGAAATATCATGATATTTTGCTCATGAGATTAAAAATATTATTTCACAAATTCGTGGATTTCGTTTGAATATATTTACCAGTTTGTTCGAAACATAAAATTGCGGTGATTAGGTCTTGATTCGCTCTTTTCCAATAATAATGTGGCGAAAATTAGCCTAGTCCAATTCGTCCCAATAAACAGGTTTTGTGTTGCTTCCCATGGCATGGTTTATAAATTTTCTGAGGTTATCTTCGTATTCCTGAAATAATAGATATCAAATCAGTTTGGTTCGGGCATACGCTTGGAATGATGTTATTTTCATAAATAAATTATTATAAATTGCAAACGAGCCCCATGATTCTAAGCGTTGCATAAAAAAGATTAGATGGTGAGTTATTTTTTACCTTAGGATGCTGACGATAGTGCTGAACATGTTCACTTCCCGAGAATAGGACCATTTTCGTAGAATTTCCTCTTCGCTTCACTACTTCTGCAATGCTTTCCACATGCGAAGTTGCTACCAGACTATCATTTTTAGAGTACAGAAACAAAAATGGATGGTTTCTGATTCCGACGATCCTTGACAACCAGTTATGGGTTGGAATATGCTCCTTAAGAGTTTTCGAGTCTGTCACAGGTTGAGGAATCCTTTCCCCTTTGAGTGCAAAAAGTAACGCATACCTCACGTATAGACTTATTATGGCGAGAATTAGCGAAAATGTGACAAGACCGGCGACCGGATAACGCAAACTGTACGGACAGAGTAATCAATAAGTTATAAACTGAATACACCTAAATACAGTATACTTATTTAAAGGGCGTTGTAGTACAATCAACGTAGTTTGACTTACGGTCCTAATTGTGGCAATAAAGTGGGCATCATTTTCATGAAAGGGCCGAATACCCTTCGAATAGGTGCAGAATCAAATATACTCCCTTTCAAGTCAATCGAGATTTGGTCACTTGATCTTGCCAATTCTCGTAGGACATGACTATACATAACGGAACCGTTATTAGAAAAGGCGTGAATAAAAGTTGGATTGTTGACGAGCTCGTTCTCCTGTAGTTTCTTGACTATATCTTCGGCTGCGAAAGGTAATTTTCCCGGAGTAAAGGTAGTGTACGATATTGGTGCTATGTATGATACCGTCACACATCTGGAAATGTCATTCCCCATGTCATGAAGCACTGATTCATATGTTATAATTATAATTTACATCTTTTCATTAACGTACCCGTGCTTCAGGTACATTTCCGAGTATTTCGACAACTGTCTATGGTTGGAACCCGCCCAACCTAGCAGTATGACCACCACTGGTTTCTCATTACTATTATTGACCGGCCGGAAGGGATCAACTAAATCCTCCTTCTTAGGGTATGCGACTCGAACATCTTCACGAGATTTTTGACTGGAGCTTGAACTCATATTTCTTGAATTCACGTTGAAACATCTGGAAAATAATTCATAAACCAGCTGAATTGGTTGCAATGCTTACTAAGCAAGGAATAAAAGTTCTAAGGGACAAACTTTTCTTTGTGAAGAAATCCAAAAGTAGGTGTGCGGCAGGTACTGTAATGCTGGTATCCGATGAACCCTAAGTGAGTAAGTAACGATTTTCATTAAGAATAACATAAATAAAGGTGCTATATACGAAAGAGCGTCTTGCAGCAACCTTCACGAAATATATTAATTTAGGTTTTGGCAAGCTATTGAACCTACCAGCAATTGGGTATTTACGAGGATACTGCATGCATGATGATATACTATTCGTGTTACAATACACATTAAGCATACTTAACGTTATCCGTTACCAAATGATGATTTACCTTGCACATCACATGTATGACGGATTCTGTGCGAGTTGCTGTGATTCATATTGCGGATTGAATGCCGCGTAATTCTTAAAAATTCGGATGTCCTATTCATCTTGATGAAGAATATACCTGAAAATTGTGGATTTCAAGCTTCATTCAGATATGGATTCGAAAATAGCAAAATCCTTAAAACGAAAATTAACGTATATTTTGAAACTTACTTTTATTCTGCGAGTTACTCTTTCAAGAGCGGTGAACTGAATAGCAGGAGCAGATCTAGCGTAAATAAAGTTATACATATGTAATTAGAAAGCAGTCATCAAAGAGCTAAACTTCACGTTAACGTATTCTTCGTCACGTTATATGCCCTTAAATGTTAAGAATTTTGACCCTAAAACCATGGCAATTGTCTGCACCAAAACATAATGTAAATTATCGCTTATATATAAAAAAAACTGTAATAACAAGAGAATATTAATCTTACCCCTGTCAAAGCAAACGATAGATGTGAAAAACAAAAGACTATCCAATTATTTATATTTATTAACAACGGCGGTTCCTTACATAAAACAGATGAGCTCTCCAGCAAAATATATTTTTACATTCCAATTCAAAGTGACAAAATTAACTTAACGCCGGCTCGTCTTAAAACAATCTTATTTAGGGCCGGAAAAGTTCTGTCAAATGAAACAAAATTTCTATGGACAAAGTTTGAAAATTTTGGCGGGAAATCCCTGACAAAATTCTTGGGAACTATGTACGTCATAGCATAGCAGAAAAGGGAGGCCAGAGTCTCTAAAAGTGGCAGAGACATTTTAAGACCTTTTGAATGGCGTCCGACGACTTGTCCGCTGCAAAATTCAACTTCAAAAATGAAACAGTTATTTATGTTTAAGTTTAGTGGCAAGAAAGGCATCGTGACCTGACCGGAAAACCAATTTATTTAAAGCTTTTTTGACCCCAACGAGTTCGTAAGGAAACCCTCACTTGTTTTTTTATATCAAAGCAAGAGAATCGGAGACAGTAGCGGTACGGTAGCTACGACTAACCTCTTATATTGACATGTTGCCGTTCCTAAACGGCTTCTCTGCGAGTTCTCGTCCTTCATAAGACTGGTTCATTCCATGTGAGGGTTATTATTGAAAAAAATTTCTGAAACTATCTCTCATATCTACTGTTTTCAATAGCAGACCACGAATAATAATAATAACCTTACTTGCTGCAGAGCTAATAAAAACAGTGCAATAAGCTAAAACAAGCTTAAAATCCGAAAATTGTACGCCAAGTGTAAATAATCTCGCAAACTTCTTGCAGTGCAATGCAGTAACTACACAGTGTGAATCTCTCCTATTCTGATTTCCTCTGGCAATTTATACACATACATGCAGTTTTATTTTCTTGTTTCATAAGGCAACTCATCAGTGTTCCCTCTGCCATTTTGGTACACCGCCGCGCCGGTGCGGATTATTGCACCAGGGGCGTAATGGATTGCATGCGGAATGGGCCTACCGCTGATTTTTGGAAGAAAGAGCACAACTTTATAAGATCTACTCATACACATAAAATTACTACTTATTTTTCAGAAAAGATTGATTGGAAGCTACGAAGTACTCATAATAACATTTTAAGCTAAACAGATGCTTGATTAATTGCGAGAATACACATTACGTTTCGGCGTTGACCTCGAAGTTCATAAGGGCACCGGAGGATAAAATAGATTGGATCAAATCTCGTAGAGATTACTTGATTGAGTTCATAACTAAATCTGAATGCAACTGGGCTAATTGAGCAACCAGATTTTGAAATGTTGGTCGTTTGTCTGGATCCAAGGACCAGCAACTAAGGAAGACATTCTTGAACATATCTTGACTGACGTTATCGGGCTTGTCCAGCCGCATGCCGTTTCTCAATTGGACGATAAATTCCTGGGACCACTCATATTGAGGAAACGGGATTTTACCAAATGTGAATATTTCCCAGAGGGTGACGCCGAAAGACCATACGTCGGATTTGGACGACATCTCCGCCCTTGTGAGCGTCTCAATGGCTGCCCATCTCCATGGAAGCGCTTTTTTCATTTTTTTGGCATACGTAGACTGTTGTTGGTAAACGTTTTGTGCAAAACCGAAATCTGATATTTTGACGATTCCACCCTCGAAAACGAGGATGTTGCGGGCGGCAAGATCACCATGAACAATATTCTTCTCCACCAGATACATCATCCCTTGGGCAATCTGTTGTCCCCAGTCCATGAGTAGGTCAAGAGGGAATTGAGGTTTTGCGATATCAGTGTCTGGTTGAGCATAGTCTAATTCCATAGCTTGTAATATTTGAGGATCGATGCCATCGCTGAATCTAACTTGTGGAAGTTCCACCACAGATTCCGAGGCTCGGCTTGAGTCACCTATGTAAAGGAGAGATGAATACTGGATTACATAAGCTTAGAATTAGATTATCGGTGTTGTTCATTGCGAGTTCAGGTGTCCCTTAAGATGCTTACCTGAGGGATCGTCTGGAGAGTGGGTCACCTCTAACCAGTTAGAGTACAAACACTCTGGAGAGGAGATTTTTTGTCGCGGTGCTGGAATTGGGACGGGTATTGAGGGACCCTCGACCTTTACCTCATTGAAGGTTGTCAATTCAAGGTGAGAATTATTTTGTGACCTTTGCTCAGAAAGATGCGTGTTAGGAGGCTTGGTAGGCGGGAAAGGAGGAGTTTCCAGGGCTGGTTGTTCCGTGTAGTAATTGCCGGGAGCCATACCCACGGATTGGTTGCCAACAGTTGGTTGTTGATATCGTGGAGCAAGGTCATAGCGATTAGCGGTTGGCAGGGTTGAGGTTGCAGAAGGACCATGGTGGGTAGGTAAGGTCCCAGTGAACTGAAGATCGCCGCGGGCTGTGTGCATCTTCCGCTTGGAGAGAATATAATTTTGGAGTGACCCATAGGGACTGAGCTCCAAAACGACGAGAATCCGGCCTTCCTGAACTTGGCTGATTTCTCCTCCTAAGAAGCGAACAATGTGCTCGTGATTCCCGACATACTGAAGCGTCTTGAGTTCTCGTACAAAGTCAGCGAGCATTTGGAGGTTCTGACCATGTTTGAGGGTCTTGACGGCAACTGGCTGGGATTCGTAAACCCCTTGGTAGACGATACCGAAATTCCCTTCACCAAGTACCTTATCCGTTGACAGGTGGAGGGCTTCTTTGTTGATGACGGAGGTAAAGGGAAGATGCTGGACTTTTTCGGATGTTTCTGTTGCTGCATAAGCAGCGGCTTCGTTGCCTTCAAGCAATTCGGATATTGTTAGCTGGAGGCTAATAATAAAGCGTTGCTTTCGATAGCGAATGACAACAGCAGCGATGACAACAATGATGCCAATTACCGAGATTATAACGCTTATAGAGACGTAGACTGGGAGATAAGTGTCTTCTTTTTCTGGAGGGAGAGGACGAGATATGCAGGAGGAGCCGGAGAGAAGGAGACGGTCGGGACATCTGCAAGCGAATTTTTTATGTGCGAAAATGTTTGCACGCGGGAATTCGTCATCAAGAAAACAAAAATGAGAACAGTTGGCTGTGTCGCAGGGGACGCTCCAAGTTTTAACGAAATTGAAGAGCTCGTAAGCCTGGAAGGAGAGGATGGGGTTGGTGTTCGGGGGGTTGGTAAAAATTCGGATGTGGTCCAAGGGTTTACCGGATGGTTGGGTGGGGTTGAGACGGAGTGCATCGATGAACTGGCCGTCCGAATGAGTTCCTCCCACCCAAAAGAGAACGTTTCGGTGATGTTGAAGATGTCGTGCGTGCTCATAGGGTAACTTGATGAGGGATATGAAAAGGCCGTGGTAGAAGTTTCCGGATTTGACGGCTTGATAGACTTCGTTTTTGGTGAGGGCGAATAGTCGGAATTGGTCTTCATCCCAGGCAATGCCCGTACAGGGTTCGGGAACAGCGAAACTGGCGTACTGTCTCGCACCAGGAATGTTAATGTTTCGTTGACGAATCGTTTTGTCTTCGTTAACGGACCAGAAGAAACTTCGTCGACGGTAATCCAGGCTAATGGCTGTGAAGTTGAGGTCTTGGAAGGGGAGGCATGGAAACTCGAGGCTTTCGCTGAGCGGGAAGGAGTACATTTTAAAACAGCCTGGTCGACGCTCGCTCCAGTATAGCTCGGTTCCTTGAGGGTTTATGAACATGAGAGGGAGGTTGCGGGAGACTGAAGAATTGCTGATCGTCGTGACCTGTTCAAACTGATTTGATTTACATTGAATACTCCGGTCCTCCTGAGCGACCCAACAAAACCTCCATGTCGATGCGTTACCAGTGATGACATAGGCAGAGTTAGAGATGTTCATGGGAGGGAAAAGAATTGGAGCGTCGCCCTTGCTTCCGGTCGAAGCATCGGCTTGAAAAACGTTAAGTTTTCCCGGGTCATTCTCTAACTGGGTAGCCACAAGGAGGGTTGCTTTGTGACATGTCCGACCGTCTCTCAGAATGATGAGCTCTTCAGGGCACCAACAAATGTAACCCTGGGGTTGACCCGTAGCAGGTGAACAGAAATGGGAACACTGTCCGTGACTGCAAGGATCAGGTCGTGAGTCTGAGATTGGTGGACTTTCTGGCTGTAGCGCAATTGCCTGAATGATAGCATTTTGGAGCGTTAATACTACGGTAGTTGAGTGAGCTGAAGTTGAGGGCGCTTCTAAATCATGCATATGTATAGCACTACTTCCCGTTGCAGAGATCTCAATCCAGTAAAGTCTGTTGCTTCCATCGAAAACTAAATGAGTGACGGCTTTGCTCAAGTCGTTTTTTTTCAAAACTTTAACTCCGGAGCCAGAATAACCCCCGGATTTTAAGTACTGTTTAGACAGCCAGTAAATCTGTCTGCGAGTTGGATCAATGGCGAATTTGATTCGGTCTCCTGGATTTACAGGATAGTCGAACCTTTCCAGGACGGGAGCATCTTCACGAGAGTAGAGGGTTGTCCGTAGGACGGCTGTCCCGTTTTTGGGTAACCAGAAGAGAAGCCATTCGTTGTAGTCAATTAGGGCTTGGGAAGGGATTAATTCGGAAGAGCAGAAAACTGTGAGGACGAGGTCGGCGTCACCACCTTTGAGGAGCTGAATGAAGTTGCTGGTGGCGTTAAACCAGGTGAAAACGTTGGGTTTCGGGTCAAAATGCATGAGTTGACCGTGTGATTGTTGAGATGAGGAGGAGCGGCGTGAGAGGGGAGGGATGTAGTTTGGATTGGGGGGAATGCAAATACTTTGAGAAATATTTGAAAGGAAAATGCAAAACTTTTCCCGCTCGTCGAGAACAGTGAGCAAAGCCAAGTCACTGTCTGGAGCTGTGAGTTTTGTGACGAGGATGAAGGATGGGTCAGTGTTTGATATGACGTAACCAAGTGTAACTTCCATCTGCTCTTGAGAGGCATTTTGAGATGCGTACATCAAAGTGTTGATGGGCTTCCATGGGATGTCAAATGCAGTGAGTTGGTAACGGTCTTGGATTCCTCTTGGTTTTCTTGCTGCTTTGTAAATATTTAGTAATTTAATTAATGATAATACAGTCAGGTTCTTTGAAACGTTTAACTTAAATGCCAATCATTGATCATATACAGCAATCAGAGTACGGCTTGCTTGCCCATATGCATCACATCGCAAGACGACACAAACATGAGGAGACAAAGGCTCTGCTGGCTGGCTTTTGAGAAAATGTTTAGAACGACGCCAATTTTACCTTTACACGTGGTGAAAGTCCCGAGAATGTAGAGGAAGAGGAGAAGGGAGAAAAAATGTTTTTTTCTAGCCATCTGAAAATGCTTTCACTTGATCAAAAATTGTATTTGCTCAATAATCTCGGTATAAGTTTGTTGAAAGACGGTTTCGCTATCACGAATTAGGATGTTAGCGCTGACTCAGCTCCGCTGAGCTTAGCATAATACTGTGATGTTTAGGATTCTTCATTACTTGTACAGCTATTTTGACGGAGACTTTTTGGCGTTGGTTTCGACATGACCAAGCCTGGTTCTACGTTGCTGCGGGGGGAAAAGGTTGAGCCGATGACTTTAGCGGTACTCTTATCAATGTAGAGCGGAAATATGGAAGTTTCCTTGTAAACGGAACTAGACTCATGCGTTTCTTAGTAAAATTAAAGGAAACTCTAGTCCATGACGACACCCAATCTTGTATATTATATGTAACGCAGTTTAAGGAGTGACCATCAGCTACATAGTCGTACATAAGCTTTGTCGTTCTGGAAACATGGCACTACCGCATTCCTTTACGGTAGCAGCTTTTACGAAATTATCAACTACGTTATTAAGTGGCAGAGCCAATTTATAAGGGGGTGTCTCATGTCCGTCCACTCTTCCACTCTTCGACTCTTCAGCCCGTGACCACGTTATTTCCCGAAGGGGCGTACGTGTCGTCAGCAGGGCACCACGTTTGAATCCTTGGACATTTGAAATGACCGACGCATACACCTGCTTCGTATACGCTACTGACTAAGGCCTGTGTACTGTATAAATCCCATCTCTACAACTACATTTGCTACGCACCTGCCTGCCTTCCTTGCGAATTCTATACTATTAGCCCTCTCAGGTAAATACGTGAATGCGAATGCAATAACAGCTTAAGGTTTCAGGGGGTTTGTAGTATTCCATGACTTGGCCTATAGGATATAGTGATTCACATTGTGTATCGTTCAGCGATATTATACTTATGTGACGACACCATTGACTTATGGAAATGTTTTGTATGTACTTGGCATTTCATGGAAGGCAGATGTGAGGTTTGTTGTGGCATGATGCTGAAGCATATATGTAGCTCAACGATGCTAAGGCACGTTGATGGAATTTTTCTCTGCCAGTTTGGTACTGCGTCTGCATAATTCCGTAATTAATTTCAGTTTCCCTCTTGGGTTAAACCTAACTGGAACTTTTAGAGGGTGGGATACTCATTTATATTAAGTTGTTCTATATATATATATGCAAGAAATTGTTTTGAAGCGGATGGGTAGTTTGAGATGGTGACTGTGTTTATTCTTGCATCATTAGATAATAGTTTTGGTTTTCCTTCCTGGTTTGGTTATGTCCTTAGTAAATTCGACCAAAATTGTTATGAGTAATGCTTTTGAATAAAAAGTTAGCTGCGGGATGCTTATGCTTTATAATTGTTTGATTTTTCCGAGAATTAAGGAGAGTGGTTCAGCGTTGGAGTGGCGGGTGGGGAATCTGGCTGGATTGACATCACTCTTGTTCTTTTCCCTGGTTCTCATGGAGTGTGGTTAAGGTTAAATTCAGCGAAAATGTCTGTAGCAACAATCGTTTATAACAATTAGAAATAGTATGTGAAGGTTGAGTTACAATGATTACTCTGAAATTTGTTGACGACTTGATTTTGGTGTTAAAAGTATAAGAGGAGGAAGTTTTTGGATATTCACATGTCGGGACAGTGAAAAAGGTTGGTGGGAGAATAGGGAGTGCGTATGAATTTTAAGAGTAACGTTATCTTGAGAAGAAGAGACATCAGGTGGGTGTTCACAGTAGCGCGTGTATCGTGAGCAAGACAGGTCAGATATGGGTTTGACATTAGTTAGCGGGATTATGTTGATTGTGCTCCAATTTTTAATGTTGGTTTCACTAAATGAAGGTAAGGGGAATCGCGCATTTTCATGGATGGATCATTCATGGGATTTTGTGGAATCAAAATCTGGTTTCAGAAGCCCGTTTCCTGGTTGTAAATGTGCTCACATAGCTGATTGTTTCTCATTTATTTTTAGCCTCGGGGGAAACGTTGCTAATTAACTCGGATGCTGAGCGAGCAGTGTTTAAATGGGATGGAGGAGGGAAAGAGAACGAGGAGGTTTCCTTCACGCTTCAGTATGCGAAATCAGTCTGCCCGTCCGTGTCAGAGATGGTAACTGCTAGCAATGGAGAATGTGTCCAGGAATCGGTTTCATACGCTAGAAAAAACAAGAAAAGCGGGTCTACAACGCTAGTGAAGCATTTTGGGAAGCTAAAGCTGGACGTTACCGAGTCACTCCTAGCTGATAATTGGCTTCAAAGAAGACTGCAGACGAGGGCGAGGGTTTGCTGTAGACGAATTGAGGATTGTGCTCTGAATTGCACTACGAGGAACGAAGCATTTCGAGAGCCGATGACGCGAGAAGCTATGCGACCTGCCCAGGATACCAATACAAAGAGCGGATTAGCTGAAATGAGTTCGTTGAAATGGGATTTGACGCTGAATGAGACATCGGGTTGTTTGGACATTTCAAAGAGGGGTGGAGTGGGGATTTGGAATTTGCGGTGTTCGGCAGAACTGAGGGCGGAGCACATGGTATTTGATGAATATAACTGGATACTGTTCTTCGTTCACAAGAATGAAGGGAGATTAATGTCGATAGGGCTGAGCACGGGTGTGGAGAGGGATGTGGTGGGGAGGGAGGATTTCGGGGATTTGGAAGGGAACTTCCCGGGACGGGTTGCTGTGGATCCGGTACAAAAGCGTGTGTATTGGTTAACTGCTACATCGGTTAACTCGATACATTATGCCGGAGGGGATGTTTCAGTTCCGGTTATCCTGCATCTCCTGGACGAGGGAACAGACAACACTCTGCTCACATACGAGGGGGGAAGTATGTACTGGCTCGAGTCCAGGGGAGAGGCCCAGGGTATCGTAAAACTGGAAAAGGAGGGCGTGAGGCCAGAGAGGTTTCTCGAGTTGGGGATGAGGGGTGAGGAAGATGTTATCTGGGTTTCTCATTCACCCTGCGGTTGAGCGGGATAGAGCGTGTGACACGGCACCGTGCTCCCATTTCTGTTTGTCCGAGTCTGGTGACACGACCGAGACGGGGAAGAATTCCTCATGTTGGTGCCCTCAAAGTCTTCCTATTCTGAAAAAGGGGTTCGATTGTCAACTGCCGAGTATTATTCTAGCGACGACCCGGAACTCGGACCCGACGAAAATGGTATTAGACTATGCGTTTCCAAGGGAGGTGGCGGATGGGGCGGATAGACTATTTCCAGTGGTGGAGGAGGTGGGGGCTGGGGATGCTGAAAATTTTGCGTTTACTGTTAACTCGAGGATTAATACAGTTTGTTGGGCAAGCGGAGTGTACAAGCCGGGGAAATGTAAACGAGGGGGTGAGGATACGATTGTTATCGGATCGTCGAACATATCATCGGCGAAGGATGCGGTAGTCTTCCTTGACTACGAAGGGGATACGAATACGTTTTATTGGGGGAGTAATCGGTGCTTAAGTTTAAGCTCGCTTAGAAATGTGGAGGAGAAAGCATTTAGTTTTGGTTGCATTGAAGTTGATACTTTTGCTCCGTATATGATATGGCCTTTTGCACCTGGTGTTTGTATTTGTAACAATAAGATTGGGATGATGAATACCTGGTTTCATGTTAGTAATAGGTTTTATGCTTCCACGCCCTTTGACCTCAAAGAGGGGAATTGTACGGGGTTGATTGGGAATTTTGTTGGAACTATTTACTTTATACATGGTAGGAAAATTAAGGCGATTAAACTGCAAGAAATGCTTGACGGGACGATACCACCTGTGGTCTGGGAGACAGACTACCATGGCGGCTACTCGATGGACTTTAATAGTGATCACTTGTTTTGGATCGGGTTCACTTTGGAAGAGGGTCAATTTGTGGATATGATAAAGGTGAATGTGTACGAGAGAGCAAGTCAAAGTCACAAGATTTTTCGCTCACCTTCCGGAACTAGGATGCAGAGTATAAGGATTTTCGAGCCGGTAATGCGAGTCCGAGCGGACTTTCATCCCTGTACACCAACCAACTGTTTCAAGTGTGTATGCCCGGAAGGGCTGGTTCTCAAGGACCGTTTCAACTGCGGAGAGCCTCCGAAAGATGTAGCGGGAGGAGAAACCGGGATAAAGTCCTACCTGTTGGCAATCGCGATTATTCTACCTTCTCTTCTCGTCCTCCTCATCATACTTGCTGTGATGCATCAGTACAGAAAACGGCAGAGGATCGCACGACAGAGTGCAACGATTCAGGAACTTCTTCAAGGGAATCAAGAAGCTGCGGACAGGGCGAGAGATGAAATGGAAAAGGTTCGCCATCTGCCGTTTACGAAAATAATTCCTGAGGATGAACTGGTTGTGTCGCGGGGTAAAATCCTTGGGGAAGGAAACTTTGGCGTAGTCTACGAGGGGGTTTATGATAACCAAGCAGTAGCTGTGAAAACGTTGAAAAATTGCCGGGATCTTCAAATGGTATCGGAATTCGTGCTGGAGCTTAAAATCATGGCGCATGTTGGCTACCATGACAACATTGTTCAGTTCTTTGGGGCTGAAACTAGTAAGGTCAGTGTGGGTAAAATGTTGGTCGTTCTTGAAATGTGTCCTAACGGATGTCTGGAATCATACCTGAAAAAGAATTGCAAGTATTATTGCAGGGATGGAGCTGAGGAGGGGGGAGGGAATGGGGATGCTAGGGGCCAAGGGTGAAGGAAGATTCACCAATTATACTGAATCTGAATGTGCTGTTGTCATGGGGACGGCAACTGGCACGCGGGATGGCGTTTTTGGAAGAGAGGCACGTTGTTCATGGAGATTTGGCCACGCGGAATGTTCTCGTTTTTAATGATAACGTTATCAAAATTAGCGACTTTGGGTTTGCTCGTAACTTGTACCAGTACACGACGTATGTGAAGACGAAGCAAGTGCCGTTGCCGTGGAGATGGGGGGCTGGAAACGCTGGAACGCTTCGAGTTCTCTGTCAAGTCCGATGTTTGGGCTTACGGAGTGACGCTTTGGGAAATCTTCACCCTTGGAAAATTACCTTTCCCGGAAGAAGGCTGGACTTTGGAATTCGTAGAGAGGTTGCGACAGGGTTTACGGCTTCCGGAAGATGACGTTGTATGCAAGCGGATCTACAAGGATGTCATGTTACCCTGCTGGAGACTCAACCCTGATACCCGGCCTGAGTTTAAAACAATCGAAGAATACTTTTGCAGTAGAGCAGTAAATTCAGAAATAACAATGTAGTATATGTATACATAGTTTTCCTTAAGTAACGTTTCAAATGAAGGAGGAGTGAGTATGAATCAAGTATGGCGGAGCTGGTCGCAAGTTTTGGAAACATCAATTGGATGAGAAGTAGTGTGTGTATTGTTCGAACTAATTATCATACCCTACACGTTTTATGTTTGAATCAATAGGGTGACATAGCGAATTTTTAATTGGAGTTGAAGAAGGGCAAGGTTGCATTGCCTAATTTATGAATGTAAATGAGGAAGCTGTGTTGTCAACTGTGTGGGAAATTAACACGAGGACATTATTGATAGTAATGTAATAGGCTATTTAATATGGTTAATTACGTATGCGAGAATATTACTTTTTATCAGAAATCATTCAGAGCGAAGATCTACATCGTGTTTGAAAATGATGATGAATAAGGCATTAGTTCTACACTGATGATGAGTTACTTTATTTTATTATTACGTGTTCCCAAAAGGTTCCAGAAATTGGGACTTGCAATAGAGAATTGGGATTTTTTGCGAATTCCCTTTTGAAATAATGAAGGATGTGCTAACTGGCAGGAAGGAATGCATCAGTTTAGGTCATACTAATGCTGCCAACGCAACGTGAAGTATGGGGACAATTGTGTGTAAAATGAATTTTAGCTTTGAATACTTTAAGGTAGGGTACTAAACTAACTATATATACTTCATAATTTTGTTTGGAAACAATAATATTTATGCTCAAAACCAAAAACTCGCTTTGGAGGTCAATGGCAGTGTTTGATGGAAGCGTGTGCAAAATGATGATGGTTATAAGCACTTAAGTTTTGGAGAGGGGTTTGACGCTGATTAGCATATGTTATCGTTTTCGATATCAGGCAAAGCGGCAGTTTTCATGTTCTTGTTATTCTTGTAGCCAGCCGCGACTATCTTCTCTCAACTCTGGGGTTCAAAGTTTAACTGGATGTGAGTCAGTTACTGGATAGAATTTATCAATAAGCGTTTAGTGGGAAGTCAAGCTGGGTGTATGTATAAATATATATATATATATTTGATCAAATATTGTATAAATATAGATACGAATTGTATGCCTTGCAGTGTGATTATCAATCGAGTTTAGCGTTCTGTAGAGGATGTTAGGATGGCTTGGTCAAGCAGGGAGTCTTATATGAGAATTACATCATTTAAGAGAGTAGTAGTAATACAGTATGTGAACATTAGTCCGCGTACAAACTACATATATTAAACTTGCTTCCACAGATGTGGTGTGATAGGTTAAAGGAAATATTCTTTGTGGTAATTATGACTAGTTTAAAAATTTCTGAGAAATATAGTGGCATATTTGTAAGGATTGCAATACTTTTTTCATAAGATACCACATTCTAAAAGTATTCACAACCCGGAAAAGCTTGAGATAAAATACGTATGATTAAATTGGATCGTAAGTTTGGAATGAATACTAAAATATTCAACACAACTTACTTAGCTTGAATCAACTAAAAGTGACTCTTTTAGAGCATATATTACGCTAATAGGAAAAAATATCGGTAGGAGTAGAGTAGAAGGTCAATTTACGTTGGGAAATGTTTGTTTCGGACCTCACCTTATGGCTTAGCTAGCATTTAATCCAACATATCCTAAACTCTGATCTACGGCAAATTAGTTTATGCCAATTGATGTGACATATTACGGTTAAGAATTTGTATACTTTTATAAGTGGTTGTCACACCTGTGGACTTTCTTGTACGTGTATGTTGTAAATGTACAGTTATCAGAAGAATCAAAATTATTTCAAGTTGAATGTTGGCTTCTGTAAAGGACTTTTGTATTAGTTTCCTCATGCGTATTACTTGCGGAAAGCGGAGTGGATTGGGTTGAAATTAGCTTTAAATCCGGTCAATATAATGGAAACTGTGTCCTATGTGGTAGAACCAACTATTAGAAGATTGTTAATCTATGCTACAAGTATATGCACTATTATTTATGATATATAATGCTGAGCTAAAATAATTTGAGACATGAATAAAAGTGAATTTTCCTTGGGGATTAAAAGTATATTCTAAGGAAGAAAAAATAAAGCATTTGTAGAATTTTTAAATTAAAGCATTACGTTGTTCACAGCAGTGCGGGATGTGGTTGTATGAAATTCTAGTCACATTGAAATGTAGTGTTTTTAAAAGCATAATATAAACACAGGCTCAATTTCCACGGGAGCCGAATATATATATTTATATATGCAGTGACGTAATATCCCGGATTGGGATTTTAAACTGGTGTGTCATGATTTACTTGGACTACTGTATATATTCGTAAGCAGGAGGAAGAGTGAGAAGAGAAGAGGAAAAGGAACTGCTACGAGTTACTTAGTTCATATTCGTTGATTTGCAGTGCGTATATATGCTTGCTCTTGTGTTTACCGAGGAAAAAGCTCTAAAGACGTAATCTTAATCACGATGAGGGGAATCGCAGAAATTCTAATAACAGGTAGCTCCGTAGATGCCTGATCGGGGGTCAACTTAGGAGGAGGTGGGAGGAAGCTGACGTGAGGATGTCGGCAGTTGGGTGCGAAAAAATAAAATATGCATACTATTCTGATGAATTGCTGGAGTACAAACGAGGGGAATGTAGGAGGAGGAGGAAGAGTCTGGGCAGGAGTGAGAGTTACTTTTAAAAGTCAGAGTTTATAGTCTCAGTTAGCTTACGTTCATGTAAATAAATAATCGCAAGTTTTGTGCTGGTTCTTGAAGGAATTGAATATTTATTTTCTTTGAGGGGAAAAGGAGAGAGGAATGGGTAAGGTTTTGAAATGTAGTGATGTGCATCCTTGGGAAGAAGACGTCAAGCTTCAGGGATTCACTGTAGCCGAATATTTGGTTGACAGAGCAAATGAGCATGCCAAGGAGAGGGACTCTGCATTTGTTGTGAGTATTTAAATGTGAAAAAAGTATTTTGTTATAAGGATTTAGAATTGAAATTTGTGACATGACATTTGCGATTTCGGGATTGCAAATGTTGGAGTAAATAAAACAAACAATATGATATGCCTTCAAGTCAATAGGCATATTCGAGAGTATTTTGACATGCTGATGGGGGTGGACTTGAATCTAGGATTATTTAATTGTTTTCTAGATTCATGGGGACACAGGGGAAGAACTCCGGTTCTCGGAGTTTGAAGGCCTTGTCTCTAATGTTGCAAGCTGGTTCTACAAGAATGGGATGAGACGCGGAGATGTTGTCATTTACTTGAACCGGGATTTCTTTAAGCAAGTAGTCTTGCACACGGGGATTTGGAGAGCTAACGGTGTGGTGAGAGCGTCATACCCGCAGGATTTACCGGGTGAATAAAATTTGGTTTTGTAGTTAAAAGTTCAAGAAAAACGAGGGGTGGAGATGTGTAGCGTGACTTGAATTTAGCTACTGTATGTGCATATTTCAGGCAATGTCGTGTTGTGTAATTTGTACGGGCTGCTACATGTTTTGACTCCGTTTGGAATTGTTTATTTACGTTTTTTGCACACGTGTTTTGCAGAGACCCTAGCGGAAAGAATACGAGAGAGCAAGGTCAAGTGGCTTTACTGTGATTTGACGGAGGTTGAGGCTTGTAGAAAGGCTATTGCGAATATTGAATGGGAGGTTCGGATCATAGTTAACGGGGATGCGGATGGATGCATACCACTGGATGAGCTATTGCAACATAAAGGAGAAGGTGGGTATTTTTAATGAGAGTAAAGGACAATTAAGAGAATTTTGAATGCGTTCGAGTATAAAAGGTTCTGGAGGAGAACGCTGTTCAAAAGTACAGGAAGGAAATGAGTAAAATATTAATTGAATAATAATAATGGGTTTGCATAGTTCCTCGACTGGAAGTGACGCCTCAGGATCCTGCCATGATACTCCTCACGAGTGGGACAACAGGACCTGCAAAGGGAGCAGTTCGAACACACGAGCGCCTCCTATGCTTGATACTGAGTAACGCAAAGATTGGATGGACGGACAGTACGCTGTTCATTGCTGGTGCACCTCATATTAGTGGCTCCATCTGCGGTCCTTCGGCGGTGGCATTGGGTATCGCTGCCATATGTATGTGGGTGCCAATACCTGAGAGGATTTTGCAAGTTATTGACAGATTCAAGGTGAATGGGAGGAATGGGTGGAGGAGATAGGATTATAGGATAGAGCAAAGAGAAGGGAGGGGAGGATGGAATTGGAATTTGTTGCGTATTTATTATGGATATGTATAAAGGATTTTTATTTATTAAAATTAAATTATTTATTTCAGCCGAGAATGTTGTTTGGATTCCCGGTATTTTTGGTGAATGCAATCACGCATCCAAATCGACACAAGTATGACCTTTCGAGTGTGAAATATATATTTACTGCTGGAACTCTGGTAACACCGGCAGTGTTCAAGACACTTAGAGAATTGGATAATGTTGAGGGAGTCCTAACGGTAATTTTTAGTAAAAATAAGAAGGAAGAATGCGGAGGAATATAGAGAGGGCGTTGTCTTCGTACGAAATATGGATATTTGTTTTACCGGTTTTGCAATTATTTGTTTTGGTTTTCAGGCTATCGGGATGACGGAAGCACTCTTTTTGACATCCTTCTCAAGATTTGTTGACAAGCATACATTAAAAGTTCTAGGTAATTGCAGAGTTATTTAGAAGAAGATTGGGGAACTATATTTATTGATATGGTTGGGTAAGCGGGTGCTACATAAATGTTTGTACTTTGTTCGATTGTAGTAGCAACTTTAACAGCTATTTAAATCAGAGAAAAAATGTTAAATATTCTATGTTCTCCGCAACAGAGGAACGGAAAGGCTATGAAGTGGGGAAAGCTTCTCCAGGAGTACAGCTGAGAATTGTTGAGGCGGAAACGGGAGAAGTGCTAGGGCCGAATAAACCAGGCGAATTGCAAATCAAAGCCCTGGAAATGATCACGGAATACCTGAACGAGCCAGAGGTAAATTAGTTCAAAAACGGAGGGAAGAGGCGATTGGGAATGTATTATGAGTAATGTGCTAATGCATGAAAGAGATACGGGAAGCTTATACATGTGTGTGAACTTAATGCTGAATTTAAAATTTTGGTAATGATGGCAAGTTGTCTGTTGGATTGTTTAAGAAAACTGCAGAGGCCTTTACTTCAGATGGATTTTTTAAAACTGGTGACACGGGATCTTACGACGAAGCTGGAATGTTCACAATTTACGGCCGTTCAAAGGAAGTATTCAAATGTCAAGGAAATCACGTGAGTCCATCTGAAGAACGCAAAGGTTTAATTGTATCAGTTGATATGTGTGCGAGCATTGAGCATATGTTATTGAAATGGTTTTCTGTATTGTATACTACGAACTGCCAGGTATCGCCGAATCAAATTGATGCTGTTGTAGGAGAACATCCAGCTGTTTTAGAAGCCTGTACGGTGAGTGTTCCGGATCCTAATGGTGATAATTTACCTCGGGTTTTCCTTGTTCTGAAACCGGGGTCGGAGGCTTCCAAGGAAGAGATTCTGGAATTTGCTCATGGTAAGATTACGTACAGGATTAACAGGATAGGAACGAAGCTTTTTTGCGAGTATTGCGAAAGTGTTCTGACTTCTGGAGAAAATTCTTACTAGGGTATATATTTACGCTCACTTTGTTATGCGCTTGTTACAGCAAAACTTCCGGAATACATGCACCTCCGTGGAGGATTGTACATTGTGGACTCCTTGCCGCGGGGAAATACGGGAAAAGTTACTAGAAATCTTGTAGCACAGTTAAAGCCTGTGTAATCTGGTAATTATGTGAATAGACGTGAATAGATATTAATTAAATGACCTCATGATAGTCATGATAGTCGGAAAACAAGTTGTTTTCTGTAAAGAAAATGAAAATTTTTATCAAAGAATACAAAAATGCTTTGTAACGTCAACTGTATAACTAAATCAAGCGTTTAATTATAGTAGTAATTGCTTCGTAACTGTACCTGACTACGATTCCTATCAGATTTTCTAAAACGCTTCAGAGCTTAACTGCGACAAGGTAAAGGCATTTATGTAGAATTCTTGGATTCGATAGTGTTATAAAGCTACTCTATCGTAGACGAAGATATTTTCATAACTGTCCTACGCGTTACTAAAAAATTGTCCATATCCGTACATCTTGAGCAAATTCACAGGTTGATTAAAATAGAGTTTTAAGACACGAACAAATTAGTACTTACGGGGGATAAGAAACAGAAATAAGGCATGTCGAAATGGCATTGCGAAAATACTAAAATGAGACTAGCTTTTACACTAATATGATTAATCCATTTCGTCCCAATATACTGTCTTACTCTTAAGGCTCATTGAATCGATAATGAATGTTCGAATATAATCTTCATATTCCTGGAAATGGGTAAAATAGTACATTAATTTTGCAAATTAAATTACAACTTGATAAAAATAGAGTGAATGATTGTTCTACCTTAGGATACTGGCGATAATGCTGAACATGATCACTTTCCGAGAATAAGACCATTTTGGTAGAATTACCTCTCTGTTTGATCGCTTCTGCAATGACTTCCACGTGGGAAGTTTCGAGGAGTCTATCCTTCTTGGAGTATAGGAACAAATAAGGATGATTTCTGATTCGGATGATCCGTGACAACCAGTTATGGAGTGGTATATGCTCCTTACGGGGTTTCGAGTCTGACAGAGACATAGGAATCCTTTCGCCTTGAAGAACCAGGAGTAACGCATATTTCAAGTAAAGCCATGTTGTAGCAATAGCTAGTGAAAATGTTACAAGGACGGCAGCCGGATAGCGCAAACTACAGAAAATAGTGGATACTTATAGCTAAACTCAAGCACAACGCAGCGCAATCACGTATTGGTGGATGTGCATCGCGCTAATTTTTTACTTACGGTCCTAATTGAGGTACCAAAGTTGGTATCATTTTCATGAAAGGGCCGAAAACTCTTCTAACAGGTGCGGAATCGAAAATGGTCCCTTTTAAATCTACCGGGATTTCGTCATTGGATCTTGCCAATTCTCTTAGGATGTGACTGCACATTACGGCACCATTGTTGGAAAAAACGTGAATGAAGGTAGGGTGATTGCTAAGCTCGGATTCCTTGAGTTTCTTGACTACGGCTTCGGCTGCATGAGGCAGTTTACCCAACTTAAACGTAGTATATGATATTGGAGATATGTAAGACACAGTGGCGCATCTGGAATTGGGAAGAAAATTACGATGTTAAAATGGTTAAAATGTTTGAATGACAAAGCCGTAGCAGCTACGAATAGATTTTTTAAACTTACCCATGTTTCAGGTATAGTTGGGAATATTTCGACAATTGCTTATGATTCGATCCGGCCCAACCGAGCAGTATGACCACCACTGGTTTCTTAGTACTTTCAGTGACCGGCCAGAAGGGGTCAACCAAGCCCTCTTGTTTAGGAAATGCAACTCTTATGTCTTCAACGGACCCTGAGCTGCTTTCTGTACTCATAGTTCGTTTGCTAAAGTTAAAATATCATGAATATCATTCACGCATAGCCTTTACATTAATTAACTGAAACGCTGTGTTAGCGCATTATTATTTTGCGAAACCTTACCTGTATTTTTGATGCAACTCAATAAAAGGTACTCTGCATGTGAAACTGCTGAATAATTGGTCTCCGGTAGGTCCTAAAGAAATCCAACAGATTAGTTGATTGAATTTTATTGCATTCCGCCGTTCACAGCGCCGACTGCCGACTAGGACATCGATATGGTCCATCGCGGCTGGAATAATTCCTAACCACTAATCATTAATGTTGTGTCCGGGTAGTCCAGTAACTCGCAGTTTGGTACCTTTTTCCTATAGGAAAATGGTGCCAGACACGGACACGGGGGGGGGCGCTGCTGTCAGCAGTTTAAATTGTTGTTATGACTTTTGCATAAAATTTGCTCATAGAGCATAATCCCCCGATTAAGCAGAACTTTCATAATCCCGATTCTATGGTATTGTTGATCGAGTGAGACTTGACTCTTGCTCGCTACCAAACAGAGCAAGTGTACTTGACTAGTGTCAGAGGCACTTTGCTGTTAGACTGACCCGAGCCGCCCGGTGACAAGCATAGTTAACTGATATATTATACCGTATGATAAAAGCTACGCTAAGGTCGGTACAATCCTTGAGAACTTGAAAACTACACGATACCATTCCATAATTACAGGAGCCGTATTTACACTGTTGTAGTCAGAATTCTGTACCTTGCACATGGCATCCAGTAAAGAGTCTGTTCGGGTAGATGTAACTTGAGTTTTTGAATTGGTGCAAAGACCTTCTTGAAAACGCGGACGACGGATTCATTGTGAAGAATTTCAGCTTAAAAGTATGGATTTGAAAGAAAATTAGCTGGGAGAATTTCACAGACATAAGAAAAAATATTATTAAAACTAAAAAATTTTGTTTATCCTTTTCAACACCATAATTATTTAATAATTCTTTTAACTGTTTGACAACTATACGTAGCTTTGAACGTTACTTCACAAATTTCATTCGTAGAATAAGACTATGCTACCGCTAACGGAGACGAATTAATGCGGAATTAAACTGCTTTTATAGTTCTTAGAAGCCTTCTCTCCTCAACCTCTCTCGTTCGACTGCACTATTTGGTGTACATCATAAAAGGTAAACAACTGCGAATGACACAATTGTAGTTACACTCTGAGAATGGGCCGACTGACTTAAAAGAGGGCGAAAACTATGGTCAAGCGAGATTCTTGTTGGTGGAACTCGTTTGAAAATTGAGGCGGGATTCCTAAGAGGGATCTTCAGTGTCTAACTTACATAAGATGGGCCCTTTCCCTTTGTTCAGTCCTTTCTCCACTCGTAGCAAGGCTATAGATAATTACAACCAAGGATTTACTCCGAGTGGCCCTATGGAGTAGGACACAATGCCGGATTGTTATGCATTAATTTCAAGCGCTGTGACATTATGACCCGTGTTTTATTATTTAAAGAATGGTCAGAAATAATAGTTTGCAGGATTAAATGTTATTCAAATGCTATTTTACACATCTGGCTATTGACACAGTAACGCAGGACGTGAAAAAGCAGGCAAGAGTGTCTAATTGGTTGCATTCGCAATTAAATCTGAGCGGAACTTGTTTAATTGAGTTTCAAGATTTTGAAAGGTTGGGCGTTTGTCCGGATCCAAGGACCAACAACTGAGGAAAAGTTGGTGGAACATGGGTTGACTCACATTATCCGGCTTTTCCAATCGCAGCCCATTTCTCAGGCTGACGATGAATTCTTGTGACCACTCGTATTGGGGGAAGGGAACCTTGCAATACGTAAATATTTCCCAAAGGGTGACGCCAAACGACCATACGTCGGATTTGGAGGACATCTCCGCCCTTGTCAGCGTTTCAATGGAGGCCCATCTCCATGGTAGTGCTTTTTTAATTTTTCTAGCGTAGGCTGAATCCTGTTGGTAAGGATTTTGTGCAAAACCGAAATCTGAAATTTTGACTGTGTCTCCTTGGAAAACAAGGATGTTCCGAGCGGCGAGGTCACCGTGAACAATTTGTTTTTCGACTAGGTACGCCAACCCTCGGGCAATCTGCTCTCCCCAGTCCATAAGGAGGTCAAGATGGATTGGAGGTTTTGCAATAGCAGTTTCAATGTCTGCGCCATCCGACTCCATGGCTTGTAAAATCCGAGGATGAGTGTCGTCACTGGAACTGAGGGTTGGTTGTTTCGAAAGTATCGGGGAATGGCTTGGAATGGCTATCGAAGGGAAAGAAGTGTTTGTTGAGGATTATTTAAGCGTATTAAGTAAGTGATAGAATGTGACGTGACCAATTTATAACGAAAATAGCTCGTGACTTCAGGTAGTCGGGTAAAAGCTTACCTGTTGACAATCCTGGGTTTGAGTCTTGCGAAGAGTGTGTTTCTGAATCCAGGAAGTTAGAGTACAGGGGAGTTGCCTCTGCTCCCAGCTGCCGGTAGGCTGACAGTTCAAACTCCTCTGACGTATTATGTGGTAGTCTTTGCTCGGAAAGGATGGTGAGGGGAGGGAGTGAAGTTGGACCTGTTGGATCTTCGGTATAAGCGTTAGCGCTGCCAGCAGTTTCACTCACGCTTTGATGTGGTTGGGACTTGGAAGGTAGTAGTTTGTAGTGGTTCCCCGGTAGAGGGCTTAATGCGGCAACTCCATCATCGGGATGACTATGAGTGCGTAGAGGAAGATGGGTTTGTGCTGTGTGCATCTTTCGTTTTGAGAGGATGTAATTTAGGAGGGATCCGTAAGGACTGAGTTCCAAAACGACGAGGATTTTTCCTTCTTGGACTTGACTGATTTCTCCACCAAAGAAGCGAACAATATTCTCGTGATGCCCGACATACTGAAGAGTCCTGAGCTCCTGAACAAAGGCGGCAAGCATTTGGAGGTCTTGGCCGTGTTTAAGGGTCTTAATGGCGACGTCCTCGGATTCGTATTTCCCTTGGTAGACGATGCCGAAATTACCTTCTCCAAGTACCGTTTCCGTTGACACGTGAAGGGATTCCTTGTTAATGACGGAAGTGAAGGGAAGATGGAGGGCTTTTTCGTGTTGTTGTGTTGCTGCAGTGGCGGCTTCTTGATCGCCTTCAAGTAATTTGGCTATGGTGAGCTGGAGGTTTATGATAAAACGCTGCTTTCGGTAATGAGTGGCGATGGCAGCGAGTATAGCGACAAGGCCGACCAAAGAGAGGATGACACTTACGGCAACGTAAAGTGTGAGGTAGGAATCTTCTATTGGGAAATCAAAGATTACGGGGGGTGGGATGCAAAGCGTTGCGGCAAGGATGAGGTGAGGCGGGCATCTGCAGGCATATTTTGTATGCGATATAATATTTGCGCGATTGCGCGGGGATACTCGTCATCAAGGGTGCAAAAATGGGAGCAGTTGGCAGTATCGCAGGGTAGTTTCCAAGGTGGGCGGTTGAAATTAAAGAGGTCGTAGGCTTGGATGGAAAGGATGGGGCTTGCTGGTGTCGGGGATGTGTATATGCGGACGTGGTCCAAGGGCTTGCCGAATGGTTTGGTGGGATTGAGGCGTAGAGCATCAATGAAGAGTCCTTGGGTTCGCCCACCGATCCAGAAGAGAACGTTGCGGTAATACTGAAGGTGGGTTGCGTGATGATCGGGGAGTAGTGTGAGGAGGGGGGTGAAACCATCATGGTAAAAGTGAGGGGATTCAGTGGCTTGGTAGATTTGATTGTTGGTGAGGACGAACAAACGGAATTGATCCTCGTCCCAGGCGATACCAGTGCATGGTTGAGGGAAGGTGAAGCGGGTGTTGTAGCGTCTCTCACCACCCGGAATGTTCATGTTCCGCTGCATGATTGACCTGTCTTTGTTGTTGCACCAGAAGAAAGTCCATCTCCGGTAATCAAGAATCATGGCTTGTGAAGACAATGGGTTCTCTTTGAATGCAAGGCATGGAAAGAGGAGCGTTTCGTTTAGAGGGAAGGAATACATTTTAAAACAGCCTGGGGAGCGATCGCTCCAAAAAAGCTCGGTCCCTTGAGGATTTATGAAAATGAGGGGGAGGTAGCTGGAGAGGGAGGAGTTTGTTATTGTGACCTCGTGAAGCTCGTTAGTTTTGCATCTAATAGTGCTGTCCTGGGCACCCCAGCAAAACCTCCGGGTAGTTTGATTCCCTCCTACAACGAAAGCAGGGCTGGCGGCTAAATGCTTGAAGACAGTAGCGTTCTTAGTTGCGGTCTCGCGACCTACTTGTACAATTTTAATTGTTGGTGGAATTTCGTTCTCGTTCGTCGCTGATTTGGTAGCGATTAGTAGCGTAGCTTTGTTGCATGTGTGACCGTCTCTGAGAATGATGAGCTCTTCAGGGCACCAACAAGTATAATCTGGACCAAGGCTTGTTTCTGTGACGGCACAGAAATGCGAGCACGGGTTATGCGTGCATGGATCAAGAGCTGAGCCAAGAGGTGTTTCCGGGTAGAGGGCGATAGATATTAAAGTGGATGACTGGAGTGTTAGAAGGTAGGACTGGTTGATGGGGGATTGGGTTAAATCATGCATGCGAATCCCACTCCCGTCCATCCATGTCTCTATCCAGAAGAGTCTGGAGCGTCCATCGAAAATGAGCTGGGTTTGAGCTTTGGTGTGGTCAAGGGTTGCTAAAACGTGGAGTCCAGAGCCATTGTAGCGCGTGGATTTCAAGTATTGTCGAGACAACCAGTAAAACCGCCTCCGGCTGGGGTCGATGGCGAATTTGATTTTGTCGTTTAAGGGATAATCGAAACTTTGGAGGACTGGGTGCTCCTCTCGGCTATACATGTTTGTACTTAGAAGCTGGGGTCCGCCGTTGGGTAGCCAGAAGAGGAGCCATTGGTTGTAATCTATGAGAGCGTGGGAAGGATTTACATGTGGAGAACAAAATGCTGTGCGAGGTCGATGCTTGCCGCTTTTGAGTAACTGTATACAGTTACTTGTGGGATTGAACCATGTGAATGTGAATATGTTTGTTTTCGGATTGAAATGCATGATTTGGCCTTGGAGGGAGTCGGATTGGAGCTGAGTTGGTGGGAGGTGGTGGGGATTTGGCGAGACGCAGAAACTTTTGGAAATATTTTGAGGAAAAACGCAAAACCCGTTTCGAGTAGGTACAGATAGTAAATGAATGTTCTTGGCTTGGGTTGTTGACGACGTATTTAGAGGATGAAAGTATGGAAATGTGTTAAGTGTAACGTTGCCGAGTATAAGGCTCGTTGGACCCCCTGACGGATTTTGGGTAGCGTAAAGGAGTGTGTTGAGGAACTGCCGGTTTGAGATGTCCAAGGTTGTGGTTGGTGGGCGGACAGGATTGTTTTCTCTTCGTCTTCTAGTCGCACCCATACCTGAAAGAGATAAAAACGGTAGACGGTATCAACCAAGATTTAAATAGAAGATGAGTTATTAATATTTAAGTTTTAAATTGTTTTTGAATTTACCTGTACAAGTTCCAAGAATGTGTAGCAACACAAGGAAAAAAGCAAGTTTTGCTCTTCGAATCATGACCAAAAGCTTGGAGGAGGCTTGGCTTGACCGGAGACAAAATGAAAATAAAAAACCAGTGTATATTGCAAACTAAAAGCAAATTGGAATGAAATGTGGTGAATTTTTGAAACGAATTGCTTTTGCTCCCGATTACAAGAAATACAGACAGGATTAAATACTGGAGCTGTAATCTTTTAAGGCGTAGCCTAGTTTTTGGAGCGAAGCTGTGTATTTGTTTGATGACTCAAGCACTGGCTTCTGTTGTACTTGCTGTACGTTTCTTTTTCGGATGAAATTATATGATAAAGGTTTTCGGAATATATTGGACGTTACTTTTAAAATTGAACGGCGCACGCATTAGCTATGAAATAGGGGTTTGTGGTGTGAGGACTAATATCGATTTTGTATTTCCGGGTTTAATATAAAGTTTGGATATCTAGTATCTCTAGATAATTTCTATAGAATGAAGGAGACGTCACCAGATGAATGCTTTAAAATCCTTGGATGGACTCCTCTAGTCTCTGATTGTTACAGTAGTCTGACATATGGTCTGTGTTTCAAGCCCAGGCTGAGTTAAGTTTAATTGCTTATTTTTGTTCTTTACAAGACGGTTGTTGAAAGTTTCAAGGGTTTTGTGTGAAGGAAACAGAGCATCTTTTGTATGACAGGATTAAAAATGTGCTCAAGACCTAGGAGGTGGGTTTGGGTCATAGCGTTCCTGGTGACTGGGAAGCAAGTTTCTATGACTGAGGGTATTTACTATTTTATAATCTGAATTTAGGAGGAGGGGTATGCTGGAAGGTATAGGGAGAATAATGGGAATAATGTTTAAAATTTCAGCCTCACAAGAAAATATTTTCGTTAATTCCACGGAAGAAACTAAAGTTGTTGGTTTGAATGGCTCCAAGGGATTAATTACCTTTAGGCTGGAATTTGCGGCCGGGTCAGCCTGCTCGTTGGTTTTGCAAAGCTGGAAACCGGAGAATGAATGCATGAAGCCAATGGTGTCGTACATTAAAAAGAATACGGAAAATGGGTTATTTATGGTCGTAGAACATTTTGATGTGCTGAAACTAGACGTTACTGAGGATTTAATTTCTGAAAATTGGCTTCAAAGAAGACTCCGCACGCCCTCTGTAAGAGTCTGCTGTGAGGCTGTCCGAGATTGTGTTTTGCAATGTAATGCCACCAGAAGCGTGAGAACCAGAGCTGGAGAGGAGAGAGGAAAGGTTGGGGGTGAATTTAGTTCGTTAAGATGGGACTTGAGATTGAATAGGGCATTGGGTTGCGTGGACATAGCCAGACGAGATGGGAATGCGTTTTGGAATTTGGTCTGTTCTAAGGAGCTGAGAAGTGCGGAATACTTGGTGTTGGATGAAGTTAACTGGGTTTTGTTTTACGTCGTTTCAAAGAATAAATTGATGGCGGTTATGGTTGAGACAGGGAGTGAAAGCGTAGTGATTGCGGGGGAAGATTTTGGAAATGCGGGGGAATTGAATGGCCGGATAGCTGTGGATCCAGTGGGAAAGACAGTGTACTGGTTGACTGCGGAATCGGTGAACTTGATTAAATATCCTGGTGTACCTGGAAATGATGGTTCAGTAGTTCCAGTCCTCCTCCATCTTCTAGACAGGAGGACTAGTAACGAAGGCTTGGCTTACGGCGACGGCAGTGTCATCTGGTTACAATCCAGGAGGGGAAATCCGCAGTCTATTGTGAAACTAGAGAAGGGTGGATTTGAGCCAGTCCCGGTTCTTACATTTGAGAATAGTAGTCCGGAGGGAGGAGTTATCCGTTTTGTGATCCACCCATCCGTGAAAGAAACGACCCCTTGCGGCACCGCACCCTGCTCTCACGGTTGTGTTCAAGACATGTCAAGGGCAAAGGGATACAGGTGCTGGTGTCCGCAGAGCCTCCCTATACTCAAGAAGGATGATTGCAAACTTCCTAGGATTATCGTTGCTACATCAAGAGAAAGTGTTCCGGGAGAAGTGGTTCTGGACTATGCAGTTGAGAGTGGAGAAGATGGGATTGGAGTGCCCTTGTTTCCTGTGGTGGAGAAAGTTGCTACTACCGATGGTGATAATTTTGGTTTTACAGTCAATTCACGGATAGAGACTGTGTGTTGGGCGGGTGGGGTGAATAATCCTGCGAAATGCAAGACTCGAGGCGGAAGCCCGGTTGTGGTTGAATCCACAAATATTAGCTCACCGAAGGACTCTGTTGTATTCCTGGATTTTGAAAACGCAACGGATACATTGTACTGGAGTGTGGGGGGTTGTTTGAAGCTGAGTTCGATTAGGAATGTGACGGATAAGGCGGTTACATTGGGATGCATCGACGTGGATTCTTTGAGTCCCTTCCGGCTAGGACCCTTTGCAGCTGGAATATTCGTGTGTAACAACAAGCTAGGAAATATTTATACTTGGTTCTATGTTATTGATAAACTGTATGTTTCCACGCCTTTTGACGTGGAGGAGGGGAAGTGTAGTTCCATTGGGATTGATTATAAAGGAAGTGTTTTCTTTATTCATGGTAAGAAGGTCAAGGCCATCAATTCTCAAGGGATGCTGGACGCGAGAGTTCCAGTGGTGATCTGGGAGATGGACTATGAGGGCGGTCACTCGATGGAATTCAATCGTGACCATCTGTTTTGGATTGGGAGCCGCGGTGGCGAGGGTGATTTTGTGGAAATGATCAAGACTGACGTGTACGTCAAAGCAACGCAAAGTTTCAAGATATTCCAAGCTCTTCCGGGAACTAGAATCCATGGACTACAGATTTTCGAGTCTGTGCAAAGACTTCGTCCGGATTTCCAGCACTGCGTGCCCAACAAGTGCTCTCACTATTGTGTGGGGACGACTTTTGTGCGTGTAGCCACGGAAGATTCGTTCAAGTGTCTATGCCCGGAAGGGATGGTTCTCAAAGGTCGATTTACCTGTGGAGAAGCAGAGGTGGAAGAAGGCCCTGGAATGAAGTCCTCCTTGGAGGCAGTTGCAATAATTCTACCTGCTCTGCTTGTCCTAGTAATAGTTTTCGTGGTGCTTCATCAGCTAAAAAAACGTCACCGGATTGCACAGCTGAGCGGAGCAATACAAAAACTACTGGATGGAAACCAACAAGCTGCGGACAGAGCTAGAAATGAAATGGAAAAAGTTCGCTATCTTCCCTTTACGAAGATTATTCCCGAGAGAGATCTCGTGGTTTCACGGAATAAAGTCCTGGGCGAGGGCAATTTTGGGGTAGTCTACGAAGGAGTGTATGAGAATCAAGGGGTTGCGGTTAAGACGCTAAGAAACTGTCGTGATCTTGAAATGCTTTCCGAGTTTGTGCTCGAGCTTAAAATCATGGCGCATGTGGGCACGCATGAGAACATTGTAAGGTTCTTTGGGGCTGAAACGAGCAAAGTGTACTTGGGTAAAATCCAAGTGGTTCTCGAACTGTGTCCTCATGGATCCTTGGATTCCTACCTAGCGAGAAATGGGGAGTATTACACGGATGACGTCGTGGATGGGAATGCGGATATTATGGACGCTGCTGCGGGAAGACGTCGAAGACCTTCCGCTGGCATTCTCAACCTTGAAACTTTGTTTTCGTGGGCAAGGCAACTGGCGGACGGTATGGCGTTTCTGGAAGAGAGGCAGGTTGTTCATGGGGATTTAGCGACACGGAATATTCTTCTATTTGAGGATAACGTTATAAAAGTTAGCGACTTTGGGTTCGCTCGAAACCTGTACCAGTACACGACGTACGTGAAGACGAAGCGAGTAGCTTTGCCGTGGAGATGGGGAGCTATCGAAACGCTGGAACATTTTGAGTTTTCCGTAAAATCCGATGTTTGGGCGTATGGAGTGACGATTTGGGAAATGTTTACACTCGGAAGCTTTCCCTTCCCAGACGAGAAGTGGACGCTGGAGTTTGTTGAGAATTTACGCCGAGGTTATCGGCTTCCTGACGACGATGTCGTTTGTAAGCGAGTCTACACGGATATTATGATGAAGTGCTGGAGGATCAACCCTGATACACGTCCTGACTTTAAAACAATCCAAGAATACTTTTGCCGCTGATAGTCAGATATATTTAGGGTCCCCTGGATTTAAGAATGTTTATAATAGACACAATCTTAAATATAATGCGTTAATTTTTATGCTAAAATACCTAGGTTGGTGTTGCTTGATTTTGAATGAGTGGTAGGAAAATATAGGATTATTGTTAAATATTTAATTGGCTTGTAGAAATAAATGTAAATCTCATGATTAAAAAGCTTTTTAGCGGTTCAAAACAAATTTAAGAGCGTTGCTTTCATTCAACTGTTTCATTCCAGCGGCACCACAAGCGTTAGCTTCACAATACTCGCGTACGACTGTCTCGTGACCAAATACAAAGTCCTGCGCATATGGCGCTTTAATTTCTCCTACAAATATGAAGTTATTCTTGTACATTAAGCGCATGAGCTCTTCGTGATGACTCGGCGCCCAAATCTTGGGATTGAATTCAATGGTCATGACTTTGAAATGGATTTTTGAAAAGGGGATTGTTTTAAGTACTTGAAGCTCGGCGCCTTCTATGTCCAAGCTCAGGTAATCTATTTCAGTTAGATTTATTGAAGCTGCAAGCGTGTAAAACGGCACGCATGTCTTCTTCACAGTCTTCTTTTCGCTATCCTTCCAGTCCTTGTCCCAATCTCCAATGTCGGCCATTTTGCTCAAAACGCTTGCGCTTGCTTCCACGAAGGATACCTGTAGAAGAATTTAACCAAGTCAGCGCTACTTCAACAGTACAGCCCAATCTGTGCAGGCGCCGCGGCAAGAGTGGGCAGCTTGTAGAATAGAGCGCAGCGTAATGCGTAATGCGCGAACGTTAATGCGTACCTCAGTTATTTGCTTCTTGGTGGACAAACAAGCGTTAGCGATCCAGGATTTTCTATTCTTGTGCGTTAAGCCTTCATAAGCAGAGGTATCCGGTTCGACTAAAAGTCCCGTCCATCCGAAATCTCGCTCTAGTACCAAAGTGTTGGACAAATGCTCTCCATCGTTTGCTCCAGCTTCCACAAATATACCGTTCATCTGGAAACAATTTATAGGTACCAAGGGAAACAGTTGATTGTTAATATGATCATACTCGTTATACTTTTAACCGAAACCAAAACCGATATAGTCGAACCTTTTCTTGAAGCAGCGCCAAAACTGTTCGATATTGAGGCTGATTCTTGGTAGGATCACCAAAGGGGTCAGTTAAGTTGTAAGGTTTCGGTAACGGGGGACGTAAGAATGCTTGCCGAACATATTGAATGAGATGCGGATCCTCTTGCTCCAAGTCAAAGTGATTGCTTGCTGGTTCTCCGGAAATCTTAGATGGCGCTGGAGAGTAGTATTTGGGTATTTTTGCTTCCGGATCTAATACTTTACTTGCACCGTTCCCGTTGTACAGGTCTGGGAGGACTAGTAAAATTGTATTATTTTCATGCAATTTTTGAATTAGGAAGATGGAAGCAAGAAGGGAAACAATTAGTAACAGCTTTCCTGGTGTGCAGTATCTTCGAAGCGTCACACCAGAGGACGCTAGGTGAAGAGTTGGGTGGGGAGACTTGTTAGGCATTGAAAGTGTACGCAGGAATAAGGAAACGGAATTTAATTAAAATTTAATTAACTTTTGGGATGCTGCCCTATGAAATTCAGTGGTGCTTGTTACAGTTCACTCCTCCCTGTTTAAAGCCTACTTCTGACACAGTGGCAATGCTTTTTCATGGGAATTCTGCCCTGAAATCTGTACTTTTGAGCAACAAGGAGTACAGTAAAACGAGAGACAAATAAATAACTGATGTGTCAGTAAACTGTTGAGTTTGATGTGTTCCAGATGCCGGCATTAGTATGTATTATTACTAATCCAGCGTGAGTCAACACTGTACCGCAAATACACTATAGCCCTGTCTATACTTAATTTTTTTCACTTCACAAGCACAAACACTTCATAAAATTTATGAGGCTACCATGGGAACGGGTGTTTATACTTGTTATCACACACTGCATAATTCTTTCATTTGTTTTTCACACAGCAAAATCTATGAAGCTTTGTTTTCCCCGCCTGTGAAGCTTGTATGAAAAAAAAGTATAAACGGCTTGCTATGAAAGTTTTGTGAGCTGTTCCGTATCTATGACGTTTTTGTGCGTATGAAGTGAAAAATAATGTATAGACAGGGCTTATTTGAACACGTATTTTGTGAATTAAATTTTAATAGGCTGAAGCGCTCGCTTCGCTCGCCTTCAGCCTACCCGCAGCCTGTACACAGGGTTTGCACTGTACACACGGCTTGCACTGTACACACGGCTTGCACTGTACACACGGCTTGCACTGTACACACGGTTTGCACTGTACACACGGTTTGCATGGTACACACAATTTTGCCTGTGCACGCGCTTCAGCGTTACTTAAAACACTCCTGGAACATTTCCATGCAATATTTCTTTAACTTAAACTTGCATAGGTTTCGAGACGGCTGATGGTCAGCTGAATTCTGGCCATAAAGGGAGCGTTCGCTTCGCTCACGCCGCGTGCTCGATAATACTTTAGCAGCTCGCTTGTCAGCATATTATTCAAGTTTGACGGTTAACAGCCGTTTATAATCTAACACCTAAGTTAAATTGGAGTTGCCACAATGACCTAGGCGTAGTTTAAAATGGAAATGCTAAATTTTAAAGCAAAATAGAACCATATTCCACATGATAGGTTTCTAAGGTTCTAATAAAAAGGCGTGCATAACCGATCCTGACCCGTTATTTCGAAACTGATTCCACAACGTATTCAGCGGTATTGTATTCATTTTTTAAACGCAACGGGTGCGTAAAATGACATTTCAGGTTTCAACTGATATGTCAATTTTACGTGCTAGTCACTTATGTTATAATACTATCAGCGCCATGATTTCTTAGGAAATATGATGGTCTGTATGAGTATTCTAACCAGTCAGCAACTGAATCGAAATTAATGCAAGGATTCAGGGCAATATATTCCATATTTGGAATAGACAATTCTCCTTGCATCGATGCGATGACAGCAAGTCTGGTAAGGTATGAAATGCAGTTGTAGAGGATAGCATGGAGTAGCAAAGAAAAATTAAGCAACGATTGTAAAACCTAAATAGGCTAAAGATTTAGGATAGCGTGGAAACATCCCTAGCCCCTAACGCTGCGGTTGTGCTTAACCATTCTAATTATTCTGGCAAGTATAGAGAACGTTAGTAACACAATTCTAATTTATGAAGCGCAGGTTCAAAGCAGCTCCAATTTTTCGCAGAGCTACATGTAATTATAAAAAAGAGAGAATAAGCGTTCGCTTCGCTCACGCCGCTGGCCCGATAGTCGTTAAGCTCGCTTGCGCTCGCTTCTCAGCTTATCATTTTTATAAGGTTAGCGGTCACATTACACATTGTGAAACGTTGACGGTGTCAAGTCCCATGTGTCGGTAGAAGATTTCAGATTTACTTGCAGCGGAGGGTCTTAGAGCATAGTTAATAAAGCGCGGCGGTAATAACTACATTTAAGTATGATTATCTGAGTGAGAATTTCCTCTGGATTTAGAATAGCGCCCAGGCCGCTACAAAACTCGGCTGGTTAACAAACAGTTCGATGACAGTTTAGTGAATCGCAATAGTTAAACAAAGTGGATGAAGCATGTAGAGCTAGCCATGAAATAGCTTCTCCCCATCAATGCCTCTCACACCAACACAGTCGTCATGGAAACGTTGTTACAAAGTTATCATAGATTATATATATAGACGCTTAAAATCAATGACTTAGAGGGGCAAGCGCGAATGTTCAAAAGTCAGCGCGAACATTCAAATGAGGACAAAATTTTCGCCAGAGCTACACCGATTAATATAAAGGATAATTTGCTCCAGATAGCTAAGAATTGATCTGGTTCGCCTATTGTTGGCTCCTGCTGGCTGTCAGTTTGTTCTCTATTTACTTTGGTTCTCACAAGCAGGTCTAGAATACTAGGTTAATATCCTGGATTGTAAGCCTATTCAGGAGAATCCTTTCATTGGCCAGATGAAAAGGAATTGCTGTTTTTATTGCATAGCGTATATATGGGGTTCAGCCGTGGGATGTGGGCTGACTTTGCCAGTGCAAAAAGAAATCCATACCGGAAGGAAAGGTGATGTTATTCCCAGACTTTGAAAAACTGTATGCGGGTATGTCAAGCGCTTTGACAGGTGAACGAACCAACAGTTTAACAGAGGGCGCTTATGTTGTCGAGAAGACATGGCTTTTCGAACAGCCTCATTATCAGGGATTGCGTGAAGAAAACTAGAATCTGGCTTTTCTAGGAGCTGATGAGGAAGCAAGTGCCGTTGAAAAATCATTATCCCTTCAGCGGTTTCTCTTAATATCAAATGTAATTACATCTTCTATCTCATACGCTTCGTGAAAAACGGAGATCAGGGCACAAGATTCGGGAATCTGCGTGGACGGCCGGAGAAGTTTTGAGGATATTCGGGGGATGACGAAAGCGGAAGCGGGAGAAGTCCAAAAACTTGCTCCCCTGGCTATTAGTGTGTTGTGTAAAATAAAAGTTATCGTTGTTTTACACCTATACATTATACACGGCTCCTGCAAAAGCAATTATCATAAAGAGCACAGCTAATTTGTAACTTTCATACGCTAGTTTTGAATCATTTCAGAGTTGTGAAAAGGTGGCGCCCTCTTTGTAAGTTATTTGCAGTATCAGTTTAAGCAATAAACCATTTCATCACTTGCAACGAATTAATTACAACAGCGATCTTCCGGTAAGGGTTTGCTATCTATTATCTACGCTAGACGCTGCCAATAAAGCGATCTTAATATTTGAAGAATTATTTTGATTCAGTACACTCCTCCTCCCTCATGTTTTGAATGTCCAGCAACTACATAAATTACTTTTACTAGTTCCGGGATTTGCAAACATTTGTGCAAGAAAGGGGTTTCATGCTACGCGATGTCTTATGAATATATTAATTACACCTGGGCGGATTGTTTCTTTGTCAAAGAAAAAAATATGATTTAGAAAAAAATTGAAATTATTGCTCGTAAAATTGTAAAATAATGTGTTATTTCGCGGAATTTAAAAGCAGTAGGTAGAATAGTTAGAATGAGGACACACCTGTTCGGAATCTCCAGTTCCGTATCAAGCAATTAGTCTTACCTTACATCTAAAGGTGTGTTAAAAGTAAAGGATTTAGGAAACAGTGTCCTTGAAGGAAATGATGACGCAACCTAGGGTTTGCCAAAACCGGGCTGGAATCTATCAGAAAATAGGAAGGTTGATACGATAGAATTACTGCAATGACGTCCAGGACCGGTCATTAATCTTGTATGCTCATGGAACAGAGGGGTAAAACCGGGAAATAGAGACGTTTCCTACTCACACACAGCATCATATAGTATATGGTATAGCTTGATACGGTACGTTCCATTTTCATACACCTAAAAGATGATTAGCTCAGTAGAGGTATCATAAAAGAGAAAACGTAAGCCAATGTAACCTCATCATCGGCTCATGTTCACGGTTCAAGCCAAAAGATAGCAAAACAATCGCGTGTTATAGCTTGTGTAGGAAATAAATAAGACTCTGAAAGAAGATGCCAGAGACTTTGTTAGGGTGCCAAGTTTAGGTTGTAGCCGTAGCAGCTTCACTCTTTCGGCACTTGCTTTCGCTAGTGTCCGGCATGTGGCTGGGTTGTGCATAAGGTTGCAAATTTAGAAGCAGAATTCGCGAATCTGGTGCAGAGTCTAATTTTGCTTGGGATGTATTTGCGTGCAATGGAAGTGCTTCACTATCAGAGTGAACGAGACGGCTAGGAAGATATTCAGCACAAGCTCCTGGATCTCTCCTCGCCTTTGCTATTTGAATCGTGCAAATTATTCTTCGCCTTCCTTTAGCAGTTTGTATGGCAAGAGAAAGCAGGAGTTGTATTATGTAGAAAAAGGGAAGACATTGACCCAAATAATTGTATAGTGTTTAGTACTAGGGAATGGCCATGACGCACAATGCAAGAAATTTATAAGATCATTTTAGCACTTTGAAATAAGCTTGGATAATTAACTCCGCGGAATTGGATTTAATTAAGAATTAATTGAGAGCTAAGTATGCTATAATTAAGAGTGATTCTTTATTAAATCTGTTGGTGGCTGTTGCGTAGTGACAAAAAATTTGAAGGAAGCAAATAGTCTTAATTAATATGCAGGTCAGGGAAATAAAGACAGAGTGCGCTTGCGCTTTGTGGGGTGTCAACTTTGGTCTTATTGAAAGTCAGCTAAATATGTTGTTCAGGTTGGGTGATGGAGCTGTAAACAGAGCTAATGAATGACGAAGTTGAAAGCTAAAATGCGGCATGGAAAGCACGTGCTGCTGGAAGGAAAAGACGTGTCAAGAAGCTGTCTTATTAGTTGGGGAAAATGAATGCGGTAGAAAGAAAGATGAGACTGTTTTGATAATGTGAAAATACGTATTAGCTTAGCTTTGATTTGAATACATGTGAGGTAGAGATATGGAGGAAGCCGGAATGGAATTCAATGCTTACGTGAACGCGCTTCTAATGGATGCTTTTACGTTTCGTTAAAGCTGTGAAGATAACATATGTATTTACAAACTAGGAGTAAAAGAAGAGAGAGAGTTGGTCTCTCTTCAAGGTAATTGGAGCTCAAGTGCTGGAAAGGGTTGAGTGAAATTGTAGAGACAGAAGTAAATGGGGTTATAGTGCTTTCTCGCTTAAGGGATTTTCCTAGGAGATTCTCCTAGGAGGAGAGTGTATATTTTGAAAAGAAAGCTCAAGGGAAAGGTAGGGGGAAGGAGGAATACGAAGAGTAGTGTAAGAGAAGGCTTTCCGCAACATTTATTCGCGATATGTGATATTTAGTACAAGACTAAGTTTGTGAAGAGACGGTGGAGCGTGTAATGGGATTAAATGGCTTTGGGCTGGAGTATTTCTTCAAGTATTGAAGCATAGCTTTGAATAATAAAGCAACTGGATGGAATTACGCACCTTCCAGATCACCATATGTAAGAGGTGAGGGGTGGGGGGGAAGGTGTGGAAAAATGATTACAACTAGAATAGAATCTCCGGAGGCTAGCTGAGTGCTTAAGTGCGCGAAACATTTGGCAAGATAGTAATAGGTAATTTGTACTTGAAGTTTAGCAAAGGTTAAAAGTTGATGGAGTTTTTGCTCTGGATTCCTAGTTTTTTTTCTGCTTACAGGCTGCAGTATTGCGAAATTGCACTTTAGGAATTACAGTGAATGCAAAGCAAAATATAGCAGTCCGCTGCTGGTGCATACAGTCGTGTTTGGGGATCGCAAATCCTGTATATATCTGGTATTTCTTAAATGTGACGAAGTTAACTTGAAGGTGAAGGAGTAGATTCTGAGAAGAGAGTTTACTACAGATGTTGTTGAATGCGGCGAGGCTGTAATTGCCTTGAAAAGAATTTGTATACATTGTAAAGCTAGAATGGTTAACCTTATAGCTTGATGGTTTAATTTTAGCTGACTTTGAGAGAGCCTATGTCAACTAGCGCTTATATTATGGTTTGTTGCGGAGTTTCGCTGGGGTGGTGGTGCCAATTATGTTGGCTAAAATGCTATTGCGAATTTCTAGTGTGGGAATTATAAGTGTGATAGGCGAAACTAATTAATGCGGCGGCATTAACGAGTGTCAACTAGGATTGAAGTTGAAGCTTGTGATTTAATAGTGTTGATTTATTACTGTTTCAGAATTTTGGTAAGCTTCCGCTGCCTTGCGTCGTCGTAGACCTCGAGGAGCTTAGTGCAGGCTTTATAAGATTGATTTGTCATTGGAAGGGCGGCTGATAAGGTTAAAGATGAGATTTGGCAAATCCCAGTCATAATTATTCGTTGGAATTCCAGCAGTGTGCGAATAAAAGTTGTGTGCGGCAAACTTGGTTTATCTTGCTCCAGAAGTAATAACCAAAACGAAGGGACGGAATTCCCTGGGAGTGTGTCAGTCTGTGATGAAGTAGGATAAGAAGACATTGTGCCTGCAAAATAGGTGCGTGTGGTGACGGAACAATCGACGAAACAGATAGTGAGCTATCTGTGATGAAGTAGGATAAGCTCTGGAAGACATTATGCCTGGAAGGGAACTGTGGTTGTAAAACAGATACACTGACTATTGGATAGCGAGTGTGCTATCATCGGACAGAACTTGGAAATTAAAGATCGCCATTTTAATCCGCAACAAATTAGTTACATGGAAAAAAGTAACGGGAGCGGAACTGAGATTCGGATACGTTGTGAAAATGTTCAAGTCCAAGAGGAGTGTTGCGGGATGGATGAAACAGAATGGACTTCTTGTGGGAACTATCCTTGGTGTTATCATCGGAGTCGCCCTGGGTGAGTAATGCAGAATCTAATGTAGAGGGCGCTGTGGCGCTGGGAGTGTGTGTTGGATTATGACAATGTGTGTAACGTGGGGTTTTCAGGATTTGCTCTCCGAACGACGACGTTGCCTTTGGAAGTGGAACTGCTTATTGCATATCCTGGAGAAATTTTTACAAGAGGTTTACAAATGATGATCCTACCGCTGGTTATCACTAGCTTGGTTGTAGGTATGGCGGATTCGCACTCTGCGATTTTGATAACTGTTATTGAGTTACTGGAAATTTGTGTAGTGTGTTATCAATCCTTTCGGTGATGTAAATTCAATGGGTTTTAGGGTCTGCAAGTCTGAATGCTAAGATGAATGGGAAAATTGCACTGAGAACAATCCTATATTTTTTGGTAACTTCGCTGCTAAGTGCTACGCTTGGAGTGGTGCTGGTAACAATCATTAAACCCGGTCGCGGGGTTGGAAGAGATGATATCGTAGGTGCTGAGCTGGAGGAGAGGAAAAATACGCTGCTGGATAATTTTTTGGATTTGGGAAGAAATATTGTGCCGTCAAATATTTTTTCTGCGCTTTTTCAACAGGTGGGATGTTAAATTATCTAATTTTAATTTAAGTTTAATTTAATTTAGAATTGAGGAACTTAAAACGTTATGAAATTCAGTGGCACTGCCAATACCACAGCGGGAAGTTGATAAACCACCAAATAATGCTAAATTAGTTAACCTGGATTTATTCTTACAGACACAAACTGTTGTTAAAGAAGTGGTGGAGGCTGAAAGTGACAATCCAGAGAAAAATATTACGACAGTTGTTCGAGAAGTTGTACTCAAGTAAGTTTAAAATTGAAAATTTATTGTAAAATTATAATATATACATATTGAATGATTTAGAAGTATTTAATGGCTGGAATAATTAAAACTTGTATTTTGAATTAATTTTGCAGAGATGGGACTAATACACTTGGAGTTATATTTTTTGCACTACTTTTCGGAACTGTGCTGGGAACTTTAGGAGAAAGAGCTAAGGGTCTGATTGAATCCATACGACTCGTCGATGATGTCATTATGATGATCGTTCGAGGGGTCATGTGGTAAGGTTGCATATCCTCTACTTACAACACTGCGAGTCTTTAAAAGCGTTGCCGTCAAGGGGATGTTAATATACGGCTGTTCCCATGTTTCAGGATTACTCCGCTAGGCGTCGCCAGTATTATCGCTTCCAAGATTATCAGTGTAGATGATATTGTTGCAATTACGGAAAAACTAGGGCTTTTCGTTGTAACTGTGCTCGTTGGGGTTTTAATTTACCAGCTATTATTTTATCAGATAATCTACTTTATTGTTAAACGTACAAATCCATTTAAATTCTACGCGGGCCTTATAGAAGCTACCATTACGGCCTTTGCAACAGCTTCCGCGTAAGCATTTAGAAATACGTACACTGGCGTCTGCTTCGGTATAGCCTTATTGTAGATGGCGCTAAAGACAGTATCACTTAGATAATTGTTTTTTTCAGTGCGGTTGCGTTACCGATAACGTTCCAGTGTATGGATCGACTAAAGATTGACAGCCGGATATCCCATTTTGTTCTTCCGATTGGAGTAACGGTGAATATGGACGGGACTGCTCTCTTTGTCGCTATCGCCTCGATCTTTATTGCACAAATGAACGATATCGGAATGAGCGTTGGGAGCTACGTTACTGTTGCGTAAGTAGTAATATAAATGATAGAAAAAATCCTGAACATAGAATAATTTCGATTTGAATATTTGATGACCCTACAACTTTGCAGGATTTCCGCTACTGCTGTGAGCGTAGCCAGTGCAAGCGTGCCAAGTGCAGCGTTAGCACTCATGTTTATCGTTTTGAATGCAATTAATGTTCCAACGACTGATATCGGACTGCTATTTGTTGTGGACTGGTTAACGTAAGTGGTTGGAATATCCATCTTATTGAGCAAAATAATTACCTGTAGAGTGCAAATCCATTGCACTCTACAACAAAAATTGTGCTTGGAGTACGATATAGAAATGCGAGGGAACGATGAATAAAGCGTTTTAACCTTTGACACAGGGATCGGATGAGAACAACGAATAATTTGCTGGGTGACTGCTACGCTGCCGTTGTTGTGGAACACTTGTCGAAGAAGGAACTGGAAATGATGGACAAAGAGCGGAGGCACGCTGAGCCCGTCGATGAGGAAGTTAACGATGAGGAAGAGAACGGGATAGCTAGATCTGAAAATGGGGATAATCACTGTGAAGGGTTCAAAATTGTTTAAATTTCCGCCATAAAAGTACCTGTTGAATCTACATAAGCTCAAAGAAAATGACTATAGTTTTCCTTCCATTAACTCTTATGTGTATACAAATAAGAAGAAGTAAATGCAAATAGAAACAATTACATTTGACTTTAATCCACGGAGAGTTTTGTGCTGAAAAGTGAGAAGCTTACTCCAGTTCAGCATTTGAGGCTAGACAGGAAGCAAATAAGAATTGCGGTCTCTGTCGCTATTGCATATTGGCTGACGCTTGTTATGTCGCGGTCTTGCTGTTCTGTTGTGCGGTTGATCCTTTACGTCTACAGGAGCATTCAACACACTGGAAAACTAGAAAAAGTAAACAATGGATTTCACTGGAAACGAGATCATTTTAAGAAATGTTTTATTTGTATTTCCGTTTCTGCAATGCTATTATTTTGTTGCAATCTTTTTGAATTCCGGTGTTTTAGGTGTCAGTCCCGTAGGAATTATTTTGAAAACTGCCTGCGCAAAAGAGGCTTGGTATAAAAGCCATGGAGATTTTGGAAATTTCATCAGTTTCTGCAGTCTCACATCAAGTAATAAGCTCAAGGAGAAAATCTGAAATCTAGCTACAATCCGCTGACCCACGTATTTTAAAAAGTTTAACAGCACGGCTTTGGATCGGACGCTACGATATCGAGAATCTAAAAGTCGTACTAATCAGCCATCTACCGTCATGAAGATGAAATATTTTGGCGCAATCTTGCTCATTACCTTCTTTGTGTTTTGTTTGGCAAAGACCGTGGTTCGTATTAGAATATTATTACAAGCATTTAGATTTTTGTCTATCATCCTTTTTGAAAAATATTACATAGGAGAACTGAGTGTCTATTATCTACGTTTCTTTGTTGTAGGAATGCAGGGAAACGACTGAAGGGAGTTCAAATCCTGGAGGCCTGATTGACCTGAGCGAGCTTGAAGGGACAAATGGTATTGCACTGGATAGATTTGTTCCAGAACCCAAGATTTGTTTAGGGTGTTCTGCGGCCTGTGATACAAAATGCAAAACGGAGGGGAAGGACATTGGATTTTGTTACTACTGTATCTGCGTTTGTGCGTAAAGGTCGGGAGGGATTTGATTTTATACAAGGATTTTGTAATTTTGTACTCTGATTTTGATGTTTTGCAATAAAGAAATGCATTCATAAATAAGATGGGTTTACAATGCGCTCATTTCAGTTGTGTTTCTAGAGAAAAGTGAGGCTCTCATGCCAGCACTACTTTGAACTTCCTTGTAATCCGCTTGCGGTGATGGGAATTACAAAACAAATGTTTGCTAATAAACTTGTTTGAGCTCGGCTACGCGGACGTTGTTTAAGCTAAATGTTTGACTAAAGAAGTGTTAGCTCGGCACGTAAATCCCCATACTGCCCCGCCTTTCCTAGCCTTAACTTTGATAATTATGCAAGACTATACAGGCTTTGTATATGCATATTGCGGGGTTGCAAGATTTCTTTTGAAATTGTGGGAATTCTTCTGGAACGTAAATTATGAGGAAGGCGGAAGTTGGACACCACAAAACTTCAGCGCATAGGAAAAGAATGTTATAGAAGTGAAATCGTAGTTTAATGATAAATCCTTTTGACTTGATGTTGACGTTGACATTGATGTTTTACATTAGCATTGGCCGTAGGATCAAGGACATGAGATTTAAGCTGTTTTGAAATGGTTCGGTGTAACGTTGATACTGTGATAGGGTATTTACGAAATAATGCGTTGCTGGTTGCAACCGGTTTCGGAATTCTTTCAGGACTATTACTGGGTATATAATTATAAAACTATTAATCTAGGAAGTAATGAGCAGTTAATCACGGACTGACTATCTCGGGTGAATGTTAAAATAAAATAAAGAGTTGTCGTTCTTTTCTGTTCCAAGGTTTTGCTCTTCAAGGATCAGTTTCCCAGGAGTATGTTCCAGTGATTGCGTATCCTGGAGAAATATTTATTCGTGCTCTGCAAATGACAATCCTACCTCTTGTCATAACAAGCTTGATTACAGGTAATTGAGACGATGATTTTGATTGGTTTCCTGTGGCTGTTTTTTAAGGATTTAGGAGTGCTTGTTCAAAGTTGGAAATGGAATGCTTTCTCCTGTTAGGATCAACAAGTCTTAATGCAAAAACGAACGGGAAAATTGCGCTGCGAACTGTAATTTACTTTCTCCTCACATCATTATTGAGTGGAATAATCGGAGTCGTGTTGGCCATAATAATTAGACCCGGACGTGGAATAACAGAAAGATATGGAGGAAGGAGTGATTCGAGTAATATGAGCGAAACAGGCGTTTTAAATAGTTTCCTTGACTTGGGCAGGAATATTGTGCCTGGGAATATATTTTCTGCGCTTTTTCAACAGGTAAGTTATAGGATAATAGGCTTGAAGGATGTTAGAATTTGGTAAATAATTTGTGGCAAGTTGGAGACTAAATTGAAGTTTGTATTTAGACGCAAACTGTGATTGTGACGAACGCAGAGGGTTTTAAGGCCAAGCCGGTTAGCAAACTTAGGTACAAGAGCAATTTATATATTTTATTAATAAATTATTTTGTATTGGGAATTGAAGTGAAAGTTTTGGAATTTGGGCAAAATTTGAATTATAATAATGCAATAATTTTAGGGATGGGACGAATATGCTCGGCGTTATATTTTTCACGCTAATTTTCGGCACTGTTCTCGGTACTTATGAAGAAAGAGCAAAAAGTTTGCTTGAGTCCATTAGATTAGTTGAAGAGGTTATCATGACGATCGTTCGTGGAGTAATGTGGTAAAAAATGATGAAAGTATAAAGTGGTACTAGAAGCTGTTTTTTTCAACTTGGAAGCACTAAACTGAAAACGGTTTTAATTGCAGGCTAACTCCAATAGGTGTCGCTAGTTTAATTGCTGCGAAGATTATTGCCAGCGATGGGCAAGTTGGTGGTTTGTTTGAGAAAGTTGGCTTGTTTCTCGCAACTGTGCTCATTGGCGTGCTGATTTATCAGCTTTTTGTCTATCAGCTAATTTACTTGGTTGTGAAGCGGAGGAACCCATTTAAATTCTATGTGGGACTGATGCAAGCTGGCTTGACGGCGTTTGCAACGGCTTCTTCGTTAGTGAAAAACTGAATATGTTCATTACTTGTGTCTGATCAAGACGATGCTATTAGTACGCAGAGGGCGCTACTGGATAGCCCAAAATGTTTTGGAAAAGTACACGGCTGGTTTTGTTTTACAGAGCGGTTACATTACCGGTGACGTTTCGATGCTTGGATAGTTTGAAGATTGATAGCCGGATATCACGTTTTGTGATACCTATTGGAATCACAGTGAATATGGATGGGACAGCTCTCTTTGTTAGTGTTGCATCCATTTTCATTGCACAGATGAATGAAATGAGTCTGGGAGTCGGGAATTATATAACTGTGGCGTAAGACACGATTTAAAAGTAGCGATTAGGGCATTTAACCGTTAAATGTGGAGCAGGTCATGCTGCAACGGTAGAGTTAACTTTCTGTGTATTGTAAACTTAGAATCGTAGCCACAATGGTCAGCGTTGCCGTTGCTAGCGTTCCAAGCGGTGCACTTGCGTTGGTCGCGATTGTGCTTAATTCCATCGGCGTTCCGTCCGCAGACATCCTCTTGCTGTCTGCTGTGGACTGGCTCGCGTAAGTGCGTTTGTATCGTTGCATTGTATTTTGAATTGATTGAGTATACTTTGAGGTTGTTTTGCCGCAGTGACCGACTTCGAACTACAAACAACGTGATTGGTGACTGCTACGCTGCTGCAATTTTGGAACATTTTTCATCTGCAGAACTGTTGACGATGGGGCCATTAGGGCGATACCAGAAAAACGCTGCGAATGGTGTAGCATTGGCAAGGATAAAAGAGGGAGTTGGAAACAAGATGGAGTCTGGTAATGAGGAGAGACGTATAAATGCAGCGTAGAATTAAGAATAGACCCATTCCGTTGAGTTAGTACATTACTGTACATTTTAAAAGTTGAAGAAGATTTGTGAAATGAGTGTATTGCATGTAGAATACGATTGAATAGTTTTGTTATAAGATATGTAAATCGAAACTTTAGAAATTGAAGCTACGGGAACCTATCTATGCTATGTAAATAACAGACAACAGCATTAAAATCTGAATACTATTTATTAAATGCACTTACCTTACGCTTCCTGGTTTAAATACGTTCCGTGAGCAATGTTTAAAGCTAAAGATATAAAATTAAATTATCGTGTCGCTGCTATGACCGCAAAGCAAATATTAGCTTCAGATTCAGGAAAACTCCTATCGGTATTAATTCGGAACAGGTGTTTCCTGATTTACGAAAAGATTCCTGGCGTGATATACCTGGCAGACTCATTGTCTCCGTAGCTGATGAACCTCTGGTAATTCTTTCTTGGAATCCGTTTTCTCAGTTGATAATAATTTCCTGAATTTGCAATTTCCGGTTCACTGAGATAAGAGTACACCCAGGTTGGTGGAAACTAGATTTACGGATGGCAGTGCAGTGGCAACTGAATCCAGCGTATAAATACCGTTGAAATTTGGAGAAGAGCCGGATTGCACTCATGGATTTGTTCATAACAAGAACTCTTGAATTGAAGAGTTATAAAACCGACAACGCACCGACAGTATTCAACTGTAATCTTAAAAGTCTAGGAACGCTTCTAAACTTCCAGCAGAAAGAAAGCAAATTAGCACAGGCTTGAAAATGAGAACCTTCCAGCGCATCCTTCTCCATGTTGTGTATCTCTGCTTTGTTGGATACGTTATAGCCGTAAGTCTTTTACATAATATCTTTACATAATTCTAGAATCTTTAATCAGATAATTGAAAAAATGTGGAGTTCTAGTTTTAATCCTGTGTCAATGCGACTCTTTTGCAGGATGACACAACTCCTTCGCCTCAAGGCAATGAAGGAGTTACTACAATCAAACCAGAGCCAAAATTATGCTTGGGCTGTTCCGCACGCTGCAACGTAAGCTGCCAACAAGCGGGATATTCTTACGGATATTGCTTCTTCTGTGTTTGCAAATGCAAGAAATTGTAATTCCAGAGGGATTGAAATTTTTTTTTACTTTTTTACATCCTTGAGGGCTCTTTAAAACGTGTAGATGGGACATGAATTTAAAGGATTTCTTAATAAATTATTACAAACTTGATGTACTTCTGAATGGGGATTTGGTTTTTTTGTAATTTAGTATCATGATAACGGTAGCCTATATGTAATTAATCTATGCTCGTGAATGACAGTAAAGTATAGATGGAATCATGAGATTCTGAAGTTTCTATAATTATAGCGTTGGAAGCTAGGATTAAGCACTAGAATCGCAGGTGGATTGGTTTCGGTAAAGAATGGTTTCATGGAATTGAGGACAATCTAACATTTTATTGAACTTGAACCAAAATAACTTTAGGTATATTATAATTTAGCTTTTAATGTTAAATTAAAATGAAACTTCTAAATTAAAATGCTAGTTTCTACTTCTTCTCCTACCACCGATACTCGAGCTGGGCTTATTATTAATAACTCTAACGAAATCGTCAATTTTTTAATACGTTAATTCTACAACCTAAAAGCTTAATACTTTGAAATTAGAAGCTACATATAATTAATTGGATTGAAATTCTCATAGCTTAATCTTTTGTATTAACTGACTGAATTACGACACTAAATAGCAACTGAATTTCTGGTGATTTCTACTGAATTTTTAAACATTTCTAAAGCCTTTTGGATTTCTCTTATTTTAACGGCGACGGCTACTGTAGTAGTAATGACACAATTGATGTTTCCGTCCTACCTGGTTTGGTTACCTGGATGAATGGACGGACAGACTTCAAATAACCATAGCGCAATATTTCATTAGTTTTACGAGCAAAGTAGCTATTTTGTCAGTGGATTCATCCTCAATCATCATGAGAATGAGAAGGAAAAAGAAGGTAACTTTGTCTGACGTTGTTGAGCATCCGCCGTAGCCGCGCTCATTAGACTCCGTTAACGCATCCAGAGATTCTGTCATTGTACGTATAAGCTTATCTCTAAAGGTTTCAGCTGGCTCTGAACCGGATTCGGAATCAGTATCGGACCCGTACGCATGAGGCTGAGGTTCCAGCCGAGGACGTTTTGGTGGAGGACCGTGTGAAACTGGAGCGGTAGCTGCGGATGGTTGGAATGGTCTTCGGCTGGACGGAGGACCGCTTGAAACCGGAGCGGTAGCTGCGGATGGTTGCAATGGTCTTCGGCTGGACGGAGGACCGCGTGAAACCGGAGCGGTAGCTGCGGATGGTTGCAATGGTCTTCGGCTGGGCGGAGGACCGCGTGCAACCGGAGCGGTAGCTGGAGAAGGTTGCAATGGTCTTCGGCTGGGCGGAGGACCGCGTGCAACCGGAGCGGTAGCTGCAGGTGGTTGCAATGGTCTTCGGCTAGCGCTGTTGTTGCTGACGGTCGCTTGAGTTTCCATAGGTTTACTGCTGTGAGCATTGTTTGGGGCTGGGATGGGTTGCGGCTCGGGGGTCGGCAATCTAAATTAAATTGGAAATTTACGTCTCTGTTTTCAAGTTTAAAGTTGACGGTGTGTTTAAATATTAGCTGAAAGCTTTGGACTCACTCCTCCTGGGATTCCCAGTTTTTGGATAAGAAGGCCATGTCGAGGTAAAATCTCCATTTCATAGCCTTAAAACGGGCTTGAAGGTTGGGAGCCGATTGGGGTGGTCCTTGGGCTATTGGATTATAAAGTTTCCTGTAGTAGTCCTTCAAGGCGCGCCATATTTGTTTTGCAGTTGTAACTGTAGTGTGAAGATTATTAGATTTTGGATTAGATTGATTCTGTGAAAACTAAAGTTTGACTGAAAGTAAACCAGGAGTAGTTAGTTTGTACTTACCGGAAACGTTAACTTCCTCTGCGACTTTCCGCCAACCCTGAAATAGCCTGGACGTGTCCTTGAAATGCGGGTAAGCACGACACCAGATAGCCGGGATGGTTTCTACTGTTGCGATGAGTTTTTTAATCTGGTCGTCAGAAAACCTTCGTAAGAGCGGGCGGTTGGAATCCTTCCGTTGCGTTGGCATCGTCGATTCTGTCATCCGAGTGTTTCCCGTCTCCATACGTGGGTCAACTACCGGAACTTGCACAATGGTTTCCGTCGTAGCTGAGATGACATGTCCGGTAGCGGGGAGTGTGGGAACTGGGTTGGTTACAAGCGGTGTTTCTGACTTGATCCCAGAAACGCTTGATGCGCATGGGGTTGACCTTTGTTTTTCACCGTACCTAGTGAAGACCATTTTGGAAACTTGTAGTAGTTTTCGCACTATGCCTTCATTTGTTAAGTGTCTCAGAGTTCACTCGGACAAGTAGTGACGCTATAAAGCTATACACAAATTTTCTGCATTTATCTAGAGCTGAATTGCCCGCAAAACTTTGAAAAAAGCCGTGTCACTATGGCAACAACAGGAAAAAATTAGCATGTGAAAGAGTGGTAGGTTGGAGGAAACCCATTCGTTTCGCGCGTATTGTAACACAAATGACAAAATATGTTGGCGAATCTAGAACTCGGGCACCAATGCATATGTTGTTTACATGACATTTGATAGTCGAAACGTTTTTGTGATGCATGCATGATAAATTGAAAATGCGCGGTGTCACTATAAGCATCAGAAGAAGGAAACGTAATTGGCTAAAACTAGTTGTGGAAGAGAAGGGAACGTACGGGCGGCGGGCGGGAGGTGACTAGCTTAAGGGATTCCCTGTCGTTTGATATTATTGATTATGGATGGGATAGGAAGTATGGATTCTGTCTGGATTAAGGTCTCGTCGTGTAAGGAACGAACTCATCGTGACAGTACATTATAAGGAGGAGTTAAAGTAATAACTTCGAGTAAAAATAAATCTCATGAGTGATTGATATTTGTTGATATTGAATGTGTTAAACTGTGTAATTTAATTGATACTTTCGTTAGATTAGTGTTACCTTGTGTAGGAATTGGAATTACGACTGTATATATTCCGAAGAGTTTGATCGTGCTTCTTGTTTTAGCTAATTAAAAGTTGTTTTTTTTATTGCAGGCATGACTGCATGGTCCGCACTGGATTTACCAATTTAAGACGGAGCATTTTATTTTCGAGCCGAGATCTGTGGCGTCAATAAATTCCGCGTCGAGAAAGAAGTACGTAAATGCTACATATTACCTTTGTTGCTTATCTGATTGCAGCTGAAATGATATTAATTCATTAAATTTTGTGTGACTCTTAATACAATCGAAACTGATAATTAAAGGAGATTATTATGACGATTCATTGGGTTTGCAGTTTGACGGTTGCATGTCGGCTGCGCGAGAACTTTGTAGATACGGATAAGAGGACCGACTTTTGTCGTGCATGACTGGGAGCGATTGGATTACTGGAAATTGAAGTTGAAAATGGGAAACGATCGGAAGAGCAAGCGGAAGGGAAAGCCGAAAAAATTAAAGACATTGCTCCAAGAGAAGAAAACGTTTAACCTTCTACCGAAAGATCCATTGACGGAGTTCATCGATGCTACGTTTCGAGCTAAGTATACTGCGTCTTCAATGGATATTACAGGAAATGTACCGAAAAAAACGGAAAAAGGATACGATCCGAAAATATTTTTTCATGGCACTGTATTCGAAGAAATGTTTTACCCACGACCACCGGGCTTATCGGATATTGAGGAAGCTTTTCTTAATCACCCAGCTCTTGATGATGCGAAGGTCTGTAAATGTCTGCGCTCCCGCAGTAATGTGACGATCGGTAATGTACGTGATGAACAAGTTGCATCGGTGCCAGAGGTAGGAAATGCTAGCTCTCGGGTAGATTGGAATTTTTTGGTTAAATCAGTGGCTAGCCTCAAGGTCTCTGGGAAAGAAGATTTGTTGCGAAAATCGGGTCTCACTGAAGGAGTAAGAAAAAGAGACCGTCCATCTTCCTGGATTGCTGTAAACGATTCAGCGAAAAAGAGCCAGCCAGTCGATGTGAAGGTCGAAGACATTGTTGTTAGTGATTCTGACTCTGATATTATCTTTGAAACAGTTGTAAAAAGGGTAACCAAAGCTACTTCGTATGAACACGTTATGGAAAAAGCTAGAGAAACAGGAAATTCTGATGGGGAGAAGGTGAAACCAGTACTACCAGGAACATCAAAAACCGCTAACGCAGTTGATGATGGAGGTGCAGAAGAGGATATTGTTCGGCTGAAGTCTATGTCATCGATGATGTCGGAAAAACTGGAGTGGGAGGATGAAGCTAATGTCCCTCAAGACTCTTTGTCAGAAGAAGAGGAAGAGCGAGAACTAACGTCACATGAGAGTGATACATCCTCATCGGGTTCGGTTTCCTCAGTTTGTGAAGTGGTATTTCAGAAACGGGTAATTGTACCAGACGTTTCTGATACAACTCGATCGCACATCGCAAAATTGATTAAGGATAAATTCAACATGACTCCATCACCTTTCAAGAAGACCCCAGTAAGGGCAAGAAATCAGGACAACGTTGAACCCAAATCTAAAAAAGCTGTAGTGGATCCAGAATGTATGGTCATTGAAGATCCACCGCATGCCTCCGGTGACAGTGATGTCATTGTATTGAGCGATTAAGGTTTCATGGGGTTCGCCTCGTCGGTTAATGTTGAGTTTAGATGTTTGATGATGGTTGGTTACACGTGTGATTGGTGATTAAGTCTCAGCTGCAGTTAAATATTAGTAAGTCGCCTAGGAATTCCAGACATATTTCTTATAATTAAGCGGGTGCTTCCTCCCAAGCGAAGTAGTGTACGTTGCCTTAATAACAAAATAAAATATTAGTTGATGGAGTGGCTTGAATGTCTTTTGTTATGGTTTCAGCGTATTGTTTTGGGTAAAAGTATAGTTGCCATAGTTTTACTAGTCATAATGATACAACAAGCATATTGGTATCTTAATAACACAAGGTTTTCATAATGAATATACAGGAACAGATAAAAAGGTTGCTGACAAATTGTACAAAGCGGTGGTAACTAATATGCATATTTATACGTTCATGAACGTAATTGCTATTTAAAATTGAGATTGCATTATGCATGGAACACTTACTGAGATGAAATACTTACAAATATTATGCATTTGCATCATGCATTTCATAAACATTGTGAATGTATGCGAAGGAAAACATGATCCGATAAATGACTACATTTTCTAGCGTATGCAGCGAAAATTGCTACCAAGAATATCACACAATTGAATAAAAGGTCCTAAATTATTTAACAACATTTACACAAAATCAGTACTGGAATCTTAAATGAATGCATTAATATCAGTCCTACACGTTCGTAATAATTACGGAAGCTGCTTAAGTATTATCGACGCCGTCGTCGAACATGAATTGGAGGATGAGAACGATTCGCATAAGCTAACGTGGAAGCTAAACATACTCTAACGGGTGCAGCGGAACCTCCAGGAAGTGAAACCATCATTGTGCAAACCCCCGCCACACCATCTTGTGTGGACTCAATTGCAAGTGGCCGCTTACAAATACAACCCTGAAAGAAATTATACATATTAGAATTGCGAATCAAATTCTTGGTAAATATGTGAAAAGTGAATATAAATATTTTATTGAAGCTCACCTTGCGACATGACTTTCTACACTGGTTATAAGCTGGATAAAGTGGACTAGAAGGATCAGGCTCTAATAACAAGGTCCATATTGCGAATGGTCTCTTGGCCATCGACAACATCTCAGCTACATGACGATGCCGAGCTCTTCTGGCTTCCATCTGTAATGTTTCAATATTTTAGAAATAATGTTGCCAAAAGTATAATATAGTTATTGATGGCCTGTATCATCGTTGTCAACTTACATTTTGCTTAAATTTCCAAGCTATGCCGCATGCTGCTAGGAATAGGAAGAAGGCGGAAAAAAATACTGAGAAGAACACGAATAGGTCGATGTGCAGCTGATCTTGACGAAATGATAAGGTTCCGTAGGACTTGTCTCCGACTCCCTCTAATACTATGTAAAACCGTGTGACGCGTAATTCGTGCGTATCCTGGAATAAATAAAATGAATATTTTATATTTGTATAACACTAAACTGAGGCCATGACATCACCGTCAATAAAGGAAAGCGGCATTTATTTGACGCGTTAATTGGAGCCCAACAAGATCACTTACTTGTGGAAGAGTTATGACGAGGCGATTTCTAACGTTGCGAACAACCAGGACTGCCTTAGGATCCTGGAGCGTAACGTGAGTTGCGAATCCAGCTGCTTCTTCTTCTACTAGACGAAATGCACTGCTAGTAAGCCCTGCATAGCTCATTTTTGCAATGGTCTGGCTGAGACTATCGTCCTCATGAGTGGTTAAGTTTGGAAGTAGCTGACTTCTAGTGATTTCCCCATTGTTATCTTTTGCAGCTTCATCATGATGCATAGATCCTCGATCTGGTATATGATGTCCATTGAGACCATATTTTCCGTCAAACCGAACCTAAAATCGACATAATTTACCAATCAGCCAATACAGTTCCTGACGTACAGCCGAGTTGGATACTGATTTTAGCTGTTAACTTGAAATTAAAATCTATGTCCGTATGTGTGCAAACCTGATGCATGAACGTGCTTCCTTCGTGTTCTACGATGAAAGTGTCATCTTTTGGACTCAAGTATACATGTACTGCTCCTCGGTTGACATCTAGGTTAATTCTAATATTGACGTTCATAAATTTTGGTTGAACAGCAAAGAATACCGTGCGACCGGACTGTAGTGATTGATGCGCTGCGACACAGGATTCTGGAATACAGTAAAAATGCATTCTATAATTATCCTCGATTTTAAGTCGAACCAAATTGAGTGAGGTTAAATTACCTTGGTAGTTTGGACCAAAACAATATTCATTATCAACGAACATGTGCTTGTAACACTGATGGCCATTGGTAGGGTTTCCCAAGTACGATTCCTTGCACTTAGCGCATTGAGATTTCCAACACTGGGACTGCAATATAAAAATGACATCCATTATATAAAAACTAATCTAAAAGCAAACATTTAATATTAAATTGAGATACGAAAAAATAAAAGTTACCGATTTCGTAGGACTAGAGCCACAGTGCTCGCTTTCAGTATTGTTCTGGCAGTTGCAATCAGTGCCATAAACGGGATCACATAAATAACCGTGTCCGTGACATTCGCATTTTCGGCAAGATTTTCGCTTATCGTCACTCCCTCTGAAGTAACCTTCAATACAGTCTTCGCATTTACTCCCTTTAGTCTTATCACCACAACTGCAGCAAACGTGAGCTTCGTCTAATCCAATACTACTGTCAGCATCATTCATGAATAAGCTCGGATTAGCCTGAATAAAACTTAACAATTCCACTTCGCTTGTTTGCTTAGAGCCGCACATGTCACGATGGACTTTCCGTGGCATACAGATGTTGGAGTGGCCATTGCAGTAGTCAAAACAAGATATACAGGGGCGACCGTTTCTAGGGTCGCCGACGAAGAGCGGTTTACATTTGGAGCACTGGGGTCCCATCGTATCGTTCTTGCATTCCGTGCAGTTATTCAAGTCATTCACACCAGCACAGTTGGAGTGGCCGTTGCAATTACACTGTGCACTGCAATTGTGTCCCACATATCCAAAATGACACGCACACTTTCCAGGGGAAACACATGTACCGTGAACACATCCATCGTCACAAATGGGCAGACAGACTTTCCTCATCAGATCAAGCCGGTATCCTTCTTTACATTCACATCTGTAGCCGTCGTCTAAGTCGATGCATTTTTCAGAGGAATCATTGCAAGTATGGTGAAAATTAGCACACTCGTTTTCAGCAGGGCATTTTTGATAATTCCATGAGAGCTGATGGGTAACTTCCGTTGCGGTTTCATGTGTCAGATTCCAGCAAAAACGTTGTCGGAGAAGAACAATTATGCGTTTGACTTGATATCGAATCTCCTGGAAGACACTGCCCTTCCCCGTTCTTCCCTTCAGTAGCGCACCACCTGAAAAACAATGAGAAGGGAATATCGCTATTGGTATTATTTCATGAACTCCAAGATTTATCAACCAACAGCTATTAAAATCAACTAAACTTACCCGCAGGAGGGATTTTGTAAGCAACCTGCACAACTCGTGAAACTGGAACATGGCTTAGGACAAACTTTAATATCATCTTTCAATATAGGGCCACAGACTCCTCCAAAGCACATAAGGTAAACATGAGCAGGTGAGACGCACAAGTTTTTGCCCACACTCCACCAACATTCTTGGAATCCACCCTCGCCACCGACAGCTGAGAGACACGTCTCACAAGTAGAAAAAGAGGAACACATGGCCGGGCATTGCTCGGGTGGAGATGCGATGACCTTATAAGTTGTTGTAGAACTATTGAATACCGCTTTCCTCACACAGTTCCAATCATATACGGGCTTCGGGTGCAATTTCCATGACCATTCCGATGATCGAAGAATCTGACGAGTCCAGACACACTTCCCCGATCCAATGCACTTATTACATCCGGATGCAGCGCAAGTCCGCTCAGCGCATTGATTGACGTCCAAAGTTTCCCGTTGCTTATGATTGCAGTGGTTCTCCTCTTGACATTTCTTTCCGATAGGAATACATCGACCGATTTGGCAGTTGGTGCACCATTGACAGACCTAGGTAGGAAAAAACACGTTTAAATTAGCAACAATTTACCAAGCCAATAAATACGGAGAAATAAAAAAGTTGACTGAAAAACTTACTGGCTTCGCATCAGAATGGCTAGGCCATGTGCTGAGGCAATCAGTACATGTTAAATACTGATTGCAATTTCGAGATTCAACCCAGTGTTTGCTGCAAACCGTTCCGGGCATGTAATTGACCTTTATTAATTCGGTATGATTTTTCGGTCGACTTGAGCATTCAGTCGGCATAGGCAATTCAGCGTTGTAGCACTGCTGGCTTTGATTGTTGTTGGAGAAGCAATAGGAGCATCCATGTGTGGCCTTGCATCTCTCGCTCGCTGTTTGAACGCTGCAAATATCTTTAGGTAATACTAGCTTGTATAGACTCTCACTAGTGGTTGCTCCTCCCCAGTCCCAGCCGCCCATGAATAGTAAATCGTTTCCTGATATTGAAGCTGCACCACCGGTTCGGTCCAGGAGCCGACTTTCACCTTCTAGCAGAGTCCACAAGTTACACTTGTAATTGTACGCTAAAATGGAGGTGTTGTGCGAAGATCCAGAACCGCCTAGGACGACCATGTAGCTATCCGTTGACACTGCTGTGTGGAAGAACTTTGGGACGGGTAATATCTTAAATATTTGATTGTCTTCAGTTGGGGGTAGCACCGTCCATCTCTTTGTCGGCCAATGGAGAGCATACAGACTGGATGAGATTTTGACACGGCCCATATCGTAAGAGACACCACCGAAAACATAGAATGAATCCGTGATCTCATGGTAAATGGTAGAGTGACCGTACAGGCCTATGGGAGGTGCTCCGGAAGTGGAGACTTCTTCCCATTCCTCTGAAGGATTTGTATCCGGAACGGATGCAGTAACGGTTCCACTGGCTGCGGCAGACGAATCCAAACGAAGCACCCATGTCCGATTAGCGAACCCGTGATCTGCACTCATCCCGCCGATTATAACTAACTGATGGATTCCAACGTGATGACTATGATGATGATGCGGATGGTCTTCTTCACCTGTGGCAACTATTGATACACCGGTGAGGGATTTTTTGCGTAAGGTCATCGTATGACCTGCGAGTCTCAGAGCATTGGTGAATCTCTTGCCGATCTTGGACCATTTGGACACTCTTGTGTCGAATCTCCATGTATCTCCAAGGAAGCTCATATTGGAGGCGAGACCTCCATGAACAAAGATATCATCATTATTGGGTCCTAAAGCTCCTGCGTGAAAGTAACGAGGCAGTGGCGCAGAGTCCTCGTTCTGTACAATTAATATGGTCAACGGGATCCATTTCCCTATATCTCGGCTGAATTGTCGGACATCATTCAACGCACCGTGAGACAACGAATATCCGCCAAAAATCCAAACATTCTTCTCATCAGCGTGTAAGCTGTGACCAAACCGGGAGAAAACTGATTGACCATCGTATAATCTTGTTACGGGTATTTTAGAGTATTCAAGCGTAAAACTTAGGGATCCACTTGGTAGGCCAGCCGGTCCTGGTGGCAATGAGGAATCAACGTCTTTTAGAAATTCGTAAGAGCCGCTAAAGTAAATATTCTGGGTGTCATTCATGTAGCCCATGCTATTTGGTATTGATCGGAGAACAATAGACACAAGATCCGAATCCACATAAATATTTAGCTCACGACCGCTATTACTTCGTTGAAAAAATCGGCGCCTTCCTTGATGGTTCCGTACTTCACTGTCCTCAGAGCTCATTATTACAGATTCGGGAGAACATACAGAAGCTACCAGGGATGCATCTTTGCGGGCTTTGGTAAAGGAGGGGATTCCACTGTAAATCGTTAACGAGTTTTCCCAGCATGGAATGTTATACATTGGTGAAATGGTTATTCTGACACGGCGCGGTTTTTGCATTTCATCTTCGGATGCGCTTTCGTTCAGCTTTAGGATCCACATGCAATGCTCCACAGTAGGTTCGTCTAGGGAGGCTAAAAACAAGGACTTCATGTTCTCCTTACGCACACTTGAAGATGGGCTGACACCGATGTAACCGAATTGAGATTCCATAACAGCTCTGCCAACGCAATCCTTGTAACATGGAGCACCGTTGACAGGATTGCCGAAGAATCCTTCATCGCAGAGAGAACACTCTGGGCCGCTTGTATTGTTCAGACAATAACATTCTCCAGTTGTAATATTGCATTGTCCCAAATTCTCGTCCCCGTGACCGTTGCATTCACAAGGCCTGCAACCGATGTTTCCATCTGTTGCATTGCCATAGCTTCCGGGTTTGCAAAATTGACAATTCTGTCCCATGGTCCAGTCTTGGCATTCGTCACATCCTCCAGTTTCGCAAGAGGAATGATTATAGCATCCACAATCAATGGAACAGTCCACTCCTGTCCAGCCCAGGTCACATTCACAAATAAAACTTGAGGAACAAGTGCCGTGAACACAGGGCTCGAAGCATGTCTCGTCGCAATTCTTCTTTCCGTCTCCAGTAAATCCTTGCTTGCATTTACAACTGAAAGATCCTGGAGTATTTTCGCAAGTTGCATTCTCGTGGCAGTCATGTATCCCAAGAGCGCATTCATCCATATCTGGGCAAGTGGCGTAGGCCCATGTCATTTGCTTGTTTTCTGTATTATTGGATCCCTTGGCGGAAGTCATAACAATCCAATCTCCATCAGTTGATCCAAATGGGCCTTGAAAATCCCCTTCTGTGCAAGATCCGCCGTTCTCATCATAATTCCAACCGCATCCAAGGTAGCGGATGCACTCGTCACAGGAGGATTGTCGGGCGCAGCGTTGACATTGATCACTCTTGTCAAGCCAGTGAACACATTGGCCGTACTGGTAGAAGGAGGTGTAGACATCAAATACAAAGCACTCCTGACGATCCGCACACCACACGCACTTTCCAGGGCCTTCCAGACAACTGGAACAGTTTTTTCGTACGTGACAGTTTACAGGACACGCATTAGTGCTTCTGACAGCTGAATCTGAGCGACCGTAACGGTTGCAGGATGACTCTTCCTCCCACCATTCACACTCTGGTGTGGTTGCGTTTGACAGAGAGCCACGACCCGTGACACAGTCTGTGCAGATGTTTCTGTCGCTACATTGAGGGCAGTCGTCTGGGGTAAGCACTATTGACACGTCACGAAGAACTTGTTCATCCAGTTGACTGGTTTTAAATCTGCTCACGCAGGATTTTCCATTAACCCAAATACAAGCTGCATCTCCTACGCAATTTAAACAGCTGGAATAATTCACGCATGAGGTATTGCTTGTTACGAAAGGCATGAGGCTTTCTTTTGATACGCGAAATGGTGTCGGGACTACGACAGGTGAAGTTCCAGGTGTTGCTGAAGAATTCCTTGCTACCATTTTAAGTTGAAGGATGACTCGGACGGGAGTGTTTGGGGTGGCCAGGCTTGTGTTTGTTGATATTTCAAATCTGATCCTGGTGTCCGGATGAAGCAAAACTGCTAATCCTGAAGGCCAAGTTAGATTCGTACAGAGAACATCTGCGGTCCACTTTAATTGAGCTGATAGGGTTTCTCCTTGAATGACAGATAATATCTTTGGGTTCACGCTCTGATGGACGTTGATGTTGTTGTAGTTAAATGATGTGCCGCTGTAAGCCTCATTTTCCATGGTCAAGTTAACTTTGGCTTGTGCACCACATAGCTCGATCCGACGAGGGCTTTGAATTACTCCCATTAGCGAGCCCTTGATTACCATTGCTGTAGAGCTTTCGCTGTGAATGTAATTAGATGACTCACGCTGTAGTTTAAAAACGGTCGAGTTTACAATCTTGACTGTGTCTGGATAATCAAGATTGAGTGGGTGCCGGTACTCGAAAACAGTGACTCCTTGACGATCGTAATTACGGATGCAAGATTTGTAATCACCGCTGACTGCTTTGGATCCACATTGCTGATTCTGGCTCTTCTCCCAACACTGTTCCGTAACATCGCACCATTGACATCCCATGGAGACACAGGCTTGGCAGTTGGTAAGCAGAGGGCATTTGCCAGAACACTGAGCTGTTTGCAAGTTTGTAGTACAGTTTTTGGATCCACTTAATTTTTCGTAACATTTTTCGTCTGATGGACACCAGCCACAGTGTGGATCAGAGCTACAGCTCCAGCGATCACTGTGTAGGCATTCTCCGTCATTGCTGCGATGGCTCTTAAAAGGGAGAGTAATTGATCTGACCCTTCCTTCTAAATAGCCCCGGTATCCGCCAAAAATGTAGACGCGATCACGGTAAACGCTTGTTTGATGCCCAAAAATACCATCCACTGAGTGTCCATGGCCTTGGATTCGAGGAGATGAGCCTGGAACAAACTGTTGACAATCAAGGTTATAGATGAGCATTTGGTTGGAATAGCAAGTCTCATCTTTATTATGGGCGTGGGTGTATCCGCCGATGACGAGTAAATGGTGTCCGATGATATCCATAGTGTGGAAAGCTCGCTCAGTATGACTCCAGGATGAAATAGAACCCATACCACCTCCTCCCATCCCTGAACTTCCTCCGGACTTGTACGAGTACGAGTTGTAATTCTGGTATGCTTTCCGGTAATGTATTTCGGTCCAAATACGGGATTCAACGGAATACAGAAACATCTGACTTGAAATTTTTGAAAATCTGCCATTATCAATGGTTACACCACCGTAAAATATGATTGCTTTCTCCGCTTTCCAGTACACGGCTGAGTGCCCAAGAACACTTCGATCCTTTGGTTTTCCACAGCAGACGGACACAACTTCCTCCCAGGATGCATCCCTTGCCGAATCTCCGTGGAATTTATAAAGTTTTGATGAAAAACTTCCGCTGGGCGTGCCGCCACCGTAAACATAAATTTTGCCTTCGTTGGCTGTCGTCATGGAATGATACATTAGTCTTGGAAGTCCTTCGAAATTGCCAGCTACTCTTGTCCATTTTAAACTTGTCACGTTAAAATAAAATAGTTCATCCGAGATTCCACCTCCGTTAGATAGTCGTCCACCGTGAACAAAAAAACCTGATTTATATTCAGCACCTGCATGACCATAACGAGCTTGGGGCCACACAAGGTCGAGGCGAATGTCGTTTTCCGTCAAATTATCTGATAACTGGCTTTCAAGCGGATTGTATTCGTGGATTTGTCCAGTGTCCAGATCATAAATCTTGAGATCATTTAAAATTTGATTCAAATTGAATCCACCAAATATATACACTTTGTGATGAACACGAATAGCGGAATGTCCGACACGGTGGAATAAGTTTGGGTAACTATTGGAAGGAATTAACAAGTAGTCCAGGTCTTTGTTGCTAACTTCACAGCCCTCACCGGAATGGGATGGGAAGCAGGAGCAACGATGACGAGGGGAAAATTCGTCACCAATTTTAAACGATGGAATACACTTGCCAGCGTTTTGAGATTCGGAACAGTTCAAAGGACATTTGGTAACAAAGTACTCTGCTTGAAACCCCTCTAATGCGTAATTTGTATCCGAGTACAACAAAATTAGCATCTGAAATTGACAAAGTTCATGTTTTAATTATTTAAAATACCGACTTGTAAACCTTAAAATAAATAATGAATCAGTTCAATTTAACGGTAACCCACCTTCCCAGTTCTAGCCAAAAGCGTAACGCTGTGTATCGATGCTCCGGAAAACGAAGCCAGTAACGTGGTATTCCGGGTGTATGAGTCCCCATCGAATACAAAAAGATAGTCGTACGAACACTCTGTACGTACTTGATGAATTTTCAAGGTTATATAGTTTTGCGGATCGGCTATTATTAAAAAAATCATTCGACAATTAAATACAATGTTCATGAATTATCTTGAGCTGTAGCTGTAGATGAACAAAATTGAAATGGGAACTTCTTACCTTCAATAAGCCATTCACAATAAGAATCTTGCGTGTAATTAGCCTTGCCATCAGATATGATACCCCAGGTAGAATTAGTTATTATCGTTCGCGTCCGATTGCAAGAAGAATTTGATTGCTCGCTCACATCTCCCCAAGTAATACATAATGGAATACTTAAAATAAATACCCATGCACTAAAACTAACTATTTTAGGGTTTTTGTAAAACGGAACCAGGTTCATCTTTTAACCTATGCGTTCCAGTCTCAAGGAAAAAATATAACGTGCATTGTGCTAGCTCGAATATTCTCTCGGCTAGCAGTTTAGCTGCCGAAATACAACTCTCAGATCTCGTTGACGCCTCGCCTAATGATCTTCCATTACTAACTGAAGTCCCTTCAATGTAAACAATTAGTTGAATTGTTTTTGCTGTATGCACAAACCTGCATACAAAAAACACAACACGAGATTAATTTTAACTTGAAATTGCTGGCTGAAACACACTGTCAGTTTGGGTAGCATTAAAATTTCTGAAACTGCAGATCCGCAGATCCGCAGATCCCGTTCTTGACCAAAATTTGTGCAGATCCCTGCAGATCCCCAGATCCTAGATTCTGCAGATCCATAGACACACTTTTATTTTGCAGATCCCTTTAATATTTTCAAGGATTTAGCACATTTATCAAATGTCTAGTGTTTTTTATACGTAGATTTTAATTTTACTGACACTGATATTTTTTATTTCATTTCCAGCGTTGTTACATTTTAACTTCTACAAACGTCTAACCATCATTGATCATGTTGTGATATTTATGTGTTTTAAACTAATGCGCTTGCAGATCCTCCCAACTTTCAAGCTAACAGATCCTGTCATTCAGCTTGCAGATCCTGTTATTTTCCTTGCAGATCCCATCATTGAGCTTGCAGATCCCGTCATTTAGCTTGCAGATCCCGTCATTGAGCTGGCAGATTTAACATTATCGAACCGGATCTGCGTTTTCAACGACGGGATCTGCAAGCTCAATGACGGACGCACGTATTTTACGAAAACTGTTCTCCATCAACTCACCTTAAAAATTAACTGAAACAGGAGTTTATAGCCACATTGTGTCACTACAACATTATACTGTGAATCGATATTGACCTGACTTTGACACGGTTTGTTGACATTTTATGACCACCGAGAAAGATCAATAATGACAACGCCACAGTTTCTACTTGCACGTTCTCGAAAAATCACTGGATCAAGTATCTTGGAACATTGACTTGAACACGCAAACCTGTACTGCTAACTATTGTAACTAGATCTAGCCTAGTTATAATTAAACAACAGATTCATCATCTTAAATTTATTAAAAATTGTTGTGAACTTTATTTATTCCAGGCGAAAAATGTCTGGAGTTTCAAACTTGCCCGGCTCAAATCCAAGGGTCTCTTCTTTCCTGTTGCTTTGTGGAAACTTAGTACGGTGCGGAAGCCCGAAGATGGCAGAAGGGAGTTGAGCAGGAAAGTGAGCCATGAGTTTCTATCATCATGTTTGAACCTAACGGTCAACAGAGATCTAACGGTCTTAACCTGGAACTACAAATGCGTGGTTACCGAACGTTGATATCGTTAGCAAAATCTGAAATAGCGTGAAGCAGACACTGCTGTTAATGAATTAATTGAATTTAAATAGTTGTATCCTTGGTGAAAGCAGTGAAGAAAAGACGCATCCGGGTTTTCAGATTAAACAAACCCTTGGATTTTTAGAAACTCGGGGCTTTGGCTCAAAGTAATTAAGCATTGCTATAGAGAAGCTTCATAACAATATCATTTCCAAAACTAAAGCCTTGGGGGATGTTAGAAGCGTGAAACGGAGGAGATTCTAGAAAAGGGAGGGCTGGGAAGATGAGAGGGATAAACTGCAGAACTCGAGCGAGATGAATAGACTGCCTCCAGGGTATTACCTGTTTCTGTGCATCTTCTCCTCTTCATCCCCGAAAGAAGCTGGATCTTGCTCTATTCCTGGAAGAAATTGAGAACCCTTGTATTACCTCCCTGCATCAAGGGCTTAACGTCTCATACCTTATTCTACCCTCCGCCTCCTCCCTCTGTGGTTCATTTATGCATTAAGTGTAATAAAACCGAGGGACGGTTCCATCCCACGGAATTACATGAACGATCCGACGCAGTTCCACTCCATCGTACTGGAAAAGCGGGGCTGTAAACGAACATAGGAACAAGTCTAAATATCCAGAGAGAGTTAAGCCGGAATCTAAGTATTTAAGCTTTCGTCCGAAACTTAGACCGGCCCATTACCCGGGTATTTTGATGGAAAGTAAATTGCTTCCGCCGTGTTCATATGCTCCGGTTCCGATCGAGGATTTGGTTCAGGTTGTTATTTAATGTTGTGAGGAAAATCAGGTTACCCACGATGAGAAAAATACAAATTCCACGGGCTTACAATTTTCTTATAATTCGGAATTGACCATAATCATAATGAAGGTGCTTTCTGTGAGGAAATGAGTATGAAGCAGATTGCAGATTTTCGCAATGCTCCAGAGGACGTTGCGTATGACAGTGGTATCTTTGGATAAACAGTTGTGTGAATTTTACACCAACAGTTGTGTGAATTGTGAAAGCCTTTGGAAGTCTCTCCTAGGGATTTTCACTACGTTTCTCCTGGAGAGGTTCCAGCCACTTCTCAGTGCACAGTGTCGGGGGAAGTGCATTATTTTCATCCCCCGTAGGAATAAATGGGAAGATGAGCATTGAATGTGCGTGGATGAAGAGAGGGAGTGAGGTAGGGACGGTGGAAAGCCCTAGCATTAGCGGGGAAAGATTCAAGGGAAAAGGAAGAGAGGGATGGATCTCTCTGCTGGGGAGAGTTGGAAAGAAGAAGAAGAAGAGGGAGGAGGCGGAGGGCAAGTGGAAGAGAAGAAGACGAAGAGAGAGCATAGCCGTGGAGGTAGTTTATTTGAGTCAGTCAAATATTGGAAATCCACTTGATTACTTTACGCGTCCCGTTCTCTCTCCCGTTTTCACATTGAAATTCAACTTACCCTCTTCGGGTTCGGGAGTTGTGTGTGTCTGCCCTCGCTTAGGAGCTGGAAGAGAAAGCTTGGTGAAGGTTTTACTGGTGAAATTTTGGTGGGAGGGTGAAATCCCGGGTATTACACTAAGCTCGCTCTCAGGGCAAGGAACGACGACCCTCGTTGTTGCAGCAGTCCGGTTACAAATTGTCGGATCGAATGTGAACTATAAAATTTTTCCCTTTTACATTTTCCCCTTTACCGTCATTATCATCAGTCCGGACTTTCACTAGTACTGCTTGCTTCCAAGGTAAAAACGGAAGAATATATATAACGAGCGGATAAAAATCCACCTCGTTATCTTTGATGGTGTGAGATTCGCTGACCTTCCCGGTAGACGTTCGTTAAGTTCGGATTGTTGGCTGTTTCTTCCGGTTGTTTGGTTTACAGGAGTGATAGGTTGAAAGTGCAGTGGTACGTAGGGGTAATAGTCGGTGAGAAGGAAGGATAGCCGGGTAACAGTATCAATCAGTTGGGGGAATACTCGGGGTGAAGAGAGTGGTTTGCGTGTGACTCATTTCTCCGTTTCCTACCGGCAGTTCACCTCGCTGATTTCTCTGCCCACGTTATAGGAGAGGAAGAGAAGAGGAAGGGTATATCGGTGAATCTAAAAGCGGGAGGGAAACTGGTGAAAAAGTGACGGATGACGATGATTCATCATCCAGGTGTAGCATAAAAGTGGTTGATTGTAATTGAGAAACATGTGGTGGACTGGATTATTTTTAGAACGGAAATTAATTTGTGAGATTCATTAATTGGCTAGCCTTCCAAGAGAATTTTCTCGTTAGAGGATTTTTTAGGAGTGTGGCTCGGTTTTGTGTTGTGACGTAGTGGAAAATTGTGCGTGCGAAAGCTGAGAATTATTATCGAAACAAAACGAATTTAAATTGGAAGGAGGGAAAAAAAATGAAAAAGTGTTGTTTGTGCGTTATATATTTAACTGAAATTTACTGTGAGTTAGTTACAATTAACTAAATAATAAGTGAAGTGAGGTTTTTGGAAAGATTATAAAAAAACCGTGATTGGAAGGTAAGTGATCTGTAATAATTTATCATTAGTTTATTTTAGACTCAAGTGCTTATCGATATCGAAGTCAGTGTACATCTAAGATTGAAGATTGTTGCTAAGTTGGGAAGAAAATTCTCTGCGGTATACATCGTAGGAGTAAATTGAACGATACATTCGTACACGGTATCGGAATCTTCAAGAGTTTCAGATTACATACTCGCGGGGGGAAATAAATAGCATGACGGCACGAGGCTTGGCTTGCTCAAGTTCAAAGCTAGAATCTTGGGCTTGATTCTTGCTTGACTTTACTGTAAAAGCTCCAAGGGTATAATTATGTTGGTTCGTGTCCACGGATTTTGTTGTGATGCTAATGCAGGATTGACCTTTGACACATGTCATGTCCATGGTAGTTTCTGGTTCCTGGGTCGTTAATTCACTCGACCCCGCTCACTCTGCCGTTGCTGTGCTCTTTGAAGCGCCTACAATAGGTGATGATCGGAAAGTGGCTTAGATCCAATTTTGTTGAAACATTGTGTTGTAAATCAGAGCTGAGCTGAGACTTGATGTGAACATAGAGCTAGAGACTTTTAAAATTGTGGGTGCTTTTACCTCAAAGCTGTTTGTAATGCCAGGATGAGAAAAGTTTAATGTTTGGAGCGGGAATTGTGAAAAGACTCTGAAGACAGGTCTGAGACTGGTATGTTATCAAAAAGATGAGTCTTCTGTGAGAAGAGAGAGGAGTCGCGAATGCTTTTATGAGACGGATAATGAAGGAACTTTTAAGACCCCTGGGACATTGGGAGCATCAATTACTAGTTTGTGGTATGCGCGGGTGTAAAAAATATGAAATAGGCCGTTTTATTTAGAATATGGAAATTCTGAAATTAGTCTGTGCGGTTAGTATGTATTAGGGTTTTGAGGCTTCAAAGAGCTAGGGAAGATTTTTAGCTATATTTTGGCAAGTAGCCAAAAAATAGGCCGGGCGAGGAAGAAACGGGCGGCGGGGAGAGTGGGTTAGGTTTAGGTTTACCGGCTGTCGGTGACCGCTAACTATTTCAAAGAGTATTTGCGACAGGAACACGCTCTCTTTAACTTGTCTTTTTCCTGGCCGGCGTAAGAGAGTAGTGAGTCTTTTGATGAAGGCTGGGAAAATATGCCGGCTGGAATCTTTTGGACAGATGTCTGTCTTGTTAGCATGACGGTATTTTGTAAGCTAGCTGAGTTTAGATGGGGAAATGTGAAATGAAGAAGAGTGTAGGACATGACGGATTCAAGTCCGGGATTGCTTGCGTGAAACTATAAAACTTTGTAGGTTTTCGTTTTGAGAAGAGAAATAATACAGAGTTTGTTTGAAGAGGACAGCAGGCGGGATGCGTGGAAGATTATGCGAAGACCAACTGCTAAAAGTTTAGAAAATGAAATGGCAACTGCTGACAGAAGAGTAAAAGAAAAAGAAGGTCCTGGCCATGAAAGTTTGAATTGATAGAGCTTTTAGCAGCGGTGGTGATGATGGCGGTAGCGGATGAAGAGTTGTTTGTAAGCGTGTAACGTATGATTCAAAATTAAGTTGTTGAGTAAACTTTTGGGTGAAATGTTGTTGAAAAGTTGATGAAATTGCTGAGTACACGATGTGTACTCGATGATTTAGTTGACTGCTTCAAGCTGGGTTTTAAGTTGATCAAGTTTGCAAAAATTTTGTAGTTTGAAAAGTTGTTCAAGTTATTCAAGATGGTTCAGCTGCAAGTCCGGCTAATATGTTGAAATTGAGGACATGATTGAGGCAAGGAATGCTAGGGAGGAAGAGCTGGAATACGGATGGAAATAATACCCGGGTATTGTAGGGGAATGCGGGTGGTGATGGTGCTAGGAAAGAAATAAAAATATTTTACTCCCCTCTCTCTCTCTCTCTCTCTACAGAACTCGCAGTCATTGAGCTGAATGTGCGTAAGGGAAAGTTTATAGATGTGAAAAAAAAGTAAGTGGAAGAGTTGTTTGTTTGAATGGGATTTGTAGAGAGTAGTAGCTAAATAACCTTTGACATAGGGGGGAAATAGTGTCGTAAAACTTGGAGGAGAAGCGGGAGAGGAGGTAATAACCCGGGTGATATACCACAAATATTTTCCATTCCCCGGCTCCTTTGAATCTGCAATAAAAATTCTAGACGCACTCAACTCTCGCTCTGCCTGCACATAAAGCATCCATGCGGGAATTGTAGGCGGTTAGCTTAAATTCTAATCCTTGATGCAACGACCGGGGGCGGCCTGGTAGCTTGTTAACGATGTAGGATTGCATAAGAGTAAAAGAGCGGAAGGTGGGGATTTTGATTACAAGCTATGCTAGTGTGTGCTAACAAGGTGAAAGTGTAATCCGTACAGAGTTTGTGCAGGAAATGGGGGCAGCACAGAAAAGTAAATACAAGTCATGGATGCAGATTGGTTCGGAGTGTGGTTAACAAACAAGAAAATGACTTTTGGCCCCTGGAATTCTGATGCCAGGGTAGATATAGATTCATGCCGGGTTAAAAGAGTTTGACGTGAGGGGCAGCAAAGTTTGGATAAAATGAAAAAGTACATGCAGGAGAGCAGTTGGTGCGTGAATGCGTGTACAAGAGTCGGTACTTAATGTTTTGAATTCAGGAACCGATTGATCTGAATAAGAATGAAAGAAGTGGAGGAGGTGAGTAGGGGAAGCTTAAGGAGACGGAGGAGACGGAGACTAGGATTTGAGAAGCTTGGAGAACTTGGAAGATGAATAAAAAATGTAGATCTGGGCGATAAAAATTCAAGTTCAAGTCATAACTACTTAAGGGGAAAAGATGCTGTCATCCGTTTTGATTGATTCTTGTTTCCAACACAATAATATTCCATTTATGGAGAAGGAAATCCTTAAAAACTAATTCCTTTCCAATAGCTTCTGCGCTCTAGTTTGCTATTGAAGTTTTTTGGATTGCTTCTTTGTCAATGAATGAAGGATGCGTACAGGTATTCTATTTAGTCTACGTGGACTAACGAGGCAGTGTGCTAGGCTGTGAGGTAGTTGACTGAATTTTAAATAACTGGTCCAGATCAAAAGAGGATTGTTTGGGCAATGTATGAATGAATAGCGGAATTGGTGGAGTTTGGTTGTGGAGCGATAGAAAAGCTTCGGTTAAATATTGATGCGGGGATTGATGGTGTGGTCATGCCGGAATCTATAAGCGCTTGTCAGTCGCTCTGACCGTGAGAAGTTGATGGAAATTTTGAAAATACAGCGATTGTAAACAGTGACGACTTTGTCAGCTGTATGAAAAGATTGAAGACTAGAGAGAAGAGATTTGAAGCGCTCAATTTTGTCAACGGTTCGTGAGAACCAGTGCTTAATTAACTTGGATGGAGGTCTTCCGGAAACACTAAAGTACGGCAATGCTATTTTAGAAAAGCGGTTATTAAGTTCCAGTTGTTCCAGTAGGCACTCTCGGGCGGTTTGGTTCTGGAAGCATTAGCTTGTGTAACCGCAGAGAGATGGGTTAATATAAGGGTTGAGTTGTTAATAAGTAGCTCTTGAGATGTGGCAGATATACGAGATGAAGGATACAAGATAACGTCGAAGAGAGCGGAAATGGTTTGAAGGGGAGTCATAGAATATCCGTTGCTTGCTGTAGGTAAAAAACTTAAATGTTTTCAAATGTTTCGCAAGAAAAACAGAGAATTTTACTGGAGAAAATTGAAATTCTTCCAGAGTCTGGACAATGTTATAGCTGGAGTAAGTCAGTAAGTGTAGTAACAGATTGGCTGATAAAAAAGGACAAAAGCTTGGGAAGTCTGTGTGTAGGAAGGATTGAAGAAGACGCGGAGGTGGTTTTACAAGGGTGGATTAGACGTATCTACTTAAGATTGAATCTACTTAATGCAATTTGACTGACAATTATTGACAGCATGCTTCATATTATGCAGTTCCAGTAGTCGTAAGACCTGAGGGCTTATTTAGGCTCTTGGAGTGTTGGCTGTGAGAGTAATTTATAAAAATGTAAGAGACCATGAACAGGTAGGACGATATATCTTCATCTGTTAGATGCTTATATACTAATGTAGTGACGATACAAAGATGAGTGTGTCCGAACATGTAGGAGTTATCATCTTCCCACAAACTTACGTTTGGCAATCGAATAAGAAGAGGGCAGCCAAAAGCTTGGATGTGTTACCTGAAGATACTGCTGGCGCATGGCGGATATAATTTTTTCATGTTCCGATATCTAGCAGCTGGCAGATAGGTGGTGTGCTAGTGATGCATCAATGAGGATAAATAGTGAGCAGTGGCTGGTGGTTATATTGCTGTAAGGAAGGTGTAAGACTTTGGAAAAGTCCTTGTGGTTACAGGGCTACACACAGTAGTTTCTTGTGTATTTAAATTAGAATCAAGAAAAGAAGCCGGAGAGTTTTAGCAAGAATATATGAAGAAGCTGGGAAAGTAAAGAAACTTAATCAAGAAAAGTAGGAGGGAAGCTGAGGAAGATGAGGAAAATGAAGAAGCTGGAATAAGATATACTTATTGAGATTGCGCTTTAGAGGAATGAGTATAAGCCTGATTGTTTTTTATGAATCCTTAAGCATGGGTTAGAAATGATAATTTATTTGAAGAAGGGAGAATTTTTTACCCTCGTCTCCTTTGTTTTATGCTGGCAGGGCTGGCAGGTTTACAATGGTTTGTGATTCTTTACACCGTTGCAGATAGATGAAAGAGCTGTTGAAATAGGAGTTGAAATAGCACACAGACGGAAGAGAGTGAGGAGTAAGATGGGCTTGTGGCTTGTTAATAATTGTGTTGTTTTAAGACTGCTTGTATGATTACATATTCATGACGCAATTAGAATCAAACTTTTGACTTTTGAGACAAAGGAGATGCATTGTGTTGTTGTGTTGATTTTGTTCTTGTTAATAGAAGTTTGGGAATGCTGTTATTTAGTTTACTGTGTAAGAGCGTGCATTGGCTTAGGTTCTTAGTTTTGAAAGGTTCCAGATGTTGATTGATTAATTAAGAGTGTTGCAGTGCTTGGTTAATTTTAGCTGAAAAAACCCGGGCGTTTCGCAAATTAATCTGTGCTAAATTGATTCTACGTTGATTTTGAGGTTGCAATGAAATGTAAACGGCGGAATTGAGAAGGACTCTGTACGAGTCGGAGGAGAGTCTGTGATCTTTTAACGGGTGATGTGGAAGAAGTAAAAAGATGACGGGTTTTAGTTGAGCTTTATTGAGCATTCCTCTTTGGTTTGAAGTCACGGCATGGCTGGTTAACCTTGAGGAAGACAAGTGTATGTGTAGTTGGAGTTTAAATTCACATTTATCTTCATTTGCTCCCTGGTTAAGATGGGTTGTAATTGTGGATGGAGATCGTGACGTCTTGGGGAGTGATTATGCTGAGAAAGTCGGGTTTTTATAATTTTTATGACACTTTCAAAGGGATGGGTTTAAAGGAGGGAGGAGGGGGAAGTGCTCTGAACCGTGCCGTATTAGACTATAGAGATTGCGTGCTTGAGGATGCGGTGATAATTAGGGACGAGTCGTGGCAGGTATCATGTAGGTGTAATTTGATAGGAGAAATCATCTACCTTCCTTCATGCCTGTAGAATGTTAGGAACATTTGTTAGTTCAAGGAATACCGGCTGGCTATAAACTGTTCACCGGTAGAAAGAAAATGTTTCTGTGGAGAAATGGGTAAATTTTATGGAATAGTGAAACGATTTCTTGAAGCTAAAGTTTACCGGTTTTCCTCGGATTTTGGTTACTGCAAAATCCACAAGATTCAGGATTGTGACGCTTAGCTCTGTCTTGAAGCTCATCTGTATTCAGCTTGAGAATTTGAGATTGTTGAGATTAAGAGGAGGGAAGCTGTTGTGTGGGACAGGCGGAGGGTTTTGTTATGTAAAAATCTTGTGGAAATATCAGGTGTCGAGTTGCACTTTGACCAGCCGGGCGGGGTGTCACTGGATGTTGTACAGCACCTTGTTGTGTGACCACTCTGTGCTCCCTTATGTAGTCATGACGACACATGTATATAGTCTATGGTGGCAAACGTAACATGGAGAGGAAAAAGAACATGATGATACGCGGGGCAAAAGCAACGCGGTTGACACGGGGGCAAATGTAACATGGGGCAGTAAGCGAGCACAGAAGATACGCTGACGCTGCCATAGTAACGTGCTTCAATCTAACTCCCATGTTACATTTCCCCACATTTTTATCAAGTTACCTTTGCCATCCATATAACCATGTTATGTTTCTTCAGAAAGTTATATTTGCCCCCTACCACTATACATACAAAGATGACATTCCACAGGATGGAAACTGACTGGATTCTCTGCAAAAACCTTATCCTCGGATGCATCGCATTCAAAGAGAACCGGAGACTTGGGTTTCTCTGAATGGAATTGTCACTCCAACCCGCGTGACAGTAATTGACATTTGCTATATTCCTCTTTGTGTTGTGGAGCTAACTGGAAAAACTTGTATCCAGTTTGGGCCAAAGAGCATGACGGATGTGGTCAAGGTGGACGCGGGACGGGTCGAGTTTGGTCTTGAATTTAAAGACTTTTTTAAATACACAAGTTTGGAAATAATAAACGAGGAAACAGGATTCTACTTAACTTGCGTGTCCTTCTCTTGTTGTTGTTCTCAGGTATTTGATACTGTGGGCTGTAGTGCTCTGCTATTGTTGCTTGTTGGCAAAGAGTGGATTCTGACTCCTCAGACTGTCACCTTTCTTGAGATTGTCCATGGGACAGGAATCAATCATTTAATGAAATCCGAGACGGATTCAAGTGTCCGGAAGGTTTGATAATTAAAATATGAGGGTGAGAAATCTTGGAGCTACTGGAGTTGAGTGACAGGGGTGCGGTTAATGTTATATGAACTTTTGCTACCTGAAGGTTGGGGATGGAAGCGGAGGAGGGAATTGCGTGGGTAGGTGGAAATGATAATTGCACACATTGTATGGACGTGTCTGTAATCGTATTACATGATGGGACATTGTCTTGTAAACATGTTTATGAGCTGTGAGAGTGGAGAGAGAGATGGGGGTGATAGATGTTGGAGAAGTGGAGGGAATGGGATTGGTTGTTTGAAAATATGATACGCGAGGACGAGTGACAAATGGCCAGGATTTTAGGATTGTTACAACTAGGATAATGACATCGTTAAGGATAATGAAAATACAAGGGGCGGATAATGTTACGCGAGCTCCGGCGTCATCTTACAAGCTTTTGCTAGTTAAGCTTCTTTTGTTTAGGCTTTTAAGAGGATTCTGGAGCCCACACAGGGGAGAATTATAGGATGGTTGTTGGAGTAGTGGACAGTGGTCAGTGAGTAGAAGAAAGCTTGGACGATTATATGTGCAAGGTATGTAGGTGTTGGAGAAAACGAGCTGACTTGTGCTTAGAAGTCCGGCTGGCCAGGTGAGGGGAAGAATCCGAGAGTAAGATGTGATATGGATTGTTGTTTAAATCCTTTTGTTGAAACAAGTGTGAATGAGGGAGTGCGAGGAGTGCGAGGAGGAAATGCAATAATCATAATAATTATACAGAGTATCTTGTCAAAACTCGGAGCAATTATCTCTCCCTGACCACTCAATTCAAATTCAGGACTGCGACTATCATTTATCTCTCAGCTCCTGCTTCACCTTGACACATGGAGACAAAGTACGTGGAATGAAGCATGTCTTCAAGGAAAACAAGGGAGGGAAGTTGTAAAATATTCTACATCATGGATCAGTAGGCAGGGAAAAGAAATATGAAGCTGTGTGATGGTAAAAGTTCCCAGGGCTGCTCTCTAAAGTGACGCTATAAATTTTAAAAGCAACGATCCAGTTTTTTGCAAATACTTGCACACCAGGGGGAGGTTCGGATGGTTGGTGTGTTGGAAGGGAAGATGTTGGATGATTTATGGGAGAAAATAAGAAATAGCTCTGTGATGTTGTTGGAATGGTTTCACCAGGGACTAGTGTGTGTTTTGCTCAAACGTGTAAGCACTTATTCAAAGTGTGGCTGCAAGTTTAATGCTGCTGCAAACCTGTAACTTATAGGCTGTAAGACAGGAGAAGTGGGAAGAGGTAGGAATGAGAAGAAACAAATGAAGAAAACAAGTAGAGTGAAGAAGGCTGAGAATTTTGAAGCTATAAGGAAGAGGATAAAGGTGGAAGACAAGATTTCAAACAATTTGTAACCTTTGACACGAATATTTATTAGTTTGTCGGGTGGTTCATTGATTTTGTGCTCATCGGAAGGCTGTAAAAGTTATGTGCCTCTTGTGAGGACCATAATCCGTGGAGACGAGGATTTGTGGGACCACACGCTGGAATGGGCAAAACGATGGCACGTGGCATTACTGGTGTGGTGGCAAGAAGGGAAAGTAAAGAATATCAAGAATATGAATATGGGGATTGTAGTTTGTTGTTGAAGGAGGCGGTGATGACTTTTTTAAATGATCCCACCGGTGACGTGCTTGAAAGTTGTGTGGAGAAGTTGAACATGTTTGACCTGGCTGGAAGGGAGTCATGTTGCCACACAGGGCTATTTTACGTTTCATCAAGGAATGAATGACACCTACCGCGGGCTCGTTCTTGAAGAAGAAGAAGAACAAGGTAAAGTTTCCTTATGAGCTCATGATTTTTCCAAGAATTCCAAAACTTTTCACCTATGCAATAAGAAAAGTTGCTCTGGATGGAACGAGTTGAAGCTTGGAGTTGGAGTTTGTGTTTTATGATAGCAATTTAAGAAGAATCCTCCCAAGAGAAAATATCCTTTGAGAAGGTGAAAAAATACGGCAAGGTTGAGAAATACTTGGTAACTTGTTTCCTACGATCCATGCAAGTTTTCAACAGCGGGCAGTGCTTGAGTTATATGGAACTTGGAATTCGCTCCAGGTTTCAATCTTAAAAAAGTGCTGGCAAAGCGAGTAAGTTGCCTGAATCTCCAAAGGCTCCGAGGATTACAGATTGCAGAAATCCTTGGGAAGAATTTTCTTGAGAGGGCCAAAAAATGTATGGTTAAAGGCAAAGTTGGCTCTTTGTAGTCTGTTGAAACTTGGAAGTATGAATTAGTTTATTAAAGACGAGCTTAAATCAACATAGTATATAAAGATGTAAACTACAAGGATTTGAAAGAGATGGAAGAAGGAGAAAAGGAGTTATGGATAGAATAGAAGAGGAGGAGGAGAAGCAGAATAGGAAGAGAACTGTAATTGAGGAGGACAATGGGAAAAGTTATCGGGGGTTTTGTTGTGTACAAGTTGAGTTTATAGTTGTTGGTTCGTTGGATATGGAAGTTTTGGAAATGTTGGTTGCGGTGGTGCTGCTGAAATTGACTGTGAAGATGGTGATGTGTGGATGGGGGATGTGTGTAGAAGATGGGGAAGTTTATGTCACAGCAGGGGCCCGTGTTGAACCCTGCTATTATCGTCTCTTTTCTCAGGACTCTTGACAGTTGTGGACGGTGAGATTGGAGAAGGATCCGGAGGATTATAATAGTATCTCTCGTGTCCTGTACTTGCTACACTGTCTTTGGAGGTTTGCACGTACGAAGCAGGTACGGAACGCTGGGGGAAAGCGTGTGAAAATTTTTCGAGAGTGTTTCTGGTAACGTGTTAATTTTTCGCCATTTTATGCAGACAGTCTACAGAAGCAGGACAGAACCCTGGCAGGCGGGCCCCATACCTGGGCTTGGTTACTTGGTTGGTTGGCTGGTGTTTCGGTGGGAGTAGTACGGGTTTGAAATACTGATGCGATGCGGTCTCTTTGTATGACCGTTGATGACGCTGTCGCTGCTTCTGATTGCAGCTTTGTTGGTGTCGTGTGTGATCTATGAAAATGCTGCGAGAGATCAAAAGGAAAGGTAGAGAGGGGAACTGAGCTTGGGAATTACGCAGCGCGGGTAGATTTGAAGGAAACATGTGAAAGAGTTTTAAGCGGTGGAAATAATTGGAGATCGGCGGGAAGTAAATTAGGATTTAAATTATCTTGGGCTAATCATAGAAGAGGGTTGGTGTAGAAAGGAGTAGGTAAAAGGTAATGGGGATGTGATTCAATTAAGGAAAAAGTGTGGCATATGGCGGAGGACATTGTCTCTGGAAGGAATGCTAGCCAGGAAGGAGAGGTAGAAGAATATTACTTGCTGCGTTCGCAGATGCTTTAAAGTTAATGGTCGGTGGCGAGTTAATGTAGCGGATGAAGCGTTTCGGTGTTTGGAACGAAGCATGGAAGGAAGGAGGTAAATGGAGGGATGGAGGAAGGTGTGATGGGGAGGTAAAGGATTGTTTGGTTGTTTGAGAAATACATGTGTTTTGTTGTGAGGATTTTGGAGATTACGGAGATTAGCATGGAGAGTGTTGACAGTGGGATTTTACGGGCTATGGTCCTTTCTTTGGCCGTCTGCTACGGGCAGTTATGTGTGACAGAGGGTGGAGGAGACGAGGAAAGTTAATGGTTGATGTAGTTCTGGAGTCCATGGAGCTTTTTGATGCCTTCACACTTTAATGTGTGGTGGTTGGTGTCTTGTTGGTGGATTTCGGTCCGTTGGTTTCAAAGGTTGACTGAAGTGGAGGAAGGGAAATGGAGAAAGAGCAATGTGGAATGAAGAAGAGGGGGAGACAATTTTGAGATAGGAAGGGGCCGAGGGAGGGAAGTCTTGTGTAATGGTTTTAGCGGGGATGGGCTTTGCCGGTGTGCAGGGAAGGGGGGAGAAAATTTATATGACACCAGGAGTGAATAAGGAAGAATAAGAAAGCGGAGGGGATGAGGGAGGAGGAGGAGGAGGTAGATTGAAGGGGAGAAGAGAGGGGGAAGAAAAGCGGAGATAACCACGAATAGTCAGTCAACCACCGAGGCATCCGCTTCCCCTTTGCTGGTGTTAGGATTCTCTCCCTCTTGCTACCCGGGTCGATTTCGGTCTCCTCCACCCGCTTATTTGCTGTGCGTCTACCTACCCGTCCACTATGTTATTCTTTCCTCTTTGAACTGGAACCTAGAAAGGTTCGTGGAGGAGTGGAAACACGGGTTGGATACTCATAAGGAGGAATCCTGTAATGGAGGGTGGGTTTCACAGGACTAACAGGACATGGAAGAGCGAGGAAGCTTACTGGAAATGGTTGGAGAAAGGAGATGGAGAAAGGAGAGAAAGAAGAGGGTCGTAGAGGATTTTAGTGGGGGTGAGAGAGGTATTTTACCATGTGGAAAATTTGAAGCCGTCTAGCTACCCGGGTATTTTGAATGTAATAATTGAAGTGAAAGAGAGAAATGGAGTGGATTACATGTAGAAATAAGGGAAGGGATAGAGACTTGCAGTTTCAAATATGTTCTCTGGAAGAGGAGAAATGGATGAGTTTAACAGTGTATAGTGAGGATTGAGGATGGGAAATGCATGAAGGAGGGGTGGAGAAAGTAGAGAGAGAGAAGCGTGTAGAGGATTCAGGAATCATGATTAGCCTCTTGAAAGCAAAAGGAGGAGATGAAAAATATATGCCTGTTTTTGGAGAAAAGAGCAACTGGACTAACTGGAGGAGGATGCAAATGGTATGTTGAATGGGGAGAAATGTAAAAGAAGAAAAGAGCAGAGCTTCAACTCCAAGAGAATGGTTAAACTTGATACAGAAAAGTTTAGTTATTCCGTCTTGATTTTGATTGATGGCGTAACCATTTTAAGGTGTATTAAGCGGGAAGAAGATGGTTGTTTGTTGCGTTGAATGGACTTGAATTTTGACTACGGGATGACGGCTATTAGAGCAGTGTTTGTTCATGTGTCAAGATGCGGGAGAAGGAGATTGACATGTGGAATGGAAGGAGAATGCATCCGGGTTGATTTGAATGTGAATTGTGTGGGCGAAATATACGTAGAGGATTTAGGGATAATCCATCATGGAAGCGAAGAGAATGGAAGTGTAAAGAAAGTAATAGATGTGTAATCTGATGTAAGGAAATGATGGTGTTGGTTGAGCGGAGAAGTTGAAGTTGAGGATGTTGTCAGGTTAAGTAAGAAGGTGCATAAGGAAGAGGACCAAATTCAGAAATGATCAGGAGCTTTTGATGCTACCAGAACAGGAGGTTACGGAATGATAATTTGTAGATTTTGATACGGAAAACTGGTGGAAAGAAAGATGAGAGTATGAAAGGTTAACATGATTTCTGCATTTGGTCCGAGTGGTTTTAATCGGAACGTGCTGGGGAAATTACGCAAACGTCTTTGACAGATAGCGGAGGAGGAGGATGCAGATGCAGGAACAGAAGGCCATGGGCGCAAGATTTTAAAAAGTTTAAGAAGAACTGATATATCTGGCATAAGTTTTGCTGAACTACGTAAGCGTTGGGAAGTAATGGTGGATTTTGTTGATACAGGCTGGTTACTTTTGGATAAGAAGCGGGTTTTTGTGGTGGATAAAATAGCGTGCGTAATTGAGAATGTTACTCCTGTAAGTTTGAATCGTGTTTGATGGAGGAGGACGGGTAAGATTGGTAAAGCTGTGGTGATGGAAGGAGACTTTTATAGGAGATGAGTTGATGGGGTTGGTTGGTGAAGGAACTGTGAATTGCAGTGGACACTTATTTGGAAAAGAGAAAAAGATTTTGTGGAAGAAGAAGAAGATGAAGAAGCAGAGGAGAAAGAAGAAGAGGAGACGATGGAGAGAGGAAGAAGATGTGATGGATATTTGAAATGGACAGGTGTGGATTGCAAAAAAGGAATTGAGTTGGGGGATGGAAGGCGTTATCTGTAAGTTGTTGTTGATAATCCTGGTTTACAATGCCTGATAAAATTTTTAATTGAACTATCAATTACTCCCGCTGTCTTCCCGTGAAAGCCTGAATGCCTATATTTTACTGGGTAATTGACAAGGCGGCCCAAAAAATAGTAAGGGGTGGGGGTGAGGGTGGGCCAGGTTTTATTAGAATGTTATGGAGCTGAAGGAAGTGCTGCTACTGAATTCTCTCGAGTTGTAAACAAGGGATTTGTGTGTATTTAAATGTGAAATGATGAGGGAAGAAAGGAGAGAAATAGAGATGAGAATATAGTGATGATATCATTGGAAATATGTAAATTGGTTTGGATTGTGGAAGTTCGGAGGACGGTGGAATTGTGATGATGGGATGAAGATGAAAAGAGAGCTTTGTTATCGAAAATAGAATCTGATGGAGATTAGATGTAAAGTTGTAAGGAGATGGGGTCGGTTTTTAGGCTGTGCGAGTGGGCTTTGTAGGTACATTTTATTTGAAATCTGGTGAGAGTCTGTACAGCTGTTAGTAGCTGCTGTTTCAAGGATGTGGAAGGCAGGATTAGGAAGTCACGGGAAAGATAGTTGGTGTAGTAGACATTGCATGAATGCGAGAGTTTGGAAGTCGGTTTGCTAAGAGACTAAGGGTTGTTAATAAAGTGGTGACGGAAACTGGTTAACTTATTTTGTCTCCGGCGGTGGCGGTGGCAGGGCTGGAAGGTGATGTGTGACAATAGGGTGTTATCCAGGAGGAATCATGGAGGAATGTTGTGGATGGCAGTGGTTGGTGGTTGATGCAGAGATCTGGAAAGAATGCAGCTTAATTGTTAGCGTTGGAAGGAGTTTCGTGTTGTGGGTGCTAAGAACGGTTTCAAAGTTTTGGGCCCCAAAATATTTGAATTGTGCCGTTCTAAACGGCATAGATTTATTGATCGGATTCGCGGAATTCTAGCCTTTGGAAAATTTGCAAGGAATGTTTGCAATATTTAAGATTTTGAATGATACGGCTGAGATTTGAAAACTGTTAGGAAGAAACGTTATAGCTGGATTAGAACACAGGATGACCTGTGGCTCTTGCGATGCAACCCAAGTGTGTTTCAGCTCCCTGGGTAGGAATTAAGAACACGCTAGAAAACTGTTAGCAAGAATGTTTTGATAAAGTGATGATTGAGGATTGATAGCGGTGGAAGTTGATTGAATAAATTCAAAGTGTTATTCGTCTGGGCAGCCTGTATTTTATTTGATAATCTTGAATTGTTGAAGTTGATGTGTTTGAGAAAAGAAAGAGGAAAAATCAATAAAAGAAAAAGAGAGAAACAATAAGATATAAGCTGCTAAACTTTAGCAGCTAAACTACTGGCGAAGATCGCGTGACATTTCAAAATTACAAAGTTTAAAGAATTGGAGAAGATACTACTGTAGGGAGAAGGAGTGCGGAGTGTGGGAAACTATTTGAGTATTGAGATATGATCCTGATTCCCTCATCATGCTAGTCGTCGATCAGACCAAGTTTCATTGATTGAATTTAGTTTGCCCTTTCCCTGCGTCTTGATTACAGGTAAGAGGATTTTGAGAAGTGGAAAGGTGAGAAATTTAGACAATGCGTCCGAGGAGTCGGTTAGAGGAATTGATTGACGAGGCCGGAGACTGTTTATGTATAATCGATCTGGTCTGGATGGGAGTTAATTGCTAGATCAATTAATTGTTTTCGTGTATTAAATTATTGGCAGTTGGAAAGAAGTGTCGGGAGTGGAGCTGTGAACTCTGAACTAATAAATTGAAAATAGGATTGCTTTTGCAGAGCTGCTGCTGGGACGAATGCTAAGCAAGAGCGGAAGAGTTGATGAGTGGATGAGCTTAGCTGGGACTGGGAAGGAAAGATAATTGTAGAATCGGGTTTTTGAGGAATTAATTGAATGAATCATTAGAAGTCTTTGATGATAAAGATGAAGATGATGAGTCTGTTAAGATGGGGACGCTGCGTGAATTCCATTGTGGTTTCTACACACAGCAGTAGGTGTTTTTGAGGATCCGTCCCGGCACATTCACCTTACCGAATTCAATGCTATCTGATGGAGAAGATGAGGAGAAGAAGAAGAGAAGCTGAATGTTTGAAAGTTTGAAACAAGGGAGGAAGAATGGAATGACGTGTGTGTATGTGTATTGAGTAAGATGATGAAACAGAGGCTGGATCATCTCTTAGTTTACATTCTTGTTTTCCTATTGAGTTACATTGTGATCATGATCCGCGTCGTCTCTGTCTTGGATCAAACCAAGCGATCAATGCGCTTATATTGAATTTCATAAAGGTAGAAGAGGACAATGACAAGGTGTGTGTTTAATGTGTACTTGCTCATCTTCTCTTCTCTGTGGTCCTAATCCACTCCTCTTGGAGATGATGAAGAGGCCCGTGAGAATATAGCTTTGACAATGTAAATTTATAACCAGGGATCAAGGTGGAGTGACCAGTGACCAGATTGATACGGTCGGTGGTGGTTGAGAGTAGTGCGGAGTGTAGGACTTAGCTGGACATAAGATTATAGAGTTTTATGAGTTATGCCAAAGTCAAAAGCTGTTATGGTTGAAGAAGAAGAAGACAACAAGAGCCAAGGTTTGGATTAATCACGTATCGGAAAAATAAATTACGCCAGCGTGTGGAATTTATTGGTGATGAGGATGGGGGAAGGATTTGGAAATATTTGAAACGTTTATGGTGGAAGAGATGAGCGTGAAAATGGTTGTGTGTTAAGGTTTGGAGTTTGAGTTGCTTACAAGGCTTGGCGGCGGCGGAAAAAGGGTGGAAGATAGATATGCAGACGTGTTAGAAGATCGTGCTTCTTCCAGAGGCAAAAAGCACGGGTTAATGGGAAATTAAAAGTAATTACAGAACTGGATACACGGCTTAGATACTTTTGTACGTTAATTTGCCCGAGTATTGGGTTACATAACTTTGGAAATCAAGTAGGAAACGGTGCATGTGCAATTTACAGGTATTACAATTAATAAGAGAGGAAAAGGCAAAGTGAATTATGCAGGTACAGAAGACAGGTAGGATGCTAAGTTAAGAGGTGGAGAGGTTAAATTATTGGGGTAGATTGGAAGAGAAATTAAAGATGTTAATAGTTTGGGTAAATGGGATTAAGTTGTACTTGAATGAGGATAATTCCATGTCGGTTAAAATCCAAAGCTCTAACCTGTGAGCTGTAACGAGTTGAAAAGAAGTTGCATGATTCCCACATACAACATTGTGGCGGATGGAAGGATACTATGTTTATGCTAATAAAGATTTTGACAATTTGCATCTTCTTGGACAGGATGTAGCACCGTCAAGGTGGGAGGGAGGATTGGGAATGCATACGGCGGGCGGGGGATGCTGCAGGCTTAGGTAGAGGACGTAAGAAGGGAAAATATGCGTGCCTGTTTACCTGCTTAAATGAAGCTTTTGCTAATGTTGACAAGGCACGCGTAAGTTCGTGACTGACAGAATACAAGGTGAGTGTTGGATGGAGGAATGGAAGGATGTATGGGAGTTGTGGGTAGGTCATGACATGTTGGCAAACTGGGTATGATGGGAAGAGTAAGTATGAGCAAATATTGAAATTAGTGAAATCACGCACCTAAATTGGGGACTTATTGCAAATTTTTGCAAATTTTTATGCCCGCAATCTCAGTTTGGCAGATTCCAAGTCGTGAAATGGTTTGACAGAGTAGAGATTCTTCTGTACACAGGATTTATTATCGTGGGAGAGGCTGGTTTAATGCTAGTTTGGAATTTTCTTGGGATTTTCTTTGGAACGAGAAGAGGACAGATGGAGCTGACCGATAAAATCATTGGTCCATTTGTGAGCTTTTGGAATTAAGGTGATTTTGCGCGTTAGAAATACAGGTGATCGTAACTGTGGAAGGGAGGTAGAGGAGGATGACTTGGGGATTTTTGTATGTTGGTCAAACGGGTGTTTGGTCAAGGAAAATACGGAGGAATTAGGCAGGATGACTCTACGATCATTCAGAGGATGCGGAAATGGTGGAATTGTTCGTTATGTTGTTGGAGAGAAATGCAACTTTTGTGACTAACAATTCGGATTGTTTACCTACGAAGTAGTACTGAATTCTACGTGGCTTAGTTTACTGTAGAATTGAAAAGCTGCAGAACTGTGTTATAAGCAATTCGTGTAGAAACGATGTGGAGGAAATGGAATAGTTGGAAGCATGGTTGGTGGGATCCTTTTTGGGTTGATTTTTTCTTGAAAGGAATGTTTGTGAAGTTTGATGATGAATGATTTGAACTGGATTGAATGTACGTGAGAAATGTGTAAAATTGCGCTGTTCATGTAGAATGTATGACGGTCTGTGCTTGTGAAACGGGTAAGTAGATTAACGAAAATGTTTCGGTGGAATGCTTGGAGGACTCGCTGTTTTGAACAACTGTTTCGGAGGCTGAGTGGATGCAATAAGGAATCCCATTTAAGCTAGTAACAAAAGAGCCGTTGAGAAAATGCAAAACATTGCATTTATTCCCAGATTTTGGTAATCAACTAAACGGTTGATGTTAGATAGTCGAAGTAGTCGTAGAAATTTGGTGCGTGAGATGATGAGCCGCTCCTGGTCCGACGTGTGTAATCAAGTGAAGAAAGTTTTTGTGCAAGTCCTTGACTACGTGAGTGTGACCAATTCCCAATGTCTGTCAGATTACTACACAAAGGGAAGAAGGCAGAGACCCTGGCGAAGCTACAATACATTTTTCTTTTACAAAATCCTATTTCTTCTCTAAATTGAATGCATCAAGGCCAGAAAGACGAGGCAATGGCCCGGATAACTGATCGAGGCTGTGGTAGTGTAGAATACAGATGCTAAACTTGGTGGGATTTAGTCAAGTTTCCAAGTAAAATGTTTCCACATGTCTTCTAATAATCTCCCGGCTGGGAATTTAAATTGAGTCAAGGGAAGGCGGGATTCTGTGTGGAATGAGCTTCATATTTTTTAGCAAACTTTTTAAAAAAAAGAAACTGCTAATAGGAAGAACATGTTTTTAATTGAATCCCTCTCCGAAACCTTGACGCAGAGTATCGGGTTTCATTCCGCTGAACTAAGTTAGCAAGTTAGGAGAGCTAAGAGTCTTCGAGATTTGCAGAGAGGAGATGATCTCGTGAGGAGTGCGGGCCTCAGAGATCATATTCTCACAAAAGATAGCTGAAGAATAGGAGGAACAGCTGCAGACTTTTCAACGCCTCGGTGTTTATGACAAGGCTTGTATATAAAATGTTTTAAATAGAATAAAGGGTGGGAAACTATTGAAGGGGAAGGCGGGAAGCATGAAGATGAATGGAAGAAGAGAATAAGAAGAGCTATAAGAGTTTGAGAGAGAAAGATACGGAGATGAACAGAAATGAAATAAGCTGAAACGGAAGCTCAAGCATGGAAACTGTGTACGGATTGAATTGAAAATTTAGTAAAAAACGAACCGCATAAAATCCTGATTTACAGTTCAAGAAGAAATCTCCCAGGAGTTTCATAGGTGAGCGGGTTTACTGAATACATTTGAGCCCCCCTGGATTTTTCCTTGGTAGGATGATCCTGGAATTGTGGAGCAAAGAGAGAGAAAGATTGTGTTGTTCATGTTACTGAAAGTGAGGAAAAATCTTGACGATTTCTAGTTTCTAGGAGGAATGGATAGATGTTTTAGTGGTTGTAAAGATGGGTAAGATGGGGCAATATTGCCTGAGGCTAGCCCGACGGAACTAGCGTAAACCTAGCTAGTTCTCTCCATGTTGCACCTGTCCGACCCTCCTCAACATGAAGGGTGGATTCGTACCTGTAGCTTTGCTCTGTGGACCTATTCAAAGACACTAATACCTCGCCTAGACAAACTAAAATCAAAACTACTACAGACTACAGTGACGGGGATCTCTGGTGTAATTACATGAAAGTTATGTCTTGGGATTTTTCCTTGGGTGGACGGTGTACTCTCTGTTTTACCTGGATGAAGGCTGGGAGATGTGTGAGTTGGTTGCTTAGAGAATGGAAGAAAATTCCGTGCGGACAAGATGATGGGATTCTTCGTGTGTTTCAGAGAGAGTTTTAGGATGCATTAGCAGGGTATTTTTTACTGTCTAGTCTTGTCTTACTCTCCTAGCTTTTAGAGTGTATTTTCTTCCAGTATATATAAGATGAGCTTTATCTTTTGGGAGTCTCCTGGAATAATACCGAGAGAGAGAGAGGCGAGGAGGAGGATGGAGGGCTTGCGGGGAGGAAGACAGAAGAGGGGGATGAGAATGAAGGATGAGATCGAGGATGATCGCCCGGGATTGGTTTGGTTTATGTCTGAAGAAGTTGTATACGTGCGTGGGGTGCGTTTAGGTTTGTAGTAAGAGAAGATTTTAGAGGATTTTGTACATGTTTTTCTTTCTAAAGGATGAATTCCTCGTAAAAATACTGATACTGAACAACTGAACTGACTGAGTACTTTTCGAGAAGGCTATGATTATCTGTTCGTGATTCTTCCCGTTTTCACTTTTAACCCGCCATAGTTTGAAGATGATATTCTTGTTCTTGGACTATGGTTTATCTGACTTTGTTGCTGTATTAGCGAGTCCAATGCATTGAGTTTATATGGACGCTGAGGAAGAGGGTTGAGATACCGGTTGGGGCTTGCATATATGGCAGATGGGTCAAAACTCAAACCTAGCGCCACCCTCTTTTCTTTCAATAGGTAATTGGTCTTGTAATGGGCCTTTCCTTGAATTATCCATAATTTTCTTCTTTCCATAGTACAAATATTGGTAACAAGAGAAACAAGGTAAAAACTGTAGCCCTCCGCAAACTAACTGCGGCAAGTTTTTCCGGCCGACGATATGATATCCATGGAAGCATCAATGGCGCTGCTTGTAAAGCTTTGTGTAGGATATGATACTTTGGGCTGTAATTAGCATCACGTCATGTAATTATGCTCGCTATCTCTACCGGATAGCTTTAGAATTAGCCGGTTTAGGGGTAGAAGGCTTTAACGAGGATTTAAAGACGGCGGAAAGAAGAAGAAAACAAGGGTTGGTTTGATCTTAGGGAGCTTTGCTGAGGAGCCGTTACTACTTTGCCTGGCATTCGTCGAGATGATCCGGGTACTTGATGTGATTTATTGACGGGAGTGCTCCAAGTGTGAAGCGGATTAGATGTGGGGGGAGGAAGAGAATCTTTCTTTGCCGCTTGCTCTCAGTTTGTAGTGTTTGATTGCATCCGCTGCGGAGAGTCCGAGAGATAGAGTATGCGGGTACAATAAAGAGAGATGGGACAGAGGGTAGGCGGGTGGGAGCGTCTGGAAGACGGTGGATTCTAAAAGCCCTAGATTATTTCAACAATAAGATTTGATGGGTCATCTTCTACTGGAGTTTGTTGGGGGGATGGCGGCAACGGAGGAAAAGAGACAGATGAATCTACATAAAGAAGGGGGACGAGAGACAGGAATCAAGAATTCCATTTACTGTAAGAGCTAACAAGATATAACACTTTGAATCCGTGTACTGTATCTCGTTGATTGTGAGAAGCTTCTAAGATACAAGTAGGGGAAGTTAAGGTGGGAGCTTATGGAAGCTTAGAATAATTTTACAGAGAAACTCTTTTAGGATGTAAAAAAGCCTTTGAAATTTAAATGAGAACTTCATGAAGCTAATGCATAATTGCGGAAGAGAATAGTAGGGATTAGAATCAAGAGAGGATAATCCGTGTTGTATTTGGTAAGGATTTCTTGGTGGATGAGTTTTAATCGTGTCTCAAGAAGATGAATCTTTGATTTGGATAAAACTATTAGCTTGATCCTGCTCGGATCTGCAAGACGAAGGAGAGAAAAGTGTATTAGGTTAATGTATGGTCATCCGTAGAAATAGATGAGCTTGGATAGAAAGAGTGTTGAGTTTCGGATCAGTTAACTTAGAGCTTGGTTAACATATTAAGAGTTTGGTAACTTTGATTATTTTCCAAGGAGCAAAAAGGCTTTGGAAAACATATGGTTTAGCTGCTTGTGTCCTTCCTGTCCTGAGTAACCTGTATTCCGTTCCAGGATGCTTCTAGCTGTTTTTAAGCGTATGAAAGGGCTAGGAAAATCCATCGGAATTCATCTTTTTTGATATTTTTGTGATGCACAAGGATTAAGATTGACTTTAATGTTGATGGAAGGGTAAGCGTAGTGCCAGCTTAGGGTCCAAGAGCTCCTGGACGGAAACTAAATGAGGCTACTAAAAATATGATTGCGGGGAAGATGGTAAAGATTCAGGTTGTTTGAAAAAGGCTTGCAGGGAGTTAAATAAGCAGGAAAAATTCTCTTGTACTAAGTATGGCTTGTTGCGTTGTTATGGAGAAAATTCGGGATTGGGGCACATGGTAATTGTAAATGCCGTCACCATGTTCTCGGGGGGTATGTTGAATTATGATTTATATGCGAGATGTTCCCGTAAGGATTTCCCTCTTATTCCAAAAGTTGGGAGTAATACAAAAATACAAGGGAGCAGAAGATGCATCTGCGGTTGGTGGGAGACGAAGAAGGGGGATGAGAACATGGTTTGGGTGAAGGCTTATAGGTTTGAAGCGTCCCTGTTGCATCTTGGAGAGATGCGTTTTTCTTGGAAGCCCACCTTTAGCTCTTTCCTCGTTCTTCCTTGAGCTTGAACGGAATATTTCATTAAAGATGGTTCATTGGAGATGGGGTATAGGGATGAGAGATTTGGAAGATGTGTTGCGGGGAGGAAAGATGGAAATTACTCGAGATTGTCGAGATGATGATGAGGGAGAAAATGAAGGTAGTTTAGGAGTAAGTTTTGCCAGAGGTGTACAGGTTCATGATGCAGAGGTAAAATGCAGAAAGACGATGCGATAAGCAGGAAGAGTTTTTGTTCATGGTCATCTCGGGTTGAACCTAAGGGATAATCGGGACGAATGCTAGTGTATGATGCAGTTGTTAATATTTTTATATTACAGCTTCTTTATAGTTACGAAGCAGAGGAGATGATGATAGTAAGAGAGAGGGAAGATGTAATAATTTTTGGTGAGTAGTTCATGAGGTTGTGTTACCTGTTCTGTTAGCTGTACCTTGCTCTGGTATGTTGAGATTATAACCAAGGTTGAATGAGAGCGTTTAAATCGGGAACGGGATTATCGGTTATGAAATATATTGGGTTTTAAGTGGGGAAGATTTTTGAATTTGAAGCGTGTAAATGTGCGGAAGACGTTGAAGATTGAAGATGCAGGGAGTAAAACGGTATAACGTTCAGGAGTTAAGACTTATGTTAAGGTGGAGAGAAGATAAGCTCAAGGATTGAAGGATGGAGGAGATGATGCAAGTTTTTTGAAGGATAAGGATGATTGGAGGGCAGCCGGGGTGTAATCTATAGAAGCTCGTTGGGTTTTGTTCAAGTTGCTACAAATAACGTATTGATGGAAGTGGGCTCACGCTGAGGCTAATGTTGAATTATTGTGCGTTAAAGCTGAATAGTTTGTTAGCTCGTGTGGATTTCATAAAGGCTAATGAAATATTTTCAGAGAGAAGGCAAGGAGAAGCGTTGAGGAGGGAGAAGAATAGATAGCAATGAGGAAAGGGATTTTTGGATTATGATTCCGATCGTGATTTTTACTGTCTGTCTAAGGCTATGAGATGTTGAAAGATTTGAAACGTGATGGATATATGGAAGCTATGTACGCTTTTATTATGAGGTGGAAGAGCGGGAAAAATATTTTGTAATGAAGAAGTGCAGATGAGAAGAAGTGGCCGAGAAAAGGAGGCGTGAGATTCTCTTTTAAAGCTCACTTTGACCTGTGGTGGGGGCGGGATTAGCAAATGCTAATTTGCTTTTGTTAAACATGCGTTCGATCTCTGTAAAGGTTTTTCCTTTGGTTTCCGGTACCCAGAAGAATATTGCAAGGCAGCCGGCAAAGCAAATGCCAGAGTAAAACCAAAAGAAACCGCTGTCGTTCAAAGCGGATGTGAGGTCTTCAAAGGTTTTTGTTACTGCGAATGCAAGGAGCCAGTTGAACATGAAAGCGATTGAGGCTGCTTGACATGTGAGAGTTGGGGAAGGTTAGGTTATATTTTAGGTTAAATGTAGGTTAGAGGAATTATGCAGTGGTGTGATTAGGGGCAGGACTGGAAATAGACAGGAATTGGAGGTAACAACCATACCATGAAGGGATTTAGGATTGGATTTAACTTGAGAGATGGCGGCTCGTAGAAGGAGTCATGTAATTGTTTTGGGATCAGGTTATGTATGTGAATAAATGAATCAAGTATTGTGTAGGAGATGGCTAGACTCCAGTCAACACAAAACGGGATTACATTCTTCTAGGTTAATAGTATTGATACTCAAAAATGGTGTGATTTTGAGAGGATTGGACATGATGAGCGTGTGATGATTTTGTAAAAGAAGTCATCATTGTGAATGCGTGAGGGTGAGGCGTGGGGATTAAGTTTGTGCCGCACCCCGAGGACCCCGACTAAATTCCCAACTTGACTGAGAATATTCAATTTGAGAGGAGTTGACAAGGACTGGAATGTAATTTGCACTAATCTTTACTCTTACTGAAGTTAATATACATACAATTAAGGTATGAATTAGCAACTCCGTATATACTTTTTAAGACTAGCCAGGCAGGAGTGCAAGTTGTAGCTTAAGCTATTGTATACGCGCAGCTATTTGTCATACAGGTGGTATGCTACATACAATGTCAAGAAGCCGCGAAAACAGTGGGCTTCTGAAGCTGCCAGGGTGCGTGACCTTGGCACTGGATGAAAGTTGGCGTAGAATGCGGACATTCAATCAAGGTTTATAATAGCATCGCGAATCTGGCTCAAGATATAGCAAAAGTATTCTGCAATTAATGAGGTAAGGCTGAGGGCAAGAAGCTTGATCCAGGCATCAAAAATGGTGCTGATTATGACTAGATCCATGGTGAGGGGTCTTTCTGCGACGACTTGAGCTGAGTCCATGACACGATTGAGCGTGAGAGGTGTTCTCTTGGATAGTTTGATTAGCCGTTTTACTTGGTGGTAAAGACCAGCTTCAATGCATTGAATGATGGCTCGATACGCTTCCCCTCCCCTCCAACTCATTGTACTCCATGAGAAGGGTTGATTTGCAAGAGATTCCTTGGAGAAAACAAAGGGCATTTTGTGGATTACGTTGGCTCGTTCTCGAGATATTTCGAACTCGCCTAGGTCCGACGTAAACTGGAGTAGAACGCTGTTGGGTTTCCAGGATATGGCCTCAATGATGTCATTTCGAGTGCGGTTTAGAGAATCTAGATTAGGAGGCCAGAAGCCATTCTGCCAAATAGTCCAAGTTGTGTTGCTTTCTTTCTGATTAACGGAATTGTCGTTGCAACTATACAGCATGAAAGTCACGGCAAAAAAAACAGGGCTAATGGCGTACCAGCTATTTTTGGGGTCAGGAGGATTCAAAGTTTTCATATCTGATTGAGTGAGGGATGTGAATTTGATATCATAGTATGCGTAAAACGAGCTGTCGTGCGGATGCGACCCGACAACTGGCGATCTGGTTCTCCTGCGCTGAGGAGTTCGTCAAAGGTCTGAGGACCTCGAAGGGTCCATGACGTGATGAGGTCTGTCGTGATCACTCCCTTGTAGCCGTTCGTCAATACGATACTCATGACGCCCATGGTGAGAGTTAAGATTGCGAAGCTCGTCACTGCTGCCCTCTTTGTCACCTCCGCCGCATCCTCGAAGTTCTCCAACAAGAGTCTCCAAGGGAGAATGAGCAAGCTGATTACGGTTTCTAAATTTAACCGCGAGCGAACCGCAAGCCCCAATGCTAACGAAAACGTCGACGCAGAGACTACGATGAACATCCAGCTGGCGAGGTCAAAGGGTTCATAAAATATGCCTGTGCGAGGTAATCGAGTGATGTTCCAGCACGTGAGAAAGGAGAGGGATGCATCACTGACAGGGTAAAAGGAGCCTGTAACTGCGTTTGGTACTAGGGAAGTTGTAGGACCGTATATCAATTCTGCAAATCGTTTCGGGTAATTGCAGGGGGCGGAAGATTTGCAAACAAGTTGAAGTTGTATAGAACATTGCCAGGTCATGTTTCTCAGTTTTTGGGCGACTGTGAGGAGAGTGATGTATTCTGCGGGGTAACCATGTCGTTGAGTTAATATACTTTTACCTCCGTGTTCTTTTGTGTACTCCTCCATGCGTCTCATGACTCCATCATAATAAGTCTGATCGGTTAGAAAATATGGAACTTCCGGGGACAGCAGTCCAACTTGAGTTATTGCCAGTTGACGAAGGGGGCGCTGGAGGTTTTCATGGACATGGATAGTGCCAGTTCGACGGGCCGCAGCAGCGATGTATACTACACAAAATCCTTTGTTTGGTGGTCCACAATAATTATCATTAAAGAGGGCACCGTCTTGAAAACAGTTGAGACAAGTGGGGCGAAATACCTCGATTTTGAAAAGCCGTTGCGTGTGGTTAAGTTGTATTGTAGTTTTGCTTTTTCTCTGGTCGATAGAAGAGCTTCCGGTGCGCGCTACTTTTAGGAAGTAGAAGTTGAACATGTGCTTATACTTGAAATATTGCAGTGAAAAATGACTGCGGTCATGCATTACTCGTAGTGGAAACCCTCCTACTATTTCCGTATCCCATAAGAGTAAGGGGGAATTTAGGATATTGAGATTAGATATAAAGACGGTGTAGATGATTACAGTTTCGTGAATTTCAAAGAGGTAGAAGGAGTCTAACCGAAGGTCGGGAGGCCAGTACAATCTTTCCATCTGAAAAACAATTTGCGCTTTACAGTTTCGTCGACGCAGTAAACCCAAGTGGTCGTTGAAGGTTTTTCGAGCTTTTGCAACCTTTAAGTCGCCCAGGGCACGGGGAAATAATGGATTCGTTTCAAAGTGAGTTTCGTAGATTGTCAAATTGGGGTAGATGTAAACTGGGTCTTGGACTTCCGACCAGTTGTCCCCAATTCCGACATCATCTCCAGCAAATAGAATATCACAGTCGGTGAAGAGGCCTGGGATGTCTGCGAAACCTTGGATGGACCACTGGGCAGAGGCCCGCATGGTAAATATTAGCAAGAGTGTAGATGTTGTTGCGAGAAGAAATTTTGTTCCCTTGGAGCCTTTCATGTTTTCAAAAAGCTCGACTGAGTTACTTTTTCAGTAGGATTTTGCTTGGTGAGTTTGAAATGGAAAAGTTGGGGAAATGATTCGAAAAACCCGTTGAAGTTGTCCCTCGAAGTAATCTTTTAAGATTTTTTAAATGTTTTTGAGTAGATTTAATCGAGATTATGGTTGGGGTAGTATTCTAGCTGTCACGTTTCAAGTAGATGTATGTTAAAGGAGTAACACCAACTCACCTGTTCACCCGCGTTTATGTAGTCATCCGACATCGTGTTTCCGGGAATACATCCCGTAGATCCATTCGTCATTTCCCTGAGGTACGCCACGTGTCGAGCAAAAGGAATGTTCGTCACAAAAGTTTGGCATGCAATGACATCCACAGAGGGAATCACTTGGCTTGGCATCACGAATGTAGTCTTTACATAAAGTACGAATATTCTGGATGTTTTTAACTGCGTCATTCGGACAACCGTGTTCTTCTTAGATCACACTCATACTTTTTGATGAAATAAGGGCATCTTAACTGGTTGATTAAGGTTTGGCATGTACTATCATTGCGCAACTAATTGAATTACTAGCTGTTATGTTGACGGGAACGCATGGAATGGGAGATGCTCGAGCTTTTAATCCGATGTAAGTAGAGTTATTTTGACGTGGTTTGAACTTGAAGCTTTGAAAGAGCCAGTGAATGCATAATCAGTAATGGGCTCCCAAAACTCATTCGACTTTCACTCTAAGGTGATAGTAGGACGACTGTTTCCATTGGAAGGTTTTTAATTACATAAAGACGAATGGGGCAGAGTATTGAGGATCCACGGAGAATAGCGTACGGCTCGCCGGAAATGAGAATAATTTCCTTATTGTAAGGTTTATTATCCAAGCACCGCTGGCTTTTGGAGGGGTTGATATGACGCATGACGGAAATCCAGCAGTCCTGATTTGAAATCACTGGGGCCTGGACGGAGGTGGTGTTGAACTGGGATGTCAGCAGGTTAACTTATTAAAGGTATGATGAAGTCAGGGAGAGGGAATACAGATGAAGAAATTTGGGTTTCAGTATGAAAGTCTAAGACAATGAGATGTTGAAAGATTTAAAATGTGAGATGGATATTTGGAAGCCATGCACGCTTTTATTATTGAGTCGAAGAGCGGGAAAAACTATTTTTTAAATGTGAAGAAGAAGATCAATGTGCTGGAAGAGGAGAAGCAGTCGAGATTCTCTTTTAAAGCTCACTTTGACCTGTGGTGGGGGCAGGATTTGCGAATGCGAATTTGCTTTTATTAAACATGCGTTCAATTTCTGTAAAGGTTTTTCCTTTGGTTTCCGGTACCCAGAAGAATATTGCAAGGCAGCCGGTAAAGCAAATACCGGAGTAAAACCAGAAGAAACCGCTGTCGTTCAAAGCGGATGTGAGGTCTTCAAAGGTTTTCGTGACTGCGAATGCAAGGAGCCAGTTGAACATGAAAGCGATTGAGGCTGCTTGACCTGGAAGAGTAGAGGAAGGTTACGTTAGAGTACAGGTTACATATAGAGCACAAGTTGAGGGAACGCACCCAGCGTTTGTATAAAAAGCGGGTAGGTTTCATTATGACCTTTGACATTAAGGGGAATGATTTCACTCAAAACAACCCTTGGAAGCGGCCCAATCCCGATTGCGTAAGACATAATGTAGAGGATTAAAGCGGCAATTGGCATCCATGAAAGGTTTGCTGGATTTTGTCCATCGTTTTGCTCTTTCAAGTAAAAGAAAGTTCCGATTGCAGCGAAGCAAATGGCCATGCCAAGCTCTGAAGCTAGGAGAAGGAAACGTCGACCGGCTTTGTCCATGAAGGCTGAAGCAAAGATTACTGATAAGCCTAACAATATGGCTGACAAATTAGGATCTACTCCTGTGTTTGTTGATTCGACAATCTCGGACGCGTAGGAGAGGACAGCTTGGACGCCGGACAATTGGTTGAGTAATGCTAACATCATGCTTATGAGCATAGGTTTAAGGCATGTGGGTCCAACCAAGTCCCGCCATGTCACCTTCAGTCTTTGGTTTTCTTCGACTTGCTTTGTCATCTGGAAGCGAGAATGGAGGGATGAATGTATGAAATTTTGAATATCAAAAGGCTCTAGTTATAAGCTATTATGAAATTGGGAAGAGGAGTTTACCTTTTGCAATTCTTCTTGAATCTGTTCCTCGGAGTTGTAGTTTCGCAACCAGCGGAGAGCTCGGACGGCTTTGTCGGATTTACCCTTTGTTAACAAATATATTGGAGATTCCGGGATAAGGATTACGAGGCACATGAAGAGGAAGGGCATGAAGGCGTTGAATATTGACATCCATTGGTAGTCTGTGATTGCGCCGACACCGTAGCTGGAATTTTAGCATCAGTGATAAGATGTTGTGAAATTTTTGGCGCAAGCAGGAAAAAAGTGTTTCAATTACGTGCAAATTATGCCGAAAATAATCATCACCATGAAAAGAGAGCCCATTGTTCCGCGTAAAGCATCCGTCGCTGCTTCAGCAATGTAAATCGGTGACGTGAGGGTTACGATACCGCCGCAGATACCTGGAATCAGATGATAATGATGATGAGGAAGGTTAGCTAAGAGGAAGCAGCGTTTAGGGAGTCTAGGGTTGCGCCAGCTGGTGGTTGATGTTGGCGTAAGGCAAGGAAGTGAGGACAAAATACAAAGAAGAGAAAGGTTCAGAGTCAAAGATAACAGAATAAACGAGTTGACCTACCGGTAACGAATCTTCCGGTAAGCATCATTGGAAGATTGATTGCGAAAGCGATGAGTAGCCAGCCGAGGACATAGGGTGGGGCGGAAGCGATTAGGGTGAGCTTGCGACCGTATTTGCTTATACAAAAGCCAGCGATGGGGGATGATGTGAATGCTCCGAGCTGGGAGGTAAATGAAAATGGTTGTAATCATCTGCTGTTGAATTATTTTCTGGGATCAGAATCGTGAAGAATTGCGAAAATGCTTGGATGATAAAATAGGCCCACAGAAAGGGTAATCTTGGCATCTTTGCCTCTGATATTGTATTGAGCTATATAGTGACAAACTGCGAATGTGTTCTGATGGATGGGAGTCGTTTGGGCAGGGGTTAAGTGTTTGAAATCGTGACTCGTGACTTAAAACCATGCTTGTGCTCTTGGTTGTTGGAACCGTTGGGTTAAAATTTAAAGCTGGCGGGCAAAATGGGGATTTAGCAGAGGATGGAATGTGTATGGAAGATTGATAGGATTCGCATTTAAATTTGAAGCTATTGTTACCGCTTAGACTTACCGCGACAATTGAAGCAATCCATGACTTTTCTTGGGCTGTTAAAGAATTGAATTTTGAACTTTCTTCTAGGCTTGGCAAGGCGGGAGAAGACCAACCTAAACTTGCTCCGAGACTGAAGCCACCGATTGAAACTTTGAAATACCAGAAGTGGACATGAACAAGGTAAGATTTAAAGATACTCTAAAGAACTTTAATTGTGAAACGGGAGTTCTTTTACCTGCTAAAGCTGCGAATAGTTGACGCAAATTTTCGTGGGTAAATAACCGAGCCGGCTTAGCTGTTTCTTCCTCTGGCATTGCAAATATTATTTTTTGGAAATCTTACGGAAGAAATGAAAACAAATGCGAGCGCTGCTACTGACTCTTCATTGTCAGTTTCAGTAAACAGTAGAATGCAGTTTCAGGAATTTAAAGTAGACGCGACAGTTTTAATGTATAAAGCTGAAATCAGCATTACTTGAAGCTATCATGAAGGTTGGAAGCAAGGAACATGAAGATTGATAGCTTATCTGACGTCAATTGTTTTATTATTGTCTTGTGTATGATTGAGTATCGAAAGGTTTAGACAAAGTAGAAGGATTGATTTCTGGACAAGTATGTAGGATTAAACTGTCAGAGAGGAGGTGACATTGTTTAGTGACAGTATGCAATGTGTCAATTTGCAGCCCTTGGAACTGAAACTGAAAACAGCTTGAAATATTTGTATGCATCAGGTCGCACAGGATTCGATGAGAATTGAAAGCATAATGAAAGAATCTTATAAAGCTGGGAGATATTATGTTCCTTTTGGATTGTGAAGAACATTTTTAAAATTAATTTATTAATCGTAATCGCTTATAAAACTTCAGGAAACAGTGTGCAATGGATTTGAAAGTTTTTATCTCATATTTTATGAGAGTCGGTTAAAAATGAATGAAACTGGATTCAGTGTCGTGTTCCAGGAATTTGAGATACAAACATAATTTTCACTTATGTGAAAGTACAAAATAATTATTTTACCACGACGATTTATGCGATGAAATTTCTATTCATACTTAATTTTTCGGTAAAAGGAGCATTTAAAAAATCGATTTCTCGCTGTAGGGATTTTCGTTAAACGCTCGGTACTCGTGAAATATTTATGTTTTGAAGTGTATGAAAAGAGGCAGACTGAATGCGTGCGCCAATTTTAGCAAGTAAAATTGCTATGCTGAAAAGTACTACATCTATGTACTAACTACCAAATGAACCAATGATGTACTAAAAAGCCATTGTAACCCTAAAGTTTTAATGATGTTGTCTGTCCTCAGTACTCGAGCGGAAATTCGACAAAACAAGTAAAATTAGTTGTTTTAGTTCAACGTTTTTATTTCAAAGAATACAGACTTAACTGAGCCATTCACTGCTGCTAAACTAAAACAAACTGAGACATGGAACGTTTTTATTGCATCCATCGGTGCCGCAGAAGCAGAAAGCGTTCGATGTTCGGTAGGGTAATAATGGAAGAAGGTCGGGTTTCTCGGTACTACGGATTCCAAAAACAAGAGCAAATTCGGAGGATCGTTGATTTGGTATTTGTTGATGTATGCTGAGGCTTGTAAGACGGGGTATGCATAGCGGAAGATTACATTTGAATTCTCTCCGTTGATATTGAGGCTGAATCCCCAAGTGAGGCATAAAATGTCATAACGAGCACTAGGGGCTGGGTTAGCGGAAATTTCTGGAGCATTTCCTGGAGGAGTCAAGTATGCATTTTTGAATCGAATTAGATATTGCAAAGATAATCTCTATGGAATCGTAAAACTCTTCCAAGTATGAGCTACTAGGTTCATCTTTGCAACTGGGCACAGAGTCAGCCGTTCCTAGGCTGTCCCATTGACAACTGTAGCAATAGATTGCTAAAAACGTTTGAGAGACAACAATTAAATTAGGCAGGATAAATAACAGAGCAGGGTTAGTTATAGCGAAGAATGTTCTTGAAAAATAGTTAATTGTTTTTGTAAACTAATTGATTAGTATGTGCTCAAAGTAAATTACCTTCTGCTCCCGAGCTGAAGAATGCGAGGAAAGTAGCTGTGCATAGCAGCAGTGATGGATTCATGATTGCTGAAGCGTGGTATTTGGCAAGATTGTTTCAAAAATTAGAAATTGCTCTACTCTCCCTACTTGCTTGATTGAGAGTGGAAGGCTGCTTCTTATAGCTGCGCATTTATGTATTGCGCCATTGCGCGTTCACGCGTGGCAATGAATGGAATTTTAATTACCGTTTATAATGCAAAACATGATTAAATAGACCGGGATTGTAAGGTAATCCTCAAGAGATTCAGGCGTTTAAAGAGATTTGATGTAAAAGATTGCGGCTACAAGAAGGTTTCATCCGGAGTTTGGTTGTGTAATATGTTAGCATTGCGTAAGTATGGTAGACTTCGTGGAGCTAGCTTTAGGTGGCCCGCAACCCGACTAAATACCATACACAATGGTCAATTACCATGTCTGCGCCTATAACCTAAGAGGATATTCGATAGGATTGAAATTGTAAATTAGGATCCACCTTTTCAACTTAATTTGCACTCATCTTTACTCTTATTGAAATTAACTTTCTGCATCTTCCGATTACAATCAAAAAGGAGTTTCAGAAACGCAAAAATAATCGTTACGGTAGAACAGGACAGATTTTCTTCACTCAAGCGTACAGGATTCGATATCATGTACATACGCTGGATTTGATTACATTTTGCTGATCATCCATCCTCCAGGACGATTTAGTTTTATCGTGTACGACGATCATGAGCTACTTTTCACTTATTACGATGTCTTAATCCCCGGGAACCTAATTTTGTTGACCTTATTTGTGGATAGTTCCTAGTGTTTTTATTGAATTTTAGCGGAATTCGGCAAAAGTAGGAAAATTAGCTAACAGGGATATTAACTACAACCATATTGATGAGATTTAGCTACATTTTCAATTTCTCGGTTTCTACTTGAGAGTGTGCGGTACTGTTACACAAGCATGAGTTTAAGCTGATGGGTGTCATTTTGAAAGTAAAGTTCCATAAAGCGTTGTCTGGCATAGTAACTGGCTAGGACGATTTTGACATAAATTCCATGACGCGGGTGCTTATATGTCGAGGATAATTGCTGCATTTTATATTCCAATTCGCTATGCAACAATTAAGCAGGGCATAAAATTGTATAACATTTTGATGCTATGCAGTGGCTATGCACTTGTTATGCCAGACTGTATACAGGGCTTAATAGCAGAGTGAATCTTGCCCAGCGTATAGAAAACGTTTTCCAGAATAAGTAAAGCAAAGCCAAAGCCAAGAAGCTTGATCAAGGCATCAAAAATTGTGCTGATTATAACTAGATCCATTGTAAGGGGTCTTTCTAAGGCAAATTGGGCTGACTCCATGACGCGATTGAGCGTGAGAGGTGTTCTCTTGGATAGTTTGATTAGCCGTTTGACTTGATGGTAAAGACCAGCTTCAATGCATTGAGTGATGGCTCGATATGCTTCCCCTCCCCTCCAACTCATCGTACTCCATGAGTAGGGATGATTTGCAAGGGATTCCTTGGAGAAAATAAAGGGCATTTTGTGGATTACTTTGGCTCGTTCTCGAGAGATTTCGAACTCGCCCAGGTCCGACGTAAACTGGAGGAGGACGCTGTTGGGTTTCCAGGAGATAGTTTCAATAATATCATTTCGAGTGCGGTTTAGAGAATCTGGATTAGGAGGCCAGAATCCATTCTGCCAAATAGTCCAAGTTTTATTGCTTTCTTTCTGTTTTATGGAATTGTTCTTGGCTCTAAGGAGCATGTAAGTCAAGGCAAAATAAACTGGGCTAGCGGCGTACCAGCTATTTTTGGAGTCAGGAGGATTCAAAGTTTTCATATCCGATTGAGTGAGGGATGTGAATTTGATATCATAGTATGCGTAAAATCGAGCTGTCGTGCGGATGCTACCCGCCAACCGGCGATCCGATTCTCCTGCGCTGAGGATTTCGTCGAAGGTCTGAGGACCTCGAAGGGTCCATGACGTGATGAGGTCTGTCGTGATCACTCCCTTGTAGCCGTTGCTCAGTATGATGCTCATGAGGCCCATGGTGAGGGTTAAGATTGCGAAGCTCGTCGCTGCTGCCCTCTTTGCCACCTCCGCCACATCCTCGTAGTTCTCCAAAAACAGTCTCCAGGGGAGTATGAGCAAGCTGATTACGGTTTCTAAATTTAACCGCGAGCGAACCGCAAGCCCCAATGCTAACGAAAACGTCGACGCAGAGACTACGATGAACATCCAGCTGGCGAGGTCAAAGGGTTCATAAAATATGCCTGTGCGAGGTAATCGAGTGATGTTCCAGCACGTGAGAAAGGAGAGGGATGCATCACTGACAGGGTAAAAGGAGCCTGTAACTGCGGTTGGTACTTGGGATGCTGTAGGACCGTTTATCAATTCCGCAAATCGTTTCGGGTAATTGCAGGGGGCGGAAGATTTGCAAAGAATCAGTTGTATAGAACATTGCCAGGTCATGTTTCTCAGCTTTTGGGCGACCGTGAGGAGAGTAATATATTCGGCGGGGTAACCATGTCGTTGAGTTAATATGCTTTTACCTCCGTGCTCTTTTGTGTACTCCTTAATGCGTCTCATGACTCCGTCATAATAAGTCTGATCGGTGTAAAAAAGGGGAACTTCCGGGGAAAGCAATCCAACTTGAGTTATTGCCAGTTGGCGAAGGGGGCGCTGAAGGTTTTCATGGACTTGGATAGTGCCAGTTTGACGGGCTTCGGCGGCGAAGAATGCAACACAAAAACCTTGGTCTGGCGATCCACAGTAAAAACCATTGAAGAGGGCATTGTCATGGAAACAGTTGAGACAAGTGGGGTGAAATGCCTCGATTTTGAAACCCCGTTGTTTGTGGTTAAGTTGTATTCTAGTTTCGCTTTCTCTCTGGTCGATATGAGTACTTCCGGTACGGGCTACTTTTAGGAAATAGAAGTTGAACAGGTGCTTATACTTGAAATATTGGAGAAAAGAACGATCCCGGTCATTAAATACTCGAAGTGGAAACCCTCCTTCCATTTCCGTGTCCCAAAGGACTAGTGGAGAATTTTGGATATCGAGATTGGATATAAAGACTGTGTAGATGATAGCAGTTTCGTGAATTTCAAAGAGGTAGAAGGAGTCCAAGCGAAGTTCGGGAGGCCAGTACACCCTTTCCATCTGAAAAACGATCTGTGCTTTGCAGTTTCGTCGACGCAGTAAACCCAAGTGATCGTCGAAGGTTTTTCGAGCTTTTGCAACCGTTAAGTCGCCCAAGGCGCGGGGAAATAATGGATTCGTTTCAAAGTGAGTACTGTAGATGGTGAAATTGGGGTAGATGTAAACTGGGTCTTGGACTTCCGACCAGTTTTCCCCAATTCCGACATCATCTCCAGCAAATAGAATATCACAGTCGGTGAAGAGGCCTGGGATGTCTGCGAAACCTTGGATGGACCACTGGGCAGAGGCCCGCGCCCGCATGGTAAATATTAGCAAGAGTGTAGATGTTGTTGCGAGAAGGAATTTTGTTCCCTTGGAGCCTTTCATGTTTGCAAAAAGCTCGACTGAATGACTTTTTCAGTAGGATTTTGCTCTGAGTTTGAAATGGAAAAGTTGGGAAAATGATTCGAAAATCCCGTTCAAGTTGGAAGTAACCTTCGAAGATTTTCAAAATGCTTTTGAGTAGATTTAATGGAGATTATGGTTGGGGTAGTATTCTAGCTGCCTCGGTTCAAGTAGATGTTATGTTAAAGGAGTAACACCAACTCACCTTTCACCCGCGTTTATGTAGCCATCCCACATCGTGTTTCCGGGAATACATCCGTTAGATCCATTCGTCATTTCCCTGAGGTACGCCCCGTGTCGAGCAAAAGGAATGTTCGTCACAATTTTGGCATGCATGATTTTGACAGAGGGAATCACTTGGCATCACGAATGGCATAAAGTAAAGTCCGAATATACTGGATGGTTTTAACCGCGTCATTCGGACAACCGTATACAAATTAGATCACGCTAAAATTGTTTGATGAAATTAGAACATGTGAGCAATGTGGTTGCTGTTTAGCATGCACTGCCATTTGCCATTGCGCAACTAATTAAATTATTAGATTGTAATGCCCATGGGAGAGCTTGAAATGGGCGATCGGAAGACTTGGTTGAACTGGTACAAGGATAGGATGGTCTATAAACTCAAATTCCTCGCTTTATTTTTTATTGAAAGCTGAAGTTAGATCAACTTAAAGCTATAATGGAGGTATAGAAGCTAGGAACAAGGAGATTTATAGCTTAATGTTGAATCAATTGTTTGGTTAATGTCTTGCGTTTAATTAAGTATCTAAAGTTGTAGAGAAAGTATGTATCGGATTACACAGGATTTGATGAGAGTTGAAAGAATTGTGGAACAATCTCAAAGCCAGGATAAACTATATTTCTGCCATATTCTGAAGGGTATGGTATATGTTCCTGATGCTTATTTATTAATGCTGCGGCTGATATTTTAGTGAAGAAAGCAATGTGGAGTTCCAATGTTTTGTCTCATAATAAACTAATAGAGTCCGTTGTACATTATCATTGGAGACTCTCTTGAAATAACAGGGGAGAAAGTGGAAAGAAAGCATAGGAGAAAGTAGAGGAGAAAGCAAACGTGGAAGCAGGGATGAGTGGATGGTGTCACTCTAGAATTTTGGAAAGTATATAATTTACTGAGGGACTTGAACAATGTGCTCGTTGCAGCCATCGGTATCGCAATAGCAGAAGATGCCGGCTTGAATCATGGCAATTATGTCTGGGCTTAAGGCATCTTCCAAACCCGGGGGTAAGCTGGTAAGGCACTTGCCATTAAGCTCAAGGTCTTGAGGAGCGGGTAACCATACGCCTATGCGTGCAATGAAATCTGCGGGAACTCCATAATAATCCAGTTTCAACGCAGCGCTCACACACAATACATTGTACACAGCGTTGGTTCCTTTTTCGTTGATACGAGAGGAAGCGGCGGCTGGAATGAAGGAAAGGTTGGAGCAATATGAAAATAGTGAAGCAAGACTTCTGATAAGATTAGTTTGACTTGAAAATTTTAGTGGCTGGTGACTCGTGAGCTCACCTGGTTTAATTCCGTTTTGATGAGTGGCGGCAATAATTTTATTCATAGCTTGGAGAAGCTCGTTTGAAAGGCCTGATTTGGCCCGATATGGACCATCTACCGGACTTTCGTAATCCCCCAAGGTTGTGTTGGCAGGATTGTATTTGCACTCAGGCACACTGACAAAGTTATCCAGGGTTGTCCAGACACAGTCATGGCATTGAACGTCGGCTAATAAAACAAGAGTTTGGGGATATGAAGAAAGAGCGAGTTTAATGAATCGAGGGAATAAAATCCAATTTAGTGATGTATTCAAAAAATTCCAGGTGTAAAACAATTAGAATTACCTTTTGCACCAGAACCTGTGAGAGCTGCTAAGTAAATCAGCATACACGTAATGTAAGTTGCATACATTGTAAAAAAGACTTGAAATACGGAGGAGGAAGAGTCTTTGGTTTCTGTCCTGCAACTGTGGGATTTTAGATGTAAACTAAAATCTTTTGGGTTTCCATTTGTAGTTTCAAGCTTTCCATATAATACGTGGAGTATGAGAATGATTCAAGCATATTCACTTGAAGAGTTTGAGATAAAATTAATTAAGAGCTGTTGCTGATCCCACGTGAATTTTTATGAGTTTGAGATAAGATTAATTAAAAGCTGTTGCCTGTTGCTGATCCCACGTGAGTTTTTATTTTTATCTTTAGTGTTTGATACAGAGTCTTGATTTATTGCGTGGAAGGTGGATGAGTTGAATGCGTGGAACTCTTGTATTTATAATAATTTACAGGAAGCGGGTAACTGAACTGAAACTTTTTTAAATTAAAGAAAATACTTTGCTAGGTAGAGGGAAACGATAGCTGCAAAAGCGGAAGCCGTTGGTTTTGCACCACTATTGCATCCATCAGTTCCACAGAAGCAGAAATTGTTGGAAGTTCGGTAGGGTAATAGTGAAAGGTCGGGTTTAGGCACTAAGGAGTCCAAAAGAATGAGCAAATTCGGAGGATCGGTGGTTTGGCATTTGTTGATGTATGCTGAGGCTTGCGAGACGGGGTATGCATAGCGTACGACTGCGTTTACACTCTCACCGTCAACACTTAGGCTCATTTCCCAAGTGAGGCATACTATGTCATAGGCAGCATTAGGGGCGGGGTTAGCGACGATTGCTGGAGTATTTCCTAGATTCAAATATGAAACGGTTTAATTTAAAGTACATGAAATAATTTGAGGACAAAAAATGACTGACGGAGTGGACATTAAATGAGAGGGCTGGACAAAGATTATACGGAACAAGAGGTAAAAGTATGGAAAGGGAAAGCTTAAAAAATATTTTTACCAGTCAAAGATGCGTTGACGCTTTTTTTCATTTCGGCTGCTAACTTGGACAGAAATTCGGGAGATGTAGCTCCTTGTGATTCAGATATTGCTAAGCGAATATCTATAAAATCGAGATAATCTTCCAAGTATTCGCTACTAGGTTCATCTTTGCAACTGGGCATAGAAGCAGCCGTTCCAAGGCTGTCCCATTGACAACTGTAGCATTTGATTGCTAAAAACGTTGGAGGCACAAGTTCAAAGTTACAGATTAGCGAATATAGGTGATTATCCAAAACGCTGGTGTGAATTGAAAAGAGTGAATTTGAAAAGCAATTATTTATTTCGGATAGGAATTTGATATTTTGTAGTGAAAGCTTGTATACCTTCTGTGCCCGTAGTGAAGATTGCGAGGAAAGAAGCTGCAATTAGCAGTGAAGGCTTCATTTTGGTTGAATTATGATGTAAGGCCGATTGAAATAATAATTAGAGAAATTGTTCTACACTCCCTATTGTAGAGGTGGAGACTGAATCTTGGGACTGGAAGGCTGGTTTTTATAACTGTGCGTTTATTTGCTGTAGAGGATTTAATGCGTGAAAATGATCGGATTTTAATTGTCCGGAAGGTAAGAGGAATTATCCATAAGTGATTAGGGGCAGAAGTGGAAATAGATATGAATTGGGGGTAACCATGAAGGGATTTAGGATTGGATTTCACTTGAGAGATGGCGGCACTTAGAAGGAGTGTATGTAATTGTTTTGGGATCAGATTCTGTGTGTCAATAAGTTAATCAGGTCTTATACTTTTTCGAGACCGTGGTTAGACTCCAGTAAACACAAAACATGACTCTATTCTTCCGGATCTATAGAGGAGATTATACAAAATGCTGTAATTTGGAGAGGCTTGGACATGATTAGCGTGTGCTGGTTGTGTAAGGTGTCATAATTGTGAATGCGTGATGGTGAGGCGTGCGGATTAAGTTTGTCCCGTACCCCGCCCGAGGACCCCGACTAAATTCCGAAGTTGGCTGCGAATATTCAACTTTAGAGGAGTTGACAAGGACTGGAATTTAATTTGCACTAATATTTACTCTTACTGAAGTTATCTAACTACGATTAAGGTATGACTTTTTTTAGCAGCACAATATATACTTTGTAAGACTGGCCAGGTGAGGAGCGCATATTCTAGCTTAAACTATTAAATACACGTGTGTTAAACAAGTTGTATGCTACACTACAACAACGTCAAGAAGCCATGAAAGAGCGGACGTCTGAATCTGCCAGGGAGCGTGAGCTTGACACTGGATGAGTTGGCGGAGAGTGTGGACATTTAATCAAGGTTCATAATAGCATCGCGAATCTGGCGCAAGCTATAGCAAAAGTATTCTGCAATTAATGAGGCAAGGCTGAGGGCAAGAAGCTTGATCCAGGCATCAAAGATTGTGCTCAGTATAACTAGATCCATGGTAAGGGGTCTTTCTACGACGACTTGAGCTGACTCCATGACGCGATTGAGCGTGAGGGGTGTTCTCTTGACTAGTTTGATTAGCCGCTGTACTTGATGGTAAAGACCAGCTTCAATGCATTGAGTGATGGCTCTATACGCTTCCCCTCCCCTCCAACTCATTGTACTCCATGAGAAGGGTTGATTTGCAAGTGATTCCTTGGAGAAGACAAAAGGCATTTTGTGGATTACGTTAGCTCGTTCTCGAGATATTTCAAACTCGCCCAAATCCGACGTTAACTGGAGTAGAACGCTGTTGGGTTTCCAGGATATAGCTTCAATGATGTCATTTCGAGTGAGGTTTAGAAAATCTGAATGAGGAGGCCAGACGCCATTCATCCAAATGCCCCAAGTTTTGTTGTTTTCTTTCTGTTGTACGGAATTGACATTGGATCCAAAGAGAATGAAAGACAAGGCATAGTAAACTGCGGTGATGGCGTACATGCCATGTTTGGGGTCAGGATCCAAAGTTGTCATCTCGGTTTGAGTGAGGGATGTGAATTTGACGTCATGGTAGGCGTAAAAGCGAGATGTGGTGCGGATGAAACCCAGTCGGCCTGGAATTGATTGTGCTGCGCTGAGGAGTTGGTCGAAGGTCTGAGGACCTCGAAGAGTCCATGATGTGATGAGGTCTGTCGTGATGACACCCTTGTAGCCGTTGCTCAGTACAATGCTCATGAGGGCCATGGTGAGGGTTAAGATTGCGAAGCTGGTGGCTGCTGCCCTCCTTGACACCTCCGCCACATCCTCGTAGTTCTCCAAAAAGAGTCTCCAAGGTAGTATGAGCAAGCTGATTATGGTTTCTAACTTCAATCGCGAGCCTACGGCTAGCCCCAATGCTAAAGAAAACGTCGACGCCGAGACTAGGATTAGCATCCAGCTGGCGAGGTCAAAGGGCTCATAGAATATGCCTGTACGAGGCAATCGAGTTATGTTCCAGCATGTGAGAAAGGAGAGGGATGCATTACTGACAGGGTAGAAGGAACCTGTAACTATGCTCGGTACTTGGGACGTTGTAGGACCGTTTATGAATTCCCCAAATCGTTTGGGGTAGTTGCAGGGAGTGGAAGGGTCGCAATGATTGAGGTGTATGGAACATTGCCAGGTCATGTTTCTCAGCTTTTGGGCGACCGTGAGGAGAGTAATATATTCGGCGGGGTAACCATGTCGTTGAGTTAATATGCTTTTACCTCCGTGCTCTTTTGTGTACTCCTGAATGCGTCTCATGACTCCATCATAATAAGTTCGATCGGTGTAAAAATGGGGAACTTCAAGGGACAGCACTCCAACTTGAGTTATTGCCAGCTGACGAAGGGGGCGCTGGAGGTTTTCATGGACTTGGATAGTGCCAGTTTGACGTGATTCGGCGGCGAAGAATGCAACACAAAATCCTTTGTCTGGCCCACCGCAGTAATATTCATTAAAGAGGGCACCGTGTGGGAAACAGTTGAGACAAGTGGGGCGAAATGCTCCGATTTTGAAAATCCGTTGTGTGTGGTTTAATTTTATTGTAGTATTGCTTTCTCTCTGGCCGATGCCGGTAGTAAAGGTTCCAGTGCGCGCTACTTGGAGGAAATAGAAGTTGAAGAGATGTTTATACTTGAAATATTGGAGTGAGAGTTGGATCCCGTTAGTACTACTTAGTAGAGGGAACCCTCCCACTATTTCCGTGTCCCACAAGAGTAACCGGGAAACTTGGATATCGAGATTAGATATAAAGACGGTGTAGATGATAGCAGTTTCGTGGATTTCGAAGAGATAGAAGGAGTCCAAGCGAAGTTCGGGAGGCCAGTACAATCTTTCCATCTGAAAAACGATCTGTGCTTTGCAGTTTCGTCGACGCAGTAAACCCAAGTGATCGTCGAAGGTTTTTCGAGCTTTTGCAATCGTTAAGTCGCCCAGGGCGCGGGGAAATAATGGATTCGATTCAAAGTGAGTACTGTAGATGGTGAAATTGGGGTAGATGTAAACTGGGTCTTTGACTTCCGACCAGTCTTCCCCCTCTCCGACATCTTCTCCAGCAAAGAGAATATCACAGTCCGTGAAGAGACCCGGGATGTCTGCGAAACCTTGGATGGACCATTGCGCAGTGGCGCACGTGGTAGATGTAAGCAAGAGTGCAGAGGCTGTTGCAAGAAGGAATTTCGTCCTGTTGGAACCTTCCATGATGACTAAAGCTTGCCAGATTGACTCCTTCAGAATGACTTTGCGCAGCGAGTTTGAAATGGAAAAGTTGAGCAACTACTTGAAAAATCTCGTCGGAGTTCTAGTGGAAGTAATCTTCGAAGCCTTTTAAACGTTTTAGAGAAGATAAAAACTAGGTAATGTTGGGGATAGTATTTTAAATGCCGAGGTTCAAGCTGAAACTAAAGTGAAGCGGGGACATGCAGTGGGTTTACCTTTAAATTGCGTTTAGAATTTAGACGGGCATCGCATTCCCTGAAAATCGCATCATGCAGCTTGTCCCATTTGGAATTTTCCTGGTACGCCCCACGTCGAGGAAAACATATATTCGCAATAGGGTTTGGCGTGCATGCATGATATATAGAGCAGGCAAAATTTTACATCAAAATTGCATAGACTTAACCATAAAGCAAGAAGTTTCTAGAAGTTTACCAACCTGCTCATTCGATTTATCATGTTGTTTGTTAGATCACGCTCAAACTGTTTTGATGAAATTAGGAGCATGTCAGCAGTTTGGTTGTTTTTCATCATGCACTTCATGTCATTGCACAACTTATTAAATTAATAGCGTAATGCCCGGGGGGAGGGAGAACATGAGATGGAATATACAATGTAAATGCCTATGTAAATGGAGTTACGTGGACTTGGTTGGACGTCGGAAGAAACTGTCAAAACCCTACTAACCTTTGTCCTGGAATACTCCTGGACTAATAATAATATGGTCCTTAAGTACCTGTGTCGATAACGGAGAGACAAATGCGGAAAGGTAATGTATCCGCAGGACTCGAAGGTGTTCCATACGCTGGTAATGACGCTTTCTTCCTTGTGCAAACGTTGATTCCATCCAGCAGCAGTATCAAAAACTAGGACGCGCTACGGGGAATGAGAAGCTCTGAAATGAAAGCAATTGGGAATGAAAGTTTTGATTGAGGATATAATGTAATAGGGTTTTTGAAGGAAATGAGCTGGGATTGTTCCGGAAAAATTATAATTATAGAGTTTAGTTAAAAACGTCATTTCCGGCGGGGATACAGTTAGGAGGCAAACCCTAAGGCAACAGTTTTTTTAAAAACTATTAGGTATTGAAGTAAATTGCAATGAGGTGGACGAATGCAATACAATTCATTTTATAGGATATAGGATATAATTATATTAAGCCTTTGGATTTAAGTTGGTTGAAAAGCTTTTGATAATTCTGAGTATGCCCTCCATCGAAAGCAATTGCAAATTAGTTTTAGTCTAATGTCACCACTTGCTGCATCAGATTATGAATATCCAAATAACTCAAGAACGCCTAATGCTTATAAGCTAATCGGATTAAGTTTGAATCCAAGCCTTGAGAAAAATGAGAATAAATATGATAGGTGGAACTGAGAAGGTTTGGTTGACTCCGGAAGATGGGAAATCCACAGCCCGGTTATTGCATGCATTGGTGTCACAGAAGCATAAGGTGGCGGATTCAATTATAGAGCGTAATCTGAAGTCTGCTAAATAATCATCAAGCAAGGTTAGGTTGTTGGTACATTGTCCAGTAAAGTTTTGATGAGTTTCAAGAGGATAACGGCCGCGTATGACCATTCCGCCAGTCCATCTTCTATAGTACAGTCGAATAGAAATGGTGACACATAGATTTGTGTAGGAAACATCCGTTCTGAGTTGTCCAGCATGAGAATCGAGGGTGTCTGTGAGTGAAGGACAAGTTGGAGCAGGGAAATTATGCAATGATTTAAATTCGCTAAAAAGTTTGAAGTATTTTTATATAACGTGGTTTTTGTGATTCAACTTACTTTGAAAAAGTGAGTTGCTCTGCTGAAGCTCCTCGGACTCCTCCGTGTAATTTGATAAGTCGTTGGCGTCGCTGAGATCTTTAATGAGATCAGGAGGAGCGTATGATTGGAAGTTTGGTGGAGGAGAAGAGATATTCATTGTAGTTGGATATTCCTTGAGAGAAAAGATGGATGGTTTGGATTTACAAGAAGGCTGGCTGTTGGGAAATCTGAAGCTTCTGTGGTGGGACCAATAGCAGTCGTAACACTGAATGTGTGCTAAAACAATGCAGAATTTTTGTAGACAAGGTAAAATAAAGAGTTTAAAGAAGAGAAAGAATTGTATTTGCTACTGTTTAAGAAAGGGACTGGAAAATGTATGAGGAGATGCTGTAAAAATTAATTACTCTCCGTTCCGGAGCCAAAGGAAATTGCTAAATATAGCAGAAGGGTAGTAACGTATGCCTCCTTATGCATTCCAAGACAGTTGACAAGCCCTTAAACAGCTACGAAGGCAGCTCAATATCGTAAATATTGAAGGCATTAAGCTGTTTTCAGTTGCAATTTTATACCGTTAAATGCGTGTTAAAATTAGGTGACGTAGATTGAATAAAGTTTAAGCTAGTCTAATAGGATACATATTACAAATAAGTTTTAAGTATTTGTGAATCACACTATAGTACAGAGCAGGGAAATTTAAAATAATGCGGGAATAATCTTAGCATTTACTACTTCGGTTGTTAGGGTGCAGATGAGTTCCCTTTGCTGTAAGCATTGATTCTAATTGCCTGTATGGAAAACAGAGTTTAAAGACGGGAGGGATTGTTTTTGAAATGTTGATTTGATGACGTTTTATTGCTGCTTTAATTGGATGGAAATGTCATTAGGTTCTAAAGGATGTGGTTTAGGAGAAATACTGGACGAGGAAGAGAGAAAGTAGAGCGGCTACACCGGAGAAAGTTGGTCTCACTTTGAAGTCGGGTATTTCAATTGATGGGATCATTATTGCAGACGTTGGTGTCAGAATAGAAGAAAGGGTTTTCTAGTTATGAAAGAAATGTATGTATTAGAAATAGAAGAAGCCGAATTTTTGTGTACCTTGGGGTTTCTATATTGCCAAAAAGAGGTGACGCTCCTTCTACGGGAGCTGTAATAATAATATAGCTGTATATGATAATTATTTCATATAAAAAATATAAAAGTTTGGCTCCTAGATATAGTTTAGAAATGAGTTTACACTCACTCAGTTTTTATTTGAAAGAATGTGGAATTGAGTCACAGAGTGGGATGAATATGCTTAGAGACTTAGACTACATAAAATACTTGACGAGAAAGAGAGAAAAAATACTAATGGCTGAGACAGCGGACGCAGTATTTGGAATATCAATTACAGCAGCATTTGGAATATCAATCCCTTTTCCGTTGCATCCACTCGTACCGCAGAAGCAGAAATTATTGGCAGTTCGGTAGGGGAATAATCCGAATGTAAAAACATTACGGAGGTTAGGAGGATCGCTGTTTTGGCATCTGTTGATGTATTCCGAGGATTGGAGGACAGGGAATCCATAGCGACGGATTAGAGTTGCCTTTTCTCCTTGGTAATTAACTCTCATTCCCCAGGTAATGCAGATGACATCATAAACGACATTTGGATCTTGAGCAGTGGCTATTTGTTGGGCATTTTCTACAGTAGAGCAAATAAATGGTCGAATGAGGATTAAAAAAGTTTTTGATTCAGTGTGGGGCAAATGAGAGCAGGAGGAAAACTTGTAGTGTGGAATAGTGTGGATTCGGGAATACACATAGTATTACATTGGACGCGGGCTTACCCTTACCAGCCAATGAGGCATTGACGCTTATTTCCATTTCCGCGGCTAACTGAGATACAATAGTGCGAAATTCTTTTGAAGGAGCGTCTTTAGATTTAGTTGCTGAGAAGGGGTCAATTACAGTATCGTAAAAGGATTCCAAATATGTTCCAAGAGGTGCGTCCTTGCAGCTATTGGAAGAGTCAGTCGAACCCAGGCTGTCCCATTGGCAATCATAACAATATATTCCTAAAAATATCAATGCACCGAGTTACATGAGCGTATAAACTTACGTTTGTGAAGGTAAATTGTGTTAGTTTTTCGCAGCAACTAATCATGTACTGTAAGCTACCTTCTGTGCTGCCACTGAAGAATACGAGGAAAGAAGAGGCGAAGAGCAGAAATACTGTTGACGGATTCATGATTGAATCTTCAATACGGTTGATTCAAGGTTCAAGTACAATAATTAAGAGTTGGTGTATGCTTTTTCCCTGGGATTGCGAGGAGGAGACTGACACCCGAAAGTGCGGAAGGTCTGCTTTTATACATTGCGCCTTTATCCCTGTCCAAATAGCTTGCTGAGATTGTATTTGTTCGGATAATACTTTTCGGAGCACTTGAAAATTGAAAAGATTGAAAGTTGAAAAGATGAGGAAATGTGAGATAAAATATAAAGATTATGGCTTCAAGTGGAAATGAGCATTGCTGATTCGGAGTGATGATATTGTTGGGAAGTAAATCCAGAGCATGGACTTATTTTTGGTAATCATAATACGCTAGATTATTAATCAATGAGCAGTCATTCTCGGCTGCGTTGATTACAGTTTCTCCGAATGATGCTTGTGTGTTATGTTTTTGCAACACAGGGTGGCTTCGCAGCGATAAGTTCAACAGTGGTTGAGCCGGAATTGTCCTAGTACATAACATAGCAAGACAACGTTGTCTTCGTAAAAATGTATCCGGTCAGTTTTCATTTGAGGAAAGATGAGGAGGAGCCACCCTGTACAATGGGATTCATTGTGTTAAAAGTGGTGAGTGGATGGATAATGTAAAATTAGGGCTTGGGCAGATGCAGTTTCGTGTGTGTGTGCGTACTTTCCGGTCATGATCTTTCACTCAAACCCGCGACCACACACATTGTGCTGCTCCTTGGAAGATGAAGTATTAAGAATGACGGAGGGTCATTGTAAAAAAGTCACACCGCAGTATTCAAAGTAGGCGGGAGGGACGAGTTGAAGAGCATTGAAGATTAAATGTTACATTGCATCACAAGAACAACACAATGCTGCCCGAGACCAGCGGTAGGAGCGTAATGTAGATTTGTGTATATAATGGGATCATTTACTCTTTGATGACCAAATGACCATATACTCGGCTTTGCCTATGCATCCACCACATTACTAGCTACTTGACTGCCTTCTTGATTACTTTACCTGGGAAGATTGATTGCCCTGAATATAGATAAGTTTGGCTCAATTGTATAATCGCTTCATGATCGCCTGCCTTCAAAGGATTACGAATCAATTGTGGCTGTTGTACAAAAAAAGTTTTCGTCTTGTGTAATGCGATCAACACATTATGAAAGAATACATAAGCTTTGCATTACTTGAAATGATTGAAATTACACAAAATTCACCTGTGTGAGAAATGTTATGCTTTGAACGAAGGGCTGTGTTGCGACAAAAAGCGGGAGAAAATATTATTCAAAGTTGGGTGTATATTTGGTATATAGATGAAAGATAAAAGAGACTGGTAGATGAAAAAAACTAGAATTTGAAAGTGGTAAGGTAAAAGACATTAAGAAAAATTAAATCTACAGATGAAAGATGGGATGTGGCGGGAAAGGATTTTTTTAGTGAAATATCATGGCAATAAGGAAGAGGCGGTTCACTACCGGGTTTGAAGAAAATATCTATGCACACGGTAGCGGGATGATTCTGAGAATATCTACACGATGGCCGCGCGGCTATTAGGGGTTTAATGATTTTAGGTATAATTTCCGTGCTTTGAGAAATTGTTCCTCCATTATTTTCATTGATGGAAAAGACATGATGCCAGGGAGGGAGGGATTGAGGGTAGCGGCGGCGGTGAAGTTGAGAGATTTTTCCGAGAGGGCCAATTGTTTGAAAAACAATTTGTGGTTTAAGACAATTTTCAAGAGGATTTTCATCCCAGGTCTGTTGTTCACTACCACCCTCGCCGGTGGTGTCTTCAGATATTGTCTTCGACAGACAGGACAGGTGGGAGTTTGGAGAGGTGTGCGTGAAAGAAATGAAGGGAGTTTAAAGTAAATTACTCGAAATGTCAAGAATATATGAGGGAAAGGAAGACAAAGAAGGAGTAAAAAGAGAGAAGAACAAAAGATGATTACTTGAACCATTTCCATGAGAGAGAAGATTATGAGTTGATGGGAGGAGGTTGAATAATACCTGAGGACGAAGCCGCTCTGGCAGGCTGTCAAATTGAGCTACGTGGGAAGGAAAGTGATGATAGGTGGACAATAATGAGGAAAGCTGATAGCTTCAGAAGGAAATAATGTATCATTTTGGTTTGTTCCGACTTTGTAAATTGGAATTCTAGCTACCCATATTACGCAAGTTGGAATTTAACACCGAGGAAACTCCTTTCTGCAAAGTACTCGCGTGGGATCCTCTCTGGAAGATGATATTAATCTTTTTTGAATTGATTTATATCTTCTTCTTGGGGAATTTATGGCGCGTGTAGAATTGCCACTTGTAATATGCAATTTGCGAAATTGTATAGACTTTTACCAGTTTTTTCAGAGATTGAATCCCATGTAAGAATTTGAAAGATTATGGTAGAGAACATGAAAGTAGAAAAGGGATAAGATTTTAGAGGTTTTGATTTTAAATTTGCATTTCAAATCATTTAATGTAAAAACTAATAATAATCAGTATAAAATTGTTTTTGCGATTTACCGCAAAATAATATCTGTGGCGTAGAGGTTGGCAAACTTGAGTTACTTGAGATTCTAAAATTCCTCAAGCGTGTAGGCAAAAGTATTGTGAAACTAGTCGATGTTTCGCTGAATTATGACAGATTCGTCCTACAGTTGCTCTTCAGACAGGCAGCGAGAGGATGAGATAGGAATTTTAGCGGATTAGCAGAGATTACAGCAATATGTTTCTGCAGGACAGGCGACTTCAGTTTTTACATTTATCTTTTAAAAAACAAGGAGCAAGGGCAGATAAACTTATTACTATAATTAGATTATTGAAATTACTCATCATAAGCTCAAAGTACTCAAGAGAAAGTGTATAGTTTTATAGGCGTAGGATTTATGGTTACACGTGTAATGATTAGCGGGATATTTGCGATAAATAAATTTGCCGACGGATTATGTTTGCTGAGATTATTGACAACGTGAGTGTTTTACGCTTGCATAGTTTATATTTACTGTGCTGTTTTCTCTGCCTATTTTGTTTTGTAGCTGTGTTTGATTGCATCTATTACGGTTAGAGTCAAAGATACCATCAAAGAGGAAGGTCGGAAAAAAGTTTCGCGAAAAATTAAATGCGGGGCAGGGAGAGAAACTGCAAAGAGGAATAATGAGGAGTTAGGTGTGCAGTCCTCTCGGGGACAAGTGGACAAGCCTTGCTCGACGAGGATGCGGTGAAAGAATGATTTACACTGAGAGAATGGAAGAGGCAAGAAGAGGTTGTGTGTGTGTGAAACATGATTTTAATGATTGCAATAAATACGGGACGGAATATAGGAGACGGCGATGATTAGGGCAAACGTTAACCTTGTTTTACTTGAGTTATTGCTTGTTTAGGAGAAATGTAGCAGGGGAAAGAATATTATTGGTTCATCTTAATACAATATATCGGTGGGGGCGATCAGGAATAATTGATGCTTAAAGGTAAAAGCGGCTTGGATAGTCTGGGGCGCATATTTGAGGGCTTTAATGAAGATCATGAGGGATTTTATGAGCGAAAACATGAAATCAATGTGTTTCTTTAAAGTCGTAACCAAGGAAAGGAAAGATCGGCCTTTTTGCTCATTTCTATCAAAGAGGCAACTACGAAGAGAGGAAAAAGCAAGGTGTAAAAATTATCGGAGAAAGATGACAGAGGAGGCGAGGGGTGGAAGATGTGGTTGGATTCGCAGTTAAAGATTCCTTTGAAGTGCCTCTGTTCCTTGGAGTGAACGCTATGTTTTATTACTAAAGCCAGTTGGAAGATTGTTTTAAGGTGGCAAAAATTGGGAAATTTTATTACGGCTATCAATTAGGATTTGGCGCTCATCAAAAAGTAATATATAACGGTACGGGGATGTTTTGCCTTGGAGGCATTACTGAAATGCGTTAAAGTTGTGATGGTCTTCCTAAGGTTTTTCCTTTAAAGGTTTTTACTCGGCTGATTGACAAGTTCCAAAGGTTTTTTATGAAATTCTGGTGCTTCATTATTCATCTAAAGGCGGACGGGTTTTACAATTCGCCAGGTAAGTTTATAAAGCAAGGTGGATGTAAGAATGTAGTGCGCTATTAGCTGATGAAACCCTTAACTCCGTGGTGTCTTGAGGTATCTCCGAATTTCAAGTTATATGAGCTTTAAAACATGAAAAAGACGCATCAGCATTTAAGATCAAGATTCATTGCTGTACTCGTAACATTTTTTCTGCAAGTTAGCGGAATTTTGTAAAAATTAAACGCGATACTAAAGGCGAAACCAGTGAACTTGATTTGATGAGCGGATGAGAAATGAGTTTGTGAAGATGGGAAAAAATGTATGAAGAGACCAAGGTTTTTGCGAAAATGGTACAGAGTTGAGATGTCGGGGGTGGGCAGAAGATGAGGGGGGGGGAGGCGGAGATGCCAGAGGATTCGGTGGGAAAATGTTAAAAGGGGAGCAAACATATTCTTTGAATTACAAACATCTCTTGAAGCCTCAAGGACCTGTCTTGTAGAAATTACTCTTGAAATTAAAATTTGTGAAGAGGAGTAGCAAGAAGACGGAAAATTTGGTACTCGGTGCGTCTCATTTCGCGAATTTTAAAAGGGCAACTTGAGGATTCGGTGTCTCTACTAAGAGCAGAGTCCTCTTGACAAGAGCAAACAAGGTCTCGATGACAGGAGCCGGAAGATGAGATGAGTGGGATTTTAAGTTGTGGAGTGCCATCTTGATGAAATCAGCATACCCGATCTGCAAAGATTCCACCTTTATACGCGATTTATATGGTTATGGTGCGTATTTGCTGGGATTATTGGCCGCATAATAATTGCGTAACAAGGCATCGGTTTCGCCTACATTTAGATGATAGCGTTCTACGTATATTAGCTACAGCTTTTATGCGGCTTTTACACAGTAATTGATGCATGCTTTACCCTGCTACTGCATACATATAATTTAGCTTGTGTATTATTTTGCATCCATTTACATATTTTCGCATCAGTTACATTAATTTACACAAAGATTTTAACAAATCTTAACGCACACTGTTAATTATAAATGCACTGAAGGGCATAAATATTAAGATGTATTTCCGTAGCATGCGTTTATCTTACCGCACTGTGTTCTACCATAGCGATGGATAGAATGTATATGTTTTTGAAAACGTACATTCTATCTACCGCTACGACAAAACCAGTGCGGAAAAATTAACGCATTCTATGAAAAATCGGCTTAAATGGTGCAGATGTTGAACTCCTGTAGAATGGAAAATACAAAAACTGCTAGAAATATTTGTGGAATGATTAAAGGTTTGTTAATTGTGAATCTCCATCGCAACACATACGCCTATCAACCTAGACTAAACTGACCCTACCTAAACTACCTAATCCGTAAATGTACGATCGAGACTCACAATTTACAAAACTAAAAACAATCCACAAATATTAAATTGCAACTTTGAGCACTTACAAATTTTATTTAGAATTTAACTTAATGGAATTAGCACCGCTCAACTGGCACACCACTCCGTTCACTCATCCAAGTCTTACTGCTGTGTCCCTGGTGGGAGAATAAGAGAACTGGGAGCAAGCACATGGTGCTGAGCTTTTATGCAGTAAGAAGCTAGTATTAATCGTAGAATATATGCGTGCAGTCGTCGAAAATATTTCACTACGATAGCACGCTCCAAAATATACCAGATTTAGACGGCGCGCAAGTTCTAGAAATTTTACACGATCTGGGTAATCGAATAGCTGTAGAATAACAACGAACTATCGTGTACATATTCCTGCAGCGTCTATTACTCGCATAAATTGCGCGTTCCATGGTCTCCGAGTAAACCTTCTTTTGGATACGCAAAATATTCGTGAATTCGATAAAAATTGCAGACCGGGTAGCAAAGAGTATATGATGGCTGAATGAGTAAATCATGTTGACATTTGAAGAAGCCGTGGAAGCTTTGGCGCTTATGGTATTTAACGCGCATGTGTTCTGCGCTACCGCTTGAACCGCTTACCGAACATTGCCCAAAGCGTTATAGCTAGTGACAGTACCGGGTTCTCCGAGGACGAGATGAGCGACAGCAGTGCCTGGGAACAAATATTGAAATGGTGTGGTTTATGGCGCCAGATGCCTAATTTTACTGCCTGAATGACAGAGTACTAAATATGAAGTTGAAGATTATATATTTTGGGGATGCTTGACAAGAGAGTGTGGATTTTGGAAAACAATTTTTAAAGACATACCGGGAAGAGTTAGGACTGTAGCTGGTTAAATGAGAATTTCAAGAAGACAGCTTCGGTACTTAAAAAGCACCCTGATTGTGAAGAAGATGGTTTAGGAGATTGTTGAGATGATTAAGCAAGGGCTACGACCAGGGAAGAGTGTGAAGGAGATGATAAGTTAAGGCGTTAATGCAGAGGATTCAAGTAGGAGACGCGAGAGTAGCGAAAGAGAAAAGTCGTTTCATCCCTTGTCCACGGGATGTGTCATGTGGAGTCGAGGAAATTTATGCGTTGGTTGTGGACACAACTTGTGGTGGGATATGTGGGAATGTTGACTTTGAATTTTTATGACAAGATGAGCTCCCGACGCTTTACAACGCTGGGTATGTACAATATGCTAGGGAGAAAGATGATTCAGCCAAAGAGATTCCAATGCGTAGAGCAGAAGGTGAAATGCAATGTGAAATGGGACTTGGACTTGAGATTATGCATGGATATTTTTGATATTCAAGATAAGGTTAATGATTGTGATTTTTTAGTTGTATATAAGCCAGTGGGAACTCTATGTTTTTGCTACCTTTCTCCTGTACTAATGTGTAAATGAGGAGCGGGAAGGGTGTGATCTAACTGAGCCTCTTCTGCTGAGGAGGTTTTGATTGCCATTGCGGGCAAAGATAAATCCTTGTTTGAATGCACTAACTGAATACAAGAGGAGATAAGGCTAACAAGATTTTAAGTTACAAGCTTTGACTAGTTGTTAAGAGTTAAGACAGTGCGGTCATTCTTTGGGGCATTTAGGAGCGGAATGAGGAAAGAGGACTGCGTTTATTATTATGGTTGTCATTAAGGCTGATTAAGATTCAGGTAGGGTTTTGTTTTGGACACGCCGGACTTTCAGGAAGCTGGAGGACTGTCCTTGTGTGTGACGGGATGACCAGTTAGCGGACAGTGGAGGTTTAGGGGAGAAAAGAGAAAATAGTTTTTAGTTTGGACACGTAGAAGTTGGTAAGCGTTTAGCTAAGGATGGCAAGGATTGTCTTCTCGGGAGTGTTGGAATGAATGTTTCATGTACAAATACGCTTTGTTCAGTGGCAGTAGCTGGTAGGATTGTTACGTGAGTGACAATTTAAAGTTGAACATGTTTACCTTAATGTTTGCTCAAGTGAAGGATAATGGGGATGGACAGTGTGGATTTAGCCCGGTGGTCTACCGGCTTGAGGTTTTAACAAGACTTGTTAAAATTTATATTCATGAAGTTGCCTACCAGGAAATATAGCAGATGCAAGATGCAATATGGGAGAAGAAGCGGTAGGATTTTTGGAGAACGTGAGGGATGTGAAGGATGGCTTAACGAAGGTGGAAAATGTATGGCAATTGGATTTTAAAACTTTTCCGTGTGCTCGCGTTGGAGCGCTGTGAGCAAATGACTGAGGAAGTACAAGTGCAGAAAGTTAATGATGGAATGATTATGCGTCGTTGGTCGTAAGTAAGTTTGTCCGCATGTGTGTTATTCATTAGTGCTGTGGGGATTTGTGTGTCCATTGTCCATAGTCCAGAGATTAGAGCTGGGGAGGAAGGTCTAGCCGGTGCCGGTGACCACTTTATCTGTCACTCATTCCTCGTACCTGTTGTTGACTCCAGTCGGCTATTGATAATAAAAAGGTATTGTAAAGGGTAAGGTTAATTGACATTTAGTGGAGGTCAGAAGAGATGGTGAGGGATGTATGAAATTCCGGGACTGCGTGTGGTCAGAGGACGTAAATGATGTATCTTGTAATTTAATTTTGCATTTTACATGTGATTTATTGAATTTCGCCAACTGGATTTTAACAATGAGGAATGTGATAAAAAGATTTCGGTGAAGTATAGGAATGTTTCGGGTTTTTGTGAAACGCGGAGGTTAGCTTGAGGTTATGTCGAGTTCAAGTTTTCAAAATTGGATTTTCAAAATTATATTCCACGAATTTTAAAAGTGCAAAAGCTTGTAGCATAGTCTGGAACAGTCCCGGTCTGGTGGCAAAGAAGAGGGCGCCAGGATCGGCGCTTAGAGAATGTAGGAATGGAGTAGTTGAACACTGGGATTTTCTGGTTCACACTCGGATAGTCCCTTGTTACTTGCATGGATGAAATGTTTTTGTGTTGCAATTGCTTGTAGTTTCCTTGTGTAATTTAATTTGGACTCTTATCAGATCACTGTTTTCAGATCAGAGTTAAATGAACATGCTACTAGCAGGAATAACGCTGCGGCATCTGACAGAACTACACAGCTGGTATATATAATCAGGAGAAAGGAGAGGAAGATAGGAAAGCGGCATGGCGAAAGGATTGTCTATAATTTGCGAGTATTTACTTAACTATATATGAGGATGACAAAAAATATGAGATGGAGAAGACTCACTCAATGTTTAGTTGATTCCGAGCAATTATCAGTAATTGAGAAGGAATGATAATGCAGGAGGGACGGGAGGAGATAAGGAGGGGAATTATATTTTACATTTGAAAAAGAGGAAGAGGGCAGATGTGGAACTGAGAATGATTATGAGATGAGCTGTGTACTTGGAAAGTGTAATGAAATTGTGAGGAGAGAATCGGGATTTGGCGCATACAATAATTTTGAGTAAAAACTAGACTCCGGATTACATGATTACAAGAGCAATTGAGCGCAATTAAAGAGAGGGAATCTCTCATGTGATGGTTTAAATGTTTTTAGAGACTATAGGAATTAATGGAATTGCTCTCATGAGATAAGGATCAGGAGGGAAGAGGAGGAAGCTGCGTGATTCTTGTTTTACTAAAGCGGAGAGGTTTAAGGATTAAACCGGGTTTGGTTAAAGAACAAGAAGGAGGATTTGCAGGATTCCTTGGCGTAGTAGTAGCAAGTAATGTGTAATTTGAAATGTCGGTATTTGATGCATCCCCAGGCTGCGGGTAATGTTAAATTTACTGGTACTGGAATTCCAAGGAACGGAATGCAATTTGTGTAATAATAACGTCAGCATAATGTGTGGTCGTTTAGCTGGAGTTAGGGTTGACTCTAAAAAGTTTTCAAGGCTGAGAGTTGCAATATGCAGAGCGGTAAGGTTTAGTTTGCTCGCCGGCCGGTCTGCTGCCAGTTTTTGGTATTGCAATACAATAAATCCTCTTGATGCTTTTACGGAGGACAGGGCGGCGGATGTTTTGAATAAGAGTTGAGAATGATAAAAGATGGGGAGTAATGAGGAATGAGTATGGGAATTAAATTAGCAATTGAGCAAGGACTGCCTTGCATACAAATAAGTACTTTCCCTAACGAGTTTCCCTTTTAACTAAAGTAGTAAATCGTTATTCTTGCTAGTTAACTGAGAGGCGGGGGTGGGATTAGTGGAATAAATTCGCGAATTCGCGAATCGGAATTCGTAGCTTCTTTATGATGGCTTGTAAAACTCTGATTTAGCAGAAAAACATGTGAGCAAAAGGTTATGTTTGATCCAATACAAAGAAATCAGAGGATGAAGACTTGAAAGTTGCAAAAATGCAAAAAAAACATGCAGTTTAAGTTGTTGTGTAACGCGAGGAGAGTGGAGGCGAGATAAGGGATCTCGGAGTGCTTATCCCACGCAGGTGTATGAGAAAAATTTTATTGTGTAGGATGTGGAGGTGGATAAAGGAGGTTGTTGGATGACGGAAAGTAGAGAAACATTTCTCCTGTCAAATCCTTGAGCTCATTACGCAGTGACGTTGGTTCTGGCTTGGCCTAGGCTTTGAATCAAACCCATTCCTTGTCTCCGTTCTTCTGGGTTGAAGAGGGAAATACTAAGTATAAAATGAAAGCTAAATTGCAATACTCGTGAGAAGGGATTGGGAAATTAGCGAAGAGGAGAGAAGCATGAGTTTTTGCAAATTCGTCTCTCGGGTTCTTTTTAAGAGGTGTCTGATTCCTGGGCCATAAGACAAAGCAAATGAGCCAGGTGGAATTTTGGATTTTACAAGAGTTAATGATGATGGAAAATAATTTGATAGGCGGCGGCTGGAAATACGTTCGCGGATATGGCTCTTGTGTCTTCTCTTTTTAGTTATGAGGAATCATGCAATCCTACGCTACGTGCTTGAGTTCCATGTGATGCATTGCATGATGATGGACAGAACAAAAAGATGCGGAGAAATGGTGTTCACACTGATTGTGGAGGCTTTTGGGATTAAATTGATGCGAATATTGGAATTTTGGCTCCAGGGGGTAAAATCCCTCGGAGAATATACGAATTCCAGCTTGTTCTTTGTCCACGTGACTTTGGCAGGTACTATATAACTAATGGTAAGAAAATTCCTTGAAGGAATAAAGAGGACAGTAGTAAGTAAATAAGAGGAAGAGAAATGAGGCAAAGTTAGCCAGGCTGTCTTGTGTTGTGAGCCGTCTTGATGACTCTTATAACTGTGTATTGGAATGGGTGTGAATGTAGAGGATTGTGTACTCGGGGTTGGAGGAGGTTGTCGGTGTTTAATCAGCTAATGAAAAATGTAGGAACGGGTGCATTGTCCTTAGTCCTTGGTGAATAATCAATGGTTGGAAGCATTGAATGTGCTGGTTGAGTTGCGGATGCTTATAACAGAGGAATTGGGTAATATTTCCAAGAATATATATTCGAAAATGGTTTATCAACCAACTGGAAAGCGGGAATAAAGGTGGAGACCCTGCTGGTTTGTGTGAGGACACAACAAGATGTGTGTCAGTTTTCAATTGTGTCCTCCAGATCCTTTGGTTACGGCAATAATTTATTGGGAGAAAGCATAGACTGTATAAGCAGACGGGAAATGAAATCCGTGGGGAAATGAATGAAAGAACGGTCTGACGGAGCACACGGAGGGTTTCCTACGGGTCATTCAGGACATGTTGCTGACAAAGGTGATGGACGTGGATGTGGTGGCAGTAGTGGCTCGTGGAGGAGACAGTAGTACTGGATAAAAGGCTATTTGTAGGATGAGAATTGGAGGGGATTTGTGTATGTTGTGGAAGAGGGTTGCCGGGGCAACCCTCTCCCGGCAGTCAACACACCGGTCAATAAGTGAAATTATTCAAACCATTTACGAGTGGACGTTGGTTGAGTAAAGGTGGTTGCGTCTCTAGGGAATTCGGGGGAAAGTTTTAAATTCAGTGTAATTTACCTGGGTTTTGGGCCTGTTCTGCATATTTAGTGATTATCGCCAGGAGAGCGAGATTGTGAGCGGGAATTATAATTTTGTTACTGCCAACTGCTGAATTTTCCAGACTGGGGCTGGGAGGAGTGGATTCGCGAAAAGATTAAGAGAGAAAGCATTGAGGGTGAAAGCAGTGGGTGGGTGGAGAAAGTTGACGTAAAATTTGCAATATTGTAAAAACTTGACGCGTCTGCCTGGTGAAAGTTCACGAAAGAGGGAGTTCATGTCGCGAATATTGGATTTATGCGAAATTTGAAATCTAAAGCGTGGGATTGAAAAAATCTATTGTGAAAGCAACAGCTTGGCTGTTAAACTTGTAACGTACTGATTCAATGGATTTGTGAACTGATTGCAAATCTTGAAGAATAGAAATACCGTGGGCGCGCTGTTTTGAATAATCAAAAATTATTGAAAGTAAAAATCGTGATTATTATTGGAATTAGTGAATAAAATGAGTGACCTGAGGAAAGACAAGCCGGATCGACCCTTTTACGAACTACCAACTCATATAAAGCCATGTTCAAAAATCATCCAAGAGACTCGGCTCCAACTAAATTACGGGCCGAAGACGGGTCAAAGTTCAGGAGTTGGGGGCGGTTTAGCTGGCCGCTACAGTTCTGCCAAGAGCGGGACAAGAGCGGAGGAAGAGAAGAAGAATAGTCTTTTGAAAGGTTCTGGTGATTGCTTCAAGGACAGTAGAGATTTTGATCGGGGCTTATATGGAGATGAGCCGGCGGGAGGGCCTAGTTTCACAAGCATAAGGCCTGTGCATACACAGCGGCCCAAAACTGGTGTAGAACATGACATGTCAATGTTGTGGGGTGTTTCAAGTCGGAAGAGACCACCTAGTGCCATCACGCTCTCCAGACTTAGCATTGACACTTCGGAGGAGGATGATTCTTCCGTGGCGTCCTCTAGCGGCGGAGTGCCGCTGGAGTCTGTCGCTGAATACGCAGCGGATTTTGAAAAGGTTGCAGCGTCCGTTGAGTCACTCCGGCTCCAAGAAACTAGCAAACCTTCCGGGTCGCACAAGTCTGAGAAAACCCCGCTCCATCTCACAGTGGATGCTTTAAGAGGGATTGTGGCTAGTTGCGGCACCGTTAGCGATCCTAAGACCGGGCGTGCGCATAAATCAGAAATTATATCAAAGCTTAAAGATGTTAAAATGCACATTAGTCATTTAGAATCCTACCCGGATTTAAAGAGCCGGCTACTGCGGTTAATTTTCAAAATCGTTGAGAAGAATCAGCAGGATGAGGATCTGCTGTTCTGGGCTTCGTTTGTGCTGCTCCATTGCGGAATAATGGGGAACAACCTAACGACCGTTTTCAAAATGGTGTTCAAAGCGAGTCGGTGCAAGGAGTACTGGAGGATTATGCGGGAAACGGAATATCTGGGGGTTTTCATGGAATCCTTTGGGCAAATCTGTCCGATTACACAAACAGAATCCATGATCTACGGCTACGGAACACTCAAGTTCATCTGCGTTGAAAAATCCGTCCTCCTGCATCTAATCCAGCTGAACCTGATTTCAGTGATGACGCTTCATTTGAAACTACTTAATTACGAGCCGAATGGCGGGAAAAAAGGAGCGGAAAATATCCTGAACGGAGTTTTTCAACTCACGTCAATTTTCCGAAACGTCGTCGGAGAAGAGTCTTCACTTGCTGAAGTCGTAAGCTCTGGGCTGTTGACAGAGCTTGTTGAGAGTCTGGCCTGGACTACGGAGGACATAGACGTGTTGTCAAATATCGTGAGAATTCTTAGTGTCGTTAGCGGCTCTCCCATCTGCTCACAAATTATCTCCGCAACCTCCTCTTTTCCCACAAGTGTCGTGAAAATAATGGAAAATTGGTACGCTAAAGAGGACGTCATCGTTCGACTTAGCTACACCCTTGGCAATCTCCTAGCGCATAGCGAACATATGCGAATGAAGCTCTTTCAAGAGAGCACTTGCTACACTAAAATCATTAAACTCCTGCACTACTACCTTGAAAAATTCAATTCCCCGCCCTCGGAAGATATTCTTATTAAGACGGTACGGATCCTTGCAAACTGGAGCCTGAATCCTATGATTGGGTCGGAAATTGCGGAAACTGATGACGTTGCTGACCTCCTTAACGTGATTATAAAAAACTCTGACCAACAGTTCTCAGACGAGCTCCTTCTTTGTGTGATTGCCACACTGAACAATATTAGCTTTTACAAGGATTACGAAAAGATGGATTGTCGGACGAACCTCACCGCTCAGTATTTAATTAATTACCTGGAGTGGGAAAACCAGGATGGGAGGATTGAAAGTATGAAGGTGTTGGGGAACTTGACGAGAAACCCGGGAGTTAGGGATATCGTTGCGGAGCATGTGAAGCTGTTCGTGGCGTGTATAGAGGCACAGTTGAAAGTGGCGGAAACGGCGGAGAGTAACGACGCTCTTAGTGCGGCTATCGGTGTGCTCATGAACGTTATCGTTAACGATAAAGCTTCGGAAGCTTTTATGAAACACAAAGGGGTGGAGAATCTAGTGAAGTTACTGGAAACTAGAAGGGATGTGGGGCTCCATCTGATGGTGTGCCAGTTTATGTGGAATATACTTGTTTCAGCTGGGGATGAAGGAACTAAATCCGGGAGGAGGATTTCCAAAGAACTGAGATTATTAATTGTGAAACTAATTAACGATAAAATTAGAAATATACAGGAAAACCATACGAGTGCGTATGAACATTTAGGAGAGCTGGAATATGATGAGCTGAGTTTTTTTGATATGCGGACGGAATTTATATCTGTTGCTTCACGACTTTGCGAAAAATTGGCCAATTAAAATTCATACCACTTGATCAATGAGACTGGGCACAATTTAATTAGCAATTAAAATAGAAGAAATCAAGGATAATAGAGCTGGGAGCTAGCATCAGAGTACAATTGCAACTTAAAAATATAACAGCGCGCGAAATCAGATAAGAAAATATTGTAGTTTTGGACTGAAGGATTCGGAGCCACCCAGGTTATATTGGAATAGTATAATATTGATTTTATGTAGTTAAATTTAAAATAATAATTGAATTTGAATTTGTAAATCCGTAATCCCAATGAAGATGGAGTTAGAAACTAAAGCCACAAGTTATGAAGAAGTTAAGTTGGTAAGAGCAGCCCTTCAGGAAAATGTCAACTAAACTATGACAAAGTATTCATAACTTGGATTAAGATATCGTACGGGTGGCCCATGACGGCAGGGACAGTAATGAAAAAAAGTTCAATATACCATTAAGTAGGATTAACTTGGGCTACAACTATGTGTGCTGATGGTCTGCGCAAACCGCCGAACCGGAAGCGGGAAATTGAAACTAAATTCAATAAGAATGCACACCTGAACAGGTGGATTCAGGTAGGGTAATGATAGTGGACGGACGTCACGCTTCCTAATGCGAATTCCTCACACACTTGTTATTTCGTAATGCTAGTTATAAGCAGAAAGTATGTAATAGTAATGGGAGGACGGAGGGAGGGAGATAAGGTTGGAATACATAAAGTTAGGAATGTATTTATTATGATTGTAAAACGAATTGGACATGATTGTGGAATGGTGCTAAGAATTGAGGGGGGAGATAATTGAAAAGGTATCGCAATTTGTAAGTATATACGCAGGTGAATAAATTTGAATAAACATGCAACATAATAATAATGTTAATAATGCTTTAACTTTGGTGGTACAGCCCGGGTCCGGTGTAATGGAAGACGTCTCTTCTTATTAGTGTGTTGCTTCTCTTCTTGTTGTTTCCTTTGGAGGATAGTTGTGCCTTGTTGTATTGCATACGCTCTTGGCCTCAGTCATTGTTTTAGCGGACTAAAGAGCAATTATCTATAATTTATGTATTAAGCCCGTCAATCAAGGGAAGGGAGGAGGGTAGTTGGACGGAGGGGAAAATGCAATATTGCCGTAGCTAAATGAGCTGGATGACGGAAAGATGAGAAGCGAGTTTAGGGGTCATCTCATCCCCGTGTGGATTCCGTGTGGAACTAAAACAACTCTCTTCAATGTTGCCGAGATTGGATGGTTCGGTTGCATGGAATGTTGACTGACAATGAGCTTGGAATCAGCTTGCTTTCCTTGGTTTACCAAAAGGATGAAGGGAGAGAAGCTGGTATTTCTTGTCCATGGTCTAAAAGCTTGTGAAGATGCAAGTAGGAGCTGTTTGCGGTTGATCCTGATAAGTTTTTTTACCCGTCACAAAATGAATATTTAATAGACTGGTGGTGGGGCAGAAGGAAATGGGTTTAAGAGTGAAACTTGATTTTGAAAATTATTAAAAATTCCAATGAACATATATTAAGCCTATTTTAAGTTTCTGGAAGAGCTGAGGAGCAGGTGTGATTTTTTATATGAGTTCCTAAAATTGTATGCGAGAAAGAAGGCAAGTTCGACTGTTTAAAATATGGCCTGACGTTGATGATGCGAGAGTCCGAAATGTAGAAATAAGCTGGACGGTGGACACGAGGACCTGGGTTTTGCAAGCTTTGAACTTGTTAGCTTGACTGCTTGACCTGCGACTGGACAAGAGTTGCGTTTATTTACATGCGAACTGGACACGGAATTCCTGGATTCTTGTGAGAAAATCTCATTACCTGCTCCCATATTATAATAATAAAGAAATGTATAATAAAGTTTATAAAATGATAAAGAATATAGATGAAATAATATCCGAATGCATGAAATAATGGAGAGCAAGTGGCAAAACTATACAACTAGTGAAAAGTAGTATAAAAACTTGAAGGAAATACTGCATATATTTTCATATTTAAGAAGTCAAAGCTAACCGGGAACCGGTGAGAGCTCCTTGAGGATTTAATGTAACCAGTTCTGACAAGTGTGTTAGATGAACCTCGGATTTCCACCATTCATTTCATCTTGATAAACGAATTCAAGTTTTAATACAAATCATATACAAAGAAACTGAAAAATTCAAGAGCGTAAAGCTGTGTGTCTTTTCTGTTCTACCGTCGTCCAAGTTCGTGGTAGCCATAAAACGAGGGATTTGACTTGCATGGCAAACGGCGGGGATTAATCAAGCAGCCAGCCCCAGCATAGCTATGACGCTTAGTCTGTTGGTTTCAATAACTGCGCGGTGCTTATGGGATTCTGGTCTGGAAGGCTTGTGGGTTTATTGTAGCTGGTTAGGTTAAGCTTTTGTAGGTTTGACGAGTTGAAAAAATCAAAGTTAGGATGAAATAATATAAAGAACTAATATGTTGAATGATTTTTCGTTAATTTGAGGAAAACTCCCTTGGGAATCTGTTTTGGTTAGGTTAATTTAAAAAAGCTGATTTTTTTCTAGTCTTCCAAGGGGAACGCTTCCTTAAAGAAGCTCCCAATTAAGCGAAATAAGGGGGCGAATGACACGGGAGAAAATGTTAGAACTCGCTTTCCTTGTCCTGCCTGTGTCTCTTACCTCCTTTGGTCCTGTTTACCTGTAAATTTGAGTGCTGCTTAATAAATTAGACTGTTTCCTCTGGGCAGAGGAACTGGGAACAAGAATGCTTCGTAGTGTGGAGGAGGAGGAAGGAATCAGCCGGAGGAATGATTATGCAAAGATACAAGAAAATCTGGGAGGAAGTAAACAGTAAATAAGGGAAGTGGTGGTGGTCTGTTGTGAAGAAGTTGGAACTGTGAGCCTACAGCCGTGTGTGGATCATTGATTTTGTCGGGTACTACTGCTGAGAAGATGCGGCAAGTGTTGGATACAGATAATGCAGAGGCCTTCGGTCAGGGGGAAGGGTAAGAAGATTAGGAAGAGAGCTTGGCGAGAGAAGAGAATATTTAAAATTCTGCATAAGTAGAACAGAAAAATATATTCAAAGACTTTAGATTGAGAAGACAGGGTTGAAATATATGGATTAAATTCATTATTCATGGATTTGGGGGAAGGATTGAACGAAGAAGAGGCCGGCTGGGGGATATTGTTGATGTTTGAGGTAGAATTCAGAACATTGGAGGATGAGAGCGTTTGAGATTTTTATGTCCTTTAGTTATGAAGATTTGGATTGAAATCAAGACAGTTTTTGTTTCTACTAGTTTGCACATCAACGTAATGAGGAGGGGGGGATGAAGAAGAGGGGGGAGAGGGGGGTGAGGAGGGGGTGAAGCAAGATGTGTGTTTCTGCAACATGTGTAGGGATGATTATGTGGAAGAAACCCTGGATGGAATGGCATGCTGAGGGAGGGCAAAACGAAACAGATGTAGAGATGGAGAAGATTGAGAGAAATATTTATATATTTGCCTATCGTGATTTTAGATCTGGAATCATGGATTTTTGTGGTTGAGGAGCTCTCGGTGTGGTTAAATGTTGGTTTGGGTGGGTGGGATGATGTGGAGTTGGTAAATTGTAAAATTTTCATCGTTCGTGGAGAATGTTGTGGACTTGTGGAGGATGAGAAGAAGTGGCGTAAATTTTCTTTGAATCAATAAAATCGGATTTGGAGCGAGGAAAAGCTGGGAATTTGTAGACAGACCGTAAAAAGAAAGCTCCGTGGGGGAAGAGTTGGATGAAGATGATGTGTGCGTGTGTGTTTTGGTTTTCTGAAATTCTTGGATTCTCCCTGAGGTTGTGCCTTACTTGATTGTGTTTAAATTGGCTGTTATTGTTGAAGCTAGGATTTTGATGTTGGAGGGATTTCAAGAATTAAGTTTTGACAAATGTCTAGCTCATTTTGCATGTTTAGTTTGTTCCGAGTATGTTTCGGTTTAAACAAGCGCCAAAATTTTTAAAATGCCCGGAAGATAAAATAGGTAGAAGAACTCGAAGTTGAAACGTGAGAATTAAACGTTTGCCAAGCAAAGCCAAAGCGCGCTCTCACTGCCCGCATTTACTTGACGTCAACTATTCAAAGCGCTTTAGCAAAACTATAGCGCTGATACTCAGATCACGACTTGAAGTCTAACCTTTGCTATAATATTTGTTGTATTGTTTTGTTTGCAGATTTGAAATCAGTGACAGGATCAGGAAAACTGCCGTTTTACAAAGCAACTCTGTCGGTTCAAAAGAGCCTCTCGAAGATCCTGAGATGTGCAAGTACTCTTAGGCTTGTCTTGAGCTTGACTTGACGTGGTCAAATGTCAGAAGCTAAATAGCGGGGAGGCAGACAGATATGCGGTTTAGATTGATACTAAACTGTTTGTCCGCATAACAATTAAGTGCCGGGAGGAGGAATTAATAATCTGATGCATATGAACAAGAAAAATATATTATCGGGAGAAATATAGGCCGACATAGACGAAAAGAGTAAATCATGCGCTTATCTCCTTTCTGCAAGCCGAATTGTATCTGTGGTGAGAATCCTTGGAGCCAATTGATCCTTGTTCATTTGTAAAGCTGATTGATCAAAGGAGGGAGTGCTCCATTTTAGGGCAGGAGTTGAAACAGTTATGGTGCAACTTAGCAACCACCCTGCAAGATTTTGATACAGTTCACCTCGGTTTCATAGCTTCTGAGTGCAGAGCTATTAAACCCCGTGGAAAACCCGACGTAGATTCGTCGTCACCATGGATACAGAATCCCTAAAAAGTGGTTTCAGTGAAATAAGCAACAGGTCACGTCGAACGCCCGTACCTCCCGGAGGACTCCCACCCGGACATGGTCATATGACAGCTCCCAACTCCCTCATCCTTGGACAAAGTAACGGCGGTCTGCATTTAAGTGTACTGAGCAACGGGAATGGGAGTCTTAAGGGATACCCGCATAACAATCTTGGGGGGACGCCGACGCTGAGCAATTCTTCAGTGGTGGGGAACGGGGGTTACGGGGGACTCGTCCTCGTGGGACAGAATAGCTATGGAAATACAACACCCAACTCGGGACACAGGGCTCATAACAATCGGAGCGGAGGAAGCCATCATAATAGCAGCAACCATCATCGGTCTCACAGGTAAATTATACGATTTTGACTAGTAGATAATGCGCGTAGTGAAGATTGTTACCTGTGATAATAATCGTTAGGAGTTTAGCTATTACTTGCTTAGTGTAGGGCTAATCGTGCCGGAGCTTGGTTGGGGGTATGTACGGAGGGAGAGCGGGTGACTAAGATGCTGAAGGGAAGTTGTTATTATTTTGATTATGTACTCAAGGATTAAGAGGGAGGGAGAGGAATACTATGTACAGGTGTGTGTGGGAGTTTAAGCTGGTACGGGGAAAATGTACGGTTGAAGGATTTTTAGCTACTTCACACATGGCAAGGCTCATTCATAGCGTTTCCCACACTTTAAGCGGAGGAATCATAAAAGCAAGTCTGCAAACCGGGTACAGGAGGACAGGTAGGCAGCAAGCAGGTGAGAGAGGGATCCAGGTAGGACTGGAGTGGAGGAAGACATAGGGATGAGGCTGGTACATTTTGTATGGTGGATGTGGTGGGAAGTGAAAAAATTTAGTGGTGAAGGAGGTGGAATGAGTAAAAAGACTATGGTCGTTTTGGAGCTCTTCTTGTGTTCCAAGTTGTAGCGGAGTGTATTAAGTCGTGGGGGAAGAAAAGTATCCTGGGAATAAAGAGAGGAAAACAAGGGATTGGAGTTTCCTCTCCAGAGGTTTTTATCTATGAGCGCCTTGTATTATGCGCTATAAATTATATAAAGGAGGGTGGGGGAGGGCGGTGTGTGTAAGGACGAAGAGGTTTATAAAGATTGGTTAAAAGCCACAAGAAGAGCGAGAATGATGTACGACGAGGTTGCTGCGGGGTGAATTGTAAGGCAGGGATGAGCGTCGGGATGGTTTCGCCAAATGAAGAAGCCGGTTCTTGTATGCTATGTTGTTGTAGGAAGGAGTTGTAGGGGAAAGAAAGGTGGTGTTGGATTGTTGCGAGTTGTTGCGAGATGTTGCAAACTTGGGAAGTTGTGTTGTTGGATGGACTGATGAGATGATGGAATGAGCGCTGGGAGGAAGGTAGGGAAGATGATGATGAGGAAAAGAAGGGAGAGAGGTGGATGAGCGGAGGGATAAGAAGAAGACAGGTATGGATTGATAAAGGAAGACTAATTGTTGTGGCGAGTTAGTTTTAGGTGTGCGGGGAAGAAGGAGCAGGAGGGTTGCGGAAAGGCTCCGGATTTAAATTGCAACAAGGAGTAAAACCAACTTTGGCGCAGTAGATTTGAAGGCTTAGCCTTAAAAGTGTTACAAGTTTGTCTTGTAGACTTTATTGAACTTTGGGAGTGTGGAAGTATCGGCGCTACTGAATATTGGTGCGAAATGCACGTGACGGTGGTGTGAAACGTTGGTGCAGAAGCGTTTTGGCGTATGTGTTTTTGAATAGAGTGGAAACTGGCAAGGAGTTGCTGCGCTGCTAAGGGAAAGCGCAAAAGAAAGCGCAATTCTTTAGAATTCAAAGAAGAAAACACATAGTTTAGCCACTGAACTGGTGCCATTTCGATGTAATTATTACGGACGCTGAATTTAAATTCTAGCGGTGTGCGAGAATTGTTTTCTTAAACACACACTTTACAGCAGAGACAGTAGTGGTGTGAGGAAAAAGGCTGAATCAATATTAAAGTGATTCGTTTTGATCGCATGCAAGAGTTGCAAGAATAAGAAGAGTGGAAAGTGTTAAGTTTCGGGAAATAATTTAAATTCATACACAGAAGCGGTAGTTTACAGCGGACGTTTAAAAGAGTACAAGATTTTGGCGGATCCGAAAAGTTTATCGAGTCACGGACTACACGGCTGAAGAGACTGTAGAGAATAGAGTTTGTGCGTTGTGCTGCTGGTGCTAGACGCGCTTTGGCGTTCTGTGATTGGAAAGTGAGAAAGCAGACATTTTAGTGTGAATACTTGGATAATTGAACTGGATCAAGGTGGTGGTAGTGGAGGAGGAGAGGGACGGAGGTGTAATTATTTGAGAAAAGTGAGTGATAGGAAGAGTGGAGTGGTTGGGAAGAGAATCTAGTAAATATTTCTTTAGAAGCTTGGAATCCAACTCAAGAGGAAGGTTCGTGTTTCCGTCAATTAAGAAGCGGGAGCGGCTGAATCTCTGACGGTGGCCGTGAAGGAGTAGAGCAGTGTCCGGATATGCTTATCATTAAACTATGGGCGTCCATAAAAAATGGTTGGTTAGCTTCGTTAGTTGGCTAAACTGTTTCAAGGGGTTTAAAAAGAGGGAGGAGGAGGGGGAGCGGTGAATCAGTTTACCTCTAGATCAAATACAAGCTCCGTCTAAAGACAAGTGTCTAAACTATTCTTATTAACCTCTGATGGACCGCAGCTAGCACCTGAATTGAATGGAGGTGCCCTCTGAAGTGTTGGCTTTAAGTAAAAGTTGTAAGACTTGGCGTAGTCTTGCCCGCCGCGGGCTGCCGGGGAGTCTTGCCAAGATTACAGAGCTGAAAATTGGATACTTAGAGGCGGAATCGGCTAATTTGCGAGATGATTTCAAGCTTAGTGAATCAAACAAGGAGGGAAATAAGGGGGTTGGTGTGGTGTGATGGTCAAGGAACCGTAAGATCTTTAAGCTAACAAGATAACAGGAAGTTGGGAATTTCTCTTGGTATATGCGAAGAGCGGAACTGAACTGGAAAAACGGAGAGGTGGTGCTGAAAGATAAATAAATTGAAAACTATTGTTATAAAAGTAGTGGGCTGGGAAGCATGCGAAGTTTGTGTAGGCAAAGCAAGGAGCAAGAGAAGAAGTGGACAGCTTTAAAGCCTACTGGGAGAGACGCGGGGTGAAAATATTTGATTGTTCTCGGAGAATCAGGATCAGACATAGTGGAGACGGGGTAGAGTGACTGTAGAGTGGACGGAGAAAAGGGGAATTGTGAGTGGAATAATAATAATTTGGGAATGGTGTGCAATAATAATAAAATGAGGAAAATTTAGATAAGGATCTACGCTAGCTCCCGTCGAGTCCGGCCCTAGATTATCCGTGTGTGAGGAGAATTTTGAAAAGAAATTAGCAGGCTCTAATGCAGGAGTGGAATACGGTACGGGAATCGGACATTAACTTTAAGATCAGGCCTTAAAGAATCTTTAGGGGATTGGCTTTCTTTTGCTCTATGGGTGCTATAAAATACAATTTAAAATGTGCTTGTCGCGAGCGAAGTTGATAGCCGTGGCTAATTCCTGTATAGTGATGATGACGACATGTGAATTGTGGTGAGGATATTTATGTGCGAAGATTCACAAGTCGTCTTGCAATAATACCTAAAGGACCTACCTGGATTGATTAGCAATCAAAGTTACTTCGGAATCCATAAGGAGAGGTAGTTTCCGTTTGCCAATTAATGCGAATGTCTGTCTTGTATCATTGATTTCGGAGAATGTTGAGAGACTGTGTAAGCTTTGCAGGAGAAAAACCCTACCATCTGTGTATAAGAAGTAAGGAGAAGAGGATTAAAGCTAAGGAGTAAGAAATTATTACAGGTGAATTGAAATAATGCGTATGTGATGAGAATAATGTGGACATGTAAAGCGCTCATGTGATTATAAAGACCCGCTAATCCTGTACAGACGGCAATCAGGAGAGAGAGAGAGAGAGACTGATATCGAGTTCTTGGGTTACCTGTAAGGTAAGCTGGCTTAGCTAAATTAGCCAACTCGTTTTCGCACCAGTAAGCAAGGGAGTAGTGTTGTCAAGTACGCTTTAGCATTTAAGGGAGTGTAGAGGGGGGAGAGGGGAGGAAGAGCGGTAATTTTGATTACAAGATTTGTGATTATGATACAATGAAAGCTAGGATTGAAGTGGTCGTATATTAGGCGGTCATGGTTGAAATTTGAATTGTACGCGAGGATATCTTTGAAGAGGGCTTGGGAAAGAAGAAATGGAGGAAGGCTGGAATGGTAAAAGATGTTAAACATTACTGATGTTTGGGAATTCCTGAGGATTGCTATGCATTATTGCAAGCATGTTTGGAATTCATGAGGATTAGCGGGGTATGAATGAACGACTTGTTTTCAAAAGAAACGTTGTACGGAGAGTACACGTAGGAAATAATCGGAGATAACATGACATAAATCCTGTAGAAAGGTGGATACAACATGTGTTTAATTTGGCGTGATAGGAGGATATGTGGTTGTGTGGAGAAACAAGTGTTTTAAGTGCTGAGATGCGTATGGGTTGGTGTAATGTACTTGGTGTACTTGATCCGATACTGGCGGAAGTTGGGTATTAGTTTAGTAAAAGTATTGTGTGTACTAGTATACATTGTACGGAAGTTTTTGTAATGTTGTACCAATGTTTTTAATGGAATGCTTTAAAGAAAGGATGAGGAGATTTTGCGGACATTCCGGTATCATTGTGTAGGATATGTACTTGTAAGTTGTGATGTAGAGGAAGAGGAGGGATTAAGGGATGTGGTTGTGTAACACTGCTTGTGTTTTACAAAAGATAAATTGCAACTTTTTTTACCAGTCTTGGATAAGGCGAAGAGGAGAAACTTAAGAGGAGGATTCGAAACATGTAGAGAAAAAGTAATATTTTATAACCACTGTGTCTGATTAGGATGGTATGTGTTGATGGGTGGATGAGAAATGGAAGTTGGAATTGAGATAATAAGGCGGAGAATTTAAATTTGTCATTTATGACTATGAGAAGGGGAAAGAAGAATATGTTCATATTATTTTAGTTGGAATCTTTGTTGTTGTAAGTTAGAATGTTTGTAAGATTCTTCCGCAAGGAGGAAAGACAGTAATGACGTAAAGCTAATTCAACAACATAACCGAGGATTGTGTCCGGTTAATTGAATTTTGAGAGTGGAGGTGGACGAAGATTTTGAATTAAATTGGCTTTTGGAGGAGTTTTGGTTGAAGACGAAGGAGAAAACGTTTGTAGGATTGTCGGACGAGAAGAAGAAGAGATTTTTGTGCAAAAAATGCGACTTGTTGTGGGAGGAGAGGCTGTTGTTGGGAGGAGGATGAGGGGGAGGGTGGTTATGGTTAGCAATGTGTAGCTGATGTAAGTTTAATGAGAGATTGGCTGCTGTTGCTTTAATGAAACCTTAATAAGATTCTGTCACGAGATGGACGAGTGTCGGGGGTGATTAATCACGTGGAGACGGATTAACCTATAGGATAGGACTGTGTTTTATACCAGAAGATGATGGAGAAGTGGGGGATGAGGGTTTCCGTTAGGGCGTTGCATGGGTTCTTTTGGACGTTTTGAAATGCTTGTAGATTGCGGAGATTGGACGGAGAAAATTGCGGGGATTTAGAAACAAGAGACTTTGAACTTGGTGGATGCGCTAGGATAGAGGAAGTGTGCAATATTGTTGAGAGGCTAAGAAGACACGCGGAAAAGAGGTGAAACAATGCGATAGAAGAAGGACATGAAGGAAGAAAAGTGAATTAGTTGGGGGAGGAATAATGACAAAATTGAAGCAAGTTTCCATGGAAGAGCTGTAGATTGTGCTAGATTGGAGGGATTGTGTAGCGTAATTGAGATGTAATTCAGGTGAGAGCTCTCGTGTGGCTTCTTGGAGAGTAGTGTGTGTGTGACATGGTGGGAGGAAATGTCGTTGATCCTGTGGGAAGATTAGTTGGGGGAATTGTGGAAAATATTTGGATGATGATGCCGGGTTGGCTGAGAGACAAGCACGTAATTGACCACAAATGTTATTTCTGAGGACAGAATGTTCTTTATGGCTTTTTTCCTGGGAGGATTGGAGGGGGATGAAATGGATGAAGTGGATGAATTTCTGTATGTAAATGACATCGACGTTGGTGGTTAGATTTTTGTAGTCGTGGTTTATTTTAGTTGAGAAAATCGTGAGCTAGAATGAGCACGGTTCAAGCCCGAGTTTTGTCTCCCAAATTTAAAATCCAGCTTTTTGTGGAGCTTGAAATTTTTGGGTGTTTGGGAGATTGGAATGAGATGGAAAGAGGACAGTGAGATTGCTTGCAGTTGAAAACTTGAGCTCCATTAAAGCTCTTAAAATGATTTGGTCGTAGCTGTGATGATTATATTCGTGATGGTTGGTCAATTGAGGTATAGACATGCGACTAAAGTCGGAAATTAGATGATTTGACATGCTGGTGATGCATGGACTTAGATTTGGGATTCGGTGTGGGAAATTTAAAAGAGAGGTTTTGCAACAAAAATTATAGCGAATTTACTATCTGGTAGCCGAAATTAGCTTAGTTCTTGGGTAAGTTAATCTCGGTAGGTGTTCCAAATAGCTGTAAGTTACAGTATGTAAGAGGTGCTCGGCATTACTGGATAAAGTTGTATGAATTTAATTTAGATTGTGTCTTTAGTTGAAGTTAATTTGGGTTGTACCTGGTTGATCCTGCCGGTAGCAGTTTTTAATGTTTTGTACGGGTTAGGCAAAGTAAGATACCACCTTGAAGGTGGAATTTATCATATTTTTGGATATATTGCTGAGAAATGTGAAGCTGTTGGAGATATTTGATTATAAAAGAGAAAATTTTTGTAGCGTTACATGAGTATTTGTCTTTGCTGTCAAATTTTCATTTTTTCATCATGTTTTGTGGAATTACGAGGTAGCCTGAAGCTGGCGATACGGTTTGACGAATTTGAATTGAATCTTAAGATTTTACAATCTGAAGACTGATTGTCTGAGGAATGTGTAAAGAAGAAGTATAAGTGTCTTTGTCTTAAATTAAAGAACGACATGACAAGACAAGAATGAGCAAGTAATTTGAAATATTTCAGAGCTTGAAGCAGTTTCTTGTGGAATTGTTCTTATTTCCAGTTTTTAAATAGGATAGATTAGGTGTGGATGAATGTGTAAGAGTGTATAGGTAATAGTGGATGGCTCTTTCTTACCGACGAAGGAGAGAACAAGTGTTGGTTTGTTGTAGCTCCATGCTGGAGGGCCTTGAACTTGAAATGTTACATATATTTCCCCTGAGGTTGATGTTGTTGAGATGGCAAAGTAATATAGAGGCTGGTATGGTTGGATTGGATTCATGGCATGAGACAGGGTTATTGAAGTTGTGGGATTTTTTCCTAGCTCCCATCAATCTACGTCGTTCAAAGAGAAAGTGAATGAGGCAAGGAAGATAGGTAGGATGGTATAGACTGACTGACTGAGTAAAAAGAGCGTGTAGGTGTTGCCTGGGAGGGAGATGAACTACAGGGAGTAAAACAGAAGCAGGATTTAGATATTCATAGAGCCTTAATTTGTGTAGTAGATTCAATAATTGAAAGGCTCAGGATGAGAAGAAAGGGATGAATTCAAGGGCTTTGTAGTCGTATCCTAATCGCTTCCAGCTTTCAATTAACCGCTACAGTCAAAGCTCTCTATATCGGTATCCCTAATAACGGTTTACTCTCTATAACGTTGACACTTGTGAGTCCCGACATCGGTCCGGCAATGAATTCTTGTAACCTAATAACGGTGTATTCTTTATAGCGGTATTTAGCGATATTCCCCTCAATAACCGTTATATAGAGCTATCACTGTATTAAAGTAGAATTTGTCCTGCACCCAGGACATAGTCAAGGCAGAACGGACATCAGCGTCAGAGTTTTTTGTAAAGGCTTTAGCTCACTAAATAAACACGTTTAATGACGTACTGCCCAGGACTTAGTGGGCCAAATATGTCCATGACTCCATGGACAAGTGCATACACCCTGCAGTAGCACAATAGGTTGAGCCGGGCATAAAAACAGGTGGAGGTTTGGAGTGATACACACCTACACGGTCGAATAAAATCAAGTCAGTAGGATGAAGGGGGATGATTGAGGATTGGCTGGCTGGGGAAATGGAATAATAGATGTAAATTATGATGACCTTTATGTTAATTTACCATGTGTGGGATGATATTTTATGTGGAATGAGAAATGAGCGGGATTGGTGCAAGGGAATGAGACTTTTGGGTGCTGCTAGGTGGGAAAGATTGCAGGACAGGTAAATGTTTGTGCTGGAAGGCTGATGGAAAGATGAAGATGCATGGAAGATGCTTTGTGCATCTAAGCTTGGACGTGTCCCTGGTTTTGAAGAGTGTGGGATTTTAATGTAGATTGTAGAGAAGTAACAACTGAAAAGAGACCAGGTAGCAAGTAAGTGAGAGAAGAGCAAGTGCAGTTAGTTTTGATGGGACAGGTGAAAAAAGTGGTGGAGGAAAAGAGAAAGGATGAGGAAGGAGGCGATGATGAGACGGTAATGTGGGGAGTGTGTGACTGTGACGAATTCGGGAAGTTTATAAAATTTGTGGTGGAGGGAAAAGCTGACCTCTTGACCGAACATCATTCGTCATAGCTGAGCAGTGTGGTGATCAAGAGCCAAGGAGCTAAGACACATGCAAGCTAGAGATGCCAGAGTTGAGAGTTGGAGGAACTTAAAAAATATGACGATGACGGAGCTAGAGCAAGCTAAAGGGTGGAGTTTAATGTGTACGGGGTGAGGGCTAATTGGTGATGTATGTTAAAGCTTTTAAAGTTGCATTACCGAGGGAAACGCTGATAAGAATAATGGGGAAAGGAGCTAATTGTAAATTAGAGTGTAAAATACGGAGCGGATAAAATGTGGATGGGAGTAAGAGGCTCTTACTAAGAGCAAGCTGGGAGATTCCTTCGAGAGCTTAAAAGTTTTAGAAGATAAAGTTATAGGTGAAAATGTTAATAGAACAAGGTTGGGAAATGGCAAGGTGGATGGAGATTGAATTGATTCTGCAGGCTGGAGGAGGCTTGATCGTGTCTTGAGCAGGCTTAGCTGACCGGTTAAATGAAGAAGGAACCAGATTGAAGATTGAGGTAGAAAAGATGCGGAGAGAGATGAGGAGCGGAGGAGCTGAAGAGCAAGTGAGGGAAGTTAATGTATTAAATGGCTTGAGGGACACCTTTGACCCTTGCCGGTTTCCTTGGGGCCAGTGGCAGTGTACGGTATAATCTTTGACAAGGGATTGTTAACTTTTTTATATGCCCACACATAGGGTAGAGGGTTTTTTTGCGGAATTTTTAAAACATCTACTACACACACTGGGTTTTGAATGTTGGCGGCTTTGTGGCATTTACGAAGACTATGAAGAGTAGTAGAGCAGAGATTTTTGTAGAAACAAGCAAATTCTAACGTGTTATACTTAAAAACAGTGTGGAATTTGGCTTTGAGGGGGTTGTGTGAGATTGTTCATAAATTTTTAAGGCTTTAAGGAATGAGGAAAGCTTTGGGCCTTAAAAAAGGTGAAGTTAAGAGGAGGAAATAACTAAACGTTTTAAAAGAGGAGAATGAGGTTAGGTGTGTTTGACTGAGACTTTGTTGAGGATTTGAATTTTTATGGGAGAGGACGTTATGGAAAATTGGAAGCTGGAGGATAGTAATTTATGTTCGGTGGAGTGGGCAGGGCGGTGTTGGCGAAAAGTGTATGCGAATAATCGGCATACTTACACGTAAATCAAGAGCAATTAAGGTGTCAGGGTTTCTGAGCTGGTGTTGGGAAGTGAAAGGTGGGGAAATGTGGGAAGTATTGCTATTGTGAGAAAGGGACATCTTCTGAGCAGATTATGCTCTTCTTTTAAAAAAAGAAGAGCATCATCTCGCCCATAAGAAGAGCCTTGATTCGTTTCTGGATTCTTGCGTGGGGAAATAATGAAGTTGTTATAGAAAATATTGACACGGAGGACACGGAGGATTTGAGATTGCGTGAAGATTGGTATTAAAAATGCGGGAATTTTCACTGTGTAGCTCTAGCTCTGTTATTAGCGGTGGCGGGACGGGAGATTCGGCAATACACGTTAGTTTTACTCAAAGAGATTTCCAAGGAGGAAAGGGGAAAAGCGATAGTTTGAAATTCAGTTGTGAAGGTTGTCAAGTGACGTAAATTACATGAGGGAGATTTGTAATCCCAAATCTCGGTGCCGAATGGTTGTGTGGAATTAGGGGGGATTAAAATTTCCCGCCTATAATTTACGTCACGTTACAACCTTCACAAGTGTATTTCAAACTCTGCAGTCTTGAAGACACGGCTGCGAAACAATCTTTGCTTAGAGGCAAGAAGAATTGCTGGGTTTTTGAAGACAGAGTAAAGGTTGTAAGACAAGAGGGTGGGCAAGCTCCGAAGGAAGGAGAGGGAAGTGGGAGATTTAAAAAAGATGTTGAAAAATTATAAAAACTTTTGATGGCACATAATAATGAGTTGTTGGAGGGGGTTCGTGTGATGTTAGTTATCCTCTCCAGTTTCTTGGTAAGGCGGGGCGAAGTTGTTTCTTTTATGAAGGTTGGTGACGTAACGTCCGTCTGTCTGTAGGCAATGCAACTGTCAAACGGATGGACAGATTTCGATGGAATTTTCACGGATAAGTAGCTAATGCATGAGGGAAGCAGTATAATTTTATTTAGCTGTGATTAATTTATTAATCAGTTACTTCAGGTTATCCAGAGGCGATTAAACAACTAGGATTGGGAAATGCTTGGATTTGGCGAAGTTTACTTGATGGAAATAAATGGATCTGATTCAAAGCTTTGTGGGATTCTGGGAATTCTTTGGATTTGTAATGCAAAATTTTGCTATAAATCATTAAGCAGAAATAGCTAAATGTCAGAGCTTGTAGGGTTATGTATACAAGTGTTGGAAGTTTTTTTACGCAAAGCACAGCTGCTGTTTATAAATTAGCGAGCTGGATTTTGCGGTTATCAGTTTCTGTAGCTTGAGTTTGGCGGTATCAGTAGAAATTTTTGGCGAAAGTTGATTCTATCTAAAAGTTCTAAAAGGTTAGTAAGGTTTGGATATAAAAACAAGAAGAGGCAGAAGGCAGACAAGTTATTCGCACATTTCTCTCTGATAAGGAATAATGATAATGTATAATGAGCCAAGATATGCGAAATATTTCTAGCTTTATCTTGTTGCAAAAATTGGTCAATCGGATGGAAGAATGGGGGAGCAGACGTCAGACATTTCTGGTTACGTACTTTTGAGTAAAAAAGTAATCTTATACGATGGTATTTCATGCTCGTTTTCTCCATTCGACCAGAAGGGCACTAAAAATTTAATGTGTTGTTAATAAGTATGCGGGAATTCGTTTGGAATTTTGGCAACATGCGGTAAAGGTCTGTCGGATCAACTTATAGCTACCGCACATTGGAGGATGGAATTAGGGATGCGTGCTTATAACTTGTTTCGATATGTTTACAGATATGATTTAATGTGGAAAAACTTGTTTAAATTAGCATGGCTTTTACGGAAAGCTGGATCTGATGTAATTTGGCGAAGACGATGGTGGCGTAAAAGCTTTTACAGTAGGAGAAGAAAGGTAGTAGCAGAATCAGCGAGGACGTTAGATGAAGATGAGCAAGTGTTATTGAATGCTAATAATCAACTTGGATAAACGGAGTTTTCTAACCTCCGTAACAATAACCAACTCATATGTATTCGTAATTGTAAAGTAGCTGAGAGAGCTGAGGACCAAGATGAAGTTTTTAGAGTGGTTTTATTATTATTCTGCGGAACTTTTGAAGTAAGCGGTGGATAGTTTCTCCGAGTCTGCAAGATTGTAAAAGATAATTGATGGCCACATGGAAGGATTTTTTGACTTTGGCTTCAAAGTGCTGAGGAACTGAGGAACTGAGGATTAGAGTATTGAAGACTTGAGATAGCAGTAGCAGTAATAATTACAACTTGTACACACAGGGTTGCTAACGTTTCTGGATTCTTTTGTTGCAGATCTGGTCGAAGTTCACGGAACCGGGAGGAGCCATTACTGGAAACCCCTGAAAGCGGTCATGGGAGTGAGATAGAAGCTATGGACCAAATGTCGCCGAGTACGCATCTACCTCAAGAGGTTAACGGAAGGGGTGGAGGAGGCGGGGGCCTGAGGGGCGAAGGTCATGAGGCAATTGAAGTTCAAATTTTACCACAGGTACTGAAAAGTCATTTTTTGAGCTAATTATCATAAATATACATAATGGCTTCTGCTTTATTGCAGTTGAAGTAGCTTTTGAATAGGTTGAGCTTGTGCGGAGAGGATTTATGAAATATTTTGGGGTCGGTAATTGAAATGGGTAAAATTTAAATTGTCGTCGTCGTTGTCGACGCTTAAGTTAAAGTAGTTGCGGTGAGTGATTCAAGCGTTATAGCCGCTGGCCTAATGGACTTTCAATTTGAGCTTCAGTTTGTAGCCCGGCAAGGAAGATGGGAAGCTAGGAGGAAAGAGGGAACAGATTTATGAAATGCGAAGCGAGGAAAGACGGCTCTAAAATCTATTTGTATGGTAAACAGTTGAAATCATGAGAAGTTGAGAATTAGTTGGAGAAGAAGAAGCTAGCGGATGAAGTGCAAAAAGGTTGGAGAGGTAATAGGTTAGCTAGTCATTCAATTGTCATATTTCAATAGGGCTGTGGGAGCTTACTGAATGCTGATTAAGTGCATCTTGTTAGCGTGGAGGAAGAAGATGAGGGATTGAGAAGATGTATAAGATGCGGGGATTATTTGAAAGGTGAATTGAATTAGTCGTAGGAATATAAACTGAGAGTTGAAGTCAAAGTCGGAATGAGAGGCTGCCATAAATGGACAGAGGATGGAATTGAATTTAGGGCGTACAACTAATAGTAATTAAGAATGTTCAGTCATCTAGCTTGCCTGTAATTAGCTGGTTGGCATCTTGGAGTCTAGGCCAAGTGGCCTAAGTTAGTTGGCTGAGCGTCCTGGTCTTAAGACGCTGAAGCTGACAAGCTGACATGACGGGGCTGTGAAGGAAAGCATGCGGAAACTGTTGATGAGTTATAAATAATTATATGCTGAGGGTGGAGAAGGATTGAATATTGTTTAGAGGGGCCGAGTGTCATTGGCTGTCATTAAAATGTTAATTGTTGGAATGGGTAAATTCAATTAGTATAGGATTACAATTAAAAGCCGGTGCGTCAAATTCTTTTGAGAGTAGACAGTAGAGGGATTGGAATCGTTTTAGAGGAGGGGGAGTTGTAGATGTGCTTGAGCTGATGCCGTGCGTAAAAGCATGCTTTTGAATTTGGAATTCCAAGAGGATAATTTGAATTAATATTGGATTGAATTTCAATTATACAGGATGACGGTTGGGCGGATACGGCAACAGCTGTCACTGGTAATACTTCGGATAGGTCAAATTCCCCTGTTGGAAATAATGGGACAGCTAATAGTATTAAATGGGCACAAATGCCTCCGTCTGAAGATGCCTCAGTCAAATTAAGTTGGTGTCAAAGGTGAGATTTGGATTTAAAAATTTGTATTCTCTGCAGAATTTTGGTTTATAGCCGGTGTAGAGTGGGATTTGAGCATAAAGATTTCATTGAAGGGTTTTAAAATGTAATAACTTGGATTGTTTGTAAATGAACAGGTACACGGGGTCGTTGGTGGGAGCTGGTATCGTAGTATTGGCTGCTGCAAGTCCGGTTTTGATGGTTGTTGGTCACCGTGTGGGACTGCCGTCGACTCGGCCTATAATAAATGTTCGGGAATGTGGTCCTGAATGCCACGCGTTTCTTATATCCCTAGCTGTTAAATTGATGGTACTTTTTGGAGCAATATGGGCAATTTTTTGGAAATCTTCACCAGCGACCATGCCACGCATCTTCTTCTTTCGTGCCATCACACTTCTTCTTGCCTTCCTTGCTGCCTTTACCTTCTGGCTGTTTTATTGGGTGAGTTGGCAAGGATTACGTTGTTGTATTGTATTGTAAAGGGGTTGGAAGAAGTGGGAAGCAGTGGCTCTATTACGTCGGCTCTGAGATTTGAGAACTGGCCGCCGCGGGATTCTTGTAAGGATTAGTGAGGAATATGTCGGGTTGGTGAGAAAATTTGGGAAACGGGGAGAAAAGGAGAGAGGGAGATGCAGAGCGTGGGAGAAATGTTGGAACTGTTTTTTACTAGGGTTTACGACAGATTATTATCGTTATTATATCTTATTACATGCGTCGCTCTCTCTGGTGGTGCTGGAAGGAGGGCTGGAAAACTCGGGTGGGATTTTTCCAAGGGATTTTTAGCAGTAAAAGCCCGAGGAACGGTTTTGGACCGGATGCCGGGCGGGAGAAGGATAAAGATAAAGGATTTTTACTTTTTAGACAGCAATTAAACTAAAAGAAGTATCTTTGTGGGGGATTTTTGGAGGTTTGTGAGGCAGAGGGCGCAGGAAGCGTAGAGCGTAAAAGAAACGTAGTCAATTAGAGGGACGTTTTTGGAATTTAATTGAAGATGACAGACAAAAGAGTCGGGGTGATGAGGTTTTGTGAATTTACCGTTTGTCTTTGGATAATTAGTGGGGTGGGGGATGGGTTAATTGTTTGTTTGTGGGTATTCAATTTAAGATGACCAAAATTGGTGGGAGGCTAAGGAATTGAGGGTACACATGAGAATGATTAAGATGATGGAGGATAATTAGGTTTAATGGAATCTCTGATGAAGTTATTTAAAACGAATTATTTTAACGAATAATACAAGGAGGAGGAGGAGACTGGTGGTGGGCGGTGGAGAAAAGCGGGATTTAAGACTTGCAGAAGAGAGGGTATGAATCATGGCTCTTGATAATGGCTACATTAGGCATTTTAGGCAATGTTAAAGGCGTTTAAGGGTTTTATCAGGCTAAGGGCTTAGGGTGCAAGAAGAGTGAAAGCCAGCTAAAATGTATAAGAGAAGATGGAAGAGAGGATTTTAAGAGGATGCGGGAAGAATGATTACCTAAATTACAGTGATGATGATGAAGGTTTAAGAGTTTTAGTGTCTGGCTTAATAGGATGAGAGGATGTTGGCTGAATGCTGGGAAGAAGAAGAGGATTGAGATGATGGGAGATAGAGGCTGATGATGAGATTTAAAAGATTTAGGATGTTGGTGAAATTGCTGACATCATTCTAATTAACATGTTATGGTTCTAAAATGCAATGCTAAAAAGAAGATGAAGTTCTAGTAAGCTTCAGAAAGAATGGAGGATTTAAGGAAGTAAAAAGATGTGGGGAGAGTGGACGGTGGAGGTGGTTGTATTTTGTGAATGAGCTATTTTTTGTTTATAAATTTTGTTTATTAGCAATTAGGAGGATTGTCATGTTAATGTCGGATGTGGAGGATGATTGTTATTTATGTTTGTATGATGCTTGCAGGTACGGGCGGAAGGGGACGGGGATTTGTCGATGGTGGCGGCGGTTACTTTTGCCAGTGGTCTTGCGGACGCGCTATTAGCCATACATTATCTTGGAGTTTTACTCACAGAAGTCCGTCATGTGTCTCCGCAATTTCAGGTAAGGAAGAGTGGATCCAAGATGTGGTGGATGTGAAACTGGGAGTGCAAGAAGTGGATGTTGGTTTTATTGTTGCTGCATGAGCTTGTCAAGGTCAGGAGGCGCGCGGGAGTAATTTATGAGCGCTAAGGCTGAGCTGGGTCGGGTTGGATGGAAAGCGCAAAAAGTCGGGGATACAAGGGAAATTTTTCAAACTTGGTAGGTATTGTTAGGTATTCGCTAGGTCTGGTGTCTAGAGGTAGGAGAAACTCTTGCGAATTATTATAAAGCCGCTAAATGGAAACAGAAGACTGGAGGGTTTTATGACAGAGTTTGTAGCTATTTAAAAATTTTATTTGTTAGAAACTTAAAAAGTGTAATTATAAGGTCGCGTTTTTGTGAAAAAGTGGTCGCCGTGTGGGTCTTTGAAGAAAATAGACTATGATTTTAGGCAATAAAATCCACGCACATGGCCAAAGATTTTGCGTGCTAATTAACCGTGGGGCTGGAAGCAGACTTGGGAGACAGGCGCGGTGTTAGCGGGATTTTCGGGGGGAAGCTACTTGGGATTCATGACGGTTGCTGAAGTTTGTTGGCCAGTCTGCAGAGGAGGAGGTAAAAATCTGCGGGAGGCTGGGAGGACGGATTGCTGGAGGGATGTGCGTGCGTGAGGTTGGCGGAAGACGTGTCGGTGAAGAAATATGAATGCGTGTAGGAGTATTTTCTACGAAGTCGTAGTCAGGGACTGGGGGAGTTGATATTAGAAAGCGAATGCAAATGAGTTGAACTTAATAGAGTGTAAACTAAACGTGGTTGGAGTTAATCATTAGCTGGAGGAAATAAGCGCGTGTGAAGAAGGCTGATGCTTTTGCGTGGAGCTTTTGGATTGTTGCTGGCTGCGGCTGTTGTGGGGACACGAAGTTTGTTGGCTGGTTCTTTGAGCAAAGTTATAAGAGATTGTTTGAATATGAAATTGTTTTGGCTAACAATCAGAAAAAATAGGAGAAATGAATGAGGTAGAGGAATAATAAGGGAATTATGATAGGGAATTGGTGGTGTACAATGTAGGGAGATGACGAGGATTGAAAGTGCAAGTTACTATATGTGGAGGGTTGAACTCAAGAGAGGGTTTGATTTATGAGACGGGCTGAAGATGTATGAGGTGTCGGTGTCATCAATAATAATAATAATCACGTAGTGTGTGCGGGATTGTGATTGTTGTGGTTTAGCTGGATGAACATTAGGGAAGATGCATGGATCAGAAGTTTTCATATCATACGTTGTTGGCTACGTTGGCAAATTTTAAGGAAGGTTTGAAAGTGGAGGGATGGAATTAAATAGGAGGTGGAGACGGGGAGGATTGTATTAAATCCGAGTTATGGCTGTGGGTATTGGATTCTGCGCTGCGCTGGCGCTGCTGAAGCTGTTCGAGCGTTGGCTATTAGAATAATTCAGCTATGGATATTGTATTGATCCTAGGGTTTTTTTGGATGAATATTGTCAATACTTTTTGTAAATGCAGGGTTTGAGCTAGAGCTGTAATAAGCGCGCGCGCGCTCTTTTGTGTGTGGCGGAGGCTGAAGAATAACACGGAGTTGCATATGAAAATGGATTTAGAGATTAGCAATTTGTTGATGGTTGTTTTTGTATGCTATTGCATTGCAGATCACAGCCGTTCGATCGCCGGACGGTATTTCAAAGCAATGGACGATTGGATCGCTGAGCATCCAGAGGGCGGCCGTGTGGGTTCTGCAGCATTACTATGCAGAATTCCCAGCTTATAATCCGCATTTGGACCGTCTGCCAAGCCTGAGGAAAAGACATGCTTCAATTACTAATTCAAATGCAACTTCCTTCAAGTTCTACGACTTCGACGGTGTACCTTCTTCCTTTACACCGGTAAGTCTTGGTGCAACAACCAAGTTTGATTCTTCTCTTGCTGTTGAACTAAAGTATGACGGAAAGGCTATCATATTCTGCATCTTGTTGGATTGTCGGAAGACCGGTGGAGGCTTAGCGTGGAGCCTTGTGAGTGAGTATGCATGTTGGAGGACGGTGATAACATCTTGGGAAGAAGATGAAAGAATTATTATGTGTGTTTGTGTGGGTTTTGTGAATGGGATGGGGCTCGTCCAGTTTACAAGGAAAGGAAGGGGCATCGGATAGGGAACGTTTGGAGGAACGACGAGTTGGTGCTAGGTTTTGTAAGGTTGGCGCTGACTAACCTTAGGGAATTTTATTATTATGATGATGATAAATGGGACAGATTCCTTGGGATTGTGGATGAGGAAGCTACAAGCTTCGGCATTCTCTAAAAGCTGGTTGGTGGAGTGCGAAGGGGTAACTGGAAATTCTTCTATAAAAGTGTGACACATCACACACTTGATTCCTTATTAGAGAAAAATTTTTATCAAAGGCTGGAGGTGTTAAAAATTGGGGTGTCAAAAGCTACGGCGATTTAAATTTTTAATAGTGAATCAAAAGCATAGTCATTTTTCATCAATCCTTGACATAGACAGATGCGGCATGGTTAGTTGCTCTTTGGAGTTGTGTTAAGCTGTAGTCAGGAGGTCAGCTTAAGGGATTAGAGAGGAGAAGAAGAGGGGAGAAAATCGGATGCAATTCCAATATAGGGACGACGTAGTATGGAATTGGCGAAGATTTTTTAAAAAAACATTTGATACAAGTGTAGAGTCAACTTTGTTTAAAAGCGAATTTATGTCCGAACAATTTAATTTTGACTGATTAAAAGAAACAAAATTCAAAGTACAGCTACGAGGTAGGTGTAATTAATTATTCGTCAAGCATTTGCAACATGTTCAAACCGGATGACGGATATTCGGATAGTTGGTTGGAAACACCCTGGCTCAATGGCATTCCCCAGGACTTGTATAAATCGTATAGATTTTTCTTGACCATCTTGGAGAATCTGATGACCCACATGTCCATTTTCTCCTGGTTATTCTTGGGAAGTTGTGCATCTGTAAGAAGCTGGTATTCTGCAAAGACTTTCGTGAAAGGCTCCCAACCATAAGCCTTTTGAAGTTGAATGTAGGTGAGGAGAGCTAGCCAGGGGTCATCTTTCCACAAGTTCCAGTCTTTGTTCTTTTTGACATAGTTGTTGATTTTGGTGCGAATAGTGCTCAAGCTCAAATCGCTTCGAGTATTCCGGCTAGAGATACCAAGAACCTTGTCGTATATGTACAGAACCATGACGTTATTGGTGACTTCTCCAGTTCCATCAAAAGTCCATGCTCCTCTCTGAAGGTTGTGACCTAGCTCGTGGAAGTGACCCCAACTTCCTGACTTTTGAAGGCGGGTTAAATTAAGAGAATAGTCGATACTGCTCATGTAATACATGATGGGATAGCCGCTGTGCAAATCCCCTATGCTGATTTGAACATCGGGAACGAAGCGTTCTGGACGGTAGCGATCACGTGGAATGTTAACGAAATCAGCGAGGTGGTCTTGAACCTTGTCCCAATAGTCGAGGAGGGGTGTGGGGTCGTCCAGGGTTTTGATGGTTGAGGAAGGTACGGCGATGATGAGCTTTTTGGACTCGAGCTCCGCCCAAGGGGCGGGGTAATTTCGGATGGTTTTCCATTCCTCTGGTGTGGTTTTTCCCTTGACAAAATAAGGGGCTTTGACAGCTCCAGTGATGGAAAAGGAGATGGGCTCGTCGCCATAGGTAATGCCTTTGGAGCTATAGATGATGATGGGTCCGCCGTAAGGGCTGTTGAGAGTGGCGACGCCGTTGATAAGAGGGGTCCATAACCAGATCTTTGGTGGGCGGTTCCAACTATCTTTTTTGGCAATGTTGTCATCATGAATTCCGATTAGGAGCCAGAGGAAGGAAGTGTCTGGAATCTGGGGAGAGGAGACTCGCATTTCGATGACACTACCCGCTGGGGCGTATAAACCTGTGGAGTACCATGCGTTCTGATGTTGTACAGCATTTACTTGGGTCGGAGCTGAACTGCGGGATGGTTCGTACTGAGGACCTGCAGGGCCCTTGCCTGCGCATCGGTTCTCTTCACTGGTGAAGTAACGGTTACCAGGGATGGTTCCATCGGTTGGGTCAGTGTACCAGCTGGGTTTGTTGAAGGAGATTTTGACAGTATGGTTTAGCCTGCCCTTGGTGAAACCGAAGCGACTGGTTGGTACGAGACCCGGGAAGATGGAGCTGGTGGGATGTGGTTTAACGTCGGTTGGTTTTAAAGCGCCTACAGCAGCATGAAATGTCTGAAGCTTGAACTTATCCAGCGGAGATGTGACCGGTTTAGCTTCTGTTGGTACCGGTTGGTCCTGAACGTTGGTTAGAGTTAAGAGGTCTTGGTACTCGGGAATGGTGCTGAAATGCGCCCTTGGTATGTTTAATGCTGCTGTTTCCAAAACAGTAATAAGTTTCGTGACGTCATCACCGATGGGACGGGCTCCGGTGAAGGTAGCCTTTAGCTTCGCCAAGGCTTCTGGAAGTGTTATATCAACTAGGTTGGTTAAAGAAGCATTGAATGAGACGCCCGGGCCGTTTTTTCCTGCATACGACCCCTTCCACCAGACAAAGCCAAAGTCTTTGGCAATGATGTTGGCGGGATAGTTGGTTGCAAAGTCTCCTACGACATCGCCAGTATGAGCCCACGATGTGGCGGCGACAATTAAACCCTTGCCCTTGCTCAAGTAGTTCTTAAGCAGGGAGACACTGTCTAGTGGAACAAATGTGGGGATGCAAATAACATCGTATTCGTCAAGGCCGGTGGCCTTGGCCAAATTCCAGTACCAAATGACTTTGACTGTTACACCAGCGCCCTGTAGTAAGGATACCAGCGGTTTGTTCTCGCTGCCCATAACTAAGACAGCCTTCTTGAGCGACGCTCCAGCGGCCCAGCGGAAAACGTTGAGGATGAAAGCATTCTTGTCCGTTGGTTGATCTTGAATTCCGTCCGGATTCATGAATTGATTGTGAGTGAAACCAACCATTCGAGCACTCCCATTTCGACCAGCGACACCTACTGGAAGGAGGATCGGGCTGTCGTACACACCGGCAAGGATCGGGAAACTGGTGCCGTAGGCGGACAAGAATGTTGCAGTACCGTCACAGCTAACAAGTTTGATGCCATTTAAAATTTGTTCTTGGTCAGCTAAGAAGTTGGAAGAAATGCTTGATTAGTATTTGGCGCTCGTAGGTTGCGTGATTTGATAGGTTGCAGCATGAACAGATTACCGTTCAGAGGTTGAACATCGGTAGCTTCATGATCTGCGAGTCGGCTTTCGTTGGTCCAACGGACGTATTCCCGACTGCTCCTCGGATCAACTGGAATAAGTAGTAAAATTATTATTATTCACTGGTCCGTAGAGCAAGTCAGGCTAAATGACTTGGCGAAAGAAATGTGAAAAAAAATCGATTAATGAAATTAGGGAAAGGTTACGAAATTCAGGTTGCGCTGCTGCTAAAGTAACGAAAGCGAGTAGCGGAAGATAGGCGACCATCTTGCGGATGGTATATTGGCTGAATCTTGTTTTAAATTGCTCGGTAAATTCTAAAGTAAACTTTTTGAACAGGCTGAAAAAGGTAGCGAAGATTGATGGAAATTTCGGGGGGAACATTGTTTTTATAGTGCATTTTCAAACTGATCAGGAGCGTCGCAGATGTTAATTTGAACAATTAAGTGGTTCGTTACAAGCTGTGAAAACCGTTTAATGCTGGAGAAGATGCGACAAATGATGCAATCAACAAAAGGTATTTTTTGGAATGTCTGGAAATGCTGTAGAAATTATATTTTAATTAGTGTCTGCGTTGAGTCATGGAAATAACGACTCAGTTAATAAATAGCGGGCTGTGGGCTGTGTCAACAGTAGTCTAGCTCCTACGGGAAACATGGAATTGCCGTTGCAATCATATCAATAACAGGGTGGCTTGTGGCTATTTTATCCAGAAGACGATGACGATAAAATACAAAACCACATGTTTGCATTAAAGCTAAACATTTAATTAGACGTAGGAGCAATATTTTATTTTATGTAGCGATAATCGTAAATGTAATGTGCTGGCATAATGATATCTGTTATAACATGAAATTATAAAAGATGATGTTATGGGAAACATATAAAAGCCCGGTTTAATTAATGTAAAGATGGTAGGATCCATCACTAACAACTGTTTAGCTCATTTCAAACCATCAATGCCACGTTTGCGCACAAACGGATGGACGGACGGACGGATAGCATTCGATCTCTCTAGGAACTGTCCTGTGCACAGACGGACAGCACTCGATCTCCCTAGGAAGTGTCTCGGACACTTGATAACTCGTCTTGATCGATTGCCTTGATTCAATCGATTAAGATTGAGGAGGGATGAGGATTTGCAAGGAAGTTGGCTTGGCTCTTCTTGGAGTAAATTGTGCACAGAGGCTTGATGTATGCAAATTGACGCCGGGCTGATAAACAGCATAGACTGAATACAGAAATGTGGATGGATTCGATGAGTATGAGACTGAAGCAGAGCCTGAGGAAACACGAGAATTGCAGCAATAATTTGTGACATGAATTATATTAGAGGCCAAAGTGTTAAGGAGAGAAGTTTGAAATCTCGTTAATCTGACAGAGAATCTTGGGTAATTCAAAGATGGAAGGGTGTAAAAACGCTGAAATTGAGGCACTTACAAAGAGTTGTTGTTAGGTTTAGTCGGGGTTTTTCTTGAAATGAGCCAAAGGACAGGAGTGAGTTTAAAAAATATGGATTTGAGGTTCATAGCAAAGGAAAAACAAAACTTTGAAGGTAAGAAAGCAAAGATACAAAATCGATAAGCGTCAAAAGCACTAGGTTTTGCGATTACAGTGAAAGGTTTACAACGACAGGACACGGTTTTGTAGGTGGCGTTGGTAGCGGAAGAATGACGCTTTGACGCTGGGAGCGTGATAATGATTTGAAGCCCTGGTTTTGCTCTGGTTGATGGATAATTTAAAAGTGACACGTGATTGAGCCATGACTTATTAAGCTGATCAAGTCCGGCGTGTGTACTTGTGATAACAATAATTTTGAAATAAAATGAGGGGTTTTGGTCGGAGACACACAGACACACACACACGGATTTGCATTATTCCCAGTTCTTCCCTGAGAGGAAAGAACTGATTGATGGGAAAGAATCGTGATCTCATTTTTTAAGGTTAGCCTGCACAACGGGTAGAGAATAAGAAGGATATGGAGAGATGAAGCCGAGAGAGATTCTTTTAAAAGTATCTTTTGACTCTGAGCTCTTGTGAAGCTGGAGTGCGGAAATAGTGTAGAGAGGAAAATGGTTGAGGGTGAAACGTTGAAGAGGTTTTGGCACGATCCCTCTTTGTTTGCTTATTGCTACTTAGCGTATATTAGTAGTTGATATTGTGTACTCAAGAGAGGATGATTTAGGAGTTGAGGATACACGCGTATAGAAGTTGGAAGTAAAGTGAGAAGAGAGTGACATGCTGGTGACTCGGTGGGATGGAAATGGATACTTGCACCTGTTGGATGAATCCGTATCGTATTTCTTCAAGGGGTTTTGCTTACATTTATTATAGAAGAATTGAATTATTGTTGCGTGTATATATATTTGTAACCCTTAGAATGGGGAATCATCTTGTTCCATTATTATGCTGGCCGTACTGCTGAGGATCAAGGATGAAGAGGAGGAGGAGGAGGAGGGGATGAAGGATGAAGAAGGGGGAAGATTAGGCATAAATTTGTGATGGCCGGAGGGAGGAATTTTCTCCGCTTATATTCTTCATCCCTTGCAAATGGACTCTACGTGCCATTGTTAAGTTTTGGTTGAGGGGGAAAATATACTAGGGAATTTGTATATTATGTCTTGAATTTATATAAGTTTGCTATCGGAAAGGCATGCAAATATTAGCTCTCTTGTTCTTGAGGAGAAAAAAACCGTAGAGTATATAAGCTCCATGAAGAAACCGCAATCCCGGGAAATTAATGACTTGTAAATACGTATCATCCGTCAACGACAATGCAATAATACAAATTGCTCTCGTAGTACGTGTTTATTGGTCTGTGAATATTTGAAATTGTTCTCGAGAACATTATGCAATTTCGTGAACGTTTTGGAATGAATGGAGGGGGAAAGCTAGGGTGAAAATAATACGCAAAGTCATAATATTTACAAAAATGAGTAGGGCGCATAGCGGTCGGAGAAAATGATTATGATTCGTGGAGCGCTATTTAAAGTTGTCGACAAATTCAGGAACACATGATTAAGATAAATGGTTCACACGTTGCGTGGAGTGAATTCAGTACTTTTGAAAATCGTGCCAAATATGAGGTCGTGCAGAATTGTATGCTTGATTTTTGGCTTGTAAGATGAAATGGAGTTGATTGACATGATTTTGGAAGATACGATTACTATAAATGAAGCGAGGGCCCTGTGGTGGAGTGGTTACAGTTCCGGACTCAGTCGTAACTGGGTTCGAGCCTAGACCCTCACCGGGAAGCCATGCTAATCCTACTCTTCTATCTACTCGGCTCAGTGAAACCTCCAGGCTCTGGGAAAGGAGGTGGTACGGGGTAGATATAGGGAGCGGGTGCTTCGTCCACCACTGTCCCGTTGTGACAGGCTGGTTGAAAAGTCACTCCCCGGAGAAGAGCTACTGGTGATTAGAATTGGAAGCCAATAGTAGATAGAGCCTCGCGATGGACAAAGGGACTTGGTGCAAACCAGCCGCGATGGGCCGAAATAATGTGCCTAGTCGGCGCTGTCTAATAAACAGCATCCCGAAATACATTTACACACTATAAATGAAAGCTGGAAATGACTCAAGTTCAGCAGTTGGTTGATTTGCATATGTACGAATGTAAAACGGTTAACTTGAAATGTACATATTTTGGAATACACATTTATCTATATAGAACTGACATTTGTCCAGATGGATTCGATGTTCCAGTGATTATGGAGAGAAATGGATTTTTTTCCAAATCGATAAACGTGTGGGCAGATGGTCAAGGATTGGAAGTCGTTATTTAAAAGACTGTGTGTAGCTTTTGCCTATGTCTACACGGATTAAAAGTGGGTGTAAGGATAAAGGAAAGAAATAACAAGGAAGATACATTGTGTAATGTGTGTGTGTGACTAGTGAAACAAGAAAGGAGGAATAAGCTATGGAGTTGAGTTGGAGTTGATTATTATTTTACAAGGTGGGATGTTCCGAAAGAAGATGAGACTGATTTGTATTCAGAGAAGAAAGGAAAAGACATTGAAATTTATAATTTAATTTACTTAGATGTGTACGTCCACAGTACACAGACATTAGGGAAGCTGAGGTCCTTTGAAAAATGTTGTTACAGATTCTAAGGAGGAGCTAATTGGAGGAAGTTGAGAGTGTGCATCCGTTTCTTCTCATCTCTTCTACAGAAGCCAAAGCCGGGAGATGGATAATGTAAAAGATTTGCGAGATTTGAGCGGACAATTGATGAGCTAAGGGGGGAGATGTGAAGAAAGAGAGCTGAGGGATAAAACAAAAGAGAATGATGTAGCATTAAATATTAGTGAGAGAAGGGGTGAATTATAAGAAAAATGTTATCAAGCTTTTAGACACAAGCCAGAAATGGGTAGAGAGGGCTCCTCCCATGTGTGGTCGGAAGATGGGTTCATGAAGAAGATAGAAATCAGTTGTTGAGACGTTGGAAGTTGACTGTGAGCTCCTCATTAGGAAGTTGTAGACAATTATCTGTTTAGAATCCGAGAGATTCCCGGCTGCCAAGTTGACTTTGCGGAGTAGACATAATAATTTGCGATTTGGACTGCTATGGCTGGGACGTGAAAACTGCTGTCTTCGAGGAGGAGGCGGGTAGAAGCGGGGAATGAAGCAGTTTCCACCTGCTCTCAAGTACCAAGATGGAGTTTAGCTAGTTTGTAGCGTGTAGCTTAGCTACTTTGCATTCTTTCAATAATCCCAAACGTTTGATCCTGGATGGGCTCTAATTCCAGTAATTAAATATAATTGTGTATTGAGAAAAGAGGATGGCTGGGGGAATCTCGGGGAAGATGCGCGGCGGTTGTTATAAAAATTTAGACGATATTAATCGCGTTTTAAATTACTGTAGGTGTGTCAAGGAAGGAGTTGAAGTTGTGAGCAAATCTTTTATGCAATCTGGTGATACTTGGTTTGTATTGCCTCTGGATTAAGCTGAGGATCAAGTAGCAGTCCGTGTGGGAGAAAGGAAGGCGGGTTGATGGCTTGGTTGAATCGGTGTGTGGTTAGTGGTGGTGGTGGTGGAAGGCAGGTAGGTAGCGAAACTTTTATGGATGTTTGTTGATAAGGTGAAATGTAAACAGAAGATGAAGAAGGCTACAGGTGATGAGGAAACACTTATCTTAGATGAAACTATACAAAGCTGTGATAAACTTGTGATAGGAAGAGAAACACGGATGAGGAGGACTGCGATAAGGAGAATCGTTAAATGTGAGTTAAACGATGATTTTGGCGCCATGTAAATCGTTTGCTCGGAGAAACTGGTCAGAGATTATAAGCGCTGAGGAGGGAAAGACCAAAAGGGAAGAAAGAATGTGTGAGATCGGATGGGATTCGGTATGTGCTGATGGGAAAAATGGAGGAATCAGGAAGCAATTCAAAGGGTTGATTAGATAATTTAATGTTCTTAAAGAGAAACGTTAAGGATTAAGTTTAAGAGCGTTAAGGGAATCGTTAAAGGGATTCACATGGACACAATACGTGGTACATAGTCATGCTTCCAGCTTGTCCGGATTTCTGAGGTCTGCTGGCAAAAGGGAGGTAATGAAGGGAAACTGCGTGAATCGGTTTAAAGAGCGCCAGCGGCAAAGGCATTAATTTGATAGGCGTAGCTGGAAAATGCTGAGAGATGATGAAGCTTGGTGCATGAAGAGATTATAGGACGAACATGTATAAATGCATTGTCCTTAATTCGAAAGTTCATTGATTTGGGGTGGTTTCAAGGAGGAAATGTTCATAAGCTTGTTTTTTGGCCATTCCTTGAGGGATTTTACGAAAGAATCAAATTACAGATAATATTATCATTGTGTTTGAGAGAAAAGTGGAATTTGTTGAGGAGGAAGTGAAATATACTAGAGAATATGACTGAGACTGAGAAAATGGTTGTATTGATGGAGCGATAAAAGTTGGTATGGTTATTACAGGTGTGTGTAGAAAAAGATGTATGATTTCATAGCGGGTATTAGTTTGCGGAGAAAATGGCGGATTGGTCGAATGCAGTTTGAAGAGGAATGATGGATTAGAAGAGGTTAAGAAGAAGGGTTAAGAGAGAGAGGGTATAAGATGCAGAGGAGAGACGGGGAGAGCAGAAAAAGTTGATGCAAAAAAACTTGCATTATAATCTATGGCAGAGTAATGAAAAATGTTATGGGTTTTATAACTGAATTAAGTTGATTAAATTTTATGGATTTATTTTGTAGAGTAACTGATGATGATGAGTTAGGTAGGAGCAGAGATTTTGAGCTTGTTGGCGTTAATTATAATTTTGAATTTAGCGGTTTGAATAATTTGAACATTAAATTGATACGAGTGTTTGATAAGGAAGGATGGAGCGATGGATGGAAGGTGGAAGTACGAACAGAAGCGGTTGTAGCGTGCAATGGCTGTTGCATTGGTTAAAAGAAGATGCGAATTGAGGATTGCATATGCTGGATTATTAATGCAAGGCTTTTGTTTGTATTTTCCAGGGAGGACGGTTATCTCGACGAGGACTCTCTCACAACGAGAGGTTTTACGAAGAACATGAATTTGAGAGGCGCGTTCGAAAGCGGAAGGCGCGTCTTGTTACGGCCGCTGAAGAAGCCTTTCAACATATCAAAAGACTCCAGGATGAACAAGGTGAGAGGGAAAATGATTAATTAGTGTATACGTGGACACTTGTAGTTGGAGGTGTGAACTATGCGCTGTTAGTGTGTTAGCGCTCCGCGCTTTATGTGGCAGTGGTTCTCTAATAATCCGGAAGCTTTGGCAAGGAAAAAGCTATAAGAGAAGGGTGAAGATGCTGGCTATGATGTGGCCGTGGCAAAGACAAGGGGTTAATGAGAATGATTGAAGCGTTTAATAATAATCTCGTGGGTTTTTATGAAAGTTTTAGCGAAACTGATTTAAGCGCAAGGCGTAGAAAAGACTCATCAACTCGTGGAGCGAAACATGACTAAATACTCTTTAGCTCCACGGATTTTTTAGAGCTTATAAACGAAGATGCGTTGGAAACGTTGACGTTAGGAGGAAGAGGCTATGTGGAATTGAAGACGAACTACGTGGATGTAAGGTTTAGAATAGGGGACACATTGAGCTGGTTGTAACAAGTAAGAGCGGGGAGCTTATGCTGACATTGTGTATGAAGGTGTTGTTGATAGGATTAAGAATGTGATTAAAGGATGAGGAAGAGATGATGAAGGGAAGAGGAAGGAGACGAAGAGCTTATTTGATGGTGGATGGTGTTGGGGTGGAGGGAAAAAAATCCGGTAGGCTAAATGGGACGAGCTGAAAGGGAATTTTGATTACACGGATTTCACGTCACGCTACATCTTTTTGGAAGACTTGGACTTTTTGTCCTCCTTAAAAAGTTGAATCCACGGGTAATTGAATTACCAAGAAATGTGTTGTACAGGATTGAAAGAGCATGCATAGATGAGTGTTGGAGATGCAAGAATCTTGCAGCAAGATAAGGACAGGAAGGAGGTTGATGGGAAATTGGGGAGGTGTGAAAATTTCAGATTGGGATTTAAGAAATTGGGAAGAAATGAAAATTAATTAAGTTCAAAAGGTTTGCAAACAGGGAGGAGGAGAGCAGGACTAGGATGTGAATTAATCAGAAAGATTTTTGTGGGTTAACTGAAGAAATCACGCTTGAAATTGGCAGATAGAATCAAGCAATAATTCTGGTGCTAGGCAGTTAAAAGTGTTTCAAGTTCATATGAACTTAATTGAAATGGCTGGAATTACTTGGTTTGAAAAGGGGATGAAATGAGCGGGATGAATGAAATTAATTTCGGTTCATGAGCAGAAACAATTTCAAGGTTGAATACAGATTGATTGGTGGAAATTTTAATTTACAAGAGCATCTTTCTCGCGTGAGAGTGTAGATGATAGAATCAGTTTTGTATTTAAAAAATTAATGAATAGTGGTGGATTGACGAGGGAGAGGGCGTGCGAATTTTGTAAACAAAGATGTCAGTATGAAGAGCGCACATGTGTGATGTGAGAAAAAAATATTTACAGGACAGGAGCAAGAGAGAAGCCCCGGTAAAAACGCAGGAACGGAACACGGTTTGCAGCAGATGGCGCAGAAGTTTAAATGCTCATTGAAGATAATTTTGAAATGATTTTTGGGAATTGAAAAGATTCATTGATGCAGAGAGGAGGAATGCGGCTATATGGTTTCTACCTGACTGGGGGGAATATAATAGAGGAGGATACACAAAGAGGAAGATGGGGGATGATTGGGGGATGAAGAGATAGCAGCGTGTAGAAGAGAAGCTGATAGAGCTTAAAAGCTTCAAGACGGTAGTAGAAACAAGGTGAATGAATAGAGACACAAGACAAGTCGGATAATTTGAGCATGTGTGAGCAAGTGTGTGTTGTTGTTGGGGGACAAGAATTAAAAGGTCCGCAAAAAGGGAATGACTCGGCGGGTTTATAGAATTAGAGACCAGAAAAAGCTGGAGTTAGTGGCCCTGCAAGACATTTGCTTGGTTTGAGAGACCGATGGGACAGAGTCCGGAGAAACTTGGGTTGCAGAATACAGATTACATCTTATCATGGATGTACAATGGATTCAATAAGAGAGAGAGAGAGAGAGAGAGAGAGAGAGAGAGAGCTGTGGAGGCGACGAAGCAAGCTAAAAGTTACAGGGTTGATTGTGAAAGAAGCTAGAACAGAAGTGATGGAAGTTTTTTTAGTTGAAGCGATGCATAGCCATTTTGCTGGGGCTAGGATGGGAGGAATTAAATGCGAAAGAGAATAATAAGAGGGATGATGAAAAGATTTCAATTGAGTTGTTTGGAAGTTGTAGCGCGGAGGAGCGCTGATTGCTGATGATGTTATAATTCAGCGAGCGCGAAGCGGGAGCGGGCGGGCGAATGAGCCGGGAGAAATAGATTTTCATGTATGATTCCCGTTTTTTTGTATTACTTTTTGGTCATATTCGGAAACTGATTTTTGGCTGGAAACGCTGGAAGTTTTGAAGCGAAGTTGAATTCCCATAGGTCTGAATGAAATGAAGGGAGGGAATCCGTTACGTTGGATTTAAATGAAAGATGGCAGCATGAACTTGTGCAGATCTTGTGCAGGTGGTGCTCGTCGGTTGAAAACTTAAGCTGATTTGCTCAAGACTTGTTTGCGCTGTATATATATAATACATCCATCCAGCATAATAGTCAGGTTTTTCACACGTTAAACTTAAAGAGAATTTAATACTTTGCGTCAAACGATTTAAGCTGACATAAGGAGGAGAGTTTAAAAATGCTTAGAGTCACAATATTAGCGCGTACCACTGCGCTGTGATGGTTTTATCCGGCTAAATGGTTGGTTATTGAAGAATTTTGTTTGGCATGGATGATTGGCACGTGTGTTGAAAGCTTTTAGGAGATGAAATTTTGTTAATTCGATTTTAATCAGTGGACAGGTGTCTTTGAAGACGTTGAGGATGCCGCGGAATCAATGAATACAGTGCAAGCCATGTGGTAGTTTGAACAGACTCTTTTAAACAGTAGAACAGAAGAAATCAGGGACAGGGAACGCGGGATGGTACTGGTACTTAGAACTTTAGGAGAATACAAGAGCCATAGGAGCAGAGATGAGGCAGTGAGGCAGCTAGAGATTGGAGTGGAATTAGTGTGTGAACTTCTAGGAAATTTGCAAGGTTTTCAAGTTTAAAAGATTTGGAAAGTATTGTGATTGTCACCAGGGGGTGCGGTTGATGTTTTCTTGGTGTTAATGTGTGGGAAAAGGCAGTGTGGCGGAAGTAGGGTTGGTGAATCATGAATCTGCGGATATATATTCTCTAGTTTTGGGGGCTTTGACATCAGGAATACACACAGGATTTAGAATCGTCTACCGGTTCGCTATAGACAGCCGGTCTGAAAGGCGAATGCAATTCTGTAGGTAAGTTGAAGGAAAGCTTGGAAATGGAAAAGAAGGAGGAGAGGGAGGGGAAACGGAATTGCAAGAATTGCGTGGGTGTTGTGAAGGAGAGTTGATGAAAAGAGTTTGGAAACTACGGTTTGTGGTTTTTGGCCTGTGGCATAGTGGCATGATGTTGCAAAGAAGAAGTGAAGATGAAAGAAGGAGTTGGCAGAGTACAGATTGAGGATTTAAGATTGAGAATCTAAGGCAGGGGCTTATTTAAGGCTAAGTGTATTTGTTTTTCTTTTGGAGGTAATTGGATTGAGGAATGTGCTAAACGATTTTTACCGTAAACGAAGTCGTCTTCTTCCCTTCCTATCATCATACATGCATCATCATACAGGAGAAAAGGTGTAAAGGAATACATGTAAGAGAAATGGTTTTGAAGTCATGTTTCGGAAAAGTAATACAGGATTTAAACGTGTTGGTTAAACAAGGGCTTGGAGGAAGTTTTTGAAAAATTAAAGGAGATTGACATGGAGAAAAATATGGCGGGTTAATTAAGTTGAGTTTATGATTTGTCACGAAAAAATGGTTTGCACTTTGCTAATTAAAGTGCAAATAAGGAAAAAGCTCTTTTATGGGGCGAAAAATCTCAGAGCTGTGCTAAATCCAGGGTGAGTTAATTAAATTTTACCGCTATTTGCTAAATTACCATGTGTTTGATTTTCACTGGTCTAGGAAGTATAGAAAAGATTAAATGAGTGCTGGAAGGGTTTGGAAGGTGTGATATTTTTGGAATTAAATTTTAAAATTTAAAATATGAAATTTAAAGCACGCTTGGGGTACAAGTGCGGTGGTGGTTTGAGCATAAGTTGTAATTACTTTTTTTCACCTCAAGATTGTGATGTGTTTAGAAACCAAGATTTGAGTTTACAGAAGATTTCATAAGTTAGTAAAAATACAGGAAAACCGGTAATGAGCTTCCGGGTGGTTCAGTTTTCAAGTTTGGTGTTGGCAAGTATTAGAGATTCTTGCTAATTATAGCAAACTTGCGTGAAACAAGGCCTGAAGCAGATGACACTTATGAGCTTAATTGCTTCAGGGCCTGAAGTTCAGGCCATGGGAAACCGGAAACTTGGAGTAGTTAAATGACTTTGAACTTTGTAGGATATAGAAATTATAAAAAAAATATGAAAAAAGTATGGAATGGCAACAAAGAAATTGTAGCTCAAATTTGCAAGCTTTTGTGAAAGCTGTTTGGTAATTATTTCTCGCGCGACGGCGCGATCTACGAGGAGATTAAAAGTTTGGGTACGCGAAAAATTCCTTGGGCATTGTACGTGCTCAAAGAGTTGGGATGCGCTTGACAAAATGTCTGTTTGACGGGTTGGAGACGGGGGAAGAATAGGGACAAAGCGGGGGAATAGGTTTGATGTAATGTGTGTGACTGCAATAATGTTTTTCATTTGAGGATATTGTCCGCATACTGATGTATTTGATTGAATTATGAAAAGGAAAAAATCCCAGGTAAGGAACGATAGGACGGAGGGGACGAGGATGATGGGATTTTAATTCAAAGGTGGACGTTGGAGGAGAATTGTGTAAGGAAGGCTTGAGGAGGAAGCGGAGAGATGGATAGGAAGGGCCAGAGGATGACAAGTCTCGGAGATGACGGTAGGATTTAAAAAAGAAAAGAATTTCTGGGAATGACATTGTCAAATGTCACTAATTGTTGTATGTCGTTGGGTAGTCTGGAGATGGAATTGGGAAAATGCTGGGAGTAGCGCGGCATGGCGCGCGGTTTTTTTTCGTACCTGGGCTTCCCATTGCTAGGCTGTGGGCAAAGCATATGGAGTGTTAGGAGGGAAGATGCTTGAGGATTTGATTCTTGTGTGTAACTCGTTACGGTGCATTAAACATGAATTAGATGGAGAGATAAATTGAATAATGTTGTTTCCGTTTATGCAAAGCGCGGAGGGTTGGTGCTGTTGTGAGGCTTGGTTATAAGTGAAAGGTGTTCCTGGTATGAAAGTCTGAATACAGTAAGATGCGCGGTGGTGGAAAACGTTTTGAGATTATGGCGCTGCTGTAGATACATATGTTGAGGAAATTTTGTTTAGGATTTTTAGTAAGCGCTGGCGCTGGGAGAGTCGCTGAGGAAATCAAGGCTTGGTCAACAAGTTGAAGAGGAAGAGAAATAGCTGGAGGTAGTTTGACCAGGGAAGCGCTGCGCTGCTTGGAGATTTATGTATATCAGAAAGTAATTTGTGAATCTAAGTGTGACATGATGTGACAGTTTTTATGTTGTCTGTCAGCTTGTAGAGTTAAGAAGCTAAAGGCTGGTTACAAATTGCTAAACTTATGCAAGAGACAAGTTGAGAGGTTGAGACGACGATAGCCTGGAGCTCGCACAGCTCTGAATTTTGAACCTGATCTTGTAAGGTTAGGGCAGCGCAGGCGCTTCATAGTTGAGATAAATGCGCTAAAAGTTTGAGCGCGACAAGAATCTGAGACGAATTGCTACAGATGCATAGCTGTATTGAATGAAAAGATGAAAACTAATTTGAATTCGTGACTGACATAGGTCCAGCCGTACCGTTGGACGCAATGGAAGCTGCAGCTGCTGTGTTCCCATCCTTGGCTCGTCCACTGCAAAAGTATTTGCGAGCTACTCGTCAACAGCCATGGCATACCGCTGAAAGTGTTCTCAATCATCTGTCAACCTGTCTCAGACTGGGTCTTGCTCCACGAGCTTTTCTTGACAAATATTTGTCCTATCAACCCGTGTTACAGGTATGCTAAATCCGCCTTAGTCTCCGTACAGTTTAGTCATTAATTGATGAAATGCAGTTTAAAAAATGGCTGGTTCTGCCTAAAGATGCGAAAATGATTGACGGATTAGAGATTGTTAAATGTGTATTTTTTAAAATTGTTTTACAGGGAAGCCGAGAGGGGAATATAGCATCCTGGGCGTTGGTTTCCGATGTCTCCGTTTCTCGTAATATCGGGAAAGACATTAATTTTTTACTTCGTAGCGGAGATCTTAGTCTTTATGTAACAATCGCTCCTTTACCTCATATAAATCTCACGGAGCAAGTCGTAGACCCTAAACATAACAAGTTTACACTAAGGCTTAACTCTGAAACAAGTGTCTGAGAGTTCCTGGAAATTATTTATTATTATTATTATTATTCCTTCAAGTTAATTAATTATATGTTTGTTAATCTAATTTTTAATGTACCATATGTATGTAAATACAGAATTATTCTCTTATTGGAGGCGTATTCTACTGTAAGAAAGAGTGGGAAGTGCGTGAGAAGTCTATGTGTGTATGATAATGACGTGTGAATGTTTAGGGAGAAGAGCGAGGATGTAATTATTAAGTGTGGCGCTATGCATCTGTCCGGTTTTTGACGGCTAATGAAAGGTGTGTAATTAATTTAGTGAGGGTTAACGTGTTTGTATTTTGTGGGCATGTTTATTGCACAATCATGCATCTGGCTGGAGCTGGGAGGTAGGTAGAAGAGTTGGAAGGCGAGAGGATTGAAGTTTTTGAATTCAAATTCTTATCACTCTGGAATCTCGGATTGTGCACTGTAGGATTAACGAAATATATATACGAATAATACCATGACCATGAGATCATTAATGATGCCTTGTAAATCTATGCTCTTTTATATAGTTATGTGTATATGGTACAAGACAGTACGCAAAGAATTGGGAATGATAATCATTGTAAAATTGTATGCAATATCTTGGAGGTATGCTTGGAGTTGTGTCTTTTGGATTGTGTCCTTTAAGTTATTTATATAATTACATCAATACTCTTTGTACATACTGTGCAGGACGAGGATTAAGTCTGTGCATTTTTAGAAGATTTAATAATGCTCATATCGAAAAGTTAATCTGCATTTATTTTTTAATCAATCATTATCCCGTGCGTTGTTGTCATGTGTGCAGCTTTTGATAGGGTTTAGAATTAAGAATGCGAAGACGAAGAGCCTATAGATTAATGTCAAAGTCATTAAGGACTAAGGAGTGACGAAGGAGTATTTTAGCTAAGATTTTTAGTACACGAATATTACAAATATCATATCGTTAGACCAAGTGTCTGGAATTGTGAAAGCTTTGAATAAAAAGTATTACGAAGAAAAAGCCTTGGAGAGTTTTGTCTTGGGGGGAGTAATTTGTGCGCGCCCTCTAGTGGGCGCGTACGTAGCAATTCGCAATAGTGTGTGAGCGACCACTAGCGGAACTGTTTGCACTAAAGTTTTTAAGTATTCCACGTATAGCGTGTTCTGTAAGGACGAGGAGAATGCGGACTGGAAGCTATAGCTGTTAAAAAAAGCTAAGCTTGCTAATTGCGTGCAAGGATGCTAAGAAGGAAGACTAACACGTAGTGGAAACGTGATTAAAAACACAAGGATTTGAATAGGGTTTACCTGAAACTAGAGGTAATTAATTATTACTGCATGATCAAATAAAACTGATGTGAGCGTTTATGCAACTGTATGTTCGATTCCGAGGTCTATGAATGGATATCATGTGACGTTCCTCCCGGATCTCGTAGGAATGGTTTTTGTTTTACATATCTACGGCGGCGGTGACTAAATAACCATAACATAGGATGATCCAAGGGTTATTGCAATAAATCCGTAATAAATTCTGGTAATATCTGCTATTGTAGCTATTCGTAATGATGCTAAAGCGGCTTTTTGGAAGGTAAACAATGAACAAGAGGTATTTTGACGAGGATGAACAGATAGCCGCCAGACAGACGTATGAAGCAAAGGCTATTCTGCAGTTTTCAGAAGGATTAATTGCAGGGCCAAAAACTGCGGTGAAAGTCAAGCTGCATTGTCATGTTTATCAAGTTGCAGTGTTTATTCTTTGCAATTTTCTGCGAATCTGCTTACGTAAAACTTGCCTAAAACGTTAGGTCGGAACGGAACTACAAGCGGAAGGTCCGCGGGTATCATGAAATGATGTCAGTTGTTTCGAACCTTTGCATCATAACTCTGGCTTTAATTGTAGGTAGGAAATTAGTTGGCTAGAAGAAAGGGTTTAGAACAATGGATGGTTGATGATAAGAAGTTTCGCGAATACTTTGGCGGGATGATTTGCGATGGACTTTGGGAGTGAATCCCTTGAATTGCCACCTGAATCATAGTCTGCGCAGTTGTTTAAGAGCAATAAACCTGATGTAATTTACTTGGGAATTATTTCATTGGATTAGCAGATTTCATACTGTTTTATTAACTGCTTCAAGATGCGGGGAAGAGGTATAAGCTGGGCGGATTAACTGTGGGTGGATGACTGTTTTACATGGGGGGAAGGAACGCTATAAAAGAGAACAGGAGCCTTGAAATAGTGTTTTAGCATCGTGGATGTCTGAAAATTTGATTTTTCCCTTGCTTCTGTGATTAAAAGACAGCAGCTACAATGAAGCAGGTATTGAAATCTTGGGTCGCTCTTCTGGTACTATTTTTTGTAACCGTATCGGTAGCAGATGGTAAGTTTTTTTTGAAAATATAGGGAAAACTGCAAATAATGCAAGAATTTTGAAATGCTTGGAAGGTCGCGAAATAAAGCATGGATTTAGCGTAATACTTTCGCTTTTGCAGATTTTGAGTGCCCTAATTATATCGACGGAGCTTACGCGGACATCAATGATTGCAGATCATATTACCGTTGCAAAAGTGGAGTAGCGTACAAGCACACGTGTCCGGATGGCCTTTACTACCATCAACTTGAGCTTGAATGTGATTTGCCGCAAAATACAGACTGTATTGAGGATTCCGGGGTTTTTATGTGGAGAGGTAGGTTGAAGCGAAGGGGAAGTTGAGAAGATGCTACTGTATTATAGGGTTTGGTAAACGGTTAATGAGGTACTGAAGGAAGCGTTAACGTTTTTCAGGGGTCGATATAGATCTCAACGATTTAGGAATCTTGGTGAACAACGGGTTTTGCGACAAGCTTGAAGATGGCATGTATCAGAATCCTGAAGATTGCGGAACTTTCTATCATTGCTCCAATCAACTGACTTATTTGAAGGATTGTCCAGCTTCCCTACACTTCTCGGAAAGCAGGCAGAAGTGTTTGTACCCGCAGCATGCCGGATGTCAAGGTAAATGTTTTTGTGGTTAATGTTGCGAGACGTTTGGGAAACGAATGGGAAATACTGTGGTTGGCAGGATTGGAAATGAATTTTATTATTTGTTAGATAACAACGGAACAGTTACGGCACTTCCGTCAACAACTACATCGCCGATTGTGATCAGTACCGAGAGACCTGTGACGGGTAAGCGGGAGTTTTTTCAGGTTGAGTAAAGATGATGAATAGTGTTTGACTGATAGTTTTGAAATTTTGTTTTAGACGGGCCTTGTCTTATCATTTTCACTTGTGAGGATAAGGAATGTGACGACTATCCTGACCCTTGCGACTGTCAAAGCTTTTACAGATGTGGGGTTAATGGGACGCTGAAGGATCATAGGAACTGTTCCGAAGGGCTTCTTTTCAATCCGATCACTTTAGCTTGTGATTACAGCGAAAATGTTGATTGTGAAGGTGTGGGATGAAATGATGATTTATTATAGCGCAATAACGTGCAGATTATATGCAATCGCGTTGATGGTCGTGGAATGGTTTTGCAGTTACCGTTGGACCTATCACTACCACTACACCTAGTGATGCAACCACTCCTGAAGGTAGTAGCGAAGAAGATACAACGCCGAAAGAAAGTAGCGAAGAAGATACCACTGCTAAAGAATCTAGTGAAGAAGATACCACTCCTAAGGAATCAAGCGAAGAGGACACTACTCCTAAAGATTCTAGCGAAGAGGAAACTACCATCAAGGAATCTAGCGAAGAAGATACCACTCCTAAAGACTCTAGCGAAGAGGAAACTACTGTCAAAGAATCTAGCGAGGAAGATACTACTCCCAAGGAATCTAGCGAGGAAGATACCACGCCGAAAGAATCTAGTGAAGAAGACACCACTGCTAAAGAATCTAGCGAGGAGGATACCACGCCGAAAGAATCTAGCGAAGAAGATACCACGCCCAAGGAATCCAGTGAAGAGGATACAACGCCGAAAGAAAGTAGCGAAGAAGATACAACGATCAAGGAATCTAGCGAGGAAGATACCACGCCGAAAGAATCTAGCCAAGAAGATACCACTCCCAAGGAATCTAGCGAAGAAGACACCACGATCAAGGAATCTAGCGAAGAAGACACCACTCCTAAAGAATCTAGCGAAGAGGATACAACGCCGAAAGACTCCAGCGAGGAGGATACCACGCCGAAAGAATCTAGCGAAGAAGATACCACGCCCAAGGAATCCAGCGAAGAGGATACAACGCCGAAAGACTCTAGCGAGGAGGATACCACTCCTAAAGAATCTAGCGAAGAAGACACCACTCCCAAGGAATCAAGCGAAGAAGATACCACTCCCAAGGAATCTAGCGAAGAAGACACCACTCCATTTGACAGTGGTGAAGATGACAGCTGTGATTGCGGTCTTCACGGCGTTCCTGGAGATTGTGGCAAGTATTACATATGCGTCAATGGGGATCGACGTGACTTGGAGTGCTTTGGTGGCCTTCATTTCGATATGGTTTCTTGGAACTGTCTTCCACCGGCCAAAGCCACTTGCGCTTAAGTATTTTTCTGGATTTTCGATGCCATTAGTAAGTTTTAAACAAGATTTAATGACCTTTTTATAAATGGTTCTGTTTCTAACTATCGATAGTCAGCCCTATAAAATTGAAATTAAAAATCTTAACTTTCTTTGACGCATTAAATGACGAGCTGCACAGACGTTTATATTTCTCAAATTGTAAATCATGTTTCCTACAGTTTCGTCGCAATTATATGTCATTGTAACAGTTAAAAACTAGTCTCATAAACTTTGCATCAGTCTCGGTGACATGAATAAATCGATATTCCGAAGTATCGATTAATAATTAGATTTGTGGAATAATTTTAGATTTTACTGTGCGTTTAATTTGGAATCAGTTGTAATTGTATTTTGCGATAAAAAATCTCTTCCCATTCTGGATCTTGCACAAATGTTATGCTTGCGTAGCGGGTATCCCGGAGTCGGCCCTGTGAAAGAGTTTCTGTACCTCTTCCAAGGACTTTCCCTTTGTTTCAGGTACGTAGAAAATCACATAAATGGTCCCAAAAAGGCAAAAGATGCCAAAAAACCAGTAACCACCAGATTCGCCCAAAATGAGCATTAAGTCCGCGAAAACCTTGGTAACAACGAATCCCAATAACCATCGGGATGTTATCACAGCACCAGCAGCGACACCTGGAAAAATCGATATGAAGAGTTGCATAAAATTGTCACCAGAATCTGGTGGGATGTTTTAATGATTGAGTGTGGCTATACCTTTAACGTTTGTCGGCATTATTTCAGCGATGTTCAACCAAGGAATAGGTCCGAATCTAAAATGAGATTTGGAAGGCACCGATAATAGTTTGACATCGAATAATCGAATAAGTATTCATAACTTTTTATGTAGCCAGCTTGGACAGTTAAGTAACTCCGGAACTAACCCAACGGAGAAGGCGACAACGTAAACCATGAGACTCGTTAGAGGTAACCAGCCTAGATTCGCTGGCGCTAGTCCTCCTGGTCCATGCTCCTTAATGTAGAAAAATGTTCCCAGCGCTCCAAGCGACAAAACCATGAAAACTCCAGACACAACCAGCAGAGACTTCCTCCCGTACTTGTCAACGAGCAAGGCGGCGGTAATTGTTGCAAGCTGCGAAAGCGATTGACTCTCGGTTAAATTTCAATATGAAAAGTAACTTAGTATTTAATTACAGACTGTATTATAGATTACCACTTGGACAACACCGACGATAATTGTGCATATATTTTCATTCATATCGGTTCCCGAAGATTTGAAAATATCAACCGTGTAAAAAGTAATTGCATCGATGCCGGATAATTGTTGAAAAAACATGAGAGCGAAGCCAATGGAAATGGGAATCAAAGCAGAGCGCTTGAAAACATCTCTCCATGTGCCTTGCTTTGCCTTAATGTCTTCCAAGTATTTGCGCAACTGGGATTTAAATAATGGATTGATTTTAGTTTGATTTTGGTTATCAATTTGCATCGACATGCAAGCATTAAATGTTAAATGTGAATTTAAATTAAAATAAAAGTGGAAGGCTCATTTTTACCTCTGATAGCTCAGGTTGAACTCCTTCCGGTGTGTCAGATCCTCGTAGCCACATCAAAGCTTTGGAAGCCTCGTCAATCTTCCCCTGGTCAACAAGATAATTTGGAGATTCTGGAACAAGGAGCAAGAGGGCGCCACAGGCTATCGGTATTGCTGCGCATGCCATCGCTTGTATCCTCCATGATGTGAAGGTTCCAATGACAAATCTGCAGGTGTATAAATATATCAATGTAAACGGAAAATCATAGTGTGTAAGTTCGGGCTAGTTTATCGATTCGATAATATCGCGATTAGCGAAGTCAAACGCAAGTACATACAAGTATAATATGCCGACAGTTATCATCAGATCGAATCCAGCTCCCAGCGCTCCGCGGATATTAACGTCCGCGATTTCAGTGATGAATACGGGCGCGGCTATGGAGTATGAGCCGCCGCAAAAGCCTATTATGTAGCACCACCATTAATATGATTAATATGGCATTCAGTTTCAAGAAATCAGATTTATCAGATCCGCAGTTACATGTTTAAGACTTTTGATTACCTGTAATGAATCTGCCAAGGTACAACATGGAAACGTTATCCGCAAATATTATCGATGCCCATCCCAGGAGAAAGGGAATTACCATGACGAGCATCGTTTTGCGTCTGCCTATCCGTTCGATGCAGGTGCCAGCTAGCGGGCAGCCTGCAGCGGCACCTAGCTGATGGACCGTGAAAAAAAATTACACCGATGGATATAATGATAAACTGAAAGGGCCAGGAGAAGTACTTCATTAATTTTACAGAAAACTAACAGTCATTAACGATCCAATCCATGATTCTTCAGTTTTAGTGATGAACTGAAATTTTTCGGATGTTCGCATGTCTGGTAAAGCTGTCGCAGTCCAAGATAGTATTGCACCGAGAGCCATTGCACTCATGTTTGCTTTTTGAAAATAATTGTGTGAAATATTATTTTTAACATAATCGAATCATTAATTGAATTACACTTGCAATTAAACGTTCAAAGATATAAACTTGTAACAAATAATTCGCAAAAGTTACCTGCTAATGCAGCAAGAAACTGTCGCACCCTTCCGCGGGCGTTAGATCCGGAATTATTCAGTGCATTATTGCTTTCTTGAATGTTAGCGGTCCTCCCACCGTCGAAATCTGGAGACACTTGAAGTTCATGGCTTGCCACTTCAAAACTACCATCACTGTTCTTTTCTGGAAACTGTGTCTGAACGTGGTCAAGCTCCACTTGCCCATCTAAGGTTTCGACGACTCCATTTTCGTTTACTGTATCTGCTCTCGATGCCATTCAATTAGCAGGAGTTATCTGGGAAATAAATGAGTGCGCACACTTGAAAAGGTGGGCAGGAAAAGTTAAATACTTGTCCTTCAGGTTAGATAGCAGCGTCAGAAGAAGAAGTAAATCATGCCTTGCGATGTTTCAATAAAATGGTTACTGAAGAGCATTTATGGTACTGTAGTTACGTTAGAACTAAAATCATCCGATAAGGCAAATGCATACTGGGTTTGCAAGTTACTATTTAAACGAATCCTCACGTGCTTTGAAATAAACGACTTATTTGCTATTCCAAAATTTAATATATATCTCACCTTCGTCTGATTGACACCTGCTCGTCACTTTCTCTGGAGACGTACATGTAAGCGGACAGACTTGTGCTGTCTCAGTGGAGTGGAGAGAGTCAACTCCTTCAAATGTTGGGGAGAAGCTTGTGAATTGTGTCAGCTTGAGCTAAGAGCTAAAATTTATTTTGCAAAATTTCACATTGTCATTTAATTAACTCAGGTGTGGGTAGGTATAATTGTATGGCTCCACTGGGAGTAAACAGATCTGGTAATGACCATCAGAGATGAAAGATTGTGAATATGTTTGAACAAAGCCGTTGTTGTGACGAAACAGAGCACACATTTCCAATTCTGCGATCCTGCAGTTGCAGTTGATGCAAAAAGACCTTGAGAATAAGAACAGCACAAGGTTCAGGCAGGTTAGGAGCGGTTTATGAGGAATTGGAAATACATATTGAAAGTCAAAATTCGTGGAACTTAACACAAGGAAACCAAGGAAAGTTGTGCTGGTCAAGAAAGACTAATAAATGCAAAATGGTATGAGCGTAGGGAGGAGATTAGCGAAATGGCTAATGCGGAATAGTTAGAAGTCGAAGGAGGTAAACAAAATACTTGCAGTTAATTATGCATTGGAGCAGGTAGAAAATATTGCTTCAGGAATGTGCTGTATGCTGTAACGACCTTGGAAAACTTGGAGATTGTGTATGTAGAAAGCAGGTGATTTCCCGGTCTTTTTCTGAAAGAAATTTCCGGAGAGAATCGTAGAGAACTCGGGCTTCTGCGGTTTACCCGCGGTGTCCACAGAGTCCCGGGGAAAAAGGCTTTAGGTTAAGACAAAGAAGCGTTATGTGTCGGGAACATGTATGCGTACAAAGCGACACAGGGAGGATGGCAATTTTTTAGGGCATGAAGTTGGGTATCTTTTGATGGAAATTTAAAGAATTGGATTGGAAAACTGAATTAATTTTAAAATAATTATGAGCCTACCTTAAGAGCTATGTCATTTTGCAAAGGATGTTTAAATTGCAAGATGTTTTAGTTCTCGTGCTTTAAAAAGCATAAGTACAGCATATTATTATCTTCTTTTTATAAGCAGGTAAAAGGCAGAAATATAATTAAGCAAAACTACAATTATTACTTCTTTAGACCGAGTTTTTAGTTTGTTACATCAAGTCCAGGATTCACATCGATTCTTGCTCTTTTGTCAACGATCATTTTGGTCATTCATCATTGACGTATTTGCTGGGATCTTTACGCATCCCTTTCTTGTGTTCTCTCTCTGTCCAGTCGTAAATCAAATAGGCTATGGCAAAAGGTGGGGTGACGCGGAAGAATTGTTCCCGGATCCTTCGGAATGTATTTGGAATGCCCTTCGTCAATACATTAGCAAAGGCTCGCTGCTCGAAGGGGCTGATCTTGAAGTAGATGACGCCTCGGATTTTTGGCAAGTTTTTTGGGTTGATGCCGAACTGGAATTAAAATGTTTTCGGGATCAAGAAATTTGAGTGTTGCAGATGCGGACTTGGATGAATTGGATGCGGTCATTAAAGCTAAGATTTTGAAATGTATAATTTACCCTTAATGCAGATAAACGCATTTTGTAGTTTTGGTTGCTGTTAAATTTTTCAGGTGGGACGTTAAAATTTTTCTATTTAGCTTCTTGAAATTCTAGCAATTTTAAGCAAGATAAGCAAGTGCGGAATGGAAACGTCCGCTAATAAATTTTAAAGTGCCCACGATTGTATCTAACATTGTTGAATGAGGTATTCAATGGCACGTAGCCATGACGTGGGTTTTTTAAATTCATGTGGCGTCGTTGCAAGTGCCGTGTTGAAGGGGGTAAAATTATCGGATGCACGCACGTTTGTCCATGATATGAATACGGTGGGTTTGGTTGGTTACCGGTTTTTAGGCTACTGGGTTTGAAACCATGAAGAACACTGTATTTATCGAAGCGTTAACAACAGTATGTCGTTGAGTGGAAACATATGAAACGTTGCTTGATATGCATGTAATGTTTTGAATTTATCTTCGTAAAAATAACATATATAGCTTTGAATATGGCTTTGATCCATACTACAACTATACTACTTATAAAAACTCAACAGGTCACTCGTTAACGGCATCTATCGGTATGAAAATTATTTTTGGTGTTACATATCTGAATTTACCTCAGTTCTAAAAGGACCGGTGAGCAAGGTATGATTTTATAAAATGAAACAAGAATAAAACGTTTGCGGTCAATGTTTTTGAATGTGGCGGAAAAATATAGCGTCCGCCAGGAGCAAGAAATTTCGTGCACCGATAATTATGCATACAACAGGACAGAACGAGCTCCTTGAGCACTTTCTTTGTGCAGAGCAGACTTAACTGCAGAAGGTGGTAGATAGATGGCGAGAACGGATAGTGATCAGCTGTTAAGTGCCTCTCGTAAATAGAAAGTAACAATTATATTATTTAACATACAGTACATAATACAAACCAGTGGAAATGTATATATATATAATATTCGACTGTACGTAGACTGAAATGCTGAAAACCATTCATAGTAAATAGCGAAGCTTATCTTATAATTTCCGTAATTCGGATATTAAAAGGTCAGTTTGATTTGAGTGATGTGAGATTTTGATGGTAGTAGTAAGCGACTTTCTGGAAATTTGTAAACTCGTAAGTGTTCTTGAAACTTATCTTATCTCTCACTTGGTTTGAATAAGAATTAAATTACTGACCCGGTATTACATGTTTAATATCCTTTTTACTGGAATTTTTAAAGATAATGATTTTCAAATTTGGTGTTGTAATTTTCAGTTGCAGTTTTAACAATGGCAGCCTCGACTGGATTACGGCGAGAGGAAATGGAATCCTGGGAACAGTTGATCAGCAAAGTATTTTGCAATGGAATCGTAAGGGGCTTTTATGGCACTCATTATTAAAAATTGAATTATATAGTGTGCCTATTTCTGACTTGATCGGCGAAAATATTTTTACTACGGTAAAAGGGAAACCTTTTGTTGAAAGGATCGGATGAAATTTTGTGCCTGTTTTCTATTTGCACAGATAATTCGGAAACTGGAAAAGCTAATGAGTTACAATGATCTGAAAAGGTGTCGGCGGGTCAGCAAGGAGATAAACTTGAGTATCATAGCAGAAACTGATTTCATCTCTCGTACAGTGGTCCATGTTCACAAGACCTCGCTGCTGGAAACGAATCACTTTGAAAATTTCGGCTTCAACTTGAAAAACGTAAAACTACATACCTTGTGCAACTGGACGGAATTACAAGAAACCCGGAAAGCTAAACCCTATGCTACATTCGCGGACTTGAAAACATTGGATTGTCTCAAACGCTGGGACGAGCTTAACTTTCCATTTAAGTGGGTTCGAGAAATTATTTTGCAGGCTACGGAATTGAATGAGCTCTTTATTTCCAGTCTTCAAATGGTCGAAATGGACACGTTAGATGAGACTGCCGATGTCGACAGGGGAGAGTTAGCCGGCAAGTTGGAGTCAGTGAAGAGTCTGGAGATAAAGCTTCTGACGAGCTACGAATGCAAGTTCGCAAACTTTAAGAAAATTAAGAAACTGGAAAAACTTAAGTTCGAAATCGTGGAGTGTACAAATCATGATTCTGAATGGGCTGAAAAGTTTGTAACGGACCTTCTCAAGGATCACTGTGAAACGTTGGTGGAATTAGAGATGAACTTAGATAGCTTTAACGGATACTACGAGTCTAACCTACTTAGTCTTCACTTCCCGCGATTACGAGTCATCAAGTTGTGGACTTGCAATCATGAATTCGGAGGAAACGATAAACAAACAGTGTTTGCAAAGTTTTTGGCAGGGCACAAGAATCAGTTGACCTCAATTTCATTCGCGATACATAACTTTCTATCCGAAACCCTGTGCTCTGTCTTGAATGACATTAACCGAGAGAAGTTAGAGGTGTTGAGAATCAAGTCGGATTCATCTAATATGGACAAGCTTATAAAGTGGGAACAGTTTGGAAAGCTTAAGGATATGCTGTTAGTGCCTTTTGATTGGATATGGGAGGGAGAAACGGAAACATTTACATCTCTTTGGGGAAGGCTTCCGGCCGGTCTGAACAGGATTGAGATAGATCGTGATCTGACGCGAGGGAGTCTCCGCGTCCTAAGCGAATTCAGCTTTCAGAGGCAAAGCACTGTAACGGTGTTGATCCTGAAGAAAATCGAAGAATGTATCGATGGCTCAGTGCTGCACAAGATTTTTGAGCATATGGTGCAACTCAAAGAACTGCGACTGGAATGTGGAACTAGACAGCGCAGCTGTCACCGGACCAGCTTTCAAGATGGCTTCGGCGGGATAGTGAAGTATGGAATCATCAAGGAAGAGAATCGGACAAAATCCATTGCAAACCTTAAAGGTAAGAGATCGGTAAAACAGTTGGGTTTATGATATTTGGTAATTCTGGTTTCGAAGTTAATAGTCCTACAATATGCTTCGTAAGCCAGTAATCCTCATAATGGTTGAACATGTTGGTGACTATTAAACTGTTTTAATTCCAGCATTGAGAAAACTGACTATAAGAAATTTCAAAATATCGGACAAAATTGTACTCGATTGCATCAAGTTTCCGGAACTCACGCAGCTACGCATCGATTCTAAGAAGGTAAAGATGTACTTACCCACAATAATCGGTGTGGAATGAAATTCCTCTATGGTTGCTAATTGTTTTCCATTTTTCATTGCTTTGTAGCTCACTTTCGCTTCATTCTTCGCAGCGTTGGCACAAAACCCTCTTTTGGAAAAGCTAGATTTGTCTATGCCACATAAAGAAAACTATAATCAGGGTGGTTTTCTTCATGATTTAGTTCGAAGAAATTACCCGTTGCTGAATGAATGCCCTATTATTGGTCTTCGATCGAATTGGGAGGGGTGAGATGTGGAACGGATCGTTAGTGTTATGCGTGTGTTATTAGATGTCACTTACCACGATTCTTCATGAAGTTATTACCTGTATTTTCTTATAATATATGGCAGATTTATATTTGGAGATAGCCCATTTTTTCTATTCTACAAGATGAAATGCATGTGTACGTATTTTTCCAAGATTTATGATGTGTTTGGATTTTTAACATTATATGATTCTTCGTATTGAAGTTTGTGAAGGAATGAATCGATAATTAAATTTAGATTTGAAGTAAAGAGACGTTTGAATTCAGCTTCCACCTAAATTTGAATATGTAGACGCAGATTATTCCAGTATTTGATGATACAATTATAGTAACTTATTGCTGTATTTGTACAGCTTGTTGAAAAACTTTAATAAGGATTTTACAAGGAATTGTTTATGTTGCTGCTAAAGTAATGGTTGTTCGATGTTGCATTATGAGGTGGCTATATAATGATGTAGCAGGTTTTGCCGCATAAGTGTGACATAAGATTAAATGTAGATTGTCGTCATGATTACTAAATTACTCCTGAATTAACGGTTATGAAAGGTGATGAAATAGCGGGCGGTAGCCTTTAAGTTGATGGAGTAATTGCAGTTAAGTCAGTAGTTAAGGGGAAGATAATCAGTAACGTCATAGCTAAGGCTAGTATTCTCAATTTGAATGTAGTAAATCGCAATCCATTTAGACATTTGGGCTAGGTTATTGTAGCAATTTTTTTTTTTAATTGATTAATCCCCTTGAGCTTTCGCTATGGGGTATTTATTGTCACTTTTCGTATTAAATTTACAAGATTAAATGAATTTGAGAGCAGAGTGAAAAAAAAACATGTAATTGTAAGTTTTTGTGCGGAGAAAGTGGGAATGCGTTGATGCTCCAATCTCCCGTAGGACTGATTCTGGAGACCTCCTATTCATTATTATATATTCAGTTATTGTAGCAATGGCTGAGAGTAAAATAGATTTGGAGCGATACTATGTAAACAAGCTGACACAAGATCGGCAGGTAATTATCATTAGTTTGGTGTATCACTTTGCATTGTACTCTTAGAGCCACAGCTTGATGTTGAATGGTCCAAATTAATGACTGTTTGCGGCTGGGAAAAAGAGATTGCATTCTATAGCATTAAAATGTTTTGGCTATGCAATACAGGATAAGACTCGAGATCTGAAGCGAACGGTGGAAGAGATGCGGGAGTATGCGGATATCTGGATGGAGATACTTCAGGAACAGATTGAATGTGATCGGAGTTTCACTGGAGATCCTGGAATGAAACTGAACGGAAGCATTTACAATGGGACGTCAGGGCTAGCAATGCTTGACGTATTTTTGGCACAGAAGTACGAAATGTGCGAAGCGGATAGAGAACTCCTGTTGTTGGTGAGAAATGTAACGCTGGAAAAAACGAATGGACATCGAAGGACGTTAATGGCACCTTGTTAATTTCAGCGCGCCGGCACTAACTTAGAAATCAGTCTTCAGAAGCTAAAAGGTCGGAAATTTTCATTCTTGGGTGGGGATGCTGGACCGCTAGCGTTGACGATTTGCATGTTCTATGATATGGCAGAGCGGGGATGCCCTACACAGGATATGGTGGACTATTACAAAGAAAAGTAACGCTTTTTCGTCTGGGTCAGTTTTAATCCGAGATTTTCAATCCTTGGATTGCGCAAAATACTATTTTGTTGGCACCAGATTGCTTAGTTTCCGTCCGGTTGTGCTGGAACCTTGCTGTGGTCACCCTTTCGGTGTTCTGTGTGGAAACGCCGGGTATCTGTGGGCATTATTGTATGTTGCAAAGCGCTGCCCTGGTCTGATAGATGCAGATATCATACAGCAGGTTGAGTCTTAACAACATAAGCTCTTCTGTGAAGGAAATGGCATCAAGATGGTTATGTTTGGCTCTTTTTTGTGAAAATAGGTCGTTATGTCAATCGTCGATAATGGCAAACCACCAAGGTCTGTTAGGCAGGATTATTTGTTGTGGAATTGGAGAGGTCAACATGTCTTGGGAGCTCCACATGGAATGTTTGGGATACTATACGTGTTGCTAAAGGTAAAAATAGAAATAAGGATGATAATGAAAATTGAGTAAATTGGAATTGAAAACAAATGTATTAAGTGGATAATACCTTAAAGTTTTGAAAAAAAACCATTTATCCCTAGGCAGTAGACTATTGGCCACTTGACAATGAGGACTTCGAAGGAAGTGAGGCCGTTCCTAAGAGAAAAACTAAAACTAGCTTAGAAGGACAGAAGAGGCTGGTAGAAGAGAAACATTCAATTATGGTGGACATGTTCTGTACGTTGGAACACGGCGATGGAAGTGATAAACGGCCTCGGTATAGTTTGGTTAACTGGATATTGAACACACTCAACTTCTTAACGACACAGATATTTGCCTCCGGTAATACCTTACCGGCCCTTGGTTATTCGGAGGATAAATATGTTAATTGGGCGTTTGGAGCACCTGGAGCCATTTACACTTTTATCGAAGCTCATCGGGTAATTAGTTTGGTCGACGAAACTGGTTGGCAGCTGAAATAAATCGAATGCATTAAAAAGTCAATGATTGTCAAAAGCAGGTCTTCAGAACTCCAGGGTTTTTATCAGCTGCTACGAAGGCCGCAGAAACTATATGGCATCGTGGAATTGTCAAAGCTGGTTACGGACTAGCAGATGGTGTTGCTGGGAATGCTTATGCCTTGATGGCAATGTTTCAATACACGAAGGTATACTGCAACTTAAAAACTGATTCCATACTGCTGATTAATTTGATCTAGTAAGAAAGAAGAGAAACTTGTAATGATTATTCAAGGAGGACAAATATCGAGATCAGGCTTTTTCTTTTGCTGAATATTGCTATCACTACGGAATGAACGATGATCCCTGTTCTCCACATCCTGCGTATCCGTTGTCTCTATTCGAGGGACTAACTGGGGTCATTTACATGCTGTACGATTTTGCAACAGCAAATCCTAAGTTTCCTGGGTACGAGCTTTAGTTTTAGCTAGGGGTACATATAGATACTTGTAATAGCTTATTGTGATAAGGTTGCACGTCAGTAAGATAAAAAGATAGCATTTTAATAACTCTGCATTGGACAATCTCTTAGATTTTCTACTCGATAACATACAGGCTAACTTAAATAATTGTGTACGCCCAATGTACTTGGTTTTAGTTTAGTCAGCTATATATTTATAGCTACAACAGTGACGAACGATTTCGGTTACTTAGTTCAGCAATCGCTGAAATTTATGCATTTGAGCTTTACATAAAAAGATTGAAAAAGTAACCGTGTTACCGTGTATGTCTTGTAGGTTAGAGAATAGTCGTAGCAATTTCAATACATTACAAAATAAACGTCATGAATGGAAAAATAGGTATTATTAAGCTACATACAATGAAAGGCTTACTTTTTAACGTTAATAAAAGAACCAGATTTAGAGAAATACTTGGCATTGGCTTCGCTGACCTTCTTTTCAGCAGCACTTGGATTAACAATTTCCAATCCCTGAAAGTGTTTTAAAGAATATTATTAGAACACCTTTCCATGATGGCTCAAATGATTATCAGATTTAAATACACTGTCGAACAATCAATTCAGTACCACTAAAGAATAAACTGTTTTAGAATTATTCCTTACCTGCAAGGGTGTGAAAGCGACACTTGATGCTGTTCCCGAAATGTGCTTCTTGATGGTTGTGGATCCACCATAGACTTGCTGTTTCTGCAGATTTCTCTGCAAGGTTTTGGAAATCCTGACCTTTGTCTTCTCATCCACTTGCGACATACGGACTTTTCCAGAACCTGATTTACCCATTTGGCCGCGATTGTATCCGAGATCTTCTTGATATGCATCATCACCAATCTAAAACAATATCAATAACATATTAATTAGTACCCTCGAACAGGGAACATCACCTAATTGTGAATCATAACACGTTAGAATTGGAATTACCTCTCCAAAGGAAATTCTATTAGCCTGCTTTCTCATCTCTGTGATGGCAAATCTTTCCTTCATTTTCCTGACACGTTTTCCTCCGCGGCGTTTCTTGGGTGGATCTACTGGCTTCGGTAGAGGTTTAACAGCCTTGACTGGAGGGGGTTCTTGCATTTTGTCAAGTTTCTTTTCGATTTCTTCCCTGAGCATCTTTCCTATTGCTCCATCCGGCTTCTCGTGGCACGCATCAACTCTTGCAGCTAATGTGCACTTATTAGCTACCAATCTTGCAGCTTTTCTTCGAAGATCCTACATAGAATAAAATTATTGTTTGTTTTTTCTGATTACTGGCTAGATTTGTAAGTTTTAATTTCAGTAAATCCGTGTCAAAATTTCAAACAGGCTTACCGGTGGCTGATCCTGGACGATAGAAGCATAGTACACGAATCCAGTGTGAGGCAATGCGGCTGCTTGAGAAAATCCACTAAGTATTTTCTTTTGGGAGCCCAATACCAATAGATTACAAGCGGGCATTTTTGAAAGCTTTGTCAATCCTCCAGCAATACCTGCACGATAATTTCATTCATTAAAACTTCATCGCACATGTAAATACTATGTTATGTCACAGAATTAATAATTGAGCAATACCCATTAGTTTAGCTGCAGATTCAGCTCCAACAATATGGGATAGATTGGGTGCGATGAATGTCATTCTAGATTCGACATATTCGTAGATTTTGAGCTTGCATTCATTGATCTCCAATGCCATATCGCATGCTTCAAATATACGGTCCAATTCCTCTTGTGACAGTGTTTGCCTAAAATACAATATTTAAGTAAATTGTTGGAATACGTAATAACATTTCTGAGACTATTTCCGCAATTAGCAATCTTACCCTTGTGTAGTTGATGCAGTCACGGAAACAACCATAATAGTTGCTTGTGTTAGGAAACTGGATAATGTTGCGTTGTTCTTGGTTTTACTTAAGTCATTCCCTAATTCTTTGACAGTTTTCACATATTCTAGTGGACTTACTACTAAGCTTTCCAATTCAGGAAATCTTTTGCTGTACTTGTCCCTCGTAAACTTGTGAATTGTACTAATTTCACTATCGATATCCACAGCTAGCGTGTTAGCATTGACGATAAGCTGATATTCTGGATCAGCTTCTACCGGTCCGCTTATTTCCTCACTGGTCTTTATTCGGTCATTATTCTCCGATATGGCTTTCATGATTTGATTAAACAGGTCCGAATCCCTTAGTTTGCAGACATCTCGGACTGACAATGCTTTCGGATCTGTGCGAAAATATGTACGTACATTCAATTATTACATTGCATCCGCTCTGCGAATGCATTAATTGTACTGGCAGTATAATTATGGTCTCTATCGTGGTTTTCATGTCTCACCTTTGCCGATGTCTCCATCGATGTCCATCCCATCTTGTTCATTGGCAGTTGAGGCAGTATCGGCCATTCCACCGGCGGCATCGTACATGTCCCCATCGTCACCCTCTTCCAAGTCGGCTAAAAGTTCTTCCGCTAAAGACATGTTGCCTGTATTTTAGAAGCCCTGTAATAATTAAATTTAGGGAAAATTAGTTTCAATTTATTTTCTTGATTTGTTAACTAGCTGCTACATGAATTTGCTGATAAATATCTCGTGGATCAGCGGACTATCCTAGGAAGGACTGCTTGCCGAGAAAGCGACAACCCGTTTTCGGATAACAACACTAGACAGTTTAAAATTACCTTTAATAGCCGTTCAGAATTGTGCATACAATTAAAAGAACAATTGTGCACTGCTGTGAGGGAATAAAACACAATTATTTCCGCCTTCTCTATTCGATATATTTATTTGAAGCACAACTATTTTAACCCAATAATATGCCGGAGAAGCACGAGACACTTTCAAACCATATTAGTATGTAGTAGGTTACTCCCATGTTTGGACTACTTTGCAGTCTAAATGAAACGGGGAATGCACGTCGTGTAACACGGAGGACCCTGGAGTAACGTATTATTTGATATTCCGCGCGATAAATCAAGGTTATCTACAAATGCAAAAACTCAAACGTGAATGTTCCTTTTCCTAAAGTTTAATGCCATTTACTGTTAAAAATTACTGACGTGAACGACATATACACAACTTATAGGGGTATTTCTTCCTTTAAATTATGCAACATTTAAGTATTACAGTACTTACAAATACATGTTCAAGCAGTATGAAGTGCTTTAAAACAACCCCCCTTGCAACTGACTTAACGTATCTAGTTTGCATCTTATTTCCATATTATGATCTATTTTCTTCAATGTAGCAGCTAAGGACTGATATTCAGGATCCACAGGCTGCATAGTCAGCCTGTAAAAAAACTGAAATCACAAATATATGTTAAAACCTTTGGATTATACATTGCTTGTCGTTCGTGCATAAATGATGACACAAATCACCTTGAGGAATTCCTCGAACCCAAATGTTCCGAATTCGTCAGCAAAGTTGTAATAGTATCTTTTACGCAATTGGTACGCTGTTCTGTCACCAAATTCTGACAGTACACAATTTCTGCATAGATTTGTACATGGTGATTATTCGTCACTCGTTTATATTTACGAATGCAGGCCGTCAATATATTTGTTGGCAATGGTTAGGATGTATCACTTACACTTCGGAAAAATCCAAGATACCATCTCTAGTGGCATCAAATATTCTAAAAGTACTCCTCATGCGTATCACATCATTGTTATCCCACCCCGGAAACTTTGCCAAATCTACATCTTGATGGAGAAACAGGTCCTTATTCTCGAGTATGTGCTTGCGACGCTCTAGAATGCGATTGTACAAAACTTTTGTAGTTTTCGAGTCAAAGTTGACTAGCTCTTCAACGCGTAGAGGTGGCAACTGATTAGGAGGTCTGTCATCATGTTCACCTGGAAATCATATAAGATTTATCGTGAAGTTCTTGGTTGACTGCATAGTACAAGGATACAAATACATTTTTACAGAAACAAAATAGCTTACCTTCGTTGCGATAAAAGCAAATTGGAGGCTGTTGCAAAAAGGGAAAATGGAAAATCCTTGCTATGTATTTGTAAACTTTTTCACAACAAGAAACACGATGTTCAGGTTCCGGAAAAGTAATGTCATTTGAGTGTAAAAAGTCCTTAATCGTTGGATTGTGGTCTCCCATACCTATCCTGCCCACCTACTGAAAATACGAGTAGGCCGGAGGCCCGGCATTGCTTCAGTTCCTATCCCATAGCTGGAACTTTTTGAATATTCGCAGCGATTGGCTAATCACCTGTGGCAAACGGTAGCTATAACGACAAAATATTTTCTATAGAAGGCTTTTCGAGTGATAATTTATTACAAAACATTCTCCCATCAAAATTAGGCTAAACTTGGAGAGATAGTATGTTGAAAAGGATAAACATACTGAATTAACCTGATACAGGATATACAAAATAGCATGTCTGGTACACCGCCACGAACAGCGCCAACAAAATTCTTTACACTGAGGTAGCTGTTTGGCTATTCACTCTCAGACAAATCATCATACTTCTCAGATTTCTCAGTTTCCATAGGTGTGGGACTACCGGGCATACTACTTACAGTACCGCTAACTGCACGAGATTCTGCAGGTGCATGGCTGTCGGGTGTAATCTGTTCGAGCGGGCTACCGGGGCTGCTACCAGGCTTAATATTCTTGGGGGTTTGATATCCTACTACTACCAGACGTTCTTGACTGGTTTGAGGAGTAACGAGGTCATCAGTTTCCATTGGAACAATACTACCGGCAGTACTAGTACTCGGTACTAGGGCGACCTTTGCTTTTGCGGCATTATTCGCTCGTTCCTCGGCCAGTTTAGCTTCGTTCTCCTCTTCGTTAATCATGTCCTCGATACCACGGATGGCCGTCATGAGTACGTGCATGCTTCTCTTTCTCTGGTCCAGTCTTGAATCTAGCTCGTCTTTGTTTTTCTGGAATTAGACATTAATAAATCCATGATTAATTCAGACGACAAAGCAAGAGCGTCTACAGTTATTATTATTAGAAAAATACTAACTTGTAAATTATCTAATTCCTTTTCGAGTGCAATTCTCTTCTTTTCAGTCTCCTTCCGATCTGGCTGCCCTCTAATAATTGAAGCTAAAGCACTGTATTCTGTCAAATGCTTTCGGTGTTCCTTGGCCTGTTCCAAAAGTATCTTGGATTTCTCAATTTCTTCACGAGTCTTTTCCACTTCTTCTTTAACTTTTTCATCGAGCTCGTCGTACATGCGAGAACTTTCTTCGTTCACATCAATTGTTCGAACAGTTTTCCGAATACTGTGCTCTACCTGAGTTACATGGCTCAACAACTTTTTTTCCATGATTGCCCTGCAATACAAAAATGACAATAATTACATGAAGCAAAGTACATACTAAAATCTAAAAGCATTTCGTTAATTGGACATCAATTTTGAATTCTCTTACAATTCTCCTGTATTTGTTTCACTGCAGAAACTCAGAAAGAGTCTCATCAGATTCATTATTTTCCGTTCATCTCCCATTCCATCTCCATCAATCATCAAACGTCTCTTCATTACGGCATCTATAATTTCAGAAAAGAATTAATTGCATTCTTTAGGAAGATTGCTGCTTCGAAATTCGTGCATTTACTGTTTCAGATACAAATTGATACAATGTTATAAAAATCAAGAACATTAAACTAACCTTGCATAAGCGACTCGAAAGCCGACGGGGCAGGTGGGCTTCCACTCATTATTCAAAAAATACCAACTCAATATTTTAAAAATTTTAAAATATTTTTCCTAATCACTTTTAACTGATGAAAGTGTCAATAAAAATTAATGACATTAATTCGCAGAAGCAGCTTTAAAAAGTATATAACAATAACGAACTGCACGTTATTATAACACACAGATCACACGCAGTGTGTTATTCTATTGAATCATATGTACATACATACAATTTGAATTTACTTCCGTTCAAAGTACCATTGAGTGATATTTATTACAAACCATTAAAGACAACAATATTGGAATGTGTATAACTACCTTTAATATCCGTACTAAATTGTGAGTACAATTAATAGAACAATTATCCATTGTTAATATAATCTGAAATACATTTCTTGAAACACTCTAACTGCTCAAGATAGTGCATGCATGTAATAACCACATTAGCCAAAGTAACAAACTTAAATTTGTATTCAATGTTGTTGACGTAGGCTAATTTGACGAAGCAATTCCCGGATATTTGGTCGTTGGTCCAGGTCAAGACTCCAGGTTTTTAAAAGAATCTCGTTGTGAATTTGCATGGTCATATTTTCAGGTTGTAGCAAACGCATGCCCTTTTGTAGGTAAGAGACGAATTCATCTGACCAGTCGTATTGCGGAAACGGAACTTTTCCCACAGAAAATATCTCCCAGAGAGTAACTCCAAACGACCAAACGTCAGACTTGCTTGAAAATTCCAAACGGATCAAAGTTTCTGGTGCTGCCCATCTCCAAGGCAGTGCCGTGTTTTGTTTTTTCAAGTACTCGGATTGCTGGTTCAAGTTCTTTGAGAAGCCAAAGTCACTAATTTTGACGACGTTTGATGGGAAAACCAAAATGTTTCGTGCAGCCAAATCTCCGTGGACAACACTTTTGGCTTCTAGAAATGCCATCCCAAGTGCAATTTGTGAAGCCCAGTTCATGAAAATTTCGCTAGTTATTAACGCTGAAGTCGTTACGATATTGCGGGGACCATAGATGGATGGATGGTAAGAAGCATTTGCGATTTTCAAGAAGGTAGTTATCCAAAGATCCGTAAGGGCTGAGTTCAAGGATAGCGTAGATTTCTCCATGGAGGACCCCGCTTGTTTCGGCGCCTAAAATCTAACTATATTCTCGTGATCTCCAACGTACTCCATGAGTTTAAGTTCCGACAGGAAGTCAGCTATGATTTTCAAATCCCTTGCAGTTTTTAAGCTCTTGACAGCGGCAGGTTTCCCGTGGAAAATCCCTTCTTTGACGAGACCAAAATGACCTTTGCCAAGAACTTTAGAAGATGAAACAGATAGAGAGTCCCTAGAAATGATTGAATGCAAGGGTAAATTGTGGAAATTCTCACGAGTTTTTTGTGTTTCAGCAGGCTGAGTGGCAGGTTGACCTTGGATTAAGAGGCGGATGGTTTTTTGAAGTCTTTTCACTTCTCGGCGTTTTCTTATGTGCATTATTCCGAGTGCAAGACTTATCAATATTCCCAAGGAGAGGAGGCAGACCCCTGTAATGATGTAGGCCATTACTTTGTTGTCTGGCAGGACGCAAACTTTTAAATTTTGGAGCTTGAGACCACGTGGACATTGACAACTAGCGCTGTAGAAGTGCATTGCATTGCATGTTGTCGCAAGGCAAAGTCCAGGTTTTCAAGAATCGGGTCAACTCATAGGGATGGAAGGATGGAATGGAGGTTCCGGTTGGGCTTTCAAATATTCTGCGGTAAGCTAGCGGTCGACCGAAATAAGCAGGTCGCGCTAAAACCAGAAGATCGATGAATTCTCCACTGGGGTCTCCACCACCGATCCAGAAGAGGGCATGGTTGTAGTAAAGCAGTTGGCGTGCGTCGTCGTAGTCTAATGTTCGTAGAGTTTTGAAGGTTTGATGATAGGACCAGTGAGAGGTTCCGTGATGATCCGCTTGAAGTACATGTCGACCAATTAGCAGATATAGGCGAAACTCTTGCTCGTCCCAGCCGATTCCGCTACAATTTCCGCCTGAAAATCTTGTATGTACCTTCCAAGCTGGAACGTTGAGGAACTAGAACATGACTGTTTGGTCTTGATTGTTGCACCATAAAAGGCAGCGGCGTCGGAAGTCGAAGACCATGGCTTTTGTGGATACATTGTGAAAGCTGAAACATTGGAAGTCAAGGCTGGCGTTCAACTTTAAGGAGTGCATGCGGAAATATCCAGGTTTATCTTGATTCCAAAATATTAGGTTGCCTTGAGGATCGTGGAGTAGAACTGGCTTGGATTTGCTCAGCGACGAGTCGGGTATCTTTTTAGTGTTCTGTGAAGAGTCGATGCAAATGATGTGTCGGGAATATGTTGTTTGACACAAGATAAAGCCCGTAGCTGAGTCGACGATTGAAAAGGTTGGGGTGTCCATCTGGTTGGAGATACCTGAGTCTGTTTGATTCGTAGTTGGGAAATAGAAATTTCCGTGGTGATGAAGTTGGTATTTCTGAGGGTGAGAGTCCGAAGATGAGTGGGTTGTGAGTAGGATTTCTTGTTCGATGCATATTTTTTGGTTTGTGGAAAGTATAAAATCTTGGGGACAAGTACAGGTGCAGTTGACAGAAGAAGAAGATTGACGGTCAATTGGGATGCAATCGTGAGAACATCCGTATTGAATGCAAATGTATACTTGGCATTCTGAAAAGGTTAAGACGATTAGGATGCTTAATTAATTACTACAGTTAAGGGTTTACTACCCATTGAGGTTTAAAAATAATGCACTTTTTGACTGGATATCATTCAGAGTAATGCACTTACCCGACAAAATAACTAATGCTATTAAAATTATTGCGGGAAGTAGGATGACGTTTGGATGAAGGAACTCCATTTTTCGGTAACCTTTTTGGCCACGATAGAAATCAATTTTTTGAGTTAGTTACTAGGGAATGTATAGAGTTGCTGGCCACTAGAATGTTTTGATACCTTGGACGGATGGAAACAGGGCAGTGTGTAAATGTTTGATCACAGAGATTTCAAATATATTAATTTTATCTCCAACCTTCCTTGTGAGTGGGTGTTAATTTGCGGTAATTCTGGCCCGTGGCGGTTTGGGGATATCCACATAGGGAAATCCATTATGTTAGGTTTGAATTTGGCATGCGCGTAAATTCCCAGTGTCTTAGTTACATTATACATACGTATTTCTCGTTTCCTTGAATACATTTGAAAGCAACCAAACTTCCTGCTAAAAAACTTGGAAAACTACAGCTACAGCAGGCGCAGGGGAAGGAATATCAAAAGGTCTATGAATTTGCATGAGTTGATTGCCTGAAGGAGGCCTTAGGCGATTGCAGTCGTGGGATTCTGAATTTTGCTAGGCGATGTAGTGTTGTAATGCATAAAAATATTTACTATCCGTTCAGTGATAAAACTGCAATACAAACTAATGAATTGAATGAAGTATTTGGCTAGAGGGCGTCAGGGCGTGGGTGGTGGGCGGGGGGGGGGGGTGTTGCATGCTAGTGTCAAGTGTGGTAATACTTCATGTAGAGGTATGACTAGGTGAGGGGATGAGTTCAGGGGAAATCCCTTGAATTCGCATTAATTCGCAATACCCGTCATTTTAAGATTATTGTGAACTGGAGAGAATAGGGGTGGGAATTGGATTTTGATCAAGCTTCAATGCTTGGAAGAATGGAGAAGATTCGACGGAAATGGTAACCTCGTTGTCGGGTGACTTTAGTTGTTTGACTACACGGAAAAAAATAATATTTACCACATGCCTATATTATATCGACAATTCTGGGGTTGGTTTACCAAGGTTTACTTTGTTTACTAAACAGGAAATATTATAGCTGTTTCAAATGAATTTGTGCTCCAATTTTACGTATTAATGCTCATATTTTCCTATGTCCTAAAACAAGAAGTTGTCCTACATTTAGGACTGAATAGGGGGCGGTAGCTCCTGAATGGGGCCACGCAGAGCAACAAGAGTTGCACCAATGGAATCCTCATAAAAATTTGATTCTGCGGTAGTCTAATAATATGAACTTTGCTAAGTAGTGTCAAGCCAGCAAGAGCAGAAAGATTGGAGCTACTATCGCATTATAACTTATTACTACGATCTGTAGACGCCACGACGGAACAAACGCGCCTACCGTCTGCCTGTCTCTGAAAACCAGTAATAAATCAAGCATTTAATCTAGAAGAAAGTCTCCGCTGCAGTGAACACATTTACTTGTAGAAATGTAATTCACTCCGATCCTCAACATGCTTGGATTTTACTTTACTAATACGATCATCTAGAAGAGAGGCAAATGGTGAAACACTGAATTGATGAAGCAATTTAACACTACATTGGTATACAGTTTGAGCGTAACTCTTTTAATTGGTTCTCAATCCATCATGCGCATGTTTTTCAAAATAACGATTTAAGCATATGCTCCTATTTTAGAGTGGGCAAGGGTTCAGTTAGATGTATCGCAAGAAATCTTCCTTTGTAATGGATTAATGTAGCAACAGTTTTTTAAAAGTACACTTAAATTTACTATAACGTAATTAGTTTTTAAATTATGGAAATCCAATTCACCCCCAACACTTGTTAATTTAGATACTTGACAAACAAGGGAGCTGTCAACCTGGTCTTGGTCTACTTGTGGGCCAAGTGGAACAGACATAGCAATGTCGAGGCCTTACACCAGGCTTAGTGCAGCAAACGCCATAAGTTCTGCCCAAGGCGCCGGAATTTTGCTCAACTTGTGACGCGTCGTCGTAGTACTCGAATTCCTCATCTTGTTCTCGGGACAAGCGTGAGATCTCCCTATAGACCAAAATTAACATTTAAGTCATTCCTATATTGTGACTACAGCGTAGTAGTTTTCTAGGAGGTAAATAAATATTTTTATTTTAGTTTTTTCCGAAAACTTTCCAAAAACTTCAAATAAAAACCGATACTTACGCTAATTTCTGTACTTGGATTCCGGTACTCTTCTCCACCTCTTGGTCTGCAGGTAGCGATGCGAATGCGAGTGCGCAGAGAGCAAGAACTGCAAGAGCCGGCAACACCATCCGGAAGCTACTAAGGAAGACCATCGCGTTTCTACACTCGCCTCCCTGTTCTAATATTCAATCCCGTACAAAATAATTAAATGTTCACAGCTTTTCGAGTATTTTGAAAGTTATTCGGATGTCAGAGTTTACGAGTCCCTGCACATGTTACTCGGCAGGAGTCAGAATAGAAATGAAGCAATTTAGAGAACTCCAGTAAGGTTTTAAACCGTTTACTTTTACAAATTTCCCTTTTTTGTTTGTTCCTCCAAACAACTTTAGTCTCTTCAAAAATTCGTAACCATAGAAAGATTTTCAATAAGTTTGTTTCAAGTTAGAAAGTACAACAAAAAGTATGATCAATCGTCAAATCCCCTTATAAAAATCAATTATGAAATAAAACTCGATTATAAACAAGGTATTCCAGTCATTTTTGAATTACCCTTGGCTCCCTTTTATAAGCAAACTACATTACGTACAGTTATGCGGTTTACCTTAAGAGAAAGAAAATGGTTTTGTTCACACTGATATTCATGTTTTTATCTCGTATTTCCGATCCTTGTTTCCAGAACATGCTGACGGTCCGGCAATTTATCAGATCGCAATTTATCAGATAAAAAGGTTCATTTGGGTATTTTGATTTCGGACTCATCAGCTGCTTGTTGTTACTTGCATTGTCACATTTATTTATGACAGCAGTGTTTTTTAACTTGAATGATGAGGAGGATACAGGGTCTGCCGACCATACTCAGCATTACGACACCGAATAAGAGCGGATGCATATCCTTTGACGTCCGAACATTGGGTTCAGCTATGTATGCCACGAAATCCAGTGTCAAGAAGACGCCAATAATGACAAATACTTTGGATAGCACAATCAACCTGTTAATGTAGCATAAGTTCTGAAATCAGTTGATTACTTACTCAAAATTGAAATATTTTGAATTTTAAAAATACCCGGAGCTTTCTTGGGATCTAGCTCCATCCAACTCCGAAATCCCGGTTTTGCAATGCATAAAGAAGAGACCGTAGAAACAGAGGATTAAGTTGAGAATCAGTAGTGCACACACTGGGAGGAATACAAACACGCCCTCTGTCCGGATACTCACGAAGCACCAATCCTGACCATAGCGAGGAACCAACACCGGACAATCCGAGAAATGCCTATGGGGAAGGACCAAAAGAGTGTTAAAGACCACTCGGGTGTATAAGTGGAGTCGATTAGGCGACTACTAACACGCAAAATGACTTTAACATGTACCACAATCAACAGTGTATGACAAACTTACCATGAGTAATCTCCGTAAGCGTAGTCTATGTAGACACAGTAGCCGACAATCAGTGCTGGAATTCCGAATCCTAACAGGAAGTACGTCAAATACATGGTCAGCTCTCGTAATCTTGAAACATCCTCCTTGCTCAAGCATCTGTTAAGATGTAATTAATGAAAATCAGTGCCATGCTCTTCTGATTTGACATAATTAGGAGCCTCTAGCCTAAACAGTTGAAACTGCTGTCTTCCAACTTGGAAGACAGCAGTTCCAAGACCCCGATTAGCATGAATGCATAGCGATGCCTGTAGAAACACCCTGCTGATTGTTTTGCCTCTGATTAAAACTGAATGGACCAACCACAAGACCCGTATCATTTCGTCATCTCTGCGCTTGAAATAGTTGGAGTGGAAATAATTTGATGCATGCTTGTATTAATGCTTATTAATATTTATACGCTTGCTGAAGAAACTTGCCTCAAACTCCGACAGAGCTCGCAGCTGCCAAAAACCACCCAGAGATGGAATGAAAGAAGAAAATAGTGTTTGCCGATTCCTGAAATTATAAAATAATCTAATAGTCATGTCCTCAGTGTTTTGCGCTGAAAGCACCAAAGATTAGCATATAAACCCCAAATCCCTCAGAGTTTTCCAGTATCTACCCGCAATTGTGCAAAAACTTCCGCGACGTTCATCCACGGACAAGGCGGAGTTTAAATAAGCTGACGCCGTAGAGAAAGCAGTTAAAGAGAGAGCAGAGATGGCTTGAGTAAACATGGTTAACGCACGAACCGTCGTGGCACCATTAGTGTCCTTCATACAAGAACACATTCTGTGGAGGTGAGTGAGGACAATCAAAATCCAGAGGAGGAGTGAAAAAGAAGACGCACACAGGTACACCACACGTTGTGCTGGATATCTTGATTCAGTGCCATTGTCCATCTCGATGTAATGTATCGCCACCTGGATGGAAGGACGGAAATTACTTTCTCATGAGTACTTCTGTATTTAGACTCTCTCAAATGAAAGAGTATGCATTCCGCGACGTATTTGAAAACTTACCGTTTCATTATTTTCCACGCGATCCAAAATTTCATAGTCAGGCATGAACATGACAATTTCTGACATCATGTCCTCATAACCTGGGTCGTGATGGGAATTGACGAGTCCATCAATGCAGTATTTTGTTCCACCCAAGTCGGTAGTCTCCCAGTCGTCGTACACATCTAAACGTCCTCCAGAATCCTCTTTTCGTGATCGAATCCGTCCGTCCTCCAGCAGGTAAAACCTACTCAAAGTAAAAACCCTTAGCGTTTAAATGTCAAATCTTGAAAGCGAGTGGATAATTTGAGTGAGAAATCTTACCATGTTACGATGTACTTACCATGTTCCAGGTTGTGTTTTATTCAGTTCAAAAAAAGAAAATGGATACTTGAAAAGTTGTATCCCACCAATAAAGTCATCTAATTCAACTGGAACGAAACGGTGTTTGATTACTTGAGTGGATTTATGGGCACAAGTACGGCCATCTTTAAAGGATGCTTCATCATACAATGTTGGAGTCCACTTTCTCCCGCCTAACGGTTGGCAACTGAGATATCGACTGGTTCGTAAATCCAAGATTTCTCCTTTTGGGCAGCATTTATTTAAAACTTGGGTTTTCTGGGTTGATTTGCACAAACCAATGTGAAAATGTGTAGTGTCATTCCCAATGAATTTTCTGTGAAACGAAAAGTATTAGTCTTGCATATTGTGTTGTTTACCCTTAGATCTAAATTGTATCAGAAGCAACTTGAACCTGTTTAGAAAATCTAACTTACGCTAGCCCGCATATTTCAGTCGGCTTGTACCAAGTGGTATGGTTTATGGAAAACACCCCCAAGGCGCCAACGGGATTGAAATAGACGTTTCCGTCTGCCGCACCATCTAATCCAATAGTGATAGCCAGGATTTCGTTGTATTCACAAGGCTGTGTATTAGCCGGACTGAAAATAGATGGCATAGATATGCTTTAATTATTTTAATAGCACTAGATATGCCCGCCTTTGAGAAAAGAGGGTTTCAAAAAGGGTGTTAAGTGAGTAGCAAAGAAGAGCAGCTAAAAAATTAACAGGGTAAATTAAACGATATTCAATTTCCCGGATTTCCCACACACACAAATCGACCATCGTAGGCTTGACTAATGTGGAGAGACAGACTTCAATAGGCAGGGCGGTGGGAAGGCAATGCCAATGCCTAATTGCTCATTAACTGATGATCAGGATCATACAACAACGTTTTTTCCTAAGTAAGGTTACCGTAAATACTAGAATCGGATGCAAAGTTAACACTGAGACTTGCATGCAGCAGCATGGAGCAACAAAAATCAAGCAAATCTAGGAACGGCAATATAAAGTATCTTATAAAACCACATTCTAAATTAGAAAATTACGAATTCATAAAAAAACAGCTCAAAAAACCTGAATTGTAATATTAGCTCATTCATCAAGCTGGGGGTCTCGTCTTTGGAACGGACCAAATTCCTTGGTACTCTAAAGCGTCCAGTGCTCAGCCAGGATTTTTCTTTTGATTCACAAGAATTTATTTCAATCACCAACGTTTCGGTACTCCTGCGCACCTGGAATTCAAGTGAAATTAACGAAGAAACAACATCGTTATCGAACGATGTCCCAGCTCGTTTGCTACTTGCTGGCTTCACCTTTTTAGACTTGGAATTCCGACTAGGTATAATATTCTGAGTAGCCCAATCTGGATCACCGTCATCGCTATCACTGCTCTCCTCAGCATAATTATTTGCAGGACGTACTCTCTTCTACTGGCTCGACATGGTAAAAACTATGTTTCTAATTAACTTGTACTGCGTACAAATTTGCAGAATTAAACCTACACTTTTAAAAATCCACAATTGAATAAACACGGCAGCAATTACGAACTGAATAAGTTAAAAAATAATGTCCGATAATTCGAGTGGAAGAGAGTTAAGAAGAAGAGAAGTCGAACGTCTACTGAGCACAGAAAGGACTTGAGTTCTTGGCAGTGTCTCGCATAGAGCTCGACTCATGTAGAAAACTCCTTGCGTCACTCACCATAGGTCTAGCATTGAGTTACCGCAGTGACACTGTGGTGGCGGGAAATAATTTATGGTAATTTATTTTCAAAATTCCGCATCTACAGCATTTGGGACCTTGCGTGCATCACTTGGAATGCATTACATGCAATAAAAGTCATAATTTTAAAAAAAATTCATCAAATTTTACCATGGGTCGTATCGTCGGTCGTAGACTATACATGGGTCGTAAGTACGACCCGGCTTCAAAATTTCATACCACGTGACTAGCACTTTCACTTATTGTACGACCGAGTACGACCCGGTCGTAGCCTGCTCTGTTGGCAACAGAGAGTTAAGATTCTGTCATTCATCTCTATAAATTCTCTGCGTCGTTGGGGAGGCAATTCACCAGCAGCGCGATTAGTCATGATGCGGGTAGTTTTTCCTTGCATAACATGCAATCCCTTGATGAGTTTATGGAGTTTAGGGCTTGAGCCAGAGATAACTACCCGGCAAGCATTGTTCCAGCCTTCTGTATCATTGTTTGTTCTAGGCAAGTTGTCCTTGACCCTTTGATGCACATTCCAGACAAATGGTGGAAATCTTGGTGGGTTTGAAGGAGTCTTCACATAGTTTTTGTAGAAGTAGTCGAGTACTGGCTGCATGATAGGGAGTTTGTCACAGTAAGCTTTCAAAATTTTGAAAGCTTCGCGAACATCATCAGTAGGTACGCATGCCAGATCACCTATCATCTTTACAGCAGATATGATTGTTTCATCGGGCAAATCCTTTGAGTATTCCGATCGTAATTCTGCGCAAAGGTTGCGATCAATACTCTGACAAAGGTGAAAGAGTATAGTGTGTATGTACTTCCCTAGTCTGCCAACAAACTGAGCGTTTCTACTGAGCTTTGACTGTTTGACTCAATTAAAGCAAAACAACATCGTAAGCTGTCTATAAATAACTAAAAAAATATTAATGTGGCGATTTCAAATGTGGCCATTTCAGACGTGTGGCGACTTCAAATCTGGCCATTTGAAAACTGGCGAATTCATGTTCTGGCCATTTGAAATGTGGCCATTTAGGGTGTTACCGTTTGAGGACGTTTTTCTTTGTGATGCCAACGCTTTATTGCCAATTCTGGTGTAGAAAAACTGCACTGATTTGCATTAATTACTCCACTTCTTGAGTGCAAACGTAAGTTCAGCCGGAGCCAACCTTTCGAAACACCTTTTACCCCTACTAGATTCTGAATGGTGTGTCTTTTTGATTGAGATCTCGTTCAGGGGCGAGGAATGAGGAGACTAGAAAAGAGAAGCTCTTCACTTGCTCAGATTCCCGGCAACTGTAAGGATTTCAGCTTCTAGTCCCGGGATTTTCCCAATTTGCCAATCTTCCTCACCTTTTCTTTCACCCTTGTTGTGTCGTTGTGTGGGTAGGGCAGAATCATGGATGACAAGCATTGAGATCTCCTTCAAGGTATTGGAGCCTATCAAAGGGAAGCTCATCACTGGAAGGGGACACATGAAGACGACAAGGTTTGAAAGGGATGGATGAATCTGAAGCTGACCAATGTCGGAAAACGGTAGGGTTTGGTAACACAAGACTGTAGAAGGATATAGGAGAGCATACATTTTAAGGGATTTAGCGGATAAGACACCAGAAAAGACAATTCAATTGTGTACTAAAACGAGACCGGTCAATGAGTGTGATTTCGAATGACCGCTGAAATGATTGTGCGTAGAAGAGGCGATGCAATAAAGTTAAAATTATTTTTGCAGTTACGATAGCCAATTAATTTGTATTCAAAGTCAAGTTGTCAAAATGCTTTCAGTTCTCTTTGTGAGTCTCCTCTAATGTATTCCCCATTTAGTTTATTTTTGGTTACCCTCCTTCCTGGATTCCTTTCCGCATTTCTCAGGTTTATGTTCCATCCCCGGCAACCCTGCCATCTGCATTGAATTCCTGTTTTATTACATCCATCCCGGCGGTGGCTCTAAGGATTTTCTTTAGGGCACTCTTTTTTGTGTTGTGTACAGAGCAGGAGGCACCGTAACCGTTTTTGTTTCACCTTACACATTCACTTCACAAATTGGGAAGACAAGGGTGGTGGGTCCGAAGAGAGGAAAGAATAAAACTTATCCATGCCCCATAATCTGCAAATTAGGGTTAGGGGGTTATGGAATTAATTTTGGCGAAAGTGAGAGCAAATGCTTCATGATGATGCTCAACAGAAGAAGTGGTGGGACATGATGATGTGAATATGACAAATATGCAGAAGAGAAATTATGTCCGGAGCAAGAAATTAGAGAAACAACCTTAGCCGGAGATTCATGAGAAGGAGGGAGGGTAAGCAACTTGTTCAGGATTGTTTCTGGGGACAATTCAACTACTCTATCTTCCACCTGTACCTTGCTTCATCTGCTTGTTAAAAATTACATGCTAATCCTGAAATGTTGCCTCTGATAATTCGCATGGGCTTCTCATTTCTACTCTTCTCGAATATTACCTCCACTTTCTTTTGTCCAACTTCCAATTATTCCGACCTGACTTCCCGTCTCAATTGTTTTTAACCTGAAAGAGCCCGTCCTGCAACCAAGACCAAGATGTCCCTGCTTCTTGTGCACTTCTCACGCTATTCTCTTCCTACACGTCTCGATTCGTTTCCCCGCCAAGTTGCACTAATTCATGCAAGGTAGTGAACTGTGGGCCTTGAGTCGAGTATTAGAAGCTTATCTTGCTTGCTTAACAAGTGTTCCCCCTATCCCTTTCACCAACTTTCTCCAAAGGAACAAGGAGAAAGTCCCTCACGTTTTATGAAAGCGTAGCGTGCGGTTTGAAAGAATGAACTGTATGATCCGGTTCTTCTTCTAATTTTCTCAATCGCGTGAATAACATTTTAATGCAATAACATAGCATATGCCAATCTCTTGGCTTTAAAGCTCTTGTTTGGGTAAGCCTCCATAATCTATGAACGGGATGAAACGGAGGAGAGCCTGCTTGTTAGGAAGGAAAGTGAAATAATTAGTAAAGGAACTTTGAAATTGTGCACTTATTGTAAACGGAGCTGTGAGAATATGGAAACCAAACATCATGAAATTTAATTTTCAGCAAACTCATGCCCTTTCGTAAATAAGAGACAAATGTATCTGTTAGTTCGTATTGCGGAAACGGAACTTTTCCCACTGAGAAAATATCTCCCCGAGAGTAACTCCAAACGACCAAACAAGTCCAAAGTTTCTGGGGCTGCTCAACTCCAAGGCACAAGCAGCGTCTTATTCTGTTATTTCAAGTATAATTATATATACTCGGATTGTTGGCAAACGTTCTTAGATAAGCCAAAGTCACTAATTTTGATAAAGTTGGATGGGAAAACCAAAATGTTTCGTTCGGCCACGTTTCCGTGAACAAACACATTTGGCTTCTAGAAATGCCATCTCGAGTGCAATATGTGAAGCCCAGTTCAGATTTTTGGCATTGCATTGGTTTACTATGTTATCCATTACATTCAAACTAAGTCACCACAGATAGACGCCACGACGCAACATACACGTCAACTGTCTGTCTGTCTCTGAAAACCAGTAATAAATTAAGCATTTAATCTAGAAGAAATTCTCCGCTGCAGTGAACACATTAACTTGTGGAAATGCAATTCACTCCGATCCCCTATCCTCAACATGCTTGGATTTTATTTTACTAATACGATCATCTGGAAGAGCGGCAAATGGTAAATTACTGAATTGATGAAGCAATTTAACACTACATTGGTATACAGTTTTAGAATAACTCTTTTAATTGGTTCTCAATCCAGCATGCGCATGTTTTTCAAAATAACAATTTAAGCATATGCTCCTATTTTAGAGTGGGCAAGGGTTCAGTTAGATGTATCGCAAGAAATCTTCCTTTGTAATGGATTAATGTAGCTACAGTTTTTTAAAAGTACACTTAAAGTCACTGTAACGTAATTAGTTTTTAAATTATGGAAATCCAATTCACCCCCAACACTTGTTAATTTAGATACTTGACTTAAACAAGGGAGTTGTCAACCTGATCTTGATCCCCTTAAAAGCCAAGGGGCACAGACATAGCAATATCGAGGCCTTACACCAGGTGCAGTGCAGCAAACGGTAGGAGTTCTGCCCAAGGCGCCGGAATTTTGCTCAACTTGTGATGCGTCGTCGCTCGCATTCCACTCGAATTCCTCATCTTGTTCTCGGGACAAGCGTGAGATCTCCCTATAGACCAAAATTAACATTTAAGTCATTCCTAAATTGTGACTACAGCGTAGTAGTTTTCTAGGAGGCAAATAAATATTCCTTTTAGTTTTTTCCGAAAACTTTCCAAAAACTTCAAATAAAAACCGATACTTACGCTAATTTCTGTACTTGGATTCCGGTACTCTTCTCCACCTCTTGGTCTGCAGGTAGCGATGCGAATGCGAGTGCGCAGAGAGCAAGAATTGCAAGAGCCGGCAACGCCATCCGGAAGCTACTAACGAACACCATCGCGTTTCTACACTCGCCTCCCTGTTCTAATATTCAATCCCGTACAAAATAATTAAATGTTCACAGCTTTTCGAGTATTTTGAAAGTTATTCGGATGTCAGAGTTTACGAGTCCCTGCACATGTTACTCGGCAGGAGTCAGAATAGAAATGAAGCAATTTATAGAACACCAGAAAGGTTTTAAACCGTTTACTTTTACAAATTGCGCGTGTTTGTTTGTTCCTCCAAACAACTTCAGTCTCTTCAAAAATTCGTAACCATGGAAAGATTTTGAAGTTTGGTTCAAGTTAGAAATTACAACGCGAGCATATACAGATATGCGCATACAGCTGAATCTCAGAGCCCAGAGCAGTGAACAAAAAATTAAAAATTGTAGTTTCTTTGTCTCACACTTTGCTTGAACTCTTGAAGGTAGTACCGCATGTTTCACGAATTCTTCCAGTAGTCGCACTTCCCTCCGCTCCTCCACTACGTCACTTTCCTGCATGTACGCTTCTCTTCTCTCCTCCGCTGCGGCTGCGTGCTCGCTCATGAAACTGGGTATTTCTTTTTTCGTCGAAATCTTCGCTCACAAGCGTCGCAGCGTCAAGCGGCTTGCACCATTGGAAAGCCGAGATTCCCTTCTCTGATACAAACCAATTTTTATGTCTCTAGGTCAAAGGTTAGCGATGCAGCTACACTTAAAGTAAAATTAATAAGTTTTCCTTAACCTGTAGACATTTAATTCTGTAGCGTCGTCAACCTTTGACCTAGGGACATAAAAGTTAGTTTGTATCAGAGAAGGGAATCTCGGCTTTCCAATGGTGCAAGCCGCTTGACGCTGCGACGCTTGTGAGCGAAGATTTCGACGAAAAAAGAAATACCCAGTTTCATGAGCGAGCACGCAGCGGAGGAGAGAAGAGAAGCGTACATGCAGGAAAGTGACGTAGTGGAGGAGCGGAGGGAAGTACGACTACTGGAAGAATTCGTGAAACATGCGGTAGGTGTTGTTTAGTAATTTACAGCCAAAATTTTGGTTAACTTCAATCCAACCCTTCAAAGTCCTTGCCAAATCTTCCATCTCCGTCCGTTAATTGCATTCTCGCATTTACTCACGGCGGTAATGCTTCTGAAATGGAATCACGAGGAGGATGCAGGGTCTACCAACTATACTCGGTCAGCATTACGACACGGAATAATTAGTAGCGGATTTATATCCTTTGGTGTAAACATATTTGCCCAGCCCGAGCCATCTCGTTAAGGAGGTAGGGATGACGAGACCAGAAAAGAGAAGCTCTTCACTTGCTCACATCTGCATCTTGGGTAATTTTAAGGATTTTAGATTCTATAGACCCGGGATTTTCAGTATTTTGCCAATTTTCCGCAACTTGTTATTTAGATCTGTCGTGCGGATGGGTGTAGGAAACCCCTCATGAGAATGCTTCTTAGATGGCAGATCTTTGGGAAATAATTCCAGGAGAAAATGATATGATTACGGGTCTAATTCCAGGGTATTCATATTCATCGGATGTGCTCTTCTCATCTCACCGTGCAGTTTGTAATATATTCACGAAAACCCTTGGAGAATGGGTCTACAATAATAAGGTAAGAGTTTTCGGAGAGACTGAGACCGGGGATTGGGGATGAAGGGGTGAAGAGAGATGTGAGAATCAACCATTATTGGTTTCCGTTCGTGCATCGTATGAAATTTGATTTTGACAATTTTCAGGTTCTGCTGCTCATCTACGTAAGTTACTGTGTAATTGTGAGTTTGGGTAGCACGTCCTGGAACTATTCAGCGCCCCGCCTCTGTCACCTGCAGCATTTTAGTGCATTACGGGCCTTGTCATTCACTTTGATTGTTTCAAGTGAAGCACTTCTCGGAAAGATACGCTGGAAAATATTTGGAGTTGGAATACAAAGATGCCGGTTCTTAAATCCGTCTTAAAATAATGTGGTTCCAACTGAGTGTCTACACCCGTAGTACTTTGCAAAACGAGCTCCAATCAGAGTTGTTATGGACCAGCTGGTCCATTGACCCAGGATCATTGGCCCATTCGGGTCAGTGTGGGCCAACTGGATCAAAAAAATGGGTCAAAATGGCTTTGGGTCATTGGTCCTGGGTCATGATCCATCTTGCTCTGACCCATTTTCTACAGTGATCCAAGCTGACCCATCATCCCGCAGTGCTTACATTTTAAAGGCAATAGGAAATTGTAGCGTGTGTAGCATGAGCGATCTATTCTTTACAGATTCGTTACTGAATGACGGCACGAGAGGACGATGCCTGAATTTTATTGTTTTTATGTCTAAAGTGTCTTGTTCATGTATTGTATGCACCTTGTACATTATGATCAAAACTCGTAGGAATTACTAGTTACCACGTTGAAAGTGGACGATGACAGAGTGTGATACGATCAGCTTGGAGATGGGGGAAGTTTCAGTATACGCGTATACCGTAAGGGCTAGCAGTGTGCTGACACAGTTTGCTGCAAGCTGATAGGTCTTTGTAGTGTGGCTATTTGCAATTGCAGATAACCGCAATACTAGGTATAACAAAGGCGGGATACAGTGTTTAAAATTCATGCCTTCCTGGTCCTCGGAATCCTTGGATCTCGTGTACATTGTTATTGAAGACCACAGTGTATGTTATATGAGGTAGTTAGTTTTACCTAAATCTAATTTCCTTTAACTGGTTGGTAGTGAGTTCTTTGCCATCGCTGGCTGTTGGTCACACAACTGATTTGCATTTACCTTCATTTCCAAAGGAAATAGATGCACCGAGTACCAATTTAACTCTGAAGATACGCTTCAATGAAGGAATTTAATTTATACAACTCGGACGAAGCTATCTGTAGAGGAAACTAAATTGTGTCACTCCAACTGCAGGCACTTCCTTGCTTGGGCCATTGCAACTTGTGGCGGCACTGTTTGCAACAAAGAGCACTGGTGTGGATTACTAAGTTGTTGGTCATTGGAATGCACAATCTTGCGATTGCATTCGATGTCAACGTGATGACGATTTCAATTTTGTAGAAATTCTTGACGGCTTATTACCGCCTTGGTCTTAAGCATAGAGCAATAATTTAAATATGTGGTAAAATTTTCATGCTAGATTAACACCAAGTTACGATGCGCTATGGCAGGTAGGGCCACAGTGGCGTAACTGCCATTTAAGTGAGGTTCTGCACGTACAAATGGAACGTTCCATATGCACGGGCAGAACCTCACTTGAATGATTTTAAAGTAACAGGAAATTTTAAGTAGAATGAAACAAATAACTTCCGTTATAAAATGAAGCAGCACATCATCTCATTAAGTGGTCATTAAAATTGCTGGTGCATTGGAGCCGCTATAGGTGACCACAGTGATTTAACAATAAGCGCCCTGTATTTTCTCATCTATAACAATTCCTAGAAATTACTATAAAGTTTTTTTAACCTTTTAATTGACATTTTTATTCGCGACGAATAAGTTTCAGATTCATTCGATGCCATTGAACCTGGTGCGTAAGATATTGTATTCCTAAATATTGATGTCTCAAAATTGCATTAGCAATAGCTTGGACGATGGCATTGAATGAATACGATCAGGCGATCTTTTTCTTTTAGAGATGCGAGAAATTGAAGCTCATAAAACGTGAGGACAAGCTGCGAGTGCTCTGCACGACAATCTATATCAGAAAACGAGGACGAAAAGGCTCCGGAAATTACATGGATGAAATGAGTATTCGTTTGAATGCATGGAATTTTAAATATACATATGTTATTATGTATATTGTAGTTTGACGTCCCGGCTTCGCCCGGGGGTTGTACTCAAAAATGTTCAGGATTCAGCCAATATCTCTTTCTTTTAACCTTTAACTATAATTATATAGTAAGAATCCAAAGTTATCCCTCTGAATATTTAGCTGTGTATTCAAACCTTGATCTATACCGTCAAATCTTTAGCTATACCGTCAAATCTTTAGCTTTACCGTCAAACCTTGAGCTCTAACGTCAAATTTTAACTCCTCTGTGAAACCTTAACCTTTCCCTACAAATCTTTAGATCTTCCGTCGAACCCACGGTTCGCCCGTCAAACTTATCATGAGTATGGAAATGCAATAATCCTTCAGAATGTCAAGTTCTCTTCAAACATTTATCCCTGCAACGTATCTCGACTGCTTCACCATCCAAGCCATAGCTCTTCAATAGTTTTCACGTCAACCACGTAGTTCTCCCGTCAAACCTTTAGCTCTCACGTCAAACTTGTAGCTCTCCATCGAATCAATAGCTGTACCGTCACTGTCAAATTTGTAGTTCTTTGGTCCCCCCTGTAGCTCTTCCGTCACGCCCACAGATCTTCCGTCAAACATGTAGCTCTCGAGTCAAATCAATAGGTCTCTCATCTATCGCGATACTCTCCTGACAAACATCTAGCTGTAACGTCGAAATATTTGCTTTTCCGCTCAACCTGCAACTTACATCTTCAAATAATCGCTTACTTTCAAACTGGTTATCTTTAGTGAGACGTTTTCATCTTTTACAATTGAAACTGTATTATTTTTTGGATTTGAAAACATGAAGAGAATTTAAGAATCTAAAATTTCTATCTGCAAATAGAAGCTTAAGTTAGCAAATATCTGCTAAAATTTTCAATAATTTGCTTAAAATTGACGAAAAGATAACCTCCAAAATCTCTTTTAATTTCCTGTAAATGAATATTTTACAAATTCCCCATTCCCCCCAAAATCCTTCGTAATTAGCCTCAAATTCCTTCAAAATTCCCCCAAACATTGATGATACTTTTTGCAATAGCATAGTATATAGCATAGAAAATAGTAAAAGAATATTAAGAATAGTGATTGAGTATGCAAAATAGTGAAACAGTATACACAATAGTAAACGATTATACCAAATAGTGAAAGAGTATCCAAAACGGTGAAAGAGTATCCAAAACGGTGAAAGAGTATCCAAAACGGTGAAAGAGTATCCAAAACGGTGAAAGAGTATCCAAAACGGTGAAAGAGTATCCAAAATAGTGAAAAACTTCGAACATAGTGAAAGAGTACCCAAAATAGCGATAATAGTGAAAGAGTGTCGATTATAGCGAAAGAGTTTTGATAATAGTGAAAGAGTATCCAAATTAATGAAAGTAATTCCGAAATAGTGAAAAAGTATCGAAAATTTTGATCATTTTTGAAACTTTCACTTTAAAACATCCATGATCCTTTTGACTTTCGCAAAAGCATCGGGGCTGTACAGACAAACTGAAGGGAATCTTGAAGGGATGGGGAAGCTTCAGCAAAATGAAGGGAAAGTGAAAGTGAAGGGAAAGTGTACAGACAAACTTTCTGCTTTATAGTTAAGATTATATATATCAACTATTTAGGCACAATTACAGCATCAGTTTAAGTTGACGATAGTGGACGATAAGACATTCCTAAATTATGCTAGCTTTGAGTTCAAAAGTTATACCTAGGTAGAGCATACTTAAATACTAGAACTGTATAAAACGCAGCTTAAACTAAGATTTTAAGGTTACAATGGCTAGTATATATTTATGCAATACCTTATTTTTATGATGAGTTTAATAACCCCCGTGTGAAATAAAATGCAACAACTTGTTTAAGGGAATCGTTGAAAGTAATTTTGCTGATGTCTTCCAATTTTCTCTCTCTTGTGCCCCTGACCAGCAATGTACTTCCGTTATTAAGTTTACGCTGGAATTTTGTTATATGACCGTAATAATTTCAGTCAAGAATGCCGAGCTAAGCGGTATTTTACGTTGTATTTAGCTAAAATTAGCAGCTGGATAAAAGGAATACCTTGTGATATCCACATAACTTGGCCATATTTGCCTTCAATCGGTCAACTTGCTTAAGCAATGCTTGTGCTTTAATGCACAGTATATTTGCACACAAAAATCTGTGACGCGAATTATACGACGGTTTATTTACAACCACTGTGGTGCCCATGTTAACATTGACACAACGTTAAGGACATCTTGGTACCGACATGCTGATTTAGATGACAAAGGTTCCCTTTTTCCACCTAAAAACAAGACTAGAGTTGGTTTTATACACGCTCACTGTCGTCACTCCCGTCGAGAGACGAATTTCTACTACTCATCAGACTCAGAGTGTTGTGTTATTATTAAGAATTATAAAATGCGATTATACATAAAAAGCAAGTATAACTCTCCTCAATTCTAGCGCATTCGTATATGAATGCAACCACAGTAGTCGCAGTTTAGCATATCTTAGTTGGTGTGATTATATTATCATCGATTTCAAGTTTTTGTAATACAGTTCCATTCAGTTTTGTCGGTTCAATACAACTGCGTGTATCTTCCCTTACCGCTCTAAGCTATCCTAAATTCCAAAATGTTTTCAATACATAAAGATGAGTTCCAATCCAATGGTATTACTTTATCAACTCTGGCGAACGCATACTGATTGAGTCAGCTAGGGATGCACATCATACCGGACACAAGACGAACCATCTGGCAACTAGACGGCTCATCTATGAAGTAAGCTATCTAATTGGAAGCCAATTCTAGAATTAAGGGAATTTACTTGTGTGACCAACACAAAAGAATTTAAGCATTGATCCATGCATTCAGTTGCTAAACTGACGCTATTCCCCCTTTTCGATTTTGGCTTATAATGTTTTGCACTAGTTATCTCCCTTGTCGCAATTATATTATGATTTGATTGGACGTAGCAATGTTTAGGATATATAACAGCACTAGCTAAGTTACCCGGCTTCGCCCGGGATTTCGTATGAGTGTCTCCTACCGCAAAACTTATAGCTCTCCCGTCGAACCTGTAACCCTCCCATGTTGTACACAGAGCTCTCCCGTCGAACCTGTAACCCTCCCGTGTAGCACTTCCGTCGAACCTGTAACTCTCCCGTGGAACTGATAGCTCTACCGTTGTACAAAGAGCTCTCCTATCGAATCTGTAAATCTGCCGTCTAGCCTTGAGCTCTCCCCTTGAACTTATCTCTCCCGTCGAGCCTTAAATATTTACTCTGGACTCTAGAAAGAGAAGCAGCAAATTTCCCAGCTAAGAAGCGAACATATGCTATTAGGAGAAAAGCTACAACTCGTACGTGAGAGAGCAAAACAATTGGCAAAGAGAGCAAAGATTCTAGGGAAGAAGCTCTGACATCAACTCATTGAAGAGAGCGCAAAATAAACGGCAAAGAGAGCAAAAATTCTAGGGAAGAAGCTCTAACATCTACTCTTCGAAGAGAGAGCAAAACAATAGGCGAAGAGAGCAAAGATTCAAGGGAAGAAGCTCTAACATCTACTCTTCGAAGAGAGAGCAAAACAATAGGCGAAGAGAGCAAAGATTCAAGGGAAGAAGCTCTAACATCTACTCTTCGAAGAGAGAGCAAAACAATAGGCAAATAGAGCAAAGATTCTAGGGAAAAGGCTTCCTCCTGTACACACAAACTTTCTGCTTTATAGTTAAGATTATTACTGCCTCCATGTTTCCTTAGTGGCATTAAAAACTTAAGTGTAGTAAACTACTTAGAAACTCACGATGGAGCTCATAATTTGAAGTTACCACTTATGGTTCCTAAGATTCCTCATCACGAAATCGATTAATTGTGAATCACATCACACTTAAATCGTAGCCGCAGTTGATTTGAATTTTTTTGCTTGCCTGCAATGATGGTACTTCCTCAAGAAATGCAATCCTTGAGGAAGTAGACCTTGAATATCAGTGGCTTTTGTAGGAGAGGATCTTAGTTATACCACTGTGGTCAACATGTTCGAATGCAAAATTATGGTTAGTACAACTCCGTAATAACGACCACAGTAGTAATCGTTATCTAGATATTTGAATCGGTGCATACATAAGGAATTTCAACTGAATATCGAAAGGAAATAATAATCATGTAACAGTTTTTAAGTTAACCTTCAAAATAATATTTACTGCAATTCCTGTTTCAAGGAACCACAGTGGGGACTTGCTTTAGTTTTCTGTGTACCAACGTTTTTTTCTTATCCCGATTCCCAAGTACGTCTTCATTAATATGGTCGCCCTTCATATTATATTTCGCGACATAAAAGTTTAGGTGAATTTTGCACAACTTAGCGGTAGCATATTACGTTGGGCTGAGCAAAAATGAATACGTTTTAGCGCGAACATTGCATATCTTATGTACTCAGCATGCGATGTACAAAATGGCGCATATTTACAACCACTGTGCTACTGACGATGACTCCGAATCCTATTTCGAGGCTTTTGGAAATATTTTTTGAAAAGCTTACTGAATAAATTTGACAACCCTTTCCCATCGTATAGTAAGGTTTGATTTGTTTTTCCACAAGCATCACTTTCGTTACCGCCATCAAAAGACGCTCATATCCCCGTATTATACTACTTTTCGGGCTCAATTTGTTACGCAGCCGCTTTATATTCACTAACCGGTTCACTAACATGACTAAGAAACGGTTAAGAATTCTTCATTATGATGTACAATTAAAACTAGCTACTGAAACATACCTTAGGAGTTTGAAGAAATCATCGTGGTTGTATCAATATTCAATTTCTGTTACGCAATTTCATTCTTGACCGACTCGACAGAAGCAAAGTGAGCTTGAGATTGAATCGGAGATTATGCAACTCAAATTGCAACTCAACTTCTGGAATAAATAGTTGAACTACTCTGGAAGGTTTGAACTGCGCACTTTATATCGTACAGTTGCCAAAGAGTTTTAGACCTGAAAAACCAAATCTTCACACTTTGGGCTATATTCTCTATTATTTTATCCTCATGGTCAAACATTAAAATTGTACCGACGAAACTAATATACATACCTTTATTCAGCACCTGCACCTGCTTTTTCTATCATACACGTGCGTAGGAATCATATATACATGTGATTCATCAGCTACAGTGAGTTGCACAAGCGTGCAGACATATGAGCACTGTGGTCCCCATTTTAAATTAAATTAATGTAGGTACATTCTGATGAATATACTTCCAATCTTCCACAATGAGTTGATAGTTGCCGGCTTGTGTAGTGCGGTAGCAGCAGTAACACTGGATATATGAGCTTTTATACTCGTACTGTCGCGATATTTTCACTGACCGAATGAATTCGGCATTTAGGTAGCTTAATGTGTCAACAGAAGGCTAAATGACTAATTATCCAGAAAAACTGATAAACGATGCCAGCAAGCCGAATTCAAGTAGATAATAGAATTCAAATAAAAATTCAAGCAGATTTTAGCACGGTTACATACTCTGTCCTCCTAAAATGACGTCAAAATCAGCCCAATTAGCATTGATAGGATGTCGCGAAGTCACTTCTTGCACAGCTCGTCGTAAGAGCAAAGCTAATACTCATGGCATATTAGTTACACAAGCGTACATACATACGACCACAGTGGTGACTCGTATTTACAATCCACCCCAATTCCACCAAACACGCTAAAATTGGTCAATACAAAGTATCAACGCACTCCTGATTATACCTCCTGCTAGATACTTTCGTCAAAAATAATAATATTTAACATTTCAGTGATATGAAGCTGGGTCAGTGGATCAATCATTATTAGGATGGATCAATGGATCACTGGTCCATATGACCCATTGATCCAGAAGAACCTTTTTTGTTAATCCCTTAAAGCTCCTCCCCCTTTCTCTTTTTCGCGTTGACCCAAAAGCTTGGACCAGCTGGTCCATAACAACTCTGGCTCCAATCATGGTTATTTCTCAGCTCCGTTTTCTTTATTTTAGGGCACGTTGCGGGTAATTAGTTGATACCTACCTAAAGAGCTCTCTGAAATCTAAATTCTTGCATTCGCAGTACTTTGTAATGTTTCCTTTCCCTGCTCATCTCACCGTGCAGTTTGTAATATATTCACGAAAACCCTTGGAGAATGGGTCTACAATAATAAGGTAAGAGTTTTCGGAGAGACTGAGACCGGGGATTGGGGATGAAGGGGTGAAGAGAGATGTGAGAATCAACCATTATTGGTTTCCGTTCGTGCATCGTATGAAATTTGATTTTGACAATTTTCAGGTTCTGCTGCTCATCTACGTAAGTTACTGTGTAATTGTGAGTTTGGGTAGCACGTCCTGGAACTATTCAGCGCCCCGCCTCTGTCACCTGCAGCATTTTAGTGCATTACGGGCCTTGTCATTCACTTTGATTGTTTCAAGTGAAGCACTTCTCGGAAAGATACGCTGGAAAATATTTGGAGTTGGAATACAAAGATGCCGGTTCTTAAATCCGTCTTAAAATAATGTGGTTCCAACTGAGTGTCTACACCCGTAGTACTTTGCAAAACGAGCTCCAATCAGAGTTGTTATGGACCAGCTGGTCCATTGACCCAGGATCATTGGCCCATTCGGGTCAGTGTGGGCCAACTGGATCAAAAAAATGGGTCAAAATGGCTTTGGGTCATTGGTCCTGGGTCATGATCCATCTTGCTCTGACCCATTTTCTACAGTGATCCAAGCTGACCCATCATCCCGCAGTGCTTACATTTTAAAGGCAATAGGAAATTGTAGCGTGTGTAGCATGAGCGATCTATTCTTTACAGATTCGTTACTGAATGACGGCACGAGAGGACGATGCCTGAATTTTATTGTTTTTATGTCTAAAGTGTCTTGTTCATGTATTGTATGCACCTTGTACATTATGATCAAAACTCGTAGGAATTACTAGTTACCACGTTGAAAGTGGACGATGACAGAGTGTGATACGATCAGCTTGGAGATGGGGGAAGTTTCAGTATACGCGTATACCGTAAGGGCTAGCAGTGTGCTGACACAGTTTGCTGCAAGCTGATAGGTCTTTGTAGTGTGGCTATTTGCAATTGCAGATAACCGCAATACTAGGTATAACAAAGGCGGGATACAGTGTTTAAAATTCATGCCTTCCTGGTCCTCGGAATCCTTGGATCTCGTGTACATTGTTATTGAAGACCACAGTGTATGTTATATGAGGTAGTTAGTTTTACCTAAATCTAATTTCCTTTAACTGGTTGGTAGTGAGTTCTTTGCCATCGCTGGCTGTTGGTCACACAACTGATTTGCATTTACCTTCATTTCCAAAGGAAATAGATGCACCGAGTACCAATTTAACTCTGAAGATACGCTTCAATGAAGGAATTTAATTTATACAACTCGGACGAAGCTATCTGTAGAGGAAACTAAATTGTGTCACTCCAACTGCAGGCACTTCCTTGCTTGGGCCATTGCAACTTGTGGCGGCACTGTTTGCAACAAAGAGCACTGGTGTGGATTACTAAGTTGTTGGTCATTGGAATGCACAATCTTGCGATTGCATTCGATGTCAACGTGATGACGATTTCAATTTTGTAGAAATTCTTGACGGCTTATTACCGCCTTGGTCTTAAGCATAGAGCAATAATTTAAATATGTGGTAAAATTTTCATGCTAGATTAACACCAAGTTACGATGCGCTATGGCAGGTAGGGCCACAGTGGCGTAACTGCCATTTAAGTGAGGTTCTGCACGTACAAATGGAACGTTCCATATGCACGGGCAGAACCTCACTTGAATGATTTTAAAGTAACAGGAAATTTTAAGTAGAATGAAACGAATAACTTCCGTTATAAAATGAAGCAGCACATCATCTCATTAAGTGGTCATTAAAATTGCTGGTGCATTGGAGCCGCTATAGGTGACCACAGTGATTTAACAATAAGCGCCCTGTATTTTCTCATCTATAACAATTCCTAGAAATTACTATAAAGTTTTTTTAACCTTTTAATTGACATTTTTATTCGCGACGAATAAGTTTCAGATTCATTCGATGCCATTGAACCTGGTGCGTAAGATATTGTATTCCTAAATATTGATGTCTCAAAATTGCATTAGCAATAGCTTGGACGATGGCATTGAATGAATACGATCAGGCGATCTTTTTCTTTTAGAGATGCGAGAAATTGAAGCTCATAAAACGTGAGGACAAGCTGCGAGTGCTCTGCACGACAATCTATATCAGAAAACGAGGACGAAAAGGCTCCGGAAATTACATGGATGAAATGAGTATTCGTTTGAATGCATGGAATTTTAAATATACATATGTTATTATGTATATTGTAGTTTGACGTCCCGGCTTCGCCCGGGGGTTGTACTCAAAAATGTTCAGGATTCAGCCAATATCTCTTTCTTTTAACCTTTAACTATAATTATATAGTAAGAATCCAAAGTTATCCCTCTGAATATTTAGCTGTGTATTCAAACCTTGATCTATACCGTCAAATCTTTAGCTATACCGTCAAATCTTTAGCTTTACCGTCAAACCTTGAGCTCTAACGTCAAATTTTAACTCCTCTGTGAAACCTTAACCTTTCCCTACAAATCTTTAGATCTTCCGTCGAACCCACGGTTCGCCCGTCAAACTTATCATGAGTATGGAAATGCAATAATCCTTCAGAATGTCAAGTTCTCTTCAAACATTTATCCCTGCAACGTATCTCGACTGCTTCACCATCCAAGCCATAGCTCTTCAATAGTTTTCACGTCAACCACGTAGTTCTCCCGTCAAACCTTTAGCTCTCACGTCAAACTTGTAGCTCTCCATCGAATCAATAGCTGTACCGTCACTGTCAAATTTGTAGTTCTTTGGTCCCCCCTGTAGCTCTTCCGTCACGCCCACAGATCTTCCGTCAAACATGTAGCTCTCGAGTCAAATCAATAGGTCTCTCATCTATCGCGATACTCTCCTGACAAACATCTAGCTGTAACGTCGAAATATTTGCTTTTCCGCTCAACCTGCAACTTACATCTTCAAATAATCGCTTACTTTCAAACTGGTTATCTTTAGTGAGACGTTTTCATCTTTTACAATTGAAACTGTATTATTTTTTGGATTTGAAAACATGAAGAGAATTTAAGAATCTAAAATTTCTATCTGCAAATAGAAGCTTAAGTTAGCAAATATCTGCTAAAATTTTCAATAATTTGCTTAAAATTGACGAAAAGATAACCTCCAAAATCTCTTTTAATTTCCTGTAAATGAATATTTTACAAATTCCCCATTCCCCCCAAAATCCTTCGTAATTAGCCTCCAATTCCTTCAAAATTCCCCCAAACATTGATGATACTTTTTGCAATAGCATAGTATATAGCATAGAAAATAGTAAAAGAATATTAAGAATAGTGATTGAGTATGCAAAATAGTGAAACAGTATACACAATAGTAAACGATTATACCAAATAGTGAAAGAGTATCCAAAACGGTGAAAGAGTATCCAAAACGGTGAAAGAGTATCCAAAACGGTGAAAGAGTATCCAAAACGGTGAAAGAGTATCCAAAATAGTGAAAAACTTCGAACATAGTGAAAGAGTACCCAAAATAGCGATAATAGTGAAAGAGTGTCGATTATAGCGAAAGAGTTTTGATAATAGTGAAAGAGTATCCAAATTAATGAAAGTAATTCCGAAATAGTGAAAAAGTATCGAAAATTTTGATCATTTTTGAAACTTTCACTTTAAAACATCCATGATCCTTTTGACTTTCGCAAAAGCATCGGGGCTGTACAGACAAACTGAAGGGAATCTTGAAGGGATGGGGAAGCTTCAGCAAAATGAAGGGAAAGTGAAAGTGAAGGGAAAGTGTACAGACAAACTTTCTGCTTTATAGTTAAGATTATATATATCAACTATTTAGGCACAATTACAGCATCAGTTTAAGTTGACGATAGTGGACGATAAGACATTCCTAAATTATGCTAGCTTTGAGTTCAAAAGTTATACCTAGGTAGAGCATACTTAAATACTAGAACTGTATAAAACGCAGCTTAAACTAAGATTTTAAGGTTACAATGGCTAGTATATATTTATGCAATACCTTATTTTTATGATGAGTTTAATAACCCCCGTGTGAAATAAAATGCAACAACTTGTTTAAGGGAATCGTTGAAAGTAATTTTGCTGATGTCTTCCAATTTTCTCTCTCTTGTGCCCCTGACCAGCAATGTACTTCCGTTATTAAGTTTACGCTGGAATTTTGTTATATGACCGTAATAATTTCAGTCAAGAATGCCGAGCTAAGCGGTATTTTACGTTGTATTTAGCTAAAATTAGCAGCTGGATAAAAGGAATACCTTGTGATATCCACATAACTTGGCCATATTTGCCTTCAATCGGTCAACTTGCTTAAGCAATGCTTGTGCTTTAATGCACAGTATATTTGCACACAAAAATCTGTGACGCGAATTATACGACGGTTTATTTACAACCACTGTGGTGCCCATGTTAACATTGACACAACGTTAAGGACATCTTGGTACCGACATGCTGATTTAGATGACAAAGGTTCCCTTTTTCCACCTAAAAACAAGACTAGAGTTGGTTTTATACACGCTCACTGTCGTCACTCCCGTCGAGAGACGAATTTCTACTACTCATCAGACTCAGAGTGTTGTGTTATTATTAAGAATTATAAAATGCGATTATACATAAAAAGCAAGTATAACTCTCCTCAATTCTAGCGCATTCGTATATGAATGCAACCACAGTAGTCGCAGTTTAGCATATCTTAGTTGGTGTGATTATATTATCATCGATTTCAAGTTTTTGTAATACAGTTCCATTCAGTTTTGTCGGTTCAATACAACTGCGTGTATCTTCCCTTACCGCTCTAAGCTATCCTAAATTCCAAAATGTTTTCAATACATAAAGATGAGTTCCAATCCAATGGTATTACTTTATCAACTCTGGCGAACGCATACTGATTGAGTCAGCTAGGGATGCACATCATACCGGACACAAGACGAACCATCTGGCAACTAGACGGCTCATCTATGAAGTAAGCTATCTAATTGGAAGCCAATTCTAGAATTAAGGGAATTTACTTGTGTGACCAACACAAAAGAATTTAAGCATTGATCCATGCATTCAGTTGCTAAACTGACGCTATTCCCCCTTTTCGATTTTGGCTTATAATGTTTTGCACTAGTTATCTCCCTTGTCGCAATTATATTATGATTTGATTGGACGTAGCAATGTTTAGGATATATAACAGCACTAGCTAAGTTACCCGGCTTCGCCCGGGATTTCGTATGAGTGTCTCCTACCGCAAAACTTATAGCTCTCCCGTCGAACCTGTAACCCTCCCATGTTGTACACAGAGCTCTCCCGTCGAACCTGTAACCCTCCCGTGTAGCACTTCCGTCGAACCTGTAACTCTCCCGTGGAACTGATAGCTCTACCGTTGTACAAAGAGCTCTCCTATCGAATCTGTAAATCTGCCGTCTAGCCTTGAGCTCTCCCCTTGAACTTATCTCTCCCGTCGAGCCTTAAATATTTACTCTGGACTCTAGAAAGAGAAGCAGCAAATTTCCCAGCTAAGAAGCGAACATATGCTATTAGGAGAAAAGCTACAACTCGTACGTGAGAGAGCAAAACAATTGGCAAAGAGAGCAAAGATTCTAGGGAAGAAGCTCTGACATCAACTCATTGAAGAGAGCGCAAAATAAACGGCAAAGAGAGCAAAAATTCTAGGGAAGAAGCTCTAACATCTACTCTTCGAAGAGAGAGCAAAACAATAGGCGAAGAGAGCAAAGATTCAAGGGAAGAAGCTCTAACATCTACTCTTCGAAGAGAGAGCAAAACAATAGGCGAAGAGAGCAAAGATTCAAGGGAAGAAGCTCTAACATCTACTCTTCGAAGAGAGAGCAAAACAATAGGCAAATAGAGCAAAGATTCTAGGGAAAAGGCTTCCTCCTGTACACACAAACTTTCTGCTTTATAGTTAAGATTATTACTGCCTCCATGTTTCCTTAGTGGCATTAAAAACTTAAGTGTAGTAAACTACTTAGAAACTCACGATGGAGCTCATAATTTGAAGTTACCACTTATGGTTCCTAAGATTCCTCATCACGAAATCGATTAATTGTGAATCACATCACACTTAAATCGTAGCCGCAGTTGATTTGAATTTTTTTGCTTGCCTGCAATGATGGTACTTCCTCAAGAAATGCAATCCTTGAGGAAGTAGACCTTGAATATCAGTGGCTTTTGTAGGAGAGGATCTTAGTTATACCACTGTGGTCAACATGTTCGAATGCAAAATTATGGTTAGTACAACTCCGTAATAACGACCACAGTAGTAATCGTTATCTAGATATTTGAATCGGTGCATACATAAGGAATTTCAACTGAATATCGAAAGGAAATAATAATCATGTAACAGTTTTTAAGTTAACCTTCAAAATAATATTTACTGCAATTCCTGTTTCAAGGAACCACAGTGGGGACTTGCTTTAGTTTTCTGTGTACCAACGTTTTTTTCTTATCCCGATTCCCAAGTACGTCTTCATTAATATGGTCGCCCTTCATATTATATTTCGCGACATAAAAGTTTAGGTGAATTTTGCACAACTTAGCGGTAGCATATTACGTTGGGCTGAGCAAAAATGAATACGTTTTAGCGCGAACATTGCATATCTTATGTACTCAGCATGCGATGTACAAAATGGCGCATATTTACAACCACTGTGCTACTGACGATGACTCCGAATCCTATTTCGAGGCTTTTGGAAATATTTTTTGAAAAGCTTACTGAATAAATTTGACAACCCTTTCCCATCGTATAGTAAGGTTTGATTTGTTTTTCCACAAGCATCACTTTCGTTACCGCCATCAAAAGACGCTCATATCCCCGTATTATACTACTTTTCGGGCTCAATTTGTTACGCAGCCGCTTTATATTCACTAACCGGTTCACTAACATGACTAAGAAACGGTTAAGAATTCTTCATTATGATGTACAATTAAAACTAGCTACTGAAACATACCTTAGGAGTTTGAAGAAATCATCGTGGTTGTATCAATATTCAATTTCTGTTACGCAATTTCATTCTTGACCGACTCGACAGAAGCAAAGTGAGCTTGAGATTGAATCGGAGATTATGCAACTCAAATTGCAACTCAACTTCTGGAATAAATAGTTGAACTACTCTGGAAGGTTTGAACTGCGCACTTTATATCGTACAGTTGCCAAAGAGTTTTAGACCTGAAAAACCAAATCTTCACACTTTGGGCTATATTCTCTATTATTTTATCCTCATGGTCAAACATTAAAATTGTACCGACGAAACTAATATACATACCTTTATTCAGCACCTGCACCTGCTTTTTCTATCATACACGTGCGTAGGAATCATATATACATGTGATTCATCAGCTACAGTGAGTTGCACAAGCGTGCAGACATATGAGCACTGTGGTCCCCATTTTAAATTAAATTAATGTAGGTACATTCTGATGAATATACTTCCAATCTTCCACAATGAGTTGATAGTTGCCGGCTTGTGTAGTGCGGTAGCAGCAGTAACACTGGATATATGAGCTTTTATACTCGTACTGTCGCGATATTTTCACTGACCGAATGAATTCGGCATTTAGGTAGCTTAATGTGTCAACAGAAGGCTAAATGACTAATTATCCAGAAAAACTGATAAACGATGCCAGCAAGCCGAATTCAAGTAGATAATAGAATTCAAATAAAAATTCAAGCAGATTTTAGCACGGTTACATACTCTGTCCTCCTAAAATGACGTCAAAATCAGCCCAATTAGCATTGATAGGATGTCGCGAAGTCACTTCTTGCACAGCTCGTCGTAAGAGCAAAGCTAATACTCATGGCATATTAGTTACACAAGCGTACATACATACGACCACAGTGGTGACTCGTATTTACAATCCACCCCAATTCCACCAAACACGCTAAAATTGGTCAATACAAAGTATCAACGCACTCCTGATTATACCTCCTGCTAGATACTTTCGTCAAAAATAATAATATTTAACATTTCAGTGATATGAAGCTGGGTCAGTGGATCAATCATTATTAGGATGGATCAATGGATCACTGGTCCATATGACCCATTGATCCAGAAGAACCTTTTTTGTTAATCCCTTAAAGCTCCTCCCCCTTTCTCTTTTTCGCGTTGACCCAAAAGCTTGGACCAGCTGGTCCATAACAACTCTGGCTCCAATCATGGTTATTTCTCAGCTCCGTTTTCTTTATTTTAGGGCACGTTGCGGGTAATTAGTTGATACCTACCTAAAGAGCTCTCTGAAATCTAAATTCTTGCATTCGCAGTACTTTGTAATGTTTCCTTTCCCTGCTCATCTCACCGTGCAGTTTGTAATATATTCACGAAAACCCTTGGAGAATGGGTCTACAATAATAAGGTAAGAGTTTTCGGAGAGACTGAGACCGGGGATTGGGGATGAAGGGGTGAAGAGAGATGTGAGAATCAACCATTATTGGTTTCCGTTCGTGCATCGTATGAAATTTGATTTTGACAATTTTCAGGTTCTGCTGCTCATCTACGTAAGTTACTGTGTAATTGTGAGTTTGGGTAGCACGTCCTGGAACTATTCAGCGCCCCGCCTCTGTCACCTGCAGCATTTTAGTGCATTACGGGCCTTGTCATTCACTTTGATTGTTTCAAGTGAAGCACTTCTCGGAAAGATACGCTGGAAAATATTTGGAGTTGGAATACAAAGATGCCGGTTCTTAAATCCGTCTTAAAATAATGTGGTTCCAACTGAGTGTCTACACCCGTAGTACTTTGCAAAACGAGCTCCAATCAGAGTTGTTATGGACCAGCTGGTCCATTGACCCAGGATCATTGGCCCATTCGGGTCAGTGTGGGCCAACTGGATCAAAAAAATGGGTCAAAATGGCTTTGGGTCATTGGTCCTGGGTCATGATCCATCTTGCTCTGACCCATTTTCTACAGTGATCCAAGCTGACCCATCATCCCGCAGTGCTTACATTTTAAAGGCAATAGGAAATTGTAGCGTGTGTAGCATGAGCGATCTATTCTTTACAGATTCGTTACTGAATGACGGCACGAGAGGACGATGCCTGAATTTTATTGTTTTTATGTCTAAAGTGTCTTGTTCATGTATTGTATGCACCTTGTACATTATGATCAAAACTCGTAGGAATTACTAGTTACCACGTTGAAAGTGGACGATGACAGAGTGTGATACGATCAGCTTGGAGATGGGGGAAGTTTCAGTATACGCGTATACCGTAAGGGCTAGCAGTGTGCTGACACAGTTTGCTGCAAGCTGATAGGTCTTTGTAGTGTGGCTATTTGCAATTGCAGATAACCGCAATACTAGGTATAACAAAGGCGGGATACAGTGTTTAAAATTCATGCCTTCCTGGTCCTCGGAATCCTTGGATCTCGTGTACATTGTTATTGAAGACCACAGTGTATGTTATATGAGGTAGTTAGTTTTACCTAAATCTAATTTCCTTTAACTGGTTGGTAGTGAGTTCTTTGCCATCGCTGGCTGTTGGTCACACAACTGATTTGCATTTACCTTCATTTCCAAAGGAAATAGATGCACCGAGTACCAATTTAACTCTGAAGATACGCTTCAATGAAGGAATTTAATTTATACAACTCGGACGAAGCTATCTGTAGAGGAAACTAAATTGTGTCACTCCAACTGCAGGCACTTCCTTGCTTGGGCCATTGCAACTTGTGGCGGCACTGTTTGCAACAAAGAGCACTGGTGTGGATTACTAAGTTGTTGGTCATTGGAATGCACAATCTTGCGATTGCATTCGATGTCAACGTGATGACGATTTCAATTTTGTAGAAATTCTTGACGGCTTATTACCGCCTTGGTCTTAAGCATATAATAATTTAAATATGTGGTAAAATTTTCATGCTAGATTAACACCAAGTTACGATGCGCTATGGCAGGTAGGGCCACAGTGGCGTAACTGCCATTTAAGTGAGGTTCTGCACGTACAAATGGAACGTTCCATATGCACGGGCAGAACCTCACTTGAATGATTTTAAAGTAACAGGAAATTTTAAGTAGAATGAAACGAATAACTTCCGTTATAAAATGAAGCAGCACATCATCTCATTAAGTGGTCATTAAAATTGCTGGTGCATTGGAGCCGCTATAGGTGACCACAGTGATTTAACAATAAGCGCCCTGTATTTTCTCATCTATAACAATTCCTAGAAATTACTATAAAGTTTTTTTAACCTTTTAATTGACATTTTTATTCGCGACGAATAAGTTTCAGATTCATTCGATGCCATTGAACCTGGTGCGTAAGATATTGTATTCCTAAATATTGATGTCTCAAAATTGCATTAGCAATAGCTTGGACGATGGCATTGAATGAATACGATCAGGCGATCTTTTTCTTTTAGAGATGCGAGAAATTGAAGCTCATAAAACGTGAGGACAAGCTGCGAGTGCTCTGCACGACAATCTATATCAGAAAACGAGGACGAAAAGGCTCCGGAAATTACATGGATGAAATGAGTATTCGTTTGAATGCATGGAATTTTAAATATACATATGTTATTATGTATATTGTAGTTTGACGTCCCGGCTTCGCCCGGGGGTTGTACTCAAAAATGTTCAGGATTCAGCCAATATCTCTTTCTTTTAACCTTTAACTATAATTATATAGTAAGAATCCAAAGTTATCCCTCTGAATACTTAGCTGTGTATTCAAACCTTGATCTATACCGTCAAATCTTTAGCTATACCGTCAAATCTTTAGCTTTACCGTCAAACCTTGAGCTCTAACGTCAAATTTTAACTCCTCTGTGAAACCTTAACCTTTCCCTACAAATCTTTAGATCTTCCGTCGAACCCACGGTTCGCCCGTCAAACTTATCATGAGTATGGAAATGCAATAATCCTTCAGAATGTCAAGTTCTCTTCAAACATTTATCCCTGCAACGTATCTCGACTGCTTCACCATCCAAGCCATAGCTCTTCAATAGTTTTCACGTCAACCACGTAGTTCTCCCGTCAAACCTTTAGCTCTCACGTCAAACTTGTAGCTCTCCATCGAATCAATAGCTGTACCGTCACTGTCAAATTTGTAGTTCTTTGGTCCCCCCTGTAGCTCTTCCGTCACGCCCACAGATCTTCCGTCAAACATGTAGCTCTCGAGTCAAATCAATAGGTCTCTCATCTATCGCGATACTCTCCTGACAAACATCTAGCTGTAACGTCGAAATATTTGCTTTTCCGCTCAACCTGCAACTTACATCTTCAAATAATCGCTTACTTTCAAACTGGTTATCTTTAGTGAGACGTTTTCATCTTTTACAATTGAAACTGTATTATTTTTTGGATTTGAAAACATGAAGAGAATTTAAGAATCTAAAATTTCTATCTGCAAATAGAAGCTTAAGTTAGCAAATATCTGCTAAAATTTTCAATAATTTGCTTAAAATTGACGAAAAGATAACCTCCAAAATCTCTTTTAATTTCCTGTAAATGAATATTTTACAAATTCCCCATTCCCCCCAAAATCCTTCGTAATTAGCCTCCAATTCCTTCAAAATTCCCCCAAACATTGATGATACTTTTTGCAATAGCATAGTATATAGCATAGAAAATAGTAAAAGAATATTAAGAATAGTGATTGAGTATGCAAAATAGTGAAACAGTATACACAATAGTAAACGATTATACCAAATAGTGAAAGAGTATCCAAAACGGTGAAAGAGTATCCAAAACGGTGAAAGAGTATCCAAAACGGTGAAAGAGTATCCAAAACGGTGAAAGAGTATCCAAAACGGTGAAAGAGTATCCAAAATAGTGAAAAACTTCGAACATAGTGAAAGAGTACCCAAAATAGCGATAATAGTGAAAGAGTGTCGATTATAGCGAAAGAGTTTTGATAATAGTGAAAGAGTATCCAAATTAATGAAAGTAATTCCGAAATAGTGAAAAAGTATCGAAAATTTTGATCATTTTTGAAACTTTCACTTTAAAACATCCATGATCCTTTTGACTTTCGCAAAAGCATCGGGGCTGTACAGACAAACTGAAGGGAATCTTGAAGGGATGGGGAAGCTTCAGCAAAATGAAGGGAAAGTGAAAGTGAAGGGAAAGTGTACAGACAAACTTTCTGCTTTATAGTTAAGATTATATATATCAACTATTTAGGCACAATTACAGCATCAGTTTAAGTTGACGATAGTGGACGATAAGACATTCCTAAATTATGCTAGCTTTGAGTTCAAAAGTTATACCTAGGTAGAGCATACTTAAATACTAGAACTGTATAAAACGCAGCTTAAACTAAGATTTTAAGGTTACAATGGCTAGTATATATTTATGCAATACCTTATTTTTATGATGAGTTTAATAACCCCCGTGTGAAATAAAATGCAACAACTTGTTTAAGGGAATCGTTGAAAGTAATTTTGCTGATGTCTTCCAATTTTCTCTCTCTTGTGCCCCTGACCAGCAATGTACTTCCGTTATTAAGTTTACGCTGGAATTTTGTTATATGACCGTAATAATTTCAGTCAAGAATGCCGAGCTAAGCGGTATTTTACGTTGTATTTAGCTAAAATTAGCAGCTGGATAAAAGGAATACCTTGTGATATCCACATAACTTGGCCATATTTGCCTTCAATCGGTCAACTTGCTTAAGCAATGCTTGTGCTTTAATGCACAGTATATTTGCACACAAAAATCTGTGACGCGAATTATACGACGGTTTATTTACAACCACTGTGGTGCCCATGTTAACATTGACACAACGTTAAGGACATCTTGGTACCGACATGCTGATTTAGATGACAAAGGTTCCCTTTTTCCACCTAAAAACAAGACTAGAGTTGGTTTTATACACGCTCACTGTCGTCACTCCCGTCGAGAGACGAATTTCTACTACTCATCAGACTCAGAGTGTTGTGTTATTATTAAGAATTATAAAATGCGATTATACATAAAAAGCAAGTATAACTCTCCTCAATTCTAGCGCATTCGTATATGAATGCAACCACAGTAGTCGCAGTTTAGCATATCTTAGTTGGTGTGATTATATTATCATCGATTTCAAGTTTTTGTAATACAGTTCCATTCAGTTTTGTCGGTTCAATACAACTGCGTGTATCTTCCCTTACCGCTCTAAGCTATCCTAAATTCCAAAATGTTTTCAATACATAAAGATGAGTTCCAATCCAATGGTATTACTTTATCAACTCTGGCGAACGCATACTGATTGAGTCAGCTAGGGATGCACATCATACCGGACACAAGACGAACCATCTGGCAACTAGACGGCTCATCTATGAAGTAAGCTATCTAATTGGAAGCCAATTCTAGAATTAAGGGAATTTACTTGTGTGACCAACACAAAAGAATTTAAGCATTGATCCATGCATTCAGTTGCTAAACTGACGCTATTCCCCCTTTTCGATTTTGGCTTATAATGTTTTGCACTAGTTATCTCCCTTGTCGCAATTATATTATGATTTGATTGGACGTAGCAATGTTTAGGATATATAACAGCACTAGCTAAGTTACCCGGCTTCGCCCGGGATTTCGTATGAGTGTCTCCTACCGCAAAACTTATAGCTCTCCCGTCGAACCTGTAACCCTCCCATGTTGTACACAGAGCTCTCCCGTCGAACCTGTAACCCTCCCGTGTAGCACTTCCGTCGAACCTGTAACTCTCCCGTGGAACTGATAGCTCTACCGTTGTACAAAGAGCTCTCCTATCGAATCTGTAAATCTGCCGTCTAGCCTTGAGCTCTCCCCTTGAACTTATCTCTCCCGTCGAGCCTTAAATATTTACTCTGGACTCTAGAAAGAGAAGCAGCAAATTTCCCAGCTAAGAAGCGAACATATGCTATTAGGAGAAAAGCTACAACTCGTACGTGAGAGAGCAAAACAATTGGCAAAGAGAGCAAAGATTCTAGGGAAGAAGCTCTGACATCAACTCATTGAAGAGAGCGCAAAATAAACGGCAAAGAGAGCAAAAATTCTAGGGAAGAAGCTCTAACATCTACTCTTCGAAGAGAGAGCAAAACAATAGGCGAAGAGAGCAAAGATTCAAGGGAAGAAGCTCTAACATCTACTCTTCGAAGAGAGAGCAAAACAATAGGCGAAGAGAGCAAAGATTCAAGGGAAGAAGCTCTAACATCTACTCTTCGAAGAGAGAGCAAAACAATAGGCAAATAGAGCAAAGATTCTAGGGAAAAGGCTTCCTCCTGTACACACAAACTTTCTGCTTTATAGTTAAGATTATTACTGCCTCCATGTTTCCTTAGTGGCATTAAAAACTTAAGTGTAGTAAACTACTTAGAAACTCACGATGGAGCTCATAATTTGAAGTTACCACTTATGGTTCCTAAGATTCCTCATCACGAAATCGATTAATTGTGAATCACATCACACTTAAATCGTAGCCGCAGTTGATTTGAATTTTTTTGCTTGCCTGCAATGATGGTACTTCCTCAAGAAATGCAATCCTTGAGGAAGTAGACCTTGAATATCAGTGGCTTTTGTAGGAGAGGATCTTAGTTATACCACTGTGGTCAACATGTTCGAATGCAAAATTATGGTTAGTACAACTCCGTAATAACGACCACAGTAGTAATCGTTATCTAGATATTTGAATCGGTGCATACATAAGGAATTTCAACTGAATATCGAAAGGAAATAATAATCATGTAACAGTTTTTAAGTTAACCTTCAAAATAATATTTACTGCAATTCCTGTTTCAAGGAACCACAGTGGGGACTTGCTTTAGTTTTCTGTGTACCAACGTTTTTTTCTTATCCCGATTCCCAAGTACGTCTTCATTAATATGGTCGCCCTTCATATTATATTTCGCGACATAAAAGTTTAGGTGAATTTTGCACAACTTAGCGGTAGCATATTACGTTGGGCTGAGCAAAAATGAATACGTTTTAGCGCGAACATTGCATATCTTATGTACTCAGCATGCGATGTACAAAATGGCGCATATTTACAACCACTGTGCTACTGACGATGACTCCGAATCCTATTTCGAGGCTTTTGGAAATATTTTTTGAAAAGCTTACTGAATAAATTTGACAACCCTTTCCCATCGTATAGTAAGGTTTGATTTGTTTTTCCACAAGCATCACTTTCGTTACCGCCATCAAAAGACGCTCATATCCCCGTATTATACTACTTTTCGGGCTCAATTTGTTACGCAGCCGCTTTATATTCACTAACCGGTTCACTAACATGACTAAGAAACGGTTAAGAATTCTTCATTATGATGTACAATTAAAACTAGCTACTGAAACATACCTTAGGAGTTTGAAGAAATCATCGTGGTTGTATCAATATTCAATTTCTGTTACGCAATTTCATTCTTGACCGACTCGACAGAAGCAAAGTGAGCTTGAGATTGAATCGGAGATTATGCAACTCAAATTGCAACTCAACTTCTGGAATAAATAGTTGAACTACTCTGGAAGGTTTGAACTGCGCACTTTATATCGTACAGTTGCCAAAGAGTTTTAGACCTGAAAAACCAAATCTTCACACTTTGGGCTATATTCTCTATTATTTTATCCTCATGGTCAAACATTAAAATTGTACCGACGAAACTAATATACATACCTTTATTCAGCACCTGCACCTGCTTTTTCTATCATACACGTGCGTAGGAATCATATATACATGTGATTCATCAGCTACAGTGAGTTGCACAAGCGTGCAGACATATGAGCACTGTGGTCCCCATTTTAAATTAAATTAATGTAGGTACATTCTGATGAATATACTTCCAATCTTCCACAATGAGTTGATAGTTGCCGGCTTGTGTAGTGCGGTAGCAGCAGTAACACTGGATATATGAGCTTTTATACTCGTACTGTCGCGATATTTTCACTGACCGAATGAATTCGGCATTTAGGTAGCTTAATGTGTCAACAGAAGGCTAAATGACTAATTATCCAGAAAAACTGATAAACGATGCCAGCAAGCCGAATTCAAGTAGATAATAGAATTCAAATAAAAATTCAAGCAGATTTTAGCACGGTTACATACTCTGTCCTCCTAAAATGACGTCAAAATCAGCCCAATTAGCATTGATAGGATGTCGCGAAGTCACTTCTTGCACAGCTCGTCGTAAGAGCAAAGCTAATACTCATGGCATATTAGTTACACAAGCGTACATACATACGACCACAGTGGTGACTCGTATTTACAATCCACCCCAATTCCACCAAACACGCTCAAATTGGTCAATACAAAGTATCAACGCACTCCTGATTATACCTCCTGCTAGATACTTTCGTCAAAAATAATAATATTTAACATTTCAGTGATATGAAGCTGGGTCAGTGGATCAATCATTATTAGGATGGATCAATGGATCACTGGTCCATATGACCCATTGATCCAGAAGAACCTTTTTTGTTAATCCCTTAAAGCTCCTCCCCCTTTCTCTTTTTCGCGTTGACCCAAAAGCTTGGACCAGCTGGTCCATAACAACTCTGGCTCCAATCATGGTTATTTCTCAGCTCCGTTTTCTTTATTTTAGGGCACGTTGCGGGTAATTAGTTGATACCTACCTAAAGAGCTCTCTGAAATCTAAATTCTTGCATTCGCAGTACTTTGTAATGTTTCCTTTCCCTGCATCCAGGCATCAGTTTAAGGCTGTCGGTCACCTCCTGGCTCCTTGAATTTGTCGTAGAAAGATTGGAAGGAGCGGAGAGGAAATATTTGATCTCCAGGGAGTAACGCGCGCTTGTTTTCCCTCTGTTTGTTTTCATGACCCATACTACGGTAGCGCAGCGCGCATCCTAACAAACTGACTGAGTAACGTAATGAAGTAAACATTTGGGAAAACAAGAGCGGGCTATTAGCTTTAGGTCTGATACGATGGATAGACTCAAAACAGGAGGTCAAAACAGGAAACCTGTTGAGCCTTAGATTGGATGCATGCATAACAGGAGATTTGAGGAGGTAAACAAGGTTCGTACTGGTGTGTGGCTGACGTCATGTTTTTGTCTTTGGGAAACTCCTGTTCACGTAATTCAATGATATGCGCGCGAAATACATGTTCTAGAGCGCCAATTACCTCATCTCCATTGCATGAATTGGCTACATGTGTAGTTGGTGAAGACAGAAGAGGACAAAAAATTTTCAAACGGATTGTTTTCCATCCTCAGGGGCGCTATGTTTGTTTTCCACGAATTTGAAAGAAAACAACAATGTGCGCTGAATCATGTGTGCCAACGTTTTGGAGAAATATCGTATAAAAGCCGGCATGATAGTCCTTTTGAAAGTACAGAACGTCCACAGTGAGTCTCACGAAAATAGTCGGTGGTCAACACAGTCAAGAAAGATCAAGAGTCGGTAGAAACGGTTTGGAATCAAGCAAGTATTCCTGGAAAATATACATATTTTCATCATGAAACTGCTGGTAAGTTACATGAATCAGTTTTAAAAAAAAAATTTTTAGCTACTTTCAATTAATTGATTTCCATCGATGGTAAAATTTGAACAGAACTGTAAAAATTCTTCCACATTGTTGAAAGGATTACATGTTTTTTTTAATTTTGGGATCGATCTTTTTCAGGTATTCCTTGCCTTGGCGTTCGGAGTATTGGCCCTTTCTTATGCTGCATCAATCCAAGGAATGGATGCTGGTGAGGACCTAGTTCATGCGGAGCAGCGATATCATGGTCACGGAGGTTATGGGGGATACGGTGGATACGGAGGCGGATACGGGGGAGGTCACCATCACGGGGGATACGGAGGAGGATTCGGGGGGTATAGAGGTGGATACGGAGGTGGATACGGAGGCGGGTACGGTGGAGGTCACCACCACCATCATCACGGAGGATATCGCAACTACTACTGAGTTCTACCTACGTAGGATGACACGGCAAGGAGAATGCCAAGGAAATCTAGATGGCGCTCATGAAATCCTTGATTTTCCCGATTTTTAAACATTGAGTGTAAATACACCTTTCTTTAAAATTGAAACTTTAATTATTATTTTGTTTTGAAATGTAGAACTGTAAGCTTTACGGTCTGCTACACATATACATAGCTTACAACTTTGACTTAGGATACAAATATTTAAGGTTACTACAGGAAATAAAATTGAAAACGTTTTTTAATAAATGCATAATAAATGCGACTTTAGTTTATTAATCACGGCTTAGAACTCCTGGTTGGTTTAGATTCTTATGAAGCATGTCCATTGAGCTTCTGGAGAATACTAGGATACTATTTAAGACAAAAGAAACCTGAGAATTGAGGAAGGGTTGGGCAAAATTACTTTGAATTTTCAATGGTTCTGGAGGCTGTGAAAGTACTTGCGCAGATGAAGGACGGTTTTCTCGCACCAAATCCCAACATGGCAACATGACGTTTTCATAAACGGGTGCATAAACCAGATGGGAACTTGGCAATCGCATGCCATTTCGAATGGCTTCCACAAAATCCGTTGTCCATCGGAGTTGTGGGTAGGGGCAGTTTCAAAGGGTGAAAATCTCTACTCCATACGCCCAAACGTCAGACTTGACGGAGAATTCAAACTGCTCCAGCGTCTCAATCGCAGCCCATCTCCAAGGCAACGGAGAGTTTTTCTTGCCTTTGACGTAGGAGGCATAATTATACAAGTTCCTCGAGAATCCAAAGTCGCTTATTTTGAGTACATGGTTTTGAAACAAGAGTAAATTCCTAGTGGCGAGATCTCCGTGAAAAATCCGCCTTTCTTCCAAATACGACATGCCATTGGCTATTTGCTCGGCCCAGGAGAAAAGAAGGGGAAGGGAAAGCGGCTGAGTTTGGTCATTCTTTTAGTGCCGGTGTGGGAATGTGGCGATGTCTTGGTTAATGGTGGTCCATCCGGATGCTTGGCGGAGGGTGCATCGCAGATTTGGTGAATTTTGAAATGCTTTCGGTGGGATTGCAAGTAACTCTCTAAAGATCCGTAAGGGCTGAGCTCGAGTGCAACCAGTATTCGACCTCTTTGGACTTGAGTTGCTTCCGCTCCGATAAATTTGACAATATGTTCTCATGATTCCCGATGTAAGCCATCATCTTGAGTTCGGAGATGAATTCGGAAATCATTTACTCATCTGTACCGTATTTCATGGCTTTGACAGCAACTGCCGATTGTTATACTTGCCTTCGTACACGACTCCAAAATTTCCCTTCCCAAGGACTTTTTCTCTTGAGACAGTTATGGATTCTTGCGGGAGGAGAGCGTTAAAGGGGAGGTTGAGGTTGGCGGCTCTTTCAAATTGATCGCTTGCAGCTTCGGCAGCTTCAGCGTTACCTTGAAGAAGTTCGTTGATGATGGATCGGAGGAGGGTGATTTTGCGGCGTTTTCGAATTTCGTAGACGACAAAAGCGGCAAGGGCATAAAATGACTATGAAAGGGACGGCTACTAACCTGTGTTCCTATTTCTTTCTCGATAGCTTCTGGGCTCTTAGGCTCAGTACATCCGTCAGAATCTAAAACCAGCTCATCGGGACAGGCGCAGCGAAAGGGTCCCTTCATGGAATCAAGGACTGGACTTTTTGGAAAGCAGATATGAGAGCAGTTGTGACTGGGTCTGCAGGAGGGATGGTCCCCTTCGTTCCCTCTCTTGACAGGCTCGTAGATTTTAAAGCTGTGGAAAGTAATGCCAGGAGGGGGCGCTTATAACCGCCGGTATTTGGAACCCCATTTTTTTTATTCTAAAACTAAAACTTCCGAGAATTGACCAAGTTCCGGTTTATAGCGGAGCCAGAAAATATGTTTGTCGTGGTATTCAAGGTTTCGTCCGGTTTGATAATCAAGTCTCCATATGACAAGGCTGGGCTTCTTGCTGTAGGCCTCGTAAACGGTTGTAGTGGCAATAATCCTGCTAACGATGTAGTAAACATGGCTAAAGTTATCGCCTACGAAAGCAGTGCAGTTTCCGGTATCTGGGGAGAATACTCTTGTGGTGGAAATCGTTCGGGCGAAAAATCGCCAGAGTGTGACATTTGTTCCTGAACTATCGCTAGTGCGTAATGCGATGCCGTGGCCGAAGGGTGATATGTAGCTGGGGTACAGAGGAGTGTCGAGGCAAGCGATGGATAGTGTAGCGTTAACGTTACTCAGTAACGTTGCTTTCAGGCAACCCACAGATCCTCCGTTGTGGAACAGAATGTCTGCAGCAGGTTCGAAATCCAAGAAGAGCATTGGGTTTTGCGGATGATATGAGGAGGTCGTGGGCGTCTCGGGTTTTGCATCGTGGATTGCCATCTTGACTACCGGTGAACCAGCAAACGGTATATGGATTTTTGAATTGGTTGTAAAGCGGAAGCTATCCATTGAATCTACGGTTTTGACGAGCGGGAAGATTTGAAATTCTGAATCAGTTTGAGCGTGGTCTGGGACTGCGTAATCCACTGTTATTTGGTAGGAGTTGGATGTGGCTAGAAGGATTTTCGGAAGTTGCCAAACGGTTCCGTTCTTCAGCATAGGTAGTTCTGCAGGACACCAGCAGATGTAGTAGAGCTTGAAGATGAGTCGACGGAACAGAAATGGGAACAAGGTACGAATTCGCAAACGTTACCTGAAGTTTCCTGTTGGCTTCTGGGATGGATGCTGTAATTCATTATTGTTTCTTCTGATTCGATCTTGGCTATAGTTTCTACCCGTGAATCTGAATTCTTAGATGTCAAATTCAGCTTGAGAATCGAGAAGGCTCCCTCTGTTGACGAGATCCAGAAGAGTTGATCATCAAAGTAAGACTGGAGATAATTTTGAGATTGTGTAGGGGCGGTGAAGTTGTACAAGGAGCGAATATTGTTGCCATGGTAATCGGAGGATTTTAATGAGTCTTGAGATATCCAGTAAATCATCTCTTTAGCTGGATTCAAAGCGATTCTAGCGGAAGAATTAGGATTCGATTGAAATTGTTCCGTTGGAATCACGGAGCGGTCTTCATCAGTCCACAGATGGAGCTTGTGGAGGCCATTTTGTGCGGTAAAGAATGCAATCCATCGTGTTTTGTCAAAAAGCAAGTTGATGCTGCTAGCTAAACTAGTGGAGCAGAAGATCCACCATGTTTCCTTAGAGTTGGCGGCTTCAATGCAGCCGGATGAGTTGTTAGAGTGAAGTTCCCAAGAATCCGGCTGGCTCAAGTTGTCAGCGTCGGCATCGAGGGAAGATGTTGTGTTGAGAAGACAGAAGAGGGCGCAGCTGGGCGTAGTTTGGCAGCAGAGACTCATGGGGGTTACGTTTGCGGGTTCCTTGGATGCCGTTTTTATGGGCGTCCGTGTTTCCAGCCCAAGCTTTGGGAATAGGTCAACTTGTACAGCTGCGTTCGTTTCAATGCTCTTGGAAACGTAAGATATGTGGGCTGTTTCACATTCGTTCGAGTATGTGGTTTTCTTCCCGGTAGATGGCGGGCGGAGGCAGGGGAAGCGAGTTTGCCTTTGGATGTTCTTTTGGGTCACAATCTTGCTGGGCGGATGTGGATATCCTAATAGTTGTATCAAAGGCGTTTGAAGCGATCTCGACAACAGATGGCAGCATGTTCTTGCAGGAGGTGGCGAATACATTGGTCACACCTGGCGCAAAACATTGTTATTCAATCTCATTCACGGTAATTCAAATAAGCTGTACAATAAAATAGAAGCATAGTAAATGCAAGTTTTGTTGCCTCTATTATCTTACCCAGTAGCAGTGTCAAGATTAAATGCTTGGAAATCATTATGAAGATTTAATTGAATTCGCAAAGGTGGGAATTTCAAATGACAGTGTAACTGAAGGATTGTATTGGTGGAAAAGGTAAAGGAGTGCGTACACTGTGAGGGTAAAATGATTTGACGAAATGCACATCATCAGCGTATATGATTTCTTTCTGGTTGATTCTACTAACCTTGCGGTTAGTCAAACATTCTGGATTCAAACATTGGAATCCACGTCACGGCCAATTCTTTTCTGGTATCGCTCATTAGTTTTTTCCATGATGACGCTTTGAATCTATACTTATTTCCAAATTAACATTAGAAATTCTCGATTGAAAAATTCCAACTAATTTTTGTGAATTACGTCATTGGACTTTTGTAATGTGTTGTCTGTGGGGTTTACCACTTATTCGACAAAATTATTTTTACTTGGTTATCACGTAAATTCGTTTCGCGAATAAGGTCAACTGCCTTGGATAATTACTGAGAAACTGAGAGCTATAATAGGAAGCGCATAATGACGTAAAGTAGGAGATTGGAACATGTTTTACTTTTAAACAGAATATAAACTATACTGTTGAAAGATATGCGTAACGAGAAGTAATTAAATATCAATGATGTTTCAGTCCTGATATTTTAGATAAGTCGACGTTTCTGGATAATAGTTTGCTATATTTGTCTGGAGCTAATTGTTGTTATCAAGTAAAAAATAATTTATTTCATATTTCCCCGTCAACAACGCATCGCATTTTCCAAGATCTAACTTGAGGATATATTTTTGCAGCTTATTTGAAAGGAGTTTGCAGTTGAAATAAATATAATTATTTAAAGTCTATACAATTTCTTAGAAATACTTTACATCCGTCATCATGTGCAACATTTATAATTATAACGGTCACACTTTTATCTTACGTCAGGTTAGCTTGATTGTTTTGCTTCCGATAATAACATTTCTAATATTAAGGAAAATTACATTACTTTTGTTTTTTTGGATTTGGCAATAGCGCAAAGTTCAGTCTGCGTCATTAAATTTTATAAAATATGGTTTTTGGATACAATATTTTTTACTTTTGCGATGATAAACCAAATGTCTTAAAATTCGCAATATTACCTGATGCATACACTAAGAAAAAATAGTTTTCCGGCCTGTGGACCAAAGCAAAAGCCCCGGATTGTATTGAAACTGTCTGTAATGATTGTTTTTTGGGCTGCAAATTAAAAGATTTGCGATTATATTTTACACGCTCAAGTATTAAATAGTATTGTAACATACAGAAACGAAAACAGTGAAATCAGAATACAGCAAGCAATTAAATTAGGCGTATATACTCTTGTATAAACAAGAGGAATAGGCTGTTGGAAGAAGTTAAAGGAAATTAAGACTTTAATGAAGATATAGCAAAGTAGTTTAATGCATACACACTCGAAGGAGGGTCGTAGCTGAAGTAGTGAAGGTGAAAAATTATGATTGTATATAAACAGGATGTACACAGACTTGTTTCAACCCAAGGGAGGGAATTTGAAAAATAATTCCCCGCGTATAATTGAAATAGTTATTTTATATTGATGATCAATAAAAGTTGGTGTCTATATTTAACTCTCCTCGTAGTTGGTTTGAGCTTATTATTAATTGTCAAATACATTTTGTTTTGAAAAGAAAATCAAGGATGAATAACAATAATGTCGTGATCATTTCGAGGCAAAGCATCTAAATTGTTGAGATTACTAGTAGAATTAGAATTTAGATTAACACTAGCAGTCAGACTTGGTTCGGAGGCCAGCACCACATTGGCCGAAGCGTTATCGTTAGTAGAACCAACGGTATTAGCACTCCCAACACTTTGATGAGCATTGTCATCGAAATTGTTATTCAAGTTATTACTGGGGCCGTGACAAGGAACAATTAAATAAGAGGTAGCACTATAGCGGCGCGTTCTCGAGGAATGAGAGGAATGCTCCGGCGTAGACATGGTAGATGGCGGTGCTGTCCTCCGGGGTGATGGAGTATACTCTCTAGTGTAAGGGGGCGGAGCTCCTATGCTTCCGTTTAAGTGGTGGTGAAGATGATGAACGTTGGCACTTTCCGATGCATCCACGACAACAACAACGCTATCCCCGTTATTGTTGTTCTGGAATGCGGATGAGGCGTTATTCCTAATATTCTCTGATAAGGAAATGGTCATTGTGGTGTTGGAGCTATTGACTATGGACGGCTCGGAGCCGGTGTTGCCTAGTATCACATTGGTAGAGGGCGTGGTGGTGGTGGTGTTGTTGGAAGAGTCGTGGGGCAACACTACAAAGGTTGTGGAATGACTAGGCGAGGGATGACCGCAGGGGAAATAACTTGAATTCTCAGTGGCCGCCATTTCAAGGTTATTGTTAATTGGGGATGATGGGCCAAAGAGGGCGTTTGGATCCAGTTTAATTGCTTCGTCGTATGGAGGAGGCTCTCCGGCAACGGCAATCTCATAATCTGGAGGCTTGGTAGGTCGATACTCTTCGTGCATGTTGGGGGCGACGTACATGGGAACAGATACATTTATCACATGCACGTCCCCGTTTGGATGTATCACACGCTGTTCGCTCTGAAAATAGAGAAAAGAATATGGATTAGCAAAAGGTGGATAGGATAGTCATAGCTAGATGGTGTCAAACTCATATTTGGCAGGTTCGAAAGGGTCAAAGGTCTTGCGGGCTTTTTGAGGCATCGGGGAGAGGAATGGAGCAAAGAATCGAGGAAATGCTAGGAAAGAAAGTGTCATGATTTGGTGCGTGGAAGAATTGGCGTATTCGGAGGACTTTTTGGCTCGCTAAAATACATGCCGGGAAGAATGGAGACATTTCTCGGAGTTGACAACCCAGGTTTTTCACATGTAAATCAAGATTTAAAGAAGAAATCAATCGTGAAACTAAGATGGAGTTGGGAGGAGGAGAGTCGGAGGAGAATACTTTAAAAGGAGCCTCCCCCCGCTATTCACTTAAAATACTGATAAGCGGATCTAAGCTATCTCATTTCCATTTGGTTGGGATTAAATCCCGGGTATTATGTTTCTTCTCGACGAGGAAAAATCGGTCATGGAGATGAGATTAAAGAAAGGCGGGGGATTTGCTAAACTTTGAAAAAAAACTAGCGTCTATTCAATCCTCGGGAGGCACACAAAAGAATAGAGATGAAAGATTAGGCTGAAATATATTTTTCTAAAGAGTAGAAGGATTACGGCGGGGATTTTGAGCATATGCCGAGGTCAGGAGATTAGCTATTTGCACGCATCAGTGGATGATGCAAATTCGTTTCGGGGAGAGATAGTCCTCCTCCGGTACGAAAGAGAGAAAAGTACGGAAGGGATTTGGCTAAATGTCTCTTAGCATGATTCTCTGCTCTTCTGCAACCATCTCTTCATGGCATAAATTGGCAGTCTTTTCCCTTCTCCTGTCCGCTTCCGCCCGTCTCTCTTCCTTCACCTCATTACCTCATGATTTTGATAGGCATATTACGTGTACTTTTAGAAAGTTGGAAGCCATTGAAAAGTAGCTATAGGAATTTGCGTATTTGACTTCCGGCTAAATTGTTACTCGGATTTGATGCTTGAATAAGCTTATTGTGTATCGTGGCCGACATGTGCGGAATTGATGTGCTGGGTGGGATTACATGATATGTATAGCTGGAATCTGGGATTGGTTTAATGTGGTTCTGGAATATGCAGTATTGAATTACATGGATCTTGCAAGTATGAGGTAACTGTAGGGCTCATGTACGTTGGAGAAAATCGGATTTGATTCTCGTTCATGTGCACGGTACTGGATTATCTTTGTAGGTACTGGATTATCTGGGTAGGTACGCACGGTACGTCGTGCGTGTGCTGATATGGGTTAGATACATCAGAGAAGTTTTGCAAAGGGTAACAAAACGTGACCACGGAAACCCGGGAAAGTTAAATATGGCTTGCAAATTTGTGGTAGCTAAACAGAAAAGTAAAAGCTCATCAGGAATCCCATGTGAAAGTTTTTCCCGTTGTACAGCTAATTAAGTACCCGGTTGATTGTATTTCTATTTACATCCACAGGTTTTGGGTTTTATACACGTGTTTTACGAAGTTTCTATGGTTCAGCTAGTCTAAGGCGGATACCGCAAAGGAAATCAGGCTGTGAAAACGTTTTGTGTGCAATGCGTAAAAGCAAGGAGTTTAACGGCTGGTGCATTTTGGGGAAAACGTCTTTCATTTCATTTATTTATACAACCTTACACTGCCTTCCAGAGTGAAAGGTTTTATTAGAGTATAGATATGTATGCTCTAGGTGGTTGCTAGCAGAGCCTGAACCCGGAACCGGAAAGTTGACTTAAGAAACATTGAATAAACGCGAAGTGTTAGCATTTAGGTCTTAAAGTTGGCTAACTTTCTCTTGGGTGGTTGAGGTTGTATTTACTTTGGTGGAGGAGGTAGGTAAGGCGTGCGTGTGATGCAAAGCTTTCAAAGCTCCGTTGGAGAAAGCTCCGTTGGAGAAAGCTCCGTTGGAGAAAGCTCAGTTGGAGAAAGCTCAGTTGGAGAAAGCTCCGTTGGAGAAAGCACTGTTGGAGAAAGCAGGGGTCCAAAAGGATTGCCCCTGAGGCGGATTCAGAATTCGGATTCAAAACTCATGGGGCAAAATATTTAAGTATTTGAGTCAATAAAATGTTGATTTTAGGGAGGGGCGATTTAGTCTACGTAAGCAGCTATACTTGACTCACTTGACAGCTCCACCGAGTGGAGATACTATATGCTTTAGAGATAAAGATTGACGAGCTTAAAATCAATCCTGTTAAGAGGTTCTTGTGGATGATCCAAAAGGAAAGATACTGTGTAGGATCTAAAGGCGCGCTAGAATATAAACGAGTAGAGCTGAGAATTGCGGAAAAGCATTTACTCGAGGAAAGGTGAAGATAATATTTCACGAGGAGGCTGTGGCTGTGGAGATGATAGTGCGGTGTGGGTTGGAGAAAGCGGGAAATATCCACTTTCTCCGCTTCCGAAAGAAGGGCCTCTGCAAATATTTGGTTCGGAGTTGATGCCTTTCCACATTGGGTTTCTTCGCTTCCAGCCCTGAAAAGGGCCACAGCTGCCTCTTCTGACAAGTTTACAATAGGTTACATGGAAATGTATATACAAGATCCTTTTAACCCTTTGACAGGGCTACATGGGCTTTCTCATCCCTGGAAGTGAAAGGAAAGACTTGGAAGGGACGGGGAAGCGTGCCTCGTTTTTAAGATCGATAAATAATCATCTTTTAGAGTTCGACATGAAAGAAATTCAAATCTCGTGTAGTTTTCAGGCTTGAGACACCACTTTCTGGAGGAAAGGAGGCTCTGGGGAATCCTTGGCATAAAAGAAGCTTTCTCTTTTCTTAAAATCTAAAACCCTTGCTGACGCATGAATGAAGGAGGATGGGTGGAAGGTTTTGTAGCAGAGAGATGCCTTTATTTAGGGAGAGTCGGGAAGAGTGAAGCTTTTTACAGAGTGTCAAGAAGAGGGAGCATAAATAATCCAGAGAGGGTCCATTATGAAAATACCAAGGTTGAGCAACATGAATTTAAAACTGGATTGTCCTTTGACATTTTACAAAATTTATTATGACAAACGCCAAATTGTTTTATGTTTGAAGGGAAATGGAGAAAGTCAACATGCTAGAAATTTTTCACCGTTATATGTGCTTTCACTTTGAAACTCTCAAGGTTTGCGGCTAATGAAATATTTCGAGCTGTTTCAGCTTGGTAATTGCAGATTAAATTGTTTCAGACTTGATGTCAAAAATGTTTAGGCCCCGTTTGAGTATACATGTAATGCTTTGGGTCCGAAAACTGTTGGAATGATATATTAGAACTAGCCTGGATTTTAAATACTTTGCTTGGAGCCATTTCCTGAGAAGAATGGGAAGGAGGAAATGCGACTCTATGGAATACAGGTGAGCTAATTAAGTTTGAGTGAGCCTTTGCTAGGATGAAAGAGGTGAAAGCGAAGAGAAAGTCCGGTCCGGGGTAGTTAGTAGCTCGTTTAAACGATCCTGTTAACAGCTTCATGGACGGTTTAGCAAGAAATTTTCTCCTGGTTTATAACTCTGTTTTTTAAGGGAGGAGAGGAGAAAGGAATGATAAAAACTCCGGATTCGTAGCTAGTAAAACCAGGAAGATTTAAATGTCAAGGACTAATTTATAAAAAACCGTAGGTGGGAGAAAGCTGCGGGGAGAGGAAAAGCAATGTTTTAGCTTTTAAAAACTCGCGCTTGGAAATTAATCGCTATTAACGGGGGTTTAGGAGAAGCTGCGTGGCTATCAAGGATGTAATGCGGACGAGAGGAAGGTGAAAAGTTTGCTAATAAACGAGAGTTTCATCCAGGTACTCATTGAGGGAATTAGGAGGTGGGAACAAGCGGAAAAATGAAGGCGTTTATCCTTGGAAGATTGGGATTGAGGAGAGGAGGGGAGGAGGGTGGGTAGAAAAGCTGAGTAGACCTAGGAAAGAGGGAAATAGGAATTCTCTCGCTAATTAAAAAATATATTACCTGGTAATCCAAGCGACTTAGACCGCTCACACGGTGGGATGATACTGAAATAGGTCTTCCTAGCCAACGACACATGGCTAAACAAACACAAAAAGAGCCGCTTATGACGCATGCTACGCCGAGATATCGCAATGGATCCACATATCCGTGACCCTGAAAGAAATAATTAGCAGACGGATTTAAAATAATTATCTTGTTACAGAGCCAGCAATGCAGGTGCTGAAGATGCTTAAATTTAATTCCAAAAGCAGCACTAACTACAACAATTACGGAAAGGTTTTTAAAAACATTGGAAACATGTACAGGGTGGAGAAATGCGAACAGATGTACATTTAGGATTTAGCTATAGCAATATCACACCACAATTTCCACAGCAAGAGGGAAGAATTCGCATTGCGAATTTTGAATGGGTACATTGAATTCCCAAGCATGTAAGAGATCTATAGCAATTTTGTAAAGTTAAGAATGGAATTTGAAATTTGCGACACAGGCAGACGGTCGTGCTGAAATTTTAATATGGGTTTATATGAGAACTGAATGGTATTGAAATTTGTCGCAACTTTTGGGTTTTCATATCCTCTTTGAGTAGCGACTGAATTTAAGCTCCTGATCCCGAGAGGGGTTTAGCATTGTAGAGCTGGAATGGAGAAGGAGGATATGGGAGCTGGGGGGCTCTATTACTCACACTCTATTGAAATGGGATCCAATTTAATTTTACTTTAGTCCCTGGACATTTCTATGCCTTTAAGGAGAATTGATGCTCGGGAATAAAGTTGGAGACGTGATAATGATTTTTGAATCAAGTTCCTCTAGACGACAATGAGGAGCTCGGGCTAGAAGGGTTTTGTAGGGATTTAAAAGGGAAATTCTTATTTGCATTGCCACGACAGTCTTCGTCTGGAGGGGTATGGGGAAGCTTATGGGTGAGTGGAAACCCCTTGAAACTTATTTGATGACATTTGATGATTTTTCCTCGTTTGTACATAGCTCTGAGGTTTGAATGCTCTCTCCTGATGGAATTGAAGTTGGCGCAACAAAAGACTTTGAAATGGCAGAGAGTGGATAAGAGAAGCGGATGAAGAGAAGCGTATGAAGAGAAGCTGGGGGAGGGAGAGGAGAGACAGGGATTGCAAAAAGAGAGGATCCGTAGGAAGTTGAGCGGGGAGCGGACCGAACGGATTCACAATTTAGTTCAATGACACAATCAAGGCGGGCATCTAAAAAAAATCTCTCTTTTCTCTTTCACCCACAGCCTTGCTGTATGCAAGAGCAACAACATCAAGTGCTAGCTTATTATCCGAGGGTAACGCACGGAAAAAATGAGCAAATTCAATGACTCTTGTTGTCTATGCAAGAAGATGCCAGAAGATGCGGAGGAGGATGGTTTGAAAAGTGGGTGTGGACGCAGTAGTGTGTGTAAAAGCTCCTTGTTGGAGTTGAGCTAACGTACATGGTTCTATTTACATCTATGCCAAAGGTTGAATGAATTTCGCGAAAGAGGAGGCGAAATAAGCGAGGATTTCACAGCATCCAAGGTGCGATGGCCTCGTAGCTGCAAAAATTTGAGTTTCGCAGACAGTACAGAGTGTCGGCTCAAAGAGCCTGCTTAAATGATTCACAGGAGTGAGGCATGCAGTAGCAGCTAGGTAGCATAGATTTAAGCAGGGGCAGGTGACAGCTTATGCTTGGAATGCTTTTGCTGGTAGCAGTGGCTTGAATCGCGTGGTGAATGTGAATGAGCCGGTATTTAATAGAGGTTTGCATTGATTGCCTGTTTCCAGGCCCTCAGAGAAAGTAACTCACTCCTGCTTGCTAACGCTAACTACATACTGCAATCTCTGTCAATGTCAACGAGTACGTGTGAATAGGAGCAGAGATTTTGATAGGAAACTAGGCAGATGATTGGTTTTCTGCTACAGCTTCCAAATTGAGTGGGGATCTAATAAAAGAGAGAGGAATATATATTTCCTCGCTCTGAATTATTTTATGCCCGTCCTCGAAGCCGCGAAATCCTATTGGTTCTTGGAGCTGGTTGGAGTGAAATAGAGAGATGGGTTTGCTGTAATACATTGCCGTCCTTGGCAGAATTGATGATTGCCTTAGGCACAAGGATGTGGGTGAGGAATTGAGGAAGGAGTCCATGGATAATGGACAGTGGACAGCCAAAGACAGAAAAATATTGCCAGGTAATTTGGTGGAATTTTGACGTCAATACCAATAATAAGTGGGTACACACATAGGGCGCTACAGAGTGCTGAACAGGGATAGGAGTGAATGGAGAAAGCTGGAGGAGAAAGCAAAGGGAGTAGTAATTGAAAGGGATATGTGGTGGTGATGAGAGGTGGAGTGAAAGGAAATTCTATTGCCTGGAGCTCTGTCCTAGGAGGACTTTGGGTATATGTGTTAGCAACCCGTGACGTTCACCTCGGGTTTGAGGAAACTGGGTTAGAGGATGTAGCAGGTTGGATTAATTAAAGCCCTTGAGAAGAAAGTTGTGTAAAATATAGGGATAAGGCCAGGGGGGAAGGGGAAGGGGGAAGGAAGGAGATGGAGGAGAAAGGTGGTGAAAGTTAATTTGTGAAATGATTTTACAAATTCAGAATTTTGTCATTACCGCCACACTGTACCAGGAGGATAAGGGATGAAAGTTTTTCAAGGAGGTGTAGATTGATAAGCCATTTGAAAAAGTGTGAGTGATGTGGTTAAAGTGGTGAGAGTGAGGAGAGTTTGAAAAATGTGTGTGTGGTTGTCAAAAGAGAAAGTTTTCCAATTACTACTCCTCCCCTACAAGTTTTACAATTCCGTATCTTGTTATGCCCTTGGAGGAAAGACTCCCTTCATCACCCTCATGAAGAATGAATATGAGATGGTGGGGAGGTGTGGTGGGGGAGGGATTATAATGGGAATCGGAAGCTGGAGGCATGATCCATTGGTGAATTGTTGAAGAGCTATATTCTCTGCCCTCCAGCTGTCAATATATTTTCCAAGAAAGTCATCAAGTTGAAGGAAAAAGTTATTTGTGGAAAATATCACTTTATCCCTAGCGGGATTCTTTGACGTTAAATGATGGGGGAAAATATGATAGGAATGAAATGAATATGAAAATAGCTGTTTTCTTCTCGCTTTCTCCTTAGACTTTCTCTATAGATACTAGGATTTTGTGTGAAATAAGTGGAAAATACGTACTCTATCTAGTGAAGCGACTGGGGAAGCAATGATAACATGATTGTCGAATAAGTCGTGAGGAATAATGTCAATGGTTGAATTTGTGAAGGAGGAGAAGGAGAAGAAGAAGGAAAAGAGAGATTGTTGGAGAGAGGAATGTAATTTCATTTACTGTGGAGAAAGTGTTGTGAAACTCCATGATGATGATGGGATGATGTAGAATGTATACAATCGGATTTCGCAAGTTATTAATAGTATGAGAAGAATTCTAGAACTTGTTGCCAAAGAGTGGAATCCAATTTACTATATATGTTGTCAAAGGTGTATGTAATATAGGATTCTGTATCCAATCATTCAGCCGTAGTTGTGTGAGGTTTCCTTGGTGACAGCGGGTATTGATGGGAAGTTGTGTGAAGACTGGATCCTCAAGTTGGCGGAGATTGCAAGAGTGGAGGATAAATAATGTGGAGTAGTGATGAAAATTCTGAGAAATAACCATGGTTGCAAGAAGTACAAGAGAGGATTTAAGAGAAACAGGGTTAGTTGAGACAGTTTTGTGGACATCTCGGTGGAATAAAATCTCTTAGGATTGGTAGAGGGCGCTACATGTTAAGGGAAAATGTATTTTTATAGGAATTACATGAGGGTTAGTAGACACAGTTAAGTGGTGATGTGGATCCTGGCCCTTGTGACATACTGCATTTGCGGATGTTTCAAGGACTATTTCAAGAAAGCGAATCCGCTCACAGAGTGCAGCATGATCGCCTACGGCCCTTTGGGGAAAAAAGGAGAGCGAGAATAACTGTATATTTGACTTTGACGTGAAAGTCCTGGATTTATGATGCTAACTACTCTGCTCATGAGAAAACACCCTGATAAGAGTGTACATGGATAAGTGTCTCTCGTATACACATACAGCCATCACCAGGGGGCGTGCAGGGTTGGAGACGGCCGGGTGAATGCATAATATTATACGTGGAGTCATTCTCATTTAATTTAAGCTCTGGAGCGGAAAGCGCGAGGATTTTTTGACGCGAGGATAAAGATACCACCAGGGGGCGTATTTTTCAGGAAACTCTTGTTTTTTATCCTTATGCCGTGCAGTACATCCTGACAAATACAAACTGTATATTTGGAGGTGGAGGCCGAAATGGGCCCCGGAAGAGTGCATAACACGACAAGTTCTCGACTCGATTTCACTGGAACCCGATTTTACTGGAGGGAAGGGATGACGGGAAGTGGAGGAGAAGCTGAGGATTTATTACTCCCTCTTCCGTCCAACTCCCAAGCTATGCATTTGGAATGAAGAGCATTGAGGAGAGCAAGTTCTGGAAGAAGGCTATAATTAGCTTGTATTAAGTGATGAAAAAGTTGAGCTGGGTGCATTGGGTTGGGTTACTTTTTGAGATAAAGTAATACATACGACTAAATATTCATGAGAAGGGGAGAGGTGGGTAAGAATTTTGTGGATGAAGCATGCAGTAATACCGGGTAACTAGGTGTAGATCTATTGGTAATTGCTCAAGACTCCATACTCGCTGATGTAGCTAAACGGGTAAGAAGAAGATGGGACGGGGTTTATTCGGTCTATACTGGTTGCTATAAGATTGCACGTGGATGAGTCGGATTTGAGATGGCGGGTAGTAATCTTTGGAAAGTTGGAGGTTTTTTTTACCCGGTTCTAAAATCGGATTCCAATCTCCGGAAAGAGGATTTGAGTCCAAGAATTCCATCAGAATTTCAATCCTTCTCGGAAGAATAGCCTACAGCGTGTGCTACATGTATTTTATCCAATAAATCTATTTCTCACAAAAGAAAACTATCCGGATTCTCCAGTCTATAGAATCTGTTGAATTGTAAAGGATTTTTTTGGCCGCCGTCTTTTTAGTGAAAGCAGCCATTTCCTTGAAATCCGCATCGCATTGCGCCAATCCGTCTGTCTGTCTACAATCCTTCGCCCATCAACGTAATGAAGAAGAGTGGATGGCATATAGTTGGACCGTATGAAGGAGACATGAGAAACTGAAGACAGGAGAGCAAATCTCCAGAGGAGCTTCACCCGCTTATTCTGCTACCCGGTTACCCGGTTCGTCTTATATGTAAGGTGGAGTGGAGGGGCCGAGTATGACGACGACAGCCCGCCAAAGATATAAAGTGATATGATTTCGCTCCTTAGATCTGTCAAGAAGACAAGGAGCGGCGTGAAGGGTGTATGAGATTCTCGTAAATCAAATCAGAGAAATATGGAGGAGGGGTGGAGGAGAGGGAGAAAAGAAGGGATGATGTAATAAAATATTTTTGATTTTGGGAAATCCGAGGAGGGAAATAAGTAGTAGTGCAAAATCAGGAGAGAGAAAGCTTGAATGTATTCATCAAGGATAAGAGCGGGTTGAAGGGAAGGGAAAATAAGCGGAAGTGCTAAAGATGAAGAGCAAGGAAGGAAGCTGAGAGAGGATGAGAGAAAGTTAAAGTAAACAAGAGAATGTAAAAGAACAGCGTTTGCTTTCTTTGAAAGTAGAGTTGCCTAAGTTTTTTTTCAACAAGTTTCTGGTGTATTAATTTATTAGAAAAAGCTTAAAAGGAAGAGAGAAAATAAGGAAAGCGCGTGTGAAGGAGTAAATGAGGCCAGCTTTCTCTGCTAACGTCTTCCTCTTCCTGCTTCAAAGGATTTACACATCCTTGTTAGTGAATATCGCGGTTGTACACGGCCTTAAATATGCCTGCTGTATGACGTGGAGTAAGTGGAGGATCGTCATATAGAAGAGGCCTCGCTTAGTCGAAAAACTCTTTGAAACCCGAAACTGGGAGGAGGAAAATTACACGAAAATTCAAGAAGGGCTTAAAGGGTTTGGAAGAAGAATTTGAAACTCTGTGAGAAATGATGAGAAAAATAAGAGGCAGAGGAGAAAGTAAATTTGAGGCTTGTACGAGATGAAAAATGCTAGCTGTGTAAAACTACAGAGGCAATCGATTTTCTTTTTAGGCTTATCTGCATCCGGCTTTTAGATTTGCGAGGATTGAGCTGTGAAAATTTGAGTATGTTGAAGAGAGAAAAGAAGAAGAAGAAAAGGAGCTACATACGAGGGGAAAGCATGTAAGAGTAAATCCTCTTATAATATCAATTTAATCAACTACGGGGAAGCTTTAGTCTGGCAAGTCTGACTGGCTGATGAAGAAGATGGGGAAGCGAAGGAGCGGAATGATACTATGATGCTGCCCGGGTGAAAGCCGGGAGTGAAAGTAGGCTGAAAGTTTTACGTAATTAGAAAACAAGTTTGTGGGGGGAGTGGAGTGTGAGACGACTGGTGTTGGCTTGGGGGTTGACGTAAATGATTATTATTCCTCTCTTCCAGGAGAGCACCTTCCAGAAGATGCGCTTTAGCTAAATAGAAGGATAAATAACTGGGATTCATTAGGCTGGTGCTGAAGAGAAAGTATGGAGAAATGCATAGGAGCTCCAGTTTGAAGTGTTGCGGGGAAAAGAGAAAGTTTGTATACGCAAAGCAAGCCAACCTCAAGAAAGAAGAGAAAGGTAGCTTTCTCCAGGATGTTTATTCTTGCTCAACCTTGTGGGGGGAGGGCTAGGAGAATAATGCCGCAGGCAGGTAACTTGGGGAACACCTGCAAAGGTGAGGCTTAGCAACAGCAGTCACTCTACGGACTCCAGAGAGTCAACTCCTCTCCCTTTACCGATCCAGCTAGGAGGAAGACAATATAGTTCTAGAGCTAAGCTAACCTAAAGATAGGAAAGAGTATCTTAGGGATTTTGTGTGTCTACGAATAAACAAGCTCTTGGGTTTCCAAGGAAGTAAATAACCCGGTTTATCATTCCATCATCTCTCATCATCATTACCCGAAGATCATCTTGCATCCGGACCGAACCTTACCGTGGAGGAAAGAGTTGTAGGCTACGAACTTAGGTTATCAGGAACTTCTACCTAGTTGACCGGCTCTAACCCTAACCAACCCAACTACCTTTCCCCACAACCTGTCCTATATTTGATATTATTATTATTATGACGGGCGGCCCTGGCTTTGGAATAGGCAAGAGGGCTTAGGAGCCTATCCAGGAAGGAGTTATAAATCCCTTTTGGGATTAATTTAATGCAAGTTGAGAATCTAGGCTGGAAGGGAGCGAGTCTGCCGGTGGACATACCTCATGCTTGAGAAAACATGGAGGAGGAGAGGATGGAGAAATGAGAGGAATGCATCTCAAAGAAGAGAAAGTTGGAGGCATGAAAGTAGAAAAGATGAGAGTTTCCGTGTGAATCCGCCGTGGATTTCAAGGGTGGATGCATTTTATCTTGCTTTTCAAAGGATTGGATCGATGAATCCTGGAAGGCTTTGCTCTATTTTTACTCGAGGAAAACAGGGAGAGGATATCAATCTGCTCGACCATACAAATAGTAACAGCGTGTGTCACTTTGTGAAGGGATACAAGAGGCAATGAATCATAGAATGACGGATGTTCCTTGTTTCTCAGGAAGTATACAAGTATACAAAATGGGTCGTTGGACCTACCGTGTCACGATAATGCTATCCCATGTATGTTGTTGCGAAAAAGAGCATGTCAAGGATTTTTATCCTTAGGGCATTTTTGTATACAATATGTATAGAGGGCGCTTCAGATGCGTATCATTTTCGAATGATTAGCTACATAATATAGTTGTGAAGGTGGAAAGGATATGGAATGTTGCAGAAGTGAAACGGTTACAATTCTTGTGGGAAGTGTAGAAGCGGGTAATGTTGCAAGGTTGTGGGAGAAAGTGTGTCTGAGTCCGTGAGAATTGACAGCTGAATGAGGTGCGTCGTGGGTTCGTTGGAGCGAAATAAAATCAGAGGAGCTTTAATTTCTGATAGTGCATGACGTGTTTTCTTGATTCGTGAGTTGAGAAAGCAAGTGAAGGAGGAAATTGGCAATTAAGGAGTTGATTAGGAAGAAGGGGAAAGAGAAAGTGTGAGGGGGTGGTAGAAGTAGAAGGAGGAGATGGTAGAGAAAGGATGTACAAGATGTGTTTTCTCCTTTGCCTCTTGCGGGAATTAATTTGTCACCTTGCTAGTTTAAGTATCGGAGAAAGTTGGATGGAGAAAGTTTTGGAAGAGCTGTGAGTATGTTGCTAATTTGTCTAACTCCCTGATAATTACTTAACTGTCTGACAGGAAGGAGGCGCATGAGGATGAGTAAGTTTAGATGGGAAATAGTATAGTATAGCTAGTGAGGTATCTTATCATCTGTAAAAGCTTCGGAAGGATGCGGATATTTTGATGTCTGACAATGATGAATTATATTTCCGTCCCGTTCGTGTCCCTGGTGGGAGGGGCTGGATGAGTGAAAGCATGGAGAAAGCGTGCTTGGAGTTTTGGGTTACATGGGAGCATATTGTAGTGGCGGGAGGGGGTTTTTTGCGAGCTGGATCTTAAATTACACTGTTGCCGATCTAAAATGAGGAATTGGCGTAGGTATTTCTTTGGAGTTTTACCTAACTTCTGTGATATGGAGAAAGTTTTTCCTGGAACAGGTTAGCGCAATTGCTTGCTTGTCCCTGAAGGAAATCTGAGAAATGTAGCTCAGCCGGATACCCGGATTCGGTTGCAAAAATAACAAGGAGCGGGAGAAAAACTTAAGGCCTGTCAAAACTGGAGCTTTATCATTGATCATTATAATGAAATTGTGTGACGATTCCTTTCTCTTTTTCTTGGGGCGGAGCTGTTAGCTTTTACCTACCAGAAAATGCCCGGGATTTTTGGTGGGAGGTTCAAAGCTGTAGGCTGAGGTGTTGGATTCGGAGAAAGTCACCCGAAAAGGGGGTCATTATCGTTTATACTGAGAGCGTTTGTAGTGAAGAGTTGGAATGATGACGTAGTTGCATGCCATTATGACAGAGAGGAGAAAGCGTTGGATAAGATTAGGGAAAGCACTAAATCCACTACATGAGCACCTCTACAGAATCCCTGTTTGTGAAAAGAGGTCAATTACCATGATTCTTACTTGAGCAAATCCAAGCCAATTAAGAGTAGCACCCACACAAACGAGGCCGATGCCATAGCGGTAGGTCCTTTGAGTTCTACGTTCCATAGAATCAAGGAGGCTGGCCGTATGGTTGGGGTCATGATTTCTATCAGACAGAGCTAGGGACATGTTAGTTTCTGTTGATGAGGAGGAAGAGGAGCTATCACCGGAATCTACGCTGCCGTTATTTCGATGATGGCGGGAGTTTTGAAAATCCTGGCTTCGTCTTGTTCTTGTGGACGTGGGTGTAGTTATAATGGTTGCTGCTGGAGGAATGGGAGGTCTCCGATTGTTATTAAGACTGTTGTTGCGGCTGTTGTTGGCGCTGTTGTAGCGTCCGCTTCTAAAGATTGTAGGGCGACTAGACCAATTATAGGATCTTAGGACTCGATCCTCTTCTCTTCCTTCAAAGTCTTGTTCGTCTTCAGCCTCTCCTCCTTGGAGCCGGCTATCGTCTAATTCCTCTTCTTCGAGTAGGTCGTCATACAGCTCCTCGTCATCCGAATCCCGGGGATTATGAAAACTGTAATGAGTGTTTCGGGCGGGAGGGGTTGGAGTTATCGTAGCAGTTAGCGTAGGAGTCGGTCCGAGGCCGCTCGCGGGGGCATTAATATTAATGCTGTTTTGACTAAGCTCGGACGATTGAGATGATCGGAGAGGGGGGCGGCGGGTGGATGATGTATGGTTGTTTGGGCTGTGGACGTGTACTTCGGAGGAAGAAAGTGGGGGGAGAAGAGGGGAGGGGGATGAATCGCGGAGAAAATGACCGCGGACAAGTCCTTGTACCACCTCCGCGTCCTCGTCTACAATGAAATCCTGGAAATATACACAAGAATCAACAATCAAATACCAGCACATCCTCAACTCTTTATTATCCTCCGTCCCGGCAGCCGACACAACATTTGTCATTGTCACGAGCAACTCCTCCCAAAAGCCCGCCTTTCTCTCTGGAGCGGAAGCGACCGGGCTCAGGGAACAAAACTTGTCTACCAGCCCTGACGATTATTTTCTTGCAAAAGATACTTTATCAAGCTCAGGAGAGCTTTGATGTAGAGGAGGGTAGCCCAAACTCTAGATTCGCAACGTGCCTCGACGGGTGGTTCTGCCACGTCCGCACTCGGTGAAAGCAGTTTGGTTTAAAGATTCTCCGTTGTTTATACACCTTACACACGCGTGGAAGCTGGAGAGAGAATAGAGGTTCTTCAAGTATTCTCAATTTACTTAATGCTTTCTCTTCTTCTGTAGCCGGAATGCTGGCGCTACCCGGGTATTACTTAAATCGGTTCAAGGAGAGGAAACACCCATCCCGTGGGATTTACTACAGGTGACACAAGCTCCGCATCATTCATCTTCCTCGTTCCCTGTATTATTCGGGTAAGGAGAAAATAAAGTGCTTTCACAACGTCATTCATTCTCCTTCCCTCTGATGCTTCTATTCATTCTATCCGCCTTAGAACCAAAACCGCCACGCCTCAACTTAATAAGCCAATTTATTTTCCTATGTCTTGAGTTTTTTCATATCCTATCCGCTGCTTATGACGCAAAGCGTACGTTTCTATCAGAAAGTCTTGCTGTTTTGCAGGAGAAAGTATAGCAGCTTTGAGTGGAAGGCTTCATCACACTAACCCCTGTAGATGATGCAAATTAAAGGGAAGCTTCAGATTAATTATCTCTCTCTTTAGGTAGGAGTGGTGAGAGGAGAGCGGGTTCACCTGTTTAAACGTGTCTTAAATGAGCGCGTAATTTTTAAAGTAAGTATGAGGAGATGCTGAATCCATTTGTATTTAATAACTCATTTCTGCAAGTGCAATATAGATGAAATCTTTGAGGATTTGGCAAACTAAATGTGCACATTTGGCACAAACGGACTATTATAGCTCATGCTTTGGAAATGTGCAATAAAATGACATTTTATAGCCTACAGGCATAAAGATAAGAAAATGCAAACGTAGCCAAGTCTGCATTCGGGAATTTTACAACTTTCTCTTGCTTTCTCCAGGAAAAGCCTATGCTAGCTCAGCCTCTTCCTTGCATTCTCTCTGAAAGGAGAGAGACTGGAAACTTGTATTTCTCAATCATCATTAAGAAATGGGAATGACGCATAAATAAAAGAAGTGCTCATCTGAAGGAGACAGATAATGCATTTCAAGGAAAAGGCTCTAGAAGAAGCCCCAGTGCATTCCGTAGCAATCCGAATATCAATTTCCAGGAATTTCTCAAACGTTTCTCCTGTCTCATAAATTAATTTATGCATGTCCTCATTTCCGCTTGCGGAATGAGGTTCTCAAAATGAAATTCCTTCGAGGGAGAAGAATACTGAGAACCTCCAGCTGAGAGGGGTTATTGAAAGAGAAAATTCAAATCTCACGCTGTACATGACACTACCGTATATCTGGGATACTGATGCATTTATAGGATTTATTCAATTAGGTAGGTTCGTATAAGTCGTTATTTGTATGCTGATATATCCAAGGAATACAAACTAGAATACAGTTAGCTATTGGGGGTATTAAAGGAAGAATAAAGGAGGCGGAGAAAGTGGAGGAGAAAGCAATAATGTGTTTCTCTTTTTTCTTATACTGCCCATATGCTTTCTAGTGATTTAATCCGAATCAAATCAAATGCCAGCTGGGAAAGCTGTTTTCTATCCATTCTCCTTGTTGGCTTCCTATATTGAATTAAACTAACTGAGCGACAGAGGAGGGAGTAATGGCACTACAGAGTTTGGAATAAACGAAACTGCTCTTATAAGCTAAAGCTTGAAGAAAAGCTGGTGGGAGATGGATCAACGTAAGCTAAGTTGGGAAACTTTCTCCGTTCTGTAATCTACACGTCTGGGCTTAGTGTCAAGTTGAGAAGCCATTGTATCCAAGTACTTGCTCGCTGTACGAAGGAAATTGCTGCCTTTCTCTGGTGCTTTCTTCCAAGAAGTAAGCCTTGCTGAAGGAAAGAGAAAATTGAGTGAAGAATTTAGAAGAACTCAGTTTGAGGCTTTTGTCCAGACAGTCCATACAGTGAAGGTAGTAGAAGGAGAAGAAAGGGGGAAGAAAGTATCAGAAAGAAAATCAACTTTCTCTCATGCAGATGCTTTCCCTTACGCTTGAATAGGGGATGGAGAAAGCAAAAGGGCGGAAAATCAAGAGAATAGAGAAGTTGTGCCGGAACTCAATAAGACCGTGAGGTTCAGGGAATCTGGGCTAAGATGTGGATACTGGCTAAAAAGTGGGGAGGCATGGGGGTGAAAGTGCGGAGAAAGTATATGTCAAGAATTGTTAAACTGTTTAAGACAAACTAATATAGAGGCTTGGTTCGTGACTTGCTTGGCTCAGTATGGAGTGGAGAAAGTCAGGTTGGAAGCTTAAAAGGGGATCTGGGGAAAACAAATATTTCGGGATCAGATGCAGAGATTGTTAATTAAAAATCTGTTCTCTTGTTGTAGTTCTATTTCTCGAGAGAGAGAGAGAGTTCTTAAGGATCAGTAATATTCTTGTTCAAGACAGATACATCTGGAAGAGAAAGCTAAAGGATACAATGGAGTCTTCTAGAGAATTTTTTAGAGCTAACTCTTATGTAACATCAAAGTCACTCGAGAAATAAACTCTAAACAACGCTTGAGGAGAATTCATCTGCCAATCTAAACAAGCTACCTCATTAATACGGAGCGCTTGTGATACTATGTTTCCAGGAACAATTTATTCTTGTAAATCCTAAAATAGATCTTGCATGAGTGAAACAAATTGAAAGCATACTTGAATGCTACCACACGGGCTGGATTTACAAAGGATAGTTTTGATTAGCTTAGGGGCAGTTGTATGTAATTTAGGGTACCGGATATTATTCCGAAAGTTCCTTAGGCTGGGCTTATCAATTACGTATTTTGATTATTTTTCTTGCTAGATTGTAATATATACAGAAGCTTGAAGAAAAAAGGAGGAATGTAAAAGTTTTCAATATAGCTATGAAAAAAATGTGGGAGAAAGTTGGAGAAAGTTAGAGAAAGTAGAGAAAACTGCTTGTGACATTGAATACTCTATTTCTTTGTATCGATTTGGAAAGGGAGGGATTCGGATTGAAATTTAAAATTTGTGATAACCGTAAGGATTTTACCCTGTAATTTCTCCAGAAATTGACGGCCAGTAATTGCTGCATTTACACAATGAAAGAACCACACAAGTTTGGAGTAATGAGAGCGGAAATGATTGGATTTGCAGAACGAGAATGTGGTCTTAAATTGAGAATCTCAAGGGCAATGTAAGCTTTCTCCAGTAAGGATTTCTCCAGGGAATATTTCAGTATGTAGTTCCGCAACCACGTTGCAACTAACCCACTTTTAAAGTTTACTTTCACCGCATTGGAGTATATACTTTTTGCAGTGCAAGTTGGTAGTTTGATGAGTACAACTTTTAGCAAAGGGTTTGCCACTGGTTTTCAGACTACAAGAAACCGGATTCCCAGTTTCGAGATTACACAGTTCTAGATTGTTACATGATACAGGAGGTTTGAGGGTTTACTGGTTTACTGATCTTGCCTTGACGGAGTTCCGGTTGTTGGTCGCGTAAACCCTTGAAAACTTTCACTGAAATCCTGAGACAATCTAGTCTCTTGTGAATACTTAGTACAGATTTGTTTTCACAACGTTAAACTCGACTTTCGCTCCGTATTTGCCAGTTTGCCCTGGGGGTTACAGGTAAAACAATATATTTAGGATTTGCTTGCTTGCTTTCTCCTTGCGGATTTAACGTGCCACTCTCCTGAGATCTGAGAATTTGCGGAAAGTTTAAATAACGTTACGGGTAGATGGGTAGAAAAAACTAGAGATTTTCTGGAAGATATATTCCTGGAAGAGGTGCAGCCAAGTTAGGTTTTTCTTAGAAATCAAGTTTATAAAATGCGCTATTCGTATTTCCGGACGAGGAAGCACTAAGAGAAATTGTCTTTTGCAGCGACACAATGGGAGTTAGTTTGCGAACTGCAGTATTGGGACTTTTCACAAGGTCGTTTGGAAACTTTTCGTGGAAACAAATTGGGAAGTTTGGAAAATATCGAGAGAAAAAGACGGTGATTTATTTGCTGGATATTGGCAAATATTAAATATTTGCAATATCAGAGCTGTAATCTAGGGAAAGTCCTGGAGCAGTCTATCTGTTAGCTGGAGTGATGGAAGACTGAATGCTGGAAGAGGAAACTGTAGGGTTTGGTAGCTGAGGAATTAGGGAAGTCATAGAAATGGGGTATGAATGAGAAGGGAAAAGTGGGTTAAGACGTGAGAATATTAGACGTGCAAAAATTTGCGAAATAATATTCTCACCAAGCTAGTACATTATTTACACGGTAGTAGTTGAGAGTAGAGTGACAAGCTATAATCGCTAGCGTTATATGAGCTGTAATCGGATCAAGCCGAAGACAGGACAGTCTATTAAGAATGACATGGGAGGGAAGCCAAATAAAATAATGAAATGGAAATGCCATCTAATGTGTTAACAGCAGCGCTTCTCATGCATGTATGTGGAGAATGGAAAGAATCCAGGAATTAGATGAATGCGAAACCCATTACGGGTCATAAGTACAGGAAGAGAGGAAGAGATAGGATAGTTACTACTGTATAGATTAGTATTAGGGTGGTGCAAAAGAAGAGAAAGCCACAAAGAGAAAGTCAGAGACGGAGAAAGGTAAGGTAATGTAGCTCTGTTACAAGGATATCCTTTGGTTTCGCGGGCTTATAGTACTCTTGCGGATATTTGTGGGACGATTGGAAACATTGGCGGGTTTGAATTGATGGGAAGGATAAAAGGTATGGCCATCAACTAATTCTCGCCTGACCTTTTGCTGTAATCTTATTAATCGATTTGCGAGCATATGTTGAGCTAGGACGTGATATATGCTTTGAGTGTGGGCCATTGGCAATGGTCCATTCCATGGGCACTGTGTAGTGTTTAATACAAGCCAGAGAAGTGCCGTTAAGGCAAGCTGTGGATGGACAATGAATTTTGTTTGCCGGGCGAAAATTTGTTTAAACTTGACCTAACACACTGGATTTTACTGTGGGGTGGTTGCGGATTGGATGTAGGAGGGAGAGGCGGGAAAGATGAATGTAGCGTCAAAGTTTATGTAAACGGACTGAGGGGAGGTCTGAAGAGATTCAAGAGAAAGTAACTCGGGTGGGACGGACAATAAGTAAAGGAGGAAGGGTTTTGGAGCGGACAGGATTTGCAGAATGAGAAATATGTGTATTTTCTTTGAGTCCTCCTCAGCTTGCGCTTTCTCTTTTATGTGAACTGTAAGCTCATAAATTCGAGCGTAGAGAGAATAAAGGGGAGCGACGCTATAGAGGAAGCGGATTTGGAGAAAGTTCGCCCGCTCCCTTGCTGGACTGTTACTGGGAACTGGGAAGGCCGGTTTGGAGAAAGTGAAAGTTATGAGGGAACCGCTAGAAATGGAGAAAGCTGAAACTCTGTGTGGTGATGTTGCCAAGAGAGTGTAGCCTTGGTTAGTCGGAGGATACAATGCCCGTTAAACCATGGGGAGGGGAGCTTGAAAGGGAAGAAAGTAATTGCTAAAATCATCTTCGCCGAAGCGAGAAACAATCTTACACACTTATGTGAACCCTGTCACCAAAATGAAGCGAGTTCTGTATTGGTTGGTGGTGGCCTGTGTGGCAGAAGCCAAAGCTTTGGAAATGTAGAGGAACAGTAGCCAAGATTTGTGTGATAAAAGTTTTTGAATTATATCCGCTCAATCCTCGAGACGTAATACATTATTCAGATGAAAAAGTTGAGTAAATACAAGAAGAAAGCCGGGTAAGGGAGAAATAAGCTCGGGTTTTTTTTACTCCCGCTTTGTGAATAAAATGTTTGGAAATATATTATACTTTCAGGATTCGGAAGAATATGGAATGAGAGACTGGTTTTAAAAAATAAAAGCGAGAAAGAAGATGGAAGTAGGAAAAGAAAATTCGAGAAGTGAGGGTAACAAAAGTGATGCTAGGTAACAAGGAAGCGGATGCTGGGTATGAAGGAAATTTTCAGAATACTAAACTTAAGTAAACGAATACCTAACAAGGAATAAAAAAGGATGGAAGACAGGAGATTTTTCAAGTCATGCAAGTAGGTAGAAAGTAAGGTGGAGTTGGATAGGAAGAGTTTGAAAAAATATGATGAATTCGAGTTGCATTAGAGAGACTGAAATGGGATTCAAGGATTTTATTAAGTAGACATTTCGCCTTGATTTGGGGGAAACTATGGTTTTGAAGAAAGTCAATAAATGTTTGGATGTATACATTCATACTTTTCTTGGAATAAGTTGGAACGTGGGAAAAATATTGGAGAAAGTTGGAGAAAGGAAGAGAAAATGTAGAAGTTGTCCGGGTTCATGTTTTTGTACAATGGAACTGCACTTCTAGAGTTTTGAGAGGGAAAATGAGGATGTGAAGATCTAGAGATGAGAAATAGGGAACCTTGGGTGACACCATCATGAATTTACCATTACGTACTCGAACGCTATAAAGCTTAAGGTGAAAGCACTTTAGCTGCAAATCCTCTGAATACACAACTGGGTGGAGGATGGGAAAGGACAATGAAGAAAGGGAGGGAAAGTAAGCGGTGGGGAAGGAAATCACTGGAAGAGAAAGCAGGAAAAAGCTAGAGAAAGCAAGAGACAAAGAATTGCAAGGATTCTTTGCAAAAAAACTGACAATATTCGGATCATGTCCCGACGTTAGTATCTGTGGGGATGCTGTGGTTTCTTGGCGATAGACTATAGGGGGAGAAAGCCGGAGAAAGTTCATTGCAAAATGTAGTGCATTACATGCTAAAATGTGGAAAATCCATGGTTGAGGCTCATCCTACGGAGGGAGAGTAGCGTTACCTCCCGCCGGAACCCTGCTTGCCATTTATTTCCCCCGTAAAAGCCATTTCTCTTTTTACAAACCATTTCGACAGCCTGTAGTCCATTAGTTTTACAAGCGTTTCGGATTTTCTCTCGCGTGTCGTTTTTAAGAATCCCGCTAGATGTGAATCCAAATGGGAAACGTCATGGTTTCGCCACTTTACTGGCTTTTATATAGCATCTTGATGAGGGAGATGAGGGTATCTCCTAGGATCTGGAGAAAGTAGAGGAGAAACTAAGAGAATCAGAGAAGGGGAGCTAGAAAAGAGGTATCAGCGTAAGGACGCTTTAGAGGATAAGAGGAAGAGAGGGGTAAGGAAAACTACAGAGCGTGAAGCCGAATTCAGAAGAATTGCGGTTTAGATGGATCCATGGAATGGGCGGAATCCAGAGACCTTTTAGCTTGCCGTAGGTAGGAAATAAAATGGGAATATAATTTAATGTATACCGAACTCATAGTCCCCGCCTATATATTCAGAAGGTGTACTCAAAGGACTGCTTGTGGGAACCTGAACCTGCAGAAGTCTATTGCGAATTTATGAGAAAATTATATTATACGAAAATGGTATTTTGCAAAATATGACCGTGCACAGTTTATTATGTGTGTGTACGTACGGAATTCGCAAAAGTAATATATTTTGTAGTTTGTCTTTCAGGTTGTTTTGATGTTTGATTTTCGCAATTGAATTTGCCCGATACAAAATGACGGATGTGGAAGTGAGCTTTAAATTTGGAAATTCAGTGCTGTGGGGTTAAAAATATAGCAGTGCAAGCTATGCAGAAACTAGCGAATTTGTTTGCGATTCTTTGAGTTTCCGCCTCGCAGTTTTGTTTTTCGGTTTTCAAATTAGACGCCGGAAGGAACCAATATCTGAAAATGACTTGATGCTTTAGGACGAGGACACATATGGCAACGTGATGCTAGCTTAATGGTACGGGTTCTGTTCTTGCTCTTACAAATGTGGCGGTAATTACAAACACCTGCCTTCAGGCAGACAGTACAAGAGAAGGGAAAGTTCTAGCGGGAAAGTTCTATTTCACCTACGCTTCCAATTTTTCCAGGAAGAAGTGGACATGAACTACTAGCGGAAGAAGATAAAAGGTGGAAGAGCCCGGAGGCTGAAGGCTTTGAAAGCGTCTGGTTTTGAAAAAGAGTGTTGGCGGGTAACGTGGGAAACGCCTCTTCCCAATTACAAAACATTCCTCCTTGCCCCAACATCAACTTTACAGACAGGGGACACGAAGGGTTGTAGGACGTAATTACAAAGGGAGCAGGAGGAGATGAAATCCTAGAGGAATATAATTCTCGGTTTCTCCGAGAATAGGTGGAAGAGAGGATGTTTGACGTAATGCTGGAATGGAATTCACGTCAGACTAGTCCCAGCGCTTCCTCAAGGGTTCTTTCTCTATTTTATTTTTGGAAAAATCGTAGACTGGCTGCTTCCTACCATGTCTCCAGGAAAATCAGAATCCAGAATGCTTCCCGCCCATTTTGCTAGCTTACTTCCCTGCACCACGTTCCAGTCAGCGCCAAAATTAAAGCTACTATGGGAAATCAGCTTACGTGGTAACCTCTTGAAAACTAGGGAAGTTTGCTCACGCCCCGTGCATGCTGATTATCCGGAGAAAGTGGAGAAAGTCCCGGCGGATGACTTTCCCTATATAATCTCTTGACGTTTTGCTCCCATGTAGCTTCCGGCTATATCTAATCCGCTTTCTTACCGGCCTGACAAGCCAACCAACCTGCCAGAAACACCATGTTCCAGGAAGGAGAAGGAGAAAGTGGAGAACGTTTAAGGAGCTCACCGCAGCAGTCTACACTATCCGGTAGCATAGGATACTTAGGCAGTTGGTTAGTATTCCACACAGAAGTTTCTCTTGGACACAATGAAATATGCATTGGCACTTACTCTTGGAATCCTTTCCAGGTAAAAATCTCCTCTGGGACACTTGAACTTTCAGCGTGTTTTCCTAGGATTGCCTGGCTTCTAAGGAACGGCGTGTGGCTACACTTGATGATGCTACGTTGCTATGTACGTACGCTAGGTTTTACACGCCTGTCACGCTCCGTCTGTAGCCGTTTTGCTTCAATTTGAACGTTTTCAAGCTTTGCGTATTTTACTTGCAAGGATTTTGATGATTACTTTCTATAGTGTGTGGTAACTCTCTCTTTCATCGGCTTAAAGTTTTGAGCTCACAAATATGTTATCTGTTTACCTGAGTTAAATAGCAGAAATGGTTTCTGCACGGCCGAGGGAAATTGGTGATTTGAGGAGTAATTGAGAATAATTCGCAATTGGCGTATGCTCCTCACGTTCGTTCCATGTCAAGACGCAGAGGCTGTTTCAAAGACAGGATGTACAGGTGGTAGTAGTGTGTGGTGTGGTTGGTGGTAGAGGAACAAGCAGAGCATACGACTCATAGAAGATGTGGAGATTTGTGTAAGGATGAAGAAGGATTAGAATAATTTTACATTTTTTATATTATTGCCTCAGGCTGGTGGTTGTACAACTTTTACTTTTCGATAAACGTTAACTCGTTTTCATTACAGCTCGGCCCTGCGTAAGTATGCTTCTCTAGGGTTGTTGGGGTTGGCGCTGCTGCTCTTGAGGAAGCAACTAGGTCAGAGCGCGGCCAGCTATCATTTATCATTGTTTCAGAGAGAGAAAAAGAGAAGTTGAGAAGAGTGTTGTGGAAATCATGTACTGAACTGAGCTAAAAGTATGAAGTATTTGTATGAAGAATGAAATAAGTATGAAATATTCTCGGCGAACGTGCAGGAATGTCAGTATGTCAGAGATTCTCAAGAACCAGAAGAGCCAACGGACCGCGCAACATACGACCGTTTATAAAGCAAAACGACCTTTGACTTTGGGCAATGCATCTCCAGGATTGTGTGTGTCACTGCTCATATCATATCGTCCGTGTATTGCATATATACCTTGGTTAGTTTTACGTGAGTAATAGGAGAGGCTGTATGCATTACAGGGAGAACATACAATGTAATCTGATTTGCTCCAACTGGAAGCCCATTAATGTGTGCATAATGCAATCAAACATGAAGATGGATCAGTCCGTAGAGAAAAGCTATCTGGAGGCTCTGTATGAGTGCGCATTAGATTATGGATGGGAAGGTATTAAATTGGTTCTCGCGGATACTTATTGCTTATACGCTTTATGCATCACTGAAACTATTAAAGTTGAAGGTTGGAAGGGAGGAGCATAGGCAGGAGAAGTTACATGATTACGTTAGGTTTGGAATTGAGATTCCAGTAGAAGAGAGTAAGGACAGTAAGAAGCATGGAGAGAAAGCTGTGAGATGGTTTCACGGTTTCAGTGTCTGCTAGAGGGAGACTGAGCTGGGGTTGGAGGACAAATGTGAAGGGATGTATAGCCATGTTATTAAAAGAGGGAATAGGGATCATCATCGGACACAGCATAGCCACTGTATAGAGAATTTGGTGCTGGAAAAATCAGAATCGAGTAGATTGGATGGGATTGGATGGAATTGCAGCCTTGAATGGAATGCATGGTTGAAAACAGGGTAGTTTTTTGGAGAGAAAGTATGGAGAAAGTTGGGACTTTCTCCTCATCCGATCAATCACTGGAGAAATGGACATCCGCATTGCATTACCTTGATGGATTGGGTTATTGGATAGAGGGTATGAAGATTGTTTGCTGCATTGGGTTATGCATAGAAGGCGGATGAGGAGAGATGTATCCGTGGTAACGGATGATTTATCAGTGAGCCTAATGGGCTTGGAGGACGGATGCGCTTACGGCATGTAAAGCTTTGTTATCATTCTTGCTGTGTGAGATGTGAGGAGGGGGATGTGAGGAGAGGGATGCCAAAGGAGTTTATTAGTAGGAGCATATATGCAGTTGATTTAGAAAGCGGGAGAAAAGATATATAGTGATGGTGGATGTGAAAAATATTTGAGCTTATCCCTCGGTAAATGAAGGCGGATGATCAGACATGTAGTAGGGATGTAATAGAGATGAGAGACTGGGGGAATTTTCATGAAGCTTAAGGCAGAAGACGTGGGGATTTCCCAATCCGGCACTGAATTCTATGAATTTTGGCGGTTCCATGAATTTTGATGGAGAAAGTTATAGAGGAGAAAGCGGCTAAAGGAGATCAAGACTGAATGGAGTACTAACACGTCTCACTGCCGGTGTCTTCACGTCAAAGGAGGATTATTACTATCACTATCGCTGTAATATTGTGGCGGAAAATATGAATTTAGATAACGAGGCTCTTGAGCCTCGAATGTTTTATAGGAGAAAGTATAAGGGCTAGAAGGCCCTTATATATATAGGGTATATATAGAGTATATATATAGGGAAGTCGGGGAATTGAAGAGAAAGTGGGGCAAGGATATGAGGAAGGTTTGGTGGGGAGGATAATAATGATTGTGTCATGTAAATTTCCTTAAGTTGCACATTTCCTATGGGGGCTAAGGGTCCACCAGGGGGCGCAATGGATGCCGGAAATATGATTATATGCGGTTCTTATTACAGACATTTGGTGGTGAATGGATATGGAGGGGTGTGGGGAGGGCGTTGGAGGGATTGAAGGATGTAGAGAGGAAATTATCAAAAGTTTTATTAATATGAGCGAGTCTGATGCATGACTTGGTGGAATAATGCGGTTGGAGGATTTTTGGATGAATGATTTTGGAGATGATGTGAGCGGGGAATTACGCGAGGGGATGAGATAGACAGTTATGACCGAGGTCTCTATGCTTATCAATGGTAGATTGAGATGATGCCCTGGAGGGTCCCGAAGTGATGGAATCCCAAGGTTGGATGAAATCTCAGGAGATATTACAGCTTCAGTAACTGAGTAACTTGGGAATCTAGGCAATCAAAGACACAATGAAGCGAAACCAGAGTATTTCCTAGAGGGCGCAGTAGCTTGTGAAACGAAAGATTGCATGGAGATGATGCATCTTGTTGATATTTTTCGCAATGTGTTGCAATATTTTTTACAACTTAAAGCAGATGATATGGAATCCGGCGAAAAATATGCAAATCTGACAGAAACGGCAAGGGTGTTGATCTCCGCCAGATGGAGGAAACCAGATATGAAGCTGGAACGCGCTATACGCTAGGGGGAGACAGGATCTGTTAGCCGTCTGGTCGCATGTGGGATTCGGGGAATTTTCGCAAACTTGTTATGCATGCAACATGGTGTTTATTTATATTTGTGCCCGCGGAGGAATTACATTAACGTGTATATGGTTTCCATTGAAGAGCTTCGTCGCACCCCCGGATCGCATACATATGGAGAAGCATACGTATACTTGGCTCGATTATAATCCAACTGTAAGGCGGGTATTCCGGGAGGGCGTTTGCTATTCAGCAAGCTTCCAGAACACTCATTCCACATATTGTGGAGATGAGGAAGAGACAAAGGGAAAGATGAGAAGTGGATACGTATGGGAGCATGCTGGTTGATTTACGTTTAGGATATACAGAGCTGTTGTGGAGAAAGCATGGTGCGGAGGCGTAGGTACGAATATTTTGGATGCATTTAATCCTATTATGTCTTCCAGTCACCCTCAAAGCTTTATTCTTATGCAACAATATCCGGCCGCAAGGACATATGAAGTAGTGTAGTATTAAAATTCTGAGCGTATATTCAAGTATGCAAAATCCCTAGGGTTTTGGCAAGGGATGGCTGAAACTGTGGAAGGTTGAGCGGTTTACGTGGTTAGCTACAGTTTGACATATGATGATGTGGGATTGTGCATTTTAAGCTTTGGCGAGGAAAATATAAGAGGTGCTGAAGGCATATGAGATAATAATTCAGGGGGATCTTGTTATTCATGTCCCTAAGGATTTTTTGCATTATGCATTTCAAAAGTACTGGGAATAACTGAAAATTTTTGCATGATAAATTGCGAAATATGTATGCGAATTTTTTGAACCGCGAAGGCTAAAATATATGAATTTGGCGTAGCTGCGGGTTTAGTTTTCTAGCAATACCGGCATTACTTTCAAATTAATTAAAAATCGGTCTATAGTTTGCAATCACATCTGCTTTGCAACTAACACATTGGCAGAGGATAAGCTAATGGGTTGAAAAAGTTGAGTGTTTTGGTGTTGGACAGAATGACAAGAGAGTTTTATGAAATCAATGGTTGAAAGGGGGAAGATATGTTCCATTTTACTGGAAATAATTAATGTTCCTTGCGAACGCGTCGCTTGAAGGTTGAATGAGTCGGTGAAGGATGACGTTTGTTTGGTCTTTTCCAAAGAAACATTTAGGAAGTATTGAGGGAAACCTTTAAAGGTTTTGCTTTGCTTTCACTCGCAGCATGTTAGCATGTAGCAGCAGAGACGAGGTGAGACTTTGCTGAAAGACGTGTTTTTAGCAATTACAAATCCCACAAGACGAAGAGAAAGTAGCTTGAGTAGTTGAGACTTTTGCTGGATGAAACACTTTGAGGCTGGAGGAGCTAAGCCGTACAAGTAAGTAAAAGTTTGCTGTCTTGATTAAGAAAACCAGTGGAGGAAAAGAACAAAACTCTTTGGTTCTCTACGAACTCTTTGCTAAGAGCTTAAACCTGAATCAAGTTCTTAAAACCTTATGATATTTTGGAAAATAAAAGAAAGCTTTGCAAGAACTCGTTCCTTAGCAACATAATCAAGTCTGGCTGAGTGGGCTGAAATTTTTGTAAGGTGACAACTTGTAGTTTTTCGCCCTCCCTGTCAAGCTTTGCTGTAATTTTCCATGTTCGGGGAATTGGGAAAAAATCTGGAGTTGATGGAGCTTGAAACTTGTGGTGTTAAAAGGCTGAGCTGGGAGAAAGCAATACAAGGAAAGAAAAAGCGATTCACTTGTCTTGAGAGGGAGTGGAAGAGAAAGGAATAGATGAGATTAGTCCTGTGCTAGATTTACTTGAAGAAGAAACGGGAAGATTGAGGGAAGGAGGGAGATGGAGAAAACGTGGGAAATTTAAGGTTCAAGTGCTTAAATGTTTCTTGTAATCCTCTGCGTTAATTCCATGAACGTTTATTTTGGTTTCTGCTGCTCTAAAATAAAATGTTCTAATGGAATTGCTATTAGCGAATAAAGGGTAGTAAGTTTATATAGCGAAGCTTGATGGGCTTTTTATTTTAAATGTAACTCCAGTTTGCGGTTTTCAGAAATGGTACGCTTGCTAGGGCGGGCAGTGAACGTGTTTTCGCACGAAGAAATGAGTTAATTATATAGTTTAAGTTTGGGTAATGGAGAGGCAAGAGGATGGGAAAATTATAAATGGAATGGTATGATGGTTTTCCTTTATCAAACTTTGCTTTTATCTCTGTCCTCATTTCCAAGAATTAGATCACAAATAGTATAGTAATAGTTGGATGTAGATGTGGGAATTCTCTAAGGCCGTAGTTGAAGAATATTGAGGATGAAAGCTGGTGACATTTCGTGAGAGCTATGTCGTTTCCGTGAGAGAAGTTGTGTTAATGTAATTGGAAATTATTGGTGAATGTGGTATGGGAATAGTTCCGGGGGATTTCAACTTGAATATATAGCACTTGAAAGAATCGAGACAGTGGAATGGCTTTGAATTGGCGGATGTTGAATGAATTGAGGATTGCTTTGATAGCAAATAATGTTGGACATATTAAAATTTGCGATATAATTTGCATTGAATTTAAAAATCTATGGGTTCGTTTGAATAAAATAAGTTCGCTAAAGCTAGTAAGTGGGAATTCGGAAATTCCTCAGCTTATATAGCTATGTGTGCAAACAAATTGCGAATTTGCGGAATTCACTTCGAGCTTCGCGAATATTGTTATTATAAGTTGTTGGTTATTTGGTTTCTTATATCGAGGGAATTGAATGTGGCAGGATTTAAATGGAAAAATTTTCGCGAATTATTTCGCAAATTTTGAATTTTGCGACTTTTAATTTTCTCAACTTATGCTTAACTTTTGAATGGAAAGGAAGAAATTTAGCAACGCTATTTTGAAATTTAAAATATATGTCACCTTCATGAGAGCTGAGTTTGTTAACTTGAGAAAGTTTCTCAAGTTGATGGAATATATCTTGTTATCTTGTTTCTCGTTCCTGGATTGGTCCCTGTTTTCGTTATGAAGGAGGAAAGATGAGAAGGAGTCGACGGTGGTTTTGTGTATATCCTGGATAGAACACTGATTCAGTTGGATGAATAAATAAGAAGCGTCTAAAATTAGAGCATCCGTCTGATAGGAGAGAGACAGAGGGGTGATGCTCGGGGGGAGACACTACAAAAGGATCCACATCTTACGGAATAGTAAGAGACACAGTTGATTCTTTGAGTTTGACTGACTGACGTGAATTGGAAAAATCCGTGGGTTTCTTCCCTGGAGCCCTGTCCTAGACAGAAGCTTAGTTGAGAAAAGGAGAGAGAACTAGGAAAAGTTAAGAGTAGCACTGAAAAGAAGCTTAAGGCTTAAGGAAACACTGCGGCGGTGACTCACACACAGTGGTGAGAGACACATGAAGTGAGTGGAGGATTGCACTTGAGATTGTCAAATCTGGTTAAGCCAGCTCTTTCCTCACACTTTTACCAACCCAATTTCAACAAGTTACTTTCATTCTTGACATAGAAAATGAGAGAGGGGAGCACGTGGGGAGCACTAGAAGTGAATAAAAATTTGAATTTGACTTCAAGGAGAAATTGTTCCTAGGAGGAAAACTGTACACGTTCGGGAGGAAATCTTTTGTGGTTTCTTAGGGAGGATCTTGGAGCGGAATACAGCGGAAGATTTGGCTGGGGAAATGAGAATTATATATTAATCCTGTAATTTGCGAATGAGGGATTTGAAGAAGATTGAGATGAATGAAGAAGAGGACCAAGTACTGTGACTTGTGTCAAAAGAAGAGGCTGCTGGGCAAAAAGGTATATGAGCTACCATCCCGTGTGGAGGATGCTAGTCGTCCAGCTCGAGCGCAGATCCTCTCTCCTACGGCTTTCCAACAAGACTAAAGCTTCATCTTGTGAAGCTGGGGCACAAAGGCTGAGCTGCATAGAAACAATCTTCATCTGGGCGTCAGAGACTCTCTGCGAGAGAGAGAGTCAGAAGGGAAGGAGAAATAGGGAGAGTCAGAGGCAGAGAGAGCGAAACACATGAGCAGAAGAGATTATTCGCTCTAGCAGGGAGATGATGTAGAATGTAGAGGAGAGACTAGAGAGGGAGAGACTGTTGCTCAAAAGGCTGAATAAGTTTGGAGAGGAAAGTGGACAGGACCGGAGGGAGAATGGCAACATGAAGAGGAGATGCAAAAACATGAGATTCGCGAATATTTGCACATTTTCACCGCTTGTAAACATTGAGACGGTTGATAAGGTGAAGCAGCGGGAGGAGAGATAAGGATAACTATATGGACTCCATTCATTTTACGATGGAAATTTTGCAATATTTTAGAACTGGCAAAAGATGTTTAATTCCAACTGGAGGGTTAAGCAACGGGAGTGCTCATTGGTCGTGCTCTGGTCTAATCATTACCGTTCGGGGGGAATAAGTTGGCAATGTGTGCATTGGAGAGGAGACGTTACAAAATTCTGTGAAACAACTGGAATGGTTCAAGGCATTAGAGAAGCTCTGGTAATAAGGTTGTGGTTGTAGCAAAATGTTACTCGAACCGAGTAAAGTATGCTGTTTCAACTGGAGTTCCAGGAAGTGTTTCAAAGAGGAGAGAAGGACTTAAGGGTTGAGACAAAATGTTCTGGTCTTCCAATATTCTGGTCCCTGTTTTCATGTAGAATGAAGATAAATGTTTTACAGGAAATTCGCGGAAATTTTCGCAAATGCTTAGAAAATGCGTGGGAATTTAAGGTTTAAATAATAATGGCGAGGAACAGGTGTTTTCCAGTATGGGTTTCTGCAACCATGTCCGACAGGGATGGTTGAACTAGGTTTAGAATTTTTTTTATAGAGCCCTCCGTGACCGATTACCCGATAGACAGGTGTAAATGGCAAACGTCGTTAGGTAGTCCCTGTGTATGCGGGATTTGAAAGGCATCTTCTGTTTCAGAGCATGTGATTTGTTAAAGGAATTCTGTGGAACTGGTAAAAGGAAAAGGTTGCGAAAACTTTTTGCAATAAAATTTGGGCGAAAAGTTGAGATTCAGCCCGTGCTGGTTTGGAAAAAGGGTCACGTGGGGCTGAAGAGATTCGGTTCAAGTTTGTCATGCATAGAGACAAATAAGTTTCAGAGGTTAAGCTCATCAAAGCTTGTTTACGAGATGGGAAAGATTCTAGCCTAATTGCTACATGGGAATGGGACTTGAATTCCATCTGAAAAAATTAGCGGAGCGCATACATTAGGCAAGAGGTTGCGAAATGAGGGACGGGAATCTTGAAGCTCTCAATTCCTCCGTCTTTTGATCGAAGGCTCAAGCAAGTTGAGAGAAGATGTATACGTATGATGAAGGCCTTGGAAAAGTTTTGGTAATGGAGGGGAGACTGTCTTTGAAAATCTATAGTTTTGCTCCCAAGGGATTTGTCAAAGAGCACTTGGAGCAGTCTGTGAAGGATAAAGCGGGAAAGTTTTGCAAATATCAGCACGCAAACAGCTCATGAAACGAAGCGGAGGATCCAAAGCGAAATGGTAGATGCTGGAAAAGGGAGGGGAGTGAAAGCTCGTGCATGGATATTGAAGGGTCATAATGCGAGGAATGTCCATAATATCGAGCGTCCTTCCGTCATAACTGCAGATAAGCACACATGTATGTACGCATCAAAATTGTCAGCGTCGCAGTGATGCCTTGAATATTTAATGGGAGGATTGTAAAAATTCCGTCTATGTGACACACGCAGGCTAAATGCTTGTACATGTACTCGTCATATGTCCCGTGTTTCCGACTGAACCAAATGGGACTTGTGGAATATGAGCCAGGGAAGCTTGAAAGAGGAGAACTGGAATCGGAGGAACTAATGTGCAGAAATTGGCGGTAATTTCTGCAATTTGAAGAATTAATTGTGAGCAATTTACTCTTCTGATTTGAAATGTTATGCGCTTTAATATTATGGTAAATTGGAAAGTTGTTCATGTATTCATTGCGAATTATTGCGAATTATTGCGAATTATTGCAACTTTGCTAATGCAACATGTAAGCATGAATGACGGACTATCATTGCTAAGTTCAATAGAGCAAAGAGAAGCAATTCAGATTCAATAGCAAAGGTTTGTGTAAGTTTATAGGGTTTGCTGGATTCTAGCATCTCTTACTTTGAGAAAGGTTGCATGGAGTGCAGTGAGGCAGGGGTGCTTTAAAGGTTGCGAATTTTTCTTAGCCTGTACAAGGTCAGCATTAGACTGAGTCATTTAAAGAAGATTCGCGCGCACGTATGCAAATCTTAAGTTTAGACGGAACGTGCTTCCAGGCAAAAAATCTCCAGTCAGTGGCACCATTGGAGTTTTGGCGAAATTAACTACATGTACACAGATATCGCGGATGTTATGCAATGCTCACTCCAAAGGCTAGACGTTCTCAGCTCCCCTGCTTCTAACAAGATGCTGTCTTACTCAGCAGTTAGTAGACTCTGTCTTAGACTGTGTTTTTAAACGAAAGTCTTATTGAAAACAATTGGACTTGGGTTTTTTTTACTTGGACGTCTGGTGATTGCATTGGAGGAAAATGTATATAGATTATATATCTTGATATGGAGAAGTGAGAAATACAAATCTTTTGTTATGCATCTATTAAAAAAGTCGGAGCCACGGATTGAAATGATTAAGAGATGGAAGGTTTAGAAGAATCGGGAAAAAGGGGAGTTGATTATGTTGTTCTGTCTGGAGTTTAATTAAGCTGGGGTTGAGTTGAGCTGCGCTTGGGTTTAATGATTGCACAAGTATGGATTTTGCATCTGCAGTTTGAGCAAGTATAAAAGAATAAAATATCGTTTATTGCATTGTAATTCCAGTGGAAAATTGCTGTTTAATCAAGTGTAATCCACGTCGCAAATATTCTGGTTCTTGAGTATCACTCGGAGCTTTTTGTTCAATTCAACACAGATAAATAAACATGAGACAAGAAAAAATCTTGTCTGATGATTATAGCTTTGTTTGGCCTTTAATGCGCGTTGCTGGAATTGCAAGGCTGGAAATGCATTTACAGATGCATAATGCATACTTGTTAAGTATTACGTTGTACAGGTTGAGAAAAAAATGCAATTTTGTGCAATTTTGCAACATGGATCTCGCCCAACTGATCTCTGCGTAGGTGAAAATTCCAGCCGGAATAATTTAGCAAAGAACCAGCTGTTGCTGAACAAAAGACGCTTAAAGCTCTCTCCTCAATCAAACGGAGTTTTGTCGTCCACCCTGGAGGTTTTTTATACCCGGAATTAAAACTCCCGCCCCGCCCAGAAGCATTAATTCGCAATATGTCCCCGAGGTTCAGGCGTGACTTAAGCTCTTCGCAGGCTCTCAGGTGGGTTACGAGGAGGGGAAAGTCTTAGGGGGAAAATGCACTCAGAGAAACTTTTATTTGCACTTGGCTGGCTGTAAGAGACTGAAATAAAAGTTTCTGGAGGACTTTGCTAATGCTGGAAGCGTACTTGGTATTTATCATCATTTTAACACGGGGACACCGGGTACTCTGTCTCTGGAAACGTGGAAGAATCGATAAAAAAAGAACCGCTAGCTCCGAATTCGGGGATATTTATTTCCCATAGCCAAGGCTTAAATACCGGGTATTTTCGGTGAGTAGTTGAAGCAAACTCAGCGGTTTTTAAAGTCTCTTAATGTTACTCGGTTAGGACGGTGTAATGGTTTTAGTATTTGTAGGATGGGGGGTAAAAGTAGGAGTTAAGAGGTTGTTTGAAGACTATATTTGCAGTAAGACTGAGGACTTGAAGGACAGAGATAGTGCTGAGTGAGGGGGGAGGCAGATTGAAAAGCATTAAGAGAAAGTTGGGCGGTTGGCAAAGGTTGTTGGAGGTAAGATGGCTAGTTGACGGAATGGAAAGTGGGTAAGATAGTGTGACCATATATCATTGTCTCAAGAGGTGTCCGGAATCGGAGGACACAACTTTCTCCGGGTTCTCATTTTTCAAAGGTGGCGACCGGAATGACGTACCATTTTTACCCGGGTTTTAGGATTCTCCTATGAGCGGTACATGGTTTCGCTCCAGTTTACTCACTAGCCGCTAGAAATGAGGAGGAGACAAAGGATGCGGAGGGAGAGGAAAGGTGTAATAAATAAAAAGAAGATTGGGGTATAAAAGCTTTATGGTGTGTATATGTGGGTGGGGATATTTAACGCGAAATACCTGAGAGCGTTTGAAATATTTAAGATTCTCTCCTGCGCCTCAGCAGCGCCTCTCGATGATCTACTGACTGAGAAATTTTTAGCGGAAAACTTTTAGGGAATAGCAATAGGATAAGAGAAGCTTATTATTATTATTATTGAGGATGAGCAAGTGGAGACTGTGGAGAAGAGGTGGGAGAGAAAGAGGAGTGATGGATTGGTTTAAGAGGCTTGTAGGACTGGTAACCAGCTTGCGCTTGTGAGGCTGCCGGCGAGCAATTTTAAATGAAGACTTTGTCTGCTACGCTGCGCTGCAAGGGTTGAGAGGCTGAAGGAAGTTGATGTGGGAGCCTAAGGAGGAAACCAGCTTGAGGAAATCCCAAAAGGAAAAAGAGAACAAGGAAAGTGTTCACCTAAATTCGAAAGAAGGTGCACTCGATAAGAGGGATTGCAAATAGGACATTTTTTACGATGCTATTATTCCTTGTGTTTCGCAGACTTACCTCTTCCTTTTCAAAGGTGGGGCTGAGCGCTCTTTGGTTTTGCGTTAGTCAATTTCAGATTCGCACTCCTTGAAAAGTACCGTATTGAATTACGGATTATTGCTTTTGCGCTACAGCTCAGCTGGCTGGCGCTTGCGAATAATGTTCAGGAACTCTGCAGCTTGTAAGGAGTAGCTTGATTGAGAAGTAGGAAGACAATGCGTGTCTGCGCGTGGAATCGCGGTAAAATCGCGTAAATTCGCACAATTATAGCGATAATAAATGTGTGTAAGAAACAGGACACCAGAACGTCGTTCTAAGAATGATGATGGATGAATGGGAAATTAAGGAGTAACTACTTAATTGCACACTTGGATTTTGCAATAATGTGCGAAAATAGTAGGAAAAGAATAGGGTGAATAGGAAAAAATAGGGTTTCTGTAGCTTATCAAACTACACTTACTTGAGTTGGTTGGTCAGCGGCCAGGACTTGAGAGTGGAGTCAAGATTGAGCGGGATTAACATTTAAAAAATTTAAGCTAAATGAAAATAGATCAAACAGGCTGGAAAATCCTGGACGAAAAGAAAATGGGAATTGTTGCGAAATATTTGAAGTTTTGCAAAAAGATTGAGAAACGGTTGAACAGAGCTCTAAGGTTGGTAAAAATGAACTGGTTTCAAAGCTTGCTACCGCTGATGAGAGTCGGAACGTTGCAAAAACTAAAGAAGTAGGTTTGCGACAAATATAGTTATTAAGAGCAGAATATGAAATTATGAGGACAAGCTTATTTTGCACATTGGTGGTAGTCATTATTATACAGTTAGCATTAGTTGCAGGCATTGTCCGTCAATTGGCACATGGACAGAGAGTGAGTTGACGGAAAAGTTATTAGGGTTTGGTGTATGAGTGTTTGGTACTTGTGTGTGTGCCGGTTTAGCTTTGTTATAGGATTGCGGATTTGGATGGAATTGGCATCATTTGGAGATGGGAAAGGAGAAGGTGAAGAGGAGCATCGTTGTGGCATGATCTATGCCGTTATACGTTGGACGTGATGCAAGGGATGATGATGATGATGGGATGAGCTGAATCTAGACCAATAACTGTTCTTACGTCTACTGGTTGTCTGGCTGGCGGATTTGGACCGTTACTCATGGCAACGGATGGCTCAGCAATTTTCTTAAAATGTGTCAACAATAGACAAAGTAGGACACGCGTAAGGAGTATATACACAATACACATGAAGGACGTCTGAGTAATACTTGGCTAAAGCGTCAGGAAATCATCCCGTCTCTTTCACTCCTGGTTTGTGTGGTTATTTTTGCAAATTGTTTGCAAATTCTGATTTAAAAGTCTATAAAATTAAAGCCGTTAAGGTTTTAAAAAAATTGTCAAGCAACGACAGTTATTATTGTGAATTGCGAAAAATCGCAAAAATGCATTCCTATGTCAATGGAGTAAACTTGTGACACACATTATTGGTGTTGAATGCTTAGAAGAGCGTTGCTACGGGCAGCGTAACATTTTACGTGAATATATATAGCAGCGATGTTACAGAGTCTAAAATCAGGAAAAGTAAATGCTCTTTTAGAAAAACTAATATTTTCCGTGCTGCGAATAATAAAAGTTTGAGGGTACAAGGAAGATGAACTCGGTTGTCGTTTGAGCCTCTGGAAATTCAAGATTTTCATTCGACCTCAACAAGGTTGTTGTTATACTGGATGCAGTTCTGGTGCTCTGCTGTGTTGGGAAGCACTGGGAGGGAATACAGAAGAGAGGTGATCTACATCTGTCTGACAATGTGTCAATCTCTTTCCTACCTCTGCTTACTTGTTAGGCTTATGGCTATGGTATGAGAATTGTCAGAAAGGAGACAGACAGCGGGCCATCATGATGGCTGGTGGCCGGTTTGTAGAGAGAGGCTCAATTATTTTTTATTCCAAGACGAGAATAAGAGAAGAAAGGACGCTTTGAGAGGTGGTGGTGCTCGGATTTCCTTGTTCACGGAAGAGAGTGTGCGAATGCGAATAAAATAGTGGACACGCACAAGTTTCCCAATTGAATTGGCTGTGGAAGATGCGCCGGCTGATAAGCCGCTCCTGTTGATTCTTGACTTGTTCTCAAGCGCTGCGCTTGCCTGCTATGCGGTTGCAGCTGGCTGAATGGTTGTGAAGTGCAAAAGGATATACAGGAGGACTGATGTGAGCGAGGATAAAATGTGTACAAGATAAATTAGCAACTTCACCCAATTCCTTAGTAGGACAAATATGTGTGTAAGGGCCGGTGATTCATATTACTTACTCCTTTGCGTTACTTGGACGCTGAGTGAACAGCTGATTGAGAGGAGACGGTGAGGGGGGTGGAGTACTTTTGACTGTTGGTGTATATAGAGAGAAGTTATGGAAGTAGCTTAAGAATGAATGGGAAGTCGTCTTGTTTGCCGAGTTGCTAGGCTACTTGGTTCCCAGCCTTATTAAACTGAAACTGAGAGGAAAAATGAACGTGATGTTGGGGTGGGGGGAGATGTGCTAAATTTTGCAATTAAATTTGCACAGCCGGTAGTAGGCCATTTGTGGGGCAGCGTTTATTACTTTACGCAGTATAGAATCCATGTAACCATTTTACAAGTTAGGAAGTGGGGGGGGGGCAAAGCTTGATGGCAGCGGCAGCGTCTCCAATTCTCATTGAAGCCGCCATATACGCTTCTTCCCACGCTGCTGCAAGCGTTAGCGTTTCAACGCAGCGTTACATTCCACATAACCTGGGATGCACATCCTGCACAGAGGGTTCTCTCATTGTTACCATAAACGAAATGACACACACTGTATACCGGCCGGCGGTACATTTGAAACTGGTTTTATCTAAAATTTAAAACTGTTTATATAGCCTCACGAGTCCGTTGGAAATGTATGCGAATTTTGGCAATACGACGAAACGTGAGCTAGTATGTAGGGCCATAATAGCGGAAAGAAGGAAGGAGGAGGGTGGGATATATAAAGTAAAACATTTGCAGAAGTGAATAGGTCATATTAATATTTTTAGTTAGTTGGTGCTTTGTCATATGTATAACAATAAATATAGTGATAACGATAATTGAAAATTAAAATTCCATGTTGCAAATATTATTTTCGCGAGTACTCATCTATATGCAGGAGTAGAGGAAAATGTTGCAATAGTTGGAGGCGGTGTTGAATTATTTGCGGGAATATAATTTCTAGGTTTGGAGACATATATGCGGATACACTGTTATTGGCTATGTACATGATACTAAAATGGGAATAATTGATATGCAAACATTGAAAATGACATGCTTTTGATTGCGTATTTATACGAGCCCAAACAAGCAAATAGTGGATTTGCAATAATATTTCAAGGAAGAATAACTCTTTGAAGATGCATGCTTTGCAAATAAACATGTTGCATTAGTTTGCAAAATATAGGGGGCGCTGCTAGCTTAACAAGGCACAGAGACTTATTGTCATTTGGTTTGGATGGGTGTGCGAAAAATTTATGCAATGCTCCTTATTCCTAATTTACAAGCTGGTTAAGTAGACATGCAGGCCAAATTAGAAAGTAAAATCTTGTTGCTCATCAGCTCATCTGCATCAGGTTTGGTTGTATCGTGTCGCACTGCTAGCAAGTATACTCAAAGGCCTTAGGAACATTCAGGATTGAAGAATTTAAAGATGTCGTGTGCACAAGTTGAGAGGAAAATTGCTAGAGATAATGGATTCCTGTGGTCTTTGTAGATGAATTGGGATTCCTTGGGTTTGCCTATCTACATGCTTGTACATGTGAGGCTTAGGGTGTGCACAAGTTCCGCTAGGATAATTTAAATTGCTAAATCTCTTTAAGAGCCACTATAAAAACGAGATGGAGTATATAAACTGACTAATTGGAGCCTAATTTATAACCTTTGTTGCTATTTTAGGATCAAATTACGGAGGGAAATATATTTGGTGCCAGTGGGGGAGCGAGTGACGACAACAAGATACAAGTATGGCAAAATATGTGGATCATTTCGCCAATTTAGCTTGGTATTTGCAATAGACGAATCAAGTACGAGCCATAAAATCCATGGAATTCATTTTCCAGGGTTCAAAGTTTATGGCGAGGGAGACATCAAATAGAAGATAGTCAGAGAAGGTTATATTACGGGTAAGCCCTTGAAGTAAATATCCAGGTTTGGAAGAGGTTGAGTAGTTGAATATGTTTTACAGAGGATATTGTAACGGTTTCATGAGCTAAAGGCAAATGTTATTCATGGCTTTAGGAGCGTTAGCTCTTTTCTCCTGATTATTCAAAGGTTACTCTTCGATTGCAATGCAAAGAGGGCGCTTCGTTCTAACAGTTGCCAGCTAGCATAGCAGTGCTATAAGCTTTTGGGCTGCAGTGAAGCAAAAGCGGGGTGCAATTGCCAAGAGTAAAGCTAGGAAACACGTGGTTCAATTTCGATAAAAGCTTGCTGGATGAAATAGAAAAGAGTAATAGCTAGAAGAATAGAAAGTACATACATTCGATGGCGCAGGGAGAGGGAGGAGAAAGTTGGTCTCAGTGCTTATAGCAGTAAAATGCAATAGAATTGAACGTTAACGTAATTACGGAGAGCTATCAGCTGTAATCAAAGATTCATTAATTCGCTCTCAAGGAAACATGTGGACTGGAATTTCGGAAAAGAAGAATGTGATTGAGGAGAAAGCTATAGATGAAGGCATAGTAAAAGCTGGTTTTTCCCAAGGTTCATCGAAGGATTAATGATGCTAATGAATTGTGGATTTTAGAAGAGAGGTTATTTGACGTGTAAAATTTTTTAATTGATTTTTTAATGACTATATGCACTCAATAATTTGGCTGCGAAGTAGAGGAGGAGATTTTATGGGCTAAAAGAGTTTATAGCATGTGCCAAAAAATTAAGACCATTAGCGTTTTGGAATTAATTGCGAAATTTGGCATTTGATTTCCATGAATTTGGCATTTGATTTCAGATTGCTTAAGTCTAGGTCCTGGTGAGATTCTCAGAGCTGCCTCTTCTGTCTGGTTGATTTGATCGTTGAATGGAGTTTAATTCCTCTAGAGCAATGATTCCACGTATTTGATTAAAACAAAGGAGGATGAATCATTAGTTTTAATTGTGCTTTATGTAAGGAAATCATGCTTTGATTGGAGCTTTTACGGGATCAGAATTAACTATCAACAGGAGCAATGTATGTTTTTATTATGTAAGCAATTATTGCCGTTCGGGGGAATTACATGACTAGTGTGCGTAGCTTTTAAGAGATACTAGTCAAGCATGCATGCGTACAAATACGTAGGATTGACAGCGGAAGGAAGCTGTGTGTATGCATTGGCTGTCAAATAATGCCCGGGTAAAATAAACATATAACCAAGGGGATTCTAAAGTAAATGCTATGGATGGGGCGGAAATGGGTAAGAAAACCGCGGTGCACGTATTGAAGCAAAAGGCGGAAGACAAGTATTAGGATGGAATGGAATGGAGAAAGTTAGTTTGGAAAAGTTATTCCTGACTGCATGGAGGCAGTTTGCAGTTGGGAAGCTCGTTGCGGTTAATTTATTCGCTGTAGTCAGGTCGAGTTGAGTTGAAATTGGTTTTCTAGCATGCTTAACACATTTCTTCTGTAGAGTCTGTAGTGTAGACTATTTTCAGCTGAAGTTAAAGGAAGCTGACTTTCTTTGGTGAAAGTCTGCGGGATGTGTTGGAATGGGAAGGGAACGAGTGAAGAGGTAGGTATATATAGAAGTTTCTCTTCGATGCCAAGGAATCACAATCACGATGACACTAATAGGTAACAAATGTCCTCATTGAAGCAAGTCTTGTGAATACACATACAGTCATTATTCGTGCTTTCTCCAATGCTACTAATCAGCAAGGGAGAGAAAGTAGATAGCAGATTCTCTCCTCGGGTCACTCTCTTTTCTGGACCACAAGCTTGAGCTTGTGGTGAAAGTTGAAAGTTCCGGGGCCTGGAATTTCTCTTTGCTATCGAGCTGAGAGAAAGTGAAGCAGGGCCGTATTTCTGCTTTCTCCGGGGCAGACATTCCTGAATCTGAGGCGCTATTCTTTAGAAATTTGCTATACTGTCTTGTGTAAATGCGAACAGACGGAGATCTCAGAGTTTCTGTTGTCTCTAGGGAAAGGAGAAATGCTAAGGTTGTTCTGCAGGTATAATTTCAAAGAAGTTGAATTAAGTTTAGAAAGTATTCTTGGAATTTAGGACTCTCGAGACGGAAGCTAGACCGCAACGCGTGGCAGGGTTCTTGTTGAAGTTAAATCAAAACTCGTGTCGACAAAGTATGATTTACCTTGAAGTTTACGAAGAAGTCAGAAACCGTAAACTTTTGACTTGGTTTTGGGTGTGTTTGTTGGTATGAAATCAATGGAGTTGGATTTTGTTCAAGGGCTGGGTTTGCATATAAGAATAGTAAACCGCTCCGCGTCATTTTACTAATGAAGGCAATAAAGTGGGATTGGAGGACTCTTAAAACTCGATTAACAGGTAGTTAGTGAGAGTAGTGGAAATACGTCAAGGAGCTCATTACTTGCTTTGATAAAAGGGATTGACGACAAAAGAAGCTTTGACGTCAACAAGGATTTGCATGCAGACTGGACGAAAAATGGTACTCAAACACGCTGTATTATACGGCTATTTTTGGAACCAAGTCATCCAGGCAGATTAGATTAGTTAGTACACAGATGTGGAGAAAGCAATAGAGGACAGGAAGAGCGTGTGATAAAAGAGATAAATTGTGTGGAGGAGAGATGCGAAAGGGTTTTAAAATTAGAAAGGAGAAAGTTCTTGTTTTTGAAAATATGAGTTGAGAATGCGGTTTTTAAAAAAAAGCTTTTAACAAAAGTTTTAACCGTTTTGCTGCTGTAAATTGTGATATACTACTACTAGAATATTCTAGACGGAGTAACCGCTAATAAATATGCTTTCACCAGCTTTCACTGGGCGCAGGAAATGTTTTAGTGGCATGCATGTAACAAATGGTAATAATTGTAGCTTTCGCTGAAATAGTTGGAAATAAACTGACCGACAATCGGTGTTATCAGGTGGCATACAGTAATAATAACTCTTCAAGCATACTACTATTCTATGACCATTTTGAGCCATGTTGATGGTCTTATCTCCACGCAGGATGCCGATTAAAAGCTGTAACTATTGATGAAGTATTTAAAAGGGGAGGAGAAAGCTATATTCTGCACAGCTATCGTGTGTTGCTTAATTTTAAAAGTACAGTACTAAGTTATTTACTTTACAAGATTGTTCGTGTACGGCGGAGATAAGAGTAATTGTCTTGGGAATTCTATGAAAAACATACGTGGTAACAGGAAGGACATGTGAGCTGGAAACGTGAGCGTTTACTTTGACTCCAGCTGCCAATTTCCGCCTCACATCATGTGTTTTTGGTACGTTTTGTTCGTATAGCTACTGCAGTGACGTCGGAAGCTGTTAATCAACTGCAAAACCCGGGGGTAAATTGTCGGTAGAACAAAGCCGGTGGATCCGTTTACGCAATTAGCGAATCGGGTTTCGTGTAGTCGAAGAAAAATAGAACTGTTTCCCACCTCCGAAGATTGATCCATAAAAAATGTAATAATTATACTGATGCATATACGATGTAGATGATCTAATCTCAGATATGCTTTCACCTATGCTTTCCTTTGCTATACTTTCCTTTGCTATACTTTCCTTTGCTTTCTCTTCCGAAAAAATAGTTCTGGGTCAAAGCTCGGAACATGCAGAGTGGAAATGATTCATAATCATTATGAGGAAGCACACATATTCTGGGAGAAAAATGAAAAAAAGTCAGGGAATAAGTAATTAGACAATATTTACTCTGGATGGACGCACTGTTGGCGTTTTTATTTTGCTGTACCTGGAAATGGGGATGCCCTTAGGGTGCATAAGAAGATGCGTTATTATTTAGTATTCAGCATAGTAAAAAGTCTTAAAGTTGCAGCGGTTTTCAAAGAAACTTTTACCCCACTTTCTCTTCATACTGTTGTGTAAAGGGGGCTATGCCCGCAGGTTAAACTGGAGTTTCAAGGAGAAAGTTGTTGCTGCAAGCACTACCGCTTGTATTAATAGCTTGGCAGCTGAATACGGGTGAGTATTGATTGGAAGCGTTTTATTGAAAGCTTGTTATTAAGCTGAGAACTGGGAGAGGATTTGACTACAGTTTGACTGTTTGCTTTCTCTCAGTAAATCGATAAACCAATGCTACTTGTGTAAACTAAGAATATGCGGTAATGATGAGGTCTGGGAGTGAACTACACAAGGTATGATATTATCTATGGATTAACTAGAGCGTTAACAAAATGTTGTATCCGATTCTTAATGAAGTCATACTCAAGTTCCAGGATTATCTAAACTGGAAATTATTGATCAAGGTATATAGTATAAGGAAGGGAGGAGAAAGTTGAGTAGAAAGTAAAGTACAAGAAAATTTAATGACGTGTTTAGCTGTGAGCTGTGGCAGCGGCGGTGAAGCTTAAATAATTTAATAGTTGAACGTTTCGTAAAGAGTTTTGTACTTTCACCGACTTCTCTCCCAGATAAGCTCAATTCTTGCTTCAAAAATGCTTTCGAAAGGTTCAAAAGCACTTTTTTAATACAGATTACAACCTTACAGCATATTGGGAAATGCGGATGTCCTTGAATTAGCTTAGAATTCTAAGAACTATTGAAATGATCTTAGCGGTTGGCGGTTACTACGAGACTGAATATGCTGTAGGAAGGAGATAAGCATGTTTTGCTGCACTTTCAATCGAATTGTCAACTTGGACAATAAATGCTATAATATTTTAAGGACAAGAAGAGGAAAAGAAAAAATGTCCTGGCCTTGAACGAGCATAGCTGGAAATGAACTCCGAAACGGAAAATCCAACCTCTACTGATAAAATTGAAAGTGAAACTATCAAAATTCTGTACCAAATATCATGGGTTGAAATAAAGTGAAATTATTTGCCTGACCGACTCTGATAGATGAAATAATTGGGAGGTTTGAAAATAATGGTAGACGAGTGTCGTTCTGAGAATATAAAGAACAAACAAATTTGATGAAATTCTCGTTATACTCTATTTAGAGTATCGCAGCTGGGCTAGGATTTATCAGTTCCATGTAAACTGTAATGAGGATTACCAGGGACAGAGCCAATAAGAATGCATACAATGTTTAGCTTCTACCTCAACTGAAGTAATAACAAGGTTTAACCTTTAGATTGAATAAGAGTGCTGATGAGCTACTTTGTTCATTCCGGGGAAATGTCTCGGTGAAAGCACCCATTCAATGGAGCTGGGGAGGGAGAGTAGTCACGTATATCCCGAAACTCTCTGTTGTCAAAGTAAAGTGGAGCAGAGAAGAAACTGAAATCAGGAACGAGTTAATGTCGTTTCCTAAAGTCTGTGAATGGTGAAAGTGGTGAAAGTAGGACTGACAAGGCAGAAACTAGAGCTTCTACCATTATAGAAAGAGCAATTATTTCAAGCCTTTGGATCCACCACTAATCTAATTCTGTTCGGTGTCTTGGCTACTTTGTCTAAGATGTGGATGCTTTGATGATTCTCGCTTAGTCGTTCAATGTACCAGATTCTGTGTAATTAAATAAAAGTTAATTAGTTTTGACTAAAAGCATCCAAAATAGTAGCTTTTCATTGGAGTTTGAATGAGCTTCTTGGGAATTCCTCGCACATGGTCCTATTCCATTGACTGTTGGGGTGGAATATTGCGGAGGGCTTTCGCCTCGGAAATATAATTCTTGAAATAACACTAATAGCTAATAACAAGCTGCTTTCACCTACGTTTACTTTGTTTGATGCTCATGCGCCCACTGCCTCCAATAATATATTCCGGGCGATCGAAAATCCGAGAAATTAAAACGTTTGTGTTTCACAGCATTAAATTTGGGAACCTAATTAAAATGAGAGTAGAAGAGAATAATGAAAACGATTCGAATTTATTGGTTGTTTCTGAAATTATTTGCAGAGATAGAAAATGTAAATCCTTGCTGCACTTTGATTTGCTAGCTGAAAAACAAAGGAAGTGAACAAAAGCAAATATTGCTGGAATTTTCGCTTAACTTTCTCCATTAAACTTATCGAGGCAGTTGCTCTTTTAAGTTGTAAGTTACAGTAGAATGCGATTTCTATGCATTTTATTCTACGATGCATTGCAAAAACTAATGCATGTGAGTCTTGACCTTCCTCCACATTAAGCATTGAAAGAAAACCCGTTCCCACACTTTGTGGGAAGATTCTAAAAGTTTTTAGTTATGCACGGCATGCAAGTAAAATGCAGCCAATGAAGGGAATAAACTGTTGTAACTTCAAAGGGGAATTATGTGTGGCCTTGGAAGTAGTGGGAATTTCTATAGATAGGATATGTAAGGAGGAAACTGAGCATGAGAATACATGGAGTTGAGCGGGTGTTTAATGGAAAGAAAGTTGGGAGGAAGTTAAAGGAGTGAAAGCAGTGAGGCAAAACTGGGAAGGGAGAAAGTAGCGGATAGAATATTGGATGCAAGTGAGTGTATTTTGTACACTCACAAGCTGACGATGTTGCCGCCATTAAAAGAAATTTATAGGAGCATAAATAAAAGGTTGACCAGGAGGCTGGGTGGAAGCAAAGGAGGAGTAATTGTGCAATAAATTCTTGGGGAAAATACGTTTCTCTATCCCTGGTAGGGCCAAGGAAGGATGTGTTGGGTCGTGAAGAATAAGAATGGAACGTAACAAAAGTGGCGGGTGCAATCTTCATAAACATTCGCAATTTCTTACTCCTCCCCCTCCCCCTACTCTTGGCGTATACAAAGGAAAAGATTTTTCAATTACGTCCACACAAGTCTCCCGCCAAGAATTCTTAACAAAATTATGACTCTTTAATTCAAAAGGAGCAGGATTTCATGCCCGCTGCAAATGCCATGTAGCCCTGGAACGAAATATTAATGTCGTCAACAGAATTTTTCACATTTGCTGGGTTCTTTGCCTCTCTTGTACACTGGAGCTACAACAAATTGATATTTGTAATATTGTCATGAACTCCATTATAGTGTTGATGCCGGAGGAGCGCATCAGAACTTATCTATATCGTTAGACTCATTGAGGAAAGCATTGCAAAAAGCATTGCCATCGGTGGCAGTCTCATAGATGATAACGAACACAAAACCAAAATCCAGACTGCTGATGGACTGCTTTCTCTTAATGCTTGATGTAGTTATAAAGAAAAGTAAAGTGAGGAGTTTTAAGACCATCTTCAACGCCTCAGAGTTCAACCAGGTCTGCCGTTCTTCGCTTTACTTTGAGTAGCTAACGTCTTTATTCAGCGGTTTATATCAGTGATGGCATTAAACTATGCGGGAAATGCCCCGTATCCGTGAAAGAAAGCGCTCCAGGGAAAAACCACGATGTTTAATTGATTATCGCATGATTTTAAGGAGGAGGTTATAAACCTGTAGCTATGGCATTAAGTGGTGAACGAACCGGCCAGGATTCGAACCCGCGCCTCTCTCTCCTCCCATGATATGGTCTCAACGCTCTACCAACTGAGCCACGAGACCGGGTCGGTCATCACAAGTTGTACACTTGGAGTGAACCGCTGTAAAGGGGCTCTGTTTCATTACCCACCTCTGTTGTAGTAGAAGGTGGTTGAATACTTGAGTTTTCTCCATTATTCTCTGGCTCTCTGAAAAAAATGTGTGAAAGGGGTAGTGGAAGCAGCGGAGATGGTGAAAGTTGCGAGTTGAAAAAGAAAGGACCAAAGGTTAAACAAATATAAGGAGTGAAAGGAAGAATGGAGAAAGTTTAAAGATTCCTTCGGGACTTTTCCACTTTCTCCCGAACAATCCCGCATCCTGCACGTCTAGCATGAATCAGCTCTTAGAGGAGATCGTATGATTTGCTTTCTACGTGTTTAGTTGGTGTAAGTCACTGGATTTTCTAGTGGTAGCCTGGAACTTGGAACTGAGAGCGGGTAGAACAAGATTTGAACTTTTAGAATAAGCAGGCAGGAAACGTCGGAAGACACACATGCAACCTTCAACCCAAGACCTGAAAAGGAATTGGTGATACTTGTGAGAAGCACTAAAGCAGAACTATTTTACAAGATAAGTCCCGCCACGGAGACAGCCTTTCAAGATGTTCGTCAAACTCTTTATTACCCTACTGGGAAAGGGAGGAAGGGTGCCTGGGAAAGTGGAGGGAAACTTTTCTCATTCACACAAACTGAAATGAATAAGAATGAGCTTAACATGATACCTAAAACTCGGGAGAGCGTTAGCACTCTTCCAGAGGACGGGAAGAAAGGTTGTAAAAGCAGGACGCGCGAAGAGAAGAAAGTAAAATATCAAATAGGAGAAAGCATCACGGTATCCTAAATAAGGGAGTGGAGAAAAGGATAAACATAAAATGGGTGAAATATTAGCGGGAAAAATAAAATATTTTTGCGAAAATACAACAAATGGTGGAATTACCGTTGGAAATAAATTTTTGAGAGAAACTGGCGAATTCCCTGCATATTGCGAAAGGAGGGGTTGGAAAGGAGAATCTCTCAGCATATGCCATGTATATAAAGTCATGGGGAAAGTAATGTACACGGAATGCATGGTTTCTCCTCCTACAATTTCAAAAATGCATGCACATTCCCGCTTAACGGAAACATAACTTGCTCGTTCATGTATGCTTTAATCTTTGGGATATGGGAGGCGGCGGATGTGGATGGCCATTGCGTTGGCCAACATGCAGCCGCCAGCCCCCATAAAACTGTCATCGGCTTGAAATATTAACAGGGAAAACATCTCGGTACGATATTCGTGAAAAGTACATTATTTTTGCATTATGCATGACAAAATTTTGGCGGGCATAGACATTGGGGTAGACCAGTGTCCATTCTAGCGGTGTGACGGTTCGTACGTACTTGAATAGCGGGAGAACATGCATCTTAGCTATTACATGCTTACTGCTAGTATGCACGCAGCTACGCTGACACTGCTGCCCTCTATGGAGCACATCCATGCATCCAAGCGACTCCATGTAATTGCTCGCTCCTAGAATAGTGCTGGCGACGCCGGATGCTTGTAAGCATGACCCTATGAGTATATGTTGTAGTTTGTGGTGTATGTGCTGCCCTCTGCTACCTACACAGTTGCTTGAAATCCATCTGTATATGCAATATGTGCAGAGATTTAAAGAAACACGTAGCAGAGTGACTGGGAAGTTTATGTAATAACGACACCGTTTCTGTTCAGTTGGTTTGCAAGCCAGAAAAATATTTTGGAGAAAGTTCGCTTTCTCCAATTACCTTGACCTCTTCGTATCATAGGATCCACGCTGGTTTTGTTTAGAGTTGATTTTTCTAGGGTTGAAGAGCAGTGTGTGGACCTGCTCTTGGGAAAAATACAGTAGTGAAAGTCCTGAAATTTGTACATACTTGAGCCATAGATTTAGTAGCTCATAAAGTGAACGTGCTAGGGGAAGGTTTCGAGATTAAATTTCTCGTCTAGCTCTATTGTTAATGTTGGAGATGGGCGGGTGAGGTTGGATCCGGGTTTGTTTGCAATAGCCATTTGTTCGTGTAAACATGACAAGGATGGAAAAAGAAAGAAAGGAAGCTGGGGAAGCGGGAGCGGAATGGAAAGCAGAGAGAAAACATTGCGATTCTTTTTTCCTACTTCCGCTCTCTTGTGTGCTCACACTGGAAGTTGGCTTTCACTTTTATTCAGACAAAAGAGAAAATAAACTGAGGGAAATGAAATAATATAGAAGAGGAATAGCTTCAAGGATTTGGTTGGTGTAAGTGCAAGCAGAGGAAGCAGGAAGTATGCATATGCACAGCACTTTTGTCACGAGGGGAAAATGGAGAAAGTCTCGCTAGAAGCAGCACTTTGATATCTATGTCTGATATTTGGGAAAAAATTCTTCGCGTATATGACGTACGTGCTTTCGAGGCTCTTGTTTCTTTTAGCAATTTCATGGAAACTGAAACGAGGCGGCTATGAAGGCACGAAATGAAAATAGAGAATGATAAAACCATAAGCGGCGTGAGTGGGGTTTGAGAGTAAACATTATTCTTTAACAGTGATATTGTTGTAAGCGTTGGGGTAGTAGAGAAACAATGAAATAATGTGTCTCCATCTTCGCAAATGTCGCTGTGGAAACTTATCAATCCGTACGGAAGACACACAATAGAATCTCTCCTGGAGAGATGTAGAAATCACGTGCGATAGCTGATTTCTACCAAAAATCACGTCTCAAAGTTGATGATGTAAACCTCCCCGGGAGTGTTTGGTGTAAACCCGGAGGAGGAAGAGCATTTTTCTCTCGGAGGAGAAACGACGAGAGCCAAAACTTAGCCGAGATTGTAAATTCAGGAGAAAGTGTGGAACTTAAATCCGAAAGTGAGTGTTGCTAGTTTTTCCGGAAGTTAACTGGCACTGAAGGAAGTGATCGAAAGAATTGGATTTTCCAGATTGCTTGGAAACTTTTTAATCTCTCCATCAGCCTAGCGTAAATTTAGTTTCTTCAAGTTTGCCAATCGGAGGGCATTATGTAAGTTGGAGAAAGATACATAAGGTGGCTATTGTCACTCCCACAGTAATCCCACAAACTTTCAGCTTTCACACAAGTTTTCACACTAAGTTTTCTCGAATCGGATTGGTTGACGCACTAGGAATGCTGTAAATAATAGCAGGCTGTCAACGTCAGAAAACAAGTACTATTTCTGACGCAATGTGTATGGACATGATAGTAGCGCATCACAGTAGCGCCATCTATGATTTCCTACACGTTGGGTAATCCGCGTGGGAATTACAGAATTGTCATAATTTTCTAGCGATTCTAATTCCTAGTATTTCATTTCTGCACGTCTTATTAAAATAATGAGAGCGCTTCCGTCATAAGCGCTTGAATGTCGGCATGTGACGCTGAAAATTGGCAAAGAAAATAGCTTGAAAATTCTAAAGATTCGTTACCTTATAATGTAGTTCTGCGAGGAATTCAGAGAGATGCACAATTTTCCGGTGTAACTCAAGCGAGGAGTAGGACAAAACTAAGTTGGGTTCTGCCAAAAGAATAATAACAAAGAATATAATTAAGACACCATTATGAAGAGATAATCCGCTGAGTGAGTTGTATCGATTATTTCCCCGGGTATTCAATGAGTAAAACTCGGAACTCACTATAATGACAAGCTGTTTCTTCTACTCACTTTGAGAGCTGTGGGAAAGTAAACGCGAATATGGTATTACGACGAAGTTATTGAAAGAACAGGGTTCTTAATTGATATCACGACGAAGTTAGGATGACGAGAGACTAGTGAATGGCGTATACGCGCTTACACTGGCGTTGAGCGCCCGCATCGATAGCTTAAATTTGTTGGACTAGTCACACAGAATAGGCTAGTTTGCATAATCCCGCAGTTATCCTCACACTTAACTATAATGTGATTGTCCTTTGAAACCTTGAGAATAACTCAACTTGCTCTGAGTTGACATTAGCGTAGAGGAAAATGGGAGAGCGTTAAGTAACCGCTTGTAATTAATAATGAAATTGAGAAAGAGGAAATTATAAGGAGAATTTTGTGGGGATAGAGGGATAGCTAACGCTAGAGGGTATAGTTTGGAGGAAGATGTAGATATGTGAGGAAATGGAGGCGGAAACCATAGTACGTCAAGTTATATTAAGGTATATTAATGTGTGAAATACCGAAGCCCATAAACTTAATTATACGTCTGGCTCTTCATTTTAGGTGCAATAAAAGTTTGGACACTTTGCAAATTTTTGCAATTATTTTTTAGTGGAAAAGTTTGCAGACATCCAAGCAGGGTAAGATAACATAAAAGAATTTAACACAGTCCACGCTCATATTCTCTCCCGGAACAATGTTGAATAGACGGCAGGATTTGTATTTTAGATTTGTTCTGGTATTGCAAAAATAGTTTCGCGATTTGTGCTCGTATTGTAAAATTGGAGCTGGGACAGGGCTTGGAATCTAGGGATGAGTTTGCAATATTTCGTAAGATAAGAAGGAGACGGAGAAAAATAATTTTGTCTGATGTCTAAGAGGAGAGAGATAAGGAGTTTTGGTAATGCAATCTGCGGGAATCTTGATGAGAGTCTTTGTAATTCCTAGAGGATATCATCTATGCTATGAGCAAGATTCAACTTGATCCTATCCTTTATCCAGGCCATAAAAGTCTGCGCTTGGCCGAAGAAATTTAGCAATAAAGGGAAAAGGCTGACAGGGATTCCATCCGGAACAAGTTATTGTCTCTAGAAAACGGAGGAGATGAAGCTGATGAGGAGGAGGAGGGAGGAGAAAGTGAAAAGACTCTTGCTTTCACTCGTTCATCTCATCCTTATCCACTTGAAACTGAAAAGAAACTCTTTGTTTCAAGATGAAGAGGCTCTGCCTTTTAAACTCCAGCTAAAACCTTTCAGGAAGGATGAGCACTCTCTAAACACAGATCTGGAAGAGCTAAGCCAATAGATACACGGCAGAGTGTGGGAAACTTGTTTGAAAAAGCAGGAACTGACTCATTTCAACTGAGGAGGAGAAAGTTTGAATGCTTTCACGGATCTGAGGAATTGAAACTCGGATTTGAATCTTAGGCGTATACTAGTTGAAATTGCTTTAAGCTATAGACTTTGAAAAACTAGGAAATTGCAATTGGAAATGTGTAGATCTTTTGTAACTTATTTGCGAGTAATAGTTTGAAAATTCGAAAGAGGGCGTGGAAGCTAAACCGTTAACGGGAAAAACAATTAAGCAATGATGAAAAAACCATTGATGCAAGCGCTGAGAAAAGATTCAACATACCCGGTTTGAAGGTTGATAGTCTGGGACTGTTCCAAGGGAACTCAGAAACGAAAACAAAGTTTGATGATTCAAAGTTGGAGTAACATTTGACTGAGCTGAATTTTGAACTGGAACAAGCCAAATGGCAACGACGGAAGAAAATAAAAGCAGGGAAATTTGTTAAAAAGCCATTTAACTTTCGGAGAATTCTGATGGGAATTGAATTGATGGTCTCCTGCCTGATAAAAAGGGAAAAAGGCGTATAGGAAAACTTTTGTCACTTGTGTAACGCACTATTTTAAAAGAGGAAATGTTTGGAGGATCAAAGGGGAGAGGATGGAAGAAGAGGGGCAACTGTTGGGAAAGTTGAAAGGTGACGAGTTTACTCCTGTTGGAAACTTATTACCCGGGTAATACATGTTGACAAGTTGTCCACACTTTCTCGGTTGAAAACACTTGACTTTTTTCGAGCTGGATTCAGCGGGGACAATTGGATTTTAAAGTTTTTCATGCAGGAGGAAAGCTACAAACAAGTAGCATTGGGAATGCGAAGTTGAACAAATTGACACTGTATAGTTGGCGGTCCCAAGGCGGAATGAAGCTAAAGTGTAGCGTGTGATATGATGGAACGAAAATAAATACAGGCCGGCGTAGATAAGATTCCACAGAGCGTTTCCTTCCCCAACCTAGGGGTTTCTCTAATTGAGTTTGACATTAGAGCAAGTAATCAAGGGACGAAAAATGCTATTATGAGAATGGTTCACGTAATTGTAGCTCCGCGTCTTACAATTGTTAGAATTAGAGAAAATATAAGATACACAGGCTGGGAGGTTAATGAAGACTGTGAAATGCGGATCAGAGGTTGGATTTCCAAGAAAATGAAACACTGAAATATACAGAAGAAGACACTAAAGTACGGAAGGGATTGAAGGAGGAATGCAGAGGATGTTTACTCTGAGGATTGACAACTAAATGTTGCCAAAGCGGAGAGCTGTATCACGGAACTGGAAAATAACAGACTTGAAATATAATTATTATTATGCGACTCTGTAGCCTCTAGCGGCAGAATATGTGAAAGCTGTAGCTAAAACGCTAGGAGAGCTTTTACTAAACACATAGTGCTAGCAGGCCGGGAACAACTAAAAGTTTGTATAACTCCTTGGTTCAAGTAAATACTCAAGGACTGTCATGAGGAGAGACTCTAGAGGAACAAGTTTGAGGAGTATAGTTGCTGGTAATTGCTGAGTGACAGTCGGGTATAACTGGATAGCAGTTTTGAAGTTATAGAAAGAGGTTATAGCTAAGAGTTATAGACTTGGAAGAAGCGACTTGTGTTAGCTAAGCTGGGAGGAATGTTTGATTCTGTTTGACACTTATTTACCTTTAGCCTATTTCACGGTTAGTGGCCGTGTGCCGTGGTGGATAGCTTTTATAAACATGTGGTGGAGGAAATAAGGAAAATAGCATGCTAAAATTTAGCAAGGTGGGCAGGTAGCTACTAGGAATGCTATTCGAGCGGTAAAATGACGGCGAAGAGACCAAGTGACTGACACTAAAAGGATAGGAAATGCAGGCTCGCATTAATGATTTACACCTTGACAACGGCAATACACAACAAACTTCTGCTCTTTCTGGGTTCATCAATATCGGGGAAAATTCCGATGTACATTCCGGTACACCACGGAATGAAGTTGTATTAGCTATCAATAACGAATAACGATTTTCCGATGCTTACGAGAGAGAGAAAGGTAAAAGAGAAACAGGAAGGGGAGAAGCAAGCTGGAGTTGCGTTACGTGAAGAGCGGGTAAAGCGGATATGGGATTTTACCCGGGTTTTATATGTAAAACCCTTGGCGGGTACTGCTTGCTTTTATGGTGTATATGTATGCTCATTTTTGGAAGATGAATATTGCGGTTGGGCTATAGGGTGAATAATAGTAAAAGACACGCGCCATTAGTTTGCCTATTTCCAATGTGTGTGAGGATCGTCATGGATGGGTTCAAGTTCAATTCGTTTACAGGTAGCTATATGAGCTAAGAACCCCAGGAAGTATCACAGGGTTTGAGGTTGGTGAGACGGTTGTGTATGAGTTGAAGAGAAAATCGGATTCGGACTTATTAAATCCGTAGAATTTTAGTACCGTCTGTCAGTTAGAGCTATAGTTGGTAGTTGAGTTGGTTGAGGTGGGATACATAAAGCCAGGAGGATTGGGAAGGATTGATTGCCTGGAAGTAAATATAGGAAGCATTACTATTATGTAGATGGAGGTCATAAGGATATACAGCTTGGAGGGCTTGAGCGAAGGAGAAATAAGGAATATGTACAGGGAAGTAAATTATTGACACGCATGGAATCATTATGAGGAATCGTTATTAGGGAGCAATTATTAGATACCAGAACCTTCGTTGAAGGTCAATTCCCATGTTATTCAGGGGTGTATGAGATTATTGAAGCGGAAGTTGTGGAATCGGTTGGTAGCTAGAAAAATGTGGCGTAGTGTTGCATACTGTCTGCTCGTGTAGCAATTAACAAGTAATTTGTTTACCTGGCTATGTGAAAATTTAAACGAGAACGCGGTTGTCGTTGAAATGCTGAAAAATCTGGCATTGATGAATGATGACCATGGTTAATTTGTCGTCACGAGATATGCAACAATATGGAATGGCGTGTAAATAAATATAATTCCAAATAGAACGTGACTGGTAAGCTAAATTTCAGGTGCGTATTTTAGAAGAGTGGAATCATTGTTGTTTAAAAATGATATTGAAACATGGCTCTCACCGTGCAGTATTTTGTATACAATTTCGCGCTGGGTTTTTAGTTTTTAATTGTGAGGGAATTTAAAAATGTCAGCAAATGTTGGAATTCTTTCATAGAATTCTAAAATTTGAGTTTCTGCTTCGTTTTAAATGTTACTTGGAAAGTTTGAGAGGGATAGAATACTTTGAAGAAACAGAAATTTATGGGAAAAGAGTTGGCCTATAGAAGGAAATTTTGAGGCTGAAACCGGAAGTTGTTTATGGGCTGATAATGGAGTTAAGAAGACTTGCTCAAAGATTGATGAGATGGTTACTTTTGCATGTGAAGGAGAAAAGTGAGAGAATGTAAGAGCCAAGGTTGGGGATGTGTATATGAATCATTGTAATATTGGAGGAAATGAAGTCGTTGGCGGATTCAAAGTAGTTTATGAGACGGGTAGAGGGGAAGGAGTGAGGTGGAAGAGGGATTTTGTGCGGGGAATTACGGAATGGGTGCGTATTCCAACGCGATGTATAAATCAATCTAACGGCCATTTTATCTTATCCTTTTATGACTTGGTGCGTAATATTCAAGGAGATTAGTGATGTTCTCCGTTGGGAATACGGTGAATAAATTATTTGGAATGGCGGGGCTGAAAGCCAAGATTCGAGATGATAGAAAGAATGATGCGAAATTTCCTCCTTGGCGTGGTAATGGGATTTGTATTAAATGAAGACCCAAAATGTAACCACAATCTTGTTAGGCAAACTGGATAACTGTTTGAGAGAAAGCATAGTCAATCCAGAAGAATACTTTACAAGTGCAATCATAAAACAAATGGGCAATCTTAGCTGAATTTGGCCCAAGTTTGAAAGTAAAGCACCCAAAGAAAATCGGGCAATATGCGTAACAAATCGGAGGTGTAACAGGAGTTACTGTGAGTTGGAGTTGGTATGGACTTGTAGGGCTTGTTTTAAGCAAAATTATTGCGCAATACAATTCCTTACAAGTAGTGGCTCATTAAAGCTAATGATATTTGAGGGAAAGACAATGATGTAATCAAGTACCTTGAATTTAATACCTTAAAGGACAAGATGGGGCTTGTTCTGGAGTTTATTTGCGGTTTGCAGTTGAAGCTAAAAATTTTGCTTTGTGTCGAAAAAGAATTTCAATTATACAGGGATGGGGCAAGGCAGTAATTAAGAAGCTTTGTGAAGGCGGCAGAAGAGGGCAGGACGGAAGGGTGTTTTGGGAATGTTGCCCGCGCGACATCGCTTTTCTTATATTTTCTCCTTGCGGTATAAAAGAAGGCAAATCCAGGTTTCGCGAAGAAGCATTTTCGTACTTAACAAAGTGAAACATTGTATAATGTGAAGCGTAAGCGTACGCTCTGAAAGCGGGAATTTTCTCTCTAAGTAAACATTGCGGTAGCCGTATTAAATAAGTAGATGTGAGCTAATAAATACATACGTGTTAGTGTAAAGTGGAAGCAGTGCGGAAGTGTAGAGATTATTCTACGATAAAATGCCCGGTGACCGGAAACAAGAAACTTTCTACATGATGAATAGTCTAAAGGTGGAAGGATGCATGCGGGAAAGAGAATTATTTGACTGTAATGAGTCAATCAAGGAACGTAGCCGGGAATGTGGCTTTCAATAGTCTTGAATGTAGTATTTTAGGGCATTGAGGCAGAAATCTAAAGCTAGAAGAAGATTCCGGGCATTCTTTTATGAAGGAAAGACACTTGTGTGGATAGTATGCTTTCACCGTTACGCTTAGTTCCAGGAACTTGGAGAAAGGAAGGAATGAATCCTTTCTGTATCCACCTTTAATCCGTGTGATATCATTTCCAGGATTTGTTCCAAGCTTGCCTCCTAGCAAATGTTACATGTTCTACAATTATGCATAGGGTTCATGCTAGTGTCTGGAGGCTGAGGAGATTTGCCTATAGACTATAGACAATGAGTTTGTGTATTGATTTTGTAGTCTAAATAAACGTCTCGGCCGAAGATGAAATTGGAAAAGGTCGTGAGAAAGTGCTAAGTCTGGATTTGAAACTGCGAGGAGAAAAGGTTCTGAAAGCGGGGAGATTCTGGGATTTTGGATTTATGAGTATTTAAATACTGTGTTATGCAAATGTAATTTGCGAAACAGAGAGCAGATTAGTTCAGGCTAGGGAAGTCAAAGAAAGTTGTGTAAGTATTTAGGTAGCCTCGCTTAAGCCATTTGATCTTCTTTACTTATTACTTAAGTTAGACGCAGGAATGGTTTGTTGGAATTGAAAAAGGTTGGAGGCAAATATACACAAAACACAAGGAGATAATCTGCGTGGATTGTGGGAATTTTAAATGATTCTGTTATCATTGTTGACTGAAAGAATACAAGATGAGATTTCGGTTGAGGATGGGAGGCAGGTAAATATATATTCGGGAGTTTGAATCGGAGTGGAATGAGTCTGAGTTGAGAGGAGGAGTTAATTAGGGCAATCGGGACAAACCAGGAAAAAGAAAGAGAAAAAAGGGATATGCCAAATGCCAAGCTGAATCTTGTAAAATCAAGCTTTCTGTCTATTGTGTGGAGGGATGAAGAAAGATATGATATTAAAAATAGAACGGCAGGGAAATGAATGAGCAAGCTTGGGGACAGAGCGAGACATATTTCTGACCTATATCTGGGAAGGGTTTTTGGCAACGTTATTATTTCTACCTTTCCCCATATTTCCCAGTCGAAGATCAAAGGTAGAATTTCGTCTAGCTTGAGGAGAGGGCTAAGGTGGGGAATATTTAACTTGGGTGGGTTAACAATACAATTATAATATATAACGTACGTGGTGAATGTCCGATTCCACTGGCAGCTAGAGACTGGAAACTCAATTTAATGAACGTAGCCATAGAGTGTATTTTCCTGGATAGTCATAGAAATAAACCGGAGAAATTTAAATGTTGTCCTGAAATATTTTTATACACGTGTGACGTCAGCAACGTATGTTGACCGGAAAAGCAGCTGACTTGTATTATATTTTTTAATCGCTGAGATTATTAATTGAGACTTTTATATACTTATGATTTGCTGGAGGTTGTAGACTAGCAGTAGACGTTTGGATGTGATCAGTAATTGACATCATGGCCCCACCAAAAGCCACACGGCAAAAGCCGAAAAGCGGCAAAAGTCAGGAAACTGACTTTAAAAGTCGGATAGTTAATTGTTGGAGCGATGGTAAAAAGTTTTTAAATGAGTATCTTAATGTAGAGTTTGCGAAAAGGATTTTAGTAGATCCGGAGTTTACTTGGGTGATTGCAATATTTTGCTTCGTTGCTGAAATTGTTATTAATTATGGAATCATCACTCGCCGTTCTTGTAAGTGGAAGAAAATTGTTTTTGTTTTAGTTATTTAACTATACATAGAAGTATAATGCTCGTTTTTCGCGACGATGAAGCATGCGTATTGTTTAATTGATGGTTTGGTTTTAATTAGATACGGAAATTGACTGGAAGGCTTATATGGATGAGGTGGAAGGGTTCTTAAATGGGACGCTGGATTACCAATATTTAAAAGGAGATACTGGACCATTAGTCTATCCAGCCGGATTCGTTTACTTGTTTTCGGCGTTGTATTTTGTGACAAACCAAGGTCAGAATGTGAGGGTTGCGCAATGGATATACGGGGGATTTTACCTGGTCATGATGTTTCTAGTCTTGCGAATTTACTGTCGGTCTCGGAAGGTGAGTTTGCACATTGTTTAAGTTTAATATGGTGTGCTCTTAATTATGTTTGAAGAAAGTAATTTAGCTAAACTTATGTCTATCTTGTAGGTACCGCCGTACGCTTTACTTTTTTTGACGTTCACGTCGTACAGGATTCATTCGGTGTTTGTCTTGAGGCTTTTCAACGACCCGATAGCGATAATATTTACTTACCTCGCTATAAATTTGTTCATGGAGGGCAAATGGACAGCTGGGAGTCTTGCGTTCAGGTTTGCAAGATGTTCGATATACTCTCAGTGATTAAATGGGTATATTTGGTTTAGTAAATGATCTTTTGATTGATATTATAACAGTTTTGCGGTTTCGATAAAGATGAATGTTCTGCTGTTTGCTCCGGCTATACTTGCCATGTATTTGACGCAACTATCATTTGTGGGTACTGTGATTCAGCTCGCTGTGTGCGGAGGTTTGCAGGTACTATTAATTTATGGTTGATTTGTGATGGTTGGTAGTTATAACTGAGAAGGAGGGCTCTTGTGTTGATGTGCTTGGCGAATCAAATATTTTGTAATGGTTTAGCTGGTCCTTGCGATTCCGTTCTTGTATGGGAACCCTTGGTCTTACATCTCTCGATCTTTTGATTTGGGTCGTGTATTCCTGTTCGAATGGACGGTAAATTGGAAGTTCCTACCGGAAGAACTGTTTCTGAACCGTTGGTTTCATCTTGGGCTGCTAGCCTGTCATATCGTTGGACTGATTGTATTTGCACCGACGTGGATCAAGTATCTGAAGACGTACAAACAGTTGGAGAAGTATACAAAGCAGAAGGACGCTAAGAGACCCATGGAAATCCGAGGGCAGCTGTTGCTGTTTCCGTTATTCGTTTCGAACTTTATTGGAATCGTCTTCAGTCGCTCTCTACATTACCAGTTTTATGTCTGGTACTACCATTCAATACCGTATCTGCTGTGGTCCACGAAAATCCCGACGCATGCAAAGTGAGTGTTTTCCTGTGCATGATTCAATGTTACCATTACAGTGTGTTGGAGTTAAGTAAATTCATTGACTGATGACGAAATTTTGACTACAGGCTTGCCTTGTTTGGTGTAATCGAATTGTGCTGGAATATATTTCCTGCCACGCCGTTTTCAAGTTTAAGCCTAGTACTTTGTCATTTGATAATGCTTTTCGGATTGTGGCATTACGCGAAACCAATGAAGGACTGGAAACTTGAGATGAAGAATGAATAAGAGGCTAACGGAGAAGCTACAGGTTGGGGAGGGACGGCTGCATTTGGAAGACAATCGTGTTACGTTTTAAGATCTATATTTATTCAAAAAAAAATGTCAAGTTATCTGGACAAACCATTAAAGGATCAATACTGCCAAAGTAAACCTACAGACAACAGTTTTTTCCAAATTGATTTCTCCGAAGGCGGCAAGTATGGGTCAAGAACGTGATAAAGTTACCAGAGCATATCTTAAATGCACGGAAATCAAGGGTGGCAATGTATGGTGTACAGTTACCATACAATATGAGCTAGCTTTAGTTACTGACGCATCGTGATTATCAGGTTAAAGATAACGTTTAACATAAAAAATAATGAATTAAGGATTAATATTTTATCTGCTACGAATACAGGTCCGACTCGGATGCTCATGACGGGAACGGATTTAAGAAACTTTGAGAAATACTTCGAGACAGATGAGCTCTTCCGCGAAAAGTACACAGTTTCCCAGGACTCCTTGATTGTTGCCAAACTGCGAAAGAAGTACATCCACACAATGATGCATGCACTCCCAATGATAGCAGCCCTAAGATCGTTGTACATGACTGCTTGAAACAAGTTTAAAGAAGCTATGATCAAGGTTGCCAACTGGGCTCCAAAAATCTGTGTTTTAAAGGAAGCATTCAAATGAGCTTGGAGAATGGAAATCTGCCGAGCATACTTTTGAAAAGCACTTGAGGATATAACTGGAGCAGTTGCACTGTTTGACCTGGAAACAGACAGCAGCGGCGCATGTAGGTGAGTCAGATGCAGTTATCTGAATGTATAGAGAGTGGGTACAGTACTTACATGTCAAACTTCAATCTTTCTATAATTGGTTGAACAGAGTTGACGTAAACCAACAATGAGGACGTATAAAATACTAGTGAGTAGAAGTGGAAGAAATTGACGTAGCCATGTAAGCAGCCGATGGCTGCCTTGATGTAACCTGGTAGTTTTAATGGATCTTCCGCTACGGATGTCACCATATTCGGTGTGGCAGGCTTGAGAATAGCAAGCATAGCGTTGGAAATTACGGCGAACGCTACAACTGTTACGAGCAATTTCAGAACCCGTCTGAGGTGACCCTCGTTTTGCAGGGGTGTAGCTTTGTAAGCTCCTGTTATGAGGTAAGTTTGTCAGGATTATAGATTAATTAGTTCTGGCGGAATGTAATGAAATGATGTCAGTATATTACCTTCAAAATCCGAAGCAAGCTTCAAAAAACCCCCAACCAAGGTATTAAAGCGCCCAAAATTAGTGATTGTGACGTAGTGACTTATGTTGCAAACAATGAAAACTGAAGAAAGGTACACTTCGCGAAACTTTCGTCTTCTGCTCAGACTTGGATGATTAACTACCTGTACGGTTCGATATACGAGGAAGCATTGGTATGCTAGAAGAACGATAAGCTGAAGGATTGTCCTCAGCAATTGTGATTTTCCTGCCTTTCCAAGCGCTGTTTTCAGATGATGGTCCCAGTAGTAAGGAGAAATCAGGCCCTTGTAGCCTAAATTATAGATTTTACCAAAAAGTGTCAACGTTTTAACGGAAAGCATTGTGATGAAGAAAAGCTGTGAAAATGGGAAAAGCCCAGTCCTGATAATCCTTTTCGGAAATTCATACGTGAAAAACCTGTGGTGTGTTTGAGAAACCAGGTTTTAGCTGACTAACGTCAGAAACGGAAGCTGTGGCTTTGAATTGGCGGCAATGTAATTACAATTATTACCATTAATTTTATGTACTGGAAATTTCAGCCTGAAATAGACAGGAATATGTAATGACCCAACTTAGAAAACTCTTCGTACATGACAGGCGAGAAACGTAGGCAAGCAAATGTGGCCTCGTTATCAGCTTATGTAGAAGGGAGATGTGGCGAAAGATGTAGCCAAGGATGGAAGTGGTGCTTGCAAAAGAATGTTATACTTCATTCGAAGAAATAATGCTGTTACATTAATTTGGCAAAGTTATTGATATTGATAATACACTGTCCGGTGATAAGATGTAAGGCTATATTTCTATATTTGTAATGCTTGCCACCAGTTTCTTGAATGCAAGTAGCGATGCGAAATAGTTGATTACTTTTTTATTACTTTATCAAGTCTCAAGGTAAAATTATTGTTTTCGTTAGTCTTACTTTACGATTTAACATAATCATGTGTGAAACAATAACAATTTTCCACCCACGTTAGGTCTTTCCAATAATAACCTAAAGGATTGTTGTAGCAAAGCTAGCACGTGCTCTAAATAATGAGCTCTGTGGGTTTGGTAATTAACGGGAAAACGTAGACATTAAAAGAATATAATCAAAAGTAACGGCAGAGGAGCCGTCTTATTGTGTTCTTAGAGCCAGGAAGAAAACGTGTGTATGTAAACCAGAGCTGGCTAAATGTTGCAATCATATTAGAGATAATGAATGATGAGAGAAGTAATAACTTAATATAAGATGATTGAATGTGTTGAAAAAATACTCAATGCGTACAATTAAATATAAAAGTGGGTTCCGAAGGTAGCGCTTAAAGTACCCGATTAAGTACGTCAGGGGGACTAGGAGGTTCGTCCACTTCGATAGTAGATTGTTTAACGGGGGACGTCTTTGAGAGCAAGCTTGATTTTCTGCTAGTTCTGAAGATATTTTGTGTCCTTCCTCTAGAATTTGTTCGGATCCTTCGGATTTCGTCGTCACTGGTATCTTCGAAGGAGAAGCTTTGATGAAGCGGGCTTTTGCTCAGGTACCTGTTCGGGGAGGAGGGGGAAGCGGCTCTTCGGAGGGACAGTCGTTTCTCAATCCACTGAAGCATGAGAAGGACTTCGTCTGGTGACCTGAGCCTGTAATTGGCGCTGGTCCTTGTGGCGGGCATGGAGCTGACCTTGAAGGTGCAAGCGATCCCGCTGAGAGCCTGCATTGCTTCTTCATCGCTGGGGTCATCGCCGGCGTAGATGACACGGACGCGGTCGGACCAGTCAATGCCGTAGGTGGTTCTCAAGATGTGAATGGAAGCACGGCCGCGGTCCCACTTGACTTCTGGACGGGCCTCGAGGGCCATCGGGGCCTTTTGAGGCTGGAAACCATTCTGGAGGAAAATATCGACAGCCTTTTGGACGAGTTCATTTCGCAAATATTGTGGAGTCTCTCGGTAGTGGAATGTTAGTAAGTTTCCTTTGTTTTCAATCCATGCTCCATCACGACACACATCTGATTCTAGTGCGGTTAGCAGATCTTTAATCTTTTCTTCGTGTTCTTTAGTTACCGGGTGGATGAAGCGAGAGCCGTCAGGGCTGAGGATGTCAAGACCGTGAGATGCAGCGTAAGTGACTCCCTCTATGCCGACCAGATCTTTTAAATCTTCAAGACTTCTGCCGGAAATGATGCAAATGCTGACATCTTTCTTGTAGGATGTGAGGCTGGTGAGGACTTCCCGGGTTTGCTTGGACATTACTGCGAGTTCTGGCTTGTTGGCAATGTGGGCCAAGGTTCCGTCGTAGTCAAGGATCAAACTAAGCTTGGATTGATTATTTCCAGCGTTTTCGTCAACATCAATGTAGTCGGACAAGTAGTAATCAAAATCGTCAATGCTCAACGGATCCATTTTGGCGCTGTGTGGATTGTTGTTTAGGTCACAGGGGAGGACGCCCATGGCGGATAAGAAGGTATTTACCCAGTGTGTGACATCGTTCATCTTCTCTCGGCGCTGCAAGTGTTTCATTCTGAGGAGCCGCTCGTCGAATGGCATCTCCAAAGCCCGGTGCATCTTGTCAGCAACGTCGTCCAACTCGTACGGATTTACGATCAAAGCTTCTTGCATTGTCCCTGGATTGTGGAAGGAAGGAAAAAACAAAAAAATCGGAGGGGATTAATAAAATTGTTTTGGAATTTGTAAACAAGGAAACACGTTATAGCAAAGAAGGAGCGTAAATTACCTCCGGCGCCGGCAAATGGAGACAGCATGAGTACACCAGGGTCGTTTAAATCTTGGCATGCCACGAATTCCTTGGCAACCAAATTCATGCCGTCCCTGAGTGGGGTCACGATAGCGACTGCGGAATCCCGGTAAAATGCAGAAAGCTGTTCTTGTGAAATACAACCGAAAATGTAGCGGATGGGTGACCAATGCGGCTTGGAGAATCTACCGTTAATTCTACCGATCAATTGATCCATCTCTTCTTTCAGAGCCTGGTATTCCTTGACATCTTGACGGGACGGTACAGCGACCTGTTGGACAAATGAGGTGTTGTAGTTATCAGAAAACGCATTGACCTTGGTGCATATATGTGATAGTGCAGGTTTTAATTAGCAATTGTTTTCGTAGGATTGGCCTACCTGGAAGAATGTGACCTTCTCCAAATGTTCAGGGTGCTTCTCAAGCAACTTCTCAAAGGCTTTGACCCGGTTGACCAATCCCTTGGTGTAGTCAAGCCGATCAACTCCCAAGATGATCTTCTGATCTTTTTCCTTGAGGATCTTTGGAGCATTACGTCCCATCTCCTCAAACAAGTCGTAAGGGATACCGATTGGGAGGGATTTGACGTGAATCGTACGTCCGTCCAATTCAAGGAGGAATCTTGTCCTATCCACTCGACAACCCAATCGCCGTTGGCAGCAGTCCAAGAAATTAAGACAGTAGTCATCGATATGAAAACCAACAAGATCGCATCCTGAAATAGGAGGAAATAATCATATTTATGGTCTGATTCACCGTCGGCAATGCTAACGCAAGTCATCTAAGCTATGTTATTCGGAGTCCAAGGATACACTTCATTGATGTTACATGAGCGGAGGGTAAAGTTCTATTTTAAGTTTTATTATTTGTTAAAATTAAAAAATTGCCTCAAAGTTCCAAGTCTAAAGGCCTGTTTGAATGTGGAGGATTGTGCAATAGCGTGGCGACGCAACCTTGAAAGAATCCCAGTGTAATTATGGAACCTTTCTCAAGGAAAATTTACGAGAAAAACAAGCTTTCTACGAGGACCGGGAGGAGGGGAAGAGAGATTTTGGCAAAGTTGCAAAGTTGCCGGTTTTGTTACACACTTTGGACTCTGTACTACGCTACCCAGTGCACATTGGGATTGAGTCAATGTTTACATTATCTCGCACATGGTATTTTACGCCCTTTAGACTCTGCCACCATGGAAATCCTTGCCCCAGCCAAGCATCGTTGGCGAATTGATTACTCAACTAAATACCCAGACGGGAGGGCATTGGTTTTCTGTAGTTTCTGTATGCTTGGATGCTGCCAATTTACTAGACCTACGCTACGCGGGCAAAGTACAAACCAATTTCCTCATATTTACCCGGATATTATCAGATGTAGGAAGGAATGAGGAAAGTGGGTAAAAGATGACAAGCTCCTAATATTTACCATCGTGGACTCTGCCTCTACATGCGTCCCATACGTGATGTGTCTGTTTTTGCACTCATTGCGAATTCTTTACGCAAAACTAGAACGGTGTAAACTAGGAGTTATTTGGCCTCTTTTACTTGGGTCCCACAGGCTGTTACGATTTAGCTGGGGGTTTACAACATCTTCTAAATCGCACAGCCAGTGATAGTTTGTGGTCTTCTCTAAGCTGTAAGTTAGGCTAGCTTATGGTAGCGTTTAATTATTTAATTGTACTGAAATAGCGCTGGCCTCAGCAGGCATTGTATATAGTTATTTAATTAATTATTTCAATTGGTACTGACACATTCAAGGAATTATTTTATTGCAATAAGCTATGCCTACTGACGTAGGTAGAACTGGAAGGTAAAGTCTCTGTAAAATTAGCTAATCTGATTAGAAAAAGGCTTTGATGAGGGACGGATTATGGTTTGAATTTTAACATTTATTGAATGAGCTGTTAACATTTATTGTTTAAGCTAGTGAGTACAGTTCCCTCCAGCTGAGCATTCATTGAATCTATATAATCTCTTCACGCACACAGGAGGATTTAAAATTTAATTATAGGATGGATTCCAGGGAAATTAAATTAATTTGCCACCTGGTGAACTTTCCCGAATGCTTGAATTCTGAATGGATGGACTTAGCGAGCGCTGTTTCAAGCTTTATTGAGTGGGAAATTTCCCTGGAAGGTCTCTGGAATTATTTTAGAGGATCGGAAGGAGGGTGATGGAGGGAAGTGACCTATTTTCAAATCTAGGAGAGGAATTCCCCCTACCTGGCTGGCGGTCAAGGTGAAGGGAGAGTGATCTCGGAGTTTTAACCTTGAGATGAAACGGTGCTAAAAGCCACAAAGTGTAGCGATATATGCATGTTTAGTAGTGGGAGAATTATCTTTTGTTTAGTTTAGGAGGGGGAATGAATGATGAAACATGAAATATCACTAAATGCTTGCTCATCTCTAATCGCCTCACCAGTTTCCTATTGTTGTGGAATAAGGCGGACAATAGAGTTTAGGATGGACGATACATGGACAGTGTACGTCAACAATAATGCGTACACTACTGCAAGGAGATTTACAGGGAGAAGGTTGTCAGAGTTGTGTCGAGATTCGAAGAATATAAAGAAACTTACCGAGAATCCCCTCTAGGATTTCATCGTCCCAGGGGAAAAGGCGCATTATATCCCAGGAAGGGAAGGGAATATGGTGGAAGAAGCTCATTTTACATCTTAAACCCTCTTCTTCACAAGCCTGAAAAATATCAAAAGGTTCTTTGTATAGATGTTGGAGGCGTGGTTTTAATAAGCCTCTCGGCTAGTTGTTGTGCTGGACAAGCTTAAGGTTTTATTGTAGGAATAATGTGTCATATTTGGCGTAATCTCTTGTAGTTTCAAGTTCAGTGAGGACAAGTTTCTTGTGTAGGTTTGATCCAAGTTTTATTATGATGGGCTTCGGAGGACTGGATGGAAGGTTTTAGGATGGAGTTAAAGGGCATAAAATGAATTGTTGAGCCGCATGTGCCCTTGATAAAAGATAGTCTTTGTAAAATATTGACGGTGGAATAAGAAGAAGACGAGGATGATAAGGAGGGAATCAACAAGTTGGATTATTAGCCAATGACTTGTTCAGCTAACAAGATCTTGTTTGTAAAAAAAATGAGAGAAGAAGAAGAAGGGAAGCGTTGATTTAGGAGGATTTTGTTAATGAAATGAGTTTATCAATGTTGTATTTAAGGGTAATTAAGTTGAAAATGATCATGTTTGCTCCAGTGATGTGAGAAACAAACAAGTGGATATTATAAAAGTTACTGGTATAAAAATCTGGGCATGATAGGAAAATACAGGAAAACTTTGACCTGTTGAGGTCAGGGGGAAATAAGATTTCATTGCGTCATAACTACACTGTTTCTCAACTTTGAAAAGTCTCACGCCACTTCTGGATGTGACGAATGAAGTAGTAGTGTTTCGTTATGATACCATTAACGATTTTTTAATTGCGGTTAAGTTGATGAAGTTTCTAGGGAATCAACTATGGATGATAAAGAAGCCGGTAACCGGTAAGGGCACGTTTGAAAAATCATTAGGTATACCGGGATTAGTCATGCTGATAGTAGGAGCGTGAGGAGGATAACGAAGCTTGAGCTATATACAGTTAACGACCGAGTAACGATAAAGTTATCGGTGGTGTGAGCTGTAATTAATTAGTAGGATTGATTGGTAAAGAAGTGCCTTACCCGCCTGACCATTGTTGCAGCTAACATGAGCTGATAATCATGGATCCAGACGAGAGGAGCGACATCTGTGTCACCGTTTGCATCAAGTTTTGCAATACATTTCTTGAGTGCAACGACAGTCTGAGCTGCAAAAGCTTCGTTGATTTTCCTATAAGCGTCATACGTGTCCGAGGCAAAGACAGCACGGTCAGGCATGGAATGAAATAGAGGCCAGAAGGTGCCGTTGCAGCATCCGTTGTAGTAAGGGTCAAAGAGGGTAGGATCGATTGTAACGCACTCTACTTGATCGGATTTGAGGCCCGCGGTAGGAGTTTTGTCTTCGGCGCTGGATTCGGGAATACGGTCCTTGTCCGCATCCAGCTTGATACCAGGCCATCCTACCCAAGTGCCCTTGTTGTCAATGACGACTGGAGCAACGGCTGTGACGAGACCGCCCGCGCTATAAGCAAGTTAAACGTTTAAATTAGTGTCTGTAATTAATGCTGCGAGAGAAGGAGAGCGGGAGCACTTTTGCGGCTAGGTTTAGGAGGATATTATGAAGAGGGCAGAGATTAGTATTCAATCTTTGTTTTTATATACAAGGAAAATAACTCATTGTAAACAAGATGTAAGAGACTTTTGATTGTTGGCTTTATCTGGACTACTTGACTCTCGGTGGTTGAAAATAAGCGTATTCTTTTGCTGATTGATGAGAGGATTTGGAGGATTGAGTGCGGGGACTAATTATCAGTAGCCTCGGCGAACGACGAACTCGTGGTGATAGTAATAGCTTAGTTTAAGAGTTGTGTGCAGAATGGTGGGAGGGAACAATTACAAACTGCGTTCTATCCTAATTCCTCTAACCGAGATAATTAAACTAGCTAACAATACAGTTGAGATGACCACAAAGATCAAGTTTGTTAAAGAGAGGGGATGCGGCCTATTCTTATCGCGACAGGAGGATGCATACAACAAAACGAGTTTAGTAGCAGTGTTGTTGTTGCAAGAATTGCAAGGACCAATTACGTTAAAAGGAATTATAAATCCATTGATAAATTACATGGCCGAGTGTGGTAAGTATGGTAAGTGCGGTTGTCCCTAGGGCTAAAAATACTTGATGGAACAGCTAGCTTTGGTATTCGCTAACTAGTTTTAGTTGTGTTGTTGATAAACCTGCTTTGGAAATAACTTGTTGATTATCTAATATAATTTAACCCTAGGTTAACTCCAAAGAGTTGTAAATGTAAAGAGGCTATAAGGGACACATATTCTGGAAGAGTCATTGTAAGCAATTTTTAGTCCTAGTTTTTCTCGTTAGTCCTGCTGGAGGCGTCCTGGATAACCACTTGACTGGATACTACGCATTTGGCATGATGCTTTAAAGTATTTATAGCTGGAGCTGATAATGGAACGGGAAGATGGGAAGAATGGTGGAAGATGGGCGAAATCTTTGACCATTCTCTGAGGCTTCTGAGCTTCCTTGAGAGCTTGAGAGGTAAAAGTGTAGAGCTCATAAAAAAGAAACTGGAGGCTGGAATTTTCCATTTAGATTTCTAGTGTTGACCACTTGCTGGGGAAAAATCAGCTAATTGTAATATAGCCTGGATTCTATTGGATAGAAACCAAGAACGTTGAGTTGGATGCATAATAAAGCGAAGGTGAGCTAACTAATTGCAGGTAACAATTGTAGGACGACAATTGTACAAGGACTAGTTTTTATATGACAAGTTTCAATGATTCAGAGTTGGAATCACAGAAATGCTTACACTGTTTTCTATCAGGACTAGTCTTTCAGTTAAGATTAAGATTAAGAGCTATTGAACACTATTGTTTGTGCATTAAGTAACCGCTAGAAGCGGTAGAAATATGAGACTGGTGAGTGAGTTTATATAGAGTTATCGTTTTAACACGACCCCATGTTACTACGATGAAGCTGAGGCTGCATTAAAAGCTGCGGGAGTAAATAAACAAGAGTCGTGTCGTGTGAAGCGAGGGATGGAATTACAAAACAAGTTAAGGAAAATCTAGAAAATATTAACTTACGCTAGTTAATCGTCTGGAAAATGAGGAAAAGATTGGCTCATTCATTATATCTGTGGTATGCACTGCACTGGCTGCACTGTAAGTTGCAGTCTCTGCTTTGATTGTATAGAAAAAAATTAAAAGTTGATGCAGCCTTTTAGTAGCCGGAGGAGGCTATGTATTCTTTGGGTGTGTGCGCAGTTCAACGTTTTTCAAGATGTGAGGCTACGCATTTTGTATTGTTTTGAATTTTTTACCCGCTTGCTCGTTAGCTTAGGCTGTGGGGACAGAATTGCGTCTTGGACGGGAATTGCATTTTTGGCTCTAAAAAACTAAATGAGGAAAAATACGTATGCGCTGGGCTGGAGCGTACTGCAGCGTCCTAGGAGAAAATGTTTCCTGGTCTTCTGCTTAGAAGCTTGACTTGCGAGGCTTGTATTGCGCCGCTTGTGTACAGCGTTGAGCACCTTTCAAGGCTAGGAGCGATGAATAACCTACTCGACGCTTAACTTAAAGAACCTTTGAAGGATGTAAAAACACTAATATGTATACTGACCACAAGGAATTGTAAATGAGAAAGCGTCACTGACCTGTGCTTTCTTGTAAGGGAGCCGTCCTTGTTCCTGACCAGGACAAATGGCAACCGGAAGGAGACGACTATCATGGGGGAATTTAAACGATTCTTCATCTTGCTGTTGGAGGAACGGGATGTGCGGAATGTCTTTGGTTGGTAATGTATCCTCTGTTGCACTTTAGAGAACTGTCCAGAAGAAATACGGGATGGCGCTTCGTGGGCGATATTAACGAGTTAGAGGGCACAAAAGACAATTGTGTTGATGGACAGCTGAGGTCGGCTTGGAGTTATTTCTCGTTGTTGGAACAGTTATTGGTTCGATGGCGAAGGCGCGGTTAGTTACAAATTGTAAACTCGGTTCCTTGAAATTGACGTGTATTTGTTTGCGCGGGTTTTAAAATGTTTCGTTTTCCTGTGAAAGGTCCCGGAGTAAAATGTTAAAATTGGGGTTTGTTGAGTTATTGTCTTGCAGCCCTAAAATCACTTGATTGCTCCCTAGAGAAAGGTTGAACTAAATTCACACTACAACTTCATGATTCTTTCACGGCTTGCTCTAATCAGAGACTGATTGCTAGAAGAAGCTGTGGTTGTTTTTATATCGGCGGGAGAGAATTGTGGAAATGAGGACTATGCTATTATAATATACTGGTGGAAGCTCTAGGAGCTTTTGGTGGGGCTGTTGCTGTTGTGGGTAGGCTGTTTTTAATGTTTCTTTGGTGTAGATGGATATTAATGCCGAAGAGGATAAGCGAGAAGGTTTAGTTAGGAGAAACAGGAGAGAATCCTAGGGAGAAACGGCGAGAGAGAAGAGAGATGATATGGTGGACCAGTTAGAAGTAGTTGATGGGGGAAAATAAGAGAATGTCAACGCTTTCCCCACAGATGTAATCTCTTCACGTAGATGGTTTTCACTGGAATGCATGCTCTTGCTGTGTGTGCTATAGGGAATTGCGTTGGTGTGCGCCTAAGGATGGGGAACTATCTTCCTTAATTTAAAGCTTTTCAGCGGTGTGTACCTTGTTGTAAAGCTTTTGTGTATAGAGAAATGCATATTGGAAGGACATGTTTGAAGAGTGATAATGTCTTTTGGTGTGTGTATTCATGAAGGGATGAGCTGGTGGTCTTTAAGTGATTCTCGTGAAGCGGAGCGTCGGAGGAGATTGCGACGCTGGAACGGTACGTATTTTCGGTGAAATCATTATCCCGCTTCCATCACGTTCTCAAGAGATGGGAGACTGCTGGGACGGTTTTGTCAAAGCGGGAGAGCGTGTGTCAGTGATGACTGATGCGCGTGCCAGGAAGAGGAGATGCTGGTAGGATGGGACAGGCTGGTGCCAGAAATGCGTAAGAAGCGGGAGATTTCCGGTTTGCTAAATTGCGAAAAGAGGCAGTGTGTTAGGGGTCAGAGGTGGTGAGGGGTCAGAGAGGAGGAGGGGCGGAAGGTTTGCAAATAGGTCGGAAAATATACCTGTGCATGGATTGAACAGGTGGTGGGGTGCTTGAATCTTAAGGTTGGAAGGAAGTCAGAAGGTTAGTCACCTGAAGGTGGTTGATTAATGATGTGTGACTGTGTGGTGACTGCCGGTTGGGTCTTGGTGTAGTTCTGTTGGCCGGCCAGGTGGATGATGATTTTGTAGAGCAGGTGCCTGTGTTTAAGGGAGTAATCGAGAGCGAACTAGTTAGCTCTTCTTGGTAGATGCAGGTGGGATCATGAATAATGTATAGAGAATTTAGCAGACAGAGCGTCGTCAGGAGGACCAGGAGCCAACTATTGTAGCACGGGGCACACGGATACAGTAAAAGAAGACGGTTGTAAATGGGATGGGATAATGGATATTGAAATAATTGACAGTAAACAAAGTAGTAAAAGCGGTTGGCATTAGCGCTGGAAGCGTGTTAAATGCGCTAAGCATTTAATCATGAGTTGCGCATGTATGTTAATGCGCATTCTGTTAATTAATTGTTGTACTTTTGTGAGTTGTGTCGTGTAGTTGGAGACAGAATGACGTTTGTAAATTGGGATAGAATTTATTTTGAAATGATTGATCCATTGGTATTAAATTAACTGCGCTTCAGTTCAAGAATAATTGAGTAAACAGGATAGTGATGGATAAGCTTTGGGTTTGTTGTTTTAGTTTTAAGAGAGCTAGGAGAAGCTTGTTAGGAGGATAGAGCTTTGGAAATGGAAAGTAACAGGAGTGCTATTTTTATTGCTAGATAAACTAAAGGTAGGATTGAATGTGACTTTTGTGTCATTGAATCTATTGTATTGGGTAGTGAGGGGATTTTGTTGAAGTAATGCAAAAATGCGATGACGTTGGGCTTGCGGTGCTAATTCTTTCTGGAATAACTGGATTCGCGAATGGGCTGGAAAATAGGATGAGGTGATAGGGAAATTTAGTCTGATTGTCATTCGCTCAGAGAAACAACAAACAATACTAGAAAAACAACAAACAAAAATCCAGGGATCACACCACTTTCTTTTCTGCAACACGGTGCAATTTGCAGTGGTTCGCGAAAACAAGAAAGTCGCTAACGTTGTAAGAAGCTTTGTGGAAGGTGGAAAAAACTTGTACACTGTGGTAACTAGAATGAGTTTATGTAGAGTTGCAGATTGTGGATGTTGAATGCGAGCGGGAGTTTGGATTATTTAATTTGATGTATTTGGAGGGATGACGTGAAGGTCAAGATTGGAGCGTTGATATGCTGGATTAGACTGATTTTTGCAATTTGCACATATGGAAGCGGGGGGAGGGGATTGGAAAAGATGATGGGAAGATGGATTGGTTGGAAAGGAGAGGTTAAAGACTATAGGAAAAAATTACGAATCATTGCCTATTTCAGGTCTGGAAAACAGTTTGACATCAAGGGTTAAAGTCCTGGTAGTTTTTTTGCAGGGAGTTGTTGGCTAAAATATGCCGGCTTGTGGTTGGATTTTTAATAGGAATATTTTAAGGAAAACTTTAGGGATTTAATGGAGGAGATGCTGTAAAATGCAGGGGTTTGAAAATGGTTAAATGAAAGTGGAAATAAAGAGATGGTGGTTTGGACTAAATGGGGTTTTTTATTAAGGGGTTTATCTGTTTGTCTTGAAGAAAAACAAGAGCACGAGCTGGTTGCATGGTTGATATTAATTGAGGCTTGACGGGTTGACACAAGTCAAGTTGGCGCGATTAAAAATTGCAAACTGATAAGGAGAGATGAGGAAGGAGGATATTGTGAATGAATTGGGGAATGAGATTAATTGAGGGGGGAGGATCATAATATTTACTTTGGAAATGCAGCCGTTCCTGGGTGTAGTAGATACTCTAGGGCTTTTGATAAATTATTGATGATTAAGGAGTAATTGGGAAATAATTGCAAAGATTTCCCACAGATGCGATATAATATACCAATGCTGGCATCAAAGCGTGTAGAGTACAAGCTGAGTCATTCGCTCTTTAAAAATAGAAGGAGTGAAATAATAGTCGTGGCGGATTTGAAGATTAAATAAGAGTTGGAAAATGTAAGAGGAATCCCAGTACCCAAGAGCATGGCCTTCCATTACCTTTGCCAATATTAAAAGGGTGAGCCGGGAGGAAATGCTCATGGTTATTCCTGTATTTGCTCAAATTCCAAGCATATGAAGACATGTTACACGTACTAAAAGAGCTGGGAATCGGTAAAATTGCCGGTAACATGAAGCGTTCACGTGGTAACGAAGAGTCAAGGGGCTTTTTGCCTGGTAGAACTGCAAGAAGATGTGATGGTGATTTGGAAGACAAGGGGCGGGAATCCATGGAAGGGTGGATAGAAATCGTGATACGGACGTGATCTGCCCGTTAATCCAGAAGGGAATAATAAAAATCTGTGGTGACCTTTGTTCAGGTTATGGGATTCATGATTTTTGCACGTGGTTTCAGCGTGGGGATGATTGGAATTTTGCACGCAGGGTCCGCAAGGATTAGGAAGGATTGAGATGACGGAGATTAGGAGGGATTGAAACAGGTGTGGAATTGGAGTGGAGCTGAGAAGAAGAGGAGGATACTAAAATAATCGTATACTAATTGATTCATTTCTGTTGGATGGGTAGGAGGGTTGTGCAGGTGGGAGGGAGGGATGTGAAGTTTGGTAAGGTTGGAATGAGGCGGTAAGAAGATTGTACTGAGCCAGCTGTGGGAATAATACCCGGGGTAAAACAACCGGCAAATGAGGAGGCGGGAAGAGATGCTAGATGGGAATAAGTTTAACTTGGTTTGTGGGCACGCGGTGAATGAATGAATGGAAGCTCTAGATTTTTCCACGGGGAAGAAGCGGAATCCCTGCAAATATTGCTCTTGTTTAAAGGAGAGATTGAAGATTGGATGGGACTATTGAATGGCTTGAGACGGAAAGCAAATAGTAAACAGGTATGATATGAGGGAGCGTACAACTTGTGTTTTGATATGGGGGAGAGAGAGAGAGAGGTGATAAAGATGAGGATATGAAGACGAAGAAACTGAATCATCGGCTCTTCACATGATCAAATCTTTCCCCAGAGTTTTGTTTGAATTTAATTGCATAATCTGTGAGATGACAAGAAGCGCCGGCTTGGAAGATTGAAGGGGATGTAAACAGATGGATTGTTTTTGTGGAATAAATCTAATGACCTGCCTGAGTTGTCTGCCCTTGATGAATGATTTTTTATAGTGATGGAAAAGACGAGAAGGTTTTAAAGGGATATGCGCGGTGGATCTGTGGGTTGTATAGACGTCTCGTATCGGCTTTGTGTGGAAAATGCCAGAGAGACTTTGACAAGTTGATCACAGGCATTGGATAGCTTATTAATTTAAGAGATGAAGTTTATCATTCAATGCCCCAATTGCAACTTTGGATATCTGAAGCAGGAAGCTCTGAAAATAGTTTTGAATTACTGGTAAAATTGCAAGTCTAGAAATACCACTCAGCTTTAAAACTTTACCTTAGGACTTTGAATACTTGGATTTGAAATATATTGCAGTTTTGAATTTGAAAGAACGGGAGAAATTTTATTTGGTACAGGCGGTAAACATGTTATTTATTGAAATTTAATTTGGGAATTATTTCCAGCATTTAAAATTGTTTAAAAATATTATGCCTAGCCTAATAGGAAAATTCTTGCAAATAGCATAATGTCGGCGAAGGAATTCTGTTGTGAAATATGATAATACAGTAAATTGCGCTAGCATGATGCATTAGTGGATCAAGTAGCATTTGCGGACAGGCAGCTAGCAAGATTGTCCAAAATTGCATGTAAGCCTGCAAGGATCAAGCCATTGCCGAGGGTGTACATGGAAAATACTCTCATTCGAAAGGGTCGGAAACATTTGATGGTTTTCCTTAGAATCGGATCCGTTTGACGCTCCAACTGTGTGACTAAAACCTCTTGTGAGACTGCTGTCATCGCCCCAGCGATACGGTTCATGAACGTGTAAGTTGAAATCAAAACAAATAATACGAAACACAAAGAAATCCTTTGAAAGATGCTACAGGATTTTACCAACTGGAAGGAAACGACTATTGCGGCAGTTATGACGCTAATGTGTATTGTAAATAAGATGGGAGATACGATTTCCGACGCGAATTCAAAAAGGTAGTACAACTGTAAATATGTGTTTCGGAATGGTCGTTGGTAGCGAAGAGCTGCTCGTGTCCAGTACTGGGCGGGGTGCAGTCCAAGTCTGTAAGGTTAAAGACAAGACGGGAGGTAGAATCCTTTTGATAATGTAGAAAAATTAAGAAACTATTTCTACACGGTGCTTGATTGACACCGGTGAGAGAAGATGTTGTTGTACCTTAGTTGGTGGAGGATGATTTCGAAAAAGATGCAAACCGGCATGAAGACAAACCCCCAGAGATAACCATTTGACATTGCAATAACGTGCATGTAGAGAAAGAAAGAAATGTTGACGACGATTATGAGGACGTTGAGAAGATAATTGTCAGCGAGGTTTCCAATCTGAGGGATTATGTTGGCAGGGTGTTGAGGATTTAAAATGACATAAATAAATTGAAAAAACCCTCCTTGAATCAAATAATAATTTAGGACGCAGGCCAAAGCTAATCTTTGACAATTGGGCCCTCTTCTACCGTTATTGCTCTTGTCCAGTCGGTCCCGGCTTCCAAAGCGTTCTGTCAAATTGTTCAAATAGTTGAATGAGGAAATTAATGGAAATTGTATGGTTTGATGATCTTATTATATACATTTAATATTTTTTGTTTGATAATTGAATTTATATGGATGAAACGTGTATATTAAATATTTAGTGTAGAAGGCCGGACCCGCCAGCGCAGGCTGCATAACGTGAGTCACGTGATGTGACAATGCTCGTAACCGTTCCCATCATGGGAATCCCATGTCCCTTAAGGTTCTTTACAAGCATGGATATGCCTTATATCGAGTTGGTCATATTGTGTATAGTGTTATATAAATCGTATGGTTACCTTGAAATAGTGTCATGTAATTCATAACCGTGTTGTAGAGCTGTGGAATCTGTTTGTAGGAAAAGCAAAGGCAGACTTGGTATTCGACGAAGCTCCAGCCTGCGAGCGCCAAGAAGAAAGCGTGGTAGCGCGCTGAGGGGTGGCGCTGAAGCCAGGGAGAGTTCCAGCGAAATAGCAAGCGCAGCGTCATCACAAGCGCTGAGATGAGAGTAATTAGGATGCTGCAGATCCATAAGGAGAAGCGATTGCGAGAAGTGGTCACTTTAGGTCTCCCCAATCCTGCGTCCCATTCGTAAGGAAGCGTTCCGAACCTTTGACCCCAAACAAAGCCGACCTTCATGAAGTTTTTTATAGCTGGAGGGAGAACCATTCTGAAGAGCAGGGCTTTGATTTATTAGTGTCAGGTTGTCAGGTAGGTCGGTAGGTGGAGCTAACTAGCCTATAAGGGTTCAGGTGTGGAATTTTAAAATTTGAAATTTTAAAGGGACGGATTCCTAAGCTGGAATCCGGGGTTCTGTGTTCTTTTAAGCTGGAACTTGGACTGTATAAGTATAGGATTTGAAAGGCAGTTGTTGATAAATATCTGTAATTGTACATTTAGTTTAGGTCTGGACAATAACATGTGCAAATGTGGATATATTTATGTACAATTGGAGTTTATGCCGGATAGGCATTTATTTCATTGATATAACTTTAGCACAGTTAAAATTAGATTCTGCTCTGAATTGGTAAAATTAGAGACTTTGCAGTGTTTTCTGTTTGCTTGGAGAAATTGGATATGGTTATAAACAATATTCCATGGAATGTATAACCTTATTTAGTTGCTTTTAAGGAAAGTCGTATTGCATGAGTAAACCTACGATTACCACTGCTAAATTGATAACTGTCTATATCTTGTGAATGCTTGTACAAAAACATGCACGTGAGTATGGTTGAAGAATATGTAATAGGTAATAAAGAATGTGTGGAGGAGGCAAAGGAAAGCAAGTTTGGAATAGGTCACGTGGAGTGAGTGGTTTCGCGGAAAAAGTTGGGCGGAATATGCGGGATTTGACAAAATCTAGTTACACAATGACCCATGAATGAGTTTAATGGATTTAAGAAGGATTTGCTGATAGGCATCCTACGAGATTGTCTAAAATAAAATGAAGACCTCCTAGAATTAAAGCCTTTCCAAGTACAAAACGATGAAAGAAACGAATATAAATGGGACGATAGCACTGAATGGTTTTCTTAATAATAGGATCTTGTTCTTGGTTGAGATACGCCTGGAGGATTTCTCTGGACATGTTTGTCACTTTCGCTGCTTGTCGATTCATTAAAATGAAGGTTGTGATGAGACCGAAACAGACTAGGGAAATGGATACTCTTTGGAGAGTATCGTGGGATCTAACGAGCTGTAGTAGAAGAATTATCATTCCAATTATCAAGCTGTAGTAGAGTGCTGCGAGGAGGGGGGAAACGGTGGCTACAGCAATGTCTGCCAGGCACAGGATTTGCAAGTACACCTTTCGGAAGGGGCGGGAACGGCGCAGGGCTGATCTTGTCCAATATTTTTCTGTGCCTTCGGATTTCCTAGAATGTTAACAACGCATGGTATTGGATTTTTGATTTGAGTGGAGAATGGAGGGAGGAGGGAGGAGGAGGGGGAGGAGGAGGGGGGGATTTCAGCAATTATTTGTTTTAGGTATAACTTACCGCATTTCATGGAGCGCCCTTTCAAGGAGGACTGTGATTGGGAGAAAGATGTAGGCCCAGAGATAGCCATTTGACATGGCAACCACATGAAAGTACGACATGTAGAGTACGTTAAAGATTAGCTTGAGGGTGAAGCTGGGAATGTTTGTGTCTTCGTTGAAGTTGTTTCCACGGAATACGTTCATGGGATGATCAGGATTGGCGAGCATGTAGAGGATTTGAAAATAGCCGCCTTGTATCATGTAGTAGTTGGAAATGCATATCAGATCCAGCTTGCGCAGCGCAGTGCGCTGCTGCTTAGCTAATTTCAAGGATCGGCTTGTAAACGTTTCTGTGTGAGGAGTAAGAATGGAGTAGAGGGTTGAAGGCAAATAGAGATTTGAATGCAAAGAGCAAGGATGTTATAAGTTGTGAGACTTACCTTCAAAGTTGGCAATGAAGTTGATGACTGTATTGTAGAGCTGAGGGATTTGCTGGTATGAGATGATGAGACATAGCTGGTACTGGAAAAAACTCCAGGAGGCAAGGACTACAAAATAAATGTGATAGCGGAAGGTGGGATTGTTTTGGAGGGCTGGAGTATTTAAATCGTACGCTAGTCTGGACGTGCTCATAACTGCGCTGGACAGCGTCATGAGTATGCTGAAAATCCACAAGTAGAGGCGGAGGGGGGATGATGTAACTTTGGGTTTGCCCGTGTCTCCGTCCCATTCGTAAGGGAGGGTTGCAAATCTTTGACCCCAGATGAAACCCACGGGCATGTAGGAGCGAATGGTTGGTGAGATTAACATACCGGGAGTGACCGGAAGGTGAGAGGTTGAGTTGGCTGGAAAGCTGAGGAACTTGAGTGAAAGCTTTTCGGTTTTATTTTGAGTTTGAGCTGATCAAGTTCTGCAGGGAGCAAGTCTCAAACGCAGTGCTCATCCGTTTGAGATCTTCGCCTGAAGGGACGGAGACGTAACTGGTAGGATAAGAGCGGGGATGAGAGTTACGAGAATATTAGCAAACTAGAGATAAACTGAACTCTGTAACTATAGGATTGGGTGCGGGTGTGTTGTATCTAATGACGTGATCAAATCAATTCCAGGTGGGCAGTCTGGGTAATATTCGTATCAAAATAAGTTAAATTACTAGAGAAACTATAGGCTTAGGGAATTGGCTAACATTGGTTTTTCGCTAATGGAATTAATGAAATGAATGATTGAATTTAAATTATTAAAAATGTAATACGATAATATTACGAGCTATTTTCAAGGAATCTATGGAGCTATAAGTTGTTTGCCTTAGAGAGATGTCTTTGCGAGTGAAATTAGAAGATTTTTGATGACATAATCCGGGAAATTTTAGCTACATATTGTGCAAAGCTCACCTATGCGCCCCCTACCTCAGCTAATTACATTCATTTAGCAAAAATATCGTAATTGTGAATCCAATACTTGTAACTCTTGCTATGCATGAAAACTTTAAGGAGAGTTTGACACGTAAAGTGGGAGAAACAAGTTGATTCACAAATGATTCTCCTAGTTATTAACTTGTTTACACTTGCTACGATTAGTTTGCGTTTGTTTGCTGGATAAATAGTAGCGGTTAAACAGAAAGTTACCGAGACGCGGTTATCGTAGTTGAACGTCATGCAATCCGGGCTCACAAGGATATAATGCAAGGAAGCTATATAACTAAGAGATATTTAGTTGAGAATACTAGTGCTTTGTTTGTATACACTGCATGAAGTGTCAATCACAAAAAATCAGAATTTTCCAGTTCCTATTGTTATTATTATTGAATTTGATAAAGTTCGTTCTGAAATGTCTGCTGCGTGAATAGTGTCTGAAAATACTAGTCTAAATAGTAGGTGGACCGAGCTGTTAAATTGAAAATGAAATTTGGAAATAGTTTTGAGATGATGACCATTTAAGAGTAGTTGATGGGAAAAATGGCATCACTCTTTCTTAAGCCCTAGTTTAAGCGCTATGCTGGCTCAAGTTTGGGATATGGCGGGATTCAATCACCCTTGTTTTTGTAAGATAATAGTAATTGAATGTTTACTGTTTGAAGTAAAGTATGGTTTATTTATTTTTTAAAGAGTCAAAATTAGATGTAGAATGAATCATTTATATATGTTAAAAATCCATAGTCATGTCATTGTAGCAACTAGGGCTGTAGGGATTTTAATGAATGTGATTGGCACGTTTCTTTTCTTTGTGATCTTTTGGAGGAGGGGGTAGGATGGAGGGCTGGAATTTTTTTTATCAAGAAATATCCGACAAGGACAAACACTGCTGTGGATTCGCATATACATTGGTTACAATATGATTGGAAATTAGGTGGAGCTGGAAAATCACAGCATGCTTCATGACATGATATATATTTGTTGTCATGACATGAGAGCTGGATTATTCCGATTAAATACGCTAGAGGCTGTAAACTGTAGAATGTTTGAGACAAAGGACTGAATGACGACAGACTGCGAGGTTCCAGAAATGAGCGAGAGAGATAGGGAAGAAAGAAGGAAAGTTTTCCACAATGACGTCCGACTACTGTAAATCCGTGTGATTGTGTGTTGTTATCAGGATTGTTGAATTGAGCTTGGCACACGACATTTATTCAACTGGAAGGCATATAATGATGTCAAAGCCGGAAGAAAAATCAAGGTGAAGCGTGAACGGTTGGAGCTGGCTCTTAGTAGAGTTGGACGGCGGATTGTGTCTTGATTATGAATTATTCCGTTGCTAAGAAAGTTACGACAGAGTCTTGGTGTTAGGTAAGCCTCCTGTACGCTTTAATATAAAATATATGTATCAGAGTTGTTTGTAACTGTCATTAAGACAAAAGTATGATAAGAGGCAAAAAGGGCGGTTGAGTCAGTGTATAGCTAAGAATTATGCTGCTGCTGCGTAAGAGAGTAGGACTGTTTGCATATGTTGGAGAAAGGGTAATGTAAAATTGAAATTAGTTTTTGAAACTAGCGGAGGTTAATGATGAAGAATATGTGAATTACAGGGAATCAAAAATTAATGAAGCTTCTCTTCTATTTACTCTTCTTCCGTAAGGCTATTGAGCTGGAATAATTGTTCACGTTAATAATGTTTGAGGGATGACGAAGAATGATTCGGAAGGATAGTAGGAGAGTAGGATATTTAAATATTTTGAGGGAATTGTTTACCCATGAGCGAAGCATTAATGCCATTTGAGCATGTGAAATAAGAAAATAAAGAGTTAGCTGGAGCTGAGTTTGTGTAAAGGAAGCTATTTTTGCGTTTAATTTTATCCAGCTTAACGAAATAGTTGAAAGCAAATAAACAATAAGGGTTTCGCAACTGATTCATGGTAAGAGTTGGAATTTTAGGATTAATATTTTATTTTCAAGTATTGAGAGTTTGTGAGTTAGGTGGCAGGCAGATGGATACGTTGCTATAAATCTTATGAAAACTCATGGTTATAATGGAGAAGACTGCTGTAAGGTAATGCGGAGAAAAATAATTTTTAGCACGCGGATTTTGAGTGTACGGGGTGTGCGGAAAGTTCCTACGGAAAACTTGAGTGAAGGGGATATGCAAAACTGGAAAGCATGGGCTGACGGAAGAAAAATCAATATCGATTGCAAAGCAACTCCCGGAACCGCCGGGTAGCTGTTTTTGGAAGCGTCACGCGGGATATGATTATATAACTATAGCGTGAAATTATATTTGATGGGAATTTTTAGCAATTTATTTTGTGTGTGCCGATATCTACAGCTTATGAAGCGGGAGGAATGTGTTGGAAGGCCAGTAATGAATATGAAGGATGTTAATGCTTGGAATTGATTCTTTGGAAACTTTGATGCATTCATGATGAAAAAGAAACACGTCTAAACGGAGTAGTGTGTTGAGGAGTTGCAGAGTATATAAACTCGTAGAGGAGGTTAACTTACGTAAGAAGGTTGAAGTTGTCCTAGTTTTTGCGATGCTGGAAATGAATTCCTACGCCCTTAGCCTCTTGAACTATTAATGTAGTTGTGATGATAATTAATGACACGTTACGAGCTCGGACGTATCAGAAATACTGGTGGATTTTGCAATTGAGGGATAAAGTATTAACGGTTATCATAGTCGAGTCGTAAATAAGAGGAAAAATTGGAGGCAATAAATAGTTGATACCCATTAAGTATTTACAAGACCAACCTAATTAAAGTAGTTTTGAGGATTGGAATGAGGATACAAGAAGATGGATTTAGATTCTATGGATTGAATGAGAGGAGACGTGTTATGATGCTGCTGAGTTATGGATGCAAATCTATGCGGTTACAGTTGATTGAAAATTCGCGAATGAGAATAGGATTAAGAACAAGGATATGTAAGCGGATACGGGAGCCGTTAAGCCATGAAAACAGAGGGAATGCATGGTGAAGTGTGTGAGGATTTTCTAGCCTTGAGGGATGCAGGGAAGAGCTAAAAGTAGTGGAGAAATTTCGCAATGTGGTTTTTAATTTGCGTTGGATTGTTGAAATAAAAATGTAACTCGTGTCATGGAGATTAATCGGAGTGACGACGCCTCGACGGAGTGAGTCCTCTTGCCAAGTGTTAGGGTTGGAGTTATCTTATTTTGCAAGACGATCAAATCAGCGCAATGTCCAGTTTTTGTGGAGCGGGATGAGTAGCACGTGGAGATAATGCCCAAGACGGAAGGTCAAAGGTGAGGTTGAAAGAGAAAAAATAGGAGAGGTGGTGCTGATAGGGCTGAGGCCAAAAGCGATTGATAAGGATGGATGAAGGGCTGGGGTTATTCTCGTGGGATACAAAGGCTGGAGTTATTTTGGATGAAAAGATTGGAGTTTTTGTCTGAGAGAGGGAATGTAAGAGGAACTGGTATGGAGAGTAAATGGCAGCTCTGGTAATTGCAGGTGGATACATACGAAGAAAATGTAAGTTATCCAAGTTAGCAAGTTAGCAAGAGAATTATTGAAGAAGAAGGATTTGAGGATTTTGAATGATTTATTTTATTTAGAGTGATAGACAGACGCTGGTATAACCAATTAACTCCCTATAATTAATTTTCCGAATAAGTTGGATTAAATTGTTGGTGAAGGTGGATTTTTTGGCTTATGCATGAACAGATAATTGCATAATTCAATTAGCGGGAAAAGGTTGAGTTCTTCCGGATGGAAACACTGGCTTCTCAAGGAAGATTTGACAGATGTTTCGCAATGATTAGATGACGTCTAGATTGGAGCATCTGAACGGACTGCAATCCACTCACGAATCGCATCAACACCTTCAATAGCTTCACACATCTTGGACAAGTTGGGATAGTCAGCAGTCAAGTTCTCGCTGAGGACGCTTCTGAATGCACAGTTGATCCAGGAAGCGACTAAAATATCAGCCCAAGATGCGCCTTGAGTTGCTAGATAGACGGGAGCATCGTCCGCGCCCTCTCCCGCTTCAATCTTGGACTCGAGTATCTTTTCAAAGGATTTGAACCTTGCTGGGATTTTCTCCTGGAGCAAGGATTCTAGCATTGTTGCTTTGCGGTCTTGGTCCTTTTCAAAATAGTAGTCGACGTATTCAATGACGAGGTCCATCATGACGTCAACGATTTCGTCACAGCGAGCCATTTCTAGGTCAGTTGACCCGGCGAGGCCGAATTGTCGAGCGAGGTAGCGGCAAATGGGAGCTGAGCCGAATATTTTTTGGTCATCAAAATACAGCAATGGTATTTGACCGAATGGGGTGTCAGGTTTGACCTCTGGCCACTCATCGAAGGCGAGCCGCTCGTCTGTGAAGGGAATCCCTGCAAAGTGGAACAACCAACGAATGGGTTCACCGCGAGCTCGGAGGTCGAAATATTGTAGACGGTATTCTGTCATGTCGAATGCACAAATTTAACGGTTCAACTACGAAAATAGCGTGGATTTTTTTTTAAATTTGCGAAAAGGGATCCAATTTGAAGAAATCCGAAATTAGGGTAAGTGTAGTGAAAAGGATGAGTAGGTTCGGACTGAATTAGAGTGGGAATGTAGAGATAAGGCGGGCAGAAAGTTGTTCGCGGATTTACTCGGGCAACTATTTCCTCTCTTCACAGGCGAATATTGAAAATCCTCTGACTCTTCTCAATATCCGACTGGCTTCTGATGGGCAATTTTAGCTACCACGTACACCGGGACTGGACGGAGAAAGTTTGTTGGAACTAGTTTTAGGCGAAAAAGAATGAGAGAGTGAGTATTTTAGGGTAGAGTTTATTGTTTTTCCAATATGGATCGATTTCATATCGGTTTGATAGCCACGTAGTTCTCAGTAATTGGGCAAGCAGTTTGACTCTAATATTCAGAGGAACCAGGGAAGTTATGTACCTTGAATTGGAGGTGTGGAGGGGCTGGTTACATGCATGCCTTTACCTGGGTAATGTTTCTTATGTGTATTCACCTGTGGGGGTTGGCCTAGTAATTTTAGAATTATTTTCGTCGCCATTTCTGCTTGTCTCTCTTAAAAGGGAAGGAAACTCTTTTACACTTATCTAGAAACTCTACATGCAAGAATGATTTAACTATGAAACATTATTTTATCGGATTCTCCGTGAAGGTACATTCGCGAATTTTGGGCATGCGTGTGTGGTTTGATTTTTTATACGGGTTGGAGTACCACATTTGTTTTGGACGACCACTACATTACGGAACTTACCGTACAGGTATATGTTGGAAAGACGATTCCTGTTGCCATGTATAGGCATACTGCATAGTAATGTGGGAATATTTTGAGTAGTTATTTCGGAGTAGAATAGTTTAGTTGGCTGAAGGTCTAGTCTCTAGATAGAATTATTTATAGTTATAATTCGGCTTAGTTACTCTTGGAAAGGAGTCCCGGAAATTTCCAAGCGTTTCAAAGCCTCACGGTTTAATTTGGCGAATGCAGGTGCTGAAATAATGTGTAATTAAAAGCCAAGGGCTGTACATGGAGCAGAGGATTGTGTAGTTAGGCGGTATATTTAACTAATGATTCAAGGATTAAAGGAATAATGTGAAAACTTGCTAATTTTGCAGTTTTTATGCATTGAAAAACTAGTCGAAGCGTCTGTGAAAGTCTACTTAAACTATAAAAAATGAAATTAGGTGGGGTGGAACGGTGTAAGATTGTGAAATGATGCTGATGATGAAACCAATAATTCAAGGAATCACTGTTATTTTTGCCAGAGTCTTGCTCTCCAGCTCGGATGATCATGTATCTGAGATTCATTCTTGCAGCAGAACTGGCTTGGATTAGACAAAAATTTTACAAGCTGATTGTCATCAAAGTTTGTTCTTGACTAGTTCAAAATGGAAGAGCTATTATACAAAGTCGTAACAAAGTCGGTTATCGGGGGCTTCAATTATATTGTGTACCGTCTGTCTTGTGTATTCGTTGGTCGGCTAAAGCCCATGTTCCTTAGGGCTTACAAGCGGGCCGATGTTCGGGTAAACGTTGACGAGCAACTTGAAAGACCGGGAGATATCAGGGTTCATAATGACAAATTCTACGCCCGGGCGGCAGGTTACAGGAGTTTAGAGGTGGGGGAAGCCTACATGGTGAGGTTTATGGCTACAAAATATTCTTGCGTAAAACCTACCGGAAACTCTTCACGCCTTTCTATAAGTTCCTCAACACTGCTCAGTTTGATATGTTCAATTCGCAAGCTCCTACAAGGAGTTGGGAAGTTGAAAAGAAGCATTATGACATTAGTAAGTTGATTTTGACAAACTAAATATTGGATTAAGCTACCACCTATTATGATTTAACACTGAAATTTAATTAGTGTTTTAAATGCATGTGAACTGACTTCTTTTTTTCCTCCTACAGGTAACGAGCTTTACGAGAAAATGCTGGACAAGAACATGAACTACAGTTGCGGCTAAGGGTAATGTTTCTAACTAGAATTACAGGTTGTACACTGCGTTCGTCACTCTTGGAAAGGAGTCCCGAAAATTCCCAAAGCTTTCGCCACTTCTGCGTGCGTTTAGCGAATGGAAATGCGAGTGTAGTGAAGGCAAGGAAAGGGAAGATTGACGGCAGAGGATTGCGTAGTTAGGCGGTGTATTTAACTAATGATGCAAGGATTTAAGCAATGCAGTTTTTATAAACACAGAGAAAAACCAGTCTAAGAGTGTGTGAGACTTGAAAGTCTTTAGAAGGATACAAAAGCTTTTGCTGGTGATATCTGGCATACACGTGGTTAAACTATGACGTCCTTCCTTACAGGCTTGCTTTACGTCAAATCCAAGGTAGTGACCGAGCTTTTTATCATGTACAGAGGCTACTACTGGGAGCAATCAAGTGATTCCCACCTGGATTTCCCAAGGTAAACCTCTATGCCTACCATGATATAGAGTTTATAGTTCTGGATCAGTGTGCTGTTGCGTTTACTTCCACATGAGCGCAAGCAGGAGGAAGAGGACAGGTGGCTTGCTTGGAAGTTACAGGAACCTTTATAAACTGTGGAGGGTTGTGGGGCAGTTTAAGATGGGAAATGACGCTAGTGATGAAGCCCAGGAAGGGAATCCCTATGTAGTTGGTGTTGCCAAAGTCTTGCTCTTCCAGCTCTCGGGTGATCTTGAATCTGAGAATCATTCTTGCGGCAGATCTGGCTTGGATCAGATACAAATTATTAAAACTCTTTCCGCTACTAGAGTTTCTTATATTGACTAGATTAAAATGGAGGAGTTAATATACAACGCTGTTACTACGGTTATCGGGATTTTTAATTATTTTGTGTACCGTCTGTCTTGTGTATTCGTTGGTCGGCTGAAGCCCATGTTTCTTATGTCGTACAAGCGGGCGGACGTTCGGGTAAACGTTGACGAGAAACTTGAAAGACCGGGAGATATCAGGGTTCATAATGACAAATTCTACGCCAGGACGGTAGCTTACAGGGGTTTGGGAGTTGGTGAAGCCTACATGGACGGTTGGTGGGACTGTACGGACCTAGAGGTTTACGGATACAAAATGTTCATGCGAAAATCCTACCGGAAACTCTTCACGCCTTTCTACAAGTTCCTCAACACTGTGCAGTTTGATATGTTCAATTTGCAAACTGCTCCAAGGAGTTGGGAAGTTGGGAAGAAGCATTATGATATTAGTAAGTGGATTTTGAAATACTTATATACTTTTAATCTTTAACTTGTTGGCTAATTGTGTGAAACTCGCTGTTTAATTGGTAGGATTAGTTTAAATGTTTGGTGAACTTAGGGAAATGGTGGTTTAAATTGAAGTTGGGTACCTTGTCCTTCTTTAGTTTGAAAAATATAAGAAGTACCAGGAAGATGATGGTCACAGAGCCTAGCGGAGATTTTAGGAAGTAAAAGACAGATAGGTGCTTGACCATGGGAAGATTTAAGTATGTTCATGGAGCAGAAGGGAATGCAAGAGCAGAAAACAGAATTTCCAGAGATTACAGGTTTGGACTCGGAAATGTGGGAAATAAGGAGACTGGAGAAAAAGTGGACGTGGAGCTAGGTTGGAGAATAACCAGGTTTTTTTGCCGATTGTGCTGGAATCTGTGCCTAGGGGGCAAGGTTCTTTGGTGGCACGCATAGCTGATGTAGAGCTTAAGAGCAGTGTGGAAAAGTGAGAATTCACAGGCTTGTGAGTTGATAACTTTACTAAGATTTTAATGGCAAATGGATAACGACTCTAGCGGGAAAAACAAATAGAAGCTGTCTCAAACTTAATGGCTTTAAATGATCAGTTAGCTTAGCTTAATTGTCTATTTCCAAGGAAAAATATATTGAATGAAGAAGAGCGTGTGAGGTTGTAGTATGATTTGTTTTGGAAATGAAGGCAGAAATTCCCATAATTTGAATGTGGCATTGAAAACAAAATTGCGTTTTTTCAACAACCGTTTTTGCGCAACGCTAAAACTAGAAGAAACTAGAGGAGAAGGTGGTTTAATGCTGCATGGTCAAATGATGTAAATTGTTTTTAAACACCAGGTATCAGAGGTGAAGCAGGAAAAAGGCTAGATTTTAATGTTGACGCTGAACGCCGAACGCTTGCAGGATATTTAATTATAAAAACTGAAACATCTTTAGCATTGGAAACCGGGCAGTCAATGGTTTTTTCTAACAAAAGTCTTTTTCTCTTCCCACAGGTAACGAGCTTTACGAGAAGATGCTGGACAAGAATATGAACTACAGTTGCGGCTACTGGAAGAATGCCAAGAATTTGGACGAAGCTCAGATAAACAAGATGGAGCTGATTGCTAGTAAACTTCAATTAAAGCCAGGAATGAGAGTTCTGGATATTGGCTGCGGCTGGGGCTCCCTCTGTAAATATCTGTCTGAGAAATACGGAGTGAAGATGGTGGGCTGCACAATTTCTGTAGAGCAAGGGAAGTTGGCGGAGGAGCGATGCGCTGGACTTCCGGTTGAGATCCGTGTCGTTGACTACAGAGACTTGAATGAGAAGTTTGATCGGATCGTTAGCGTTGGCATGTTCGAACATGTTGGACACAAGAATTACAGAACTTATTTTGAGACTGCGCACAAGTGCCTTAAGGACGATGGGATATTTTTGCTCCATACCATCGCCGTTAACAAACCAGATGTTCCTAAAATCGAGCCATTTTTCAATACGTATATTTTCCCTAACGGGTATCTGCCGGATATGAAGCAAGTTGCGGCGGGGATTGATGGGCTGTTCATTATGGAGGATTGGCAAAATATTGGGTTTCACTACTCCAAGACGCTTCAAGCGTGGTCAAAGAATTTCAAGGAACATTGGCCGGAATTGAAGAAGAACTTTAGTCAACCCGAACGCTTTTATCGAATGTGGACTTTCTATCTTTCTATGTGTGTGGCAGCTTTCCAGGCACGAGCGTTTCAAACTTGGCAGGTTGTGCTTACCAAGGACGGTATTACTGGAGGATACGACTCTCCTCGTTAATTGATTGTTGGGTAACCGAGTTCAAAGCCTTTGTGAAGGCCTGTAGGGCCCATGAAGTGGTCAAGGAAGATGGGTTGGTAGGTTATTTAGGGAAGAAACTAATGAATTGTTCTTTTTGAATGCGATTGTATTCCATTAGCTGCTAGAGGGGAAATAGTTAACGTTACTTAAAACTATAATAGCGAAAACGTCCGGTGTATAAGTTTTCTATACATTTTTCTGGTAGCTAAAGTTATGCAGTCGTGCTGTTCTAGTAGCTTGATTGTAAATGTGCCGGACTTACTAGCCGTATTGTTCTTGAAAAGTTGTATATATATATATATATATTATTTGTGCGTTCTGACTTTCTGAATCATAAATTTGATTATGTTATTGCATTTGTAATTGCTAGTACAAGTGTGAATATTTTTTGATGACGCTATACATAACGGAAAAAATGATTTCTACGTTCACACGAAACTAACTCTGCAATGTTACTTTATGTTTTAATTACCTAAAACCTAATTTAACAAAGGTATGGTGCATCATTTCGTCTTAATGCATGCAATTTTCGATACATATGCTACAGGTGGTCGGTGGGTTGGGCGAGTTTGAAGAATGTAAAACATGTAAACGCGAATAAATAATCATCACTTCCAGAAATACATGAAGTGATTACGAATTACGAATTAAAAACTTTCATATATTATTTAGAGCTGGTTAAATTTTGATTTTTCCGGCGTATTCTACTTCATATTAAAATTTGAAACATTTATGTATAAAATTACCTTGAATCGAGCCCGGGCAAAATATTAATTACTTGAAGAAACCAAGTTCCATATATAGTTTTGTTAATTTGAAACAATTTAGTTTAGTATTCTATTCCTACGATCCCATAAAAATGGCTATTTATACAATTAAAAGAAAGTGCGTTTTTGGTCGTGGGAATTAAAAGTTTAATTTTATTCAACGATATTTGATTTCGCTAACGCCAGCTGTAGTAATAGAACCGTACTCTAAAGCTTTGGATGTTAACTAAACTCTATGACTCAAATGCGCTCAATGGGAAGATTTTCTTTGTTTGGTTATTTTATGGCTTCCACGCATGCGCAATGCGGACTCGTGCATCGATTCCGGGGGCATGACTGTCTTTTTTATGGGCAGTGTGGGACGAAACGTCGCAGAAGCAGGAAGTCTGGAAGGGAGAACTGTGGTGTACAGTGTTACGGAATTAGCAATGTAAAAAAGTGTAATTTTGAATAGTTTTGAAGGAAACAGATTAATTAAGTTTGTGTGACGGAGATTTTGTTAAGTCAAGTTAACGTAAAAGGACAGGAAGGATTAATTTGAAGTTTAATTAGTTGTAAATTACGGTTAATCTGCCAAGGAGTCAAAATGGAATCTGGCGAGGGTGGAAGAGCTAGTTGGCTGGAATTATCGATTCAACCTGTAATCTGGTCTACGAAATTACTTATCGTTGCGGGTGGTGCAGCATGGAACCGATCCTTGTATTGCACGAAGAGTTGCGGGCGTCATCATGCTTGCAAGAAAGCATTGATATCGTGGAATGATGGATTGCACTTCCGATGTGGACCTTGTTCCACGGAGATGGAAATCAAGAGAGCGGATTGTGACCACCGATTTGTCGTCATCTGCAATGACTTGGAAAAGGAGATTATTAATCCTCTGGAAGATCTGGAGAATCTTGCGCCAGAGAAGATACGGGAACTTATGGAAAGATTGAAAGTGGATGAATGCCCCGAAGTTGTCGACGTCACCATGGACTGTGGACACGTAATCAAAGGTAAGAATTCATGTGTTTGCATATAGAGTACATAGGAGGAGGAGAGTAGTTGGAGTAATAATTACAGGAGTCGTATGGAATGTAAAATGGTGGTCCAGCTCCAGCCGATTACGGTAATCGATGTGACCGGTAATAGAATGTCGTGGAAGTAATGCAATGCTGAGTAGATTCTTCTGTTATGTACTTACTGAAGGCTTGAGTTTAATGAATCCATTGATTTAAGATGATGTGTGTATTATATGGGTAATACTTTCATAAGTCTCCCCAACATGCTTCTTTCATAAGTCACCAACTAGAAGTCGGGTGACACCTCGTTTTCCTGTCAGCAGTTAGTATTCCAAGTGTTTCAAACCTAACCCCCGCCCAAAACCTTAAGGTTGTCTATCGTAACCTAACCTTCACTCGCTCAATGAGGCCCTCGTCCTTAGGTCATCGGTCCGCGAAATGCTTGGCCAATGGAAATACAGAATTAGAAACACAGCGGCTGGAGCCTACGCTTTGCTCGGCCCGGCGGCGATGTGTTCCCAATTATGTATTTCCATTGACCGGGCATTTAGCCGAACCTCCTGACCTAAGTCCTCTGGCCTCATTTCTCTTCACTCTGGTCAGGTTGCGACAGCCAACCTTAACGTTTTTGGCTCACCACCCCGAATAGACTATGGAGTAGGAACTCAGTAGTGTCACCCGACTAGCCATTAAATGCATGCAATCATCCGTTTCCAAGGCAACCTACACCATCTATAATAAACGCTGGGGAGACTTATGAAAGTATTTCCATTATATGATTACAGCTGTTCCATGTTTGAGAGCAAGTGAGCTGGAGAAGGAACTGTGTGTTGAGAAGGTTACAGTCGAGTTACCTTGCCATCATACAAAAGGTGAGTGCTTTACCGATGCGGAGATTGTGTCATCCGAAGTATTAGTATTTGGTACAGGTTACTGTAGTTAAAGTGCCAGTAATTTGAACTTTTGAATATTTCAGAAATGGATTGCTTCGAGAGGTCAGAAAGCCAGTTGCAGAAGGTACGATGTGTGGAGAAGGTCTGGGTTGCTTTACCTTGTGGTCACGAAAAAGGTGAGTGCTTTACCGATGCGGAGATAGATTCATCCGAAGTAATTGGTACAGTTTACGTAGTTGAAGTACCAGCATTTTGAACTTTTGAACATTTCAGAAATGGATTGCTCTGAAAGCCAGCAGCAGAAGGTACGATGCATGGAGAGGGTCTCGGTTGCTTTACCTTGTGGTCATGAAATAGGTGAGTTGATCTGTTAATAATGGGGAATTAGTTAAGCGATGATGAATATGACTTGGGTTTGTGATGCTGATGAGCTTGAATTATTTCAGATATGAATTGCATCGAGAGATCAGGATTTGATTCAGCAACGTTCCGATGCGATGTGAAGGTAACCGAAGTGTTGAGTTGCAAACATGAGCGGTCCAAGATATGCTACCAGATATTAACGAAGCAAGGTACGAGGATGCATAGTGTGTACATACGGCAATTTTGGGTTCAGCATGAGTTGCGACGGATAGTGTTCAACAAGCTTGTTGTTTGCATTTACAGAATGTGAGGAGTTGGTGAAGGTTAAGTTCCCGTGTGGCCACGAGACTCGTGTGAAGTGCGGTATGGAAGAAACAGTTAAATGTAGTCGAGTCATCGTTCTTGAGCGGGACCGATGCATACATCCGGTAAGTATTAATTGCGAGAGTTGAAATGATTTACTGATACAATACGGTAGATTGAAAAGCTGTTTCTTGGGTACTGGAATAGTTGAAGGAGAAACTGTGGGATTCATGTGTGGATATAATCGGTGTTTTGGTATGTGGTTCACAGAAAGAGTTCAAATGTGAAGGAGTTGCGATTGATCTTGAAGAATTAGTGTGTCCGAATAAGTGCGAGGAGGTTCTGCCGTGTTCTCATAAATGTGAGAAAGATTGTCGACATGCGGAAGGTCACGATTGTGGAAGGAAATGCGAGAAAGTTTGCCGGAACCAGCATCCATGTCCTTCGATGCATCCTTGCGGGACCCGTTGTCCACCTTGCGAACTTCCTGTCTATGAGAAGCGCGCATGTGGCCACAATTTGAAGGTTCTTTGTGAAGAAGATGAGGAGGGAAACCGGGCGAGGATGTTGAACTCACCGTGCAAAGAGACGTGCCCAAAACCTCTGTTTTGCGGTCATCATTGTGATACGTTTTGTCATCAACACGAGTATAGGTTATTGCCGGGAATGAAATTAATATCCAGGTGGTACTGCCCACCTTGCTCTAAAGAACAGCACGGGCTTTCGCTAGATTGTGGACATCGATGCCAGCACCCCTGTCGAGACCATTGGAGCAGCAGGGGACAATATGATTGCCCACCTTGCGTTGTAAGTGTATTTAAGGAGGAGAGAATGTGGAGTTTTAGTTGCTACTTGTATTCGTTGTGGTAGGTTAAGGATTTTGGATGGTTTTTTATAGATTGCCAGCGGTGTGAAGATTTGTCCACTCGGACATAAGAAGACCTTCACCTGTGACGAGATGGATAAGCATAAGTTCTGTAGGGAAGAGAGGATTCTGTACCAGAATTTGGAATGCGGCCACGTGAACGAAGTAGTGGCATCTTGTGGTCGGAGATATTCGAATCTTGGAGAGAAGCCGGTAGTCTATGCAGGAGAATCCAAGATGGTCGGGATGGATATACTTTTCGATGCTGTTTGCTCCAAGAAATGTGGGACACGGCTTGCAGGCTGTGGGCATACTTGTGAAGAATTTTGCAAGTATTGCTACAATCAGGTGATGCATCCAAGATGTGTTCAGCAGTGCGAGAAGCGGCTGCTGTGTGGTCACAAGTAAGTGTGTTGTAAAGCGGTGACGTTGGTGTGGCATTGGTTTGATGTATGGAGGACTTGGTTAAGTATTGGAATTTTCTTGTGTTAGGTGCCCTGTACCGTGTGACATCATGTGTCAGCCTTGTGCTCTTCCTTGCCCGAGAAAATGTGCCCACGGCCCGTGTCTTAAATCGTGCTCAGAGCCGTGCAGTCCGTGCCAGGTATGTCGACTTTCTGGGGGGATTGTAGACGTAAGGTTACAATGCAGTCATGTAATATTTCATTGATGGTATTTATAATTTTAGTTACCGTGCCTCCGGGGATGTGTTCATCGACAATGTAGCAAGCTGTGCCATGAAATTTGTGATGTTGAACCGTGCATGGAAGCGTGCTCCAAGGTTCTGGCTTGCGGACATCCTTGCATTGGCTTCTGCGGGGAAGATTGTCCGAAGCTGTGTGCAGTTTGTCATGTGAGAGACATTTACGAACTCAATCGGCAGTGGATCCCTGAAGAAGATGTGGTGAAGAATAGGTATTTTGTGGGATTTTTGTGCAGAGAATCTATCTTTCTGGAACATAGTATATATATTTCTAGAATCTGTGCTTCTAGAATCTATGCTTCTAGAATCTATGCTTCTAGAATCCATGCTTCGAGAATCTATGCTTCTAGAATGCAGGCCTTCAAAGAGAAAGTTGCAAGTAAGTTGTAAATGAATGGTTGCAGATTCGTCGTACTCCCGGATTGCGGCCACATTATTTTGGCGACCGTAATGGACTCTGCGATGGATCCTTCCAAACCCGTCATCTTAGAACCGTGGAACACGGCAGAATTGAAAAAGTGTCCCTACCGCGAATGCAGTTCTGTCATTTGGAACCATCCTCGTTATCCTGCCGAGTTGCAAAGAGTGGGAAAATTGTATGAGAGGAAAACATCGGAAGTAAATATAGATATGGATGCGTTTTGTCGTGTCGCAGATTTGTTGTCGCCCAAGGTTGGGTACGACCATAAGCTACATACTCGGTTTGATGAGTTCAAAGCCTACATTGAGAGCTTAATGTTCAAGGCGGGGGGGAGAGTAGTTATGCCGGAATTGTTAAGAGTAAGTGTTTTTGCGGATTAGCGTTTTAAATGATTCAATATATTTAAATATTATTGGGTTACGTGAAAGTTAATTAATAATTTAATATGGAATTTACAGGCTACGCCCCACCACCTAGCCAGTATTGAGACGCTGGCACGCGCTTACTCTGTGCTCGTGTACCTTGCGTGTTCGTTGGATAAGGCGGGGTTGGTGAGGAGAGCGGTGGACAAGTTTATGAGATTGGGGGTCGCCTTTGCATCGACTTTGAAATCATTCAAACTGCCATTCCACCCTCAGGAAATTGAGGATATAAAACTGGAGATGAAGAAAATCATTGATCGTAATATCTACTGCCAAGTTTACACACTGGAAATTGATAATGTCCTTGTGGCTTGGTTGAGGTACGCGAGAAAAACTGAGGAAGACAGAATGGAGAAGAAGGTAATTGCAGCGGAGAAAATTCTATTTGGATCGATGAAGTACGCCAAGGTTCACGAGCCTGTAGTACTCAAGGGTGTCACGGTGAGCTTGGTTTATATATCTTATGATTATCTCAGAGATTTAAAATAATAGAATTTGCGTTGTGTGGAAATGGGCTAATTGAGTATTATGGAATTACATGTGGGTTATAGTTGGTTGGAAAGTGTGTTGACACAGAATGCGCTTTCGTAACAAGGACGAATGCTAGAAAGATGATGGGAATTCTGGACGAGGATGCTCCAGGTACGGCTTGAACTGTGTCGTGTGCGTGTAGGAGTGCTGGCTGCTAAAGCTTGAAGTTTTGTAAAGATACATGCTCAATTGAGTATCTTCATCGCAATGAATTTTAGTTATGAATTTTAAAGGAAGGATGCATGGTTTTGCGTCGAGGAATGGTTGAAATTTGAGTGTATTGAGGAATTATTCGTGTATGTTCGATGAATTTTGAATTGAAAGTTTAGTTATGAATTTAATTATGTACATTCAATGAATTTTGAATTGAAAGTATAGTTGTGAACTTAATTATGTACATTCGATGAATTTTGAATTGAAACTGTAGTTATGAGTCTAATTATGTACATTCAATGAATTTTGAATTGAAAGGGCAGTTTGTAATATAGGTTAAGGAATAGATTAATTTTGAAGAAAGTCGAACTAGGAATTCAATTGTGTGTATGCATTCGATGAATTGGAAATTGAACGTCTGATTGTAGATTAGTTTCCAGGTAGCTGCAAGTTTGGTTTGGTTTCGAAAATCTGTACTGACGGTGACGAACTTTTGAGACGTGTAAGCTAGGATTTATATGGTTTTGAGAATTTGTTTTGTATTGTTACGAATAGTACAATAGAACAGCACATGATATGCATCAAGTTAGTAGATAACTATAAGGATTGATAAGTGCAGAGGTAAAGCTCTTCATGTACCTTGATACATTTTGTTACAGCTTTGAGCTTACCTACTAAGGGATAACCCACTGTTTGAACTGATTAAGTTTCCGATAGGTTACTGTATTTTGATAGAGTCTAGAAACGTTGAAATATAATTTAGGAACTAATTGATTACTTTAAGGATTCGTTAAGATTGCGTAGTGTTAATGTATTAGATTTGCATTATAAATCAATTTTGAGCGGATTAAACGAATATGTACGCTGTTAAATGGGTTGAAGCTCTAATTCTGTACAACTAGTTGAGGTATTTTGATAATTAGTTATACATGTAGGGAGGTAAGAGGAGTTTGGATTCGTGAAGTGTTTGTATCCGCATAGAAAAGCGTAGCAATGTTATTATCAGTCAGTGGTTTTCTTCGCAGGCTTGTTAGTTTACCATATGGCATCCTTGCTACCGTTGTCCCGTCTCCCCTGCCAACAGAGTGTAGAGATTTTGACATGGATTGCTATAGGAAGTGAGATAAGGAGTATTTGTTTTTGTTGTTATTTACGTTGAGGTACAGGTGTAGAGGATTTGGATTACGTGCGGATGATGCGGTTAGTTTGAAATATTGTACTTGGATGTGTTTTTTGCCGTGTTAGGGTAAGAGATCTTGTCTAGGTTTTTGTATGTACCGCGGGGAAGAAAATTTGGAAAAATCACAGAAGAAACGAGCTTCGCAGCTTTCAAGATGAGGAATACTGGGCTATGGTTTTTAAGAGTGACAATTCTAATTGTGATTAGTTGTTCCGTTGTTGTGGATGGGCGGAGGGGAGTGAAAAAGCCGAAGAAAGGTACGAGAGCTCTGCCGCTGCCTGCTAACAACAACGAAGAAGCTATCGCCGTTAATTATGACCCAGAGTCTACGGATGACGTTGATGAGGGTAAATAAGTTATTTGAAGTTAAATGAATACCAAGCATTTTAATAAGGGTTTGTAGCCCATAACTTCCGTAAACGAGGAATGAGCTAACATCTTTCGTACATGGTACAGTGATGTTTGGAGCGATGATGGGATTAAGGAGGGTTGAAGCTTAGTTTTTGTAAGAGGATTTGCAATTATTTTAGAGACTGCGGCCGTACTGGAAACCAAGGACTGTATGAATATCAGTGTAGAGGAGTTTGGACCAATATGCCCCGAGAGGGGGAGTAAGTTGTCGGTTGTATTATATTTATATGAAAATTATGAAATGTTGATTGGAAAGTATGAAATTTATATAAACTATATATGTGATTTATGAGATTACAGGAAAGTTTCTGATGTACAAATCTTATAGCGATTTCTACGAATATCCTCCTTGGACTTACGATGGATTGTACGGTAACCAGAGGCTTTGGGAGTATACCGATAGTATTTTGATAAGATTCAAGGAAGGATGAGTTGATGGGAGTTTTTCATGTGGTTTTAGGTCCGGACACGTGGCATCATGTGGAAGCTAAAGTTTTCAATACGGCTTACATCGGTGCTCACAAGTCGCTGTTGTCGAAATTCGCTCGTAAGTCTGTTGATTTAATTGTAGGGCAGTAATAGGAGGATGTGGATTTGTTCACTTTTGACTTTCTAGGAGGAGGGCGGGTCTGATTGCTGGATTTGAATTAATTGAATAATAAATTAAAAGTACGTGCGCGTTGATCATAATTTGCAGAAAATAGTTCACGGCCGTCATCATTGGCGGAAAGTGATGACCCAGATATGCCTTACTACGGGACGGTGCCATCGTTTATGAGGTTCGGAGGGCACTTGATTGACACTTACTGCGACAGGAGTTTTCAGTCTCCGATAAATATTGATACGAAAAAGGCGAAAGAGCGGGATTCGTTGACGGAATTTGAGTTTCTGAATATGAAGGATTTAGTGCGAGCTAAAATGTATTTTCCAGAGGATGGGACTAGTTTACGTAAGGGTTTTAAAATTATTTATTAATTGAATTGAAATTCAGTTATGGAATTACTGCTGAGAGTGTTGGGATGAGGGAGTAATAATTAATACGCCCGTTGCAGTAACTGTGCGAATACCTAATGTTTGGGGTACTTCGGGAGCACCTTGTATTTCCAAGGGAAGTATAGTGGGTCCTGACCTATGCCTTGATCGGTTCTACATCCGCTATGGGAGTGATGGATTGGAAGGGTCGGAGCATCTCATTAATAACCAAAGGTAATGATGAGCTTGAAGGATGGCAGGCAGGTGGGGTTCTGATAGCGATAAGTGATGGAGTGATTATGGCGTGGCGGGTATCGGTAGCTAATTGTAGTAACGGCTGAATTAACAGTTACCCGATGGAGCTTCAGTTTATGTTCACGTTGCAATCTGGTGGAAGATCATTGGATGAATTCTATTATCATCGTCTCAACGAGTATGCTCAAAATGAGGGGGATAATGATCATAAAATGAAGGGGAAATTTGTTAGAGCTCTGGCGGTATTTGTTGAAATAAGTGTAAGAAGCGTAAGGATGATTGGGTTTGGAATCTCGTTGGGAAGCTATGCCAGAGTTGATTGATTTACACTGTTTTTTAGGAGACTGAGGAATCGAACCCTGGACTCAAAATGTTGGCGACAATGGCGAAACATTTCTGGAACTCGGTGAACGTGAAGGAGTACAGAAGCTTTGTGACGGGTGGGAAAGTTTTGAATATTAGTAGCCTCTTTCCGTCGTCAGCTTATTATGCGTACACTGGATCGCTCACTTTTCCTCCATGTTTTCCGCAGCTGGATTGGGCTGTGTTTGAAACGCCGTTGGTGATAAGTAGGAGTGATGTAAGTTGGAGTTATTTTAGGGGCAACGATTTGGAAAACGGGTTTTCGCCAGGATAGAAGAGACAAAGGATTTTGTGTACGTTACTTTGATAATACGATTTGATTGAATTTTGAATGGGGCTTGCAGTTTGATTCGTTTCTGTTCATCCCAAGTGAATTTGAAGAAAGCGGGTTCGTTGCTGGGAATTTTCGGCATATCGATACGATATATTTTTCGTTGGAAGATCCGAAAGTAACAAAGGACGAGAGTTTTCGGAAAGAAGTCCAGGCTGCTGGCATGAATCGAGAAGTTTTTAAAAGTTTAGCAGCTCAGGACAGAAGCAAAGAATCACAGTACGATTACTATGAAGATGAAGAAAGCGGAGGCGGGGGATTAGGATGCTGGAGGTTTGGCTATGTTTTACTAGCTTATTTTGTACTGAATTTAATAATAGTTTAAATTCGAGGAAAATAATAATAAGTTTTCTGTAGTGTTTGCCACCTGTTATTTTGATTTCTGTTTCAGTTTGGTAATGATAACTTTTAAATGTTAAATTATAGAAAAGTTTGGCGAAGAAAAGACTGTAGTTTCAGTTAGTACAGGTAGACAGTGGTAAGGAATAATTGCATAATGCCGACTCCAAGTTGATTGTTAGTAACGTTGAGCTTGAGAAATGATCATAGAATCATATAAGAGAGGTGGTAATAATGGTATGTGTAGGTTATGATTTTTGGTAGCTGTGAGGAATAAAGTGTCATTTATTTAAAGTGTTTGGCCGGTGCAGACCTTGATAATGACTGTAACATAATTATAGTTTAATGCGTGTTTGTCATTCACACACGAACTGAATAGAATAGAAGTGTGTAATCTAGATGTGTGGAGGTGGATGTAAATGAAACGGAAATGGACAGTTTTCTCGCACTAATCAGTGGAATTTTTTAATAATTGGCATTTGGCAAGTTTCGGAAAGCCATTGTTGTCCAGAGTGTGTAGTTTGGACTAGTCTTTAAATAGGTTTATAAATGAGAGGAGTTGTGGTTTGAAGAAGCAGTGTGTTGGTAGAATTTGGTAGAATTTGATACATTTTGATACATTGAAATATGGCGGTGATTGCTGAAATTCTGGTCGTCGTGCTATCGGTAAGCTGGATATTTTTCCTAGTAAATTAATATATATAGGAGTGTAAGTCCTGCTTTAGGGTGATAGAATGCTTGGTACTATAGGAAGTTAAATAACTTTTGAATGCCTCTGCTTGTTTCTTTAAAGGTCCTTGTTATCGGATCTCATGAGCAGGAGCGTAACTATGGATACAAATCAGAGTCGCGTGGGGGTGGCATGGGGGCGGGATCTGGCTCTAAAATGCCCGGGGGTGGAGAATTCAAGGTGCCGGGGGATTTAACACTCCCTGGAAGCTTTCAGATAAGTGGGGCTAATATGAAGGGGGTTAACTTCCCTACAGCTATAGATGATATGAACTATATTGATCCTCGAATGATTGATAACTTTAAGGTAAGTTTTTGATTTGGATGATGCTTTATGAACTCATTGATTAATTCACGTCAAGCTTTGATTTTTTGAAATACTGTATTGAATGCATTTATTTGCGTAAATTAGATGGTAGAGAGAGCAAGTGAAATTTGTATATAGTGTAGGTATGAATATTTGAATTGCAGTTTGGAAGTGGACGTAAATACGAGAAGAACGGAGAGGAATCTTGCCTACATTTTGGAAGACGGATGTTGGCCCAGGGATTACCCGCTTTTAATGACTGTATGAAGGATATGAGTCAAACGATCGGGAGTATTAGGAAGAATTTAAGAGAAGCGTTGCCGGTAAGATATGATGCTATTATGTAAATGACGTTTTAGTGTGTGCATTGTTAGAAGGAAGAGACTGTAAATTATTTAAATTGCTTCTTTGGTTACAGTGTATTGTAAAATGTATGGGAATCAAACTAAAGCTGGTAAGTTGTGCTCAAGGGAAGAAAATCCCTTGGAGGACAGATACGCATACGATTCCGTTAAGTTTGGTGTTAAAACGTTTGATTTGAAATTGTTTGCTTGGTTTTGATAGCTCAAGGAAGATGGGACTTTTAATTATGAATATACGCAAAATTTGTTGAAGGAGCAAGTTCCAAAACGGTTTTTGGAATTTATCATGTCCATTTGGGAAGAGTGCAAGCCTATGGGTAAGTATGCAACTGACATGAGTTGAGTGAGAGCTGAAGCTGAAGAGCTTTTAGAGAATTGGAAGCTGCACTGTGGGGTTTGGTCATGTACCGGACACTAGATGGCGCTGCTGAATGATATTTGAAATTTCTGTTACAAACTTTTGTGCAGCCAAGAAAATTATCCCTGGCGATGTGACCTGCAAAACCTATAGACCTGTAATACATTGTGCAGTCAACTCTGCTTTCAAGGTGGCGGGAGAGGCGATGAAGGTATTTAATTTAAATTATCAAGGGAATAGTCTACAAGGAATAAATAATGAGGGGGTGTGTAGGAATATAACTAGGATTTATTAATTAATTTTACATTGTCTTCCTGGCATTATAGCTTTGCCCAGACATTCCTGACGTATTCAAGAAGACGGCCAAGTCTTTTATAAAATCCAAAAAGCAGAGGGAAGAACTGGATAAAACCATTTCTGTAGATGAGGACTGATGATGGAGTTGAAGGGCTGCTAATATGATTTATATAAGCCGATAGCTCAATATGTTTTCAAATAACTCTGTGATAACTGTAGTTATTTGAGTGCTATTAAATGAGGGGAAATTATTGGAGAAGTTAGATTTATTATTCACATATCCATAACTACGTTTTAAAGTAATTAAAATTGAATTAAAATCTTAATTATTCAAAAGATAATGTGAAAAAGCATGGTTTTGAATAACTTTCAGCAGGAGACCATCAAAGATGTCTGTTTAAATTGACTATAAATTGACAAGACTAGGCGCATTAGGCTTGAATGCTGATTGCTTAGAAGCATTTTCGGTGGACGATGGAAGGTCCGGATTCGTCGTATTCTTGCTTGGAGATCCACATCTGTTGGAAGGTGGACAAGGAAGCCAAGATGGATCCTCCGATCCAGACGGAGTATTTGCGCTCAGGTGGAGCAATGATCTTGATTTTCATTGTGGACGGAGCCAAGGCTGTGATTTCCTTTTGCATTCTGTCAGCGATTCCGTCGTACATGGTAGTACCTCCAGACATGACGATGTTGGCGTACAAGTCCTAGGAGAGAATAATGGTAACGTTAATTAATTAATTTAAGGGTTGAGGGAGTTGATTGATATCGAAAATAATTTGAAATAAGATTTGGGCGATAACTTACCTTACGGATATCAACATCGCACTTCATGATGGAATTGTAGGTAGTTTCGTGGATACCGGAATTTTCCATTCCCAAGAAGGAAGGTTGGAAGAGGGCCTCAGGGCATCGGAAACGTTCGTTGCCAATGGTGATGACTTGACCGTCGGGGAGTTCATAGGATTTCTCCAATGAGGAGGAGGAAGCGGCAGTGGCCATTTCTTGCTCAAAGTCAAGAGCAACATAGCACAATTTTTCCTTGATATCTCGGACAATTTCTCGCTCAGCTGTGGTTGTGAAGGAGTAGCCGCGCTCCGTCAGAAGCTTCATGAGGTAGTCGGTCAAATCTCGGCCGGCCAGGTCAAGACGGAGAATGGCGTGGGGGAGGGCGTAACCTGCAATTGAAAGCCATAAGTGTTTATGGACTGACACTACCCGATACCACAGTTTGTAGCTGTGGGAATTAAAGCGAGTGGATGCACCGGAAGGCCAAAGTGGCGGAGTTATAAATTTGTCTAAACGTATAGAAAGGAGCTAGCGCGACCTAGTTTGTTAAGGACTTACCTTCATAAATAGGTACGGTGTGGGAGACACCGTCCCCAGAGTCCATGACGATACCGGTAGTACGACCGGAAGCGTAGAGGGATAGTACGGCTTGGATGGCGACGTACATGGCGGGAGTATTGAAGGTTTCGAACATAATCTGTGTCATCTTCTCCCGGTTAGCCTTGGGGTTGAGGGGAGCTTCGGTGAGGAGGACGGGGTGTTCCTCGGGCGCAACTCGCAGCTCATTGTAGAAGGTATGATGCCAGATTTTCTCCATGTCGTCCCAGTTGGTGACGATACCGTGCTCAATGGGGTACTTGAGCGTCAAGATACCACGCTTGCTTTGAGCTTCGTCACCGACGTATGAGTCCTTTTGTCCCATACCGACCATGACACCCTGGTGGAGAAGCAAATGTACATTTAATCATTGGAAACATGGAAAAACGGCTGGTTTATGCGGCTATATGCCGGCAAAGGAGCCGAAAATGGGTGAAAGGTTAGGTGGAGAAAGCTGACTTGGGGACTTTGACTTTTGGTACTTTCTCCGGGGTTTTGTTAAAATTAGTAAAGAAAAGAGAAAAGAGAGAGCGTTTAAAAAATACTATTAACTTACGTGATGACGTGGCCGACCCACAATAGATGGGAATACTGCACGGGGTGCATCATCTCCCGCGAAACCGGCTTTGCACATCCCGGATCCGTTGTCGACGACAAGCGCCATCATTTCTTCGTCACACATTTTGACTGAGTTTAATTTTTAGAAAGTTTAGGGAAAGAATGTAATTAGTAAACTAATTTTTATGGGGCGGAGAAATGAGAATTAGCCAAAGTGGAGCGACACTACCACTTTAGAAATGAAATGACAAAGAGACTGACAACTTGACACTTAAATACTCTCGTCGCCACAGCCCCTCTACTTCACAGTTGATAATAACTTATCGTCATGTTGTATCCTGTCTACTACCCTCTAGTCAGTACTTCCTGGATATATACTTCCTCCTTCTTGTGTATTTTAATCAGTGATTTAAATGAGGAGTTTTGTTAAACTCGGCGTTGCCCAAATATGGGCATTTGAAAATCAAATTGCCACATGGGCCTTGCTATATGATTCATGTAGTTAATGGAAATTATATTTCAACTTGTTACTCATATAATAATCATGAATCATTATGTTGTTTGAGTTGTTGGTCTAGTGTAGGATTGGAGCAAGTTTGAATGCTATATATATACATGTTAGATGAAAATGTGAAGAAATATTTGGTTTAATACTAGCTAATTCTTAATTATATGTATCGGTGTAGGTAGCGAGTTATTTTGAGCCAGCTAGGAATAAGTTAATAAAAAGTGAATTTAGTTGGCATATAGTTGAAGTTTTTGAGTGATGGACATGGAAAACTAGATTGCAATATTTTTAAGAACAAAGTATGGGAATCATTGCATATTTTAAAATTTCTGAGCAAGTCTGCTTATTGATGCGCCGGAAGTATTGATGGGAGGAAGGGCCTTTTTGGTACTGTTGTATTCAATAAGGAGCTAAGATTGTGAAGATGTTGAGACAGAATTAGCTATAGCCAGTTGAGGTAGTGGATGAATACATTTAAGAGTAAGGGAAACTCTTGAAGGCGATCCGGGGGGATTTTAATTGATAGTAGATAATAGTGGAGAGTAGAAAATTATTAGAAAAAAAAGCTGATGCGGAAACCCTGAAGCTGGTTGCGATGCTAAATGTAAAAGGAATATTAGAAAGGAAGTGTGTCACGTATTGGTTATCCTGAAATTGTTAACAGTTTTTACTAACTACTATAATAAGCGTAATAATGCTCTTGTAATATATATGCAAGAGGTCTTGGTTTATCAGTATTAATCCAAGCATGAGTCAGTTGTGTATCCTGCGGATTTGTGGTTATTGGTTATCCGTGGTCTAGTTCTATAGACTCTAGACGTTTGCATACACTACTGTACTATATTATGGTTCTAATGAGTCGTATATTTGAGAGCTAGAGAATTTGCTAGGACTAGGAGAAGTATATATATATAGGATTTAATTAAGAAAATATACAGCTTCCGCTGCCCAGATTAGGCCGAGTTGCTCTGAAATCAGAGAAGGAGTTGCGTAAGGACAAGGAGAAGGAGTACAGAGATAGGAGATATGGGAAGTAGGAAATGAAAACCGCAAGTTTCTCAGTGAATCTTGTCTTGAGTGACATCTACCGCTTTAGAAGCGACCCCGCCCGAAACGCTGTTTCATCTAAAGTAAGTATCCTTTAGCTGGCTAAGAGGAAAGTTAATGGAGAAGCTAGTTGAATCCAAGCTTTTCGGAAACATTTGCCTAACTTCTGCTGGGAGACTCTTGGATGGTATCTTGTTTCTTTCGCGGATTGGCAAGAGATGGGAAGGCTAGCTGAAAGTGTTGAAAAAAGTGTTGGCTTTTGGAATTATCAAGTGTGAGTCTTGAGTTTGAGGAAGGCGGTTTGCGGAAATGATGGAGAGTGAAATCTGTTGGGAGGATGAAGGAGTGAGTAATTATAGTTTGGAGTTATGGGAAGATGAAGAAGCTTTGAGCTATGAATATGATGAACGACGGGTTGGAAGTGGAACTGATGGAGGGTTGGATGGGAAGTTATGCTGTTCTTAAATATTTGAAGATATAGCAGGTTAAGGAGTATTTTAATTGTAATTTGTTAATTATTGGGCCAGGTGATGGTTGAAAAGGGATTTGAAGAAGTGGATTTGTGACATGTGACTGCGTGCATCCTTTGGACTTGTATACTTGTATAGAGGGGGCGGATTGAAAGAGATGTGTTTGTAAAAAGTACTAGAAGGTTTTTTAGGTGTTGATGTGATTTCGGTTGATAGTTTTTTTATTATTATAAGATAACGTTTTGGTTTGATGCTATTTAGGCATACAGTAGAAGTAATAATAATAATAATAATAATTTATGATTGTAAAGTTGATGATGTTGATAACTTTGATGTTCTTGTCCTTCTCGTTGATGATGATGATGGTTCATGGTCGACTGTATATTAAAAGAAGTTGTAATATATAGTTGTTGTTCTTGGTCTTGTTTCTTATAATAGTAGCAGCGATCCGATGAATGAGATAATAATTGTTGCTGTTGTTGTTGTTGGTGATGTTATATTTTTTAATGATGATGATGTTGTTGTTGTTGTTGATGTTTTCATGATTATTCTTAGAATTGTTGATGATGTCAAGGGGGTGGTGTGAGCGTTTAGAAACACTTTCTGTGGACGATTCCTGGGCCGGACTCGTCATATTCTTGCTTGGAGATCCACATCTGTTGGAAGGTGGACAAGGAAGCCAAGATGGATCCTCCGATCCAGACGGAGTATTTACGCTCAGGGGGAGCGATGATCTTGATCTTAATGGTGGATGGAGCCAAGGCGGTGATTTCCTTTTGCATTCTGTCGGCAATACCGGGGTACATGGTGGTACCTCCGGACAAGACGGTGTTGGCGTACAAGTCCTGTAATCATAAAAAGAAGGAAGCGAGTTAGACATGAGGGGAGAGAAAGCTTGAGTGGGGGGGGGTAAAGAGGGAGTGTATGAGGGTGCTAGAGTATATGGCGGGAGTGTGGGAAGAGTTGCAAGGAGTTGCAAGAAATGGTAGGTAGGGGGACCCACCTTTCGGATATCGACGTCGCACTTCATGATGGAGTTGTAGACGGTCTCGTGGATTCCGCAGGATTCCATTCCCAAGAAGGAAGGTTGGAAGAGGGCCTCAGGGCAACGGAAACGCTCATTACCGATGGTGATGACTTGACCGTCGGGCAATTCATAGGACTTCTCAAGGGAGGTGGAAGCGGCAGCGGTGGCCATTTCTTGTTCGAAGTCAAGAGCAACATAGCACAATTTTTCCTTGATATCTCGGACAATTTCTCGCTCAGCTGTGTGGGTGAAAAAACAGTAAGAGGATTAGATAAATGCAGAGTAACGGAGAGAGTAACGGAGAGAGTAACGGAGAAAGTAATGGCGGGGGCAAAAGTCGTACCGGTGGTGGTGAATGAGTAACCACGTTCGGTGAGGATCTTCATGAGGTAGTCGGTAAGATCCCGACCGGCCAAGTCCAAACGGAGGATGGCGTGGGGAAGGGCATAACCTTCGTAGATGGGGACGGTGTGAGAGACACCATCTCCGGAGTCCAAGACGATACCGGTGGTACGACCGGAAGCGTAGAGGGACAATACAGCTTGGATAGCGACGTACATGGCCGGGCAGTTGAAGGTCTCGAACATGATCTGGAGGAAGCATGAAAGAAAGTCATTTAGTTTGTAACAGAGTTCCGGGAAGGAAACGAGGCTCCGGGAGAAAGTCCCGGAGAAAGCAGAGAAAGTTGTTTAAATAACCCACCTGGGTCATCTTCTCCCTGTTAGCTTTTGGGTTGAGGGGAGCCTCAGTGAGGAGGATGGGGTGTTCCTCGGGGGCAACTCGCAGCTCATTGTAGAAAGTGTGATGCCAGATTTTCTCCATATCATCCCAGTTGGTGATGATTCCGTGCTCAATGGGGTACTTGAGGGTCAAGATACCTCTCTTGCTTTGGGCTTCGTCACCGACGTAGCTGTCTTTTTGACCCATACCGACCATGACACCCTGGGGAAGAGAAAATTTTTATTTTGAATTAAATAACCGTGTGAGAAGAACATTTATTAGCAAGATTCATCAAAGCCTAAGATACAATATAGCAACAGCAACTTGGATTAAGATACCTTGCTGCATTATTTTGCCCTTATTTACTTATTTTAAGCTTTATTTTACTATCTGTGGCACCCTCTAGTTTCCTAATTTTATCTTGCATCTTCCCTGTTCAAACTTGCATTGAATCTGCATCTAAATGCAGTATTCAAGCTAATAGTTTTCTCATCCTGAATAATAAACTGAAATCTGATCCAAAGCTGGATAAAAAGCACAGCTGCGCTGTATCAAAAACTGTGTTATTCTTTAAATTTCATAACATGTTCCGTGACCTCCCACAAACAATCACAAGTCCTGTGGTCTAAAGCTGGAAAACCCTTGGAAGGTTTTAAGGTTTGGGCCTTTAAACTCCTTGGTGGCCATTGATTTGCTTTGATAAATTCTCATTTTGCTTAAAGAACTAGAATTGGCCCGACGATTCATCTCCTACTCTATGCTCATGTATTGGAAGGCTGAAGTGAAGCCCGAGAAAATTGGGATAAAAAAAGTGAGTGAGCCAAAAGAAGAAGGTTTGAATATCTAAATTTTGGAATGGGATGTAAAAACATGTGTAAAACTATAGGGCACATGTGGTTATTCCCTCCCATACACTGTACTCATCCATCTGCCAGGCTATTAACAAATTGTAATGTGTCTATCCACACTAGCTAATGTTTGGAGAGGCTGTTGAGATTGGAGCATGTTAAGTTTGCTCATATCCTAGGCTGGGATTCTTAGAGTGCTGTCCGCCTCCTGTGCTGAACATCTAGGCTAGCGAAAGCCAAAAGAGCCGGGAGATCCCTGTGGGGGCTGGGAACTCTAAAAATAAACCCGGCATCTCCTTATTTGGAAATCCGAATTCCCTCTTCCTCCCGCATCACCCAAGCAAGTCTATTTCTAATGTGGCATGCGGCCCCTGCTCTAGATTTTACATGCCCCCGAAATAACTACCAGTGTTTGTAACTGAAGGAATGCTTGATGCTCCTATAAGGATTTATTCAACCGGCAAGTCCATGCCCCGTGCCGCTTGACCTCCTTGATTCTATAAGGCTACCTAACCATTGACCTGGGTGATTCCCTGTGACAAAGGTGGAGGGAATTCTGCCTTTTTGAAGTTTTTGGGTCCTAGGGCTTTTTTGTCCTTGGATGCAACAATGCTATAGTTCAAGATGTGATTGACTCCTGGGATTGAAAGAAGCTTTGTTATTGAATAGACTCCTTGGGATTCAAAGACTTTTCTTCTAAGAAACTATACAGACTGTATGAAAGCTAGCTGGTTGATTTTGAAAAGTTTATTCTAAAGGCTTTTTTCTCCTTGGGTTCTAACTGGAAGATCTTTTGAAGATTCTAGGGCTATTTTCTCCTAGGAAGCTGAAAACGACTGAAAACCACTTGTTGATATGTTCAAAGCTAGAAGTACTGAGAAAAGATTAAGAATTGATAAACTAGCTGGCTTCTGTTCTCCTAAGCCTGGAAATCTTTTGATTTGATTGTGAATACATTGTTGCTATTTTTTGAAAAACTGAAAGCTAGTGTTGCTCAAAGACGGCTGATTTTGAAAAATTGAAAGCTATAGCGTTGCTGAAAGACGGCTGATTTTGAAAAGTGTTTCTAATTTTTCTCACCTGATGTCTGGGGCGACCGACAATGGATGGGAAGACAGCTCGGGGAGCGTCATCTCCAGCGAATCCGGCCTTGCACATACCGGATCCATTGTCTACTACCAAAGCGGCAACATCGTCGTCACACATTTTGCTGGATTTGTTTTTGGGCTTCGAACCTCACTTAAACTGAAAAGAAAGAGAGAGAGAAAGAGAATGATGAGAAATTGAGAGAATCCGGGGAGAATTTTTTCTTTGAAAACACAGAAATCCTTCCAAGTCCAAGATGAATTGCAAGTGAGTGCGAGTTGTTTGGTTCCGATTTTTTTCAAAAAGAAATAAAATTTCACAAAATCCAAAAAATTGCACAGGCTTGAAATTTGGCTTGGGTTTGAATAGATTTTTTGAAACACGGTAAAATATTTTTGAAATTACAGGAGAAGTAAAATACTGGTGTACTAGGAGTACAAGGAGAAGAAACTTTGAATTTTGAAAATGTTGAAACAAGTATTTTATACCAACCTCAAAAGCCAAGGGATAGATGTGTCTCTTAGGCGAGATAATACCGAAATCAGGTCGATCTCTACTCCGTCAGGCTTTTTAAATGGCTCTCCTGTCCCCCTTCACTTTCTTTTACCCGGGTAACCAAAAATAAATCTGATCCCCGCTACCGCCCTCCTCTGTGCCTCCCTTGGCCTTATAAGGCCATCCACCAAACATATAGACACAAACCACGGTCTGGATTCCCACTACTTGTACATGCATTCCCAAGGAAATACACACCGGGACCCAGGCCCAGAAGCCATGAAGCCTCCAAGTCAACATATTAGCCAATTCCATCCAAGAAACATGTATGCACGCTTCATCATACCCGCATCAGGAGCCATGGGCTGGAGCTCCATGCTCCACATCAACTCCCTCTTTTTACAGAGCCTCATTGAGGAGTCGACATGTAAATTAAGGAGCGCTTCTCTAATTTCAACCTTGTTCATATTTTCGTCATTCGCTTTATAATGCATACTCTCAGTAGTACAGGCTGATTCTGGGCGGAGAAATGCCGGAGGTATGGACGGAAAACTAATGCCCGCTCCCTGGGCTACAATAGAAGTATCATGGCAATAGCATGTAGATATGCAGGCTTGTGGAAAAGAGGAATGTGGAGATAATCTTGTATTAAATCCCACCTACTATTCCCTACTCGTTCCTTACTATTATAAACTTTTTGGAGGAGTGTAATGGCGCAAATATTTTCACCCAAATACCTAACATGGGCGCAGAGGAATGAATCAAAGATGATGATGAGAGCGTTGGCGGTGTGCAATATGCAGCCCTAAGCCTGCGTGTGAATGACACGGGTTTGGTGCTTAAGTTAGGTGGATGAGAGGTAAGCGTAGTTTTAACTATGAGAGCCGTAAGGAAATAATTTTGGAAATTAGAAAAAATTATAAAATAATTGACAGAGGAACATTAAATTTGCTGGTGCTGGTTTAATTTATTTTGTGAATGAATTTGCTGGATTTTTAAAAATTCATAAAATTGAAAAAATTGAAATGGGAGTTTTAAAATTACCAAATGTTTGGCTGTGATTTAGTCAATTATTTATAATTTGATTACGGAAAAGCTATTGTAATAGCCAGGAATTAATGTGCAAAATATATAGCCATTTTTATGTTTTTTTAGCCAGAATATGTATGAAACAGTACAGGATCGTAGCTAGAAAAGTATCTTCTATTTAGTTGAGATACTTGGGAAAAACTATTTAAAAATGCAAAGTTTAGAATTGAAACTATTTTCATGATCATTAAGTCCGGATATTGCTTAAAATTCATAAATTCTTCTAGAATTGTATGAAGGGATTTAAGCTCATTTCATTAGCATTTTACGGATTTTTAGCACAGCAAACAGGATAGTTTACAAGAGCGGGGGAAGCGTTTGTATATGCTATAGCAGACAGTGTCTGTGAAGCTTGAGATGCCAATAAGGGTCAGAGGTCAAAGAAAGAGGGGATAAAGTTTGGTGAGGCGCGTGTGAGGGAGTTATTTGGGCAATAAATTGAGGGAGGATGAAGGAAGAGCATTAAGGAGGAAAGTATAGGGGCTGGCTCCTTATAAGGTAGGGAATATTTGTCGGAGGATGGAAGCGACTATAAGCGCGACCAAAGGTTGGCTCTTGCCAAATCCACATTAAATGAATATATACAATCGCTCCCTCCCATTTCCGCATACCTTTTCTCACCTCTATTCTACACTATACGAGCTTGTCAAATTCACATGGACATAAATGGAGCTGCTGCCTCCATTGCTCCACCAACAACGACATGTCGGCATGCAGCTCATTTGAATAATAATGCAACTCTTGTGATCTTGAGTACAGGTGATGACATGAGATGTAAACACGTGGATTTTGTTTACTCTTGAAGATTCACTAAAATCGCTTTGGCTTCTCATGTTTTTGCTTCAAAGTGCATGAAATTAAATAAGTCGCTGGATCGGTTATATTAATTTTGTGGAAATCATAAGATAGGGAATTTCGGGGGTAAAACGGTCGGAAAGCAATTAAATGTACGTTTTGCTCATCAAAATAGTAAAGCGGAAGTAATTGTTACGTGTTACAAGAGTTACAGGCTGTAGCTTGGAGCGGGAAGGTTTGACTTTGAGGATTCATGGCGTGTCAGTCAGTTGAAGATTGAATGAGATGACTAAACGATTATGCCCGCCGCAAGGAAAGCTGATAGGAGTTGTGGATGAGGAAACGGGTAAGAGGAGTTGAAGAGTAGTAAAAGAGTGGAGGAGGAGTGTAAAAATTCCTCCGAGACATATGAATTCCATCCCAGACACCCACGCCGGATTAAATGGGGCTGAGGACTCTGATGAGGTCCGCTCTGCCTATTTGATGCACTCGTGTGTTCAAATAAGGGCTTGAAATGACGCAATTTTGAGAAAGTTGATAATTTGATTAAATGTTAATTAATATTGGTAGGAAAGTGATGATTATATATGCAGACATTTGGCTGTGTTATTGATGATAAAACCCGGGTAGTAGATATGGCTGTAAATGCCCTCAAGCGTGTGGGAGAGGGTACCCGTATCGGATTTACATAATTTACGTCAATTGATGAGTCGGGGAGCAAGTATTTGAGTAGGTGGACGTAGGGGGATCGTTGGGTTATCTTCGCGGATCATAAAGCGATGATATTAAAGCCCGCCCATGGTTTTCGTCCGTTATTCAGCGGATAAAGTGCCAAAGGCCGGGCAAGGATGCATGATATACCCGGGTAGTAGGGTGTGGAAAAAGGTTGAGAGCATAGTGTATGGAGCATTTAATTCATGATATAGAGGAAAATACGAATCTGCAAGGAGGTATATGTGGCTTAGCTGCAGTAAATGGCAATAGCGGACAGAGGCAACATGCCATGGAATATGAAGTATAATTCAGAATCTTTCTTGAGAGGGACGGATTGAGAGAGAGGGAGGAGGACGCACATGGTGGGGAGAGAGGATTTTAGGAGGAAGGAGAGCAATAGAGCAAGGAAAGTTTAGCTGGAGGAATAATCTGAAAATACTACAGAGGAAGCTCGAAATAACTAATTGATTACGTAAACTTTGCGCTGCTTTTGTTGGGATGGATACTGCATACGGAATCGCAGAGGATGTTCAAGACGTAGTAATAAGAAGCGAGGAAAAGTAATCAAAGATGAGGAAGAGAAGGAGGAGGAAAACCAGTTAAGGCGCCCGCGTACGGAAAACAATTCATGGAAAGCATGTTGCGAATTATCGCCATTTTACTCATCCACGTGTCATGCCCGTCTATTTGCAAAGTAGGAGTGCCGGCTATTCTCACAGCTCGCTCAATCGCAACTCCATAAACAGAGCTATGGATGTGAATAAGGGGTAGGAGTAAACCGGCTGGTGTGCTCCACATAGATCCCCGGTTGTCAAAAAACCCGGGAGTTTATAGCGAGTAAAAAGTAAAGGATTCCTTACAGCATTTTTTATCATAATGTAGACTACAGTTGAGGGATACCATATTCGGGAATGAATTGAAATTATTGCCAATTCCCAACAACCACCCACCCAGACGTCGCTGGTATTATTTGTAATAGCCCGTAACACTGTGATGCTGCGTTACTGAAAGTAGCACGAGTTTGTAGCGACAAACTGTTTGTCTGAAAGAGGAACCTTGTTTGCATTATGGTAAGCTGTGGTGGAATTTTCGCTAGCGCTAACGGAAGAGAGAAATATACTGCGTTACAACGAACGTTTGTAGCGTTTTAGCGGTAATTTCAGGACAGAAATTAGCCAAAGGAGAGGAGTGACAAGATAAGGGAATTTAATCATCACCTAAATATTTTCCGAGCCCGGGCGAATATGAGACAGGATATGGGAGAAGAGATGGGGTTGGAGTGAGAAGAAATAGAAGCCAAGGCGGAAGTAATGTAATATTTTAGTCTGGAGGACAAGATGTAGCCTAAAAAGGAAAACTTTTGGGGGAAGAGAGATGGGCGCATGGAAGTGGGAAAAGACCCGGGTTCTTGAAGAGAAGAAGCTTACTGTAAGAACCAATGAAAAGTGGTGGTGGCGGTGGTTTAAATTATGTAAATACAAGAGGATGAAGGATTGCAAATACTGAGGAAGGCATACTGAGCAAGAAGCTAAGGGAGATGTGGTTGGAAGTTTATAAAGACAAAGGGTAAAGGAATAGCGGAGGGCAGAATTGTAAAAACTGCTCAAGATGCTTCGCAGCGTCGTAGTATTGCAGTGAATGTAGATGTTTTACGGGATTTTTTTGAAGATGTGTGTAGCTACAAGGCTACTGAAGATGGTTGGGACGCTATATTAACCGAGTACACAGAATGAGTACAGGAAGAGGGAAGAAAAGAAATGAGATTTAAATGAGATTATAGGGGATACTGTAAAGTGTGTGTGTGCGGAAACTAAAACACATGTAGGATAAGCATCCAAGGAGTAATATAGAAATGCTAGGAGAAACTCAAAGGAGGAAGGAAAGCCTTGGCGAATTCTTAGTCCGGAAACCCAAAAATGGGATCTACAAGGACCAAAATAGAATACGCTTTAAAACTCTTCTTTTGAGCTTCTAGCTAACGTGGAGGAGGAGGAAGAGGATTGCAGAAACTACGAAATCTGTTCTTTTGGTAGAGTAGGGTGTCTATAAGAGGCCGGGTGAAGAAGAGATGCATCTGGGAATCCGGAAGGTAAGCCGTGGAAACGCTGCTAGTTTTCATAGCTCTGGCTCTCTGCTAGATAATTTAGAAACTATTTTTCAAGTCTATCATTGGATTTAGCTAACTGTAGTTGACTAAAGGTGCAGCGTTTCTGGGATTTTGTGATACGGATTTTGAAAATAGGTGACAAGGAAATGGATTTTCTGCAGGGATTTTGGATAGGGAAAGCAGCGTAGAGAAAGAAAAGCAAGTAGGAGAGAAAGAAGAAGTTTTTGAGGTATTTGCTTACTTAGGGCATACTCGGGCGGTATGGTAGATGGCGCTAGTTTGAGCAACTCCTCTAGGGATCTTGGGAATGTAAAGGTAGACGCTTTGTGGCTTCTGCTCCAGTACAGAGTACAGATTGCACTACTCCAGGGAAGAGGTAGGCTAGAGTTAATTAACAAGGTTTTGTTAATTAAAATAGGTGCAATCCATATAAGCGTGATTCTTAATTCCCGCCTCCTATTACGGATCATGTTATCATGGCAACGCTTCATATGCTTACTATGCCAGGTCAGGGTTAATAGCTTCAGGTTTATGCTAAGCAAGCTCAAGTTATGATAGCAGTTTACCGCAGAGATTGCAGTCGGGTATTCGTTGGCGAGTCAGCAGAGCCAGCAGTGGAAGAAATAATGTACTACTGATGTGTGTTAATGAGGAGAAATTATCAAGCGTTCCGAGGATTTGATTGGACCAGCAGTGAGAAAAATACCCCGTTGCTCAGTTGGTAATAGAAGCGAAATGAGTGTTTATTGAGAGCGGGAATCGATGCTAGTAACTGTGTAGATTTTGCTATAACTTCTGTTAGAAAGAAGAGCCATTACGCAACGAAGAATGATGTGTTGATATAAATGAATTGAAATTACCTCATCTAATTTTAATTAGTAGGATGAGACATTTCAATTGTAGAGAAAGCGTAGAGAAGCAAAGAAAAAATTCTAATTAATCCGGCATGGCTATGGCTGTTTAGTCTTGGAGGTTTTTAATTTTTATAAATTTCCATGGATGGCAGACTCTTGAGGATAGTTGAAAGCGAAGGAAAAGTTACAGTTTACATATTTTGAAGGAGGATGAAATAATGCTTAGGCTAGTAATTAATTGGTGTTACAGACATAATTTGCTAAAGAGTGCTGTAACTGTTGGTATGATTTGTAGTTGGAAGGAAATGGTAATTAAATGACAGAACTAATTTAAATACCAGGCGATGGTATAGCGGGGTTTTGAATTGTCTCACGGTTCATTGGAATTTAATTGTAATTAAGCGAATAGAAATCGCGTTTTTGCGGGTCCAAGACCAGAAGGGTAACAGACACTTATACCAGCCATATCCATGCAGGATAGCCCAGGCTTGCAGCAGGAGGAATGAGAAAGAGGAAAGCACTGTTGGCCAACACTTTGACATGAAGAGCACCCTGGACCTGTACACTGGAAAATAAAAAAAATATTTGGCTGATTATAGGAAACTGCAGCGATTGAGTTGAGGAAAGGATAAGTGAAGGGGAAGACAGTGAAGCTAGTGAAGCAACAGTTACGGGGTTAACTAGTAAAAGAGTTTAGCTATAAGATGGGGAAGAAATACACAGGATGTAAGAACTAAAATTTTAAAAAACCAAGAAATAATACAGAATATTGAAAAATCTTTAACCTTGTTGGCAGGATCCTGTTTATATAGAAAACGATCAAGGCCGAACATCAAACCTTCTTCATCACTCCACGGGTTGCTCCTCCCTTTAGTATCCGCATTCAATCCAAGTCCAGCACACTCATCCATGTCCACAAGGAATAGTATTGCAAGGAGTGCTAGTAGAATAGTCGGGTTTACTAGTTTAGAAACCATGTTTCAAGTTTTCAGAGAAAAGGAGAGAGATTGTATGATGGGTTTTTGAAAATCAGAGTAGAGGAATCTGAATAAGATACTGAAGTCAAGAAAGAGAAGTCCAAGTCTGGTATCTTTGGGTAAAGCGATGGGTTCTTTTATACAAAAAATTGATCTTCAAACACACCTGTGTAGGTTGTAGATTGATAAAAATATGCGTCGTTTAAATACACGGAGGAAAAATTTTGACAATTGTGTTTCTTGAGGAAAAATAATTTTTTCCTGCAATACCCGGATATTTTTTGAATTATCTGCAAAAACACCTGTGTGGTGCTGTAGTAAAAGTAGTTTATGCTGCGCGTCACCTGGATTGATTCTGCTGGAATATTTTCAAAAGTCTGTCAGAAGTCAGATGTGAATGACAAAACAGATCGGCGAATTTGCCGACCTTGGAATAGTGTATCCGATTTTACTTCCGCACTGTCAATAACTATAGGGTACATTGGTATATATTTATGATGTTGTGAAATTAAAATTAATTAAAATATTGTTATAATTGTTTACTATAAAATTGAAATTATGCAGAGAAAATAGCATATTCATCGGTACTTGGTTTACGGCTTTGAGCCGGGCTTCTATGATGCTCATAATAAGAAACTGATGTTATTTAAAAACTAACTTTCTAAGGTAACACATGCGCCTATAGTTACGGTCTCTAAGGGTTCAAGTTGACTATGGGTTCCGGGAGAGTGAATAAAATCCGGGTATTGTAGAGTCGGAATGACCAAACGGCGCTTAAAGTTTTAACCTGAAGGACCTTGGCTAGTAACCAGGAGCAGGAGATGGTAGCGCACCCTTTCCATAAGCGCATTGGTTCCTCCCGTGCATGGGACCGTGCCGCGACCACCACATCCATTCCGATCCCCCCTCGAGAGTAAAAAGCGCTCAAGAAGAGAGGCGGATCACCTGGGAGAGACTCATAGATCTAGCTTTTAAGAGTGACGGGAAAAGATAACAATGTTTCATTCTCGACCACCATTACATATATCAGACGTACCCAGTATCCAAGTATCGTATCATCACGTCATCCCTAGTCTGGTATCTCATAATAATCCTTATCTTATTCCTCTAACGCAGTATTATAATGGAAAAGCAGAGGGGAAAAGGATAGCCAGGAGTTTGTTGAGGAAGAAGTGGAGCGCACATAGGAAAAGATGCGGAAGCTCGGAGAGTTGGAAGAGGAGTAAAGGCCGGGAGGGAATCAACAGGTAGGATGAAAAGAAAATTTGTGAATAGGTTAGAGATGAAGAGGGGAAAATGAATTTGGTTAATCCTCCGCTAGGAAGAGCTTGGCTTGCGCTAGCTTAGCTTGGTGCTTGGAGACTTTAGAAATTCTTGTAGAGAAACTTGTGTAACTTGTGGTGGCGGCTGAAGAAGACGAGGGAAGGTGTGTAGTAGGATAGATGCGGAGGGCAAGAGAGTCTATGATGAGATGAGGTGGGATAACTACAGAGTACAAGTGCGGGGAGGACTGCTGACTGAAAGTAGCCGGGAATGTGTGTGTGTGTGTGTGTGACGCATGTAAAAAGTGTATTGAATATATTGTTGAGAGATGATATGATTATTACCTGAGAGGAAGATGGTAGGAAGGAACTTTTGACTAAGTTACGGAGATGGACTGAATGGGAACGGCCCACCTTATACCTGGGGCCCATCATCAAGGAATTCCAAGTCGTGTGGAATGTAATCTGTGAGAGGAGGAGTGGATGGAATTCCCTGAGAATCCTTCACACACACAGACACACAATGTTAATGTACACTATGATAAAGGTAGGATTTTCGTAGGTCCTGCTTCCCTGCCTTTTTGGTTGCCACCAAAGAACATGTACGGAAGAGCCTGGATTGTTGCAGGGGCAAAAGAAGGCAGAGGAAAAACGCAGCTCACAACAAACCCATCTGCCCTTCAACCATTCTCTCCAGTCGAGATCTGACTTTCCGAGAAGTCAAAGGCCTAAAGGTTGGTAGTAGACAGGGGAAGGATTGGATTCTTGCATAATCTACTGCGGATTGTTGGAATTTTTGTCGGGATACACGTTTCGTGTGCGGGGTGTTGTGTGTGCTATTGCGTTGATATTCAAAGGAGTTGTTTGTGTGTGGAGGTGTGGCGGGTATTATAGTGACGTGAGATCCGGGAGGTGTTTGGAGGGAGAACCTAAGTGGAGAAAATTTAAACACCATGTGCAGTTATGGGTCGATGGATGGGAATTAGTGACGTTACAAGCTTTGGAATATCGGAAAAAGAGTTTCTGACTCATGGGTATGGTACTATGACACTGTCTACCCGGTACCGGAAATTAGACGATTCCATATTCGTACTTTGCAAAAATTGTGGACATTCTCAGAAGGTAATTGAATTTTTGTTAATGAATTAATTTAATAGTTGCATTGTTAATTAAAGTTTCTGGAGGTGGAGCTAAGAATTTTGACAGAAATTTAAAAATATACTAAAAGTGAGGGCTAAATAGAGGAAAAGAGGGGAGATGGTTGGTGGGAAGATGGGGTTAGATTTGTCTCCAGGTTCGTGATATAATACTAGGTCGGTGGATACTAGTTTTTATTATGGCTGATGACAGCAAAATGGAGGGTTGGGTTGTGGTGAGAAAAGGCGCTGAATTTATGGAAACGGAAAGCTAACGTTCTTCCCACGGTGTGTGAAAATACTGTATCTCCAGCGCGCGTTAGCTTAGGTGTACGGTGTCAGGGAGTAGTGCTATAAATGATGATACGAGTGAAACTGATTTTGTGAGTAACAAGTATTGATTGCCGGTTTGGCGATTTATTTTACTAGCGAATACAAACATGGTTATGATTGGTACACATACACTTCTTTACACTGTATCTTATAAAGATTAGCCGGAAAGAAGCACTACTAACCTATGAGCTGGATAATATTTTTACTGAGAGGAGTATGGTATCTTAGTATTGGCATAAGAACTTGCGTGACCGAGGATCCCATCGGCAGGGCAAATTACCTTGGCAGCAACCGGGGAGATCATAGAACATTTCCTTTAAGAACAGGCATCGAGGACACTGAAAAATGATGAGCAAACCTTGGATGAGGAGGTGGGCAAGGGAGAAATGGAAAGGAGGGAAATATTTAAAGCTTTAAATGGAATCCAAGGAGTTCATTTATAAACATGGATGGTTTTAAAGGGGGGATAATTGGGGAAGGTTTGCGTTACCCCTTTCATACAAAGAGCTGGAGTGGGACTGGAATTCAGTGTATCCTCCACCTGGTTGATCTGTACTCGGAATTCAGTATCCGCTCCGACCCCAGAGCACTCCAAGTGCACCACAAGGATTGTAACAATCAAGAAGGCTAGTGGAATATCCGGGTTTGCAAGTTTGGAAACCATTTTTTAAGTTTTGAGAGAAGAAGAGATGAACTTATGGCTTTTTGAAAGTCAGAGTAGAAGAGGAATGAGAATAAGATACTGGAGTCAAGAAAGAGAATTCAAAGTCTGGTATCTTAGGGTTAAGCTATCGCATCTTTTATACTAAACATATTGATCTTAATAAACACCTGTGTAGCTTCAAAGGTATGCGTCATTTAAATAGAAGGAAGAAGACTTTTACAAGTGTGTGTTGCTTGAGGAAAATGAGCATTTCCTTTTATACCCGGAAATGTTTTGAATTACCTGCAAGACACTTGTGTCTTGTGTGACGTAGTTCTACTAAGCGCTTTAAAATAGATTCTTCTGGAACACTTTTAAAAGTCTGGAAGATGAGCTAAATTAATGAAAAAATGTAAAAAAACTGCTTGTGTCAGCCTCATAATCCCCAGTGCGGGCTTGTCTCTTGTATTTGGGCATTCCTTGGGTGATGTGTTTGATTAGCTTTGGCCAAGTGCTAAGGCTACGGGAGGGAGAGGGTAGAAGCAGGTAGAAAAATGAGCATAGTTAAGGTTTATTGTATACATTTTTTGAGGTTTTTGGCTCGTGTCAAAGCTATTAATCATGAATCTGCACGCGGGTTTAAGGATGAGGAGGAGGAAAGATCGTGATGGGAGGATGGTTGGTGACAGTTAATTATGATAATTCTTGGATTTTACTCAAGTTATAATCCTGACGATCCTGAGAGCGTGAAAAAGAATATCGCACAAGTCATCCTGCGCTAGCGCCGTGCAGATTAACAGCTTTGGTGCACGGCATTCAGAGGATGAGAGGATACAATAGGTTTATTCAAACCTCCTGTGTCAAAACAACCTGTTTGAAATTTAAGTTAAGGAAAGCGCTGGTTGCGCTTTGCGCTGTGGAATGAACAAGCCATAATTTTCAACAATTTTATGATATCTTTGAAAAATCTTTTGGGTGGACAATTTAGGACGACAATACTCTGGGAATTTATAAGTTACCTCAAAAAGATTAATTGTAAAGCGGGTAGAGGGAGATTTATAGAGATTTTGGAGAGAATCAAGTAGACTATTGTGTCGTGGAGGGCCTCGGATAATTTAAGGTAGACACTTGTGTGTGTATGTGAGGAGGGAAGCATAAAGTTATCAAGATTCAGAGAGGATTGGAATTCGTTACAGGGTGCAATTAACCCAAAAGGAAGAGCGGGCGGGAGATAGCTAATTTTCTATAGGAAGAGATGTGAAAAAGGGAGAGGACAGGAGGAGTAGATTTTAGGAAGAATTAGGTATAGAGGTGCAGGGACAAGAGGGTTGAATGCATGATGCTTTAGAGACAGGTGAGAAATTGTCGCGACGGAAGGAGAGGATGTGGATTTTTTTTCCCAAATACCTACGTAACAGGCATCTCATGTTCATGTCTACATTATCTACAAATGCTCAGCCACCTTGTGATGTCCAGCCCATTATGTTGGGCTGGAGTGCTGGAGAAGAAGGGTTGTCCAGTTGTCCGCAGCCAAGAGCCAGTATTATGTTAGAGAGAGAGAGAAAAAAGTCCCGAGCTGCTGGATGATCATCAGAGGTAAATTTGTTGACTCCATTCGGATCCTTATCTACACCCAGGTCGGACATGCACTTATCGTAGTAACACAACTACTAGAAACAAGAAACTACCTTCTCCCCATCAGTCCCGCCGTCATCTATTCCAGATTTACAGGATGTACTCCATGAAGGAGGTTGGGAGGAGAGACGAGGCAGAGACGGGCATGGCTGCGGTCTTGGGATGTCAACTTCTGGACAAGACTTAGAAGAGCGTTTCTGTCTGTTTCTTGGCCCAAAATTCTTGAAATTATCTCAAATTCCAGACGCTCCTCCAAGGTAGATAAGGAAGATGAGCGGCATATAAATATTTTTCTAACTGCTTTTGATAACGTGATATGGAATTGTATGCATTCCTGGAGAAGTGCATTCTGGAGGGTTATATTTGGCTGTTGTCATACTTGATAAAATTGGGATTTGAAGCGTTTGCGCGGAAAGCGCTTGAGGCATCTGGGTAAAACAAGTAGAATATGCAGATGGCGCCACGTTTTTTCGCTAAATTCAAGCGCTTTTTGAGGCTTGTGATGGCAGCCTCATCAGCGCGCGGATTGAATCCCGCGCTGGAGCGTACATCAGTTTTTAAGAAATAACATATACCTGCTTGGAAAAGATATACAGCAATAAGTTTATAATATCTTTGGCACGAGTTGTTCCGTAGGAGTTGTTGAGAGGGCTCTGAGGGTTTGAAGTGGAATATGTACACGCTCGGGAGAGTTTGCTGGAGGGATTTTCTCTTTGGAATGTGGACAGAGAGGAATAATACTGAAGTGTATCCGCTGTTGATTTGAAGAAGGGGATTTAAAATATCTTAGCTGTTCATACTTGACTTATCCTCTTCTTCTTCCCGTCTCTTGAGGAACCTCTAAAAAATTCAAGGGACCAGCGCAGCTCAACCTGTGCCTTGTTACGGGTGCCTTTTGAAAATCCCAAGGTACTTGGCCGTTGCTAGGCGCAGTTATGCTGTAGATGGAGTTACAGAGAGGAAAATGCCTGGAGGAGGATGAATTCATTCAATAGCCTTCATCCTTGAGCACGTTCCATTCCAGAGAGATGAGAGAGGACGGCTCTCTTGTGTGGCTTAGTGTTGTTAGCTGGATTAGATGATGATTTCCTCATAATAATTCTCCAGTCCATCCTCAGGTATGTTTGCTGCTCACGATTCACTGGCTCACTAGGACATTCCTCTGTGGTTATGCTTGCTTAGGACTTTTGGGATGTAGAATGTCCTCCACAAGTGCGATCTCATCATAACTTGAGTTTCTCCTTAAGGCAGGCCACCCTGTACTGTGATTGAGGCCGAGAAGGTGTTGAATAGGATGATTCGTATATATTTTTTAAAGTCACGACTTGACGTCCCCTAAATTATGATTATGTGACATTTGAGAGATTAAGCTTTTTCTCTTGCTCATCCCCTGTATTTTTTTACCAAGGATTTTTGGAATTCCTTAAGCACCTTCCTGTAACTCTGAGTTGTTTCGAATGGTAAGGCAGAGGGCACAAGCGTCGGTTGGATATGTTTCAAGCTTTGTGACTTTTATTGATGGCATGGATGTGAAGCTAGGGGGAATTCCGCCGTTTTATGAAGTTGGGATGGATGATGATTATGCGGATTAAAATACAGGGATGAATGCGAAGAAGAGAGGATATGGCAAAAGTGACTGGTGGTAAGTCGCTGAGTGAGCAAGGGTAAGCTTAAGACGGAATTATTCGGCGTACATGATGATCAGGTCTGACCTGCTTCAATGGTCGGGGCCTCAAGTGGGGTTAACCTTTGATGAGCCGGAGTGTATAGACGAGGAGTATATAGTGAATGTGGAAAGTTGTGTTTTGGCCGGAAGAAAAACTGGACTTGATCGTAATGCATGGAAAATTGGACAGATAATCACTGGTATCAGTGTTTTGGATGATTAATGTGATTACTATATGTACGACGTCTCTCCGGCTCTGAAGTTGTTAGGGTGATGCTAAATCCTAGGGCTTGCAGTACAGTTATAGCGGCTTGGAATTTGCAGGATGGATGTTACAGTTTGTTGGATTGATTGCATGGATTTTGATTCATCTTCTGGTATCCTGAGAATGAATGTTGTGAAGCAGCAAGCATTGTTGAAGACTCTCGTTCTTGTGACGGGAGGGAGGGTGAGATGTAGTGAGACAGAGTAGTGAGACAGAGTAGTGAAGAATGAGGAAGAGGGAATGGTTAATGAGACCCCGATATTCTTATCAACTAACTGTAAGTTTAATTGAATGGAGTTGTGCCCCTATGAGGCCGAAACGGGCCTTGCTTTCGTGGTGGCAACAATGGAGTGAGCCCCGGGACTCTGAGAGTCTTGTTATTATGCTATGGAAAATGTTCTTAAAGAGTGGTTTGTAGGGGAGATTGGAGGAATTGGCGAGTGGAGAGACAAGGGCATAGACAGAAGATGATATTATTCTTAGCGTTTCAATAACGGAGTATAGAAGTGTATTACATCATGAGGTGGATTAATAGGTTGAAGCTGGAGGGAACCTCCTTCCTGTGAGCAGATCCCTGTGTGTGTGTGAGCTGTATTCATTCATTGAGTCCCCTATAGCTTGGAATCTGCAGCTTATATAGAAGATTGAGAAAGAGGTAACTAAAGGGAGAATTAAGGGTGAGGGCCCTGCGGTGGTCTTTGGCAAATTACCAAATGAAAACAAGTCCCGTATAACTAGTCACCTGGGTTCTGTCCTATTCATCCTGCAAATGAATCTCTCCACATGGTTTGGAAACGATGTTGAAGATGTTTCTAAGGATTTTAAGGCTACTGTGTGGTTCCTGTTGGTTGGATTGGTTTGGCTGTTGGTGCTGACTCTGACTCCCTCTGGCTTCTTGTCCTCTGCGGAATGCTGAGGGTTGGATTGCCAAAATGTTGAAATGCGTGGAATTGGGGAAGAAGCTAAAGGAGAGGATGCCTAAAGCTGGGTTGGTTTGACTTATTTGGAGATTTTTGGATTTTGGGTGCTGCTCACGATGGCGTGGAGGTGCAGTAGAGCGTGGTGTCTCTGTCTTGAAGAGATTGGAGCCAGTGTGACTGTTGGGGACAAAAAGTGTGGAATTTGAGAAAAGACGGGGAGAAATGTGGAGGAAGGTGTGCTCTGATTTAAAGGGTGTTTGAATGTCCTAGAAAGCAAGGGATTATACGGTGGAGGAAGTGATGATGCTGTGGTTGAGTAGGAGTCGTTGGATGAGGAGGGAAGGGAGACACTAAAAACTTAAGAGACCAAAAAGACGGATTCGTTTACACCCTCCAGGCAAGATATGACTTTGTTAATTCTAAAGTTTTGGTAGCTCTGTGATATGGTAGGGGATGTGTGATTGGAATTGGTGTATAACTACGGCTGGGACTGGGCTGAAGGAAATGGTCTTTTGGTTTTAAGTAGGATGCCGCTTGGTTGAGTGCACAAATTTTTTCACACGTTTTAAAACTTGTAACAAAAGAAGCTTTTTTCAAAGTTGCCACAACAACCCGTCGTCCATGAAAATCCTCTCGCATCATTCACAAAAATTCTCACATTAATCTGCTTCAGTTCGGAGGAGTCGGAGGTGGGAGCGTGTGTAGAATTGTAGAAGCTGAGTGAGTGGGACTAGTGAGAGTGATGATAACGTGGTGTTTGGCGGTGATGGAAAGGTGATTCAAAGTTTATGAGAATTATATGTAACACCTGAGGAGGATTTTGTAAAGGTGGACGTCAGGATAATTATTTAAAGAGTTTGGAAGGTTGGAAGCTTGGAAGTTTGGTTGTGTAATTATGGAGGGATTATTTCAGTTTATATTTTTGAATATGATGGCGGTAGAAAAGGAGTGGAGTGACGAGTTAGGAAATTTCTGACGACACGCAATATCTAATTCAAGCCCCTGTGAGTTTTGACAGTAAATAGCCTTTGTTCGTCTTGATTAAATAGTATGGCGGAGGTGTGTGAATGTTGATCTAGAAATTGAAAAATTGGACGCTGATGTGGAGAAACTGGAGTTTTGGATACCAGATAATTTTGTACTGTTAAACTGGGTAAGCAAGCAACAAAGAATGGAGTGATGGAAAATTAACTAAAAAAGAAATTCCGTAAAGATTTTAAAAATGTTAAAAATGGAGGTTTTGAAAATGTGGATAAAATCTGCAGTTTTTTTGAAAAATTAAAAAAATAGACACTTCTTTTTGCTAAGAGGGTGCAGATTTGTAATGATATTGAAAAGATGTTATTAGTTAGATTTTTTGGAGAAAGTAAAAAATTAAGCACACTCACAGGGCTTTGCTGTGTGTTTCATGTGTGTGTTTGACTTGGACTTATCGCCATGCAGAGCAAAAGGTGGAGCTGTGTCACATTCATCATGAATTTACATTTATTTCTTGTTAATTCTTTACGATGCGAGTATTTCCAAGCTGATCGTCGGTCGTAACGTTCTGAATGTACAGAAAATAAGGAAAAAGGTGTATTTTTTTAAACAGATGTTTGAGCGCCTTGAATAGCGGGGTAGATTAGTGGCAAGTTTTGATTTTACCTGGGATGGAAGCATTCCGTTGCAATTTGATGTTGGATCGTTGGGATAATTCGTTGGTGTAGCTGTGATGTCTTTGTGTGGCAAGGAGAGGAATAGGTTCGGATTCCGGCTGGCGGATCATCACATGACATTAGGGGATATTACAGGTGTGTAAAAGGATCATAAAAGGGTTGGTAATTTGGTTATTAACATACATTGTCCTGGCTGTTCTGAGGTTGGGACTGAAGAAGGATGGGTGGATGAAGGAAGAGGGATGGCGGAATCCTCTCGGCTTTTTCTCCTTAAAGCCAAATAAAAGCTTTCTCTATTTTATTACCTTGACTTTGCCTTTTTTACATCCCTCAACACTAGCTCCTCTGCACTTGAGACTCCCTCTACCTATGCTGTTTTTGGTTTTTTCATCCATTGTCCGCAGAACATCTGGTAGTTGGGAGGATGTTGGGAATAGGTTAAGGTAAAATGTAGTTGACAAACTTGTTGTTGGAGGAAAAGGTGTGAGTTGTTGTGTAGTTTTTGTACTTGTAAGCAATAAGATGCGAATTACTACCACCTTCCGAGCTTATTATCTAGCGGCTGGTGGTATTCCTAATGTGGTACACCGATGTTTTCCGTTGTTACTGCTTTTTGAAACGTATCAGATACATTGTATGTACTCATGATCCTATACTAGCTAGTAAGCTCTGTTTGGAAAACATTATGTTTTTACGAAGAATACGCTGTTTCTCGACTTCGATGTAAGGATTGGTCGTAAAAATGCAGGGATGGACACAAACTTTGTTTTTACGACCGAATCTACTACATCGTAAGCTTGAAAATGGGCTACTAAGGCCCCAGGAGCACTGTCGTAGTGACCTGGGATGTAGCTTTGTTTGGAGTTGGAGAGTTGGACCAAAGGTGACCCTTTATGACCAGGGTTCATTTCCTGTAGCCAGCCTCTAGCTGTTTTAGCATGTAGTTAAGCTGGGTTTGAAGGTGCCGCTATCCTGTGGAGCAGGTGCTGGAAATGTGTATTATTTTCACCTCAAGCATGTTCAATGTTCACATTAAATTCATCTTGATGCATCCTGAGTTTAAGTGATTTCTTCGCAGCTCATATTACAGTCCTTCAATCTTGGAAGAAGGGAAGGTAGAAGAGCTGTAGAAGAGAGGAAAATGGAAGATGAGTTTGAAAAAGGAGTCGTTTACTATTAAGAGCGCGAGAAGATGCACAATTCAGAGGGTGGGACTTGTTTATAAAGTTTGAGTTGAGCCTACAGATTCATGTCATTCTGAACTTGATCAAGGGCAGATTCAAGTTGATTAAGCGGATTGGATTTGCATAAATAAGAAATAAAGAGCTTGTAGTTTTAAATTGCAGGGAAATGAATGAGGATAGTGAATTAGTGAGTGAGTGAAATGATTGAGAAAATATACTTGAAGAATGTATTGACTGTCGTAGGCTAGCCACGAGGCTTAGTTTCAGTTGGATTGCTAAGCTACGGAGCAGGCTGTGGATGTGTGTGCAGAACTTATCAAATGTGGAATCAGTGTTTGCCGCCGCATGTAATTTTCCTAATTATGGTGGATTAATTCAAGAATTCTGCAAGAATCCTAGGCCGGAGGAGGGAGTCGAAGTGGCAGATTGTAGTTATAGCAAAGCCTAGATGAGAGGGAATCAATAATTCCTTGGATTTTAAGCAAGCTTTTTTACTAGTGCTTGTGTTTCAGGTAGCTACAAGTTGGCAAATGGCAAGGTGGATTGGAATTTGCAGAGACAAAGTACATGAGCATGATTGCAGGGATAATCCGAGTGTATGAAGCAGTGTCAGTGGCTACGTCGGCGCTCGTTGCTAGCCAACGGGCACCTCCTTTACAATACAATGAAGCAGTGGATTACTTTCAATTTTATTTTATTTATTGCCTTGTTTATAACTAGTCTAGGGTTGTGGAATTTAGGATGTGGATTGAATTAATTAGATATTATTATTGCAAGATTTTGGCAAATAATTGGCGATCGAAATTCCAATCTGAGCAGGTTTCTGATCTGAGGTTCTAATCTGAGGGAGAAGCAGTTCTTTGGTACTTTTTGGAATAATTTTTGTTGGGGATGAAGTGTGAGGAAATGTTTTAGGAAATTGTGCAGAAATTAAATGACAATGCGAATTTGCAAAGCTTGTTAAAGTTAGCGAATAAGCCAAGGAGAAGAGGCAATTTTGTTAAGGAAATGTGTATGAAGTGATAACGACAATAACTAACGAGTAAAGTGTCTCACTGTCATTAGGATATATAATGTCATAATTTTAAAAAATGACAAGCTCTTGCTCCTACTGATTGTAATAAGCGTAACGGTATAACGGGAAGCGGAAAGGTAAATTATAGCGTAAGAGCTTCTGTCTCTTCTCTGCCATGTACATTAAATTTGCAAGCTTCCCTCAAGCTAAAAGCTTTCGCCGACCAAGGGAATGCTGATTCAGGTTGTAAAAAATATGCAACGTTTCTTGAGCTAACAGAAAATAAGTAATATAACTGGAAATATCGTGAGAAAATTCCAAGATTGTACGGCAAATAATTTACAGTTCATTACACGGGTTATAAAACCTAGGGAAATGGAATAATAATCCTTGCATTAAAAAGCAATGAATTCAGGGAAGAATGTAAACTATAAAAGAGAGGAAGGAGGTAATAGTAATAGCGGATGCAATTTGCTAACGCCTTTAAATATAATTATAGACAATAAAATTATAACGCATATAGATTGTTTGTAAAAATTGTGTAGTAACTGAAGAAGAAATGCATTTGCAGGAGGGTAAGCTGACAAGTTACTCGGAGTAATTGTGTCCGAGAGGGAAACTTGAATTTTCCCGAGGGAAAAATTTGCAAAATCTGTTCAGGCTTTCTAATTTGCAAAGATGGAGAGAAGATGAAGAAAAAATATACTCTGTGCGGGGCGTAGAGGAGGGAAACGTATTTGAAAATTGCAATCGATACAAGAATCTGTTCACTGCCGCGGATGCTGCATACCTTGGAAGTCAACATGTCTATAAAAAAGCTCTTTAGGAATTTAAATTGCCTGCGGGGTCCGGTACGTTGATTGCCGTGGGCGATGGGATGAAATACAGAAGGTTGCAATGAATTGCATGTGGAGGAAGAGGAATGAGTTGGGGGAGTGATGGAAAGTGTTTGGGAATTTTTGCAAGAGGTGTGCGAATTTAGATTAAAATTATAACGAACGTTTAGCTACTTTTATATTTGAAAATAAATCTAAAGGATAATAGTTCTTAACAAACTTTAAGATTAAAGCTTGCTATAATCATAGAGCGTATAACAGGGACGTCCACGTATAAAAGAAATGTATATTACAAAAGGGGCTCTGGAAATGGCGAAACTAGTTCCCAAGGAGAAATTATCCTTTAAGACGAAAATTGAATCTGGAGGGTAATTGGATGGAAGAAAAACTAGAAAACTCTTGAAGGGAACTGATTTTATTAACTGATATTGTTTTGAATGGAAACGTTTTAGAAATTGGTTTTTATAGTAGCTTTAATTCTTGTAATTAAACTCGAGCTTATAGTTTCAGGTTACAATGGGGGATAAACGGCCTTGTAACCTGAGTTTCAGCTGGGATTGTATCTTGAATGACTTTAAAGTGGGCATGGGCTATTAAATGGCGCCTAGTTACAAAGGGAATTAAGGAAGGAGGGTGTGGAAGAGCTTGAAACTAAACTGTTTGAATGCTTATATGCTAGAAGAAAACTTTCTCTGATTTGCAACAATTAAGACAAGGTAAACTGGGAAAGAGGAGAAGATATGAAGAGGATTAATTAGACTTGACCGAGAGCAATAACTTGTAAGCCGTAAGACAAGATAATACGGAAGAGAAACTGAGATTAAAGATTCAGAGAGAACAGGTAGGGAAATTAGTTTAAGCTAAAATTTAAAGTAGTAGTCGCAGTTATCAAGTAGCCGTCAATCTAGAATCTTCTAGAATTAATGGGACAGGATTCTTGTAGGGAGAGAACGAGAGAAGTTAACTCAAAAAGCTGGTCTACTGTAGTGGAAGCGTCTGCTCTGAATTAACCATCAGACAAGACAGGGGAAGAGGGGACATTAAGTGCGTTGCCGTCAAAAACGATATGCAAACGATATTCAAAAACGAACATGAAATTTGAAATATGATGAATTGGACACGGTCAATACGTCAAATGAGAATTGGAACTAGTTGCAGATTCTATAATTTTGCAAAGCTGATAGCATGATTTAAAGAATTGGTAGAAGAATACACGAATATATATGTAAATAATCTTAGCAAGGCTTTAGAAATACACGGGATTCACTTTTGCTCAAGGAAGATGAGAAGAGAGCACATAGGATTTAAAGAGAAGCTTAAGGAAAACGTCTAATGAAACTCGTTAGACTAGTTAGTTGACTTGTAACAAGTTTAGTTGTTGGAAAAGTTGGATAGCAGCACTGCACTAAATTCTTTTAGTCGGTTAGAACTTGTGTATGAAGGAGTGTTTGAAGGGAGATTTGATTGACACGTTGAAATTTCCATTTCTTCAAGCTCGATAAAAGGGAAGAGGGGGAGCTGATTGTAGTTGTAAAAATTAAGTAGCCGCGCGGTGAGATTTGTAAATTTACATTTGACGCTTTCAAGTATTATTAAAAGCGGGCTGGGCGCCAAGATTTCTGTTACTTTAATTGCAGTCCCGTCAAAGTTACTCATAACGCTAGTGGATAACTAGGAGTTGTAAGCGGTTTTGAAACGGTAGCGAATTAGATGAAGGGAGGTAACGCATCCTAATCACCTTGTTAACCGTGTTTACGCTTTTCTTGACCTCGAAGAGATGAATTAGTTGGGGCGCAATGAGTATATACTGACTTCAGGCGGATAACAGAGGCTATCTCTTGTTGTACTTCAACGTTATTCTTGTGACATGGAGCGGTGATAAGGAAGAAGATAACTTTGAACACTGGTATGTAACGGTGTTGAGTTAAAAGATGGTCTTAGTGTAAAAGAATGTTGACGACATGGTCACCAAATACTTTTTGGTTGAATCATTATTGCGTACCGGTTATCGATCATCCCTGCGTTGCACTATTGACCTTGGTGTGGCGCTTGACAAGCTACGGACACGCAATAGGTCAAGCGATAACCGGCTAAGTTTGAGGAGCAACGGTTTAAGAGTTTGGCGAAAGTTCAAGGACGTTGCAGAGTTTACACCGGAAGTATGAACTAAGGTCGAGAAATGATTGTTCGAAGAAGGATCGGCGCTTGAAATTATTAATATACACTGTACTCAGCGACAACGCGCTGCGCTCAAGAACGGAATTGCTCTCAATCATTAATTTGCGGATTTAAGCTAAGCTTAAGAATGCAGTACGTGTATTGTTTACACACTTTCTTCTTTTGAGGTAAACCTTATGCCGGCGGGCGCTTGTAAAGCTTAGGGATCGAGGGTGAAAGCGCGGTAGTGCTCATTTGAAGTGGTCAGCGCAGGGGCCTGAAGCCGGTCCTTCGTAGGTCTGGTATGATGGCGGGGAAGGGAGTTAATATGCAGGTACTTGAAGGGGTAGGGATTATGGAAAGTTATTGTGAATAATATAAGAAGATATGGGAGGTGAGAGAGAAGAATGGTAATTAGAGGATGATTATGATGAGGATCCTCTTCTCCTTGTTTAGCGAGGCGGTTGTGGGAGAGAATGCGAAAAGAATGCGAGGTAGAAGAGGAAAGGAAGTGGGATTTTATTCTTTAAGGGACTGCGTGTATATATATGTGTGTAAGAGTTTTCATTATGACCACTATCATGTTGGCGATCATGTTGAATGTTGTTGAGCGTGGCATTTGGTTGGTGGATCCTCCCATTTCATACGTGTATTTCAACTTGTTCACTTGCACAAGCTAGTTAGAAGTGAGTCTTGGAAGGTGCTTGACCAGTTTGCCTCATGATTGTCAGTCGCGAGAGTTTAGTATCGTATAGCGTGGCCCTCTGTGTGTAAAAAAGCAAGCGTCCGCTAGGTTATTCTTCTCAAGGATTGTTTCTTGCTCGTATTAAAACGACTTGAGCAAGTCATTTCCTTTCCCGTTCGTCCCGCCGAGTCTCTCTCTCAACTTGAGTTGTTTTTCTTTTAGTTGTTGTTCATCATCTATCCGTCTTCTTGTTTCGTCTGTCTCTCGGCTTGTTCTCATCATAATCCCTCCATCCGTGTCCATCTGTTCGTCCTCTGGAATGCAGTGTTTAGTTCTCATCAGTTTCTCATGATCGGTCCTCGGGTTTCGTCCGAGTTGCTCTGAGTCGTTGTTTTGCTTGTTGTGGGGAGTTTTGCAGAGGGTTTGTGTGTGAAATCGTGACGTGATTTCGGTGAAGTTTTTCAAGCTTTTGCTGGCTTGAATTTAATGTCAAGTTTGTTGTTAATTTCAATGGACGGAATCACCATGAAGGATCTGTAATCTGTGCAGGAGAACTATTTGTTGTTTGGTGTTGTGCGTCGGAGGCCGGATTGAAAGTGCTTTGGGTTGGAATCGCAGGTAGTTTGAGTGGCTGATTACTGATTACGAGAACGAGAGAAGAAGAAACTGAGAAACTGAGCTGACTTGAAGGGGTTGAGAATTTTGAAGGGTGCGTGGAGATTGGGTTTATTGTTTTTCTTTATGAATTTATGGATAATTTCATGAAGAGACGGAGACAGAGGTTGGAGGAAGAAGCTTTAGATGAAGAGGAATGTAGGAGGGAAATTATTGAAAAAGATAAGCTATAGAGTGGCGGGTCGAGGGGCCAAACTTGTTTTTGGCAAATTGTTTCATGGTCAGGTGTTTTAAGAGGTAAAGGGCAAGGGGGGTTGAAACAGAATTCCTTAAAGAACTGACAGCGAAAGTTGAGAGTAAAGATGTATGGATAAAGTTTTAGCGGGATTGTATATATGCCTGAAGGTTGGATCTTTAAAGGAAATTGTAGAATTTTCAACAAAGTTGCGGAAATTCAACAAAATTCTTTAAGGAGAAAAAAGCCCTTGGAGAATATTTGCGGAATGCAGGTGGAGGTGTAGTGGTATAATTACAGGGAAGAGCATTGAAGCGTTGTGAGGGAGTTTAGCTTGAAATAATTCGGTAGATGAGTGGTAATAGCCGCCATTATGAAGGTCGGTGTGATGCTCTGGTGGCTGAATTTTGAAACTATGGATCACATATGATTAGCCGAGGGATAATATAGAAGACGCGGGGGATGTTGCTGAGTTTTTAGTATTATAAATTATGGGCGGCATTTTATTATAAAAAATTGGAAAGCATGCAAATTGGTAGATGCAGGTGTTCAATGTGTATGTGAGTCTAGGTTAAGGTTATAGATTTCGCATGCATGCGGTTTAGTTGTTGGGGAAATGAACGTGAGGAGCTACTGGTTCCGGTAATAAGCTTGTGCTTGGATACTTTGAAGAGAAAGATGGGTTTGTAAAACAGGAAGGAATGTGGGAAAGATTTAATGTTTTTGCACAATAAAGCTGAGGTTTGTGCAGGACTGTGCATAGTTGTGCTGTGCACACCTCGGGGTCATGTTTGTAGACGGCGTGGTTCTTGCTATATTGACTTTTTGTGTTCGTTTATACTTGATTATCTCAATAAAAGGATAAAATTCTATAGAGATTCTCAAGCTAAGAGGTAAAGTAAGATGAGGAGGATCAGGGGAGAACCACCAAAGGAGATTATTATTGAAGATTTGTGACGCTTATCAAGTTGAGGATTAAGGATTGAAAGTTGTGGATTTTAAAGAGGATTGGCTTGAAATTCCACATATTTTATCCACCATCTAATCTATGGCAGACCCCCCAAAAGCAGTTTGAATCTCTTGGATTGTTGAAAAAATGTGTGGCATGTGCGGAAAAACGAAATGAAACGGAGAAATGGGAGTTAAGGGCTGTTTGAAGATTTTGCATGCGAAAATTATAATCTTTTTCAACTGTAAATCATGTACTAAGAGAAAATTCAAAAGAAGGTTGGGGAGGTAATTTACAGCATACGTCAATGCATATTTTTGCAGCCGGTCAAGCTTTTTTTCTGGTTTCATAAATGTATGGCCTGGGCGTTATTTTGTGTATCATGTCCGCTTGTCACGTCATGCGATACGGCGGAAGAATGAGCCACTGCTGTGGTCCAATTTTACTTGTTTAATCAGGGGCTGAAGGCTCATTGTCTTTGGCTTGACAAGTCCCAGCCAAAGAAAAGAGCTTGGATAGTTGAAACAATGCAAAACAGCCAGCAGTTTTAAAGGTCAAGTGATTGAATTCGCTGGGATTCAAGTTTCAAGGGTTTGTCGAGGCGTGGAAGGTGGTGGTGGAAGGAAGTTTGCAAATATTATGTTGGATAACATACGGAGGTAAATGAAAATCGTGATGGATTTGACGGGTGGAATGAGAAGCTGTGGACAGGTGACAATAATAATTGTGTTGCAACTCCGGTTTTGACCGCCTACCTACCACCTCTCATGCGATACTGGCTTAGGGTTGAAAAGATGGATGTTCCACCTCCCAATTCTTTGCAATTAAACCCCATGTCAACTTACGGTTTATGATGGAGTGAAACGAGGGAATAAGTTGATCAAGGTCCTGTCGAGTTATGACCACCATAGACTTGTGGGCCATTTCTTTATTGGACCTCTGACCTCATGGAGTACATGGGATTAACCTCTGATTTGTGGTTGCGATTAGGGCAGTAAATAAAGTCAATGTCCAGTCAAAGACGCTTGGTTGTGTGTAACAGGGTAGACATGGAGGGAATCTGAAAAAAATTGGGGTTGTTTGCGAAAAATTTAGCATAGCGCACCTCTGAAATGTTGGAGAGGGAATATTGTAGAAGGTTAAGTATGGGAGAAAAAAGTTGTTAATTCAAAAGGAGCATACAGTTGAACTTGAGCTTGTAATTTATGGGGATGGGAATTTAATTTGCATAATGGGATGAAACTAAAGTTGCAGTGCATGCTCTCTTCGTTAGGTTTAAAGCGGTATCGCGAAATGTGCTTTGCTGAACTATGGGATGAAATTCGGATTACCTGCCTTCTTTGCATTCGACGCATCCTGTTTTTTGTGTGCATATTTCAGTATATTTCAATTAGAATGTAATTCCGCAAGGTATAATAGTAAAGATGAGCTTTTCATCTTGCAAGAGTACAAGCAGATCCGCTTGACTTATTGTAATTAAAATTTGAATACAATACTGTCTGAAGGATGCTGGGAAGGTGTTCGGAGAGATACTGCAAGTTTTGCATGGCCTGCTGACCCAACTGGTCATCTCTTGGCGTACAGATTCAAACTGAGCATTGTTTGAGAACTTGTATGCTCTGCAATATGATGCAATTGGACCTGGATGACTGTTCATGGCTATTATTTTTTCAGCATGTCGTAACTTGACGGAAGAATATTAATTATAAAAGAAGGATTAAAAAAGTATAGGCTTAGGCTAAGAAGTTTTGATGCTCACTGTATAATAATTATGGAGTTGGCCTTTGGCACAGCTGGAGTGGAGTTGAGTAATCTTAGGATTTGATTAACATGCAAATGAGGGGGATGTATAATTAATGAGAATGGATTTGGAAGCGGGGTTTTAATTATTTTGAATGTTTTGCAGACGACTGAGGGGGAGGGAAGGAAGAATAATAAGAAGAAAATGGCGAGCGGTGGGGGATGCGGGGCTGTGCGAGAGAGTTGCACGGGAGGAGGAAGGAGCGTCAACCAGGAAACCAGCAGAACCAGATTTCGCACAAGTCCAAAACAATTCCTAACATGGTCAGCGACGGCTGCGAATAGCAGACTTCAGAAAATGAGTAAAAATCTCGTCTACAGCGTCTCGAAGCTGAGTACAAAAATGACGCTTCCCACATTCCATCATCATCATGATGACTCTGCTGGCTCGAATGCTAGCCTTGACAGTGGAGGATTCAACTCTCGATTCAATAGCCGGGAAGATCTAAGTGAATTTTCGAGGAATTGTAACGTGAGCGTTAATAACGAAAGAAACGGACCTGTGGTTGTTAAAAGTATTTTAGTCAAACGGAATATCGTTGGAGGAGAAAGTGTTAACGAGGGAAATTCAAATTTTTCGGAGGGCGTGGACAGTAATAAAAATAATAACAAGTTTAATATGGGAGCTATAAGTCGAAGAAAGTCAAGTGCAGATTTGACTAAAAGGACTAGTGTTGAATTTGAATGTTTTAATAATAATAATAATAACCATAACCAAATGAATAACAACAACAGTGTTCATGTTATAAATAATAATAATAATTTAAATAGTCATCGGTTGTCGGAGCGAGGAAAGCGGGGAGGAAAAAATAAGGAATTTCGAAACAATATTGTGCTTGAGATGAGATCCGGTCAGTGTTTTTATAATAGCGGCGGGAGTTTTGAAGAATCTGATGATGACGATGAGAATGAAGATGGAGGACTGCGTAGTCTTGGAAGACATCTGCAGAATAGCTCCAGTAGCACCATTTCATCCGCGGCTACTACCATTCCTATAATGTCTCCGCAGGGGTAAGTTGCATAATTGTGTAATATTGGATTTGTAATGTAGGGATGGGTTTGGTGGAATATAATTAGCACCTGGCTGTCAGATGGTGAGGTGTAATGAGAAGGTGTGAAGAAGGGTTTTTTGGAAGGGTTTTGAAGGATCTGGGCTGATTGTGAGGATTCACTGGAGATTACGGTTATTAGCTGTAATTATATTAGAAATTGGCTGGAAGGGAATTAAGATTTAAGTAGCTGCTCTGTGAGCAGGCTGAGGGTTGTAAGAAGGCTAATTTACAAGAGCTTGTTAAGCGTCAGAGCGCCGAGAGTTCGCGCGCGCAAGCTCTGCTGGTAGACAAAGTGATCTCAGGATGGGTAGACTTTAAGAAGGGCTTTCACTTGGGGCTGGAAGCGATGTGCTTGAGTGCGCTTTCTCCTTGCGCGTCAGAGTTGTGGCGTTGTTAGAAACCTTAGCTTTGCAAGCGGAGCGTCAGCTCAGATCCAGACATTGGGAATGCGGATAAGCAATTACTGAAAGTGAATCGGGAAAAGCGTGGTTAAAAGCGTTCACCTCGAATCATGACTTGGACGCACGTTATTTTGATGTTGGTTTTTGTGTGCAGGAGTCGTGCAAGTTCGATTTCGATGAGCTCTTCTGGGCCTGTTCACTGCGATTACGGGAGAGGACGGGGTGGGAGGAGTCCAGGTGTGAAGAGGAGGAGCGGGAAGAATAGCAGCGTTTCAATTGTTGGTGAGAGTCATGTGGAATGCGGTGACAATATCGTCCTTGTTCCGACTTGTTCAGCTTCATCATCCAAATCATTGTCATCCTCACCCTCATCCTCCACTTCATCATTTTCATCTCCCTCCACTTCATCATCCACTTCTTCAGCTATCCTCTTCACCTCTCCCCTGGAAACCTCCGTGTGTTCATCCTCCGCCCCCTCAACTGCAGTCAGCCTTACGTTATTGTCCTCGGATCCATTGTCCGGTGGTGGGGGGAGGAGCGGGAAAGGTGGGGCAATTGCTTCTCCGAAGACGGTGACGACCACGACAAGCAATACTCTGATGGCGGTGGATAAAGCCTCGACAATTCCAGCAATCCTGCCTCTTGATAAAAGAAGTAAAAGTTTGAATGGAAGCAGTGGAAACAAGTTCATGTCTCAGACGTTACCCAACTCTAAACTGGCAGTCACGACTCTTGAGGAAGAACAACAACTTCGGCATGCACCCTGGTTCCAGGCTGGGATTCCAAGGTAAGAAAGATGAGAAAATATGTATAGCCTCCAAGGAATTATTCAACCCGTCACGAACTTTTCGAGCACAAACAGTTCGAAAGCAGGATATTGTTGATTCATTAAAAATCCGAGGTTCTCTCCTATGATGGGGGTAGGTTTCCCTAGGATGCGAGACAGAAAAGCCCTTGGAGAGGTTGTTGGGTGCCGACATGGAGAGCTTCTTAGAGGGCGACTATCGTCGCCTTAGAAACGAAGTAGGGCTGTGGTAACGATCTCCCTGGTAGATGGTGATGTAAAACTGGGAAGAAGAATTTAAAAAATGTAGTCAATTAAGTCCTACAACCATAGCTAATTCATCTAAAGAATTTCCCGTTATTTTGAGTTAGTCGATTACTACGAGTATCGATATAGCCAGAAGCAGAAAGCTTGTAGCTTGAAGCTAATAGCAGTTTGGCCATTTGCGGCTTGTAGTAAATCAATATTCGATTATGATGAATGATTAATCGCTTGCTTCAAGAATCTCTGATATGGGAGCGAGGCGCTGTGTTTCATCGAGGCAAATACAAATTGAGATTCAAACGAGGTTTAGCGATAGCAGCGCTGCTGTGATTCTTTTGGATGTTCGAATGTAGTCTCTGCTAGGCGCGCGCGCGTTCTGATAATTTAAAATTCAGACCACACGCCAATTGCCAAGAATAGTTTATTCCTGCGAAATGGAAACAAATGATTGGATAAATTGAAATGAAACTGACATGGACAGTTATGATAGATTAAAAGATTTAAGGTTCGCGGTTAAGATTTAGAATATACAGCGTGTGTCACGACGCCGGCGGATTTAAATACACAATTATAAATGACATGAGAGGACTATCCGAAAATCTATAAGGAATTATTCGTACAAATCCCTTCGAGGGAATACAATAATGCTATGTTGCTGCTATAAGGGTTTTTTGAATTGATAGGCTGATTGATTCATTTGAATAGTAATAGCGCTATCGATTTCATCGAATAGAAAGTTGGCTAATTGAATAACTGTTTGTGTGAGAGAGAGGTGGCGGTGTGGGTCGTTGTTAATAATAAGTTTTGATTAATACACGTTTATGTATGCAGTTTGGTTTGATGATTGAGATTGTAAAGAATTGTTTTGTTGTTGCAGAGAAATTGCCTTAGAAGTACTCCGTAACGAACCTCTTGGCTCGTTCATTGTGCGTGAGTCTACTACAAAAAGTGGATGCTTTGCTCTGTCGCTAAGAGTACCGAGGGAGGCGCAACCTAGCGGGATTGCACACTACCTTATCCTTAAGACTGGAAGAGGATACAAAATAAAGGTATTTGAATATTGAATGAGTGGATTTTGAGGATACTTATGAGCTAAATACGCGGTTGAGGATTTGGAAATGTAAATAAAATACAGGAACATGTACTGCGATAAGAAGGAAAAGTAAGCTAGCAAAGTTTGTCCTCCTAGGGATTTTTTCCCTGAAGATTTAAAAGAGCTTGGATGGTTGATACTTTGAATTCCTTGGAGTTTTATTATATATTACAAATGCTTAAAGCTAATTGAGGTAATGAGTAAAGCGATACTGGGTTTGAGCTGGAGGGCATTTACATTCTTGGGCCTAGTTAGAGGAAAGTTAAGGTGTAATTTATCAGGTAATTCAATATAGAAGGTAGGAATTAGGCTTGTTACTAAAGGGCTTAATGGCCAGTTTGAATTTTGCTAGAGGGAAGGCTGTAGGATAGAAATTGTAGGAGCCCGTGTGCAATATGTGGGTTATTCACACTGGATTCGTTGTTATCCTCAGTAAAATCTGTGAGAAGAGTTTAAAATTGTTTTAAGAAAATCTTGAAGATGGACAGAGTCCGGCTTGTAAGATTTCTGAGATGAGCGACTGGTAATGCTTAAGGCTTTAGGGAAAATAGAAGAATATGTTGGAAGAGATGGAGGACTAATGTTCGGGTGAGGTAATAAGATGCGAGAAGGCGGAGAGGTGAGCTGGTGATAAATGGCAAAGGGCCGGTGGTGTACGGGTTAAAGGAGAAGGAGAATGATTAGAGAGAGAGAGAGAGAGAGAGAGAGAGAGAGAGAGAGAGAGCGGGATGCGGATGAGTTTGTTGTGGGATGATGGTTTGAAAAAGTATATAACTTTTGTAGTATGACGTATGGTTCTTTTGCTGGAGACATGCCTTGGATGGAAGGAGCTACATAGGATGGAATTATGGAATGGAAAGAGAAAATGATTATGATGATGGGGTTAAGAAAAAAAATCTAATTTGTTACTTGTCTCTTTTCTAATTTCAGGGTTTCACCAAGGAATTTGGAAGCCTTACCTCACTAATTACTCATCATTCAGTAATGCCTGAGCTCTTACCTTGCCCTCTGTCCCTTCATCGGTATCGTCCAAAGCATGCCCAGCGGATAAGTCGAATACATTCCTCGGACTTTGTAGAGCCCGAAAAACTACTCAATACTACATTTTATACGCCGAGAAAATATACGGATTTCTGAAGAATTATATAATACAAGTATGAAATGCTGGAGATATTATAAATTTAGCGGCGCGGCGGCGTTGGACTGCTGTGGAGCTTTTAAAAATGTAAAATAAAATCTATGAATGTACAAGGAATGAACGAAGGCTGGAATGAATCAGTTTTGAAGGCAATTTGTTTGACTGTATGCGTACTCTTCTGGTCATGAAGCGGGAATTTATAGAAGGATTAAAAGAGATTGTTAAATTGTTGAAGGGAATTAAAGGAATTGGATATTTGTCTTGAAAATGTCACTGCGAAATTAATAGTATGAAAGCACGGAGGAGTTTAGAATTGTGAAACTATGTAATCATGTCGGAAAAGAAGATGAGGACTGAATGCTAATTTTGTAATGTGGAAATTTTGTAAATGATTGCGGAGTCAACGTGGATTTGAGCATTAGGAGTTGGCGAGGAAATGAAGAGCCGTCCGTATTCGCATGGAATTGGATGGTGAAGCTGAAATGTGGGGATTGAAAAATAAATACAGAAAGAGTACTTGATTGGAATGCTGGGTTGAAGATTAGGGTTAAAGTTTTTGAGTCTGAAGTAAGTAATTCACTGTTGTTATGTTCTACTAAAAGAAATTGTTGGAAGATTTGCTAGATTTAGAATACAAGCTATACGTGAAAATGTAAAAGGGCTTCATGTCAAAGTTGAGAAGTTGTTGAGTTGAAATTTGTAAGTTTAAGTTGCGGCTTTGAATTTGTTAAAATTTATAAATTTAATGAGGATTATAATGTGGAGTGCTACTGCTGAAGGACTGATGATTGATTCCGAAAAATGGAAATGTGTTGTAGATTTGTAAAAGTTGTATCATGTCAGTTGTAACGTGTTTGTGTGCTCTGTATTCACGTATTGTATTTAGTTGTATGAATCCCAGTTTTTACGGATGGAATCAATAAGTTCCCTAGTCCCTTAAAGGATATTTAAATAAAGTCTACAAGTCTTGATTTTTTTTGGTTTGAGTTGGAAATGCTTGAGTCGATTCAGTATAATTTTACTAGTCCATCTCTTTACCGATGTTCAGAACTGCGGACCTGGACCGAACCCTCGTTGGTTTCCTGGACCGGACCCTCGTTGGTTTTGCTGACCGAACCCTCGTTGATTTTGTTGACCGAACCCTCGTTGATTTTGTTGACCGTACCCTGGTTGGGTTTGTGGACCGTACCCTTGTTGGGTTTGTGGACCGTACCCTCGTTGATTTTGTTGACCGTACCCTTGTTGGGTTTGTGGACCGTACCCTCGTTGGTTTCCTGGACCGGACCCTCGTTGGTTTTGCTGACCGAACCCTCGTTGATTTTGTTGACCGAACCCTTGTTGGATTTGTGGACCGTACCCTTGTTGGGTTTGTGGACCGTACCCTTGTTGGGTTTGTGGACCAAACCCTTGTTGGGCTTGCTGAGCGTACCCTCGTTGATTTTGTTGAGCATACCCTTGTTGAATTTGTTGAGAGTGCCGTTGTTGGTTTTGTTGAGAGTGCCGTTGTTGGTTTTGTTGAGCATACCCTTCTTGGTTTCCTGGACCGAACCCTTGTTGGGCTTGTTGAGCGTACCCTTGTTGGGTTTGTGGAGCGTATCCTTGTTGGTTTTGTGGAGCGTACCCTTGTTGGTTTTGTGGAGCGTACCCTTGTTGGTTTTGTTGAGCATACCCTTGTTGGTTTTGTTGAGCGTACCCTTTTTGGTTTTGTGGAGCGTACCCTTGTTGGTTTTGTTGAGCGTACCCTTGTTGGTTTTGTTGAGCGTACCCTTTTTGGTTTTGTGGAGCGTACCCTTGTTGGTTTTGTGGACGGACTGGTGGGTACTGTGGAGAAGGTCCCGCTGGATGCTGTAAAGAGGCTTCTGGTTGGAAATGGTTTCTTGGTTTATTTTGAGAAACTCCCAATGCTGGGTTCATTACAGGCTGGATTGGTTGGCTTTTTGGAGGGCTAGGTGTGCCAGCGGGCCGGCTACTAAAGCTATTGACCTGTGGATGAGGTTGGTTGCGTGCAGAGCCACTTGATTGGTCCATTGACTGTAGCAAAGCTTGACGGAGGGTTTGACGTGGTTTCTTTGGTGAAGGACCACCTGATGGTCGAGATGCAGGAGCACTGGATGGCCTAGGTGCAGGGCCACTGGATGGTCCAGATGCAGGGCGACTGGATGGTCCAGGTGCAGCACCACTGGATGGTCCAGGTGCAGCGCCACTGGATGGTCCAGGTGCAGGGCCACTGGATGGTTCAGGTGGAGGGCTACCACCTGGTGGTCCCGCGTTGGAGCTATCCTTAAGTGGGCCACATGCTGGCGTGTCGATAAACGTTTCTATTCTAGACTTGTCATAACTTCTATCGGGACCAGCGATTTGAAGATGTATAGGTAATTGAGTTTCTGGCTCTAGCTTTGCCAAAGCGTAAAGTTTGGGGCATATCTTGATTTTAGGAGAATTAGAAGGGCTTGTATCGGGGACCAACTCGATTGTAGGAAATGTTCTGTTGCTCCAGGTATAATCAACCTTCTTACCTGCCAGTGGGGTCCACACCGCTTCCTACAAAATTTCAAGTTAGTTAGTTAGTTTATTAAAATCGATGCAGGAAACAAAATTTAGAGTACAAATATGCGTTGCAACAAAAGAGTATCTATGTAATCTAAAATATTTTACAAAATTGAGCTAATCCATGGAATAAAAACAACCACTTACGACTATACATTGATTGTCATGAGTGCTTAGGAAAGCTTCTCGAATCTCTTTTTCATTGGCTGCGAACATAGTGTATGGGTGGCTTTGATCATACTTCATTTTAACAAGTACCCGTCTGCAACGGACTGATTCTAATAGAGATTGCGAATCACAATCCATCCAATTTCTATGATCAAAATTATCTTAAACAAAGAATGTTACCTCTCATTAAAGCTCATGTATGTGATACAACCGGGAAAATGTGGAAGATTAATTAAGTATTTCCACAATTTTATGGTTACCCGTATCTATAACATGTTTAATCATAAACACGTCGAAATTAGCAGATCTTCCTTGTTCGTATACCTGGGCCGTATTCCCATGTACTGTGTGCCCGGTCAATTCCAAGGGCAGGAGCTCGGGTCCTACCTTCAAGGTAAGCGTGACTCCGTGACATCGTTCCACATTCGTTACTTGACTTCCCTTCATTGTAATTTTATAGATCCTGTTTACCTCCCCATGACGGGTAGTGTAAGTACCATCTGCGTTCTTCTGAAATTTCAAGTGAGATTTGAGCTGTTATTCTAGTCCTAAACGTACATTATTTTATTGTAACGAATAATAATTATTTTCAATCTTCTTTCTTTTAAAATTAATACTTTCGTTTGCAGAACAGATAATGGTAATCTAAAATTATCAATATGAATGTGTAAGGGACAGGAGTTGGTTTTTGTCTCCCGGGTTTTTGTCTCTCGGTGTTTTATCTCTCGGATTTTTATCTCTTGGATTTTTGTCTGTCGGGTTTTGATTTTCTCATTTTAAGTAACACCGCGCCACGTTAACGCAACGTTACGTGGCCAATGGAAGGATTCTGGAAGTTGTTGTAAGAATCGTATGCGATCGGAGCGCTCGTAGCGCTACCTGTCGGGAGCGATAGGAGCTCTATGATAGGACTTACTTTTTGGCCTAGTAATTTGGCCCGGATGTACAGCGGGGGTGCCTGGATTATAATATGCGTGGAAGTCTGATTGTTATCTTGAATTTGTTTATTTTTTTTTGGATCAAGTTCGGGTCGCCTCCGATACATGAACCGCTGCCATCCTCCCCAGGTCCATCTTTCATATTCTTCGTCAATAGCTTTCGCTGTAGGTTGATAGTGGGAGAACCTGAATATTGTCCGCAATTGTTGGATAGCACTGAGACACATGTGTGGGTTACTTACAGGGGTCTAGGCAGTACTTATTGAAGAAGGTGCGGTTAGCGTCGGTCAAAAATGAGTCAATTGGATGAAGTTCCGTACAGTTGAAGAGTGTTGATATCTCAAATTTTCCGGTGGCCCTTTCGTCATGTTGCGCCAAAATAGCCTTTGGTTGTTTGACATCATCCAAGGTTGCAAGAATATACTTGTTTTCGCAGAGGTAAATCTCATGCAAGACACCCAGTTTATAGGTGCACATAAGAGTCTTAAATTTCATTTCACTCCAATAGTATTCACCGTCGTCGTGCTGAATAACACAGCGTAGGGTTAATTTTAGTTGGAACATTTTAAAGGTGGTGGATTCTTGTAATTCGCGGGTACTATTTTAAATTCCACCCGGGAGTACAGCCGGGTAAGAAAGCTGGATTATAATTAAGAGAAGTACTTACTCGCACTCTTTGGAGTCCGGCAAAGGCAAGTGCAACATTATACGTTTGGTTTACAATGATATAAACTCTGTGGATGGGTAACATACTAAACCTTCCCTCATATTTGCCAAGTTTTGTGCGGAGAATATCTTCAACTTGGATCCTTGATGTATGCCAGCGAGGGAGCTCATCTGTAGTCCGAATTAAAAGATGGTAACTCAATGAAGTACAAGTGCAGTCGGATTGTGTGGCGCGGACATGTCTAAGATAAGCGGAAATATTTGTTGGAACTATAGACTTACCAGGAGTGATAATGTGTCTGCTTGCAAATTCCTTGAAATTGTCATACTCTGTTAATGGAGGGCATACTGCTTTAATTTTTAAATTTGGTCCAGTAGGATTACGATTTACACGGGATAGATTTTGCATGTTTGAAAATATAGAAAAAAAAATCAGTTATACTTAGAATTTGGACATGTGATTGACAAATGTATGAAGTAAACGAGCGCAACGCTCTGGCTGTTTAGCAAATGTGTGAGCGGTGTGTGGGACTAACTATATTTTAATTTCATTAAATTGCTAAAAGTGTTTGCATCAGTTGTATAATCAATAGAGCAATAAATAGTTGTCATGTTAATTGTTGCTAGTTTTTCGAAAAGTTGAGATCAGCTTTATGAAATTGAAATGTATATAAAACGGGAGGAGGAGGGACTTTTAATTACCGAGGAATGGTACAGAGATCAGCTTACGCTTTCAATGGCACAAGAAACCGTTAGAGGGTGAAACGTTTTGGGGTTCACACACGAGACACGAAGGCGTTGATTAATATAATTAGCAAGAGTAGCCTACAGATGGCGTGGTTTACTCCGGAAATTCATGATTCCCTTGAAGCTCTGAACCATGGAATGGGGAAGCGCATTTTGGAATTCTACCATCCAAAGAATTGCATGGTACTAGCTTCTAGAATGGACAACTCGTTTGCCTTGTCATCTAGCGACGAAGTGAAGGGGTGTCGACCAACGATATGCCACAGCCGACAGCGTCTCATCTAGAAGGCATCCACAATCCCTTTGGATTTGAAATAAAAGCCAGGACAAAGTTGCAGCCCGTGTCAGCAGTCAGCAGTTACTCACCGGATAATAATCCCTTGGAGTAGGATGCGTGCTGCCCTCTATGAAACGATATTAGCATAAATGGCACTTTGAAGCTTTTTAACGGGGGTTCATAATCCCCATTCTTTGGAAAGAAGCTGAGCTTAATCTGGGATTTAACGATGCCGATGATTAATTTCCGACTGATGTTATACTCTTGTTGATATTTTTGACTGTAGACTTATTTCCACTAGCGCTTGAGTTGACTAAGTTACAATTTATAATGTAGGCCGCCTCATAGTTGAAACAGAAGCAGAGATTATGATAACTATGTAGTTTGTATTAAAAATGAGAATCTAAAGTAGAGAAAGGAAAATGTGATTGGTGTAAAACAAGTGAGCGGTTTCTCTTTCCTTGCTAAATGAGTTTGAAACAACGTTTAATTTGAGGAGAGATGAGGCTTTTATCTTAATCTTGCCCTAAGATTTTTGTCATCTGGTTCGACTTGAACTTGGAGGAATGAACATGTGACAACGACGACCCAAAAGATGAAGAAATCTGGGTAAACGGCTTGATTAAATTGGACGGGTTTAAAAGAAAGTGGGGTTGGACTTGCATTCAGAACTGCGTTTGGTCTCAAGTCTCAGCTGAGAGAGAGAGTAGTAGGGAGCTTCAAGTATTTTCTAAACCGCTTCTCCACAATGTCAAGAGGTAATCAATAAAAGAATCGAGTTAATCAGGAAAAGGTTTGAGAACAACAGACGCTGGATATGGGTTTAATGCTAGGGATAGGTTTAAGAAGAAGGAGTGTACAATGATTATCACTGTCCGTCCGCATGGCGGTGAGAGGGAAACTAATTGTAAATAGGCAGGTGAGTGAGGTGGAGATGACAAGGAAGAGACAAAAGCCTGTGTTTGGTTTTATGATGATGAACGAAAAGCAGAGGATCTCAGCATCAATGCTGTCGGAGTTGCCAATCAGGATTCCTATTTTTGATGACTCTCACTAATACTACTGTCACTAAACTACATTTCCCGACTGACATAGAGAAGAAACTAGCGAGACTGGACGCGTTGATTAAGGTCATATTGTGATGAGCGTTGATTGTCACATGCTGAAAAAAACGTTGGAAGCAGGTACAGTAGGTATGGTAACTGGGGAGAAAGGGGAAAGAATAAACGTAATTTTTTTTTAAAGAGCGCTTATTTGGTTTAATTGTTGTGACGGCGGGAAAGAATGAAATGTGTGATATTTACGAAGCTGAAAGCCTTGATTAAAGTTTGCTTTCTCCCAGTGTTTTCACGCGATAATTAATTACACCAACGTCCGCTCCACGTCCTCCTGTTATCAAAAGTTGATGCAATAAGACTTAGAAGAATACAGAGGACAGACGCTGCTGTTGAAATTGATGACCAAGCTTAGGACCAGCTTAGCACAGATTTAGCGATGCTTGAAATCCAGATTTACTGTTAAGATACAAGGAGAAATACAGGAGCTTATAACCTATAGGCGCTGCTCGGTGGTGACCATGCGCGCTGCGAAGAGGTTGAGTTTGAAGTGGTTCTTGTAAGATTGGCTCTCCGAGAATAATAAGAATTCGCATGTCCGAGGGAAATATGAAATAGTGTGTGTGGGAATTATAAATGCGAATAGGCCATTCAGTTTTTAATGCGATGGTAGGGCTAAAGAGAGCGTGACAGAAGGAGAGTATATGGATGTGATTTATGGATTATTTAGTTAATAAATTGTGTCGCTCGTGTGGGGCGGGAAGGAAGGATTTGGTATGAGATTGGCCCTTGTAGTAATTGGGCAAGTTGCCAAGTATGCAAAGACTCTTAACATACTGAGAGTTGGAAGAATACGATGAGAAGGAAGTATAGTAAAGATATGAGGCGTTGTTGGCAAATATACGAAAAAAGGTCGCAGATCCGCGGACCTCCCTTAGGTCTTAGGCACTGATAATCCTCTGAAAGAATTTAGGGACAATCTTCGGAAACAATAAGATGCTCCAATAAATGCCGGAGGGAATGTGGTGACTGTTGATAATCTTCGCCAGAGCTGTTAAGCTTCAAGTTGAAATTGAAGTCGCTTGAAGACATGTGTGGAGGACGAAAGAAAGAGGAGTTACAGATGCATAAAAGCTACTTAAAGACAAGCAACACTGGAGAAGATGTAATTAGAGCAAGGAAACGGGCCTGTGGCGGCCCAGCCCTTAAGAAGATTGAAGTTTGCAAATACTTGAAGATACATGATGTGGATTTGACACGGAAGATGGATGGAGTGCTTGAAGCAGATAATTTGATTACTTGGATAGAATAACTATTGATTTAAGGAGGAGGGAGAGGTAGAATTTTAATTTGGATTCAAGGGAATAATAGTAGACTAATTTAATAATAGATAGGTGTTCTGGGAAACAATAAGATTCGTGCCTACTCAATTTGAGTAATTGAAGGATATACAATTATACCCAAATTGGATGGCGTTAAGGTGCGTGTAGTGTTGTGGAAGGGAGCTCTTTTGAGGTGCCAAGGATTCTCTTGTGTCTTGCAGGGTGGCTTCTTTACCATGTCACAATGACCTGCCACTGTGTGTGGTTTAATGAACCAAATAGAAGGGCTCATTCTAGCTCTAGCCTGGTCTCCTCCTGACCGATCCTATAAATCTGTTAAACTCGTAATTGTTATTACGAAACGATGCTGACAAGATAGCAGAGAAAAAAGTGGCTGTGCGGAGGGAGGATTTGTTGCAAGAGTTTGTATCTGTCACGACCACAATACCTTTGATTCTCTGGCTGATAATAAAGAATATTTTTCGGTTAACGAATGATTGTTATTACTGAGACAATTATGCTATGGTCTAGAATGCAATGTACAGTTTTAGCCTGAGCTGTTTTGATTGAGAAGAAATTAAGGGATTGAGATGGATCGATGAGCGGATGTTGGATTTGGGTGGCGGTTGAAAGTATATTTCGTGTGGCAGGATTTAATGACCTGCGGGATCCTTGGAAGATATTGGAAAGAAACGGTGAAGGGAGGAGGAAGGGGGATACATGAAATGGATTTTTGACCACAAGAAGAACATTAAAATGCATGGCGACATGGATGGGGAGTCCACGAGGGACAAGGAGGAGAAGAGGACGACGGTGTGCATAGGATTGGATTTTATGCGGGCCCCAAAACGAGGATGTGGCCGCTAGAACGTGATACGCAAGCTGTAATTTAACGGTAGTTTAAAAGGATATTGGTTTTGGTAAAAAATATACAGTAGAGGCAAAGCTTTGGAATATTGACCAGTCATCATGGATTTTGTAATGGCGTTAAATGGAGCAGGGAGCTGGGGAGGTGGAGATGGAGAGGGATGATGTAGAAGAAGACAAGTCATTCTCTTCTGATGAAGGAACCTTGAGAGAAATGTGTCCTTAACGGGCCGGACAAAAGCTTATTATCAACAATGAATTAAGGATACCTGATTCTTTTGAGCGGACAAAGAAATGATACTCGATAGTAATGATACTCAGAATTATATAAAGGTTTTGAAGAGTTGATGATGGCAAATACTGGCTTGACTATTAAGATAGAAGGGATGAAGGGAAGGATGAATGTATGGGCGCGTAATGTGTGAAACCTTAAGACAAAATAATGCGTCCAAAGATGGAAGTATAGGCTTGATAGCGGCGACTTAGATTGAAAAATCGAGCTGGTTATAATAGCTTAGCTCTGGGTTTTGTAATTGGCGGAAAATTAAAGCGTTGTTGTAAAGTTTTACAAGGAGATTGGGAAATATATTTTGCAATGTACAAATGGATGCACGATTCTGTTAAATTCATCCGGGGATTTGGAAATTATTTCATCTGTGAAGGGTATATATGTGATCATTATGATGAGCCAGTCAAGTTTCTATCTACCCCCTGGTGAATTTTTTTAAAATTAATAACTTTAAATACATACGTCTCAACGGGTTCTTGGCTTTGAGACTTGCTTTCGGAGAAGTGGCGAGACGCGAGACAAACTGTGTTGCTGAGAGAGGGTAAGGTTGGGCTTGCTGTCGCCGATTTAAATGGGCTGGATCAGAATGAGAATTTAGCAAATATGTGAGGGGGGCAAGGGGTGATGGTCTATTGCCAAATTTCCAGAATGTTTGCAAAATTGAAAAATTGCAATTCCGTGGTCAGTTTGATTATCCGGGTGAATAAGGGGGAAGAATGGGCGGAAAGTAGGAAAAAAAGTAAGTTGAGAAAACGTTTGGTTGGAATTTTATTATGAAAACATTAATTTCTTATTGTAATTCAATCAGTTGGGAAATGAGGGATGGGTTGGGCGGGGACGAAGGAGGAGGGAATTTGGTATAAGGATATAAAGGGTGCTGTAAGTTATGGGCCAATTTGACCATGTTATGTAATGGTAACTAATGGGCAGCGTTGAGCGCTGCTACGCTGCCAAAAATTTCGCTTGGATATTGTTACAAGGGGCTCTTCTGAGGCATTGGTCCAGCTTGTTGTTGATTGGCTTATAAGCGTTTTTGTGATCTACGGAAATTAATTTAAATGAGGTATCGTAAATTAAGTTTGGTAGGTCTTAGAATACTGGTGGCTGGGTGTGTAGTGTTTGTGTGGGATACGAGAGATAATGGGAATTGATGATTGATACGGAGGAGGCGGTACGCGGCGACGGGATTGAATAAGCAATCTATGAGCGCAAGAGGCGCGCGGGAATATGGCCTCATGCTCGTCGCTCAAGAGCGTCAGACTGATGGCTATGAAAGGTGGAAACCCATTTAGAGAAACAATGGCTTGATTATGCAGAAAAGTGCAAGTTGGGCATTATTTTTCTGAGATGGTAAAGTAACGCTAGCTAATACTGCAAAATTGCAACACCGGCTGTGTATACTTTTGTAAATTAATAGCATCCGCCCATTGAATTTGCAGCGCGGATTCAAAGGAAAATTATTCGGAACCGGTCAAAGAGAAGAATGTTACAGCGCTGAGAATATTTTATTCATGGCTGCGCTGCAGCGCAGACAGGATGGTGTTATAAGAGAGACAAAGTATATTATTTAATAAAGAGGCGCGCGTGTTTTTTGCCTACCGTTGTTCCGCCTTGTAACTTCCGTTGACAATTCTAGAAAGTGAGGGAATAATTACATGATTGATACCCGAGACAAAAGAAGAAATAAATTGCATAATCCCATAACACTTTTTCCTTCCTTGTTAATTAATTATGCGGATTCTCTTTGCTTGCCTTCCCGTGGAAACAAGAATTAGTTATGGCATGCGACTGGTGGTTGACCGATATCTCAGGCTGTGTCAATAGAAGGCTGACGAGTGAGTGGTTACGTTTTAGCGGAGTGTTTGCGCCGTTGAGGATGGAGGAGAATACACCGGAAGGAATTAATGGAGGAAAAACAGTCTTGTTAATAAAAGTGACCTGAAACTAAAAACAAATAACATTTCCTTCCTTCCACGCAGCTCGCTGCGCTCAATATAACTTCTTCAAAGGTGTATAAAATACAAAGACAATTCCAAGGATTTAAAGCGTGGGGAAAGCTTGTAGTACAAGCTTGACTTGTAGTACTAGCTAGGCTTGTTTGCGTGCTTGCTGCATTTATGCGGTCTGACTTGTTTTCACGCTGCGCTTACTCTACGCTTTGAACCTTACGCTGACAGCGTTGGGTCTCTGCTTATTCCATGCTGCTGCAATGTGACTGAAAAATGATACACGAGCGGCGACTCGAAAGCTGTAGTATTTAGTATTTCCTTGAGATTTAGCTTAAAATATCTATGATTCTGGGCATTTATTTGTAAATAACAGCTGACGATGCTTCCATAACTCAAAAAGGGTAGGGCACTAACCAACTACAAGACGTGACAAAACGGTGAGTCAAAAGGATGCCAAATATAATAATAATAATAATAATAATAGTATTCGCCAAGGATTTCTAGATTTATGATAAGCCATGGAATAATTCAGCAACAATAGGAACGTGTTTATTTCGTAACTCTTTGTAGAAGAATACAGCAAATTTATATACAAGACGGGGAATGATTTTTTCCACATCTGTCCACGTCTCATCTTGCCGCTTTTGTAGCAAGTTTATTAGACAACAAAGGAAGACAGAATTGCTATTTAATCAGCCTCGACAATTAGCGAAGGATATGGCTGGATAGTTGAATTCTTTGACATTGGTTTTTCATTCAAACTGTCAGTTTTTGCCTTGCTCGTCGTCTGAAGTAAAGTAAGGCGGATCTTTTTTTCAAAATGAAAATCAAGCGGAGGTGAGGTTGGTTAGTCTTGCTTTATACGCGTGAGGAATTTAGAATGGGTATGAAGACGACACGTTTTAGCCATTCATTCATGTGATGTATTGTACGAGTTGAATGATATGAGATGAGAGGACGGGACGAGAGGACGGTCTCTATTTTGCAATGTCGATCTATCTTATAATATACTAAATCCTGACGCAATCTTCTGCAAATTGTCTTGGATTTTCGTGCAGAGGATTTAATAGGGAAAGATGGTTTGGGGAAGAAAAAGAATAAGCAATCAATATTCCATCTCTTTAAAGCTCAAGAAGAGCCCAAGGCGTCTTTTGGTGTCTTCCAAAATCCTATATAGTACGCACGCTTTGCAAAAATATCGTAAGGAGATCTAGTGAGGAATTTGCCGTGCCATCTCCTCAAAATAATACAAAACTAACAAGCATGTCAAATTTACGGCCACGATCAAGATTATTTATTGAGCGGAGTCTAAAAAGTTGTAAGGGAAAAATATCCCTAGGAGGACGAATTTATATTACCTTGCAGTATGAGCAATGACAGCGCCCTCTACCTATAAGAATTCTCTTTTGTTGTTTTATCTTAAGGACATGTGTCTTCGCCAATATCCATCATTCATCAGCTGCAATCTGCAATGCGGAGAGAAAGGTGCCCTTTACCTGAGAATCTATTAATCAAAATTGTTTGTTAGCGTAATACTGTACATAATTGAGCGTGAGGAGGGTGAAGTTTTTGGTGCTGCCCTCTGGTTGGCTAGTCGGTGCTGTAGACTGTAAGCCAAGGAAAGGGAGTTAAAGGGGGAAAAGGATTTTAAAAGTGAAGGTTTGCTCGGGAATTTACATTGCTAATTTTCAGAAGACGTAAACCAAGGTAGAAGATGTAATAAACTACGAGCGCAAGTTGCTCAGCCTCTCGAAGTTTAGCTGTTCCTCTGATAACTCTTCTTCTTGGCTCTTCATCCCTTGCTCAGGTAAGATGGGAAGAAAGAGCGAGGGAGGGAGGGAGGAGGGAATCTTTGAAGAGACAATTGCATAAGGTGGATTACACACAGGTGTAGGGAAGACTCCTCCAGCTCTTTCAGGAATCTTGTTGGATATTAAAGAGACCGACCTATCTTTTCTGATCTAAACTGTGAAATTACGGAGGTGGAATTATAAGAATGGATTAACCTGTCATCCTCCTCATCGCGTCACATAAACGCAATCTCAAGGAGGAAACCTTTATCGTACTAATTAACAAGCTTGTAATTGCATCTATTGAAATGGAGAGGATTCATGCGGCTTGTGGAGATGAGAAAGGATGAGAAAAGAATGGGATAGTAGGAAGGTATAGGAGTTGATGAGAAAATGTCTGTGGCGACAATAGCGTTCCTAATTGCTTTAACCAAGATTTACCTTTCTCTCAGAGGAAGGGTTGGGGTGAAGGGTCAAGTGTTTAAATCTTGTGATAAGCTGTGCTATCATGGATTGCACTGGGTCGGAGGTGACGTATCGTATATCATTTGAAAGGAAATTTAATACAAGATTAATGTCTTATGTATTCTCAGATGTCCCTCTTGTTCCTTCTTGCGTCATTAAGGAAATACATGTACAAACATCATCATGAATATCCATGCCGGAGGAATTCAAATGACGCATTCCAATTTAATGTTTTACTGTTAGCGGACAATAAGGATTTTAATTTGTTGATATACAGTGTGCTTTGAATGCTTGATGATATTGTTTTGATTCTATAATTAAGGTATTTTTATTCAGAAACATAAACAAGGATTAAAATATTCAGTGCTTTGACGACATGAAACTGCTATTAGTATTATTAGTGTCCGCTGTGTATGCAGTGATTAGAATTTAGTCGTTAAGCGTGTTTTGGTTGATGTCAATTGCGTCAATGGGTTATTTATAGATTTTGAAAGCCTTGTAAATATTTAGATGAAGCCATTATTTAATATAGTTTGTATGACTAGTTAATATATTTTAGAAACGGTTTAATAATATGAAATAAATTAAATTGAAGAGGGAAAATGTAGTAATTATATCAGTAATTAAATATATACAGAAGCTAAATTTTGGTTAATTTTTGTAAAAGGAGGGAAACGAGGATTTGAAAAAGAATTTGAAAATTTAAACCCTTATTTACAGCACCGCTGTTGTAGTTTTGTCGACATGGTTGATTGGTACGAGAAATGTAAAGCGTTTACAGTGGAAATGTGTTACAAGATGTCCCACTGTGCTGTCACAGAGGACTTGGAAGGATTTCTCTTGTTACATAAACTCAGTTAACTCTCAGTCATTGAGGCATGAAGAAGAGTTGATGGTGTTAGAGAAGATGGGTTTTTTTGAAAAGGTTAGAGAGATTGGAAATGAAATTGAATGATGCGGTTTAGTTGAAATAAAATTGAAGAAAGCTAGAGATGAGCGCTTTACAGCGGCGCTTTATTTAAAGGTATCATAAGAAAGAGTGTGGAAAACCACTGTTTAAGGATAATAGAAAATCCTTAGCGCTGGGAGTTTGTTATTGTTATTTTGAAAAAAAGAAGATGTGGAGTACAGGAAGATGCGCGGGACGCACGGTCGGGTAGCTTCCATAATAGGTTTAAAATGGTTCTGTTGGTATTTTGTCGCCAGTGTAAAACTTAAATGGGAGAGTGGACAATGGTCATACGTAAAAGGACGGGGAGGAAAATGTGGGCTAAATAGAAATATTACGGTAAGAGCAGATAATTCAAGTTACTATTTTAGCTTTCTCACTCTTTGATTCGTTGAAGATGTAATCGGAAGCGCTTGAAGCGTCCTCAACTGCAGCGTAGTGCGTAGCGAGAGTATAGCGACATTAGCAAGAGGGGATCGAAATGAATCTTAGAGCTTTTGAACGTTTCTAACGTGCAACTGACTTCAAGGAAGTCAAGCAGAGCTGATAGGATTGATTGAGCGAATCGGATGAAAAGTATATTGGATTTACATTTGGACCGTTACAGAGAGTGAAGTAGAGATGGGAATAATAAAAATTAGTTTTCATCCCTGCAAGAGTCTAACCTTTTAAAGCAGGAGAAGAATGAACAAAGTGTGGATAACGTTGGAGATGAATTCAAAATTGAAGCATCTCTAAAAGGAAGAAATGTAGATGAAGCACGACGACATTCTTACATTCGCTCCCAGTTTTGGACAAATACAAGAGATGGATGGACTGAGTGTGCAAGCTGTACGCCATTTATTGTTGACAAAGGCGTGTGTAGAGCAGAGGCTAAAAATAATCTGAATCATGAGAAAGGTATAATGGAGAGGAGGAGATGAGATTAAGATTGAGGGAAGATGAAGCTTGACGGGATGGGATGGATTCCGTTCAAAGGGGATGCGCGAATTATGCTTAAGGGTGAGGATTTTATTGTTGAGAATGAATTCTGATCGGAGTATCACGACAACCATCATCAGAAGTTTGAATAAGTGCATCAATGAATGGGGCCTGGGAGATGGAATGGATGAAAATTGACCTTATTTTATTCATGCAGAGGATAGAACAGGATAGACAAAATAGAATTTTAGAGGGATCCTCAAGGAACGTAATGATTGATTGTATTGAATGATGATGCAAGCAAAGACTTTAACGTGAATTTAAGCGCTGTGTGCTCTGGTAAAATTGCCCAAGGACGAAGGATCAAGAGGAATGAGGAGAGGAGGAGAGGGTGGATTTGAAATATTTGAAATTACACGTTGCAACGCGTGGTTGCTGTATCGAAATTTGAAATTGGGGAATGATTATGGAAGGAATCAAAAGGTGTGGCCGAAGGGAAGGTGGAGAATTTGAGGTGAAGATTGAAGTTTGGGTTTGGAGCTAGCTGAGGATCATCTGAATGCCGTTAATAAAGAATTGACAATGTATTTTAGTAGGAGTCGGAGGAGGGATTTTAAACAAGGGAATGATCTATGTTCCATGATGGATGTGGGTGAATACAGATCACGAAGCAATCCAGATGGCAGCATGGAAGACAGGAGGAATGAGGAACGACAAGGGGGCAGGGGAAGAGCTATAGTTTGTAGTGCAAGGAGTCTAGGAGAGAGAGGTGAGGGAGAGAATTAGGGGGGCTGATTGGAGGAATGGAGGTGGGAAATGATTGTGTACGTGCTTAATTCCAGTGTTACTAATTTGAAATGAAAAATTCTATTCCTAGTCTCGTACATCCGTGTGGCTTTTGGGATTTGAGGGATGCATGCAAGGGGGAACTGGAAGGCAGAAGGCAGCGTCGGATGGAGCTAGCAGCTATGGAGCTTGGTATAAAAGCTGTTGCTAGAAATAGGATGAAATGGGACGCTTTGAAACGTTGACTTTGTTGGAAATGTGAAACTAACTACGGACTACGGGTAAACGGAGGGATGTTTTCGTGCTTTCCTACCTCTTAGCTGGCTGGATTCAGGGATGATGTGGGAGGCATTTCCATGCATAAGATGAAAGGATTGTTGTTGGATGGATTATTTAAAATTTAAAGTTGGATGGAAATGTAATCGCAGGCGGGGGAAAGGTTGAAATAAGTGTGAGAGATGAAAGACAGGGTGGAGGTGGATGTGGAATCGAAGAGGATGCCGGGAAACTGAGGATTTTTAAGGGCAGTAAGGCAAGGGTTGGATTTTGCTAGAGGATGTATAATAGCCAGAACTAGAAGTGCTTGAAGCTTGAAGCGTTTTGAAAGTTGGGGGAGGAAGTTATAACATTTCATATGTGGCGTGTGCAGGAGGACAAAAGGAGAATATACAAAGAATGCAGAGAGAAATGTGAGCCAGGGGAGAGATGAAAAGGAGGATATGGCTGTGGAGGATCAAGTCAATAATCATGACGGGAAGGAGAAGTGTAGAGAGAAGCATAGAGGAGAAAGAACAACAATAGGATCCTGGTACATTCCGTGCAGGCACAAAACAGAGGCACATTACTCGCCATATGAGGCCTTGTCATAGCAGCTACTACTGGCTCTGCCATGGACAGGAACCACGTTGTACAAGGCTCCTGCGAGGTAACGGGGGTAAAATATCGATTTTAAAATAAATCAAGCCACAAAGACCATGTGCCCCTTGTAGGTTTCTGGGACAGTGACAGCTTAGGAGCCCGGGAAGGGGTAACCAAGGAAGTGGAGGCGGCAACAAATACCCGGGTGGTCACACACGGAGGAGTGAAGCTGTTCTTGAGGATTTTTTAGAGGAGATGAGATTGAAAACAAGACGTTTGTAGGAAGGTTGGATGTAGTAAGGAGGTAATAGCTGAGAGCGAGAGGACGGTGTGCGAAATTTCTCGGAGGAATACATGCATTTGTTGTAATGAAGCATGTGGCGAAACTCTGTGTGAAATTATACAATTGACCTCAAACTGGAACAGATTTTTATGGCAGAAGAAACAGGCTTCCGGGTAGCAGTAAGTAGGATAAGTACAGGGATTACCGGGAACAGTTTTTGCATATTATGTATTTTATTATGCCGGCGGTGGTAAAACACATGGAGAGGCGCATAGAAAGAAATTTGGCAAACAAGGCGGCTGTGCTAAAAGAAGACCGCTAGGTTTGACAGTCTGGTGCTGTATAATCCGGAAATTGAAAATGTAAACAGATTCAAGAATGTACATTGAAGGAGCATCTGTGGTGCTGTGTAGGAAATATTGGCAGGGGTTTTGCAAAATATGTGGGAAAGTAACACCTGGGCTTGCTGTTTTTGAATTAGCAGAGGAAATTACGAGTAGTAGAACCAGTTTTATTGATTTGAGCCGCTGCTCCTTGAATATTCTTTGCAAGTTGTACACTTTTAGGAAATTATGAGTAGATCGACCAGCTGAAATTGGTAACGTTATAATAAATGGTCTTGTAGTTTCTTAGCGTCGGAACTACTAGTTTTACTAAGACACGTGGAGAACGAGCCATGGACAGGAGAAAGCATACGGAGAAAGGGAAACTAAGTGCAAAGGGTTTTGTGAGCAAACAAACAGAAGAAGAGTAGAATGATTGATGCATTGCTGAAAATGCATACGGCCGGGTGTTTGACGTAGTAGCGGAAAATTAACGACCTTGTCTGTTCGAAGAAGCGGCGAGAGTGAATGCAAAATGGCGAAAACTGATGACCTGATGGTGCTGGATTTAGAGCCTTGGGAATATTGATCAAACTACCAAGGAAACGGAATGAGATCAAGGAAGAATTGGCTAGCTTGAGTCTGTGTACACCTGTCCCAGGTCGTAGTCGGTGTAATGTGTAGTGAATGAGTCCCTGGTTTTGAAATCTATGCCTGGAAATAATGCAGAGGGCGCTAGTAGTAAGATCTCTTGCATATACAAAAATCAGGTAGTGATTTCTTTAGATTTTTCAGAAAAATACACAGGATCTTCACCCTAAGGCAGTTGGAGACAGTAAGAAAGATGGATAGTTATTGAAAGCTGTTACCATGTTTTTAAATTGTTGTCCAACTTATCCTTAATGATTCTCCGTAGGTACGCGCCTCGATTACTGTTGTATGTAGGAAGTAGAAGAGTAGTGGACAGCGGTGAATGGTCATTGCCACCGGTCATAGTAATTTACAGAATTGGCAGTAAAGTCCAGACAAGATATTAAGGTAAAGCTTTTGAAAAGAGCTTCGTTCGCTGCTGTGTGTACTCTGTACATGGCTGGGCAATGGTCAAAGAGTCTAGAAGAGTAGCCGGAGAGCTGTCCGTAATGGAAAATGAGTGCTATAAACAGGAAACCGCGGAGGAAGAGAACAAAGTGCAGACGATGATTATCATGAAGGGGATCACGGAGAAAGAGAGGAGGGAACACTTTGGGTAGTTTTATACTACAGCAGAGGCTTATCTGGGAACATGGTTATAAAAATCCTACGTTTTATCATCCCTTTAAATATTGAATGGATGAAAGACTGTCACATGTTTGAATTGCGGAGATTGCGTGTTAGTGTCGCCCTCTTGCATCCAAATAAATTCATAGCGGTTCTGGAGAAAGTTTTGGAGGAGAGTTGGAGGGCTTTCTCCAGGATATTCTTGCTACAGTTTTTGAAAATTTTCAGACCAGGAAAACCAGGTTTGCTGCAGATTTTAAAAGGATTCTTTAAAATTTTGAAATGTTTTTCTCAAAGGAGTCTGTTGTGATACTGTGGACACTGGCGCGGAGGAGATGGTAATGATACGACGGTACGAGGAGGGAGGAACGTAAATGGGTTTTACGATTACTCGAGTTTAGTGTGTATGACAAAAGTATGGTTTTGTTGAAGGTTTTGAAACTGGTTGCTGAGGATGGAGATCCAAATATTATGAATCTTTGTTCCGTTGCTGTGTGTGTAACTAGAGAAAGGGTGGATGTGGAGTTGTAGTAAGCTTGAAGAGAACATGATATTGTGGGTTGATGGGTTATGATGGCGTTTAAGCGGGTGCAGCGTGTAGAGGCAGCAGCGTTTCTCAAGGAAGGCTTGCGCTGCATGATGAGGACAGAGGCTGGTGTTTGGTGTTATGGTTAGTGTGGAGTTGGAGAGCTTGGAAGAGTCAGTCAGTGAGTCGTTGTGGGAGAGTGAAGTTGATTTGATGCAGGTGGGTTAGCGAGTGTGTGTGTGTGTACCGTTAAGGCCCTCTCACCTTCACAGGTTTGATGTTATGTGTGTAAAGGATTTTGGAAGGACGCGGACGAAGGAAGAGTGGGACAGTGGCAGTGTGTGCATAGGATTGTGGGGACAGGGAAGAGGACATTGCTCGTGTTTTAAATTCCTGATTTGTGGACAAGCAGCAGCAACAAGGGTGGAAGTGGGAATTAAGTAACGAAATATTATACCGTTTGGTATGGGGCGGAATGAAATATTAGCCATAAATTAATGCGAGATTTGATAGTAATGGCCAAGTTTGTAAAAGGTTGAAGGGACTCCCCGCTTGCCAAACTCGCAAAACTGTCATTGAGTATACCCTGTTCTGTGAGTAAGGAGCAAGGAGTCGAGGGTGTGGAGATTTTCGAGGGAAAAAGCCCGTGGAAGAAATAAAAGATATCATTGACGAACGTTTATTTAAAAATAGCTGTAAAGTGACCTCACCGTTTTCAAAGCCTGTGGAGTAATAATGTGAAACTATACTCGTGAATCTCGGATACCTAAATCATAGGAACTTGCAGAACCGTGCGCAAATTGGTGATTGCAAAAATATCCCTGGGAACTGTTTCATGGATTTTAGACTGTCGACGAGGTAACGTTTTGAAATTCTGGTCCTATCTTGTTTAAAGTTTAGTAAAAATGTGGATTGTGTACATGGTTGCAGTAAAATTTGAATCAAAAGACTCTCAGTGGCTCTTGACACTCTTTAGGGATTTTTAGCCCTAGGAACATGAGTTTTGGTGTCGGGAGTCTCCTTGGGAGCGTTATGCCTTTTATGTGTACACTTGATTTTTGATGTATTATATGAAAAGGAAGTGTGATTCTGTGATTAGGAGAGGGGAACAATGTAATAAGCTACAGCTTGGTCTACAGATGTAGCAAGCGTATAGCAACTCAAGTTTAACATGGTAACCATGCGCGGAAGGTCTGATTTAGATTGTAATTGAGGGGAAAAAAGCGTGTAGGAAAATATAGGGCTTGCTGCTTTGCTGTAGGGTAAAGGTAAAGGAGAGCTGGAGGAGGTTTAAGCTTATAGGGTTGAGGATTTTTAAGTGTGGCTTAATTATGCGTATTTTTCGCTCTGTTTCCCAGCCCGCCCCGCCACTAAGTTGAAATTCTTTGGCAAAGCAAGCAAACAGTGATGATTATCAAAAAAGTTATCATAATCAGAAAGAATTTTTTTGAAGAAAAGAAGTAAAAAAAACATTTAAAACCTTGCAACATTCACACCACCACGGCTGCCAATCTTTCATGTCTAAGTTTTACAAGAAAGCTGCATTGGTTGATGTGCATCCATGCTTTAGCTTGATTATTATTATTATGATAACGAGGAAGGGATCTGAGGAGGAAAGTAAATAGCGGAACTTAAGCTAAATAACTTGACTTGTTTTGAGCAAAATCTGGTTGCGACAAAACTTGAAACGTATTTAGTTGCTCGGAGGTGGTAATTAATGGAGGATGCAGGAGTGTGGTCAAAATGAGGAATGGAAAAATTCCTGTGAGTGATACTGAAATGGACTGATAGGGAGGATTTAAAATTCAGAGCGACTCTTGTGTACGCTCACTTGATCTCCGTGTGACAAGAGACTTTTTTCATGCTCTAAAGGCTCTCTAATTAAACGTTTAGTCAAGTCATGCCGTGTGTTTGATAGTGGAGCGTGTTAGGATGGGGGTGACGACAGCTCTGTATTTACAGATGGACAGATGTAGGAAGAGTGTTTTAGCGGAGCGGAGGAGGAGAGATGAAGAGACAGATGAAAAATGAAATGCAGAGAGCACGCAAAATTGCCAACTTGAGAGTGAACTATAAGAGGGCTAAAGAAGGGAAGAAACTGGGGCGATGATAGGATAATATAGCGATATATACGCTTCCTACAAAATTAACCGACGCTTTAAAACAGGGCCTTGTTGGTCACTCCTAATTAAGAGGAGGGGAGTGAATCAGAGGACAATCTGAGAGATTTGGAGGATTAAGCGCTGCAAAAGCGCTGGAGCGTGAGTATGCTTTGAGTGTTGAGGAGTTTGCAAAATCTAGGTTGAGCTGAGGCTGGGAGTGAGGGCAATGGGGGCGCTTCCAGCGTTGTAAAATGTGTGTCATGTACTATTTGGAATGTATGAGGGCCTCATAATGAGGCATAAGTTACTCGGATATGTTGATGTAGAGCCGGAGCTATAATGATGCAGTTGAGGGATGTGGGAAAGCGTCGACGCTTAATTCTTGGAGCTAGTTTGCGGAAATTGTTCCAGAAAATGCAGGTTTGAGGAAAGCAATGTCGTGGAAAACGCTTGAAGTGCTTAGAATTGTATTGAACGAATGCAAAAATACCGGATTTCGGATGCTATTTGTAGATGTAAAATTGCAAATAATTGAAAAAAAATCAGCATATTAAGCGGTAAAAGCTCAAATCAATAAAACTACTACTAACTACAACTACTATACAAATCCAAACGTATGTAACATCGATGCTAATCCTGATCACCTGTCAGTCCTCTTAAGAATCAGCGCTATAGGGACATGAGAAAAGCAGAAAATTAGTGAAATCATCTCCAAAGATCTGGGGAAAAAACTTTCTCATTTGTTATGAAGCGTTGAAGGATATTTGAAATTAGCGATTTGATACGAGAAAAATTGAACAAATCAGAAATGATGTATCACACATGTAAAATTATAGACCAATATAACCACAATACAATAACTCCTGCTGCGATATGAAAATCAGCGGTATACTTCACGTTATGTACATTTGAGTTGGATGAAACTAGAAGAGAGAAGTTAGATAATACATGTTGGATACAAGCATTTTAGAAAAGTTTGTGGGATTTCTAGTTGAAATTCTCTTTTTGTAACCAAGAAAATTCATGTACTATTACAATGCAGTTTTTACTTGTTCACCTCCTCCTCCTCTTCCCTCAGCCTGAACCTCAATCAAAGAGCGTATCAACAATCTTGAGTGATTGTAAGAAGGTAAAAACCAGAAAAATGTATTGAATAAGGTTTGTAATATTTTACATAACGTTTAAGCAAAATGCAGACGAATTCTTAGTGTTTAAGGGCAAGTGATGCATTCATGCGAATAATTAAAGGGTGGTCTGATTTCTGGTTATTGACAGGATGGCAAATCGTTTCCAACAAATATCTGAATAGAAGTCGATATCAATAGAAGTAAATTTCCCTACTAATTCCTCTCTCTGATTTTAAAGCGGTTGTGATGATAGAATCAATTTGATATGGAATCCTTCATTGGATCATTAATTTTAAATAAAGGCGTACGTGTGTAGGATGTTTATAGATTGTTGCATTTAATTTTAACAGATTTTCAGAGAAAGAAGTGCATTACATTTAAACTGAAATTTAAACATAAGCAAGGATTGAATTTGTAGCTTAAAATTCTAGCATTACGAGGAAATAACTAGGATCAGGTTTTGACTGAATAATTTCTAATTTGAAATAATAAGCACCAAATCTGCTTCATGGTTTCAGGCTTGAGAGCTGTATGAGCGTTTGGAACAAGTTGCAATATCATGCGAATGAAAAGGGCTCACAATACACAAGGACTTGTTGAATGAATCTTGGAATCTGAATGAAAATAAGCCTTAGTTTCCTCTTGAAGCTCCTTCACTCACAATGTATTGTTTCTTATTATAAGGCTGAGAAACTCAAAGTCTTTGAATCAAAGACTCTCAATGATCGCCGCCGAATTCTATAATAGCAATTGCAAGGTTTCAATGAGGCGCGTCTGTTGTGTCGGCTTGATACAAGGCAGAAGCAGAAGTGTTGTTGAAGTTCAGAATTACGAGCTGTACTGATACTGAAGGAGTTGATTTGTTGTTGATTTGGTGTATGTAAGAATGCGAAGAAGTGAATTAGCGGCGATTGGTAGAATACCTGGGAGAAGAATGGATGAATGGAGGCAGCAACGGTGTAGGGGTAATAATAGCTAAATGGGTTGTTTGTGTTCAATTCAAGGGAATTAACGCCCTTGAGGTGTAAGACGCTGTGGCTTGTATGTATAGAAGCTATAGCTAATTTCGTATCATATTACGGACAAGAAAAAGTACCGATATAACCATGGAAGAAAACAAGAGATTTGTGGTTCTCAGATGGCTACATGCATTAATTTAATCGGAAGAATCATTGTAATACGACGAATCTCAGCTAACGGTGTATCAGGAAACCCTTGGTCTTAATTCTGGTCGGAATTCTGAAATACTGCTTAACTTCTGTGAGGCGTTGTTGTCATGTTACGTAAGAACTGGTTTGGAACGATACAAGCTAAAAGTTCAAAAGTAGCGCTCAGGAGCGTTAAGTAACGGAAATTGTAGACGCAAGATTTGAAAGGATCGTCTCATCTCCACTATCGTTGCTCGTTTCTTGGCTAATGTTTTTGATAGGGTTTGATGGGGTTTGATGGATTGAATTGGAGCAATTATTGCTAAAGAGATGCAATGCAGTATGGATGATGGTAGGGCAAGGATTGGAAGCGTTTTTGTTTGTTTTATGCTAGAGCGCGGACGCTCTTTTGTGTCTTGAGAAGGAGAGGAGAGCGCGCTGTAGAAGAAGCGGCAGAATCACCTTAGCGAAACTTGTAAGCACGAGATGATGGATTTGAAAGGTATAAGACGCGCGTCATGTCATGCATATATGTACAGAGGAGGAGTAGAATCAATTTAAGACGAGGAACATGTAAAAAATGATCTAAAAACAAGATGAAATAGCGGGTAATTAAGAGGAAGGCGAATGAAGTTAAGGATAAGCATGTATGTGAGTTATTTGAGGTTGAAAAGGCTGTTAAATATGAAATGGCGATGTGTGTAGCAGAGGGATAAAAATTGTTGAAGCTTGAGCTAATTTATTAGCAAGTATTAATGAAAAGAGGGACGTAATTTTGCGCACAATTAAACAATCTTAAGAGAAGTATCCTTGGAAGATGTGACGTTGCGTTGTGGACGGAGCGACGGATGAGATGAGTTTGACCAAACTCAGAGCGGGCCATCGGAGTTAAGAGAGGAACATTTAGCCGCCTCGGCCAATGCCTGCTTTGCAGCAGAGGTGACTTTGAAAACTGGGAAAATGTATATATCACGAACGGGATGGGCTTTCATGGAGTTTGAAGGGGGTTTTGATTGAGGATTGCTGTGGTTGTAGCGATGACATCATTGGATAAACAAAAGTATTAAATAAAGTAGCGATGCGATGGATGGAGAGAGATTTGCGAAATTTAAAATTCAAAGCTAGGAATGCATAGCTAGCGAGGCTAAGAGGGGAGTGAGAAAAAAGAGCAATTATCCTTCAAGTTTTTGCGCATTTGAAAGCGTGGTGAAAAGTCAAAGGTCGCGGGTAATTTTATGCATAATTATTGAGGAATGGTTATGTTGGTTAATGGCTTGAAGGGAATTTTGGTAAAATGGCGAAACTATTATACTCTTTGGCTGTTGCACTTTGGCTGCTTGGTGGTTGACCTCTTGAGTGTCTTGAGAGGATTGCATTGAGAATTTATAATGGAGGTAGCAAATAGTTTTGGAGATGGATTAATTGCGGATTAGAATTTATTCTATTGCGCTCTTGGAGAGTACGGACGGGGATGGGGATGACGAGGAGGGTAGGTAGGTCAATTGGAGGTAATGTGTCCAAGATGGGCGGGAAGGTCCTGAGGGAAAATTTTCCTTTTGAAGATAATCTAATCTTATGGCTTGTAAACTTGATACGCTAATTTTTGCAAGCCCGAAACGAAATGATTAGAGTGCGGTTGCAGTTCTCTACAAGTGTGCGCCACACATTAAGGAAGCTTCTGCAAAAGGTTTGAAAGCGCTCCTGGCAGTTTGCGCTCTTAAAGGAAACGGACTGAGACGGTGGCGGCGGCTGGGATGATGAGCAACGACGACGGCAAGATGAAGAGAGAGACAGATGGAAAAATCTCGAATTGAGAGGGAAGCTAGAGATGCTGTAGCTGGGATTTTGTATTCTTAAGATGAATGAGAGGAAGAATGATGAGAAGATGTTGTTTGTTGGTGATGTCGGGCGGTTCATTGATGAAAGACTGTGAGGAACTGAAGGAAGATGATGCGTGACGGATGCGGTAAGGAGATTGCGGATGCTAAATTAGGCTTGGGGCGTAAATTTGATTGGAGCTCCTGGGGTGAACTCTCTCGACAAATTTAGAATCCTGAAGATGGAATCCAAAGAAAAAGATTGATTGATGCATGGATGAGATGGGATTAAGACCCTCTCAAGAATTCCAATCCTCACCTCTGATCAGAAGAGCAAGAGCGGAAGAGCAAGAGCGGAAGAGCGCAAGGTGGAATTAAGCTAGACAGACGCTTGGAGTGCTCATTGTATGCACTTTGTTATAGAGACGCTGCGCTGGTGTTGGCTGTAAAGGCTTTTTCTAAGGAAGGCGCGGGGGAAGTAACCTTGGAAGGCGTAGAGGAAGGATTAAGGATTTAAGGACGGGGGAAGAAATAGAATCGCTGCGCTATGGAATTTCTTTGAGGATTGGAGGCATGAGGATGGAAAATGTATAGTTTTTATCAATACTGATGAATGAATCTTTGATGAATCCGTGAATAATTTCAAGGAAGACGCAAAAGCAGTTTACGTAGAACGTGATGGGGATGATAGATTTAAGAGATGAATTGGAGGTTTTGGATACTTGGCGAATTGTGAAATAAGATATAAGAAGTGAAGGCTTCGGAGAGACGTAGCTGTTGTGCTGGCTGGGACTTGGGACAGAGCTGAAGTTGAAGCTGGGTTTAGCGGTTGCTAAAAAATTAACTTGTTTTTGAAGGGAAGCTGTAAAACTGGATTGAATGAGTTTGGCGGCGGTGTAGAGGATTGTTTTGTGGTGGGAGGAAAAAAATTAAGAGCAAGAAGTTTATATACTAATGCCGAATGTACACTACAACATTTGTGTAAAACTTGTGTAACACTTTCCGAAAATTTGTTTAGTTACCATAGTAACGCCGTTTCTACTTCAACACTTTAAATCTAAAAGTTTTACACAAATGTTCTCCATTTGATTAACATTGAATATTTGCGGGTCTTTTGAACCGCAAATATGAATATGAAAGTGTTACACAAGTTTTAAACAAGTTTTACACAAGTTTAACACAAGTGTTGAAGTGTAAATCCGGCATAAAAGAGAAAAAGAATCTGTGTTTAGGAGAAGGGAGGAAATAATGCAGAACATGTTGTTACAGACAAGGTTGGAAAATAATGTAAGAAATGTACCGTTTTTTCTATGGATTAAATTGATTTCGGTGCGAATTTGTAATCTTTTGCAAACGGAGGATGGATGATCAAGGCTCATTTGTATTCTGTGGATGAAAGTATTTGGAGGAGGGATGCGGGGAAGAGAATAGCGATAAGGAAAACAAGAAAGTAATGGAGAATTCATGCCATTTTGTATCATGATGTTGCCTTTTTGCATTGTTCATTGATTGAGTTGCGTGTGGAGATATGATTATGTATATAACGTTATTCGGTAGAGAGTCAAAGAGCTAAAGCTGAGGAGAAAACAAGGGAGGATTCAAGAATACCGAGAAGATGAAATACAGGCAGTTACCAGCTCGTGCGTCGATGGTTGAGGGGCGATCCAAAGGAATTTGAATACGCCTATAGGATTTCAAGCACCCTGGGATATGGGAGTGGAGGACGGAAGGATTTAAAGTTGTTGCCCGTCCATGCAGTTACGGGAGTTTTGGCAAAAGGTTATTCAAGAATCCTGGTTCAAAGGGGGCAGGGGCAGGGTGAAGAGGATGATGAGGAGGTTGAGGAGAAGGCAAAGGGAGGCGGAGGATGATGAAGATGAGTGAGAGATTTTGATTTTGGCATGACATTCAGACAGCGTCTGAGTGAGGGGAACATTTTCAATTGTTATCTCAACGTGTAATTACATGACCAAGTTGAAAGCTGATCGCATGAATTAACAAGAGGAGGGAGGAAATGGAGGGAGGGGAAGCGGGATTATTGTGCTTTTAGTTAAGTGTAGCAAATATAATGAGCAGGGATGAGAATGATGCGTTGGTAGATGAGATGTTCTATCATATGGGAGGATGAATTGAAAAGTGTTTGCTTGTAGACGCTAGGGCTAAGCTTGCTTGTCCGGTCCGAGTTTGACATGATCTCGGATGGAGGGATGTTTAAGCTATGCTACGCGAAATTGACTGAGTGACCGATGGATGGGATGCTTCGGAGGTTAGGATGAGGGTAATGGAGGGTGAGGGATGATGTTCGATGGATATGTGTAGCAAATGAAAAAGAGATTTGGAGGGAGAACAAAAGATGGATGCTGCGGAGAAACGGTGCATCTCCACACTCTGCTTGACATGACCGATGACCATGACTTTGTACGCGGCGTGAGGATAACGAGAGCCACTGTTTGTTTTCTGAATATCAAGACCTTCATGTTGTGCATCTGTTTGTCAGGTAAATATGGAATGGCTGGCTTGTGCTATGATGGATGTGGGAATCTGCACGCGATATTCTGGCTTGGATTTTGGGATTCGAATTGTTTGGATGAACATTTGATTGAAGTTTTAGTGCTTTCAAGGTGCTGATGTTGATGATGATAGGGAAACTAGTCTGGCTAGTAGCTAGTTGAGTCGTAGTTTCACCGGATGTTTGGATTTTAATGACAAGTTTCGTTGTGAGTATCAAAAGTCAGGTTTAGGATGGGTCAACAAATGGGAAGAAATTTTAATGTATTCAAGGATTGATTAGAATTTTGGAGTTAAACTTGAATTGTGGTGAGTGATGCAGCTGAGCTGGTGAGAAGCAGATGTTTAGAAGCGAAATGTCCCATGCTTATAGTTGATTTTCAGTTTTCTTCAAGGGATTTTCAGTTTTTTTTTCTCCAAGGGATTTATCAGTTTTCTCCAAGGGATTTCTAGTTTTTCTTCAAGGGTTTTTCAACTGTGAACATCTCATAAAATTATGGAAAAAATGCCTTGATTTAATGCTCTGAATTGATGTAGATGTGTTCAAAAACAATTCGGCTATGATGGAAAGGAGATTCGTAAAATTTTACAGTAAAGGCTTTGAAATTGATTTCCTGGCTAACTACACATGACAACGATTAACTGTGTACTGTTAAAAGGAAGAAACGTTTAGCAAGCATACGAATACATACTAACACCTGACCGGGAGCTAGGTGGAAACCATGGTTCGCTGTTTTAAAGCCACAGGAGGAGTTAAAAGTTAGGAAGCGAGAGCCACTAATTTTCGGGTTTGGGCGGTGGCAACAAGTGCAAGAGTTCATTTGGGCAGAGTGTGTGAGTAATGGTAATGAACGGGTTTTATGAGTGAGTGCGTTTACATGAGGCAGGGAAGCAGAAGGATTGGGATTAGTTTAAAGACAGGAGGACTGAGAAGACGATGAAAATGATAGAAAATGGTAGCTGTTTTGAGAATTGAGTCTTGTGTGTATATAGGAGTGCATGGGCTCAAATTGCAAGCAGAAGCGACCGCAAACATTGCATTGTTTCAGTTGAGAAGTAAAGAAGCTTTTTCATTTTCATCATCATTATGTGGCCCATCCTAAGGATTCCGCTACAATCCTTGCTTCGACATAATCCGCAAGCGGCGGAATTGAAACCTCTCTGTGCGTAAGCGTAAGGAGTAATACGCAACTGACTATTATGTGCTCGCCAAAGTCAGTTCGTCGTACCGTTTTGAAGCTTGACGAAAGTTTAAGTAAAAATGGTTTTGTGGAAAGGAACGCTAATCTTTGCACAAGGTTTTCACACACATGTGATCTATGAAATGGTTGTTGAATTGTTGAAATGTGAAGCTTGGTCTATTATTTAGCAGAGGCGATGAGGTTATTGTTGTGAGATTTTACAATGAGAGGAGATACGGGAAGAGAGGGAAGGAGAGGGAGGCTGAGAGGATTTTTGTGTAGTTTATGGCCTGTTTTACTACACGACTCTTGACTTTGTGGAGTCGTGAATTACAGCAAGGAATTCCCTTGATTACGTTCATAAAGGTGGAGGGAAATGATATTAAGAGGGATGTGTAGGAGTTGAGAGTCTCAACTTGAGACTAGTTGTAAAATGTAGCAAGATTTACAAGAAGGAGGCGTGTCGGGAGTCGGCGTTGGAAACGCTGTTAAAACGGCGTTAACTACATATTAAGTTTCCTCCAGCCTTTATTTATGGAGGTTAACGTTGGCAAAGGTCCTTGTTGTGTGTCTGAATGTTGACACTGAAGTGTCAAAGGATTTTTAGTGTTCTTTAAGTAACCGTGATTGGTTATTTAAAGAACCACCAAAACTAGGGCATAATACCAGAGAAGAGGTAATTGGTTTTAGCAGGAGACACGTGATGATCGAAACTGACCTCGTTGTTATTGCCACAATTTTAAGACATTTCCGAAGTGCAGTTTGAAAAAATCCAGGGAATGCAATGTGAATCATAAAGATGAATAAAAACAGGTAAAATCCAATATTTGGAGCGGATACAAAAGCCTAAGAAGATAGCGCATCTCTATTCTTTTATAATTATTGCAATTCCTTGGGTTAGGTGCTCAACTGAATGGAAAATGAATATTCTCGGTGCTGTCTGACCTAGTAAATCCCGTGTTTCCTGCCAAGAGTTACATGTAAAATTAAGTTTCCGCTTTTTACGTGTGTGTTTGAGGTTATTATTGAGAAATAATTATATATGCTTCCACCTCCACCCACCCACCCTGAACACATGAGCTTTGATTGCTCTAAGGTTACACACGTCCGTCCGCTTGATAATATGTGGCTGGCGTAACAAGTATTAATTTAGTTTCCTCAATTACTCGCGAGTGAAGGTAATTAATTATTTATTGCAGTGTAATTATGGAGGAGGGATTCCCTTGAAACGACTCGTTTCAAACGAGAAGGTTATATCAGAAAGTAATGGAAAGAGAACCAAAATGAACCAATAACCTACTGGTTTCGTTTATAAATTTGAAAAGAAAGGGTTACTGTATTTTTTTGAGTGGTTTTACTCTCTTCCTTCCCAGAACTAATATTGGGAAACCAGATTCGTCATCAGTTTAGTGAGTTCAGTTTTGTATTTCTTGAATGGCCTGCATTTCTGGCTCTTGGACGACAACACAGGACAAGCTTGCAAAGTGAAGGATGCAGAAGCTTGTTTTGCAAGAAAAGTTTACAGATTTGCAGATTTCACTTACCTTTTTGCAAGGTGTCAAATTAACCTGGCCGCAAACCAAGAAGGATGGAGGAGTGAGTGGTGGAGGAAGCGGACTGTTGAATAGAAACTGGGATTTATCAGGAGTGGACCGGTGGTCAGTGAGTGGTCAAGGAGGAAACCGAGGGTTTTGCAAGGATGAGGGGCAGCGACACAGAAGGGACAGGGAAGAGAAAGAGTGTTTTTTGAATAATATAAGGAAATTATAGCGTTAACTTGAAAACAAAATCGTTTTTGAAGGATTCAAAGAGAGCTTTAGCCGAGATGTATAGTAGGAAGGTGAAGAATGAAATGGAGGTCCGGAACGGGGATTTGATATTGAAAAATTGATAGAATTAAGGAGACACGACAAGGATTTGATTGTATTGTTAAAAGATTTTCCCAGGCCAGCGCACGTTTCATGACTTTTACTAATTCATTTTCATATTTTGGTTACCCATATGGCTGGGTTGTTCCGTGTCCCGAATGTTTCTTTATGTCCGGATTCTATTAATAGAGAATTGTTGATCACTGATGATCAATTCCCATGTGTCAGCCCGCCCTTAGGGTGGAAAATGGGAAGGCGATTATATTATGCACAATTGCAGTGTTTGTTGCCAGAAGTACTGTCTGCACCCATCGCAGTTCTTGTATGAATACTCGTGAGCAGAATGAGCTACATACTGTAAATAATTATATTATACTGGTCCATATTTGAAGAGTGTGTGCTAGGGTTGGGATTTTTGTCATTGGTGGTTTTTTGATCTGGATGCAATGGATTATGAATCTGGGAATACACCTGCAAATAATGTGCTTTGTTGTTGGCCGTGTTGTGGTTTTTTTTAGAATGGCATAGGGGTGTAGGAGTGAATCAAGTGAATCAAGTGAATCAAGTGAATCCCACAAAAGAATCGCACCATGTGGCTCACGGAAGAAAGGAAATTATGCCAAGATACAATCGCCACTACTGGGTTTAAGGTGATGGGAATTTTTTAGCGGAGGGATTGTGGTTTGCGATAATGAATATTTAGGATTAGGGAAGGGATGTACAGGAGTTGTACGTTTGGCCACACTCTGGTCTACATTATTCCTGGTCGGACGGAATGAGTTAAGATTGAAATTAGGAATGAATTGGTGGAACAGGATGCAGGTTAAGGTGGTGGATAATGTGAAGTTACAAGAGTGTAAGCATTAAGGGATTGCATGTACAAGTTGGATAGTAAAATGGGGAGTGAGAGAGGGGGATTTAAATTAGGGGGAGATACAGAAAAAAATTGAGCTGATATACATCCGCAAAAGTCAGTGGAGAAACCTCATGTTGGTCAGGAGCAACTCGAATAAGTGTATTATTAACCATATGTATTATGGACGCACCTCTAACTAGAATTTACAAGCTAAATTCCCATGGTAGTCAAGGTCAAGTTATAAGATTGGGGGGACTCGCGTCGTCGTGATTCTACACTTTGGTGAATTAATTGGCAATTTGTCTGCGAACTTGGGAACCGTTTTGGTAGGGAAAGGTGAATTGTTTACCATAATTGAGAATTGGAATAAGTATGTGTTGGCTAACTAAATGTACTGTGATGGAATGTGCACAAGTTGCGGGCGATAATAATAATTCGGCGAATAATCTATGGGTGATCGTGTCGAGTTTTGTGAGCGTGAAAGGTATGGAAATGACCTGCTCGTGTGGGATTGCGACAAGTTGTGTGTTGCCTTTTATAATGTTATTAAATGTTAAATAATATTATAATTCCAATTATGGCAAAGCTTTTGGGGAGGGAAAGGAGTGGGAAATGAATTAAAGAGTTATAAAATACTCCTACGCTTTTAATAGACTTGGAATTGGCATGTGAAAGATGGATCAAGGTTTGATGATGGAAGGCGCAAAGGAGGGGAGTGGGATGGAGCCTTAGGCGATCGGAGCGCCCTCTTGGTTAATATTAATGCTGTCTCCAGGGCCACAATCGAAACACCTAGGTTATTTCACTTGGTGATGAAATTTGAAAATTGCTTCGTCGATTACTTTTTCCGAAGATAATTATGTTTTGAAAATACAGTCTGGGTTCCAGAAGATAGCAGCGCCCTCTGGTAGGTTAAGCATCGATAGAAACAATGATTTCATAACTGAGTAGCTCCCGAAGACTGCGATATTAGCAGCACTTGGTTTCTTAGATTTTCAAGAATTAAGCAAGTCGTCGCTGCGGCGATAGTAAAGCACCCTTAAGAAGATTAATGCGTAACTGAATAAGCTTATGTAATTAAGTTTGCATAGGGTAATCATGTCCATGATTGTGTTGATTTTTGGTGAACAATTGTTAACTGTCATTGGGATTTAGGGAAGAAGGTGCTAATATCTATAAGGGAAGCCGAGGCGTTTTTACATTCTACACGCGTGTATAACAATTATTCTAAATGGCCTTTGAACTTAACAAGGGAATTAATATTTTGGAGATAATCCCACCCCCACACAGACTCGACATATTTAATATTAATTAGGCGCTATCCACACATACTTAAAAAGGGTTGGACAAAGGCGGAGGAAGATTCTCTGTTTGTATTTTGCAATCCAGGGATTGAAACACATGTTACAAATGGGATTGGAGTTAAGTTGAGCGTTGTAAGCATTTAAGAAAATGGTAAATTTTGGAGTTGTACACGTTATAAAATTTTGGCTTGTCATTATGCGAATTGTAGGGATTCGCTACGGTGATTCAAAACCTATGGAGGAAAAGGAGACAATGAATACACGTGTTAGGAGCCCACACAGGTCCAAGAACGACGAATTATGTGCAATCATATAATATTAATTTTAATTATTTGGCTTATATGGATAAATTTATCGAGCTAGACTAAAGAGTTGTACATAAATGTAATGAGCTAATTAGGGGAAAGAATGTAGGGAGGAGGACTGATGATGCATCGTAGGAAAATAATTATGATTTGCGCCCACTCAACATTAAATATTAAGCATGCGCAACTTAAAAATGTGCAAGTTAACCTCTCCGTAAATTTAGTGTCTGTATTTTGGCTTGATCACTCAGCGTGGCTGATGGATCCATTACTTTGATTAATGACAGTTTTAAGTTTCAACAAAGAGCGATATAACTAGTTGGAGGATGGAAGAATGCTGAAAGTTAGTCTGGTTTCTCGGCCTTGAGCCAGAAATAGAAAAATAGTTTTTATCATCTCGTTGCCACGCTTTGAATGAGGTGTACGAAATTAAATACGACTCAGGGTTTAGCTTTAGGATAATCCTCAGAGCTATAACAAGCTGCATGCAAGGGTCCCTCAGACAAAGTAACAATAGAAAAAGCACCTTTCTAAAAATGTAACCCAATTAACGCACCGTGTTGTTGATTTGGACTCTGCATCTTCGTTACATGACCTCCTGATCTTGATCTTAAGGAGAGAAGCAGGGATGAAGACACTTGGAGGATAAGCAGAAGATAGGTGGAAAAGAGAAAACAACTTTTTACGGCTTTAACATAATGATACAGTAATCCAAATTAAAAGGTACATAATAAAAAGAAGATATAAAACAAAGGGAAATTGAAATGGAATTATGCTAGATACGTTATGATGAATTATTATAAGAAAATGTGAAGAAAACTGCAAAGAGAGAGAGAGAGAGGAAGAATAACTTTGATAATAAGTGAGTGCATTAAAATAAATGAAATTAGTTTCTTGCTCCTTGTTTTTCATCACTTTCATTCACAATTCATCCCCGTGACTCACCACCACTACTGCATTTAGAGCCTATTCATATCATTGATAATGAGAGCTGCGGCTCGTTGTTGAAGGCGTTTCCAAAATTTCTAACGCTTGCAGCGTAGCAAGAAGAACCTAGAGAATGAGGGCCATGTGGAGTAAAATATTTCACGTTCATCTCTCTACATTTATGATTTTGTGATAAGTCTGCTGTCAGTCAGTGGGTTTTGATGTTCTACTGTTATGCTGCTGCAGTTGTCATGTTTTTGTTGATACTTTTTTAGAGTTTCTCCTCCTACGGTATGCAGTAGCATATGGTTTAAAAAATTCTTATTGCTTGCTTGTCTCGGTTGAAAATATTGGATGTGTGTGTGCTGAAAGCGAATTAAAATGAATGTCTCGCTGCTCGTGCTAAAATTCCAAAGACATGTTTAAAGGTATGTTTAAAATAGAGAAAAACAATGACCAAAATCATGGCTTGCATTCATTACGGGAAATTATTATCCCATAAATTAGTGAATGGAATTTGGAATTTATGGAGGAGGAGGAAAAAGTTGTGAAAATGTTTCTTAATTTAAATTCTAAGACTGCGCCTTGTTAAAAGAAAGGTTCGGGAATTGATTGCGCGTGCTAGAGAAGGACTGAGAAATGAAGGATCGCGAGATAAGACTACAAGACAAGAAGACAGGATTATCAGGAGGGTTATATGTAAATTTATGAGGAAAACATAAGTAAATCGAAAGTTATCTGTACGTGTATCAGAAACATCTAAGAGAGTTGGAGCTACTGTTTGCAAATTCTCTAAGCTGATGATGAGATGATAGAGGGGATTATTATTACAGAGTTGTCCGTTGTATCATATTTTGCGAAAGTCATAATGATAATAACATGACAACTGGCTTACGAGCTTAGAGTCATGAGAGGCCTTAGCGTCATTAGGTCTGAGATTGACGAGAAGAAGTGAGTGGCGGGCTGGGGAAGAGAGAGGTGAGCCTGCAAGAACATAAAAAATAATCAGTAATCAGCTTTTAAAACTCATTTAAGTTGAAGGGAAATTTTAAGGATCATATGGCTTTGTTTGAAGCGTGAAGCGATGGTAGAAAGAAGAGGTAGAAGCTAGAGTTACGGAAATATTTACAACTATTACCTGGTACTGATGGTTTGCGTGTCGTTAACATGAGGATGCTAATTACACTGAAGGTTTGGACGAGAAACTTAATGAAGCTGGAGTTGAAGTACGTTAAAATAAGTACAGGAAGAATTTTGGATGAACTTCAATGCTGTAGTCCAGGACTGGTGTTGCGAAACTGGAGATGACAACGGTTGATCCTTGAATTGAAATATTGTTGAAGAGTAGTTGCCTAGTCCGACCATTTGCTGGTTAGGTGTAGTAGTTGTAATTAAGCTTTGTTCCTGAAAAAGAAAATTAAAAATTAGCTCTTCATTTTTAGTACTGCATACCTTTAAACTATAAGTGCTAGATAACCGCAGTTATAAGAGTTAAGAGAGTTTAAGTTGTGAATTACGAAAGAGAAGATTGTTTTAGGAAGAATGATTGATGATGAGATGATGGAAGAAAACAATATCGCTCCTTGTTCCCTAATATCCTGCAACGGATAATGGCTATTCTCTCACCTTGTGAAATTTAGCCGATGGGGCGAAAACATATTGCATTCGTGTGACATTAAGGTAGTTTAGTTGCTTCCTATGTAATTAAATATTGGGAAAGAATCTGAGGTTTACTGGGTTGACGTATATACGGAGAACCAAGTAAAGCAAATATTGCGAATCTACTACTGAATTGCAAGTTAATGGCGGAAGAGAGCCGTAAATTTAAGTGGAAACTAGGAGTAACTTGTTGAAGCCGATAAAAGTGTTTTTAGGAGACACGCATGGGCGACTTTTTGGCAAGGAATGACAATGAGATTGAATGGGGATGGAAAAATGCAAATAAAATTGAAAAAGACTAGGAAAGATGGGACGAGGAGGGGACAGATGGAGAGCGATGAAGAGATTGCTAGGAGGCAGACAATAATAGAAGAATACTAGATTGGAAGAGAGATTGGAGTAACACGTGGTTAATGGGTTTAGAAGTCGTTGAAGTTTGAAGGATATTGCGGGTTGATGGTAATTTTTTGCGTAAAGTTCTAGCTTAAAACTTTCACAAAAAGATGGTGAAAAAGAGGGGGAGGGTTGTGGTTCACGGAAGGAATGGAATACGGAAGGCTGAGGACTACAGCTGGTTGTGTGGTTGGAGGATCGTTGGATTAAGAGCGTTTAAGAATGTTAAGACCATTTAACTGAAATGATGATTATTTTGTGGGTTTCAGGACCGTTTTAAACTAGCGGAAGCTGGGACAGATGAGTGGATAAAGGATCAAGGACTGTTAATCGGCTACGGGACAGAATGAATTCAGATACTGGAATCAGCTGGATAGCCCTTGTGGGTGCTACGCCAGTGGTCCTTGTGCTACTCACATGGTCAATTTCGCGACAGAGGAACTACCAGGAAAAGCAGGAGCAATTCCTTAATTTAAGTATATTAAATCGAGGGAATTCCCTTAAATACGTAGCGTTACTAAAATCAGTTTTGTCACTACAATTGCTGGTCCAGTTTACAATATTTCTCTACACACTCCTGTACAAACTTCTGGGGATTGAGCAATGCAGCTTCGTCGTTATCTACGCCATACAAGTCCTTGCACTAATGAAATCCTTAGTTGGGATCAGCATCGTCCTCTTTAATTCAATTAGCCTGAGCACGGCGTTTGTGAAGTACCATGTGATGCTTCTGCTGCTCCTGAGCGCTGCGCTGAATGCGCCGACGCTTCTCCATGAGTTCACGGATTTCGTTCTTCAAGGGGGCGGAGTGAACATGACGGATGTCGAGAATTTACCAGACAATGTAAACTTTCGAGTGTTCGTATACTATTTATCAGTGCATGGGCTGGTGGGAATAGGCTGCCTGTGTCTGATTTTTCGAGCCATTTACAAAGGGACGTGTGGGAAATGCTCCGCTATCGGATGCGAAATGGGTTGCAATTGCACTTGGAGAAATAAAACGTGTATTTGCCTCATGACCCTCTGTGTCCTCTGCACAAATCTCCTGTTCATAGTAAGTGGCTTTTGTTAAAAGGATTTGAGAGCTTGAAAAATTGCATGATTTGTTTTGCAAACTGTGAAATTGATTTGTTTTACCTTTAATGAAATTGGGTCGTGTGACGTTTATTATTTTCTCAGGCTGTCAATCTTGTGGACAAGTTTCCTGAGAGTCAGCAGATCCTGCAAGGATTCAGAGTGGACCTCAATAGTGTCATCGTATGGGGTCAAGTCATTGAAGGTTGCCTAATCGTTCTTCTCCTGGACCCCGTGAGTCAATGCAGGTCGGGACGAAGCCAAATCAGATTGCTGGAGTCACCCAGCTCTAGTTACCACTTGTCAGAAACGCGGATTCACGGGAGAAGGGCCATGCAAGGCGTTAAATTCCCCATCACAAATGGATCACTTTTTGCAAGTCTTACTGCTGTTGCCATGTCAAGGCCTGGGGCGCATTTCCTGCCTGGTGAGTTGTGATTGGTGTGGATCTAGAAAGTAAAATAAATCAAGTTCAAATATTTTGACCCCCGTACGAATGCGAAGATCATGTGTGTAAGCTCTAACAATGTAAATAGTTGCTAACTTTGGGCTTACTTTTCAGGGTTTGATCTAAAATATAAAGATGATGACGGCGATAGCAGGGACAACACGTTTGACAAGTTCAAAACGTATACAAAGGATGTGGACTCGGATGAAACACACTCGGTGACAACGATCGCTAATGATGACTTTGAATTTCACCACCACATTCCTCCTGCAAAACATCAAAACATTCATTATGATGATTCAAGCAACTCTACTACAACTACAACTGCCACAATAACCAAAGGAAGCGATCAGGGAGATACGCTTATCAGGAAACATGTATCTAAGACAAGGGAAAGGAGTATTCCGACAGTGAGTCTGAGTCTGTACGAATCTGCGTCCATGAATGATTTGGACAGTGTTCAATCGTGTCACCAAAGCAGATTGTACAAAAAGAATACCAGACATTCCAGCGCTAACAATCCAAGCAATAATAGCTACGGTAACAAAGGGGATAAAAAGAGTTTTCGAAGAGCACAAAGCTGTGAGTCTATACCATCTGCTGCCCTACTTGAGAGATCCTATCTTGACAATGGAGGATACTGTGAACACTATGATGAGAAAGTTGTTTTCGTGACTGATTTTATATAGTTTACCTCCAATTTATTATCTATTCCCTATAAAATCTATAATTCAGTAATAATATTAGTCCAATAACATTAAGAATCCTTGAGAACAAAGTTTAAGTTTGATTCAAAGTGAATGACGCTGTTGGTAGGAATCCTACTTTGCTTCAGGTATTACTTGTAGTGTGAATCTAATTATTGTTTACATTGAAATAGATTTAAATCAATTTAGTCTGTGTATGTGTGTGAGAGGAAATATATACGATTTACACTAACTAGTATCTTCTAATAGCCAATGGAGAATAATAAATATTGTCGAGAGTTTTGCAAATACATTTGAACTCTTCCAAAACTTGAGGAATACAGTCATCCTATAACTTAAATAACATACTAGGGTCCGGAAACGACTCTTCCCTGAAATAAAAATACATCTTGTTCAGATTCGCTACGATCGGCATAAAAGCAGTATCGTTTAAAACAGATCTGTAACAATCAGAGCTATCTAATAAAAACAAAAGTCGCTGGTACACTTCGAAAGTAAATGCGATAACTAGGCTTACACTAAATAAGAACTAAATGTGAACTACATCGAAAATTCAGGTCTAACATCCTAAATTCAAGTTTGTAATAACATTTCTCGTGAGAAACAACTTTTTCCGATGCCTTCACTGGTACTGTTGACAAATACGTACAAACTTAGAAAATACATTTTTTCAAAAACGTCTAACTCAAACAGCGTTTCGTCAAATTGTTTCTATGAGGCATCTTAACTAGATTAGCTGTAAGCTGGATACAATATTTTGACGTCGGCTTCAAATCAATTCATACTACAAATCAGTAGCTGAAGCGGAATGAGCAAATTAATAATCTCGTCAGCTTTATCAAAACACATTACTCAGACGTCCTGTCATTAACTAAGCTAATTCCTAAATTCCCACTACTAGACACTAATGCGGGTTAAAACGCCAAAATTTCATTTTTCATCTTCATGACCAATCATCATCGTCCACTTGAGCTGCAGGAGGTACAACAGCTGCTACTGGAGCTGGATTTGGAAATGATATTATTGGTGACGGCATCGGAGTCGGTGCTAGGCGAGGATCCGGTAATGGTGCTAGCACTGGCTTTTGTTCCACATCGTTAAAAGAGGCACTGCTAGCGCTAGTACTTCCATTCACAGTATCTACAATCCTAGCAGGTACATTTTGTTGAACACCAGTTTCCTTAACAGCTGCGGAAGGCTTCACCATGAACCCAGCAATGCTAGGCAAGTCAAAACTAGAAGCTGATTCAAAGTCCATATCATCCTTCGGTGGTAAGGCGCTGACTGTAGCGGTAGGAGCTACGGCTACCGGAGCTATAGCAACCGGAGTTGAGCCCCATTCGTTATCCAATGCTACAGGCGCAGCAGCAGCGATGACTGGAGCACGATTAACGGCAACTGGCGCAGCAGGAGCAGCATCTCCCCAATCGTCTTCTACAGGTGGAGCCGTAGCAGCAACGGGTGCGGGTCGTGAATTATTGCTCGCAGGGGCTGGTGCGTCCCAGTCTTCATCGGCAGGAGCAACGGAGGTGGCTGCAGCCTGACTCGATCCAGAATTATTTCCCCAATTGTCATTATTCCCGTAAGTTCTTCTCTCTGTAAAATTGATTCAATAGAAACCATTAAATTAATTCACGGCAAACAAGATTACTAGAAGTTTCTTTGATTTACCTCCACGACCTCTGCCACCCCCGAAGCCCCGCCCATTTCCATTGTTATCACCTGCAATTGTAGACACAGAATGTATAGATGCTCAAGTTTAAGAATTCACGAGTATAGCTTCGTACGATAGCAAAATTTCATTAATGATATAAGAAAGTACTTACGATTTCCTCCACGGAAGCTACCGCCACCTCGCCCCCCTTCGCGTCCAAAACCTCCTCTATTGCCACGGCCTCCGAAATCGTTACTTCGTCCTCCTGAATTATTATTGCCGCCCCACGAATCGTTTTTCTTCCCTCCAAAGCCACTGTCATTCCAAGTATCACCTTGAGTTTTCTTGGCTCCGAAGCTACTGTCATTCCAAGTATCACCTTGAGTTTTCTTGGCTCCGAAGCTACTGTCATTCCAAGTATCACCTTGAGTTTTCTTGGCTCCGAAGCTACTGCCACCACCCCAATCATCGTCTTCGGCCTTCTTCCCTCCAGTGCTGCTACTTCCCCAGTCATCGTCTAGACTTTTCTTTGCGCCGAATCCGTTGTTATCCCATGAACTGTTTTGACCTCTGTTACCACCTTGGTATCCACGTCCCCGTCCACCTCTGTTTCCATTGTCTCCTCCATTATTTCGTGAAAATGAGTCACTATCATTCCTGTTATTACGATTACCAAAACCGCGGTTTCCACCCCTATTACCCCGACCTCCAGAATCATTGGATCCGATACTTGACGTGTCCCAAGCTTGGTTAGGTTTGTCAACAGATTCCACTTCAGCATTCCTAGGAATACGTTGTATGTCACGGGCATGGCTTCCGTGATGAGCGGGTAGAGCCACACCGTCATCTTCGTGGATACTGTGTGCAGGCCTTGGCACCATGTGTCCGTGTCCGTGTGCAGCACCATGGTGAGGATTTACATACATCGGCATACAATGTGGATTCCTGCAGGTTGGATCTCCACACGCAGACATAATCCGGTTCATGTACATGTGTTGCGGATAATTATTCGCACAGGCAGGGTTGGCACAGCAAACTGGCTGGGCCACATGATGCGGAGCATGAACAGCATGAACATGAGGATGAGACGGAGAAATTCGAGGAGGTTCGATTTGCCCAAGTTTCTTCGGTGTCGCATCCACATTATCGTTAAATCCAGGGTCGTTCCAGCTTCCTGCTTCATCTTGAGCATCAGGGGAAAATGCACTGCCTTTTTTGTACGGTTTTGGTTTTGTCTTTGGGTGCGAATCGGGTATCGGAATAATTTTCGTGGGAGTTCTAGTACCTAACGGATTCCATGCGGATTCAGCTGGGCTGTCCAAATCCCGGTAGGATTTTTTTGGAATCTTAAACGGCACTTTTCCAGGTCGTCCTGATGTATCATCCTCGTTATCTGAGTCTATAATTCGCATTCGTTTCTTCTGCCCAAGACCCGGTAACAAAGGTGCGATTTCTTCCTTTTTGATATTCTCTATCTTGATATTCTCTTTCTTGATGACAACAGGTGCAACTGTTTGCGTCACAGGCTTAGGAGTCTCGCAGAACTTGGAGAGCATCTTTGGAATCTTTTTGAGGACGTGTGTTGCTAATTTGGGTGTGACGAACGCTTGAAGATAGACCCATCCTGGCGTGCCATGATCAGATACTGGAAGTTGGAAATCGTCGGGCTTTCCATCGAAAATGCTAGTTTCGACTCCTTTTCCGCTTCTGAGCAATTCCAGTGCCTTGACTTTGATAAACAGATCACCATCCTTCTTCCGATTTTGATATCCAAGCCACGCATCGATCACCTGCGCAACTTGCTTGTCGTTAAAATTTAAGTTCTTTTTTAGCAGGAGCTCTTGCATCTGAAAGTAACAAAAACTTAATTGAATGCAACGCCAGTGTTTTACGCACCATATTATATAATTAAGACACTGTTAGAGATTTACGGTTTCAATGGAAATCTTCAAAAACTCTTCAGTGCGAAGAACGTTGGAGATGTTCTTGAGGATGTATGTTTCAGCAACTATACCCAAATCCTGATTCCCCATTTTTATCGACAAAAGTTTCAGCTCAAGACAATTTTTGGCATCGACCCCTTTGGCCATCACGTCACCGCACTCCTGCGCAAACTTGTCAAACTTTAGTTCCATAGCAATGGGTAGACTCTTCTTTGCTTCGTCGAAGGACAAGGTTGGTTTGTATAATTGGCTGCAAATAAATAACTCGTATATATGTATCGTAATATTGTATAACTCGTTTCAGAAACCATCTCCTCACACACCAAAGCACTTTCGACTCTCATCCGGGTCTCATTAGTATGACTTCAACGAAATATGCGTAACCTACTCGATAAAAGGCTTCAATTCATCCAACGGGTACTCAATTTCGATTTTCTTGCTACGACTTTTTGACATTTTCTTGAAAAAGTCTTTGTAGTGTGTGCTTTTCGCAGCGAGAACCTTCTCGTGAGCTAATATCAGACCTTTCGGTTTAACATTAATCGTCACATCTGGGGATTCCTGTCTCCTGAAAACATGAAGGTTATGATTTTCTCAATTAGTATGCTCGTGATTGTGCTGATCGCCACACAAGGGAACCGACATATTTTGAAATCGATCATACTTACTTTGGCATTTGGCTGACAGGATCTTTGACAAGGGTTACCTTCTCGGGAGTCGATGCTACTTTTTCAGTTACAATACTAGCACCACCAGATTTCAACGAAATAATCCTTGAGGTAGGGTCCACTTCTGCTAAGGGTGATGGCTTCACACTTCGGTTTGCAATTTTGACGGTCCTGTTGGCTTTCGAACTAGGTGTCCTCACCCCGTATTGTTTACTAGGCTCAACAGGTGCATCAGTCGTCATTTCTTTACTACCTACATCATCGATCGGTATCGCCGTGGATTCATAATCGTCATCCTTAATGTTCGGCTCCCTCTTCACTCTATGATACGTAACAATAAAATCATTCGATGCTTTCAACTGAGAGATCGCATCTATCCAAGAACTTTCACTTTCCGATATCATTCGATACATCGAACAGTCACATCTGTATACCCTCAAGACTTACATTTCAAAACTCATTAGTAATATGAAGTAATAATTTACTAACCCATTCTGTTGGCTTGTCACCTCCTCCACATCCATAACGTCTTCCGAGGATTTGTGCATCGTTAATCTTTCTCCTTCTGTCACAGTCGGCCCACTACACCATCGGAAATTAAGATTTCTGCTAGTTAGTACATTACTTTAAAAACAAATCTAGGAATTCTGTCAGTGTGTGATAATTAACATGCACTATGCATAAACTACAACGCAAGTGTAATATGAAGTGCCGAATTCCGACAAATATGTTCAATTATATACTTTGAGACAAAATTGACCGTTTCAATAGTGTATCAACTGATCACACTCTGTCACCTCGCTCAAAGCATGCGATTTGTATCAAATGTATTAAAATGGATTGGTAGTTTGGAGTAGTATAGCTATTACGAATAAAAGGTAATTAATTAATGATCTAAACAATTAACTCATCAACTTACCACAATTCCTTCACTTGTTGAGCTATTTCATCCAAATTATCGTCGCTGGCGCTCGTTTTATCCATTTCGACAGTGCTCGTCGAACCTTGATAACGGTTACGTTAGTGGGAAACTTTAATTTCAATTAAATGAGCGATTACAGAATCTATTAAAACGCAAAAACTTCACACCTGGTTCTTCTTCTTGCCAGTAACTCAAGTCTACTTCAAAGATTCTGTACCGCTAATGCGCTGTCCACTGGTTATTAATTTACACCTATGAAGGTTAACTAGCCCTTGATAACATTTACTCGTTACTTTAATAACTCTCTTCTAATAACGGAAGGAATTCTGATTTCAGAAGCACGGCCTCCTGCCTCCATCAACGTGTTGTTCTGCCCGTGAAAGCCAGGACGCTACTGCACTACTGCGGGTTCACATACTGCCGCAGGCTACGCATTTAGAAACTCGGGGGACGACGGGGCGGGCTCTGACCATGTGCTCGCCCTTTACTAACAAAGCAATTTCATTATAAAAATTCCTACGCTCCAACTCCTATATGTACTATATTACGCCCAACGGCAAAAAAAGGAGTTTTTAATTGATGCATAATAAATTATGCACTGCTAAGTCGTGTGCATGTTTAAAATAGGTTGATTTGAATACTATAAGGAGTGGATCTATATTCAAGTTATAGCAAGCACTATTCCGAATAGAAGCTGCGTGTGTACCACATTTATATAGAGTAGAATTATTAGCCTATTTTAGTACATTTGCATACCACCCAATCAATGAATAGGAATTTGTGACGTCAGCGATGGCTTCTCCTGTCATCTGCGTCTTGACCCTATAGCATTGGCTGAAAATGCTAGTTTAAATCATCCCTTTTCAAATGGAAGAACCGCCCATATTTAAATATTGCTATCCCTTTACGGTGACGATTTCAGGTTTGGTGTCAAACGTTTGTTGCAGGTATTTCCAACGTTCAGGGATTGCCTTCAGAGAGGTTTGCAGGTATGCTAATGACGTATTAAATTAAACCGGTAATATTCGGAGTATAGCTTGGTAACTGTATGTAGGTAACACTCACAGACATCAGTTTATTCCATGCTGCTGATGATTCTGTCTGGGGATTTAGCTTCCGTTTAAATGAATGCTATACATGCAAGCCGTTTGTTATCGTCGAAAGGGATGTTTCACAGAAAAATAGAAATTGATAATTAGCTCCAGGCGGGCACCTTTAATTTCCTATTGTTAAAGCTTTGAATGACGTAACGATAGAATAGATTGACAAGTTTCATCTGCATTTCGTACTAATCAAGATAATAATGTGATTAGCATGAGGATAAATAGTAATTAATTTGCTGCGGTGCAGTGGTTTTAAAATTTCTTGTTACAAGTAAGTGACACCCATGGCTACGGCGAAGAACAGTCATCTCTAAATGGAAAGAATTAAGATACAACGCGGTTCTATCACATCTGACTTCTCTTGCGCTGGTTGGGCATGTTGACTACGTAACACTAACTACCTCTCTGGTAGGTTTTAATGATGATGATTCTTCTCCGCTCCAATACTTTGTTGCACCGATGATAATTGGGTGTAGTTGATGAAGGTAGACCTCTTATTGTCTGGTTTGGATGTACTGGATGAGATCAACAACTCGGCAGGAGTAGCCGAATTCATTGTCGTACCAGGAAATGAGTTTGACGAATTGAGGGCTCAATTGGATTCCAGCGGCGGCATCGAAGATTGACGAGCGGGTATCTCCGATGAAATCGGATGAGACGACTTCATCTTCCGTGTATCCCAAAATTCCCTTCAATGGACCTTCAGACGCTTCTTTGAGCTTCTGCTTGATTTCGTCGTAAGAGGTTGGCTTTCCAAGACTGAAAGAGAGAAATGGGTTGGTTTTTAGGATGTTCAGTTAAAATAGGATCACTGTTTAGACTGAGAAAAGTTGACTAGAAGGTTGATATAGAATAATAAGTAGCAGCTTACCGAACAGTCAGATCGACAACGGAGACATCGTGAACTGGAACACGGAAAGCCATACCGGTAAGCTTTCCATTCAAAGCTGGGATGACTTTGCCGACGGCCTTGGCAGCTCCGGTGGCAGCGGGAATAATGTTTTGGGCAGCACCACGTCCATCACGCCACAACTGCAATGATGAAAAAATGGCGCAATGAGTACCAAATACAACATCAATAGCTAGTTGGGAAATCAGTCATGATTAAATTACCTTTCCTGATGGTCCATCAACAGTTTTTTGGGTAGCGGTAATGGCATGAACGGTTGTCATGAGACCTTCAACGATTTCAAAGTTGTCGTTGATGACCTTGGCCAACGGAGCCAAGCAGTTGGTGGTGCAGGAAGCGTTTGAGATGACTTTCATTGAGGGATCGAAAGCTTCTTGGTTGACACCCATTACGAACATGGGGGCGTCAGCACTGGGAGCGGAGATGACAACTCGCTTGGCACCACCTTCCAAATGAGCCTGGAAATTTAAATTAACACAATTACAGATAATTCTAGTACGGGAAACCCGTTTGGTTCATAGAATTAAGTTAATATTCTCAGCGAAAAGTTATCTTCAATGTCGTATCAGAAACTCTAGTCTATAAACATCATCGAAAGGACGGAGTCAATATTTAGTGCAAATAAGTGTTCTTAATTACCGAGGCCTTTTCGATGGTAGTGAAAACTCCAGTTGATTCAACAACAATTTCTGCTCCAGCCTTTCCCCATGGAATAGCCTTGGGGTCTCGCTCGCTGTAGACGGCAATCTTCTTACCTGAAATCATTAAGTTGGATGAGATTCATATTGCTTTAAACTGAGTACATAAGATCTGTTTATTTCATAGCGAGTAGCTAAATTCTACTAACCATCAACAACAAGACTATCTCCGTCAGCCTTGACTTCTCCCTTGTAGCCTCCGTGGGTTGAGTCGTATCTGAACATGTACACCATGTAGTCCAATGGAATGAATGGATCGTTCACGGCAACAACCTAAATTAATCCAAAACAAATAGTATTAGAAACTATATCGAAGTCGCATCTGACATAAGGTGCATACAAAATCTTCTCAGCAAGAATTTATCTTCAATTTCGTATCAGAAACTCTAGTCTAAAAACATCATTGAAATTAAATAATTAAATTCACGCGTTAATTATTTGCACTTACATCAACTCCCTTTTGAAGGGCAGCACGGAGGACGAGACGTCCAATACGTCCGAAACCGTTAATTCCAACCTTTGCCATTATGACGATTGTTTATTGTCAAGACCTGAAACACAAATAAGAGGATTCAAATTAAATCAGCTCTTGACTCTCCGCGGGTCCACCTTTAACTAACTGCCAGTCACACTAATTCCAACTGATATTCCGCCAGTGCAAGCCTTTCTTGCGTCAGCTCCATGCATACCAGCACGTACCTCATGAGACATTAACTGCTGATGCAACGCACACCCTTTAAAAGATAAGGCTAAGCTCGCAGAACCACAGGACTATGACTAAAACCGTATAATCTCAATCTACTCTGTACTTGTAGCTTACAAATAATAAAAATTGCTAAGCCTTTCCTAGCTCGGTTAGACGAAGATTAACAATTTAACTCTATATGAATTATGGCATTATATCAGACACTCCTTGTTCCAGCGATATATGTAGATGCTTTTTAGGGTGATTTCGGTGCAACTTGCCCTTTTTCGCTCAGCTTCGATACCAAAATAACCATAACACTCCATGATTTCCTTTCGAAGAACGCATGATTTACTACAAATATGCGAAACCATTACACGACATGTGAGAATCTGGCATAACTTGGCCGTTTTCAGCCAGCCTTAAATATCTCCTGGGTCAAACTCGAAACAAACTTTGCGCCGTACGTATGTAAAACGCACTTCATCAAGAGCGAGTTCAACTGCATGCTGATTATCACGTATCCTGCCACTGCTATTATCTATGCTGTACTGCATCCTATCCTAACCACCGTTCTACTACTTAACTTATATGTCAATCTACCGGCTTAATTCTCAACAGCAGGTATCACGTGCAACAAAAGATTCACTAAAGAAACTTGCATGTACCTATTGCTAGATAGTTACCGACATGAGCTAACAATATAAGCAAGCATGAGACGTACCTATACACAAGTTCATGAAGTTGAGAACTAACTGATATTATCATAAATTGTTAACCACTGTTCATAATTTGCATCTCAAGATACCTCCTGACTGTGTCCATCCTCCTCCTGACTGCCATTAAGGCTGTAATGTTAAAATGAGAGTAGTAAACATCACGAGATTTTATTTAAACCTATGCACCTCAGTCTAGGTTATGTTCTCTTCTGCAAAACCAGTTTCAAAGAGTACATGACTAACTAAGTCGTGAAGAAGGGGAACTGCATAAGCTTCGGCTTTCCTCAGAACACAACATTCAGTATTTTGGAAAGATCTGAAGGGTGGAAGTTGCATCTATACATGATTGTAACACTCCGACAGTGTCGAGCAGAGTCGGTAAAGATAGAACCGAGTGGAATGCTTCACCAAGGTCATACTTTGAGAATTCATTCTCTGAATTCTAACATTACAATGTTCTGCTATATAACCTAGCTATCTGCAACCCATCATGGCCTACGTAAAAGATAGAAGCCGACTGAATATGTTCTTCGGAGCCTCGATTTGGAGAGCATCCACGCAAGCGTTTTCAAACTCCTTTCTTCAACTTGATCAGATCCCATGCTATGGAACCATCATAGAACTTGTGGACCTCTAAAACCCACATGCCTTCATCTGCCTAGAACTCCCTTAACTTCGGTTTCATCCTCCTCGTGATTTCTTTTAGCCTTGAAATTCATAATCGCCATGCTACTTTTAACAGTACATAAATACAGAATTAGAACTGAAATGGTAAAGGAAGGAAATGCACCTGCATATTTTCAAACTAAAACAAAATTATGAAACTGAATCACTACTAATGATGATGCTGTTCTCTTCCTATGACCTCAGCGTTCAAAAACTGTAACTGAATCGGTTGTAGCTGTATCAGCTACAACTTGACCTTTAGCTGACATGACAACCTGTACATAACATGGAGTATTAAGGCACCTGTGATATCGGATGCAGTGGAGTTGGATTCAGTGAGGAAACTGTGGTTTGAAATTCAGAAAGTAACTAAACATCAAAATAAACAAAAATCAACATCATGGATAAGGGGTAGAGGTAGAAGTTCCTCAGTATAGTTAATAACAATGTATTTAACTAGGATTTGCCTAAAATTAACCAGTAAATAATATAATTTGTAGGATGCAAGACCTGTTCCCTGGACCAACGCCTAGGATTGGGATCTAGCTTGTTTTCTCGATACGCTAACTGAAAACTTAACTACAATGAAACCGTCGTCGGCTTAGTGGCTAAAACTATAAATGATTAAAATAATTAAATACAAATATAACAAACCTTTTCAAAGACGAAATTATGATGTGAATTCCCGAGATTTGCCGGAGTGACAAAATTATGTAAACTTCAGTCGACACTGGCAACTGGAGACTGGTTCTACAAGGCTAGCAAGGCTGCCTAAATGGAGAGGAAGACGAGCGAAGGAGTTTTGTGACGAGAACCGACGTCATCGGACCACCTTATTCCTTATCCATGCTTTTCAGTCCCGTCGTAGAATACTCTAGCTGTGTAAAAGAAACAGCAGCTGTGCCCAAAATGCCACAAGACGGGTGGCCGTAGCGTACAAGAGCTGTCACCACATGAGCAGGAACGCGGGAAAGTTGGACGTTAACGTTGTTCTTACGTATACCTTAAAATTTATAAACTTTAAATAAGTTTTCCCTGCAAACATGACATGCTGCGTTTCCTGGCACCCCGGATTGTTGTGGCCCATAACATGTAGTTATGATTTGTAAAAACAACTAGTAAAATCCATGCGCAATTAAAATGTCCACGGCATTTTAAGCAAGAAAATAGGATTTAGCTTACACCTAATGCGGTAGGTGACACCATAAGTATGCTAGAACACAAGAGCAGCGGTCTAGAGTACAGCACATATCCCTAATGGTTGGTGACAGTAGGTGTGCGCTTACTTGAGACTGCTTTTCGGGCGAGGCGAAGGCATGGCTTCATCCGCTGCTCACATGATCTCCATTGCAAGCAATTTTGAACGGCACACGGTTCCAATGCATGGTTCTTTTGCTGGAGCCCCGTTCCCTTCCATGCATAGTGCATACCTGTGGCGTATGTACTGTTCGCTATATGTTAGTATAATAAAAGGACTGTTCACATAATATAGAAGTGAATAAATCGAGGTTTATAACTTTCTTCCAAAAACTTGTAAGCACACTATGGACAAGCTTGGATGCTAAAGCAGTCATGTGCTTTTCCTGTCAAACATAATTTGTGAACGGTACTAAAAAATCTTCAAGCTGGATGCTTATGTACATGTATAAATTAAGCTTATAATTTAAATGACTTGGTAGATATTTGGAATTGTATAAATACATACTGGACACGTGGTTTGCGACTGGGTTTTTAACCTTGACCATTATCCCTAGCTGTATCATTATATACGAAATTGTAATCGCCGTTAAAGCGTTGGATCCAGCCTGAGGTAATTGGCAGTTAAACTGTTTTGTTTCTTGCTTTAATTTGGAGTACGATTAAGAGGTATTGATATTTAATTATTGTGCAGGACTGTGTAAGGTTGACCATTTGCTAAAATTAATAACGTTTGCAAGTATAATTTGTATTCTTTTTAGTATGTACACTAGAAATACTAATAGTTTTTAATGACAAATTTAAAGGATAGCCAGGAATATGACATCGAACGCCTCGTGAAAGCCGTTCAGCATGGGATGAATTATGACCATTTAATTTTGCGAGACAATTAAATGCTGATTGCATAGGGTTAGTTAAGGTGAACAAATCAAGGACTGCCGGCTGCAGTTTAACGGAAGGTCAAGGATAAAAGCAGTGATAAGACTGAAGCAGTTAGAGAGAGATTAAATAATGTTATCATTGTGTGAGCATAAAAGTATTGTATTGGTGTGTATTCTAGCTATAGATGTTAAGTTCAAAGTTATGCCAAATAGTCGTTTCGTTTGTAAAAAGTTGATTTACGGATTTTTTATGATTTTTGCAGATCCTAAATATCGAGCACCATGAGCGGCAAGCAAGGAGATAAGGCGGCATCCCCTGCCACAATCCCTAATTACATAAAATTCGCGTTTGGTGGATTGTCTGGGTACGCTGATTATTTAATTGAATTCTGTGATTACAGTTATTTAACAACACATACGGATATAGATGTTCCTATACACAGACTGTAATTAATTATTATTTGTTCCAAACTATAGGATGGGAGCTACTGTATTTGTTCAGCCATTGGATCTTGTCAAGAATCGGATGCAGCTAAGTGGTGCTGGAGGGGGTAAAAAGGAATACCGAACTAGTTTCCATGCATTTCAATCGATTTTGCGAAATGAGGGAATCGTGGCCATGTATTCCGGTCTCTCTGCTGGTCTTTTGAGGCAGGCTACATACACGACTACTCGGCTCGGAATATACACATGGTTGTTTGAAAAGGCTTCTGGGTAAGGATAATTTTGGTGTTACTTAAAGTTGCTCAATGATTAAGGTTCGAGGGATGATGAACGTTTCCTTGACATGGAAAACTTACTGTTTGTTGATTGATGCGAATATTTTATGTTTGCAGTCCCAATGGCGAACCTCCAGGTTTCTTGATGAAAGCCGTTCTTGGGATGGCTGCTGGAGTCGTAGGAGCTTTTGTTGGAACACCGGCAGAGGTAGATTTAATGAGTCGGTATTGAAGTTGAAATTTAAGCTAGTTTGGAAGGATGGATCAAGAGACGGATGATTGCCATTCAGATTGGCGGCGAAAAATGTATGCTAACTAGTGCACTTACTCGTAATTGCAGGTAGCACTTATCAGAATGACTGCTGATGGAAGACTCCCAGTCGCGGAAAGAAGAAATTATACCAGCGTGGTTAATGCTCTTGCTAGGATTGTTAAGGAAGAAGGAGTTGCTACTCTTTGGAGGGGAGCAATCCCGTAAGCTAAATATTGTGTTTATGCTAATTCATGTTTTTGTCAGAAGTTTGAAAGATGTCTGCAAGATGCACTGTATTTTTTAGTACAATGGGACGTGCCATGGTAGTAAATGCTGCTCAACTTGCATCCTATTCACAGGCTAAGCAATCTCTCGTCGCTACAGGTAATCAAACTACCGCAATGCTATTAAAGCGAAGGAAAAACTGATTATGTCAGTACGTAAATGTCATTGCCTATTTTTTATAAATTCTGCAGGGTACTTCCACGAAGGAATCTTCCTTCACTTCTGTGCTAGCATGATTTCCGGCCTTGTTACCACTGCTGCTTCTATGCCAGTTGATATTGCGAAGACTAGGATTCAGAATATGAAGATCATCGATGGGAAACCGGAATACAGAGGTGCTGCAGATGTCCTTGTAAAAGTTATTCGGAACGAAGGCTTTTTTGCCCTGTGGAAAGGATTTACGCCATATTACGCAAGATTAGGGCCACATACTGTTTTAACATTTATTTTCTTAGAGCAAATGAATGCCTATTATAAGAAAACCGTTTTGGGTATCACAGATGGAAAAGGTGGATTTTAAAAGAGTAGTGTATGTTGAGAAACAATCCCGGTGATTTGAAAAAAACTTTTAAGTCGGATGAAGCTAGTTCCATTATATGGAATTTAATTATTGTTAACTATTATTGCCAGACTGGTTTACCAAGTTTTCGCATGTCAAGGCGACAATATCACAAACCACGGGTAAGTCTGAATCATTGTAATAGGCTAAGCACTGGTGCTACAAAGCTTTGAAGTGTAGAATCAAAATCAGACAAACGGATTGAGCACACGGCAATCTGATCCGTTCTGACGGCAAGTTCTATAGAATCGTTGGGAGAAATGATAGTAGTATAAGAAACAAGTAATATTAGCTGCTCAAGAAGTTCTTGGGATGATCAAAGAAATATTGTAAACTTTAATTTAAATTTGAGGAACTTATAGTGTGCTCGTGAAACTATGCCATTGCCATTGATGAGTGAAAAATTCTGGGTACGTAAATGATAGTGGACAATAAACATAGCCATGGTATTTTTTCTAGCAAGTTACTAGTCAATATGCCTGTTTTGACACACCGGTCAATTAATATTAGAAATCAAGCAAAATGAGAAAAAATAAATCTGAGTTAACGCAACACAAGATATGAGAGGTAAATATTGGTTTATTGCAAAATTTCACGACGATTACTATCAATCGTATCTTACAACTACGTTTGCATAGAGAATTTTCTAGAAAGCATAATATCACAAATAATCAAGTCTAAAAAGTGCGTTGCTAAAATAGTAACATTAGTCAGTGTATATATAATACATAAGATTCAAGTTAAACCACCTGAAAATGTCCATCCTGCTGTATTACTGATATGTTCTGTTTCCCATCGTAAGGAACGTATAGGGCGAATAAATTCATGTTAAGTACGAGTCCCTTGAACCTCCACATTCGATAATGTTCAGTAACATTTGTAACATTGAGTATTTATCTTATTTATATTTACAAATATCTGCTTCATCTGAAATGCGGTTACGAACGTAAGTTGATCACTAGTCAAGTATGTACTTGTGCCGAGTCTTCCGGGTTCCACGTAAAATTAAGTCAGGGTCGGTGCATTAAATAGCACATAACAGATTTCAGTAAAATCAAGTCTAACTTACAAATACCTTAGCATTTAAGAAATTGCATAATTTCCCTACAACATGTCGACCATGCTGATTCATAACTTATCGTAATTAGTGTTAGATGTTAAGGATAAGTGTTAATCATGCAAGAACTCTTATATCGTAATCGTAAAACGATATTGTTTTCCATATTGCTTACACTGAGAATCTCAACTTTCTAAACTTAAAACTTAAAAACATTGCAAGTGATATTGCACATGTGGCTACGCCACTTTCAGAGATTCAGAAAAAACGAACATCAAAGGCAATATCACGTGGTTCCTTTCATATTTGCTTAAAATTGTAGGCACGATGTAAAAAAATCTCGCGTTCACTTTTTTGCTTAACAGCTTGCGCATAATGGCTCCTGTGAGAATCAAAGTTATCTGAGTGAGTGAATTGCGTTAGCAACTAGATTAAAAGTGTAAAAAAAGTGGAAGCCAACTATAAAAAAATTAAAATTATACTGAATGTCAGAAGCTATTTCTTCCGCTTCTTCCCTGTCTTCTCGCATGCTTCTTTAAAGTTTGTGACATTACCAAAGCTCTCGAAATAGCGATCGTGGACAAATCTGACTAGATTTTCAAGAGGGCATAGCATATATGTTCCACTGCTTGCTGGCTTGGGAGTTTGGTATTCCGGTGAACTAGGATTGTTTCGACTGACTAGAGATGGGTCGGCAAAAATGATTTTATCGCTCATTTTACAAAATTTTACCAAATGTGTCACCACACGACCATTGAAGATGACACGGAAGTAGTGTTTTCTGGGAGACTCAGGAGAAATATTTGTTTTGCGATAAAATTCGAAGACTAATCTCGAAGCGTATGGCACGAGATGGATATCTGGATGGCCTGCATGAATTCCCAAAGCACCTGCTAAACTTTGTAGTGTTGTATCGTGACCCGAAAACAATCCTATCCTAGTTTTCGCTCGAGAATAAATATTATTTGTTAAAATGTTATTTTCCAGTCTGTCCCTGGAATGGAGTTTGCCAAACCGCCGAGAATCTGCATTTCCTACCGACGTCATCTTCAATGACAAATTGACGATTTCCTTCAGCAACCCATAGGATGTAAGGATGTGGTACTGTTTATAGGATAAAATCTTCTTTTGGTTGTGGTTTTCCTTTTGCAGAAGTTCAATTAGAGATGACACTTGCGCTTGAGTGATGCAATCGTGAAAACGGATTGCGTTCAAAGCTGCCTTCTCTTTACAGGGTAATTCTGCGTTGTGACATGGATACACCATCAACAAATCCAGTAACGTCGTCCCCGTCTTTCTCGACTTTTCGGATCCAATAATCGAGTTCATCCGTTCAACTAGAGTTATCATGGATGATTTATCTATAAGACACACACATAGAATGGTTATAATGATTGTGATCATCTCTTCTAGCCCTGATCGTAACTATATACATGTGACTATTTACGATGTGACGGTTGAAAAGGAACGAAATAATATCTTAAATGACGATTTATAAATCAATACTTACCAGTCGATTTCGGTCGATAAAGCTTACCAGCACCTTTCTTCAATTTCTCGGTTGCACGGCAAGAGCAATCATTGAAGCAAAATGAAATGCTCTGACTTTCCCGTACTATAGCATTTGAAACAAGGAATCTAGGTCCAAGGAGTCCATAAAGGAAGGCCATTAAGCTTTGCAAGGTTCGCCGATATCTCGTAGAGTAGGCTATAACTCTTGTATTTTGAAAAGGATGAATTAGTCCCACTTCCTTCAGGGAAGCCGCTGTTACATTATTGCCCAATTGTGGATTTAAAGCCGATTTCAGGTTCAGAAGTGTGGAATACCCAAGGATTTTACTGAAGACATCAGAATATGCAGCTTTGATAGCTTTACCAACTCGTATAAGCTGCAGAGATCCCAGCTGCGATAGTTGTCCAAGTTGACAGTTTCCATTAGTAGGTGCTTTCTGAAAGCTCTGGAAGGGCCCAATAAATTGTGCGTAGCCGCCAACCCTGCTCACTGTATCAGTCATGAATTTTTGAAACTTGAGAAAATCCGGATCGTTCGTTGAACAATCAATGTGCGATAAGTTTCTGCTTCCGACGTGCGACAGGGGTCCTCTGTCTCCATGACGAAAGACCATAATCAAGGCATCCAGTTGAAACTCGGGAGTTCTTAAATCTAAAAAAGAAGAGAGGAATTAAGCACGTGTTTGATAGGTAGAACACGTATTAGCAATTTTTTGTACTCAAGAATCAACTGTATTAAATGATTTCCGTTCTTACTCTCTTCTCCAGCTTTAATATCATTAGGATGATTGCATAATCTCTTGATTGATGAACTTAGACCATGAGCTTCCGCTTCATCAGCTACGGACTTAAGTGAGCCATAATCATCCAAGAAGTCGAATCCTTCATGGTTTTCAGGTCCAACATCTCGTGGGGATTTAAGACCGTCATGGAGTTTATCTTCTGCAGTCTTCTGTCGGTGAAACACTGCATTGTACGCACTGTAAGATTGACCCTTCCCGGATTTCTCTTGGTCCACCCGATACTGTTCGAATGTCCATATAAAGTTGTTGTCCGAGGAGATGTTGTACTGGGTCAGGAACCAGTAAAACGCTAAAAACATAAAAGGAACCATTCAAATTAGTCATATACACAGAATCCCATGATGTAAATAAAATGTATTGAAAACAATTTACAGAATACAATTTTTCAAACTTACCGAATGATACAAGGATTATCCATAGAAGCAGCGTAATGTAACATCTGACGGCTCTAGTCTTTCCAAACCCAAACCCTAGCGTAATTAACCACATTTCCCTTAATACCGAATGCTCATCACCCTCCCTGTATATCCTAACTAAGATTTAACTCGGAATCCACAATCATTGCACACTTCTATTGTATTTGCAGAAGCAGGTCAAAAATGTTAAAATAAAGGTCAAAATTTCTCTCTTTAACACAAAGTTATACACAGGGAGGTCAATTGTGCCAAAAGGCCATAATTTTACTAACTGTATCACAAACAGGATAAAATGAATAGGCTAAAGTAATCTCCATTTGACCGCTGTTTTATCGCTACCGATCAAAATATTTGAATTCGGCAATGGCATTTCCCTTGCATTGATTTGCCTTTATAGTATACAGTCCGTTGGTAAAACATATATACAGATGTAGGTACGGTATACTGCTGTTTAGTCTCCTCCTGTGTTTAAGTACATATATGATTGAGTGTGGGGGGGGGGAGGAAAATTCGAATTTCCCTCGCTCTAATAAGCCATTGAGTGAATTTTTGAAGGAGTAGAGACGTTTCGTCCGGCAGTTAAACTCTACTCTCCTCCGGTCACAGTCACTATGTCATCAAGTGAGTGTCCTGCATCTCTTCGCAGTTGAAACACAATTTACATAATAACAGAAATATTAATATATAGTTTTATGCCATCTTTTTTATATAGTACTCATAGACCCCCTTAATGTGGCGTTTTAGTGTCCATCAAATGTATCCACTCTTGAATAAACAACCGTAGTACCGTAAATCTCCTGTACATACCGACAAAACGTTTGATGAAAGTACGATTGCCGTAAAGGTTGTAAATCGGAATGGAGTACTCTGTCGCATGCATGCTTCAACTTATTGCTTGGAGGATGGCAAAGGCCAAGGCGTGCACGGGTTTGATTTGGGTGCCAAAAGCAATGGAACTGTAATTCTTCAATGTTAGAAGATATGTCGGAGAATCTAATGGAGTGAGGGACTAGAGGGACGGGCGGTTGAAGAAGTAAAGGCGGAAGTGTGACGATTGAAGCAATAGTTACGTTGAAATTATTAGCAGGTAAGTGTAGTGCAATTTAGATTTTTAGTTACATATCAGAGACTGCACATGTTGCACGTGTACCCTGTTGAGTTGGAGGTAAGTTTGAAGTTAAGGAACTAATTGTGGATTCTGTTCGTGGTAGGTAGTGACTCGTTTCATTATCTTCGTTAATTGAACTTACTTTTGTTAACGTACCGAATTTGAGGGCTCTAATAGTTAATGAATTCACGGGGCAATTATTTTGTAGACGATTCGAATACAAAAGTTTTAATTCTTCATATATCCTGCGATTTAATTTATATCTTCAAGGTTCAAACATGGCGGCCTCGGCTGATTTACAACGAATGAAGGATGTTGAATGCTGGGAGCTGAACACCAAAGTATTTGGTAACGGAATTGTAAGTTTCTAATTACAGTTGGATCTCTTGTCGGGGCTTGCATTGCTTCTTACTTTTTACTTGTCTTGAGAGCTGGAAAAGTGCGAAACATAGTCATTCATTAACTTGTATGTTGTTTACTTTGACACAGATAATCAGACAATTGGAGAGCTACATCAGCTACAATGATTTGAAAAGATGCCGACTACTTAGCAAAGAGGTAAACCAAAGTATTTTGGCGAACAGTAATTTCATCTCCCGTACTGTGGTTCATATCAACAAGGAGTCGATTGCAAAGAGGAATCATTTCGATAAATTTGGATTCAACATGAAAAGCGTTAAACTGCACTCCTGGTTTAAATCTGTGAAAGAAGGAAATGCTGCATACCTGGATTATGTGAACACAAGGGGGAAAGAAGAAGTTCGTGCTACCTTCACCGACTTGAATAGAATCGATTGCCTCGATGGATTGAAAAAGTCAACTTTTCCGTCAGCCTGGATTCATGACATGGTTTTGGGAGCCACGGAATTGAAGGAGTTAGCAATTAGCACCGAACAAATGGGGGACATCCATCAGCTACCATTATCAGATCGGATGAGCAAGGAAGCGCTGTCTGCAAAATTGGAGTCTTTGAAAAGTCTGGACTTGGTGGTTGACCAATTATTTACGTTTGAGTACTTCCAGAATTTCAAGAAGCTGGAGCAGCTACGGTTGATTGACTGCACCTGGTATGGTTCGGCTCAGGCTATGACGATACAGCTAATCCAAGGCAATCAAGAAAGCTTGGTAAAATTGCAGTTGAACTTGGGCAAATTTTCGGATTTCAATGCGCTTATTCTCCTCAGCCTTCATTTTCCAAAGTTACGAGTCATCCGGTTCACAGGAGTAAAGGACTATATGGAAAGCTTCAGCAGTTTTCTTGGAAGGCACAAGAAGCAATTGACCTCAGTTTCGTTCAATTGCGATGCATGTATTTCCGAAACGCTAGTGGCTGCTTTGAATGAAATTGGCACAAATTTGGAAAATTTGAGAATTAAGTGGGAACCACCTATGAATAATGGTGAGAAGCTTATAGAATGGGAAAAGTTTGGAAAGCTGCGTGATATGAAGCTTGCGTGCAGGTCTCCATGCAAGATGTCACGGAGTACATTTGCGTCTCTCTGGGAAAGGCTTCCAGCTGGTCTGGCCAGGATCAAGATTTTAACGCATCTTGAGCCTCTAGATGACTTTCAATCGGTTATTCCGGAATTCAGTATTTCTAGCATGAATAAACTATGTAATGTGACGGTGTTAATCCTTGGAAATGTCGGAAACGGTTTTAAGTGCTCAATGCTGCGTCAGATTTTCCAACACATGGGGCAACTGATAGAACTGGAATTAACAAATACGGGATTTAGAATATTTCAAAACCTCAGTATTAAGAGTATTGAAAGTACGATTTTTGATTCTGTGACTGCGATTATGGGACCTACTACCTACGAAGATGGATTTTGTGGCATCGTTAGATCGGAGTCGGGTGACATCGTCGAAGAGAATTTCGCTAAATCGATTCAAAACCTCAAAGGTATTATTGAGACCCTACAAGAGTTTTCAATCATACGCTATTTTCTTCTCAGGGGTTGCTTTTGCCCTACTGCTGTGCAAGTAAGCCAGTATTTGGGTGTTGGGTTCTCCGATGAATGTTAGATGATTCTGAAACATCTCGTTTTTTAAATTGCAGCTTTGAAGAAACTGGCGCTTGGTGGATTTAGATTAGCAGACAGCACTTTACTGAATCGGTTCAAGTTTCCGGATCTACGGCAGCTCTGTATTGAAGACCTGGGTCATGGAAGAGTAAGTAACCTCTTTTATTTAAATACAAGGAAGAGAAAGAATGCTTCATGTACTATGCTTTGTTCCAGGGGTCTGTCCTACCTTCTGAAATGATTTACTGTCGTAATTTTCTTTTCAGATAACTATTGATTCATTCCACGCATTATTGGAACAGAACCCGATTTTGGAAATGCTGGAACTGGATTTACCACCACTAGACATACGTCAGTCAGAAGAGTTGTTGGCCTTGGTCCGAAGAAAGTACCCGGCGTTGGTTTCCTGTCCTATGATTGGACTTAAACTGGCTTGGTAGGCTTGAAGTGTTTATTCCCGAGGCAAAATGAAGTGCGAATATGAGTTTTAGTGGTACCGTTTGCTGGCAGTGTACATTTGTATGGTATTTTAGGGAAATCTGAAATACCAGGAGTAACGTACTATTCCAGAAGTTTTAATGTGTCTCACCATGAAAGATATCACTGTCGTTTCCTGAATACATAAGGCTAGAATTCTTAAAGTATCATCGGTATGGATGGAAGGCATTGGAGAAGCAATGTTTCTAGTTCAATGCTTTCGCTTATACATGTAGATTGTGTGCTCTTTTCTTGGAGCCCCATAGATTGTATTAATTTACTTCAGAGTTTTAGTGAATAAGATTGGGGAAGCTGTATTGCTTGTGGCTGTGATTTGGAACATCAAGTTCAAATTGGCTGCAGTGAGTTGGTAACAATTTGATGTTATTATTTGTGTGTTGGATTTGTGAGGAATTGTCACCTCTATTAGATTAATGATAAAGCCCTAATTTAAATTTCCGTGTTACCGATATTAGTGTGAAGTTTTGTAGTTTACAGAAAGCTAGTTATGTTCTTGAAGTTGAGATGGCGTTACTATCTGTGTGGAAAAGCTGAAGATGTCCAGCAAGGATTTTGTTACTTCCTTCACTCAGAGTTTTAAGACTCGATGTAAGTTTCAGAGTGCCCCTGAGCCTAGTTTGATCTGAGCAGAGAAAATGCTAAAGTAGCTTGATTTATAAATTTTGGAGTAGGAATTGAAAAAGTTACTGTGTGTTTCAAGGATCTGGTATTTTGGCTTTCTTGCGAGATTGAAATTGCCGATTACGAACTGTCTTCTGAATTCTCTTATTTAGACTAAACGTTGAAGTGTGGATTGTTATGATATGAATTTATAAGTTGTGGGAATTTGTTGTTTTCCTAATTTTTTTGAGAAGAATGCCGAAGCTTCTATCTAGATTAAATGCTCTGTGTGGTAAAGTATGATGTATAAGATGAAATGAAAATTGGCAAGTTTGATGTAATATTGAATCGATTCTTGTATTTATTTACGTATTTTCATATTTTCGATTTGATTGTCATTGACGCGCTTAAGTGTAAACTCTTGATCCCTACCTACGGATTATCACAGCATTAGCTCATTTCCTACAATTAAATTAAAGTCGTTAAGCAGAAGGGAAATCACAAAACTAAAAGATAATGAAAGACGCGCGCTTGCTCCTAAGACGAAGCTAACAAAAATAAAAATATACATATCACAATAAAAACGGATCCTAAAAAGAACCCAGGCAGGTAGAGTTACAAACTCGGGCTGCCTTTTGAAAGCTCTGAAAACCGATAGTCAGGAGGAAATAATAAATAACTGGATAAACTTAATTAAGAAAGGAGAAAACTGAAAAAACAAAAGGAAAACTCTACAAAAATGATACAATGTATAAACCAAGGCACGTTAATTAATGTAGTTGTTGTCATGCAAAACTAACTACTAACTTAAGCGGCCTTACATTATGATTGTGGGGCGCAATTGCTAACATATTGAAATGCTAGTTAACTAAAATTAACGGAGGGGAAGCAAGCTAGTGTACACTTAGACTTGTTGTCCACCTCAGTAAATAGAATGATTGAGTATGTATAAGACCGTGCGGTGTGTGGATTAATACATTAACTGTCACGGGTGGAAACTTAATTACAACTATCAAATAGTATATTTACAACCTATTCGTAAATTATAACGAGCTAATTGACCTAAGCTTGAAAAGGCACTTGCTAGTTCATTGAGCTATTTCCCTAAGGCTAGGAGGATTATCAGTCGCTTTTATAAATAATTTTTTAAACATTTTTGAAAGACTTACGTAAGTGAGAGAAAATTTCTCGTTCTAGCTTTTAGGTTAACTCTTACTTTTGTACACATAATGAGACACTGTGCGGGGGTATTTAAAATCCTATTTTGCAGAAAATATACACTGAAGAAGCTTTTTACAAAACTGACCAGGGTCTCCAGACATTCTTGCCACCGGGTGAGAGTGGTCCGCTTGATGACACTTCGGAGGATTGAGGTGAGGCGGGAGGAGTGTATGGTCGGTATTCTCCACGATTGCTGGAAACTGGGGAGGATAATTGCCTGGTGGCTGCACTGGACATGTCGATGGCTTGACACGGGCTGGACATTTGGTTGAGAGCGTGTCCAAGATGGATCATAAGATTGGAGCCGACATGGACATCAATCTTTGGGGTTGAAGCCAAAACGCGGGAGATTTCTCTGACGGCCGCGGCGAATCCAGAGCGGAACTTTTCGTCATCACCAACAGGTTGAACCAACTTGGCACTTGATTGAGTTTCGACGGTGAGCTTGTGCAAGTGTCGGACGGTGAGTTCCAAGATATCAGCTTTCTCCAGGCGGGCAACGTTCTCTCCTTCGCTTTGGAGTCCAACGACAAGGATGTCCTTGAGCTCATCCAAGCAGCGGTTGATTCGTGCACGTCTTTGACGTTCCAACAATGGTTTTGTAATCTGGAAAAATAAAAAAAGAGATTTATAAGTAAATTGTCACCAATCAAAGAATTTTACCTGAAAAACACACACAGAATTTCGCGAAAAAGGAGGAAGAAAATGGAAAAAAAATGAAAACTCAAGCTCACCTTTCTGTACTGCATTGTACGAGAGATTGGCTCAGCGGATGGTGATTGCTGGCCGAAAACACGGGAAATGTCCTTAAGAGGTGCCATTTTGCTTTCTCCGAGTGAAAGTACGTAGAATGTTGTTGTAAACTTGAGTTTTTAAAAAAAAACTTGTGAACGTGTCGGTTAAACTTGGAAGGTTTGTAGTTGAAGAAAGTTTGAAAATATTTCAAGCACGTTGCTAGAATTGAGAGAGGAGCTGGAGTTGTGTTCTGCTCAAAGTCTGTGAATGATCTGTGACTGTTTGGAGACGGAGCGGAGGTTTTATGGGGAACGGTGAAGGTATGTACGAGCCGTGTGGTAAAAGTTGGAGTCTTTAGGGCAAATGGGCTCACTTCGGGCTTGAGTCAGTTTAAAGAAGAAGCAGTTCGGGCGTGTGTATGGCATAAGGCAATGTGGAAGCTTTTTGGGAGAGCGTGTGAATGCAGGAGACGGAGAATCCTCTTTTTGAATGTACCTCAAGAATCCCCTTCCCTAAACAATCATCATCATCCTCTCCAGACCGCGGCCCTAGAAAATAATAATCATCTTCTACTGAATAGCTGGACTATGTACTCCCCTGGAAGGGAAGGGGCTTCTGTCCATGAATTCCTCGGGAGAGCCACATGGATTCCCACGAACTGGAGAGACTGGAGGAATCCTATGGAGGGACTTGGGGAGCTGGTGCTGGAGAACTGCTGGTAGCCCTTCCCCCTTTGCTCCGCACGTCCAGGGCAGGGCCCTACTGGAAGAGATGGGGTGTGGGACTGAGGGAATCCAGTGCTACAAGTGTTGGTATGTAGCTCCTAGGGAAAAGGTTCCAAGGGAAAATGTGCCAGGTGTTAAGCAGGAGCAGGAGCCGATAAATGAAAAATAGGCGAAAAAACCTTTGGAGAACCGTGAGAACAGATTCTGAAAGTTGTACCCACGTTCTCGCCAACACCACCAGCCCTGTTTCTTCCTTATGCATTTTCTTAAGGAGATGCTAGTGGAAGAATAACAAGACACAAGGCACACACACGTCTCAATACACACATGGGGATCGTGTGGCTGGCCGCAGTCCCGTCTAATGTCTTTCCTCATTCCGCGCGGAAGAGTGCCCTTCCTTGGACATGCTCAAAAGAGTGGTGGAATCAAGTAACAAAAACTCGTGGAGCTCCTGCTCATCATCATCACCATAGTAGCAGGGAACGGAATCAAATCCTTTTTTCATTAATTCTAAGAGGTTATGATGATATGTTGCGAAGCGGCGGGCCGGCTTCCTGGCGTACTTAAGACACACGCGGACGGAAAGAAGCTAAGAGGAGTCAAGTTGGAGGAAGCGGTAATTGTAATGACATTTAAAAGGTTGAGCATGTAATGGTCAGGGTAACCTTTGGCTATGGGGGTGAAAGTTGGAAGGTGAGGCGTCAGAAGGTTGAGTCGTCCAGAACGTTTGCTAGGTGATGCGTAGGGATGCATCCAAGAGTGAGGTGAAAGCGTGTGCTGAGTGAAAGTAAATTGAAGATGTGTGTTTGATAAACTTAAGGGATGTATTTGGGATTTTTGCGGGAATTTTGACCTATTAGTCACGCGCTAAATTTAATCAAGACCTTTTGGCAAGGTTTGCGTCAAACTACTAAATACTAAAATGAAGACCACAATCATGACGAGTGGGATTACCCGCAAAATGTTTATAGGTTCGTGGGAGAGGCCTGACCGCTAAAAAGTAGATGACATGAAGACTTGGTTGATGATGGTGCTGTTTTGGTTAATTAATTGTAACCGTTTATAGCGTTGGAGGTTAAAATACCTTGAAACGGAACTAGTTAAAAAACACAATCTGTCATAACAGTTGCTGTCTGCTCAAGTGACTTCACATTCCCTGCTCCGTTTTGATACAAAACTGATAGATTAAAAGACTCAATTTGTGAAGGAATGATGATGGATGTGTGACCACATCCTATTCCAAGAAGTTGTTAATGGCGCGTATGCCAGAAATTTGAACAGGTGGGAAAAATTACAGCGCTTCTGTTCCAAGCGGTTAGTTTAAATGGTGACGTGAGGATTTGAAACGTTGATATTTTTTCGCATTTATTTATGGCACATTATCTGTCAACTGTATAAAGTTAGATGTAGTGTATTGTACGTTTCAGGATTTATTTGAGTTTTCAGCATGTCTTTGTGCAAATAGCACTAGCATGGTGGAATGAATAATTGAATAGGGAATAAAGAGTTGGTAATTTAAGAGAAGATTGTAAGAATTTGACTGAAGAATGGGCGAAATTTTAGCAATCATGTGTAAACAATTATTAAAAGGTGCGGGTTATTGATACTGCTGAAACTTTTGCCCGTAGCAAGTTAACTTGCGGTGACACATTCCAGGTGCGCATTCCCACCTGCTCTGTGCTTGCATGTTAGTCAAACAGTCTGGATTAAAGGATCAACGGAGGAGGAGAAAGAGGTAGGTAGGTAGGTTGGGGAAATTGGCAAAAATTGGCAAGATACTCCAAGAACCTGTTGAATTTTTGCATAATGACTCTGTGCTTTTCTTTGTTCCCTTAGTGTCTGGATGGCTGGGAACTCGAGTAGAGTTGAAGGGAGTTGTAAAGAGAAAAAAGCCGTTGGAGAAGATTTGCGCGTTGGTTGCGGGTAGGGAAGATATAAAGATACTCAAGGAGGGTAATTGATACTCGCTGATGAAGAGGTGGATAAATAATGCAGAAGAGTACGTGGAAGGAGGTTGGAGGAGGATTATTTAGAAGGTGGGAGCGTGGGAATCTTTGGAATTGGCAAATGATTTACTACCCTGTGAATGTAAACAAATGGAATTTTCTCTTGGCTCGCTCGCACCCGACACCAGTGGGTTGGATTGTTATGAAAAATCCGAGGGAATCCAATATGATGCTTTATCAGCTTGATGGCGGATAATATTGCGTATAACTTATTAGTCATCCGCTTGAAAGGAGAAGTCCAGATTGTTTATTATGCATAAAGTTTTTATTATCTGTAAAAATAATGTGGGAGGAACCCAAGTGTCTGAGTGAGTTGGGAGTTGAAACGTTAAAACGTTGAAAGGGAGAAGAGTGGATGAAGAGAGACGGGATTTAGATTAACTGTGAAGTTAAGTTTTAAAAAAAATTGGATGCGGTTACTACTAAAAGAGGGTATAATTTCACTATAGCCATTGGCAAGCCTGATGCTAGAAGCCTGATGATAGGAGTGAGTGCAATTACCGTAGGAGGAATTCAGTAGCAAGTTGTGGAATTGCGTGTGATAACACTTGTATAAAAATTGATCCAGATTTTACTATTCAGAGGCTAAATTAGGCTATTATTATTAATGGATGGAAAGTAATTCCAGAAGTCGTTTCTCGTTCGTTATACAGGCGAGGGAGAGAAGGGATTGAAACGGAATTCAGTAGCCAAGTCCGGGAGCTATGTGGAAAACGGTTCAAAGATGATGTGATGCTTGCTTATTAAATTAATAACACGTGGAATGTAACGACTTGAAAGATGGAAATACACTAAAGGAAGATGGCATGATATTAAAATATATTCCGGAATAATTTTAACAAGAGTTAATAATAGCGAGAGATGGTGGAATCGACTACCGTTTCAGACAGAAGATGTCCGGAAGGGTTGGATGGAAGATGCGGGGATGGAGATGTCTAGGACAATTCCTGGAACTTGAACGCCAGGGTAATTTTGTGCCAAAGGCGTAATTATACAATCCGTGTTCCGATGCTTCTCTGCAAGTAGTCTACGAATGAATACAGATCAGAGAGCGTCTCTGAAGAAGATTATAGATCAGCCCTTTGGTGGTATTTTGGGGGAAACAAGGGAAAGATTAGATTGGAAAGATGGAAATTTTTAAGGCAAAGTATAATAATTTTTTTAAAAAGTTCCTAAAAACGGAGGCTTTGGAGGCAGATTGATAAAGAGAATGAGAAATAAGGTGTGTGGGTAAGAAAAGAAGTAGGGGGAGATGATGCGAGAATCCGATAATGATATGCTGCTACTGTGCTACTGAATTTAGTAACTGGGAGAGGCTGGAGTAGATTTTTTTAATAAATTATCATAATAACTTGATCTGGCTACTGTTGATTACGTGGAAACTGTTGGGAGATGATAATGCATGCTGGAATACCCGGTGGTGGTTGGTGGAGAGAAAGCCTGCGTGTCGATGGATTGAAGATGAATATTATGGAAGAGGGATATATGTTAAGAATAGGGCAAAGCTGGAGAAGATTGCAGGAATAGATTGGAGGATTGGATTTTGGGATGGAGCAGGTAGGTAGGAATTGGAATATTCATGGGAAATTAAGCTAATCAGTCCTGAAAATACAGAGCACCTGATGCTGAGGATAAAATGTATAACTGTTTTGATTACACGCTCCAGGGAATTTTTATGTCTTACTCACGGAATGGGGGAGGCAGGAGAGATGGAAGTTAACGGTTTTGGAGGAAAGCACACACGATGGATTGCCTTCCGAACAGCCTTGGCTTTTCTAGGGTTTTTTTCGGGCGTTTTGGGACATTTGCCTGGTTTCGTGTAGTGCTTCTAGCGCCAGGAAAATCCTGAGGCTGTATCATTGGGTAGATGATGTACTAGAAGAAGCTTGATTTCCGGGAAAGATGCTGTGGGAAGAGAAGATGCGAGAAATGATCTTTGTTAATAATAAGCTGTGTGACTTTGACTTGAAAACAGGAAGGGGATAATTAACTCTTTAGTCTTTAGGCGTTAATGACAAAAAGTATTTTTCTAGGTCTTGTCAAAAATATGTATGATAATTTCTGACTGATTTGATATTTGTCTAAACGTTTTTTGACAGTTACATAGACGGATGAGAATTGCTACTTGCTACAAACGGACAAACTAGGAAGAAGAGGTTCAGGAAGATGCACTAAAATGAAACAAAGTAGGGCTTTCCTGGAGTTTTTCATTCCTGGAGTCCAGGATCTGGACAAGGCTGGAGCCTCTGGGTGGGAATCCGTCTTGGAACTAATAATTTGTTATCACTCTTCGTCATTCCTGAGAAGCAGGTGATGGTGATGGGGGTGGAGTGAATAATCTGAAATTCCAGAGGAATTTTGAAAACAGATTCTTGCTACAGGAAGAAGCCAAGAAAGAAGTGGACAGAACCCTTTGTGAATACTCAAACTGACAGGAGCTTAAGCCTTTGGCGACCAGAAGAAAGCGTACAGCTATTGCTGGAAGGAAGAAAGCAAGGTTTAACTGGAAAGTAACACAACGTTGTGTATAAGGAAGCAAAGAATCCTTGGTTTGAATCAAAAGACGCTTTAGAGAAGGTTATGAAAAGATGGGATATTTTATGATAATGGAATTGTGTTGCCCGTGTGGAATTTGCATTATATATATGCTACCATACAACTCCTTCCCCTTGTTCTCCGATTAAAATATTTTCCCTTGACATTGAAAAGTGTCAAAATATTCAAAGAGAGAAACAATGATCCGCGCGACATCGGGCACTAGAGAGTTGCGTCCGAAAATTCCACGGGGACTTAACCCATTATTTTGTGGATTTCCGCTGTACAATCTCCTCATTCACTCTTCTGTCAGTTGTTGCTGCATAGAATAAGTAACGCCCAGCTTAATAATCTCCTAGGATTTAACTCTTTTCCCTAAGCTACAATTTGTTTATGTTGTTGATGGAATGTAAGCTGAATATTTATGAATTTGATACACTCTGCCATTAAGGATTAATGAATATAATGGTAAGTGGGTTGTTGGTTGGTTGGGGGATTCTTAAGGGCCCGGAAGGGCCTTGGAATTCCAGCAGAAGCTTAATGTTGTGGAATTCAAGATGATTGATTAGGACGTGAGGTGTAACGGTTTGCAAATTATAGAAACTTTTTGAATACATTAATATATAGTAGAGTCCCTTGAATTCTTTGCGGCCGGCGGCCACTTAAGGGCCCACAAAGGAGGGGGAGCTATTAACGTGTGGCCGTGTTCATAAATGACACACACTAAAATCCTGGGCTGCTACTGTTGAGCTACTCCCTTGTCGAGCTTAATAGCCTAGTTTACCTGTGGCTGTGGGTACGATGAAGGGATTGTGGGAAAGCAGGTTGCAGGGAAAGAATTTCAAGGGAAGAATAAATATTTTATGTACAAATATCAATACATAAAGCCACTTACCACTAGCAGGGTAAACAGATGAGTCTTTTAGCCCTTAAGGGATGCATACGTTAAGTCAGGGAAGGATGATCCATAGCTACTTATGTGAGTGTGCTTGGCTACGCGTCAGGGATGAGGTCGTATGTGGGTACTTATTTTGTCGTCGCAGGTCACATATACACGCTTTGTCTACGCCGTGGCTTGTGGGGCACACAAGCCGGATAATTATAAGAAAAGCAAGGGCTCGTTCGCTCGAGGACTAAGAAGAGACACGGAGATGGACAGTTTCTCAGGGAGGAGGCAGGGGGGACTTGAGGACATTTCTAAGGGCTTAAGAAATGAATTAGGAGGAGTATTCGAGAGGATAGAAGGAGGATGAAGGCATAAACAATATCAAGAATTGACCAGAGCATAAACTTAATAATAGTAGACCCCTGGACAGACACTTGGAAACTAATATAGTATGTGGAGGATTTTGAGAGATCACGCATGGATGGATAAAGGGCTTCTCCTGGTTTAAATAGGGACGGACGTTGTCTTGGAATTTTTGACAAAGTTCTTTTGAAATGGTCGTCTTGGACTGAATACAAAAGGATGAGGATATGACAATAGGCAAGTGTCACTGGATGAATGTGGGTGGAGAGAATGGATGGACAGTGGTGGAGGAAGTTTTCGTAAATGTTTTGTGTTATTAAACAAACAATAAGCAAGTTTACAATTGTTTTGCTGGAGTCAGCAGCATGAAAAGCTATGCATTAAAATGCCTGCGAGTAATACAGTAAGTCTGCTTTGATTTATTCTGGAAAAATAAAAACTAGAGCGTGCTGTAATTCTGCAGGGGTTGAAGGTTGAAGCTGCGTGGTCGAAAAAACTAATGCTATAGTTTCTTTTGAATTAATGTTCTTAAAGAATAAAAAACTTTGGTTATAGTTTGCTTGACCAGAGAAATGACCATAGGATTAGAAGGGTTTTAATTGGGATTTCAATCAGATTTTGACAAGCCCGCCAGGGCTGGAAGCTATAAGAAAAGTTCTCAGGGTAATAAAAGAGATGGACAGAGGAGAGGGAGTTACACAAGGTGTAGATTTATGATGGGATAAAATTGCGGATTGGTCGTTTTTTAGGATACGCGCGATGATTCAAAAGATTATGTAAATTATGCGTGCACGCGAACATAAGTACGCTCATGTCGGAGGAAGGGAGGACTGGAGAGCTTCTCCAGGAAAAACAAGGCTTTGGCTGGAAGAAAGCTGGAGAGATGAGGATAGAGTTGCATGTGTTTATTGTGTGATACACTAGAGATTTCCAGTAGTAATCAGTTTAATAAGGTAAAAGAAAGAAGCAGACGCATATACTTGTATACCTGGACTGGATGTTTAATAGGGGATGGGGGAAACGGGGATGAGATTATAATAAAATGGTTAAAGCATGTCTGGTGAGTTAGGGTATGTAATTGGCTGGGGGGTTGGAGGGAGGAGGGGGATAATGTTATTTGTATGGAGGGAGGGATGGAGGGGAACGTGTAAGGTGCGTGAGTAATTTCAATGAGTAATGAATACATTGAGCTCATGCTTGTTCCCTATTTACTATCTCCGACCGCGCACTGCTATTCACACCTGTTGCATTTTCCCACGTCCTTCTCTCGCTCCTACCTGGTGGCTGCTGCGGCTGAGATGGCTGGAGGCAAACAAGACCTGGATTTTTCTCTCTTTCTTTTGGCTTCCTATTGTACAGAGCTGGCCTTTTTTACCCTTTCCTGAGTCTGTCTCTGTATGTAATCAGGGAAAAAAGTTGTCGACAGAAGCAGGAGCAGAAGAAGGCTTTTTAAACACTATGTAATCAAGGGAATCTTCTTGGATGAGGGAAATGCAGTAGTGGTCTTTGCGGAATGAGAATATCACAAGGACATGGAGAAAATGAGACAGAGGGGGAGGGTTTGGTGTAATAAACTACAGGAGAGGAGGAGAGAAGATGGGGAAAGAAAGGATACAGACACATGTACGCGTATTAAACAATTATCTTTTTAACTTGTCCTTGCTTAAGTGCACATAAACAAAGGGGAGGGGGAGAGAAACAGGAGATGGAATTTCACCTTCAGAGCAGTCGCGGATGGAAAGGTGAGAAATGGGATAATTAACAGGTATGGTCAAGATGCATTGTGTTGGTATTAGTTGGAGACGCGCAGAGCTGTTTCATGTTGGTGCTCGTTGAGCTTAGTGAAGAAGCTAGCGCGCGGTTTGGTTAATTCAGTCATAATTTCATTAGGCGGTCAGGCGGAATGGCTTAGTGGAGAGGGATTTTTTAAAGCTGGCAGCGGACACCCGGGGATCGGTGGATAGATTATGCGGCATGTTTTGACTTGCTTGGAGCTGGTTGGGATTTAATTTGGTACTGCGGATGTAATTTATGGAAATCAAGAGAAGTTTATAGTGAATGTGAGTATTAGAATAATTGCAAAATGTATCGTTAAAATTAAAATAGATTAAAATATCCTGAGAGTTGTAGATGGGGAAGTAATAAAGAATTCGCGGAGTGTTTGCAGAGAACGTGTTTCTTGCAAAAATATGCAGAAAACTAGAGTTAGAATAGAAACGGAACTGTTGGAAAAATATGGGGATTTTGCAAGAATTCCTATAGAATAAGCCTTTGAACATTAAAGCCTTTGGACATTAAAAGCCTTTGGAGCTTTGGCTGCAGACGCAAGGATGACAATAATTGCAAGTTTTACAGCTCATGATTGAAAACGGTCTAGTGAATTTGCAAACTTTTGAAAACGGATACGACTGTATATATCAGCGGTTATGGATGGAATCGTTAGTAAAAATTGCTGCAAAATTTACAGTTTTAGCACTAATCAGCAAGTGGTTTAATTGACCTATGCATATGCTTGGTAATAGATTCTGGAACTGTTGAGCTCCGGAAAAATAGAAAAACTATCAATAAAAGCTGACTGTAAATAAAACCCCGTGTTTACATTTGGAAGGACATGGGAAAGGATTTTAGGGCAGTAATCAAAAGAGGCCACCTGCATAAGTAAACTTGAAATTTGCATACACGAAAGCATCTGAATTAATTGTAGTCTCTAAATTTTAAGCATGTAATCCTCGGTTAGTCTTCTTATAGTCTTTTAAGAAGAGAGTTTTTCTTGAGGAGATTGCGGGCTATTATTTGGAAAATAATTTTGATTGAAGGCTGAAAGAGACGGTGGTTGGTGTGAGGGACTGAAGAAGGGTCAGCGGTCAGGCAGCTGGTCAGTTGTCTCTAATGTTTTTAGCTGTGCTTGGCTAGGCAAGTCTGAGAAAGATTTGAAAGGCCGTCAATCCTATCTTATCTTGGAGCTAATTTATGTAAAATTTTGAACTTGAACTTGATGAATTTTTTGCGGGTTGATTTTGAAAGTAATTCCTCCCGTCTGTTACATTTGTTGTCCTAAAGGGCACCAATTTTAAAGAGAGATACAGAGAAAACTAGAATCTAATCAAGCCCACTCCTTCTCATCTCTCTTGATGAAGGAACAAGTGTTGTGAATCTGATTTCGTGCTACAGTTCCATGTTTCGGATGAAGTCCCTCCCTGTTGGTGAATCAAGGGCCTGTTTCAAAGTCCTTCCAGAGGCTGATGGCTGATGGTTGGGAGGGCAGGAATATAAAACAAGGGTTTAATAAAAACGCAAGGACTTGTTCCTCTAACTTTGTATTCTCTTGCATTTATAATATATGCTAATGACTTGGACACAAGTGTTTGGATTGAACTTGAAATGTATTGGAATCTGACCCTGAAATGTTGCATCGCGGCTTGCACCCGTTCCAAAGCTGTGGCCGGTTTGAGTTCCGAGTTTTTTTCGGCTGCTTTGGCTGATTATTTAAAAATCCCGTGAGAAAAATGAACATGTGATAATCCAGAATACCATTGAGGAAAAGAATAGGGGAAAAAATGTAAAGGGGCATGTAAATATATATTTAATGAAACAAGAATAAGATTCAAGTGGCTGCTGAGAGAGACATGTGGCCGGCTGGGAAGCGCTCGTACCATGGGACGGACACAGGCCATTCAAGCTTGACCACTCCATGGAGATGAGAGATGCACTTAAATTACCCGTTCATCTCCACACTCCACGCATAACAAGTCATCATCATCTCGTATCATTCCTATACGATCTATGGAAATAACACACAGCCTCATGGTTCTGAGTTGTGGCCATTCAGCCTACTTGTTCCAGAAGCAATCCTTGATAATTTCACCAAAAGGATTCAAGATAAAAGCTATTTGCATCGGAATTTGAAACAATTCTCTCTCGCAGACCGGCTGCTACCACAGCTGAAGAAGTTGCTTAAGAATCTTGACTCTGGGCTTGTCGGAAGTGGACACGGTTTTTTACTGACCACCACCACAGCGCACGACAATCAACAAGGAGCTTCTTTAAACCCAACCGACGGTTTCAACAAGGCCGAACCTTTGAGTCGAACTTGAAAGTAGAACACAAGGATGACGCTGTGACTAATTGGCATGCCGGACGCCGTCCGGCGGATGGACATGTGGACTTAAGGGACTGGAGCGTTTGGAATTGAATGAAAATTAAGGCCGACATGGTATAGGCAGATCGTTCTGGACAGTCTCTGATACATGCTGTGGTGTCCGCTGGAGATTGTTTAAAAAAGACCGAGTTCTATTCACAGATACTGTAAGGAAGGGCGCGCGCGTGTTTGAATGAAATTAGTAAATCATGTTAGAACAACTACCTCTTCAAAGAAATGCGTGTGTCCTACTAGCCATTACAGGGTTTTGGCCGACGGATGGAGTGTAGCAAGTACATAAACATTAGCTGTTGTGAGAAAGAGAATCTGTGGGGAACGACTATGATAATGAGGAATCCTCCGGTACCCATATGGTATCAAAAATACCTTGAATTTCTTTCACATGATCGCCTCAAGAGGATGGAATTATGAAAGAGTCAAAAAGGCGAGAGAGGACTTGAGGAGGATCGTATCAGATTCAGAATATGAGGAAGATGATGAGGGCAGGATTGAAGGAAGGCGAGCTTGCAGAGTTACAAAAGCCTGGTTGAACCGCTTTAAATCATTACCGGGTGAGATAAGATGGTGGAGCGCTTCCTCTTCTTTGAATTATGGAAGCGCTGCTGGGAGGAGCGCTTCTGATTCTTCTGGGCATAGAAGATTTAAATGCAGGGACTGTGTAGGTAATTCATATGGAGATTAATTTATGAATTAAGGACAATATAAATTCCGCGCTCCACGCGCGCACAAATGTTCTTATCACCTGATGATAAGGTAGAGAAGGAAAATAATGCGTATGGAATGATGTGCTGTTTGCTTGTGGTTAAAGGATGAGTTTATGAAATTATTCAAAGTTTATTGCGTCGTTATGATGGCTGTGAAAAGAAAGAAATTGATTTTGTTTCCTGAGGATTGAGAGCAGATTGCGGATGTTTGATGAAAGTGGTCGTTTGGAAGCACCTTGTTTCACGCACCTTTCTCTGTTCTCTGAGAGGTAGTACACACTCCCCTCCTTTGGTATGACAGTTTCCGGGAATTGATGTGTATGCTAATTATTTTGCAGAAGTACTCTTACGTGGTCCTCTAACGTTTAGCTTGAAGGTATGCGTTGAGGATGAGGAACAGCTGTTGTGGTGCTGTGTAACGCTGTTGTGATATAATGAAGAAATGGAATTAATGAGGCTAGGGATTTTGGAAAAAATAAAGATTGAAGGAGATTAGTAAGCGGCTGGTAGTGTGGTTAGTGGAAGATTTTACTGAAGGTGAGATTTTATGAAAGGACAATGCGGAGCAGTTGAAATACCCGCTAGAATTTGGCTATCCTGGGGCAGCTATAACGTGCAAAGGAGTACTTAATGAAAGAAAATCTAAATGATCCATTAAAATCGAGGAAGGTGTATAAAGATACCTGATAAAATTGGGAAAAGGCAATTAAGGATTAGGATTCGGCGGAGGATTAATAAATAATGTTGAAATTATGGAAATCATGTCTGATAAGGACACGCACTTGGGAAGAATGTCCCAAAATTTTGCACCATGTAATTAAGGCGAAGCGGTAAACAATTATCGGGCAGATGACAGGCTGGCCCTGTAATCAAAGCGTCATCTTGTTGCTACCAATTGGCAAAATGGCAACTGATACGCAGAGCAAGGCTGACCGAACTCGAAGCATCTGTTACGCATGGAGTTGATTGTGTTTGTGTGTGAGAGCAGGAGCTACTTGTTGTCACATACGTTTACGAGGCAGAATCGGCACTCGTGTAAATCAATGTGTGGAAAATCTTTGCATCAACTACGCATCTAACGCCTGCTTCAAATTCAAGTGAATGCGTATACACAGGAAGAGCAAGGGGAGATGATAATGTAAAACAAATGAACACGCCAACTGGGCTAGAAACTGCCAAAATCTATCTGACATCTCACTGAATCCCCTTGAGGCCATCACGTATGTAGAAGAATCAGCAACTAGGAAATTTTGGAGGAACAGAATGGCGTAAACGGAAAACAAAATGCTACTAGAATTAAAGGAATATAACAAGGAATAGGATGCGAGGAACCACTTGTGAATTCAAGAATCGAACGTTGAAAGTAGTAGAGCGGGAGAAGGGCAAGAGAATCTGTAGAAGGGTTGAATCTTAAGTTCCAAGCACGTACGACAGAATTAATTCAAAGATCATCTCAGGTAAAGCTGTGAGCACAGGTTCTCCGGTTGTGCGGATTATCTACTAAATCTACAAGTCCAATCAATGTAAAACAAAGTACACGTCCGATTGACCGTTAATACAAGACGCACCCAAATTTTACAAGGTCGTGGCGGAACACATGGAAGAGCTGAAATATTATTGGGCTAGTCTGGAAGTCTGGAGCGGAGAAGCAGCTGGAATTCGGTACTGGATATTGCGAAATTGGACAGATGATTATTAGCTACCTGTTGGTAATTTACCTTGTGGTGGGCCAGGTTTGAGCCGTGCGGATAACTGAAAACCAAATGCTCTAGATTTTAGGCAAGCTTTGTTTGTTTGATGATTTTTTATTAAGATCTTATCTTGGAAGACGGTTGAAAACCACAGGGAACGGTTGAGCCGTTATCAACCTGGAATCCTTGTTAAAAGTGTGGAACATATTGTATCGGAGGAGTAAAATCCAGAGACCAAGATTTGCTACAACGCCCTCTACTTGTTAATCAAAGGATCGGAATCATTTCTAACTTCTGAAGCTGGTTGATGTAAGTCAGAAGAATAAACTTGCGCCATGTCCAGGAAGCGTTGCCTTGACAAAGCTCAAGCTAGTGGCTGGCTTTGAGGCGCAAGCTTCTGGATGATTGACTTTGAAATGTAAGATTTAGTTAGCGTCTCTCTGTTTTAAAACTGAAATATAAACTTTCAACTAAAATATATACATGAAGCATTGACGCGAAAGCAAGTACAAGAGAAGACGCAAGAGAGAAGATGGAACCACACACGCAGAAGGCAGAATACATACAGAATTTTTGGAGAAGAAGCAGTTGATTACTCGCTGGGACTTTCAAATTATTTTGGATAAGGTTTCCCTATCAATTTCGTTTCGTGATTGAATCTGTCGACGAGATGTTTGGATTTACATCCAAAATTACTAAGGTTATGTGGTAAGATGCTATTTTAAGAAATAAGAATACACGTGAGCCTTGAATAGGATTCAAAGTCAGAGGATTGAAGAAAAAAACAATAACCACAAAATAGGATCACGCATGCTACTCGAGCTACTATACTTTGTGGCTGCTGTTGCATCTTGATGTTGTGTGACTAGATGGAATCGGAGCTGGTCAGGATCAGGAGGATTGTTCCAGATCTGGAGAAATTGTATAGCCTCTGGTTAAAGAATACACTGGAGGAGATGACGATGTCGTGCACGGGACTAATTCGAGGATGATTAGCTTGACGCCCGGTTTAATGTGTAACCTGATTTCTTTTCATGTTGTACACCAGCTAATGTCTCGTATCTCTTTCTCTCGGCTCTGTCTCCGGGTTTTTTATTCCGTGTCTGCAAGGAAGATTGTTGTTCTATTCCTGGACATGTTCCAGAGCAATTTTAGTATTTAATGCACATGGATTTAATAGCCTGGAGAATGAATAGGAAGGAATGAGAAGAGATGAAGGTTGTGTTGTGTTGTAGATGAGGGAAAATAGTAAAAGACAAGAAACGGTAGCTTATTAGCAGTTAGGAGGTTAGGACAAGGGAGGATTTTCCACGATTCATTATCAATTAGGGATTCATCAGATTCAGATTGGGAAGTCAATCAATCTGTGGAGAGGACAGGACAAAAGATTTGATGATGACTGGAGGAAGAGAGAAGTGCCGTTAGTGATTCTAGTGCGTCATCATCAATTCAAGGTCCATGGTCACGCATGTAACAAGTAAGGACAGGGTGGATTAGTTTCTGACCTAATTTCTCTTCAAAGGCTAATTTTCCCTTTGAGTTTTTTTATATCATTCTGATTCCAGAGATTCAAGGGCATTGAGGCGACGGGTAATAGCGGAATTGGAGGGAACTAATAATAAGAGAGGAGCTACAACGGAATGCTAATAGTCTAGACTAGCATTAGTTGAAATTTGGTAGGCTTTTTAGGAAGATTGGTATGGAAGACTACGGGATATAGCGTTTTTGCGTGGGCGGGGATTTAAATTAAAGTATAAAATGAGGAAGCTGACTTTTGGTAAACGTTTGGCGTGTTGTCGGACGCACGACGACGGCGGGACTTGGTGCATAGTATTGTAATGCGTTGTATAGTAAAAGATGAAGGCGGGGATAATAAGGAGGTTGGAGGGTGGTGGTGGTGGGGCTGTTGTAAGAAAAAGGAGGGAAAAAATACTATAGATGTGAGGCTACTCTCGCGTAAGACGTGTGTTGGGCAGGTGTAGATTTTCCGTGGGAATGCTTTCCTAGACAAGTTTCCCACGCAACTTCCCATCATCATCCACCAGCAGACCCTATGTTGAAAAACGGAACATATGCTGCTGTTGCCCGGTCGGGCAAGCCCAAGCCCTTACTTATGCTCGTTTTGAAGAAAAGGGAGCTGGTGGTGCTGGACTAATGCGGGCTTCTTATTGATAAGAAGTTGGAAATAAGGGGCAGAGATGAAGGGAGCTTATGTTAAGGGTCGGAGGAGGGTTGGATCTTGAAATCAAGGGAAGATGAAGGAAGAAGGTTCATGGGAAAACACACGGCAGGGAGAATGTTTTCAATAGACTTAACGCTCATAATGGTCCCTCTTCTGTCTCGTTTATACAGATTGCTCAACCCGCCACCAACCAATAAGTACCCACCCTGACTGAATGTGATATGTGCCGTTTTTATGTCAACGCCTGCTAGATTGGAGGAACCCTTGAGAAATCAACTGCTCCCTCAAATTAATAGACCATAGACATGAAACATGAGGAAGAAATAATAGGATACATTTGCGTGTGTCTGTAACCCTTGTCCTAGGGATTCCAGGAGTATGTAAAGCAAACACATGAGACTGGTTCCACTGGGATGCTTTGGAATTATATACACAAGGGTCTTGAGGCCTTGACAGCAGACCCTAAAGGGTACGCTTGCGCATGTTTGTCGTATGCAAAGGGTCAGTGTTACATGTCATGCATGCGTCTTCTGAAACAAGAGACTCGCTCCCCTGTGTCATGCACACGCAGAGATGCGTGTCCGTGTCAAATACTTATGGAGGGTAAAAAAATTAGGTGACGTGGGTTGTTTTGGGAAGTGAGGGAATTGTTGCTGAGATTGCGGATTTAAATGTTGCCGCGGGAGATGGATTGCAAATTTTAGTGGGGATGAGGGGATGACGGTTTTGAAGGTGTAGTTGCTCATCGATCAGAGGATGTTGAAACTGATGACAGCAGTATTGCAGTGATGACTGGCTTAACTTGTGAAAAACTGGAAAAGGAAGCGGAAGAATGCAATTACAGTTTGCAAAATGATGGATTAGGCGAATAAAGACGAAGGAAGATTGATTGTCTTTACGAGGTGGAGGCGGGATGAAAAATGGCGAAATATTCGCGAATTCGCATAATTTGCTGAAAATTTGCATATTCGCTATTCGCAGCCTCTAAATTTTCTCAAAAGCTGTCATTTGCTGCAACCAAAGTTGTATACAGAAGCTGATTTTTGAGTTAACAGGATCACGAGGATATTTGAAATTTATTTAAGTTTCCCAGACAATTTTCACCAGGAGCAAGAAGACTCCAGCGACATGTAGCACAAGCCTGGAAGTAACCCTTTAGCACCCGTTTGAAATTTAAATCCCTGCGTCACGCTGAAAACTGTATAAACACAACAATGGGAAACCAAATAAGTTACCAAAGAGTCGTCATAAAAGCCTGTAAAAAACAATATGGGCTGTTTACCTGGTTTGGTTTGGTCGTAAAGGGGATAATAAATGCATGTGAAACAAATGCTGACTCTTCCCATACGACTATTGTGCTGTGGCTTGGAAAAGAAGGCTAAATGAAAGATGAAGGGATGAGGATGAGGCAGAGAAGAGGGAAAAGGGGAGACATGGGGCAAGATCCGAGCCGGTGATGATCTTTACAGATAATGCGTGAGGCGGGCAGGTAAAAAAGAAGATGGATTCATAGAACGTGCCGAGGATTTGAAGCTAGGGATTTTTAAAAAAAATAATAAAAAAATACATTATCATCAATGACAGATAGTGTCTTTTGTAGCCTTGGCCCTCTTGCACTTTTACGTACGGGGGTAAGAAGACCCGCTATGTGGCAGAGTGGCAGGGATTACGCATCTCTCTACGGACGGACCCTTCGTCCGTCCACCGTCATCATCCAGTCAGCTTCCCTATTCTTAGGTAGCCACCTCGGAAGATAAGGATCCATGGGAAAATTTTGAAGACAAAGAAAGTAGATCTGTCTGGCTGAACACGTGCGGAGGACTAGGCTCTGTGTTTATCGTAGAACCTTTGAGATTTGAAGAAGTCTGCTATATCTACTCTAGTAGCAAGATCAAGAGCATTATTTCTCCTGGGCCTTTTGTCTGGTAGAATATAGTGAGCAAGGAGGAAAGAAAGGAGATTGGAATGTGAGGTCGCTCCTAAAGGATCTAAACAAATGCATTAGGCACGAGACAATCTACACACCTCCAAGGAGGAAAAGGGGGGCCCTTGAAGAAATCTCTTTAAAGATTCATAATAATCAGAGAACTCAGAGAGGAGGATATGAAGGGAATGAGAGACTTGGGCAGGAGGGCCCTGAAGCGAGAGCTATTGGAAAATAGAACCTGCTCGACCTGCTGGAGGTAGGAGTGGGAAAGAGGAATAAGATACAGAGAAGAAGATGCTGGAGAAGATGAGATGGAAGGAGAGATGGGCCCTTTGAAGAAGCCCTTAAAGGCTCTGTATCTACAATAATCTTCTAGGGTGTTGTGCAACAAGGAGTAATTCTAGAACCTTTAGTTATCCTGGAGATTGCTTATTATGCTAGAGATAAATGAGATGATCCTAATATAATCATTATCCTCTGTAAAATATATACTGGATTACCACCAGGATATTAACTACATAAATCCAGGAAATAATCTGACCTCTTCATGACCTCCTCTTTGATTTTTTTAAAATGCCTCTGGAGAGATAAGAGGAAGCCTTGGAAATGATTTGAGCTAGGAGTTATCCTAGTACCCGGATGTAATGTGAGGGATGAGACTATAAGTTTGGGCCTGAAAATCAAAGGCCGGCCCTGGAGCTAATTATTATCAAGCTTTTCCATAATTACATATACAACTTCTCCGCCCTCGAGCAGGAATGAATGAACAAGGGATTTTTAAGGTAGGCTTCGGGGCCCTTCGTTAAGGAAATCAAATCTTTGAGGGAAGCAGAGAAGGTTATTCAAGGGAGTTGAGATTGTTGAGAAGGATACATTTGATTACCTTTTGAAGCGTACAATTTGAGAGGGAAATTATGAATGAAGGGTGGAAATTGATAGGAGCGGGTCGTTAATGAATCGAGGTGTTTCCATTTGCGTGTGAATTATTTTTGCTTAGTTTTGACCTCTGACCCAGGATTCAGGGAGGTTTTTGCCAAAGGAGGTTATTGTCAAAACAGCTTGGTTTTGTGCAAAGATTTTTTGGATTGCAGAAATAAAAGCGGTAAACTTAAATACACATCCCAGCAAACACATCGACCTCAAATTTTTATCATAATGATATAAAAGCTCTGATGTTCATGATATCAGGCTGAGCATTGGATTTCTAGTTCTGATACAAATTTGAGCTCAGAGATTTATCGAAATGTCCCAGTCTTAGAGTCAGAGGGAGATCAATATGACCTCACGCGCTGAGTTATATCTGAGCGCCTTCTGAGTAGATTCTGACAATGAGCCATCTAGGTGCAATTGCTTCTACTAACCAACTCGTGCAGCCAAAACCAATATGTATATATACATAATTATTCCTCTACTTGCTCACTTTGAGAACTAAATTGAAGTAGGATTATAAATTTAATTATTACCCCGCACAGTAAAACATAACAAATGTCACATCATGAATTACAAAATACACAATTTAAATCACAACGTAGTACAATAGCGTTTAGAGAAATATAAAATTAATAAGGTGTTGATGTTAATTGCTTAATGTTAATTGATTAATGTTAATTCAAACAATTAATAAATATCGCGCCCTTTTATAAGAAACAGTACCAAAATATTACACTTAAATTAACAAAAACAGAATCAATACACTGAATTCACTTAACACTAAATTTGATGACATTATTCACTTTCATAGTTTGCTAATGTAGACAAAATTATACAATGCGAGATTACCATTTATCAAAGTTTTAGACTAAAAACTGCCATCGCACAAATCACATTCTTCATAATTATTTGAGAACAATATCGTAGTGATTACTCTACAATCCACTACAATTAATAATTGAATAACTTAAATGATTTTAACACTAAATAAACTTACCTTCTCACGGATTGATACAGCACACTTGTGCCTGGTATGGTGGTATGGTCTTATACTAAGTAAGTGCACGGCAAAGAGTAGAATCCTTGTAAACGGCCGAAGCCAGTGAAATTAAGCGCGCACATTGGTTGGCTGCACGGATTGATAGATGGCAATGCAAAAAATATTCGTGACATCGATTTGATGTCATTATGATGCTTAAGGCTTGACATCAAAAATACCTTGCTACTATGCTACGAATGTGATATCAGAATCTGCTCAGCTTCCTGAGATGAGAAATTCATGAGGCTCTTGAGAATCCTCTGATATCAATTTGAGGTTAGAGGTTTGCTGGGATGAAATGAAAATTTTAGAAGCTGCGAAAACGCTTTTTTGAAATTTGTAGAAACGAAGCTGAGTGCTCAAGGCAATGGCATTTGAAGACGAAAGATGTGAAGATTTCAATACAGAGTACTTTTGCCAAAGCTTGAAAATGTCTCCAGATTAGTTTTGTTCAAGCTCCGCAGGAGGCGCTTTAAAACCAAGGTAAAAGCAGTAAATCATTCAAAAGAGGGCGGAACATAAAGTAATACGGGAGGCCCTTAATTCGCAAACCAAGCCACCCAACTTTTCTGGCCGGAGGACCGTTATTCTACAAAGGGATCCGCTACTTTCACAGCCTTGTTTGTTTTGTTTCGTAAGAAAGTTTGGAATTTTTACGATACGTTCCTACAACTTTATAGACTGCCGGATTGACAATAGCCCAGAAGAACTGAGACAGATACATGAATGACTTGATTACAAGACTAAGCTCCAAAGAGGACAGGATAGACAGACACGCGATGCGGAGGTAATAAAAATTCCAGCGAGATGCCGCTAAGCTGGAGAAATAAATGCTCTTGTTATTAGGTCAGCAGTCAGCAGAGGTAAGTAGAAACCGAATCCTACGTGTAGATGTTATGTCCACCAGGTCGGAAGAAGTACGTCTACTTAAAGGACAGGTAAAGTGCGGAAGAGGATGTAGGGAAGACGGGATGAAGATGGGATAATGAATGATGGTGGATAAGAGAATTGAGAGCGCATTCCAGAGAGAAGAGGTGGAAAGAGGAAACAGGGCGGTCTTCCTTAAAGCGGAGCAGTTGGATGGATTAAGGCGAAAGTGAGTCGGTGTGGTATATATTATTATTTACCTCATCCCCGACCAAAAGATGGTCAGACAGATAGGGATTTTGGTAAGGGATGAGGTTAAGGATGATGGGGAAAAGAGGAACCTCCGGTGCGATGGACAATTAGACCTCATTGAGAAACTGGACGGCTTGAGATGAGGTAAATTGGTGGAAGGATAACTCATTGAGATTTTCAGAAGAGCGTTCGTTGTAATGTTTTATAGGGGGGATGATAGAAAGCAAAGGTTTGGAAAAAAAAGAAAGAGGATTCCTATTCCCGGGTTTGGACCTAATTGACCTGTAACTCTGGCTTTTGCTCTCTGACGTAGGTAGAGGGCCCTTCTCATATTGATTGAGGATGAGTGGGGTTTAAGAAGGGCTCCAAGGGATAAAATTCCTCTTGTTTTCAAAGCGTGGAAAAGTTTCGGGTTCCACTGACCATGTGTTCGGTTCGGATTTTACACTTGTGCCATCGCCACCCTAGTTGCACCACAGTGCTCCGGACATTGCGTATCTTTGGAAATATTTTACAATAATGAATGTAACTGGGACTGGAAGGAAATGTTTGGAAATATGGTGTTTGGGAAATACGATGTTGGCGGGAAAATAGGGAAATGGATATGTGTTTTGTCTTTGAAAGTTAAAATTTTAAAATATTATATTACGTTAGTTCCCTTGAACGAGAGAAAATAGGAATAATATCGACTCTGAACTCGGGCAATCAATCAATCTGGGATTGAAATCACAACGTTTGCTTGCACTATTCAATTCTTCGCCTAGAAAGCTCAGTGGCAGAATTGAAGTCCAACAAGCTCCAAACTCCTAGTGTCAATCAATGTAGGACTGAGCTGTACAATGTAGATCTGTACTTATGTAGTATAGCTGTTGGGAAAGGCTTTAGGGAAGCTGAAAGCGGGAATAATGACAATTAAGCTTAGGAAACATTAATTATGATTGAATATTCCCGCTAATGGATTTTCCATCGACCCGTTCAGCTTGAGAGCGTTCAATATATGCTGTATGAATTCCGCAAATTATACGAGATACAATCTCAAGCTCTGTTAGCATCTTGTCCAAGAACACTCCATGCTTTCACTGGTGGGAATATTGGAGATAATCGCAGAGGTGATTCATCATTATGAGAGTTGGGCACGCAACGAAAGTAAATTGATTTTGAATGAATCTGTGTATGATATTTCCATTTATGTACAAAGCTATGTGCGGGTATATTCGCAGCTTGGTTCTGTGATTATTAAAGGCAAGTGTTTGGGAGGGATGAAGTGGCTGGAGAGCCTGGTGAAGCCACCCTGGGTGGACTAATACCCGGGTAGCAGAATGAATTCTCCGTCCTGGAATCGGGGTACATCTAAGCGCATCATTTACAAGCCGTAGATTTCAGATTATCACCTACTTTTCTGATAAGGGATGATGTTTATTTCTCAGGGGAATGCAGGGAAAGTTGCGTGCAATTCAGAAGTTAGACTAGACACAGGCGGGCAACAGCTCTCCCGGGTTGTTTGCAGTTTGTGAAGGGTGAAGAGGGCTTTGGAGGAGAAGCGTCAAAAGTGAATTATCTTAAAAGCCGGGAAAATGATGACTCTCCCGGGAATAGAGGCGGCACATGCGGATTGATTGTTGAATCATGGGTAAAGGATTCCCGGGTTTGCTTGCGGGCTGCGGGTTTCCCGCTCTTATATGTATGAGCAAAATACTACAATGCTTGAATTAAAATCCTACGTGCAATCCTGAAACTTGGTTTAGGCAAACAAACCATAAGAATGAAGGAGCCGGAAGAGGATTCTCGGTTGAAGTACTCGGCTGAATGAGAGAATGACCACTTGAAGCTTAATACAATAACTATTGACCATCACGTGTCATTTGAATACCCAAGAGAAATGAACCGGAGGAAGTACGCTCTCTGGGTTTGTCAACTGGGAGTGTGTTTACTTTTCCAAGTTCTTTGATGCTTCTGAACAGGGTACAGCATGAAAATGAGATGCGGAAGTGCGAAAGCAAAGAAGTCGTAAGCTGATAATGGAAACTAGGAAAGAATGGTTTGCAAAGATGCTAGTTTAAGTGTGAAAAAACACGAGAGATGAAGAAGAGAGATTTGAAAAGAGGAAGAAGACCTGGTACATGTTAAATGGTGTGTAAATCCGTGACTTCCGATGTCGGGGTTGTGTGGAGGAGAAGTGGGGTAGGTTTTTAGAATAGAAGGACACTTTATTTGATGATTGTTCCTGGATTGTTTGTTTGCTCTTTGAATATGGAAGATCGGAAACGATAGTGATTAATGGAAGATGGAAGTAAAAGTTGGAAGAGCGGGGAATACTGTTGTATAGTGTGGAGGAGGAGAAAAGCGGAAAGTTTGTAAGAAAAGCAAGCATCTACTATTTGGTTTGAGGGCTGAAAAGCAAGAAAATAAGGAAGAAGATGTGTGACAATAAATTAACAATGTAACGCACTCCCTGCGCAATGTAGGCTTTCCTTGTAGTTGCCTGCGAAGCTGAATGGCCAAGCCCATGGCTAGTGTAGTTTCACAATATAGGATTGATGACAATTGGAGAAATCCAGTTCTCACCAAATTCAATTAAATAGTACTTGAAAAGCTTCGGACGCAATTGTGACATTGTGGACCAAGATGTGGGGAAGACTGTTAATTCAAAGTGAGATGGATACTACCGGAGAGGAAATTGTAAAGAAGGTTCATGGGGAATACGACTTCCTGTTTGGAAGATACCCTATAAACTCTAAACAAGGTTAGGGGCTTCTTTAGTTATGAAGGGTTAGAGTGTGTTGAAGTGTTTTTCGATGCAATGTAGGGAATAACTGCCCTAAGTAAAACTGACAAAGGACCGTGGATTTGGGTTACCCGGGCAACCCTGGGGTATAGTTGTGGATTCTCCCGCTATAGCGAATATAGGATTATTGCAGAAAATTATATAGATGTACGGTTCCATTGAATTTATTGCAAGAAACTTATAGTTTACGTTTGAATCTACCAGTTTGATGTTTATTTTAAACTTGGACTCCAAAAGGTTGCAGTTATCGCAAACTTATTTGAAAATTTTACGTGCTTTAAGTTCTAAGGTTCACAATTGCATGCAAGATGAAGCGGATACTAGGCTTTGACCCTTAGCGACTAAAAGTCAGGTTTGACCCAGAAATGGAACATATGCAAAATTTGCAGCATGAAAAAGCTGTAATTCAATTTAGGTAAAATGGCGAAAATTTATGATTTGCAAAAAATATATAGGTCTTGAACAACTTTAACTCTGAAATACCATTTTTTCATCACGTGGTTATCACTCTTGAGAAAGCATGTTCGCACATCTCACGGACATGTTTGCCAAGGATATATGAATCATTGTCCATGTTTGTGAAGAGGATTACAATAAATTCCAAAGTTGCAGCTGGTGATTGTAACTTCCTGGGAAGGAAGTACTGGGCGGTCGGTATCGGTAGTTGTAATAGCTATTTTAAAATGTCTGCTAGGGTTTTCTCAACTTGGAAGATGGAGAGGAAGATGAGAATACTAATTCAAACTGCTCGCACATGCCGAGATTGTAATACATACTTGTAATTGACTGACTTTAAGGAAGAAAAGGTAAGTCGAGGAGGTGGGGGATGGGGTCTGGCTAGTAGAGAAGATTGGTGAAGTGACCCACCCTGGAGGAACTTCCTGCCACCCTCTTTGAACCGCCCAGGTCAAAGTGAATGGTGGTTTCCCTCTGTGGCCTCATATCTTGCCTATGTGTATCTCGTATGCGTGTGTGTTCTCCAGTTCTCTCCCCCCCTCTCCTAAAGTTACCCTCTTCTGAATGCAGAATAAGAAAAGAAGGAGAGAAATATAAGCTGCCTGTGGATATCTCTATCTTTTAAAATAGTATTTAATGTATCTGTCTGTGTATTCCCGGGAAGCTGGAGGAAAAGCCCTTGGATGGATTTAGGAATAAAGAAAGTAAACTTATTGTAGAATTGTATTGAGAATCCCTTGGAAGAATCCCTTCTTGGGGCCTTAATCCAGCTCGCCCTGCCTTAAAGTTAGTTGATACATGTGAAGAGATGGTCTTTCTTCACGTGATACTTGCATAGGAAAGGCACTGCTTTAAGGCCCGGCTCTCGGTATATTCTAATGATTATTATTATACTCGAGTCTGTAATATCTTTGTGACAAGGGTCTGTGTCCTATTGTTGTTTCTGGATTGTGCTCTATTCAATTTCAAGGGATCATCTCTTGAACCCTTAGAAACTCCTCTCTCAGTCAGAATAGAGGACTGAGCAAAGACCCTGCCCCTCCGCCCGCCCGCCTAACTTGGTGTAATTGAAAAGGTAACTTTTTTGGCTGTGGTGATTCCTTAAATGCAGGTTTCCTTGAAGCTATATGTGACCTGTTGCAGGGGCTCCGCCCGGACTTGTTCTCTCACTGCTACGCCCCAGACTGAAGGTAGGGCAATTGCCCCTTAAGGGATCGCTTTTGTAGTTGCGGGATTCTATTGAAGATTTTCCAGTAATCCTGGATGATTGCCATGATTCATAACAGGGATGGAGGGATTTGGAAATCCATTACATGGATTTCTTATGCTACGGATATGCTGGCCTCTACGCTCATTACTGGAAGTGGGTAGAGGCAAGGGAGGGAAGAAGAGTGTTAAAGTATATAGGCGTAACTATGGAGTCAAAGCTTTGTGGAAAAGCCTCTTCTGGAAGATATCATCCAGAGTTGACCCAAAGTGGAGGAGGAGTAAGATGAGGAACGTGTAAAATTGTAAATTGGCTTTGTTGTAACCTCTCTCTTCTTCTCCTCTTCAGCAATAACTTGACACATTATCCAGGGCTATTGAACACGTTGTTCGGACACGTTTTACGCCTATGCATCCGAGTGGGCCGGACAACCTTTTAGCATGTTCTAGCACGTTTCGAGTAGACTGAAATCATCCCTGAAGCCAGTACTGCTTTGGAGTCTGGTTTGTAAAAGGAATTGGAGGATCCTTGGGCAGAGGACTGCTTAGGACAAGGGGATAAGAAAATGGAAAAGTCGTGGAAACAAACGAGTAACAGACACGGAAAAAATATGGGTCTTATTGTTGACGTAACGTTTTTAAAAAAATATACGAAACTCGACAATCAATTATTTCAATGTCGTTTGGGAGGGAAGTGATGAACCTTATTTATGGTACACCACAAGAGAAATACAGAGACGGAATTATCTGGTAGCGGTGGGATTGCTAGAGCTGGAGTTGGAAAATGATTGAGAGAAGGGCACGTTTATTGTAGCTTTGTGTGCTGGTTGGTCACTTTTGTTGTGATTATTATTATTGCCTCACTCAATCTTACATCAGGGCTGACAGCAAGTGTGTGGAAATGAAGGAGTCGGGATGAAATATAGTGCATGATTACAGAGAAAGACGTATAGGAGGAAAATAAGTTTGATTCAACGCACCAGCACGTGTTGTCCGTGGCGATAAACCTTACATGTACTTTGTTCTCCAAGAAAGTCGTTTAGTTTTATTATAAACATGAGAATGTCAAACTGATGTACAGAAATGGAATTTCTCACACGTTCAACTTGGGTTTTTGGTTGGAGTTACGGAACTGTAGAAGTTAATTACAAAAGGTTTTAGTTTACCGAGTAGTGTAGTTAATCTTTTAAGATGCAAATTCAAGACTAATAAAAGGTTATGACATTGGCTGGGAAGGGTTGAGGTTGAGACTGTAAAACGGTTATAGTTTCATAGTTTGACAATGGTATTTCCATTTTCATAGGTTTTGAAATGTATGCATACAAGCTCACGAGCTGTGAGAAGCCAGTACAGAATTTCTATAACAAGGGTTCAGAAGAATAGCTGTACTAAAAACGCAGCAATTTAATCATTTAAAGAAGAAACCCTGCACTGTGGGGTTGAAGAGAATCCTGGAACGCATTAATTCGCAGGTATCTCAATTTGCCCATGCGCTTCTGCTACGTCCGCGCTTTTTCTGCTTGCAAAATACATTATTGAGGAACCGGCATTTATTGCATCTATCATAAGTTTATCTTGTACGTTGTGCCTTTTTCCTTTTAAGTTTGTCGCAGTGAACTCAAGGAAAAAGTGTTGACTTACTGGAGCTTCTACCAAAATGCGTATTAAGAAAAGCCGCTTGTTAAATCTACAGTGTAGATTGTACACTCGAGTTTGAAAACCTCGTGGCAAATATTTACCAAGATGGTGATTCCATGATGCAGCCCATGGCTGATAGCCTCAAGATCTGATGGAGAAGATGAGAAGAAGACAAACAGATTTAATTGTCCTCTTCCTACAACAGCTCTTGGTATTTTCAAGACACATAGATTTATGAGTAAAGAAAAGAGGAGATTGTGAAGAGATTTTCAAAAGTTATCCAGAAAAATACATCAACTATACAGAACTGAGGAAACATGGGCCACAAAGCCAGGAGGGCGCTGACTGACATACAACACTCTGTGTCTTGAAACGGAATTGAATGTATTGCTATTATTGATTTGGTTGGTAGTAGACAAACAATTTGGAATAATTTTGCTCTTTTGAATGTATTACAAAACTAGTACTCTATGAAATGGAGGAATATTATTGAAGCTCTATAGAAGGTTCAAGTTTAGCTAGTTGATGGAGGAGGGCAGGTAAAGGGACAGTACACTAGCATAGCTTCATTCTTTCTCAGAGAAGGAATAAACAAGAGAGTGAATAGATATACGAGAATAGTAGATGATAGGAGCGATAAAACGGTATTAAGAAGGAAGGTAGGTTAGTAGCGGGGGCAAATGAGTAATATGGATTGACATAGGAAGAGGAGATTTTGGTTGTTGGAGTCTCTCTCGCCTTTGATGTAAACAAAAAGTTGTCCCTATTTCTTCTTTTATGAGGATTGGAGGCCTTGTAGTAGGAGAATTATGTTCTTGTGTGCGGGTCATAATAATAATACAGAAGAAGAGACTACTAGATTTGTGTGTGATTCTTCTATAATAATCATAATTGTTTGGGAAGGAGAAGGTTTGAACACGTGTGCTTTTCAACTACCTCTTGGATGATGGCTGTAAGAGTCCTTGGTTAAAAGAAACTTATTGAGGGGGAATCCTAGGACTAAAAGACAGAGGGAACATAAAGGGAGGGTCGAGCCCTTAAAGCCTTGTGATTTTCTTGAAGCTCTCGGGCTCATTCTTATATCTTTTAATGGGGCTTCTTGGCCTGGCTGACTTGGATGCTAGGGATGATTGTAGATTATTTTGGAAGGCTTTTTCGGTCTACCATAAGTGCCACCGCATGAAAAAGCATTTAAGGTTTTTGGATTGGATATGCTTAGACTTGAGGCTATTATGAAGGGAACAAGCGAGCTGAACAATTACAGTCTCCAATTACATGCTACATGCATACTTTACTGGAGAGAAGGAGGTGGCGTTACGTTGTTCGACGGTGGTTATTGTGGATGATGGAAAGGAGAATCGATAAGCGATAAGTTTAAGCTACTATGTAGCTTACAAAGGATAAGGGAGGAGGACTCTTGGAGGGGGAGGAGGAAAATTGTGTGAATTGATGAGGGAATTTAAGAGGGAAAAGGCAATCTTTTGAAAGACTCTCGTTTGCCTCGCACATTAGTAACACAATACGCATAAATATATATTGGAAAAATTGGGCATACACAATGATGCTGACAATGCTGAGAGATCGGGAGAAGGATGTGTAAACGTGCCTTGTTCAGAGATCATCAAGGACTTGAAAAGCCTTCGGATGTTATTGAAATGAATGAAGTTTGACACTTTCACGAGCCTGTTCGACAAGGAAGATTCGAAATCAGACAATTACACAATCAGTTTGACTGGGGCGGAGAGGAAGAGTATAGTATTTGAAATGACAATTGGTCAACGGAGGTGTGGTTAAGCGGGAGGTTTTGGCAAAGAGAAAGCGGGAGATCTGGAAGAAGAGAAAGTGCTGGAGAAATGGCGTCAAGTATGTTTTAGTATCTTCAATCTTATGCCGGGAGGAGTAGGATCTGAATCCAGGAGATTAGGAGTTAAAGCAACTGACGCTGGAAGCGTCTGCTGTAACTTGAAAATATTTCCGCTATTAAGTGTTAAAAACGGTGGAAATTAGTGTAAAAATGCGATACATGGTAGAGCTTGGATAATTTGAGTGTGTGTTGCTAAGCTTGTGTAGAAACGCTTAATATAACATGAAGCTGTGAAACGGTTAGAAATCGGAGATGCTTGGAGGTATGGCGGATTTAGTAGGGTTTGAAAATGATTCAATTAAAGGGCTTCGGGTGAACCATGAATCCATGGACTATTACAGAGTAATTTAAGCGGGATGAAATAGGTTGAGTGGTTGCTAAAGAAGAAGAAGAAGAAGAACTGCAAGAAAAGGACAAAAGTCCTTAAGACGCTCAAAGGTTTTTGGAAGAAGATTGTTGTTCCCTTGGGTTAGGTTACTGGTTTTAGGATTTGGAATTTTAGATGGCTTTGTGGAGAGAAGAGTGGCGTAAAGTAGTGAGTGTGAGACTATTTATTCTTTGCTCTCGCGGTAGCCCTTATTATCCCTTGTTACTGCTCACACCCAGGGATTTTGTTGAAATGCATCTCGGTATCTGGTAGGTAATCTTGTTCTTTGATATTATTCCTTGAAGAAGCAAGTAAATAGTGAGTGTATAGGGTTTACTTGAAATGCAGAGGGAGCGGCAAGTTGGGAATCGGAGTAGAGGTTTACAAGTAAACTATGGTTGATCTTTGTGTGGAAGATTGTGAAAACATTGTTGTATCGTACGTAGCTTGGTTTAAAACTCCGTGGTTGTTACTTTGCTCTGCTACTCTGTAGGTTTTGGAGGCAAATCCTGCAAGGATTTTTAGAGGAAAAGCAAAGATGACAAGGGAAGAGAGGACAATGTGTGCGTGGATTTACAACTAGCTGGAATAAAATTAGATACGGTTGGATATGGTAGGATTTTCTTGGGATTTGATTTGAAAGAGCGTTTGAAATGTTGAGCGGCGAAAAATATTCGTTGGCCATGGCCATAGAAGATGCCGTTAAAAGAATAGGGAAATTGAATAACCAGGAGAAATGAATGCGTTCTGCTGGGTTCGGCATGGAGATTGGACACGGTTGAAAATGTGTGTAGTTTGAAGCTTATTATTGGAAAAATTCTTGGTGAAATGAGAGAAGGACAATGAACATGCGCTAGCCATGTCCTGCCTCAACTAATCAATTGTTATAATTTGGGTATTGTGAGGAAAATTATGTTGAAGCATTGAGAAGCTGCGGAAGCTTTTAAACTGTTAATATGGAGGGGTGGTGTAGTGTTGCAAAGGGAGCGCGGGATGAATAATTGTGGCAAGTTTCTTGGGTTGTTATTGCATTGTTGTGTGCGGGAGAGCGGGATACACATGTAAATTAATCATGTATGGGTGCACATAGATTGTACAATGGTGTTCTTTTCTCAAGTCACCTATTATTACTGTAAAGAGAGCGAGGGAGGGGAAGATGACGGAGGAATAGGTGGAAAGTGTAAAAGAGGGAATAAAGTTTAAGGACGGAATTAATTGTTGTCTTTGACTCATCTTTGAAAATCACTTAAGGGACTGAGCCAAGGGCGGGTGACAATCTTTATGGACAAGGGAAAATTATTTACAGGGATGTTTTGAATAACTGCAAGAATACGGAGGGAAACTGAATGATATTGGTGTGTGTATGAATGCAAGATTTCTATGAAGGATCCTTCAAGGATTTTAATCCTTAGGGACATCTGCGCAAATTCGCTACGGTCTCAAACAAGGATGGATTGTTAATAGAACGGGGCAAATTGTAGATTTGCGCTTCGAGAAATTTGAAGAATGAATTGGGAAGATTTTGGAAATTCTGGTGTAAATGGTAGCTGGTAGCAGGGAAAGTTATAGTTTGACGAAGAAACCAGGTGTGTCATGATCGCGCGGAGGTGGAAGAATTTCGTGTGAGCTGGAAACTTTGTGCGGGATTTTTTAGTCGATGCTTTTGCGCTTTTTCAGTCGATTCTCTACTGCTTCACTAAATTTTCTAAAGGCTGTCGACATGGCTACCGAAATTGGCGAGATTTTAAAAAATGCGAAATGTATGCATGTAGTCAACTTGAAAATTGTCAAATTTGTCGGCAATTTTCTTTATGCTTCATAGCTATTATTTCGCGAATAGTTTTAGTGAGCCTGCAAATCTTGCTCGGTAATTTCAGAATTATAGATTTGTTGAAATTGTTTTCTCTGGTTGATTTTTTTGCAATTCCCGAATGTTTGTCCTGCTAACAGGCTGGTATCTCAACTAACTTGGTTACTTGAGGAAATACTTTGCAGTGCTTGAAGCAATCTGTTGCTGGTTGAATCTGTAATCGACGCACCTCTCAAAGCTGGCGAATCCAAGGATGTGACATGATAAAGACGGTGATTAATTTCTGGAATGTTCATTTGTAAAAAATCCAATGCATTGCACAGGTGAGGATTTCAGAGACAAGCATACAGCATGCGGGAATTCATCTTCAATTAGAAGAGCTAGTTGATGCTCAAGACTTGAATTTGGGCTTTCAAGATGCCGATCTGTGGGATTATGCTATTGGCATTGGCAAGCCGATGATTTTCTCATACGTTCCGCAGTTGTTAGTCCTTGGATTAACCACAGGTAATAGCATACGCAGGTCTACGTAATCTTGTAAAATCCGGATAGGGAATTAGAGGATGAAATAGCTTAATGTTGTGCATATAACTCTGTGGAACGTAGTCGAAGGACTCAGATGTGGCGGTGTCAAAATGTTATGAATTCCATTCCTGATTCCTGGCTAATAGATCCCGGCTGATGGCTGGATTCTCACAGGGTGTAGTTGAACGAGTTGAAGAGTGTGAAGAATGTGGTATAGTCCTATTTACCGCCTGTTAAATCTTCCCACCCGTTTCCCACATGCTAATAAATTGAGCTCTTATAGAGAAGGGCCTGGATGGAATGTGGCTAAGGAACTTACAAGAGGGAGGGATGCAGGTAGGCCAGGAAGCAATCTGTCGGCCAAGGTAAAACTATGCGCGGAGCCTTCAGCCTGGAAGTTAACACAGGTTACTAGGGTTATCCTCCTGTTAATGCCTTGAACAAACCCATGTGGCTTAATGGCTACACCAGACTGTGTAATGTCAGGTTGTGGGGGGAAGCGAGTGTGAGGGGAAAGTTGTGAATGAGAGAAGCTCTCATTGATGGCGATGCGCTCTTTTTTGTTACACAAAGGCTTATTAATACGCAATCAAATGAATTCACTCACCCCTCGGTAAGTATATGTGTGTTGAATATATTCTCCTATAAAACCACTTATCTGGAATCTGGATTGCTGTGGCTGGGTATACACTGGCTGTATACCAGAATTGCCTCAGTAACAAGACTGGAACTACATACGTGCATGTAATATGTGATTCTGCGGCGAACATCTGGTGAAGTGTAACACTTGTGTGCCCTTTGATTTTGCAAGGATTGGATACATGGATACGCATGTGTCATTTGAGATGGTAAACGAGCCTTGGCAATGCTGGAAGTTGTAGGCTTGTATGCTTATGCTTTGTTGTTTGCCAGACGGTCTGATCCTCCTTGGTATGCCCTTGCTTTGTTTGAATTGCTGTGGTTTGATATAGTTAGATCCGTGACAAGGTCCGGGCACCAGGGACGCAGATTGCAAACTATTCCCTGCTTGAGTTGGCATATGTTTGACTGGATTGGGTTGCTTGAAGGAGGGCAGGCAGGCTGACTATGGGCTTGCTTGAATGCTATGTTTTATGCTGAGAGCTAATCGTGAGAAAATCAAGTTTATAGATCATCTGTGCCATTCTGCTCGGAAGTTGGGAGAGGATGGGCTAGAGGGTAAATAGATCTGAGGGCTGTTGTTTGAGGACTGTTTTTTAGGAAATTTTGTCGAGTGGGGGTTGGATGAAGGAGGAGGATAAATAGTTAGTTGTTACAAATAGTTCTGCCGCTTACTTGAACAAATGTGATGATGATTATTCGAAGAAGGTACAGGGCTGCTTGCTGCTGGAAAAACGATGCGACTCTGTAAGACGTTCTTAGGACGTGGAAGCCATGTGTTGTGTGGTGGATGTTGGTCAGGAATTTGCTAGGTTTTAGGATTTTAATGGGGGGAAAATTGGATGCGGATTTGGCGGCGGCGTTAAAAGAAAAAAATAAAAAATAAAAGATGAGACGGTGATGGGGTTTTCAGTAGATTTTGAGGCGTGTTTTTTCTTATTTTTTTGTGGGATTGCGAAATTGCGAAAAAGGAACCAGCCTGGTAGTACAAGCAGAGGCAAGTAGACGAAGATGAGAGACATTCTTGAGTCTTGTTTGCTGTAATGAGATGAATTTATTACGAGGAAGAGACGAACAAGGAGGAGGCGTGCTCCTGAATGCGGGGCTTGAGTTTATGGGGAGTGAATGTGAATTGTAGATGGTCCTTACCTCTGCCAATTTTGGGTTGTTGTTGAATTATGAGCGGGGAAGATGAGTTCGAGATTGGGCAAGAGGTTTAGTGCTGGAGGGAATGCGGAAATTACAAGAGACTCTGAGGAAGGAAGAAGGGAAAAAATAAAAGAGCGGAATGATATTATAAAGTTTCGATCATCACTTTCTGTCTCAGCATGTGTTCCTGCAAATGAAGCTTAGGAGCCTGGAAGATGTTGCGAAATAGGAGTAAAAATAGTATAACTTTGCTGTTATGACGCACAAAGGTTGTTTAAGAGCTTGGCAGGGGATTGACCAAGAAGGTGAAAAGTGCCAGGATCCTTGAACCTTTATAGGATCAAACATGGAAGATCTGAAAATAAAATTCTGGAGCGAAGTAAAAGGTGAAGTTGAAACTGAGGCCAAAGTTGAAAAAATCAAGGCATTAATGTTCTGAAGGTCTGACGTTTGCTGTAAGAAAACCTTGGCTTGGACTGAGGTGGATCTTTGAGATTTTTGTTTGACGACCGTTTAAGTGTGCAGATCAATGTTCCGTTAGCCGACCTTGGCAGGTGAATGAGCGACATCAGCGGTGCTTCTAGGAAGTGACATGAACATGACAAAATTGCAAACGTGTGCGCAAATATCCTGCTTGGCGCGTTAGAAATTGCGATTAGCGTGTAGCTGCAGCGCTGTAGAAATAATAGAGTGTGTACGTCGTAGAATTCAGCGTCAAGTGGTAAAAGTCATATGATACTCGCGACCAGGTGTGAATTTTCGCGCAACTAAAACTAGACAAAATGAACGCGAACGCAGTGCGGAATTTGCTAAAAAACGGAGACGAGACAAGGTGTAAATATGTTTGAATTTCTCTCTTGGAGAATTATTATTGATTTGATTTTTTTGATTTTATGTTTGTTTGCGTGAAGACGGAGCTTATAATAAATACGCTTAGCTCTAAAATCGAAGTAAGAACTAATTAACTAATAATTATAAATATTTGCAACTGGTAACACTGAATATCAGTCGGTTTTCGCAAGGATAATAAAATGAAATCCTGATACTTGATTGAAATTAAAGAAAGATTCAAGATTGATTGAAATAAATGGTAATGTGATTGATTGAAATTAGGATTGATAAAAAGGAAATGATTAAATTAATTAGCAATGATTAAAATGCTGATAATAATTAACTGAAGATTGAAGAGAAAATGATTGAGTTTTAACTCAACTTAATTATGTTAATTGTAAACTGGTGATTGAAATTATAGAAAATATCAACTTCACTAACTACTATCACAGTTTGGCTTGGGATTGTACAAAATATATACAGACGCGCACTCAAAAAACTAAACTACATATCACGGCTTTTGAAAGGCTGAGTTGATGTGACTTGAAAAAGATTGGAAATGGTGACGAAAAATACGGTTGAATTTAGAAAAAGACAGAGTCTTGGCTGATGGTATCAAAGTAATCTGAAGGGAAGGAGACGGAAGATGCCGAGGAGGAGGTTGAGGAGGACATTTGAGATGAAGTCCAGGACTGGATTGAATTTGAGCGGAAGTGGAAGTGTTGTCTTCTGGAAAAGTCTGGAGAATTTTCGTATTCTGAATTTCTTTCGTTATCACTAATAGCAGCTTCAGCCTGGGCTTCAAGCATCTCGTTGATGCGATTTTGTTCCATTTCCTCGGAGAAATCCATAGATTCGGAAGAGGATTTTGTGCGGGTAGTAGAGGAAACTGCTCCAAGAGGTTTCATGGCAGCGGATTGGCTGAGGATTCCCCAGTAACGGTTGAGATTGATGCGAGCAGACTTGGCAACTTTGCGGAATGGACTCAAGCGGAATGTCTGTAAAACAAAAAGGAGAAAATCATGAGTAAACTGTTTTGTGAAATTTTAGAAAACGGAGATTTCCTGGACAATACTTTCAAGACACTTTAAAAACTTCTACGAAATTTCAATGAAATGAGGATAGAAAAACTTACCGATTTGATTGGTTGAGGTTGCTGTGGAACTGACTGGAAGCCAGTTACTGGAGCGACGGTTGTTTGGCAAGTTTTATGGCACATTTTGGCACAAATTGTGAAGTTTCACTTGTAATTGTAGTGAGTTAAGCGAGTAAGTACTGAAAGTACCGGAGTTTGTAAAAGCGAGTGAGTTGAGTGAGTTGGCTCTGAGATTTTAGTTCAAGGTGAGGTTGAACCAAGGTTGGTAGATAAGGTTGGATGGTTTGAGATTTTCCTGAAGAGCAAAGCAAGAGATGTGTGTTTCCCTCTGAAGCTCGTTTCGGAATGTGAAGAGATGAGGAGGGCTGGAGGGTTTATATAGAGGAGGGAGCTGGACGGAAAATGATGGGAACGTTTCGTCCTAGGGGATTTTTTTCAACCGGCTGGAACGTGTCAGGTGGTGTGCCGAACACGCTCACACAGAAAAGTACATATTCATTACTACGGACCTTTCCAGTGCTCTGAGAGTCCTGGAGAACTCACAGTAGCAGGGAAGAAGGGAGGGAACGGAGGGAAAAGAGCGGCGAAAGTATAGATGCATACATACACTACAGAGCACAAGCAAAGTACCTTTAAGGCCCTTGGAGATCTCAAACCCCAAGCCTTAGCTCTGTGTCCAAACAAAGCGCGTATGTTTGTTAACCTCATGATGAAACTTACAAATGTGGGGCTAATCTTGAACAAAGGAGTTGGTGGAATATGTAGGTATAAGGGGAGTGGGGCCTTGGAAGGGTCTTTGGTCCTTGTTACTACTGCTACGCTGCCGGGATATACGGCTATCTGTAATATAAGGGAGAATGAGTTGATGTTATTATTGCTCTGCTGGAGGAATAAGAGAACCCTTGATGAGGGTTTACCCTCGGGGAAATGTTTTTCAATCTACGCGTAACTACCACATGAATAATATTTCAGAGAGCCTCTAATCCCTTCTTGGGATGAATACACGAGCCCTGCATAAGGGCCATGGGTCGGGTGGTTTAGAAATCCGTGGGAACGCACGTGGTAAACCCTCTAAAACCTTTTCATCCTGTCGCCTATGATGGGTTATCCTGGAAAATGAAAGTAGATCTCTTTCCAGGCCTCTTCGCACTTAATGTACTTTAGGCTGGCGGAGAGAGGGGTAAAAAATGCGACCACATGTACGCTCGTGTGTGGGGAACAAGGAAGATGAAGAAGGGTCGTCATGGGTTTGAAAAGGGAGACTTGAGAAAATAAGGGATCAATAAGCAAGCGGAGACGCAGCCAAGTGTAACCAAGACGTGTCTGGATTACTTGAAAACGAATCAAACATATAACCGTCCACGTCATCTCGTTTAGTTCATTAGCCCATTTAGGAAGGAATGGAGGAGGAGGACGAAATATATAACAAATAAGGGATGGGCCCTTTCTGAAGGAACTGAAAATTGAAGGGAAAACGTTTCAAGAAGATATTATAGGCTTCCGCAGTAATCATTTGGGTTACCAACACCAATATTCTTGTTAATTGAGCCACACTTAACTCGCAAATGCAAGTTGGAGCGTATCCTTGTGGGTGAACTTAGGCATGGGTCCGCTTTACAGTGGCGGTTTTTGGAGCGTAAAACGATGGAATTTTCACCTAATTACCCGCGGGCAAGAAAAGTGTATGGGAGGCTAAGGGGCGGGGAGGTGTGAATCCTGGATGGAACTCTCCCATGAAGCGGTGGTAATCCTAGGTGGCGGGGAAGTCCCGGGTAACGGCGATAAGTGGATACAGCAGGACAGAAGTACAAGGGGCGTAGTGCAAGGAGCGTAGTTCAGTTTGAAAACTAGGAGGCAGATTTAAAAAATGTTGTTAATTTTCATGCAAAAGCTGAGGCAGTGTGGAGTGTAAAGTGCAGGTACAAATGCCCAGAGGGAGCTACAAGAAGCTGTTTTATTCTTTGGACACTTTCAGAATTTATCAGAAATTGCAGCTAAAAGTATCAGAATCTGAAGCCAGCTTAGAGGGGGGTTGAAGTAGCAATAAACGATCGGGAACATTTATAATGCAGCTCTGATGCTAGAAGAGGCAATCAGAATAAAAACAAAGCTATGAGAATCCTTTCTAGGGAGAGTAGCAGAAAGATGCTGCATGGGAAGACTGTGAATGTTTTTAGATTGTAGAAATTCTGATCGTTGCAGCTCGGAAAACCCTCAGATTTAGATTTACCGCACTTGCTTGAGAATTTTGATCATTATCCGAAGTTCTTGTCGTTTACTCTGCTCATAATTCAAGGGTGAAAAGCTATTTGAGCGGATTACGCGACTGTTACCCGCTTCCCGGGGTATCTGCGTCTGCTCTGCAATAAATAAGCTTTGGAGAAGACGCATGAGAAGCTTTCTTGAAGGGGAGAAACTTTTGACATTACCATTGATCACGTCCTGAAATTCAATTAAGAAGATTCGGGGTGAATTTTTTACGCTCCCCTATATTCCAGCTTCAACCTTTCTCTAGCAGCAAAAACACGACGACGACCCTTGTTGGACTTATCTGCATTTTCAGAGATGAAGAGAGGGTGCGGGCGAAGACAAGCGGGCGGGCATCTGGAAAAGCGTAAATGGGAAGGGAGCTGGTGGAAGGAGCAAGTGGATTAATTTGATTTGGTAAAACAAGTGTTTGCTTTGTTATTTCAACCCCTCCTCATCTTTCTCACTTTCTTGTGCATCTTATCATAAATGCATAGAATATTTAAAAAGATGCTGGCTCAACATCTCCCTCATCATGTCTGCAACAAACTAAGTGACTTGTCTTGAATGTTTTTTCTCTTTCCCTCCGCTGCTCCATGGCATGTCTGCTCTTTGAAACGTTTTCTTCTCCTTGAAACTTGTGATATTTCTTATCAGATTTATGATGTTTTACAAAACTCGGAGCTCGTCCAGGCGGGAAACAGGGACCAGAGTCCATGACCAAATGTTTTCCAACAAATGGAAATCTAATATCCTTAAAATCTGTTAAGTAGCAGAAAGAACAAGGAGAGGATTATTCTCCCTCATTTTTTCTTAATAATCACCCGGGAATTGAGGGATAGTTTCTTACAAGTTGTAGAATTGTTTCCCTCCCGTTATTCGTCATACATGTCCCGTGACGACACGGAAGACGTTAGAAGCAAAAGTCTGTGCGATGCCTAGGTTCCTTGTGTAATCCTATACCAAGCAGCCCGTCTCGGATTCCACTTGACACGACTCTGACTTTTTGACTTGTTGGCTTTCGGGAAATCTCCAGAGATTCCTTGAGACTCTTGAGCAATCAACTAATGAAAAATTCCAGCAACTACGCCAGGGAAACTCACCCTTCGAAGCTGACCCTACGTCATAAAACTTGATGACTCCAATAAGAAACTTATTCCAAATATTTACACTGCAGCCGAAGAAGAACATGTGCTGATAACAAGGATGGCACATGTGTAATCTGGATTCGGGGGTTGTAAAACACCGAGAAAGAAGGAGGGTAATGTTGAAGTTTGTGTAATGTGTGTGATGATGCAACGACGACAGCTCTTGTTCACTCTCTGCTTGCTTGTATTCTTTATCAGAAGGTTGATATCTTTGGAAGTCTTGGGAAAACAGATTGCAGGGAGAGAAAAACGGGAGTCAATTTTCCATATGAATAGACTACGGAAGTCTAAAAGAAACGTTGAAGGCAGAGACAAGTAGGAGAAGGAAGAATTAAAACGTTTTTCAATGCGATCAAAGGTGGAAAGAAAACGTTTTCCCACAGATTTCTATAGATTTTGGAAACTAATAGTTTCGTCAAGCCTTGTAAGACATGAGATGAAGGCGGAGAAATGTAGGGAATCTAGGCTATTGTGAAGATAATTCCAATAGTTGTCGAGAAAGCTTAGACGAAGGATCAATACAGGTCTGTGGGGGAGAGATCCTTTGGAGACGAACAAGAGAATGGAATGATGTAACGCAACGTTTTTACGGACAATTCAAATGATTTCTTTTACAAATCTTGAGGACAATAACATCTTGTGCTACCTGAGCTAAGGCTGGGAGATGGCTTGAAGAAGGGCCCTGCGTGAAGCAGCGTGTAGTCCCCAGGACGGACGTAGAAGAAACGTAAATTTACACCTGATTTTTGGAGGGAAAAGAAGGGAAATACGGGAGGGATTCAGGAGAATGAGGAGTCTAAGGAACAGCTAATATCAGTATGTATACGGAAATATGCGTCCTGTCCTGTCCTAACGTTATATACACAATAAAATAAAGCAGATATTTATAATTGCGCCTAGTAATTATGGCTCCTGCTTTACATCTACGCACCTTAATTCGATTAATATCATCTGCGCCTGCCTGGTTGGCCTGGTTTACATGGAAGTTTTTAAGAAAATTCCAAATGCGCAAATTCAGCTAGGAAAATGTTTAGTGAGTGCCTCATGAAAGCTTCTCAAGCAGCATCGTAGGTATATTACACACACAGAAAGCGCTAATATAACATGGAACGGACATGAAGGATGGAAGTAGACTAGGGGTGCAACGGGAATACGGGCATCACAGCAAAAGCCTGGAATTGAAGAGGCAATAGCTGGCGGAATAAACTATTTTGTAACGGAGACGCTACTGTTGTTCGTCTCCGCGTTGAATTATTTAGCCTTTTACTCCTGGATTTTATTGAAATGCGACAAAAGGGGGGATGGAGGACAGTAGAGGGAGAGAGTTATGCGGGTAAATGGAAGATGCTGTTTTATGGGTCCTTTGGATTGAGATTCAACAAGCCGCTACCCGCTTTTATGTCGGGTTATTCAATCGAAAAAGAAATAAAAGCGGGGGAGATTATAAAAATCCTACGCAGCGCTTTGTGTTCACTAGCACTACAGAATTGAACCTACGGTAGTCTAGCGGGGATGAAATCGGCTAGTTTTCATTCCTTGTATTGAATTGAATCAAGATCGTGGAGAAGAGAATCGTAAACCTTTAAAACCGTGTGTGTCTACTCTGGATTTTTTGGGACTGCGTAGGTAAACATAAGAAATGGAGCGAAGGCGAAGAATAACGAACCTGTCTACATTTATGTCTAGTTTTGAAATCTTTTCAATAAATATCAAAAGAGATTTTTTCGTTGAACTGAAAGAGAGCCAGGGATGAGATTTGGCCGGTTATGAAATATGAGAAGTTTCAAACGGCAGGTAGATAAAGCTGGGGAAGCGGGAATAAGGGATGAGGGTGAATTGTTGATGCGGGATCTGGGATGGACGGAAAGAAATAGGAAAGGTTAATCCAGATATGATTATCTTACCGGATAAGGTCCGGGATTATTAGCCGGATTCGGCAGGTGGGACAGGTTAAGCGGAAAATTTTTGGTTAGAAGAGGGAGACAGGTAGATTTTAAAACTGTTTGATATTTCCTTGTCTTAGCGGAAGTAGGGGAATAATTCAGCAAGTGACGATTAAGAATTTATAGATGTAGATGTTGTGGAATTTAAGAAAGAAGCGGAGAGTGTAGAGGCGGCGAATGCATGTCAACGTTTAAGATGCTTGCGTTGGTGGTAAAAGAAATGGCAGTTGTAGAAAATTCAAAGCATCAATGTTTCTCCTGATTCGCACACATATTCGCCCCTGATGCGAAGGAGCAATCAGAGAAGATGCTGTACTAAGAGTTACGATTAGAGTCGGGTGATAGCAGCACGCCCATGCACTTCACAATTCTTCTCAGAGTTTTCCCGTAGAACAGAGAAACAGGAGCAGATGGACGACGACAGAATTCCTAACTACTACGGACTCTACCTGGGGAACGGAGTCACTCTTCTGATTATTATTAGATGCGATGAGGTTAAGAAGAATGGGGATAAATATTCGGGTATCTAAACACAACTCTTGATGAAATGACAATTTCATTGAAAGATAGAATTGAAGAAGCAAGCGCCGAGTGCACAGGCGGTGAATACTTGTAAACTTTTTGCGTTGGCGATAAAAGATATCCCAGGAACCCTAAAGTGCGAATGAGTTGGCCCAACGTATATAAGTTTTGGTTGGTATGGTTGGTACGAGGAATATCAAGTCCTGATCAGCGGCACAGCCCTACAGCCGATACTCCAGCCAACGTTACACACACATTTACCATCTTAAAACCACTCCACGCGATACCACAAATAATCAAACATAATTATGAATCAATATCGTCCTCCAAACGTCTCAAATACATCAGAATGCCAAAGAAGAGAAAATAATTTAATACTAGGATTAAATTTACGTAAGACACATACTTTAATCTAAACAGGTACAGTAAACATGGATACATCACACAACTGGACCGTTTCGAATTCTATCAATCACTTAATAAATGGACCACATACTTGTTCCTAATACATCTTGGTATACGGTATACCTACACACATTTGCAGCAACATTTGGAGTGTACAAGCAGTATTGTTTGGCTCACAATCTTAAATATAACAAAACTGGAACGCAGATGCATTACAATGATTGCAATCTGATGGTAGCACAAAGTGAATGTGAGCATGCAATGCCAACCATCATCTGGCTAAACGCACATCAATTCCGAATTTAATCGCATGAACGGACATATTATTTTGTTAGTGTCGATTACATTGTTTTCTTAAACTGGTAATTTCTTGTTTTAGAATTTTGACCTTCTTTTAACTGTCATTACATTTCCCTTTTTGAATTAGAATATCATTATCACATTCGCTAAACCTTTTTTTACAACGTTCATTTTTTCTTTTCAATCATTTCTTTAATAGCTGAAAACTCCTACTTTGATTGAAGCTCGAGCTTGAACATTTCTCAGCTCAATTTTTGGAGAACGTCTTTATTGGTTTCCCTGAATAATGGATGAATAAAATAGTAGTAGTGAATTAAAGAATGCAAAAATTTGTAGAAAAAGTTATTTTAAGTAAAATGAGTAAATTGTAAAAAAATATTATTAGTTATTAGTTCAAACAGGCCAAGCAGAAATTTAGACGTGCTCAATTCTTACATTAAATTCAATGACTGAATTGATTAACGGAAGTATTAGATGTTAAATAGAGTGTTAAGCTTTATCAATTTTCAGTCATTGAATCCTATTTATATAAGCCTGCTCTACATCTGCATTAACAATGCAGACTATCTAATTGCCTTTAAAATGAGAAATAAATGTGCCACTTAATACCATCCTGTTATCCCATAAGACTATAGGGGTCATGCAGGGCCGCAATGATTGTTGGAGCTTGTTTCAACTCTTAGCGGTATCTTCTTAAGTTTTCTATTGGAATTTTAATCCTGGTATGGAAAAATGATTATAATACCGGGTTATTAAGTTAAAAAATCTGGAACTTAATTTTTATGGCTGTGCCAGTAGAATATTTTATTTTAGAACTTCAAACTATAATAGGTGCACCAATATAACTGCTATTTTGAAAGCCTGCGCCGGGTCTGTAACCGCGTGAACATGGTGATGTGGTTTTGAAATGTCTATCAACGCTAATAGCCGGCAATCACTTACCCAATGCCGAGCTATACTCCGTTCAAGGTAAGTCTAGATTCTTATCTCTTCCCTTAAATTTAGTTGCAGTGTGTAAGATAAGAAATCTGTGTTTGCCTTTTATACGGAATTTGCAATGCGAGTTATTCTAAAATTATGTTCAGTGAATTTATTTTAGTATAGTTTTGGATGATGCAGAAGCTCATGAATTTTATTCATCATTTACTTGTCATTTATTTTTGAAGATGTTAGTTTCATAAAGCTGTGTTGGTGCTGACAGTGTCAGTGGCTTGAAAAATGAATGCTATTCATTTTTCAATAGAAAGCATACTCAACAATAGCTTAATTCATCATTTTCGTTTTGCTTACTCTACGCGTTAGTCAGTAACGGGAGCTGGCCGACAAAATGGCCAAAGCTGGTTGTAAAAAACCTTGCATTGGACCAAAACCCATGCTCCCATTACCAGAGCCCACTGTTATGGGGTATACTCAGGGGTATAGGGTGGCGCATGGGGAAAAATGGGCTAAACAGTGGCGTAATCGTCCTGGATGCCAACAAATTAAGTTGTGGCTCTCCGCAGATAGTTTGGGAAACAATTCCAAAGTTAGGGAACTAGCTAGGAACAAACTAAGAATTCTAACGGGGCTAAGGACAGGTCACATTGCCCTCAAGAAACACACTCACAACTTAGAACTGACATCAGACCCGAATTGTGAATGTGGAGAAGAGGAGAGTGCAGCTCATGTTATCACTGACTTCCCGCTCCACGCTCTGGTCCGACTTCTCTACCTCGGTGTGTATGTGTGACTAAATATAAATATGTATAGTTCCTCTCTTTGCTTTTATCCACTTTTAAAACCTCGAGAAAAGACGTAAAGGTGATTTCGGTTCAACTAAAAGAGAACTCGAGATGAGATTTGCCAGGTTATGAAATATGAGAAGTTTGAAAACGGCAGGTAGCACAGAGCGGTGAAAAGGTAATAAGGGATGAGGGTGCATTGTTGGTACGTTATCTGTGAAGCACTGAAAGAAATGGAAAGATTAATCCAGAGTTAGTTGGTATTTAATCCAGTGATAATTATAATGGATAAGCTGGAGGATTATTTGCCGGATTGGGCGGATGGGACAGGTGAAGCGGAAAATGTTTGGTTGGAGTAAGACAGGTATGTAAATTAAGTGGACGAAACTGCAGCCGCGGATAACGTTAAAGAAATCACAGATTTCATGTTGAGGAGGCAGAATTGAAGACGGAAGCGCTGAGTGTAGAGGTGGTGAATGCTTGTTTACGTTTTACATGGTTGAGTTGGTGGTTAAGGAATGTGGCTAGCAGCTTTAGCACAGATTTTTGTAGCATCAATGTGTCTCCTAATTCGCACACATATTCGCTACTGATGCAAAGAAGAAAACAAAGAAGATGCTGTACTAAGAGTTACAATCAGAGTCGAGTGATGGCAGCACGGACGGTGCACTTGTCGCATCTCCCCAGAGTTTCTCTGCAGAACTGAGTAGCAGGAGCAGACGGAAGACGACGACAGAATCCTTAAAGACGAATATTTTCTGTGTGAAGGAATCTGTTATTCACAGAAACCGGACAAACTTGTCTTTCATGTCTCATGACATTAAATTGACAAAATGCTAATGAGGATCACACCTGAGCCTTTGTGCAAAGGTGAGCAATTATTGTTGGGAACAAATTGGAGGATTAGATGAAAATGATTTATGCTCATGTTAATTTTTACTGCCGGGGAATTCTTTTTAAATGCTTTTAAAATTCGCAATACCTTTCTCAACCTCAATAAAGATATCAAGGAAGACAAGGTTAATTATTGCTGGCTTCTCCAGTTAAAAGAATTTTCCCACGTTCTGAAAACTACCTTGCTTCTTGTAAACCGTGTTAACGCTCTTCACCAGGCTCTGATCTTACGTGAGCAAAATACTCTTTTCCTTAAAGGTAAGTCTCAAAGTTCAATTGCATTATGCTTTTTGTAAAGTTGGATTTAATTAAAGTATAGTGGTTGTCATGTTAAAAGGCGTGCAATTAATGCAGTCATCCCTGAAAGAAGGTCATGAATCTGAATTGCTTATGAAAGGTAGCGTTTTTGCAAGAGGATCTCCATTGCATTCTTGGAAAATGGCACGGATTTGCCCTCGCGATCTTCTCTTCATTTGAATCGTCTTCTTTACGGAGACCTTGTTCATCTTGCACTCTGGTTATTTTTTTTGCGAAATGCAAATGAGTATTGCATGCCTGCCCTGCACACATAATTGCATCTCACTTTAATTAAATCGCTAATGTAGCTTATACATGCGATTTTTAGCAAACTTCTCTCTCAACGCTTGCAAGGTTATCATAGGTCATCGACTGATTGATTCCTGTGGCTTAATTTACAGCTTGCTTACGGCAATGATTTTGCGTTCCACCGCTAGCCGCTAACAAGCTGCACCAGTTGTTGAACACTTGCTTGTTAATCTCACTCTGCCCGAGTTATTCAGTGGAGCTACGTGCTCGTACATCAGTCTAATTTAAAGGAAGGCGGGATGATAATTGAAATATTTAAATTTTTCGGGTGAAAATTCGATAACGATATGCTAATAGTAATGTTAATGCAAAATGTATCCACTCAATCGGACCTCAGCTCATCTGCTTATGGAAGAATGAAGTTGCTTCTAAGCATCCCTTTGAATTGGTTCATTAAGTAATGTAAGGAGAGCGGGAAAAGGAATGAGCAGAGCTGGCTGAGGGGGAAGCGGAATCCAAGGATGGAGTCAGTCTTTTGATTGTTATTAGATGTGAGGAAGATTAAGAAGAATGCGGATAAATGTTGGGGGAGGCGGTGAAAAGGAGGAGGTGGAGACTTAAAAGGATGAGGACTATGATGATGATGAGGGTGGTTAATGTGTAATTGGACAATAGTGTTGCCTTTTGAGGTAGGAAATGGAGGCAGATGTATTCCCATGAAGCTCAAGACTCTCGGGCGGAGGCGCACAGGTATTTGTTACAAGGATCGTAAGGATGAAGAAGGGATCCCAAAGGGACACCTGTGCAGAAGCCCAATTTAGTCGGAGGAACGCCAGCCAGCTCCTAGTTTACTCCCGACTGCATCCTCTTTCTTAAGGGCCCCTTAAAGATGGATATGAGGAATCAGTGTGTGTATGTGATTTGTAGGAAGAAAGGCGGAGGGATTGTCTGTGTATACGCTAAGCTTGTGTGGGGATTGCATAGGAAGAAAAGGGGGATTGTTCTCTGGTGGTTGTAGTAGTAGGGAGGCACACATGTGGCATGTGGTGGCTGAGGAGAAAAAAACCGGGGAGTGCCCAAAGAGAATATACGTATGTACAAGGAAGGGAGGAGGATAAGGGTTGTGGATGATGATGATGATACGGAAGCCAGCGTGGGAGAAGCTTCCCAACTCGTTCCCACGGTTAGCTGAGCTCGTGCCAAGGAAAATGTGTGGTGGTGGTGGTGGTGGGCGCAGGAGGCGTCCGATGACAGCAGGGAACCTTTTAATTATCATTACATATTATCGCTATGTATAAGCCTGGGGGGGACTAAAAGCTGCGACCGCGAGAGCACACTAGTAAAATTCACTCTGTTAAAAATTAAATTAAAACTGTGTAATTTAAAGTTAAACAGGCTAAATTTTGTGTTAAAATACGTATTATAAACCAAGGAACATGTGTAAAGTCAAGGTTGGTATAATAATTTAAATCACGGTAACTATAATTATGTTTAACTGTAAAACCTCGTGGTTTAAGGTGCAGGTGGTAATTTAAAGGAAGCGGGAACCCCAAATTTGAAAATCTCCCATTTCATTGCAATAAGATACATATTCGCGTTAAAAGCAAAATTGTAACAAAAGATGCAGTGAAAATCAAAAAGATAATTGTAATACCAACCAATTGTAATAGTATAGTGTGAAGCTTATATCGATTAGAGTGAAGTAAGGCGATTGGGACGGGGAGTCTCGAAAGAGGAAGCTAAGGCCAACGGTAAGCAACGTACGTGTACGCTCCCGAATACTTCGCATTCACTACATGATTCTCGGACGACAAAGTTGAAAAGTCTTGGTAGTCATACAAGGAAAACCCAAGGTCAAGAAAAATTCGACTCATCAGGACTATAAGAAACTAAACGGAAGGAACCACGTAAAGCTAGTTGAATCTGTGATCACATCACACACGGTTGTGGAAGAACACTGTAACTACCACCACCACCGAAATATAATTATGAATAAAGGAGACCGGATGTCGGGATGTTCTTTGGTACCGGAACAGCCCACCATGCGAAGTCCACCCAACAACCATTGATATCTCCTCTGACAAGGCACGCAATTACAAGATAAATCCAACGAAGAATCCCATGAAACAATATGATTATGATTATGATAAGATAAACCGTAAAAGAAACTGTAAAATACTGTACGAAGTAAGTGTGCTCTCCGGTCTTAATGTCATCAGCAGCTTCCCCCCCCCCCTTGTTTGCTTGGTAACAAGTAAGCATTGTAATTTTACACGGATTGTATCAAATCTATTTAATTTGTAACAGAGTTTTTCACCTCTGGTCACCGACCAAGCTCAACCAAAAGTTTCATGTAAAAAATTGCCAGGGGTTTTCTCTGTTACTCATTATATAATATTGAAGGAGCTGTATGAAATAAGCTCAAATCAATAAACCAAACTAACTAACTAACTATGTATAAGCCTGGGTCTCGTATAAGGATGTATAATTTGGTGGGGAATCTGTGCATCCTTTGGCTGCTAATCTGCTGGATCCTAGTGTAATGCTTGTGAAGGTTGAGGATAACGCCTCTATTTACTAAAGATGAGATGACGTAGAGTGACTCCCGCATACATGCAGAGGGAGTAGAGGCATCGCGACTCGCATACGCTAGCATGCCCTTGTCATAACGGGAAAGAATATCCATAAGCACTTGGAGGGGGAGGGTGTATGCGGGGGAGGGAGAAAACAAAGGTTGAATAGGGAAGGGGTGCATGAAACTGTTTTGAAGGGCTGTGGAATGCGAGAAACACATCTTGGAGAAATATGAGAAGGGATACAAAAAGGATGAAAACTAAACAGAGAGGAATCACTGTCTCCCTTGTTCTGACTGTCATTTGAGTATTGTCAAGGGCGTTATGGGTCCTTATGTGTGAGATTTTTGTAGTCAAATGGGAGCATCTCTTCGGACTACTTTTGTTTTAGGGGTTTTAGGAGAAAAAGATGTTGATGAGTTTGTGAGGTGGGAGGAGGGGGATGGATGCCGTTGGTCTTGATTGATGAGGAAATGTAGAGGGTGGTGCTGAGAGGGGGTGGGGAGGGCAAGGGCTAGAGGGCCGGGTCTAGGGTTTAGCAGGGATTGAATGCATTTGAAGGCAAAGGGGAAAAATACCGGGAGTCAAGGGCATGCATGTGGTAGTAGTTACAGAGGGTTGAAGAATTGAAAAAAGAAACAAGTGGAAGACATTGACTTAATCTTCTTCCGAGGAGATTGCTGGTTGTTGTAGCTGATGCCAATGAATATGAGCATTAAGGGAAGGCTAATGGCTAATCATGTTCATGTGGGGTGTCAAATTCCTAGGGACTGTAATTGCCCTACCGGGAAATGACAATGTGGGGTAGAAATTCCCATGGAAGGTTTAAAAACGTTTTAAATGTGCGGGGGATGAAGGAGTAATGACGTTGAGGTTATTAGCGAAGGGAGGGTTGAGAGGATGCTGATGCTGTGGAGAGGAGACTGCGGGAATGTAGAGTTTAATTAAGCTTGGATCCCAGGGCTAAAAGTCTTACGAGTCTCATTAGCTTTGAGGTGGCGTTGAAAACTGATTTATAGAGAAATTAGCTATTATCTCAGGGTGAATTAAAACAATTTCCCTCCGGTTGGGTTTAATTAACGGTTTTAGGTTTTGAATGTGGTGACTTGGATTGAATGCTTGTGTGGCAAGGGGTTTGGGAGTTTAATTTTTTTAATTGCGGTGTTAAATGTTTTCAAAACTTAATTAGCTGGCGGTGGGAAAATAAAATTTGCTTGTATTTTTGAAATACTTAAGCGGCGAATTCAAGAAGAGAAGCTCTCGGGGAAGTGGAAAAGGCATTTAAATAAACTGGGTAGGTGGCGCTATGGTTGGTAGAGACACTGGCGTATTGTTAGATTCTACCCGGGTATTCTAAACTGCTAATTGGTTGCTGTTATATGCAGCGCTGAAGCGGGATTTCTACGAATTAGAGATTCCCGCCTTTCTGATATCTCAGCATACCCCTTGAGGTTCACCCGGTTGTCTTGTTACCTATATGAAGGGTAGAAGCTCCGCCTTGCTAGTCCGCCCTCGAAGAGCAAGTTACCCGGTTGGCGAAAGGGTGGAAGGGTGAGAGACACTCCTAGGGATTTTGTAGAATATTAGTACGGCTGCCCCGCCACAGATGGCAGGAGGGTAAAAGTGAGAGACGGGGAAAGATGAGAGGGTGATTTATGTAATACTATAGCAGCAAGTTCTTTGTGCTTTGAGAAACAGAAGGGATCGCCGAAGAGAATGCGGAGAGCATTGTTGTTGTGTGAAGCGTGTAAAAAAAGGGAATTGCTTGTTGGCTAGGAGAAGGGTGGAGATTGGATGAAGGATCTGGCGTGAATTAAAGCATGACGCCCACAACGCTTATATAGGCGCTGAGAGCGTGAGTTCCTCTGTGGCTTATTCCTTGGATAGTACTGCGCTGCGCCTATTAATTTCAATAGTCTTTTAAAAGCTTTCTTGCGTGTGTGCTTGAGATTGCAACCGCAACTTCTCTACTTGATCTGCATCTTTCCAAAAAGGCAAAGCCGCAAGTTTCGCAAGGAAAGGAGTAAGCCATCCGTGCGTGCGCGCTTATAGGAGTCATAGGAGTTGTTGGGCTTGTTTTAGCAGTTCTGCCTAAGGTTAAAGACTTAGGAGGGATGTAGTTGTGAAAGAAGGATGCGGGAATCTACCATGAAACCTGTGTAGCGCACATTTGAATGGGATTAATTTCGAGGAAAAATGCAAAGCAGATGTGAGGTAAGATGAGAAGCGAAAGTGACAACGAACCCTGACCCTGATGAACCGTCTGATTTGGTTGTTTTTTAGGAAATAGTTTCGAAATAAAATAGAGGTAGAATTTATAAAAAGTATCCTTTTACAAAAGCGATAACAGAATAGTAATAAGTAACAGAAAATCATTGAATTTGCGGTTGCAAAAGTAGTGAATTGAGCATGGGAAGGCTATGCTGTTACTTTTGGAAAGAAATGTTTGAATTATTAACGAGAAATGCGTGCGCAAAAGTCTACATTAATATTTAGGCTATAAGCAGAATGATAATGATCGTTAGGAAGTGGGTATAGTTCACGTGTAAGAGCTATGTATCTTGCAGAATTCACGTGTCTTAATCCCATTTCAAGCTTTTTCTATTTAAGGAGAGTGGAGATAATCGCGGATTGATGTAGATTTGTTTGATTGACAGGGAATGGAATAGAAAGTTTTTAAATGAAGGGGTGAATTTGAATAAGAAATGTGCGTTCCGTATGATCGTCATCACGCTTGACGTACATCATGATTCGATAATTGAAGCATACACAGATTTGAAGACAGTTGAAGCTATTAATGATTTTGGTAAAAATAGAAGATAATTAGGCGGAAATGTGTTTGCCAAAAAGAAGTGTTTCGGGGATACAAATTATCAAAATCTCAATAATATTATGTCAGTGGTTGATTTTGCATTCAATGATGGTACAATCTGATTCACTTGAAGTAATACCTAATAGCTTGCTCCATTTACCGCTACCGCCTAGTAGAACTAAATAATGATAAAATTGAAAATTCATCAGGATTAGCATCGAATTTCATCTGCTTTGTATTGGGAATGGGAAAATTTCAAGAGCATGTTTTGCAGGAAGGAGACTGTCGCTGTTGAAATTCGCGAATTTACAGGCTGAATTAGTTTATTACATGCATTGAGTTCAGAATTTAAACTTAATCTTTCATAAAAGCTGTTCAGGTCAAGGGTAATCTAATCTAAAGTACACGTGCCAAAATCTACTGGAAAGTAAATCAGCAAGGAATCTTTTAAGCCCAAGGAATAAAGATGGATCCTTCACAATATTTCACACCGTGTTCACATAAACTGTGCCTGATATGTTTGCTGAAAGAGCGGATATCTCAGAGGATTCGCAACGTCAGATTATGTTTCGCGAATATAAAAACTGCAAAAGATCCGCGTCATCCTTTTGTACGGAGCTCTGGAGGAAGGAAGACAGAGATGGTTTGGTAGAGACAGTAGAGAGTAGTGAGCTCTTGCCACTTTCTTAATGTAGTGTTCGCATGTAAAGTTTATTCAATCAGTTTGTGTTGGTCGTAAATATTTTATGAGGTATCTATACTTATTTTCCCACGCATCTAAAAACATTTACTCTGGATGACAATTTCACTTAGATGGACGAGATGAACCTTCAACTTGATTTGCTTGTGTGAAACAAAGAAAGTTTGAGATTAGGAGCAGAAGAATCCTGGGCCCTGTCTCACAAGAGAATAAAAATACTTTTTTAGTTTGCTACCTACAAGTAGTAGTTTAATGCTTTAGTAGTATGCATCTTCTTGAAGAAAAACGTTGAAAAACTAAAGTGAAGCTCGAAGAAGATGAACGGATTTCACCTTGAGCGCACCTTGTGTTAGCTCATTATTCTGCAGTGGAAGTTGTTGCTAAGCGTTGTTAAAAATGCAAGAATAATTTCGATGAGACGGAGATTCTTAAAGACGACATTGGTGGTGATCAAAGTTATTAATGACCGATGGGAAGGTGGGGAGGGGAGGGGGGGGAGATGAGGGTGGGAGTGATAATAAGCGTGGGAACGGAGGAGATTTTAAGGCTTAAATGAGAGCAATCGTAAAATAGTTAACTAGAAAAATATTAAAGTAAATGGGAAGGAGGAGGAGGGAGTTGAAAAGGACATGAAGGAATAATATACATATGAGGTGGAATAGTGGAGGTATGATTTACATTTGAGGTTAGTGAGAAGTTAATGTGTGTTGAAGGGGAGGAGGCTGTGCTGTGTGGAAGGATAAGACGGGGATGATACACATTAGAAGATTTAATTAGAGCAATTCTGTGGGAAATATAAATCGATGTCATTCTCCATTCTACAAGGTTTATTGGGAAGGATTGGACATTAAATGTTAATGCTTTTATATAATCCACAAACTCATCCTCTGGAATCATGTCCGAGTTGAAGTTGTAATGAAATAATGTTTGATGTGGGAGCGGGAATAACAAGAAGAGATGGCTACAAAAAGGACGCCATCTGAGAAACATAAGACAGGAATGAAGAAGACAATGGAATAGTTTCCGTTGAGGAAAAAATTGATGCTGCAGTCAGTACAGCGCTTCCTATGAAAGATGCTCATCTTCTGGACTGGGCAGTGGTGGTAATAATAATGTATCTTAAAAAATCTCATTGAGAAGTGGGAAGAAGATTTATTTTACAATCTGGAGAGGGGATCCAATTAATTCAAAAAGAGCGGGAAGTTAAAGAATGAATGAAAAAAAAATAATGTCGTTCTTATTTTTACGTCGCAGCCCTGGAAGGATGGTAAAAACTGTGAATGAGTGGGATTCTAAGAGGTTGTAATTGAAACTATATAAGAATTATACCGACAACATCCGGAGAGGAGAAGTGGGCCATGTGGCGAGTTGTGTGAAACAGATTCGCAAGAATTCGCGAATGTATATGGGAATCTGGGATTCCTGGATAAATGAAAGAAACCCCGCGTAGCTAGTATTTTAGTGAAATATGAGAAACTTGATTGCATAATATCCGGTAAGGAATAAAGAATACCGCTGCCTGAAAGTCTGGAAAATATAATTTGAATACGTTTCGTACATTAAACCCCGCGGAATCCGGGTAACAGGCTGTTCTAGTTAGGAGGAATGGCAAAGGGTTGCATGGGATTTGAATGCAGTTTTAGCCTTTCGTCATTTCCTTTCTGAGAAAAAGCAACGGAAGCTAAATTTTTACACCTACTTTGGATTATATTGCGTTTGCGTGAGGAAGAGGAGGAGAAAGATTGTTTACAAATGTATGGTTAAAAATAACGGCTGTAATCCAATATTTGAAGAATGCAAATTCAAAGTTTGCAGTTTTGATAAACGAGAAAGTCTGATGAGGCTGCGGAAGCGTGAGAAAGTGATAATTAAGTTGAAAGAAATTGTTTTATAGCGCATAAATCTATATTCTTGAGACTTGATTTCTCAGCGTTTAAGCTGGTAAGTAAGGATATTTTCTTGAGTGTGCGGGGAGGAAGAGCAGGAAAAAAATAAATAGTGTTTTAAAATAAAATAAGTGCTAAAGAGTCTTAATTTAAGGCGGAACGTGCACTGTCTACTTGAAGGGATTTGAAGCAATCTTAAGCGTAATTCCGAGAAAAGCCCGTGAGAGAGATAACAGATACAAGAAAAGAAAGGCGGAAGGATGACTACAAGAAGATTGAAGAAAGAGTTTTGAATCCTTTTCTTGTTATGACAGCTTATGATTTGTTTACATTACTTGGCTCATTGTGGATGGAAACGGTTGAAGGTTTAGAGGAACGGGCTGGGGGATTGTGTGTGACATTAACGGAACATTATATTCAGATGAAGATTGAAAACAGAGACGGGGATGCGTTGGATGGAAGATGAGAGCAAAGACGCACACATGATGACAGAGAACATGTATAGTTGATTGTAAAAATATATATAAGCTAACGCTACTTTTGTGGGAATGAAAGAGGATACTGCAGATTCACTTTTTTAGTTTGCATTATAGCTTCGTCAAAACATTAGATACGCGGGATTGATACAACATTAAGCAGTTAATTTCTAGCGTGGGAATCAAGAGGGAATTTGAGACTAAGTGAGTGCGTAAATTTTAGCACGCTGGTTGGCAACTCGTCGCGTATTATGTATTAATTCCTTGGAAGATTTAATTACATTTTTATGAGACAATAAGCAAACAATTTTAAGGGATACGGACGGGCTACGGCTGCGTTAATAGGTGGAGGAAGTGGTGGGAATTTAAATATAATCTCTGATGTCATTTGGTTAGCGCATACACGTAAAGATTAGCATGTGTTGGGCATGTGTGGCTTGGCTTAAGGACTTGGCGGATAATATGATAACGTAATAAGATTATTTAAGCTTGAGCCGGTTTGAATACATGATTGAAGTTTGATATCCTCTGTCATTATCATAGGGGGAGGGTGATAATTTATTACAGCATGTGATATGGAACATGCTAGCGTGGGAATTTAATGTCGCGAATTTTCCTACGATTCTTCTAGCAGTGCGAACTTTGTATTGATGAACTCCCGCGTTATAAGCCTGCTAGTATGCTGTAAGAAATACGGGATATTTTAAACTTTGGCGCTTACAAAAATAACGAGAAGCTCTGTTCGCTTTTAATTTTCCGCGAGTTGTGTGACAGGGGATTAGGTAACGAGAGGGAGGGCTAATTGAATCATAAGCTTAGATGAGCTAACGAGGATGGTGAAAAAACTGCAAGGATTTGCAAAATGATTTAGCAACTCTCAGTGCGGATAATCTTTTAAGTAAGCAGTTAGGAGAACGTGACAGTAGGGTTATTTCTAATTTGATAATTAAGGGATGATTTCAACGGCGGTGAGGTCCGCTCGTCCCTCATCCCTTATCTGGTAAGCGTCAGTGCGCATTGCGAATTTCACACGTGTGCTTAAGGGAGGTGGAAATCCCTTGAAGCGTATTCGCAAAGTGTTGCCTTTGTTGCATGTACAGTGAGCATTATTTTGCTTTTGGTAGCTGACAAAATCCATTCTTGAACCAGCTATTATGTAGACGTGGGCGTGTGCAAAGCATGGCAAAGTGCAGACGAGCCTTTGAAGAAATGCTTAGGCTTGGAATTCTGCGCCATAAAATACTTTCCCACGCAATTCTGTTTACAATTGATTCAATCAGCTCTATACAATAACTTCCTGCCTCTTTTGCACTATCATGTATAAAAACATGGATTGTGAATGGGATTGGAGGATGGGATTCGTGAATGAAATATCCGGAAAATATTTCACACATCCACAATCCACATACCATAGTTGATGTGTTTAAAAGCGTCACATACGCTGATATACAGCTATTATAAGAAAGCACTAGCGCGTGTGTGACGGTGCAGGAGTTGCGAATGTATCCAATGGGGAAAAAATCCTAGAGGAAATACTATTGGATTCATGTTTATATATACTCGAAGAGGAATTCGCAAGCTAATTGATTATGGAGCCTTGGGAGGGAAGTAATTGGCCTGAGGAGATGGTCCGATACAATGTGGCGTAGACTAGGGGAATGAATTGCAAACAATTATTGGCAATTTCGCGGAGCGATAACCGGAAAGGAGTCACGCCACGAGCTATGATTCGTGACGTAAAGGAAGGATAATGCGGAGAAGGGGTTTTGCAAAATACATTTACAAGGCTTTGTTTAGCTGCTAATAATTGCAAGGTTGGCTACAGTTAGTGGAAATTGTGGGTGGAAATAAGCGTGGAAATATTCGGACGACGTCAGTGGTCAGCAACGGCATGATGTTGACCACCCTGTAATGAAGAGCAAGACGAAAGCGTACAGCATGAGCGTAATTACGCTTCTAAGCAGGGGCTAAACGCGAAGCGTTGACGCAGTTGTTGAATACTGCAAATATTAAGCTTTTGCTCCTCCTCCTGCGCTTCTGAATAAATCTTTTAAGGATTACGATGAAGATTTTAAGGTTTGAGCTAAGAGTCGTTGGAGAAATTTAATTGTGGACAATTATTGCAAAGTTAAGTCGATGACAAGGACCTTAAGGACATTAACGAGGTTTTTACTTGAGCCATTATCGTTTGGGTAGGGTGGTGTGGGTGGGATGAGTAAAAGATGATGTTAATTGGTGCATTTAAAAGGATGAGAAAAAGGTTGAGAGGTTATTACTTGGCTTGTTAACGGCGTAAAAATTATTCACTCGTCTAACACAGCCTTTCACCAAGGTTAACAGAGTAATTTAAATTTTGTTATCTCCTTACTTGATCCAGTTTTAAGGGTCGCTCTCGTCCTCGAAAAATCAACTTTTCTTCTACACTAAAGCTAACCTGTCTTCATCTCATCAGGAACTCTCTCTCTCCTCATCCGTTTAGAAATGTATGGACCCGATTTTCTTGGGCGGTAAAATCAAAGGGTTTTACAAGAGGGTAAAGATGAGAAGAGGTCCTTGGAAGGCTAAGGGCTGAGCCCTAGCACAAGCCTCAAGTCTCCTGTCTCATGCGGAGCGGGAGACTCCTCCGGAAGAGATAAGAACAGGTTGAAGGAGGGTGACAATATGAAATTGTTGAACGCTAGACCGTAACATCCCTCTACAGGTTGGATGCAAAAGTAGATTACTTAAGTGTCCGGCTCAGTCAGTTTGGCGTAAGTATACCTGAGGTCCGGCTTAAGGCCTTGAGCATCAACAGAGGCGAATGAAGGGTACTGTAAGGGCTCTGGAAGATCCTGGTTAAGCGATGATGACGACGACCCTTCTGTAAAATTAGCGGCGAGTAAAAAAGAAATTGTGACAGCAGGATACCCATTAAAGGTTTAAAGATGGCCCTTGATAGTAAGGAAGGGCCCTGACTGTTGAAGGCATTTAGGCCCGGAACAAGAGGTTTGCAAGGAATGAGAATAATATCCGAGTCCTTAAGTCCTGACCCCGTTAATGGGAAAAGACAATATTGTAAGGGAGCATAAGGAATTATATAGGCTGCCGCGCACTTGGCAGTCAAAGGGCATGAGGGCGGATTGACAGGAGGTTGAAGAAGGGATGATTGAAGGGTGAGAGGACTTGAGGATTTCGGCAAAATACAAAGATTTGCAAAGGGGCCCTTGGGTGGGAACAAGGGGGAAAGCTGGATAGTCTGTTGAAGAATTCTAGAGTGGAGGGCAGACAAAAAGAAGAATGATTGAAGACACTCGGGAAGGCTTGGAGGCTGATGAGGATGATACATTTGAAGTGAAAAGAATTTGTCATTTGGAGGATAATAGCTCACGTGTTTTCTAAAAGACCGCTTGGAGTTACAAAGTCGTCGAAGATGAAATGTTTTCATTGATTCAAGGGACGATAAGACGAAGAATGCGTCCGCATTAGGGTCAAATGTAGGTTTGTGGAAGTTGTGTTGTTTAGATACTTGTGCTTACGCCTGGGCTATTGTTGAGGATGAAGAGGAACTTGAGCTTTCAAGGGATCTAATCAGAAGAGGTCCGTGTAGGAAGGAAGGGAGATGAGGTGGAAGACAAGAGGATGGAGGTGTGGAAGAAGAGAGGCTGGTAAAGGCAAAGGCTCCTGAATGGGGAAATTGTTAAGTAGACAGCGGCATCTTGTTTCAAAATCCTGGGCACGTTCTATTTTCATTTTAAGAGAAAGAAAAGACAGTGCTCAGTCAGAAGAAGAGGAGGACCCTTTGGGAAGGAGGAATGAAGGAGGAAAATAGCTGAAAGTTAAGAAGTAAAACTATTGTGAATGCCGCCGCTTTTGGAGCCAAAGGCTGATGCAGATCCATTAAGTCACCTTCGGGGATAGTCGATTATGAGGGGAAAGCTACGAGAATTCCCATTGAATGAGCAAAGGGTAATGCTTTCTTTTGTTCCCGGATTCTTTGAGCTCTCTCTAAACATCATTTGAAGTATGGCAAACAAGGATTGTTGGCTAAATAGTCTCCAAGGAATCAAGAATCAATCAGCCAGAGGAAAGATGAGGAGGGGAGATAAGCTTTTGATGGTTTTAAAAATTTTGCTGGGTGCGTTGGGTGGGAAGGTTTGAATTAAAATGCGAAACTAGCTCCATCTGCTGTATTGTGATTTGTATGAATTTGGTTCAAGGATAGTTTAAGTTGAGGAGGTTTTATGGTAATCCTTGAAAAAATTTGAATTTACTTGAACTGGAGCTCTTGAATTGAAAGCGTGCGTGGGACGGTTTTTGATTTACCTTTTAGGTAAAAGAGTGGATTTTGCGGGTCTATTGACCCTGCTCTTAATACAAAGCTGGTCCTTTAATTCTTTAATTTATTCTTTTGTAACTGAGAGCCCCAGGAAAATGCGTTCTAGAAGATTTATAAAGGATAACCGTTCTCATTAATGCAGATTTTTAATTTTGTAAATGGTCCAAGGACAAATTGGTTTAGTGGATCACGTGATGATTTCCTCAGTTGATGTAATAATTCTTTTGAATTATTTTCGGGAGCAGGAAATGAAGAATGCTTTTATTTTTCTTGAAGTAAGTGGTTTAGAAGGGCCTTGAAAATTGTGTTTTCATCCGGACTTCTTACCAGGGATTAAATGGAAAAAGCGCTAAATTTTAAAATGCAATTAGCTGTTACACGATAGCATTAATTTTTCATAAGATGATGATAAAGACACTTAGCAGAGGAAAAGGATTTAAAACGCAAATTGGCAAATTTCTGGAAAATTCTCCTGGATCAAAACGATTTTACAAGTTTGATGGAAATGTGTTGTAAAAGAGATGCGAGATGAAAAGTATACACATCTAAATTTAAAACTAGCATCCGGGAATAATTTGTCTGCGAGATGGATTATTTGAACCACGTGTCAACTTGGGATTTGGGATTCAAATTCTACTGGATCATTTGAAATTCTATATGATTACAAGGATGGCGAAGGAAAGAGTGAACACGTGAGGGCCTGGTCACATGGCAGACCCTGTATAAGTTATCCTGACTTGATGGCTAGTGTAGTGTGCAAGGTAGAATGGATTTTGAGAAAATTCTTGTTCCGTTCAATCAAAGTCTAAGGCTTTAATCGGTCTGTAAATGTAGTGAAGCATACATGGAAAACGAAACATGATGACAGTCATTTTGAGGGCACACACCTTACTTAAATACGCACCGGCTTTCTGCGGGAAAATTTGAATTTTATGAGAAAAGTGTATCAAGCTTGTGAAACACTGACCTCTGCACGTTTCCTACGCCAGATCTTCACAGCTTCCGTAGACTCATCTCTTGTAGGACAGGCTTGGCACATGACGACAGTAGTCAGATTTGGCGATTATATCGCCAATCAAGCCTCATGGAGTGTGTACTGGAGTAAGGAGCGAGCGTTACACGAAAATACAGATACAAATACCAGAGAAAAAGGTACATCGCATTGAATATTTAGCTGGATTTTGTGATTGCTCATCCGATTGCAAGCTGGATGAAGTAATAGGCTCTCAGTAACATGTTTCACTGTTAAAACTACTGGAGGGAATCGTGTATGTATAAATGCATAGGAATTAAAGAATATATCACGTGCAAAATAGGATTTTGTAATATAAAATGGATTATTCATGAATTTGAGGAATGGTTCACGACAGGGAAAGCTGTGAAAGATTCTATGAATTGTACAGTCGTCAATACATTAAACGAGCATCAAGAGTCGGGCATTACACTCTCTTGAATTGAGTTGAAAAATAATTGCATAATTAAACTTTTTTCTTGAAAAGTTTAGTTAAAATATAATAAATAAGCAGTACGAAATTGTAATCGGGAATCAAAATTAAATAACTTTAACAACGGAATAATGTTTAACGACTAGCGAATACGAGTATTGCAGCAAAGTGATTCCAGAACTAGGGAGGATACATCTGCACTTTTAGAAATGAATTTTGAACTCTAATTTGAAATTGACATTTAAATTGGAATATATTTTTTAAAATTGCTATTTATATATTCTTTTCTTCTCTGAAACCGGGGAATTGAAAACATGGGAAATAATAATGGACGAGGATACAGTGTAGGACATACGCTAAATTTTCATTACAATCTCTGCTGCGACCTCTGTTTTCGAAACAAGAGGATTAAAACAAAGGAAAGCAAGGAAGCAAGGGAAAAACTGCATACGAATAAGTAAAGGACCATATTGAACCTCCTGCGTTTGTCATCCAATGTCATGTTATGAGCGGGGGAAGGTGGAAGACACAGGGAATTAGAAATGGATTAAGTGAATAAATGGTGAGAAAATGGAAAAAGTTAAATGATGTGAAACAGAGGGAAAAGATTGGAGAGAAAGGTGGGGGGAGGAGGACGGGGTTGTAATTCTTAAAGGACTTTTAAATACGGAAAGAAAAAGATTAAAGACTTAACAAGCCATTACTTCTACCTACCACAATGGCATAAACGTTTCTGAGATTGCTGACATTGCTGACAGGGAAATTACAAGGAAGAAGCCACAGTGTATGGAGACATGGCTGGGGCCATTCAAAGAAACGCTCTGTTGATGCTGATTTACTTGCTGGGCAGAAGTCGCAGAAGATTTGGGTAGACAAAATCAAGGATGAGAGGAGTCAAGAGTGGGAAAAAGTTTTAAGCTGTTTAAGAAGCTAGGTTATGGGTTTTGGGATTGGGACGGAGTTTGAAGTCAAAGGGAAATGTACAGGGTGATCGAAAACGTATGTTACAATTTCCGCGACCTCTAGCGGCGGAACTATGTACTCCATGGTCTTTTGGCAAGCGCCATCTTTTAGAAAAAAGTCTAAAGTTTTGTCCGATACATTTTTTACGATGAAATTTGCCATTTTCCCAAAATGGCGCGAGAAAAGCAAAAGTTGTCAATTTTCCACCATGGCGGAAAACAACCAGGAGAAATCTCTGTGCGTGCGTTGGTTTTTGGCTACAAATTCACAGACAACGGTCCAGCGTAATTTCAGGCGACAATTTGGAAGACGCCCTCTTTTACGGCTACTGGAAGTCTGCAAAGTCGTCGCGGTAGAGGAGGCGGGCGCCCCAGATCACCACCAGCAATTGCGGAACAAGTGCGCCAGGTTTTCACCGGAAATCGTCCTTGTGATTTTTTTTTATGGGGTTTCATCAAGGATCGCGTTTATGCCCAAGAGATACGAGACAGGAACCATCTCATAGAGCGCATTCAGGAAGCATTCGAAGCGGTAACTGGGGCAATGCTGCAAAACACATGGAGAGAATTGGAAGTTCGACTGGAAACTTTGCGAGCCAATGGGGGACACCATGTTGAAGTTAACTAGCTGGGACTTGTGCCAAACAAAACTTCAGATCATTAGCTTTAATTTTTGACCTGTTCGAATAAAATCCGCCGAAAAATAAGCGCGTAATTTGAAATCCTTATTGTAACATACGTTCTCGATCACCCTGTATACACAGAGAGGGAATAATAGTAATAAGCCTCTGTGAAAACAACAAGACACCAGGTAATTATTATACAGCCCCCATAATCCAAAACTTTTATGTCAACACGTCAATCAATCCCTTTTAGATGTGTAGCAATAATAAGGAGTATAGACTTTAGAAGAGAGGGAGGGAGGGGTGAAATGGAGTAAACAAATACAGGAGGAGTTTTTGGAATGAATAGAATTAAGGAACACTACTGTTGTGTAGCTTAGAAGGTTGTTTAGATAGTTTGTTAAGGCCAGGGGGAATGTGAGAGAATAGGTGAGTTGACCAAAATTGGGAAAACAGGTAAGAGAAAGAGGGAAATATTGAGAAAGACGCAAAGGTTTGAGATGCTGCTTTGCTTGGAAGAAGCTATAAGAAGAATTTGGAAATACAAGCAATAAAGGAGAGGAAAGGAAGACATTGATGAGAGCTTCTCCTGTGTGTGACTTTCATCAGACAGATCGGCAATATAATTATAAAACTTTATGGGATTCAAGTCAGTTTGTTTTGTAGACAGTGGGATGAAATGTATGGCTTCAGCTTCACTGTAATTTATTGGATTGAAGAGAGTAAGCGGAATTAGGGATGCTATGATTATTGACTAGACCGCAAGGTGCAAATACTGTGTTTGAAGATTGAGAGACGACAGAAGGTGAAGGAAGGATGAGACAGGAAGGAGAGAAGTAGGATTAACAATCGTTCTCATGTCCATCATCGATGAGGAAGAGAAGAAGAAGCTGTAAATTATTTTGCATTATAGTTGAGAGGCAGGGATATGGCTCTTTTAATGTGTGATTAAGTTGTCGCTTTTGTTGGATTGAAGAAGGGATTTAAGGGGAATTTTCGGGATTTCGTGGGAAAGTTTGAGCGTGTCAGATTGAGTTAGATTGAAGATGAAATGGTGGCAAATTAGGGATAATAACTTAGGATTCAGGATGATTGCTAAGCTAAGGAAAATCGTACCGGAACACCTCTGGTGGGGATTCCAGGAAATGCATTATAAATTGTAGCTGGAGCTGGAATGTACTCTACTCATTGATACTCTGGAAGCCGGAAGGTTGGCCCAAAATCCCGGGTTTCTAGCGTCTGTGTAGCGGAGAAATACAGGAAGCTTCTATCGGAAATTAAGTTTGGCGTAAGATACGAAGAAGCAGGAGAAAGTTGACTACTACGGATTATTAATTCTAAAGCACAAAGCTATGACTATGACTACAGATTGATTCAAAGATTTGAAAAATTCGCTAAAGTGCAAAGCTGTATTCCGGATTCAAGTATTGAAATGAGAGGAGAGAGGGCGTGAAACGAGTCAAAGTTTGTTGTGTTTGAATTGAGCGCTGAATTTTGCATACCGCTCCCAGGGCCCAGCGTTACAGCTCTTCAGACCTAATTGTTAATTACGATGACACTCATGAACTTTGAGCACAAAGTCTGACGTTCCCGGTCAGTTTACTTGTGTTTTTGTCAGTTTTGTCTGTGTCTTGTTCTCTTATGGGTTGCGTGCTACTGTCTGTGAATAAACGTTTATTATAATCAACTTTACTCGCCAAAGGGCTCATCAAGGCTTTGACAGGACTCAAGATTCAAGATGCTGGGGACATGACGGAAGCTAAAAAGTTGATTGAATGAAATGCTGTTGAAATTCTTCAGGTAATGCTGAAGGATTTCAACAGCATTTCAGAGTATGCGGAGGAGTGGACTTGGAAAAGTAGCCTTTCTCCATGGTGAAAGCTGGGTTGAGGTGATTATAATTTTTAGCGCTACAAGTGCGGAATACCAGAGCATCCTCTGTCACAGTGCAAACATCTATGGCTACCTGTTCTGTTGCTCAGTTTGATTGAGCGGATCTGAGCGTCTGTCCTGCCTGGTAGCTCTACTGATGACAGGAGCGCTACAGCATAGCTTAGCTACTGCATAGCTCGAGGGAGAAAGATAATGAAAAGCGTTGGATTTGATTTGAATGGTGTAAAATATTGGATGGATAATAATAGTAATTAGGAGCGTGGATGTTTGGTGGAGTGGCCGTGCTGGGATTGTTTGTAGTAGGATTGCGGTGGTATGCGATAGGCGGTGGGTGAAGAAGAGGGATTCAAGTTTGATGTCTGTCTGTCTTGAAGAAAGTACTATAGGAGATGGTTTAGAGGATGCTGTTTATGTGTCTATAAAGAGTTTGTATTGATGAGGAGTGTGTGTATGAGTGTGGACAGGGTATGTGGAGGGTGGAGGGTGTGAAGAGATTGTTGATGGAAGGGGGAGGGGGATGTAGAGGAGGGAGCGTGGATCGCAGGTGTGGGTAAAGCGTGGGAAGAATCTTGGGATGGACATTCCCACGCTCTGCGCTACCTGAATATGGAGGAGGCTGCTGAGGTTGGTTGTGTGTATGTGTGTGCCTTCTGGTTTCCAGCTTGCTCCTTGCTTCCTCTGGCTGATATTATACGGCTGCTGTGCTGTGCGCTTGCTGTGGAATATAAGGGAGGGTTAAGGATTTTACTACAGACGTCTATTTACTAATACTATCAAGAGGATAAGGATGAGTGAAGATGTTAAGGAGGAGGGATTGAAGGAGGAGGAGGAGGTGATGTTTTACTTTTGGATCCTAGGAAAGATTTAGAGGGTTTTGAATGTACATGTCTTGGATACCCCCGGGGCTAGCGCCCCTGACCCCCGGTTGTTGGACCTACGGTTTGCGTGCTTTACTTATTTGGCCTGCTCCTCGCACGGGATGAACCGTGGTCGGGGGCTTAGAGAACGTACGACGGAACGGGAGCCAATTTTATCTTTGTTGAATAAGAAGAAGAAGGCGAACGTTAAAAGGAGCGTTTAGATAAAGGCTGTGGACGGACGGATGGAATGATGGCTTTCCCAGCGAGTGGAAGCATTGAGCGTGCATATGGGGGAAGGAGGAAGGACAGGTTGTTTCCCATGTATTGTTCTTCTGGTTATGGAGTTTTGTGGTGGCTGGTGGCGGGTGATAATAGGGGAAAGATTGTAGATGGAGGGATTTGTTGAAGTAGTGTAGGACCAGTAGCTATATGGGTTCATAAAGGGTATGATACGGGGGGGATCATCAAGGACGGGAGGTACTTGAAGTCAGAGGAACCGTTGGTCTAAGCGGTGATTCCTTAGGAGAATTAAAGCAAGGGAAAAGCCTGCGTTAAGTTGGCGATAAACGGGGGAGGAGGCTGTTGTGTGCTGGCTGAGGAAGTTGTGAGCCACACTCTTGTGGACGACGAGCTCCCTGCATATTGCCTCCTGGCCTTTAATACAGAGGAATTACCTTGTCGCAAGTCATTCATACTTGCACTCTCGGAGAGAGAAGATCAGAAAGGATTCTTAAGACAGAGTTTACACGCGCGGATCTGTAGTTGAGATCGTGTAGCTAAGAGAAGACAATCAATACACAAGTTTTTGTTTCGCTAAGAGCGACTGACAATCATCAGTAACCATGGCAGCCATCGTTGCACAGGAGGAACAGCCCATTTCGCGGACCTATCAATATCGGAAGGTAAGAAGAGGGGTTTTGACACTTGTTGCTGCGCATTAGAGAAGTGGTGGTAGGAAGGGTGGTGAAAAGGTGGTGAAGGGGGTGAAAATTGGAGAAAGTATGAATCAACTAACGGATTTTGATTTTGTTTTCTTCTCAGGTCATGAAACCAATGTTGGAACGAAAGCGGAGAGCGCGGATCAACCGGTGTTTGGATGAGCTCAAGGAGTTGTTGGTTGGAGCACTTCAGGCTGAGGGTGAAAGTGTTAGCCGGTTGGAGAAAGCTGACGTGCTGGAGCTTACTGTTCGTCATTTGCACAAACTCCGACGGAGTCAACAGCTTACGGAGAATGGATCTAGTGACAAGTTTAAAGCGGGATTTATTCAGTGCGCCAACGAAGTGTCCAAGTATATGACAACTCTCACGAGCACGGTTGACCTGAGCGTGAGTTCCCGGCTTCTTGCTCATTTGGATGGATGCATTCGGCACATTGAGGTGGCTCCTGGATCCTCTCCGAATTCCCTCCTCAGCCCAGTGTCATCTTGTTCTTCGGGACCCGGTGGTCTTAATATCTTGACCTCCTACACCCCTCCCGCCTCCCCCATCTCAAGTCCCAAGAATCTCAATCATGCTGCCGCTGTCGCAGCAGCAGCCCATCTCAACTCTGCCAACTTGCTCAATCACGCCAAGTTGTTTGCCTACTTGCCGAACGGAGGAGCGGATATGGGAATGTCGCATTTCCCGGGAGTTCATCATCAGCTGGGAGGAAAGCCCATGTCTCTGTCGACAGTTCAAGGGCTGAAGAATATGGGGATGTTTAGCAGTCATCATCCGCAAGGACCCATGGAAGGGATGGATGAGCCCTTTGACCTCTCTGGAGGGAATGTGTGGAGGCCTTGGTAATAAGAAGGGGTCGGAAGGAAATCTAGTTGAGTCTCTCGGGATGCCAAAGATGATGGTCTTTCGCGGAAGAATGGAACGTTTTACGCGCGTCTTTCAAGTGTGTGTGTGTGTGTCCAGGAGAAAGTGCTAACTTAGTGGGATTCTTAATTGTTATTATAGTCATTGTGTGTACGTGGAGGTTCAAAGCGAGTAAGTTGATTAAGAGCGATAGTTTTTATTATTAATTAGTTAATTAATTTTTAAGAACTTAGTCTCAGAATGAGATGAGCAAGAGCGTGGGAGACAATCAAATGCTAGTTAGGTTAGGAGGAGAAAGTCTCAGAAATCAGTTGAGCAAGAGCGTGGGAGACAATCAAATAGTGTTAGGTTACCCGCTTTGGAGAGACAGGTGGGGAGGACAGGTGTATTAGTCCAGGGAGAGAGCACGGTTTAAATCTAATGCAATCAGAATGTCTTTCTCTATTTTGTAAAGTAATATAGTAAGCCAGGTTGTACAATCTGTAAATTAATTTCAATCAATAATCGTTATTGCAAGAGCGTCCAGAACAATCAATGAGTCTTCCAGTCCGAAATAGCGCTTCCGTAGCTTGTTCATTCAGGTGAAGATGGATTTGCTCAAGGATTTGTTGTTAAATATGTAATTTAAAAGAGTTGGTAGTTAATAGTTGAATTGTTATAGATTTTATTATACGCTTTTATATCGATTTGCAATTTAGCGATATGTGGAGTTACCCAGTGGATCTGTTGTTAATGTATTATTATTATTTCTTATGGATTATCCAAGCCGTTACTTAACTACACACAGTTTTACTTGATTAATTATTATACTATTAATTACTTGATTGTTAATCAGTGAAAGGACATGCAAACTCAAGTATCCCCACAATTGTTCTCACACAATCCAAACACAATTTGTGTATCGGAAATTCTATGAATCGTTATCGTTATATTGAAGAGCTATTCGGATCTCATGGATGACAATTTGGTTAATTTATGAGAAATAAAATGGCTGAAATGAAAAATAATGGCTTTTGTTGTTGCTTAAACTGTTATTGCATTGGGATTATTGGCAAGAGGGGAAACTGCGAAAGGGATTGAGGCAGAGCGGAATTTTTAGGCTGTATGGAATGCATTTTAACCCGGAAAGAGCGCGTGGGCGGGAGTACTGAAAGAAAGTGGTAAAGCTAATTCGCAAATTTGTCGATGGTTGGAAAAGCTAATTTGAAATTGGAAGGCGCGCCAAAAGCTACTACAGCTTCGGTTTAAACTACATGGAGCTGACGTTAATGGAATAATAAATCCCATAGAGCATTCATCCCAGGACGTTTTACATATTTTTACGATGACAGGGAACACGGGATGGGGCTTAAGGAAATCCATGGTAGTCATCATCAAGTTTGACTTTGGAAGCGAACCAAGATGAGGAGGAAGCTAACTGCAGAAACCTGACGTTGTTGCAGGAAGAACTCTAAAAAAATTTTGCTTCCTTGCTTTAGGAAAGGTGATGAGTTGATTCAAGGATAAGAGAAAAGGTTTGAGTCAATTCTGAAGCTGACTATGTCTCGAATAGAGAAAGATTCAGCTTCTATTTGAGATTAAGGTGAGTGGATTTGGGTAGTATTGCAGCAGGATTGAAGTTTTGAAGAAGAAGGATGAGTGGAGAAATGATGATTCATGAATGAAACTGGGGAATAATAAGAAGGGCAGGCGGGCAAGTTGCAAAAAATATGGAATAATAAGTCATGAGAAAATTAAAGCTAGCGCTTGCCATATGCTCTTCTCTGTTCCACATCTTGTAGTATAGTCAGTAGGATTATTGAATTTCCTCATGCACAATGCTACGAAAGAAGTAAACAAGGAAGACTTTGTAAAATTGAGGCAATATAAAGTAGGCTTAGTGCTGAGTAGTTTGTCAGTAAGATGGTTTTCTCTAATAGCGGCAATAATTCTCTATTGTTCTTGAAATGAATTGAAAGTATATAAGCTCTAAATCCTGTGAGGAGTCAAAGGACAAGTGGAGGAGGGAGAGAAGTTGTTTAAATTGTAAGCTAGACTTGCTGGACAGAAGGATAAATTCAATAGAATTTAAGGAGAAGAAGAAGAATGGAAAGATGGGGAAATGGGTAAGAAAATAATAAGATGATTGTAAAAAGATTATGGCACGTGCTCCAACTGTGAGAGAGAGGTATAGAGGCAATAGAGGAGTGTAAAATGAGTGAAAAAGAGGAGACAGGAGGGGAGGAGGATGGGAAAATTTTAAAACGTTTTGTTCCTCTTCATTGTAAATTATGTATTGGACAAGGAAGATTGTAGACAGTAACAGCTGGTACGTGTTAAATAATTCACGTAATTTAACTGCCAATCTTATGGCATGGAGATCCATTATAGCGGGGGTAAATGGCAAGTTTGTGTAGTTGGTGTTTGGTGAGAAGAAGGCGAGAGAAGCTTTGAGAACCGTTGATGGAGACAGAAGTGAGAATGTGGAGAAAAGGATCAACAAGTGGTTGTTTCTTGTGCCAAATTGATTATGGAGTGGCAAATTTGGTGAGACATAGCTTGGATGAAAAATGAGAAGATGCAAAGAATAGCAATTGTAGCAGGGCTAACTAGGGCTTTAGAAAGCCAAGAAGCACTGAGTTTATGAGATGGAATGCCCGGGTAATTGGCAGATTTCCTAAGGAGGATTTGATTTAGACGCGTGTGAACTCAGATTCAGAAGAGAGAGAGCGCGGTGGAGCCGTGGCAGTATTGCTGGAAATTCAATGCTGGAAATTTAAAGATTGCGCTTGACCTCTGGTCAGTTTTTGAAAATTATAAGCTAAAATCAAAGGATTTTAGAATGTTACGTATTTCAAGGAGAAATGTTAGCGCTAAGGTGTTTTTTTAACGCAAATGATCTTGACCTTTGGTCAGTTTGTTCTATAGCCTGGAAGTAGCGCATGCTGTTTATAATGCAATAGTTTCTGAAACAAAGCATGATGTAGCTGTGAGTAGAATTTTACAAATCACAACAAGTAAAAAGCACCTGTTGCAGGAATGCTGTGTGGCACTAATAAGTATATTGATTTGAAACATTTTTCAATGCTGCAAAGCCACAGAGCTTAGAAGACCCAAAGAGATTTTGAAGCTTTTGGGAAGACAGAGTGTGGAAGAAAAGAAGTTGTTTTAAAGAACACACATATTGGTTTTGTTAATAAAGGTAAATTTTAAAGAAGAGTCATTGGGAATATTAGGTAAAATTGTACGAGTCATGCATACATTAGGATAAGTGTGTGTGTTGACAAAATGATTGTGCGGTACAGCCTATGTGTTTGAAGTGTGGAGACGCGGGCTGGGGAAAGATGAAACAGGGGGGGATGAAGAAAGATGACGGGGATGATGATGCGAATGCGATAGCGGTGGGTCGGTGCAGGGTGAAGAAGATGTGTAAATATTAGCATTTGACATTCACATAAGGTGATGGATACTAAGAGGAGGATTGCTAGTTGTAGGGGGCGGGGTAGTAGTTTAATTTGAAGGCGTTTTCGATAGCAAGTAGGGGAAATGAAGGAAATAGGGATGCGGTGCGGGGGGAGGTGGGGAGCGTGTGGGTCTTGTAGTGGACTGTCGTGTATAGCGTTGACTATGTGTGTATACAAACAAAGGGGATTGTGTTATGGGTGTTTTTGGGTGGGTGGTGGTGGGGGGGGAGTTGGGGTGATGGATTTAAGGAATGAGATGAGTGGGGACGCGGGTGGATTTTGGAAGAAGAAGAAATGAGCTTGTTGGCATGTGATAAGAATTAACGTTAATTGTAAGCTAATAATAATACATGTATGATGGAGGATTGGTTTATTGGCTTCTGGTTGGGTCGGCTGGTTGTATGGAGAGGATATAGTGAATACAAGAAGAGAATTAGAGGGAGTGTGTGTGTGCGGATACTGGGTGTATTTGTAGAGGGCTGGTGCTGTTATATAGGGCTATATATATAAGAGCGTCGCGGCTATTGTGAATGATTTCTTATTTTTCTTTTTTCCAGTGGCATTTTGATGCTCCCTCTAAGGAGGAACGCACACTTCTCGCCTTTCTCTTGACACGAGCGTACATACGCCCCTATGTGCTTCTACAAGGGAAGATACGGACGTCTTGAGCCCTGGGAAAGAGATTTCCAAGTCGTTCCCACGCTCCTCGACTCTAAAATGTTTGCCTGAAGGCAAATGAAAAGTAGAAGGAGGAGATGAAGAAGACACCGGCTTCTGGGTTGTCCTACTCGAGGTTTTACTGGCTCCTTGTAAAAGCTATTGTGTATTGTAAACATAGAGTGGGTAAGGGAATAAGCCGGCAACAAGAAAAAGATGGGTAGTTGTGTGGCGGGGGTTGTTGTAGTAGTAAGTAAGTAAGGAGAAGTAGTAAAACTATAAGCATGTATTTATAAGTGGTATAAATCTTGCGTGGAGACAGATAAAAGCATGCTGAAGGAGTGTAGGATAGAGGATAGAGGAACAAGTGTAGGGTATAAGTGCATACAAGACATGATGCTGGGATTGAGGGACGACGGCGTGTTCAATTTTCTTGGATGAATTAACTAAGCATATATATTTTTTATCTGCTCCTATCGTATCTGGATTCACACGTGGTCTATACATACTGTATTATCTACGTGAGCGTATATACTATATGACTTGGAGGAAGGCTTTTAGAGGGCTCAAACTACGGGCATCATGCTTCACTGAGTCACTCACTGACTGCTTGAATCTGGTCGTTATTTTATTAGAGATGGGAGATTTGCAGTGTGGGAACGGGGAAGGAATAATGGGTTGGTTATGATAATTAAATGTTAGAAGGTAGGATGGATTGTAGGCACATATGGATGCGGGTACGGTGCTTTCACTGGGAGTGAAAGCGGCACGGGTAGCGGTAGCATTGCAGCAGCTTGTGCGGTGGTGAGCAACAGGGCCGGTGCGAGATGTACGGTGATCAACAAGGGCTGATGTACGGTGATCAACAAGGGCCGAAAACGGTTGCGTGTCCCAAACTGGGATCTGTCTAGGATTGGTATCATTGGGAAAGGCTAAAGGTAGAATTTTGAGCTGATCCCTATCAATGTTTGACTAGTTGTGCCTGTGTGTGTGTGCATGTTGTGTATATATATAAATGGGCCTGGCTTGGAAGGTTAGAGAATGGTTGTTGAGCTTTTCATGCGGTATTAAAATGTTTATATTTGTTCTGTTGACGTTTAATGAATCTGTTTTTAAGACTTGTCAATATCTTGTAGACTTGAATTGATATCTTAAGAAGAGCTTCTGCTGCGTACTCTGGTTCTTATCATGGTGGTTTTCTTTGCGGAGCGACCTGTTGTGTTCTGACTTTTTTTTAGTTGGCTAACTTTACTTGGAATCCTAGGCTTGGAGGATTGGTTGGAAGCTTTTTGAGAGCGTGGGATTTTTGACATTTGACGTTGGACATGACACATGCCCGCCTATCTGGTTATGGGGCTAAAGTCTTGATGCTTTTCCTCCCCCCTTGTTGTCCGGATGGTGTTGTGTGGATAATAAACTGTTTATAAATGTGGCTTTCCTGAGCGATGATGAAAATCCAGAGGAGTATTGACAGGTTTGAGGAAGGAAATCCCAAGAGTTTGTTTGGAAACTCAGAGAGGCTTCTATTTGCTTGCATTTAATAGCAGAGAGTTTGGTGGAGTTCAATGATGGGTTTATGAGAGCTTATAAATCTTAGGATTGTTATGATGAGATGTTGGATTTTTGTGTGATGGTTGATAGAAATGCGTAGGAGTTGAGGGTGGAAGCTACAACAAGTTTAGCCAAGAAGACAGATTCGGGTGCTGGAGTTGGTTTTGTGACGAGATAAGAAAAGAATTAGAAAGGTTTATGAGGGGATTATTTGAGGAATAATTGTTTTACAAGGAGCTATAGCCGTGTAGCCTTCTAGAATAAGCTTCTGTCATGATTGAATAGAAGAGTAGTCCCTTGCAGAAGACCTAAGGAAGGCAAGGCCCGGAAGACCCTCTGACCCTAAGATGATGGCTTCCAATTATCCGTCTGTCTCCCAGAATGCAAGCACCCTATGTTTATGGTAAAGAGTGGCGGTGGTGGTAAGCTTTAAGTGACAGTAAAGGTTTTGAAGCTATATTTATTTAATTGCCGTAGTATGAATAGAGATTATAGAGAAATTTTCCGAGTAAAACAGGTCTAGCGGGGAAAGGAGGAAGGGCCCGTGACTTATGACTCGTGACACTTTTGGCAGTTTTATAACAAGGATATCTTGTGTTTGTTTTTGTTGGATTAGTGTGGAGATAAGGGAGGGTGTGGATGATGCATATGGATGCAGTGGGAGGATTTGGAGATTTGGTTTGTATGGGTATGTTTGCTCTCAAGAATCTTTGGAGAAATGAAGGAGAAGAAGGGAGATGGAAGGACAGTGCAGTGCTTTGATTTAAAATGTTCCAAGAAATGATAAAGATATATAGGAGGGGCCATTAAGTAACTAGCGGATGGAATAATCAAACTCGTGCTCTTCTAAACGGGGATTCAATAATCTCCGGCATAAAATAAAGGGAAATAAGCAAGTAGTATACACAACATGTGTTTGACTGGTGAGAAAGGGCGCGATGGGTTTGATGGGAAAGTGGATGATAAGGAAGTTGGAGGGACGCGTGTCTTGTCTTGGTGCTATGCTGGTGCTGGTAGAGAAGCAATCTTTGCACATACTGTTATCTGTTTTACGAGGAAATGGACAAGTTTTCGCAATCGCATAGGTCAAACTTTGTCAAAGCTGGTGGAAACCACAAGGAGGGAAAGTTCTAAGAAGAAATACTGAAAGACCGCAAATTTTTGTGTGTCGCATTCAAGTGCGTCGCAAGATTCGCAAAGTGTCCAATGTCCAAAATCCAAGGGTATAATTACGAGATTGAGGGTTGGAGCTGGAGATGCGGCGTTTGAGTTGAATGCAAAGCTACAAGCGCTGATCTAAATCTATGAATTTTTATAGCATGTTCAATGCGGGATAGCTGGCGATAACTTGTGATGTATATACGTAACGTAAAGCCGGATTTGGGCTTACAACAGTGTTTGCCACTTTGAGGGAAGATACTGTATTACCATAGCAACCACTTGTTACAATGGATTCATACTTATCAACTGTGACCCTTCAAGTCTTGTATCAGTTTTCTCTGATGCTCTGTTTGATTATAGTATTGGATGTGTGGGGTTTTGGCGGTAACATGTGATGGCAAATATTTGGGATAAAAGCTTGATGAGTTTTTTGAAAAGTATAAACTCGGCTTAAGAGTCAAGTTGTATAACTTTTTTCCTACAACTGTTACGTCTGCTTTTATGTTCACGTGGAATCAAGTATATTGTGACTATTTGATTTCTAGGGCGGGAGAAAGCTATGGCGGTGACTATCTTTTGAATTTAGAATTCAGATAAATAATTTAAAAATTTTAAATACAGCTGTATCCACTGCAGCGCAAGAGCGCACAGCGGCTGTAATGTGCAGTGACCCATGTTATTTCATAGGAAAATGGATAAAAACCGGATTGAATTTCAAGTACTTGAGCATTATATAAAGAGAATCGCGGGGATGGAGTTGTTGAGCTTGAATGTTGAACTGTGTATGTATATTGAAGGATAAAGTGAGGAAGAGATGAGTCTGGGCGGGTAGTATTACTTTGAAGATTTCTGATGTAGTGAAGGTGATAAGAGATTGATTCTCTAAAATGTAAATGGAGCACGTGATAATGGAAAACTTGTATACTATCTCTCTAAGATAGGGATTAAATTAAAGGTGTAGGGGGTTCGTTAGCTCATAAATGCGGCTTTTTAATAGCGGATTTATATAAGACAGCAGAGTAGCTCACACTTTACTGGTATTCTTTTCCATATGCAGTGAAGCGAGTGTATGCTAATACAGCGTCGACTTTCTTTCAGACCTGAATCCATCTGAATAACGAGGAGAAGGTAGAAAAAGGTGAGAAAATGAGGAGGACGGAGTGCTGAGAGAGTGTTTGGCTTTCTACGCACGTGCAGGTCAATGGTGTCTCGAAGGAGATAAGGTTGTCGCTGGATGTTGGGAGCGTTAAACTGAATTTAAATCTGTCAATTAACAAGCTTGGATATTATGAAATGGAAGTGGATCTGAGTGATAGGGATTAGGTTTGAGTTGGTTGGTATCCATAGGAACGAAAGCGTTGTCGCTGATTATGGGCTTCGACAGCAATAGTTGGAAAAGGTGTATTTTTGATTCGTGTGGAGGAATCTGAAGCAAGGTGTAAGCAGCGCAGATTGGAAGGCGGAGGAGCCGAGTTTGTGGCGGCGCCTAGCGGGAAGAAATGCGTTGGAGGAGGCGGTAATTACTTGGGGTAAAAGAATAATGAAGTTGTGTGACAAAAGACGTAACTGAAAGTGGAGTGAAATTGTAAATTTTTCAAAGACAAAGCATAAAACCTTGTTATTATGTTGGAAGTGCGGGGAGACATGGGAGGAAGATGAGGTAAAAACGAGGAAAGGGATAGGACAAGAGGAGCGGACAGAGTAGAGAATTGCTTCAAGGGTAAATTGATAAAAAATAGTTTGGCTCGCGCTCTAGAAGAAGAAGAAGACGACTTGAAAATTAGAGGTAAAAATGTGTTGGAAATGTTGTTGATATAAGGCTGGAGACGAGCGGCGGGCGGAGGATGATGATCCGTAACAATTTAGACAGGGGGAGCGACTGAGATTTTGTAATTTAAAATCTGTGTGTGATTAAAGTGTATGAGGTAAAAGAAGACAAGGGAAGCTGGCCGGGTTGGGGAGGGGAGGGAAGAAGACAGGGAAGAAGACAAACCACTAAAAGATGAGATTGGGGCTGTCGGGGATGGGAAGATGAAGATGATAGGCCGTCTGATTCATAAATCTTGTGGCTTGATGTAGGATTCTACGCTTGGATTATTGTAATTTAGTTAGGATGTTATAGGAATAAGAGTAGTGAGATGGTCTGTGTTGGAGGCGGTCGAGTTGGATGAAAACAGGTAGGGATCTCTCGTGCTACTTGATTGTAAAAGTTGCTCTGGTTTTCTAATCTTTTTATGTAACATCATGGTAATGATAGATGTGAGGAAAGCGTTTTAAAGAGTGATGTTCAGGGTGTTCATTTGACAGGGTTGAAAATGTACAAGGCTGTTTTTAGTGGGCCGTAGTAGTTTTGTCAACCCTGGTAATAGTTGTTTGGCCTGAGAGTAATGTAGCTCGGATAAGAGTGATTTAAAACCGTTAATAACGAAGAAAACGATAGGTTAAATAGCAAGAAAGGGCTTTGAAAAACTATGAACGTTAGTTAATTTGATAATCCGAGTTGAAGCAAGATTAACGTTTAGAAACAACTAAATTAATGAAAGCACTAGTTGTGGAAGACAACGCTGTAAATAATACTTGAGGCAGTTCATATTAATTACGTGCCCAGCGCTACCTGGTGGTAAAAGAAGTCATCAATGAGAGCAAAATACTGCGTTAACTGTAGTCGACTTCAAAGGGTTTAATTGGCTACAAAATGTTTGTTTAATTATGATGAAAGGACGGGAGTTGGGGAGGTAAGAAAGAGGCAGGGTGGGATTGATAAAATTTGCGGGAGATGGGATGATGAGAGATGACAGGAGGTAATTATTGGAAGAGGGTATGAATTTAATTAATAAATGATTGTGCGTGTGTTGGAGCGAGAAAATTATGATTCTTACTTAATTTTGGATGAGCAAGGGAGGAGGGGATTTGAAGAGAATTAAAGGCGGGGAAATGAAGCCCGCATCAAGAAGAGACATGAAAGTTTGAGGAGAGGGCGGTGAAATTAAATTGCAGCCCTTTTGATTTTTTTTTGCCTCCGTGAATTAATATATAATACCTGGCTGGTTTATTAGTTGTTGATCAGGGATATGAGGGATGAGGTCGATGAGGATGTTGTAGTAGGGGATGATCCGTTTGGATAATCTTGATGGGTGGTTTGGGGTATGATTCTGCTGTTGAGGAAGATTGGAGGTTGATTTCAGTATGATATTCAATCTTCTAAGTTTACCTCTAATCGAGGTAAAACTAGTAATTACGTATGGGTATACGGGGATGAAATAATTGCGGATTGGGCAGGTGGGAATTAATTCGCGTTAAATTACAAGATGAAGATAGTTGGTTTTAAGAGCTGGGAAGTTGGGGAATCAATCAGTTTTGGCAATAATTGCTTTGGGATTACAAAAAGCTAGGAAGCCACATCAGCTCCACTTTGATTACTTTGAAGCGTTAAGCTGATGCTGCAGCCTTATTGGAGCTAATGTTTTAATCTGGTAAAAGAAATGGGTACAGGGATAATCTGTACGGGTTCCCTAAAGTACAGTCTGCAATGAAGTAGAGCTGCGGCGTTATGATCGCCTCCTTCAAACGCTATAATACAAGAGAAGGTGCAGAGAAGATGAAGGAAATGACGGTGAGGATTAGGAACAATGGTTGAAGTTGCGGCGGCTAAGAAAATAGAAATCACAAGTATAATACGTGTGCCTCTGATATTATTTTTAGAAGGCGTGATGATGATTACTCAAACTGAGGATAATCTAAGTGTTGAGGAAGACGGGAGGATGGAGGATAGGATGAGTGGATTTGCTCGGTGAGGGAAATGATAAAGAAGAAGGCGTCCCATTGTTTCCTCGGAGAAAGCTTCGCTGCTCGTGCTAGGAGTTGATGGCTTTTGAAATTTAATACAGAAGCATGAGTTTATAAGATGAAATTAATGTGGAAATGTTGTAGAGCGGGCGTGTTTCTAAAGGTTTTTTATCCGGAATGAAATTTTCTCATCTTGCAGTTGATTTTCCAGCATAAATTCTGGAGAAATAAGAGCTGCATGGAGATTAGTATAGCTTGAAGAAGAATTGGTAAGAGCGTAACGGAGCTGAATTATTAAAGTTTGAAGAAGGTGAGAGAAGAAAGTGCCGTCCATAAAGCGATAGCTTGTAAAAGGAGGATGACGGGGAGCGGATCGGGTAATTCAGGAGTGAATAAGATGATGGGAAAGTTTTGTTGCAGTATGTAAAATATAAAGTGTACGTAGAACGTAATACACAATGAATTTATGAAGAAAAGTGTGTGAGAAGGATCGCGGGCTTGTGTCGGAGGGGTTTTTTAATTTCTGGCATGAATCTATTTATTACCGAGACAATTATTCTATTTGCACGGATCATCTCGAAGAAGCGGAGGATGGAGGGGATTATAAATGTATAGTCTACCTAGGAGCTATATAAGCTTTTGAGGAAGGTAGCTGACGGCTTTACGCTTTTTGCCCTCCTTGAAAGTTTGATTATAAATTAAAAACACGGAGGAATATTAGAATATTACCATGGGCTAGTGGAATTTAAATTGTGCGTGAATGAAAGTAGTTTTAAATAAAACGAAGCGTGGTGGAAGAAGGGCGGGTGTGTAGGATGGCTTGTCTGGAGGCTCGGGACTAATTCGAAACGCGGGGGCTTAAACACGAATTCAAATGCTCCGGGACTTTTGAAGCTGAGCTGGCATAGCTACTTGTGTTGTACTCTGGACTTTAATGGGATCAAATGGTACAGAAAATTGGTGTTTGAATCAAGAGAAAACTAATGCTTGGTTTTTCATGGAATAATTCAAGCTTGGGGGAAAATTTGAAGGTTTTTTAAATGCCTCCCGGGATTAGTAGCTCCCTCTGCGTGGCGTGCGTGCTCTTTGCAGGTTGTTACGTCGTGGTGCAAAATAAAGAAGCGTCTAGGAATTTGTAATTAGGGGTTAAGGGATTGCTACCGTGTAGGCAGTGGCAGAGGGGTTGAAATTATAGACACTTGAAGGATTAAAGGAAGATGCTCTAGGAGATTTAGACAATTTAGAGGCTATATAGAGAATTTAAAATGCTGAAACTGCCGCCAGGGAGCGTATTTTACTAAAGTGCTTGGGTATTCAGTCAGAGCGGAATAGGCAATATCTTTCAGACACTCCTATGAAGAAGTCGGAAGATTGTTAAGTTTTCAAAAATTACGATTGAGAGCTGCGATATGAGAGGAATTGCGGAATTTAGCAATTAGCAGAGATTGACCCTGGGCGGGTGAGGATGATTAGATTAATTGAATGCTAATAAATTAGTGATGGTGAAATTAGCAAGTCGCTACAGCGTCTGATGGGTCTTGTTTTGCAGCTTAGGCGTATTATAGACAGACAAGGAATATTTTAGATTCGCGGGAAGTTGGCGGGAATGTGGTAAGATAATTTGTGGATTTGAAAATATGACAAAATGATTTGTGATAATAGAGAGAGTAGACGACAGGCTTGGAGTTGTGTGACACAAGTTGTGTGACAAATGATGGCAAGGAAAATGATGTCATCAGTTTGGTGGTAAGGCTGGCGTAACTGAATATTGATTATTGATTGAAGCGTGATTGTATTGAGGTATTGAGGTATTGAGGAGAGGCGGGATTAGTATGGGATTTGAGTTTGCGGGCATGTGATAATTTTGCATATTCAATCAAGGTGGCAGTTTGACGTGATTTCAAGCTACCCATCCAACATCAGTCTTATGAAAAACAAGTAGAGAGTTGTCTCCAAAGCAGTGAAAATTGTAAAATCATCAAATCTATGGTATGGCTAAGCTTTAAGCCCGCAGTTGCATCCCTCTGCTTGTATTAAGCGGAAAAGCTGTTTAGTTAGCGTTAAATTCTTGTTAACTTTCAGGGTATCGAAAGTATGGAGAAAGGTTGTGTATAGAATATGGCAATTATTTAAAACGAGAATAATTGTGATAAGGGTAAGTGTACAAGGCGATGATGATAATGAATGAGGTAGCTACGAGAAGATAGGATCTGAATGTAATCTTCAAAGATTGGAGGTAAGAAACAATAAGCTTGGATGAAACTATACGGATGGTTCGTAAATGCTGGAGGGAAGTTGGTGGAAGTGGGAAGTCATGTCGTGAGGAAGGAAGGTAGAGTTGTTATAGAGAGAGCAAAAGTTTGAAAGTATGCAGTCAAGATGTGGGGAGTTGATGGTTAAGTGTGTAAAAGCTACTGGAATTAAATGATTGTCTTTGTTGCTTGTTGGGCTTAAGTTATCGGAGACGGATGAGTCGGAGGTGTTCTTATACTCTTGCTCTCTGTTAGTTGGACAGGTTGGAAATAAATCTTGAAGGCTTGCTACCGGTTAATAAAGTTGGGGATGAGTATGATTCTCATTTATTCTATTTCTCTGGCCTGTGCTGGGCAATATGCAAGTGCTGCCTGTTAGAGGGAGCGGACTTGAGTTTCAAATTGGGTTTGCAAGCTACCCATGGTTATTTGCAGAATCTTGTGCGGTAATTGTTTAAGGGAGGAGAAAGAAATGTTGCTACTCTTTAGCGGGGATGATTTTGGGCCAGGATTTTGGGCCAAGATTAAGGGAATGATTGTTATGTTGTATGCAGAATTGCTGTGAGATTAAGAGGGAGTGGTTCGAGTCGGAAGAAGATGAGGAAAACGCAGAGGGATTGTTGCCGAGACGATGGGTTTAATAGGGTGTTTTGGATATTGAAATTGGTGCTACTGTTTGGAATGTTTTGGAGGTAAGTGGGGGATAGATGGGCAGGTAGGTAGCAGCGGTTGATGGATTCTGTGATGGGGGGAAGATTGTTGTTGGTGGAGGAATGGATGGGAGGATTATGTGTAAAGTTGATGTGTAAACGACGGAGGGGTGAGTGTCAGTTACAGCGGCGGCGGATCATGACAGAGTAGTGGAATAGTTTTTTTTTTACTTGTTCAACGGGCTTGTTTATGTGATTCTTAAATTGGAGAGCTCTTATTTTACGAGGATTCCGCTGGACACCGCAGAAGAAAGGGCCGAATAGCCGGGGAAAAGGAGTGTCGGCTCGTTGGGAATGCGCTGATGTTTGCTGGATGGTTTGGAGGAAGATGATGATTATTGAGAAGCTGGAAGAAGCTCCTGTTTCATTCATACAATTACAATGCGTAGAGGGGGAGAGAGAATGAGGAGTCTCTTGGATAGGATGCTTATTATAAAGGCTGATTTACATACGAGGAGTAATTATTATGTGAGTGATGTCATGTTAACGAGGCTGTGGCTGGGGATGCCGGTGGAGAAGAAAGTGTAAGAACCGGTCAGAATATTTAAGCGTGTGTAAAAGGTGAAGAGACGGTAGCTAATAAGGTATGTAGGGGTAGGAGCTATAATGGCTTGTGGGAATCTGTTTATTGGAGTTGGAGGAGTTAAGTGCCCGGGATTTGAGGGTTTGGTGGTGGTTCGGGACTGCTGAGGTGGAGAGGAGGCGGGTTGGTAATAGGTGAATGAGGAGATGAAGATTATTGCGGTGGAGGTGGCTATTGTTGAAATGATTATGTGGTTCAAGACTCGGCGGAGGAAGATGTAAAAGAAGTAAAAGCGGAAGGATAATAATAAGGGAGCGGTGGGTATGAAGGCTACAATAGGAAGTGAATAAGCGAAGAAAGCAATGGGAGAGATGGCGGGGAAAACCACGGCAGAGTGCAGAGTGTCATTATGTTAATGGCGGGCTCTAATGCCAACTACAAACAAGACAGGGATATTGCTGGAGGCTGTTGCGAGGAAGTGATTGAGGAGGAGAGTTGCAAAGGGAAATTGGAGCTGGAGGTTTTAAAGGGTAGAGAAATTGTGTAAATCCTTTAAAGTCAGTGTGGGAATGTGGAAGGGAGACGGCGGGATTGGGTGGAAGATGATGGGTTTATGAAGGGAAAGAGCTAGAGTAAATGCTATAAATAAAGAGAAGATGATGGAAGGGTTAATTCGGTAGCTGCTACTGGATATTCCGTGTAGAGGGAGTCCTGATAGTGAGAGACATGGGGAATGATTGAAGAGATGTGGAGGAGAAACAAGTAGGAATGTGTGAAGGAAGGTGAGAGAGAGAGAGAGATGTGGATTAAAATAATTACTGACAACTGATCAGAAGGATGTTGAGGTTAATAATCAAAGTAGCATGATTGCTACTGGAATGCTGGATTATGATAATTGGATGATCATTGAAGCGTAGTTAAGAAGATGAAGTTATAGAAGGACAGAATTAAAAAGTAAGCATTTTAGAGCAATGAAAATTAGAAAGTTTTGATGATAGAAAAATGATGGGAATATGATTTCTGATAGGGTTTTATAATTGACGGGATTGTTTATTACATGATCCTAGAAAATGTTAAAAACATTAATGATAACCGATAACTAGGATACTTAATAAACTTTGAGAGGAAATGATGGGATTTTGAAGGTTTAACCGGTGGCGTTGGTTGTGTTGCCGGCAGGGGTTGCGGGAACGATGCCTGGAAGTGGAATGTAGATGGGACGGAATAAGCTGAAGAAGAATCTCTCGTTACCGGCGGCCTCTTCGTCCTAGAAGAATGAATTTAAAGAATTAGCACGGGTTAGTAAAGAGGTAATGGGGACGGATACTTTAAATTTGTTGAAATAATTCTCAGAATTATTGAAGAGAAGGAAAAAATAGAATTTTGAAGTCACTTACAGCCATAACTCCAGAGAAGGACATGATGCAGTAGATGCCGACGAGGGCGAGGAGGAAGAAAGCTGCGTTTTGCATATTGGATTTTGGAAGATTTTGCACACACACAAAATGTGATTTTTTAAGAGAGAATAGAGAAATTGATTTGGAAGAGAAAGCAAAGTTAGCTGTGATACATTTCAGAGATTCAGTGAGCGTATTTATACGGGGATTTTGTTTGATTAGGTGGTAGATTGATGACGATGGTGTTGTTGATGATATGGAAGATTTTTGTTTGCATGGAAAGCATATGGAAGCTTTGAAATTGCTAACCTCAAGCAAGTTGAATTGAACTGTATGAATTATAGTGCTTGGTGAAAGGTAAGTATTATATTATCTGAGGCCTTGAGAAAATTGGCAAATATTATTCTGTTTTTGTGGAAACTCTTGGAGAAAATGTGGGAAATTCAATGGCACTGTTGAATTCAAGATCACTCGCTGGTAAATAAAGTAATGGGAAATTTAATGACAATACCAAAACGCGTGTTTGCAGTTTCTATAGATTCTGGCCACATGACACAAGATTTTGGAAAACCGCAAGCATGTTTTTGAAAATACAAGGGTTTAGCGAATTTGAAGGCTACGCGTAAGTCTGAAAGGGATGTTTAACGGGGGAAATTGATACGTCAGAGATTTGATTATGAAAATTATTTGATTAGCTGCTAGGATTTCATTCATGGACGCGAGATTTTAGCAGGTGATTCAAGAGGCGTTGGAGTAACTATTCAGCTTGGCTATATTTAATTGCGTTTGTGTATTGCATAATGTAAGCTTATGCAGAGGATCCTCAGTTCAGGCTGGTTGGTAAAAGAAATATTGATTTTTGTGGTTACAATCTGACAATTTAGTGACAGACGTTCAAGTTGCGTGTCAAGGCTCTTGGTGAGGGGATGAAGAGAAGATGATGACGGGTTTTGAGTTTTGAGACAGAGGGGTGAAGGCGCTAAAGCTTCTGTTTCACATGTCAATCAGAGCAAGGAGGGATTTCGCGGAGAGTTTCACAGACAGATGAGCTTGAAACATAGGTGAGTAATCTTGTAACTCCCAGATGGTAGCGCTAGCAGAGCGCAAAGCGCAATCAAGAAGCTCTCAAAGTTTGTAAAACAAGTGGCTACACAAGTAGCTAGATGGACAAGTTACACAAAGTTGGAGGTAAAAATTCAAGCCGGAAGGCTACGCTGGTAATCTTGAGAATTCAAGTAGCAAATTGTAGCAATGTAGCCGGGAATTTTTCTAGTCTTCTCGTCTGAAGCTTGAGGGAGGAAGATGTTGTAAATTGCGTCAGCTTCTCAAACGTAAACTTTCCCCACAAAGTTGCTTTGGGTTAATCTTTCGGCGCTGTGTGACTTGTGTGGATGCCGCTATGAACAAAGCCATTAATTTAATGTACACGAACGAAAAGATAATAAAATGATGATTTGCTATTGAGAATTCATATCACATTCATGAATGTAACTTGGCTGGTGGTCTCCGCGCGGAAGGTTGCCGGCATACACAGCCATTCAGCAGACTTTTAATCGTATCCCTTGCAGCAATATCATGCTATAAGCATGTAAAAGATAGGGAGAGGTGTTGGCGAATTTGATGTAAAGCATGTGCTCATCCTCCGGGTCTAAGACAGAGATTATTGTATGAAGTCATATAGAAGAAGAAGAAGAAATTTAAATTACTGGGGTAATAACATTTAAAGCGCTTGGATTACTTGGCAGGAGGAAGCGCGGAGAAGGGAGAAGGGGCTGCTATGATTGAAATATTTGCATGATAAATTCAATTTATGCTGCGCGGGAGCCGTTAGCGCACGAGATTATCGTTTTTGCGCTTCAGTCAGAAGCTAATCTCTTAGCGCTGGAATGTAAGAGTTTAGCTTGTGGGAAGAATATTCTTTGAAGGTTTAAAACTTGTACGCGGATGAAGCCAGTCTGGATGATGATAATTGTCCTCGAGAATTTTTCAATTACCCCCATCATCGGAAGAAAATGAAGTTGAAGCTCTTCCAGACGAAGTAAGACAATTTAGGGATAAAAAATCTGACACAGGTGTCTAATACTCTGTTACTGATACGAAATCACCCAGAAGATGAAAGATGAACAGCTCTGAAAGAGGGAGGGAAGCTTGGGAGAGACAGGGTTAAAAATTAAGTAAAAACAAGTAGTATATAGTATTAGTAATAATAATACGGCGGCTAAGGACGGGAGGTCATTTGTATGCGTGATGAGCCGTGCGGAGTGATGATGAACGTCCTCTGATTTTAAAATTATGATCGTGTAACAAGGAAATTATCAGAAGCTCTCGGAATTCAGGATTTAAAGCTTTGGGGTGTAATGAGGAATTGACGCGTGAGAAGAGGAGGATTATTAGCGCTAAAGAAGAGAGAAAATTGATAAAGTTTTGGAGAAATATATAAGTGTTTTACAGGGTAGTTGCACTTTTGTGAATTTTGTAAATCTTTGGTTTCAAAGAAATACCGGAAGAAAGCTACAAGGACTTGCAGCTTTAGAGCTAAAAGCAAGAAGAGAAAGCAGCGTGAATTAGCTACAAGTTGTACTTGTCCTGGAAGTAATTGTCCAGTGCAATGGGAAGCAGTCTGTCTGGACACTGGACGAAGAAGAAAATTAGGATTATTTATGGTGTAAAAAGAAACTGGCTCTTATGGTATGGTATTTGTATATATTCCAGGGTAATTTGCTAATAGACTCGGCAAGAATATCAGTTAGCTATATGGGGTCAGGTGTGAGATGAAGCGGAGGTGAGTTAAGCTTGACTGTATTTACAAATCAGAGGATAATGATACGTGATACTGGTCGTAAAGATAATGGATATGTTGGCTCAGTTTACAAGGGAGGATTCTTTGGAGGACATGAGTAAAATGTTAATTTTGAAAAAGTGGCTGGATACAGTGGTGACTGCGGTAGAGTAACAGTGGTAGAGTCCCTGGGTGGACGGGAATATTTAAAACGATCATCAAATCCAAGTAGTAGTTAAGTAACATGTACGTGGAGGAGATGGCGGTGGGCGGGCATAATGCTGGATGAGGCTGTTACAAGATGGTATTAGATTGTGAGGGAAGATGCGCTGACATTAAGCAAGAAAATTATGTAATGCAAGGAAGAAGAATATAAGACGTTGGACCAATAATAAAATAATAAGAACCAGAATATAGAACTGCATGCTCAACACTTGAGGAGTGGACATAATGCTTTGAAATGAGGAAGAAGAATTGAAATTTTATGTGGCTACAATTTGTTGTTGGGAGGGGGATGGAAATATAATGACGTAATATAAAATAATGGAGAGGATTTAAAGGTTCTCTTGGAGGGCAAGCCACTACGACTTGTTGGGCCCTCCCCCTTGTGTAATGTGTTAGGTTGGAGTTTCAAGACGGTAGCTTCTGCGGACTGCAGTGACCACTTAAACTAGTAGTTACAACCTCCGAGAACCGCCCATTATCTTCTTACATGTGAGTTTTTAATAGCCCGAGATTTTCGTACAATTACACTATCCAACCTCGCTACCATTATTATAGTCTTATGGTTATCATCATTCCGAATGTGCTTTGCATGCCTAATGTTCTCACGAAGGAAGGGGGGGGAGGGTGAATAAGCTTGGCGGAGGGCTCTCTGTCCGTCTACTTAAATGGATTTATTAGGGGTTGTGTATGGAGGGTATGTGTAAAATTAAGCTTGCATGTGCGCTAGAAATATTAACATCTAGAGATGCGCTCCTTGTGGAAGGTTCTGCGTTGCTAAGGAGTTGATGTAGTTTCCATGGAAACACGGACCAATTCGGGTTTTAGGTCACAAGTAGAGAATGTAAGTTTTTCAAAGGTACTAGAAATCGAGGAGGATTTGAAGGTTGAGCTGAGCTCTTGTTTGGATGGTGCTTTCACTGCTTTCTCCAACTTCCATCTGTGCACTAAGAGCAGGTGTGCACAGTTGCTACTTAAAAATGTGTGTGCGTTGCTTGTTGCATTATTGTTGAATTGCTTTGCTAGCCTAATCAACTCGAGGGGGTTGGAAGGGAAATACTGAGCTTTTGTACACGAAATACGAAAGGGCGGCTTTCTGGAAAGATTTCGTTTTGCTTGATGGCATCCGCTAACGTTTTGTTTGGTATCCTTGGACCTTGGAGGCGGAGGAATTGAATTGGACTCAAAGAGAAGATGATAAGATAGGAGTATTTAAAGAAGGATTGAAAGGGTTTGAATGAATGCAAAGAGCTGGTTTCATTTTAGCGGTTTCCAGTAAATTTCATGATGAGTTAGATAAGTGGTAAGCGGAGATGTGTATCATCGAGGGAGTTGCGTGGGTTGAAAGCAGAGGTTATGCATGGCAAGTAGCGGCTAATTGTTTTTACCTTTGTTATTTATTTAAAAATAGTTATTTAGTTTGATTGGTTTGAAGGATGAAGGAAAATGGAGAATATACTCTGCTCATGCCATGTGATTCCTTGGTTATGCTTGTGGATAGGACTTGAATTGCTTTCACCGGGTCGGCCCCTTAGCAATTTTCGTGCTTTCTTTCCTACGCCCCCATGGTTTGGCTGTGGAAATAATGACGGTTGCGGTTGTTTATTAATGGCCCGATATTATAAACTCCTCGGGTGGCTATTCTCGCAGGTTGACATGTACTGTGTAAGCAAGATATTTGGTTTGTGGCATCTGCGCTTCAATCCCTTGGTTTATGGTGGTTATGTTGTATGACTCAGAATCATATTGCAATGATTCAAGGGAAGACGTTTAAGTTGAAGCAATTAAATTATTCAAAAGACGCCTACCTCAAACCGATTAAAAGTTATTACTCAAAGAAATGAAATGTTTTTCTCAAGGTAGTGGGGATACCTCCTGGAAAACATGATTGAGGAAGTTAGAGTTTAGATTTTGAGTGAAGGTTTCTGTGTTGGATCTCTTTATATAGCTGGATGTTGGCAAAGTTTTTGTGAAAAATCTTGGATTCAGCATCGGACCTGTGTGCATTATTGTTTAAAGAGGGTTTGATCCTGGCTGTATTGCAACGCAAATCCGTGATTTTGTCGCGCTTTCTTCAGGAAGCTAAGAAGCGCATAGGACTGATAATGAGAAGAGAATTCTTTTACATGCGCTGGAACTTGAAGCTGTTCAAGCTTTGGTCCTCGTTGAATTTCTTTCCCTTGGAAATAGACCCTGAACTTGGAACTTTTGGAATGAAGACTTGCAAATATGGAATCTTAGCTTGGAACATGATGGAATTGGCTTCTATGATTCACGTGTTGTACACTGGAATGACTTTGATAATTTCTGTTATTTACTCGGAGATGTATTTCAAGTTCCCGCATTTCTCGATTCATTTCCTCCTTACGGTCATCTACGGAATGAGTGCCTGGGGGACAGAGAATTACTTCCGGCACTTCCCGGACATAGCAATTGCGACCTTGAACTCTACGCACAAAGAGAAGCGAAACAGAGGGTGGGAAATGGAGAGGGAAAGGCCGTTAACGAAGCAAAAGCTGTTTCTAGGCTTTCTTCCACTTGCGGCTATTTTCGCAATCTTTACAGTGTACCTCGTGCTATTCTCGGGCCCTACCCGCATCCAGAACCTGTATTCTATTACTTGGCTTTTTGGGGGACAACGGGAAGAGCTGAATGTGGGGCTGTATGTCTTCGCGTGTGGACTGGATTCGGTGGTGATTGCAAAAGTTGGAGCTGGAATTATGCTAACCTTGTACTATCAGTTGCATACTTTTGAATGGTTGACGTCGGAACTTAACGAGGATTTAAGGCGTGTGAGGCAAAGGTAAGGTTTAGCTACTGACCTACTGAGGACAATACTGTAAGTATTTTGTAAAGCAGATTCAAGAGCAAAAGCTCATCGATTCATGGTTTTATTAGCAGGGGTAGGAGCGAAGGCGTTGATTGGTTCATGGTCTGCCGGGAGAAGCAGCTCCATCTTTTGCTATTCAACGAAAGCAATGCGGACATACTATTCGGGATGAAGATTTATTGCCTTACTGGAGCAATATTTTGCATGTTCATGGGGTTGCAATACTTCTTCTGGCATCCGCTGTCCGGGGTTATGAATTACGTCATCGGAATTTACTCGTTCTGCTTCTATGCTGTTGTGTATGAGAAATGTTTCTGCATTCCGGCATTACTGGAAGAGCTGAAGCGGGAAATACCGTTTTGTATTAAGCGGGAATCAGGTCGGGAAGATCCGCTGCGGAAGCGACTTGTAAAGAAGCAGATGCGCTCCGTGTATGTGCTGGGGATTCGGGTGGGAAGTTTCAATTATATGGAACGCCTTTCCACGCTGATTTTTGTAGAGTATGCGACAACAAAGATTGCGTCGCTTTTGGTGAGTTCACGAGAATTGCAAGCGTTGTACCCAGCTGCATAATAAAGCTGTAATAGCTGTTGTGTAAATGTGTGTTTGGGTTGGATAGCATATGTTAGTTGGTGAAAGTGTTGGTGAAAATGGGAATGGTTTTCTTTTGTTTAGAGGACTAGTTTAATTGGATAATGATAAAAATTGTTTTAAATGGAGTAGGGGTAACTAATAATTAAATTTAAACATGTAAACTTGTTTTTGAAGATTAAAAAATTATTGTTATGGAATCTAAGGTAACTTTGAATGGAAAGATGGGAGTTCTAGTCGACAATTTTGATAATATCATTGAAAAACATGTGTCAGATGATAAAGGATGGATGGATAAGTGATATAGATTGAATATATGCTGGGGTTTAGTATGATTTTCATTCAGGATTAAAGATGTGTTTACCTAACCTACCTTATAATTTAAATTTTAAATGGTAGATTCATACATGGGTTGAAAATTGTTAGATGCTAGCAAATAAGTCAATTTAACCTGTTAATTGAGGGACGGAAAACACTTTTATGTAAAACTAGAAACATGGAACGTAAGAGTGTTGAAATTTATTTAGATCATTCTGATCTGGCGCTGTCATTGATAAAAAAACGGAAAAATTGGTTGTAATTGTAAAAGAATTTAAAAATATTGGACGCTAAGGAAGATCTACATGACTTAGATAAGAAGACTTTGATAGAATACATTATGCTAATTATCATGGCCTAATATTTATTTCAGCTTTATTTCGGGTAAGACGAGAAATTCGGTGTATTTTGATTCTGATAAGCGTTTTTCCTTTTTTACAAATAAAATTAAAGATTGATGGAACGGATATACAGTTTATTTGTTTTTAATGATAACTTTGTAGATAATACATGATTGCTTTGATTGCAAGAGTGAAAAATGACATTTAATAAAAGAAAATGTTTTTGAAATGCTATTTTTGACTGTGGATTGGATTTCTACGTAGATTACGTGTCACTTTTGAATCCCATAGTTAACTGGTATTTTGAAGTTGTTGTATGTTTTTGTTTTTGCAATATCACTATACGTGAAGCATAACATGAGCTAATTGGAACAGGAGCTGAATTTCTATTAATCGAAGGAATTTAGGTGACCATCACACTAAAATCGGAGCTGTTAAACGTTCTACAATAACTTTATTCCTATATTTTTGGAGAATTACAAAGCTAGTTGAATACAGTTGGCTGTTCCTCTAAAGCATAGCATAGACATGAAGAATTACTGGTAGAAGAAGAGTTGTTTCTTCTATGAGAGAAGAGTTGGTTAAGCCATGGATTGTTTAGGGAGGAAAAGCCGGAAAGCGGATACCAGTTGTCCATGAAGGAAATTTTTGACTTCAGTTGTAAGGATTCAGTAGATGCAGTTTTACGAAGGTAAAAAACTGAAAAATCGGTCAAAAAATGGCAACATCAATGGAAGCGTTTCCGTATGTACGCTCCAACTTGAAGCTTCTGAGAGTTTGGTCGATTTTAAACTATATTCCCGTTGACGTGGATTTGAAAGAGAGAAGCTTGAAACGAACAAAGTCCAAGTTCAAATCACAAGTTTGGAACGTACTAGAAGTTCTTTCGCTACTTCATTTTTTGCACAACTTGATGACGTTGCTGATTACTCTTATTAAACCGGAAGAGTATTTTCAGTTCCCTCATCTGTCCATACATGTAGTTTTGACTGTTATTTGGGCACTTGGGATTTTGTGCATGGAAAAGTATTTTCGGGAATTTTTGGATATGACTATATCAACGTTTAACGACATACATGGCCGGGAATCCTTAGGGCGAAATGTCCCTAGGAGATTCGCTACTACTAAGCTGCCGCCGTTATCAAAGCAAAGGCTGTTCCTAACTGTGTTTCCGTTCACGACGCCACTTGCAATTTTGATTGCATGCACTCTCTTGTTTTCGGACAGTTCCAGGATACAAAACCTATACTCTATTACGTGGTTGGTGACGGGAAAGGCAACTGCTCAGGTCACCATCTTGCCGTTTGCGCTGCTTTGCGCGCTAGACGCCGCTATGATTGCAAAGGCAGGAGCTGGAATCACAATTTGCTTGTACGTACATTTACATGCGTTTGAAAGATGGAGTCTGGAGTTGGAAGGGGAGCTTCGGGATACGATTTACGAGTAAGGCTGTGTAAAGATGGTTGGAAAATTATTATCTATGTATGTAGAGTGCTCTCTAAGGGGTGTGGAAGGAGTTTGAGGGGAGAGTATTTATTTTTCTAGATTACAAAATGGCGGAACGCCGGAAGAATGGTACTTTGTGTGCAGAAAGCGACAGCTAAAGCTCCTCCAGTTTAACGAGAGCAACAGTTCTGTTATATTTGGCATGAAGTTGTTTTGCTTGACTGGGACAATCTTTGGAGGATTTATGGGAATTGGGTTCTTTTCCTGGCATCCGATTTCGGGCTTTATGAATTATTGGATAGCTTCTTACTCGTTTTGTTTCTATGCAGTAGTGTACGAGAAATGTTTTTCTTTATCTGTGTATTTTGAAGATCTGAAGAAAAAAGTAATGCTGGCGGTGACTCGGAGTAGGAAGAGCAAAACGGAGGTGTTTCTCCTGCAGAAACAGTTGCGATCCGTGCGGGTAACAGGGATTCAAGTTGGATCGTTTCATTGCATGGAGCGGCAATCGACGCTGATTTTTCTAGAATTTGCAACTACTAAAATTGCCTCGTTGCTCGTTAGTTTTAACGGAATCTAAATTTAAGTAAGAATTATTGCTTGCGAGTACATCGCAATTTCACAGCGTGTATTAAAATAAATGTGTTGCTTTTTATGTGAGATCAGGGGGTTGGTAAAACTAAACGTAAGATTGCAGTATTGTTTAATTGAAATTAAATTGGTATTAATACAATTAAAAATACTATAGTTCTGGAATTAACTAAGTCTGGAATCAAACTTAAAGTAAGATTGTAATTATTTTAAATTAAAATAAAATTGGAACTTATAAAGTAAAAAAACTATAGTTCTGGAATAAAATTGTATTAATTGTATAGAATTGGATACTCTTTTCATTATCATAACATAAATAAAACTAGTAAAATATAGCCTCAAGACATGTAAGATGAATTGAAGATGCGGAAGGGCTGAGGCACACCTTAATTAATCGCCTTGAGGAGAGCAATTTATAATTCAAAATAGGTGTGCGGTCAGTAGCTTGAAAGCGTCTTCGTTAACGCCGTTACAGTCAGTAGTGCTTGCGTGAAGGAGAGAATCGTGCTCTGAATTATTTTTAGCGGCTACTCTAATCATGTGCATGGAAGATGAGGAGGCTGGCTGCTGGAGGTGTAAGAGAAATGCTTCAAGGTGCTTAGAAAATATAATTCGTAGGCATAGAAGGATGAAAGCACACGAGACTGGAGCTTCCGAAGAGACTCTCACAAGATTGAAGATTGGGTAAGAGGTCAGTGGGTTGGGTAATTTTTAAAAATTTGAAACAGGAGGAGAGAAAAGTTGTCAGACTTTGAGTTGATGCGATAATTGGGAGCGTTAATGTTGTGAGTGTTACTTGAGGCTGTTATTTAAACACTTGGAGGCTGTAATTGATGCGGGGGAAATTGATATTTTAAGGAGAGAGGATCCAGAGCTTTGTTTAGTTCAGACGCAATTTAAATTGCATTAATTAAGTGGAGCGCAGTCATGTTTTGTTCTTGCGGCGTATAGCGTGTGGATTTGCTAGGGATCATTGGGCTTGCCACAAAGCTTTCGTTTCCAAAAGGTGTGATTATAAAATGAAACAAATGAAATTAAGAAAACTAGGGCAGGGAATTGAAAAAAATATATAAAATATTTAAAACAGACATGGATAATGAAGGAGGCGGAAAAATCATGGGCACGAAGATAATTATAATTTTAAGCTCTACGTGGGAAGCAACAAGAAGAGTTAGAATGACCAAGAGGACAGCAATAGAAGACAGCGCGCGCACTAAAACTTGACAGAAACAAACAGTAGCGGGGGGCGTTGTAAACATTAATTGCGCCCAAGAATGACCTATAATAGGAATTTAGTAGTACTAGAATTTGAGATTGATGGGAAGATTTTAACGTTGGAGGTAGGAAACTAATATGGTTGAACAACAAAAGATTGAAGAAGGACAGCTAACGCGGAATGAAATAGAAAGGTTTAGAACCATTTTGGAATTGAGGAGTGTTGCTGGGTAATTTTGACACGTTTACCGTTTATTGCCCACTGATTGCCATAATAATGGATTAGGGGAGAAACTGACCTGGCGGTGGACAATGTAGTCACACAGGTAAGGATATGGAGGACTGCTTGTAGGAGGGCGGTTAATGATTATGGTGATGATCATGTTATGATGATGAGTGCGAAAAAGGTGTGACGACGCTCATGAATGACGATAGTCACCGCACAGGCTGAGGATTATCTCCGCTCTGAATGGCCAATGAAGAGGACGCTTAAGCGTAGTGAAGGAATGAATAAAGATCAAGTTCCCACGATTCCTGTTGTTGTCCCTGCCGGAGACTGGTTATCTCCGTGGAGAAGAGAGCCTACAGTACAGATTGAAGGGAAGAAGAATGACAGGGAAAGATGTGAAATGAAGAGACAGGTAGCACTGGTAGAAGTGTACTTGGGTTTGAGCTAATCAAGTCTTGGTGTCATTTGAGAATTGGGCAATAATGTTTATTTGGTCTTAAACGTGTTTAGTTTATTGTGGTCTGGTTCTTGGGTTTTTTGAACATGAAAGTTTTACTGCAAGAAGGCTGAGAGGAAATTAAGGGAAATGTCATTTAGGAGGAGCAATTCAAGGGGTTGTAGATCAAGGGTGTGTGACAGGAGTGGGAGAGATTGGGCGGCTTAAAAGGATGGGATGATGGGAGGAAAAGCAAGGACTTAAATCAAAGTGTCGTTCAGCTTGTCTCTATAAACTAGATGAAATTAATTGCGGACGGAAAAGGGTGAGAAAGCAAGGGTTGATTAGTGTACAAAAATGGTGAGAATCTGTTTTCTAGAATTCTTGGGAGTTTTACATGTGCAAAATTTAAAAATATGGAGTTGTTTTGAATTGGAAATATTTGGAAAATTGTAATAATGATCTTCTGAGCAAAGATTTGGTTTGTTTTTGGAGGAAGTGACGCAAGAATGGATTGGAACGGAGTTATGTGGGGAGAATTGAAAAAAACCCGGGTTTGACGCACCGATTATGCAGTAGCTGCATTATGACAGTAATTTGCGGTTAATGGGGTAGGCGCTACAGGAGATGGTGACGGGGGTGACGAGCATAAAGTTTAGTACAGGTTTTTGTGTGCAAGAAGAGGGAAGATTCCACGGTTGACTTATGTGGGAAACCGCGGGTTTGATTCTTGATCAGGCCCGTGGTTCTCCCACACCCATGCCTCAGTCCTCAGAGATTCCTATGGCATTGGGGATGGGTGGTTGAAGGGGGTGGATATTCAATCCACCCCATTCATGTGGGGGGATGTGAGAAAAAGCAAGGATGCATCTGCATCATGAGCTGGGGAAATGACAGGGAGAGGGATCAAGTGGGATAAGTGAAGTAGGCTTGAACCGCAACCTCTCGACCTTTGAAATGTGTAAAAACAATTATGTAAATGGCGGTGAGTGGTTCGGGTTGGTGTGTGTATGAATTAGAGGGTTGGTTATGGTAGCTGGGAAGATGGGGATGCGGTGGTTTTAGTGTCTCGGAAGAAGCTGTAGGGAAGAAGATGAGGAGAAGAATTTTTAGCGGATTAAGGAATGGGAGAGAATTTAGTCCGCGGTTTGCGTGGTGGTAAGAAAAGGGACTGATGGTGGATGGGACGCGCCTTGTAGTAGCGCGTCTTGCACGAGGGAGCTGCATATAATTGCGGTGGCAGTTACACAAGTAAAAAAGGATTCAAATGTCAGGGAGGGATGAGGAATGGAAAAAGTGATTTTTTCACCGTAGGGCTAAGATGGTTTGAAAGCGTGAGAAAAATGCAAAAAATTCTGCTTTTACGGTTATCCACTTGTTAGCTCATCCAACCGATATACGTGAAATGGAATTTTTTCTCCACAAACAACATGACACACTCGAAGGAAAAGAATGAGAAGATACAAGATACACAATGAGAGACATGGAACGGGGGAGAAAGACTACAAGGGCAAGGAAATGTGTGACTTTGTGTGATGATCAAGGACGGGATTGTGTCTTGTTCTTGTGTCTTTTGTGATCTACGACATACGAGGATGGATGTAAGGTAAGGGTGTGTGGAATTGATGGAAGGATGGAGAAGAATTTGCGGGTTTTGCTTGAGTTGATTTGCTTTCTTGCTACAAGTGAGTCCTCTGATTTCCACTTAATTCAGTGGCTGGTTCAGGTTTGATTATCACGGGCCGAAATGTTGAGAATTACTCGCTACTTGGATGGAGCTGTTGTGTTGAGAGGAGGTGGAGGAAATCTAGTGTGAAATTAGTGTACCATTTCATGGATCACGGGTCAGCTGTTGCTAAGGGTCAGGGGTCGTGGTTTTTAGGGGAGGAGGAGGTGGAGGAGATAAAAAGTTGAATGGTTGTGAGGATTGAAGTTAACGTGTTTAATCAATTGGAGCGAATGATTCTTGTAAAAGTCAAGGGCTCCGAGCAAGGGTGCAGTACAGGTAGGCAGTAGGCAGAGCTATGCAGGTGTAACAGAAGTCAAAGGAAGGTAGGTAGGTGATGACGGGATTTTAATGGACGTTTGAATAGTTGGAAATGAGGGTTGAAATTTGTAGGAAAATGTGAAGATGCGTTCAAAATGCTTTTGCAAGCCTGCTGGATTTCTGAACGTCGCTGAAATGTTGAAGGATGAGACGAGTAAAGGGAGAAGGGGAAACTGGTTAAGTGATTATTGATGAAGCTATGCGCGCCATCTATGATATGTTTGCGTAACTGCGCTAGCTCTGAAACGTTTCCTGTGGGGAAAGCTTAACTTGATAGAGTTTTTAGGCTGTATGAAGCGGAGGTTGAATTTGGTTTGAGAAAATTTAACTTGTATAATAGGTTCAATTGAATAATTTATTAACGTCAGAGCATATTTTGTCTGATTAATGTATTTACAGTATACACATGTTCAAGTAATAGTTGAAGGCAGGACAGATGGGTGAACTTAGCCAGTGGTGTTGGTGGTATTACCAGCGACAGGTGAAATGATTCCAGGGAGTGGGATGTAAAATGGTGGGAGGAAACGTTCATTTCCAGCTCCATTTACATCAAAATTGTTCTAAGAAGAATTGAAATTTTGAAAATTAGAATTAATCAAAAACTAAAAAATCTATAATGTATTAAATTATTAAACTAGTTATGATTTAGTAGCAAATTTAATTCAACTTACTGCCATTACGCCGGACAAAGCAATGGTGAAATAGATTCCAAGAAGAGCAAGGAAGAAAAAGATAGAGCTGTTCATTTTGAATTGTTTTTTGGGAATTTGAAAACAAATATTCAGTTACCAGAGAAGATGTTGAAGTAATTTGAATAAAATAGTAGATACCAGAGAAGATGTTGAAGTAATTTGAATAAAATAGTAGATACCAGAGAAGATTTTGAATTGAAAGTAGAAGCTTGTTGGATGTTGCTGATGTGATACTGATTGAAGCTTCCGCTGAATATTTATACTACTTATTGATTTGACTAACCTAGTTTAACCAGCTTAGGTCAAGATCGATTGGGATATTTAATCAAGTGTTAGCTAGACGATCGGTGATATTGCCAAAATGACTAGAAAATCTGGCAGGCGGTCCAGCGTCAGTCATGAGTATCCTCGGAGGTTTCGTATTACGAAGCTGTTGAAACACAATGGCGCTGGTTTACGCTAAGCGTAGAACGCAACACAGATCTGTCCAAATCAGGTCCTCCAGCAGAATAGTCGTGCACGCAGAAAATCTGCGTAAAATCATTGGCCTAGATTTTCTAACCGCAGAGGAACTGTTTAGAACTTTGTGTTGTGCCGATGGACCGCAGAATGGCTTTGACTTTATTAATGCGGATAGATGACTTAAAACTGCGTGCAAAGAGCATTAGTATCCAAAGGTTATTATAACGGCAAGCATCTGTTGGAAACAGCGACGATAAACAAAGAAGAAACGGTGAATTGAAAATAACTAGCGATGTAGCAATCACATGAATGCTATATATCAATTTTGAAATACTTGCAGCGATAGGTACGGATATCAGGTGTTGATTTGAAATAATACGCTTCTAGTATAGTAAAATGTAATACTGTAATTATTTATTTTATTTGTAAATGAGGAAATACATGAATCTGTAGAAGTAATTATAAAATACTATTATTCCAATACTTAAAAGGAAGATAGCGGTAAGCGTGTTGTCGCGATATACGCTAAAGAAGCCACACTAAATTAGAGCTGTGGTAAAAAGATTCCATGAAGGGCGGTAGGAATATGCTGACTAAATTTGACTCTTGCTAATTCCTTAAAGGATTGGGCATCTAAGAAAAGGATGAAATCCTGGGAATTTGTTCTCGAGTCTGTGACTGCTGAAATGATGACGCCGTCATCTTCGGAGCTAGGCTTTGGATTCTGTACAAATACTGGTTCTCCCGGGAAGAAATGCTCTCCGTGTTTCCAGAGGGCGCTGGACACGTTGCGCCTTACATCAAACTTGCATATTGAGTTGGAGTAGCCTGTGACGCCAAGAGCGCCAACGGCGTAGAAGAAACCATGCTTTTTCCCCAGCACATTCCGACTGATGACTGGCATTTCAATCCCGTGGTAAGTAAGGACCTCTGGTGTGAGTTGAATAACATCGCCGTAGCGGACCGCTGACGCTGTGCTCTTGATTCCAACCAAGTTGTGCATCTCAATGACTTCCTTGACGTCCGCAATCACGGGTATGACGTAGCGCACTGCTGTGCCATGACTGTCGTGATCGCAAAGCTGACCAGAGCGGAGTTTGGAAAGATTCATTGATTTAAAAGAGTCGGGATTTTTGTATGTAACTAAATCCAAAACGACCTGTATATGAAATGGAAAATTTGCAATGGTTAAGAGCATATCTCGTCTCTTATTTAAGGAGAGGGTACGGGTGTCAATGGGATATTCAAACATTAGAGCGGGAGCAAAAGTAGGTCAAGTTTGAAAAGAAGATTTAAAAGAGGGTCATAAGCGTGGAATGTTAATAGTGTGGATAGTAATGGTTAATATTTAACTTGCTAATGAATATAAAGGAATGGCAGGAATTGGTTATATTTGCAATCTAGAAATAATTAATTTAATACTGTAGATGGCAGCGCGTGGAATGAGCAGAATTAAGTTAAGGTATGGATTTAAAAATTTACTTACGTGTCCGTCATCGTCGTAGGCGTTGATGACATGGAGGAAGAAGAAGGGGTCCTTTGATCGAAACTCTGTTCGGATTGTTTTCCCAGTTTCCTTGTCTATGAGGTAGAATTTGTTGGAAAAACTATTCCCTCTCCACTCGAGCCAATCAGAGAAGGTGTGCCCGCCTTTGAGGTAGCTTACAGCTGCCTTTGCAATGTTCATAACGTATGGCTGCTCGATAAATATAATCCAATTCTTGCTCATTCCGAAGCTGTGATTATAACTCATGACACCTGACCACGAGGAATTGATTGTTGCAATAATCTTTGAGGATTTGAAGATATTTTTCCCGCTTGCTTCAATACTGGAACCGATTCGAACAATGTTGTAGCGCAGACCTGTTAAAACACTGGATCCAAGGGTGTAGGTGACGCCACGATCGTCGCGGAGGGGATGGGCGGAGGAGACGTTTACTCCGAAGCATTTGTTTGTATCAAACTTTTCTCCTGTGGACAGGGATTTTGAATCTATTTTTCGGAAGAAGCAAGTTTCTCCAGTGGCAAACAATTCTTGACCGATTTGAAAGAGGTTGATGGAATTGTTATCGGTAAGCTCTATGGGGAGACAGGCTGAGACGAGGCGGGAGAAGAAGCTCTTATTAGGGTCACTGTAGGCACGTGTTCCATATTCCGTGAGCACTGGTCGTTTTGCAGCTACCGCCCTCTTGTAGGCATCCGATGCTAGGTATTTTTTCTCGTAGGATACAAAGTCTCCGCTGATTGTGAACTTGGACAGTATGGAGTAGCCGTCGAACCAATGGTTCATTGTGAAACCGTCCAGGTCAAATTTCCCGGGACCTACTCGGACAAAACTTCCTTTGAGCCATGGCGGAATGGTACCTGAAAAGAGAAGAGGGGTTGCGAAATTAATTAAAGGTGTGTTGTTAAAACTGTGATTAAAGTTGCTTCATGAATGTTTCATGATGCATCGAAGTGCTTTCGTAGACCTTGCAGCGTGTGATATTTTTACCGCTGCGCTGGTGCAACAGAGGAGGTTGCTAAAGTCTGCAGGATTTTGCAAAAATCTTGGGCAAGGTTAGTTGAAGCGTCAACGCTTAGTGGTCAAATAGCATTGGATTCGAATAGGGGTAACAGAGCTGCAGTAAAGCGCTGAAGCTAATCTAAAGCTACGTATAATGCTAGGGTCAGCAGCGCCTCGAAAAGCGCTAGACTGTAAAGCGGCCAATACTTGTTGGAAGATAACGCTGTGAACGAAGGGGAAAAATAACTTACCGTTGATCTGAGCGACCTCTGTCCTTTCGGTTTCCTCTGCGGTTTGAAATAATTTTCCGTGCTCAGGCATGCTAAGGCCGAAACAAGAGCGCGAACTTTGGAGACGCTGTGTGAAACTTAAGCTTAAGCGTCTGACAGCAAGCAGACCGCTTCCGACAATAAACGTTTGCTCCTTGTATCGAAAATAACCACCTGCCTGTTTGAAACACAAAGAAGGACTGACTGACAGCTACACACCTATGTGGATTTACAAATTGGCCAAGTAGGATGCGATAATTAATTGCACAAGTCTATTTTCTTAGAAGCTTGTAGGTGAGGCCACCAAGTCCAACGAAATGAGATGAAGAGATTTGGAGTGGTAAAAACAGAGAGAGGAAGAAGAGGAACATGGAAGCAATGCTGAGTTTCGCAGGAGTGTGTCTGTTAAGCCACTGCATACATATACAGCATACAAATCAGTTCCTATGTTACGCAATATTAAATTGAAGAGAGAAAAATCTAGCATGTAGGTTAAGAAAAGATGAGGTATTCAAAGAGAGCTATAGCAGGGCTAATAAATAATGAATGGCATATGGGCATGAAACGGTCAAGATTCATACGGAGCGCATGTAAAGACACACTGACAGGACAGAGGAGCTATGCGCCTTTTACTCTCACTCAGGTGAGCACATGGGTATTTATTTACACCTGAGTGCCTCCTCAGCTGTGTTGTGGTTAGAGACATGAGTGTGGAAAGGCACGTGAGAATACACACAAGAGTATTCATTCATTGACTAAACTGAGAGCGTAATTGTAATTGAATGAGGAACCATAAGCAGTTGTTTCTTAGCGGGAGTGCATATATTGCCAATTGCGAATATTAATATTGCGAAACATGTATGAATTACAATTTCAGGTGCAGAGAGTTGTACAAGGGGCTTTTGTTTGGTATAGCTCTAGATTGTAGAGAGAATGGGAAGTATTATGGAATTGTTTACTCTTCCTCTTGGTTTTTGTGGGCTGGCATACTTGAAGGAGTATAGCAATTGGGAGCTGGTCTATGAGCTGCAGACAAAAGTGGTAAAAGTGCAAATATACTGGCTATTTCCTGAGGAAATGAGTTAACTAACTCCTTAACTCTGTTTGCAGTTACAAGGTTTCCTTATATACGCCGGCAAGGAAGCTAGAAGCTAGAGAGATGAATACATGTGAGGGGGGCGCAGGTGAGATTGACAGGTGAGGTGGTGAGGAAGTGAGATGATAGGATGTGCTGAGGTGGCCTATATTATGGGAATTTTTGAAAATTAGCACACTACTTCTCTTTGTGAAGCTTCTCGGGGGAGTTGAATGGGTTGGAGGAGTTATTCCATTAAATACGTGGCGCGTTACACAATATCCAAAAAATCCAGAATTTTTTCGTGATGCCCATGATTTTGGTTAGAAAGAGGGAAAATAGGTCAGAAAGCTATAATTCCTGTATTCCTGTATGCAGTATCCAAGACATTTCCTTGAATGTCTATCGTACAAAGTTTGAGAGGATTGCGGATGGTATGGGGTAGGAGGTGGTTTGATTCTGTTGGGTATTTTTCTGGGTTTTCCCTTGCTGCACTGCGAGATAGTAGTTGATGGGAGAGCTAGTTTGATTAGACTTAAATTGCGTAATCTAAAGCTAGTTCACTGCAGCACACTTTAATTCTGTTCTAAGCCACGGGAAACTAAATTGAACCCAACGTTGTTGCGAAGATTAATAATTCATTTATTAAAACTATATATTATTTAATTTAAGTATTTATTTAAACAATGGGGTAAATTATAAGAATAACTGGTAACAAAACTCTAAAGTATGATTTCCTAAATACTGAAACAGGATGAGGCAATTTAAGAACCCAAGTAACGATACTTGTAAATATAATTTTAAAAGACAGGAAGGGGTAATTCGCCAATTTCTCGAAGAAAGGTTTAAGAGGCAGAGTAAGCTAGCTAATTGGGGAAGTAGAAGATGAAGAATAATCTTTCTTCCCGATCTCCTTCTCATTCTCGTGTTGTGGATGGAGATTTCTCTGGAGGAGGAAAATCTCCATCCACCCACAATTCATTATCACTCACTCTTTCGCAACATCATAATGATAAGTCAATAGCTTCCAGGACTGGGGTGACAATTAGCACAACCGCTACTTGTCATCCCAGTCCCTTAAGAATCCCCTAATGTAACTGAATCACGCCTCCCATGTGACGTGGCAAGATCTGGACAATCTTGCGACGTAACGGCGGGAAAAGCAAATATCCGCGAATTATTCGTAACATAATCACTCCCCCTTCCGGGAAGTTCCGACCTCGGAACTTGGAAAATTGCCTGGACATGGGTCTAGTCAATTAACCAATAACAGGATATAATGTAATAGTATTGCACAGGCAATGACACTAATAACAATAATATCGCATTAGCGTTCGATAAAATGAGACGAAAATAAGTATAAGAGGAATAAGTACGTTGTTATGGGTTTTTTTTTGGATAGAAAAGTTTTCGTAAAACTACGGCATCATGGGATTTAACATTGCACCAATATGAGCTGAGAAAGGTAATTCAGACACACACATTGTAGTTACCAAAAATATGGGGTAAGATATTATGTGTAACATATATGAATGTGGTTATCGTAAAACTATACTAGTAGTTTGTTTTCTTACAGCTATTAGCAGTAAACTCATTTTGATTGATTCTATAAAAGCAAATAAAAGTTTGAAAACGTAAAGTTATATAAAATCTGGGGAGAGGGGTTTACGGGTTGTACATTTTTAGCTAGGCCATTTAAAGTTCAATTGTGGTGGCAGTAGAAATATTTGAGCTAAACTTGGCGTGCTAGAGGGCGTTACAATCAACTGTTGCTTGTATTAATAAATTCCAACAGAGTGTTGTGCAGAGTTTGTGACAATAATTATAATGAAAAAAAACACTTCCGGTGTTTTACTATAACTCACCGACTAATTACTAATTCGAGGCAACATGAAGCAGGGCTTCATGACCCGCAGGTTTATAACAGTTAGAGGCTGTTTTAAAACTACATCTGCTGACATTTGCCCTAACAATAATAATAATGATAAGTGGAAAGGTGGGAAACATTTGGTTTCAAGAATTGAATCAAGTATGTTCATTCTCCTGGACATATTACAAACCCATAACTGCATAACAAGAACACATTACCGCGATTAAAACTTGTACAAAAACATACAATACCATTTGAATTTATGGATAACCTACCTTACTGGTGTATGTAAACAGCATTACACACCCGTATTTAAGCCTTATTTCTACATCGTTGCTGCGTAAGCAACAAAAATAAATATAAAACCCGACATCTTAAATAAAAATTCTTATCGATGAAGCAACTGGAAAATCCTGTCGATGAATGTAGAAATCTTCGTTGCTGTTTGAATTTGTTGAAGCTAATGGATCATAGGAATGGGGAATCGGGCTGGAATAATTAATAGGCACTGATGAGAGTTCTAAAGTAGGCCGCGGATAATAAAAAAAACATATTGCAGAGAGAGGAGCTTTTTGTTCGAGCACTGTTAACGGTAGGCAGGTATTATCGGCTTTTAGTATAGACTCAGTTGAACATCATTGCGAAGGAACATGGTTAGTTATTGGTGGTTGACAACGTGCCACGAAAACTATGAAGCAAGTCTGGCCATTTAACTTGAAGACACTTAGAAGCCAGACATCAAAATACAATGCGAAGACAACGTGGTAATTGTTGTATCCTGTATTTTCATTTGTTTGTGTCATAGTTCATATCTCACTCCATTCGGAATAACATCCACTAACTTCCAAATAATTGACGGGATTTGAAACGAGCATTTAAGCCTAAGTCGAGATCTGAAGATGTTGAATGTGCGTGGGTTCGTAACGATCATATTTGCACGACACGCTGGTACGATTCAAAATGAAGAAGATATCAATAGTTAGGTAATCAGAATGTGTTAGGCTTTGGGTTCGTCGAAGGTAGCCTCAGCTGTCTTGGCCGGTCTGAGTGCGAAACATGGAATTTTCTCGCCAGTTCTTAGTTAACTGTGAGCCAAGTTCATTTTATATTACGGTGGATCTCATTACGAAATGATGTTCACCCATTACAGCTGAATAATAATAGGAGATACAGTAATGTTCAGTGGAGCTGTCGGACAACCAATCTGCTGTATTACCGAAAACACTCATTGTTCCACGAGTTAAACATGTTATAGACGTGTCGATTAAAGCTCCAACATCCAGAGTCAAAAATGTGGCGTACTGAAGTGGGTTTCTTTGCATCAAACTTGTTGCACACGAAGTTTTGTTTTCTTTTAGCACGTGTGATAGTCCATTGAGTGGTCCATTGAGATAAAAACTGCATACATCAGTCTCGAAAGCGTGTTGATAATTCTGTCGGACTAGAGTATCATCAAGAGTTCCACATATTTAAATTGAGAGCAGACGGACCATCGGGGGCGAAGGGAATATTGGAGGGCAACTTGGGGTGATTCAAACAGCGGGAACCGCGTGATGATAGGGCGGTAATTCTGGTGGACATCGCAGAGCGTTGTGTGAAACACGTGGAATTAAGATATAAGAGGTTATGAAATAAAAAGATAATGTGCTACAAAAATAAAGGTTTTTCAAAACTGTTTGACTAAGACTTATAGTTATAGGATTTTTTAAAAATTAAGCTTGTTGAAAACCGACCAAAATAGTGACACTATTGGTAACGTACAAGTACAGAATTAATGTTAAATAAAAATTATGTGTAAGTTCAAGACTTACTTAATAGGATGACGATTCCGAAGGAATGTCTAGTTTATCTTTAAGAATTCTGTCTTGGATATTAAAAATATTGGTGGGATTTTGATACACGTATCGCTTTCTGTCGCCATTAAACCAGATTCTGGCAATATTGTTATACTTAGTTATTAGAACCTACTAGTGATACAGTTATTAGCGCCAGCGATAACAGGATATTTACCCAATTTTGTGTCCTTCAAACAGAAAACACAACGGTGCAGCCGATAAAGATCAATTTGAGAACGATTTTGCAGAGCAAAAGCATACAAAATCACAAATAAATCGCTTTGCGGTATAAAGTTATAACCGTAGCTTCTTAACGGAGGAAACCAATGTTTCCGCAGTAAAGGATTGCTACGGGTTTTGCACATTTAAAATTTCAAGCAATACTCATGATTGCCTTGCGATTTAATTTATCGGGCAAAAAAATCGGATCTGAGTAGTCTTGGCATTTGCTTACGTAATTGCCCTTAACATGTGCGGCCGAAAGCAACTCTAGAAACGGTTACTTTCGGTGATTACCAGGCATAGAATACTGTTCATTCGACAATGCGATTCCAAACATACCACCGGTCGTTTTTTAAGGAACAATTTTCTTTTCACTTCTTTCAACCACACGAAAATCCTGTACTCGGGTTTGGTTTCCGTATTGCCAATACTTGTAAGATAGAAAGCTTGATCCGATCAAAAATTTAACGCGGTTACTAGATAAATTCCAATTTCTGATAGGATAACGAATAACATTTAGGACATGTAATTGTTGAAATTCTGGCACATAATGAAAGCACAAAATTAATGAGACTTCCAGTTAAAAGATATTCAAAAGTCTAAATTACTGGTATCCAACAGCTGCGGCCTCTATATATCCGTATTGGTAACTCAAAGCAACATTGGTTGCCTGTGTGACTTATACTATCAGTGATTTTTGCATACTTCTGGTTCGCAAAAATAATAAGATTTTGAACCAACCACTCATTTGTTTGCAATGATATTTAAAATTCACGTTCGAAACTCTATCTTCAAGAATGCAACTCAAACGAAAGGCATACGCAATGAAATAATACTTAATCGTGTATAGCAGATGAAACTTGCAAACTTGTCAATGGTAATTAAGCCTCAGAGAATAGGTTAGGTTTAAGGTTTCTTCTATTTAATTGAAATGGAGTTCTGTATTGAAATGGAAATGAAATCATCGAACCTATCGCATTGATGAGTAGCTTAATGTTTGAAGCGGCCATGAACTTAGCTTAACCTTTTGACTCCATTTATCTCAGGAATAGTGATTTCATCACGCCTTTTGAATTCATGTTAACAGGTTTTACCATACAATTATCGAATATATATATATATATATATGCCTATTATATAGCTACTCAGTCTCGTTTTTCCAAAATTTTATGTAACGGGAAAATTAACCAAGCACTATCTTGTTATCAATAGATTTTTAGATTGAACCTAAATATTCTCTAAATGCATGTAGTACTGACGCTCCAATAATATAATGCTTCCGAAAAACCGTTCAACGGATTGTTTGATTCTGAAGTAGTCTAGTCATCAAAATACAGTTGGTTTTATTTTATGCTTTGCATCTCTCTACCTCGCCTCTTTAGGTCAGCCTTTGTAATTGCCATATTAAAAGAGTTGAGAAAATAACTGCCTTTGAACCCGCTTACAACCTGAAATCAGTTCGACATATCAAAAATCGGAATTGCTCATATCCTTTTCCACTGTGGGTAAACGCATAACACAACAGCCCGGTACAATTTTCAATTAACTTCAAATGACCATTTACTCTTTCTTCATTAAATACTCCCACAGAATCCATATGCTTGCAGAAATTCTATGCCATCAATTTGTTACGGGTTTAACATAGAATGTCTGCTTTCACTTAAGTAGTGGAAACCAGGCGTCCCTGTATACTTAATGAAGAATCGCGAGTGTTCCGGAACTGGTCATTATCATGTTCTCTGTACATCAGTACTAATAATCATCGGGCATCGAAATCAACATTTATATCTTGCAAAAAAACCATTGAAACATGGGCATTTTAAGCAACGATTTATATTCTCTTCAAGAGTATCTTTTCAATAAATCAACACATTCAGTATTAACTTTTCCATTCTCGTCCAGCCAGTCATGCTGGAGCACCGGTACTTCTGGACATTTTCTTCAAATCTATAGTTTAATATCAGAATCTCTCATTATTCTGAGTTTCTCAATAATCTCATATTTCAGTTTCTCAGTAATCAAATTTTCCGTTTTTTTTTGTTGCTCTGACTCATGCTTCTCAGAATCAAAACATTGGGTAGGCTCTGTTAATTTTCTTCTTCTCTTTTGATAGGCAGTAATAACGTGCATAGAACTCAACTTCCCATGTGTTGGATACTTCATGATTCTCGTGTACTTATACAAGACCATGTTTGCTAATTTAGTTTCACTAGGGGTTATACATCATACCCTAGTGGGAGACTAATTGTTTACGGAAAAATTTCAACTACGTCCTTACTGCGTTTCCGGTTGACTCTCATAAATGTTTTCGCAACAGAGCATCGTTTTAAACACACGTAAGAATAATGCATTATGAACCACAATATCAATTTTATAGAAGAAAGATTGAGATTGTTTTAGTGCTTGAAAGTAATCCATAATCAATTCATGGATTCAATTCTTAGTATTATGCATGGTTTTAAATTATTGTCGTCCCTCATATTTAACTTCAGGTGAACTGTAACCCTTTTCGAAGTTTTACCTTATTGTCCTCGTAGCTTCGACGAAGTTACTATACTCATCGCAAGGTGGAATAAAAGTCTATATGGAACCCCAAAATAATCTAAGCATACCTTAAGATGGACTGTTATCTTGTCTAACCAACTTAGCAAAAAGAATGATTTTGAAATTCACCTGCATTGTCGGAGGTAGGAACAAATGTGAACGGAAGAAACAGCTTTACATTTTAAGCTATGATGCTTGTATTCCTGGCAACAACAAACTATTTGACAGCTGGAAATTCAATTCAGTATTTGCTTGCAACTTTATGCTTGCCTATAGTTGGGAATAAACGGGACCCTTTTGGTTATTTGACTGGTCAGAATGATTTCCTTTCATTCAATATTGCAATGGGTTCTCTACTCTTATGAATTGTGAATTTGTAAATTTTCCGCATGTCCCGCAACACCACAATCCTGAATAAATGCAATTTATGTCCTTCTATTATTGTAGCTATGCACGGCATGATCTTTGCAATTAAATATTGAACCACTTTTGGCTTATATTGCTCTCCAAGATCCACAAGATTACTTTCCTTAATGCTATGTACAATTTACTTTCTCCGTTACATAAATCATTTATTAGATGTGTTAGCGGTTCGTCTTACTGTATCCTAAGTGATTCTCATGATTGCTATCTGAGTTTTCAAGATCGATGGTGATACCAGGCCAATTATTTTTAATCGTAATGATTATAACTGGGTTGTTTAACCTAAGCAAAAGCTTGCTTTTGACACTCAATATTGCGTTTCTAAATTCCCAGAAACGTACAAAAAACTCTATCCAACCGTCATGCTGGCCGTTATATTAATGATTTTACATGACTGTTACCCTAGTTGCATTGAAACCCTTACTCGGAGTTTAAATCCTAATGATTATTAATCTAAGGTTCACGCTCACGCCTATTAATGTTAGGTAAAGTAAAGCCTATAGTAGTATTAAACCATATTGGATATAACTGCAATCTAGGGAGATACGTTTACATGAACGACTTTTAACTCGTTTTAGTACTTCCCTTTACTTGGAGAAATTCTGGAACTATAAATTTAATCAGAAATTTATGTCTTTTACGGAAAATTCTTTCAAAAGAATACTTGCCCATCAGTTAGATATACTATTAATTTTACTGTTTACTACAAAAAACCTGAATTTAATCTTTGCCCGCATTTTTCCTTCATTTGTATAAATGCTGAAAGTAATCCTCGGCTATCTGTTCACTTAAAAAACTGTTTCCGAAGTTAGGGAGAGCATCTTGAATCTGCAACTTTAACTGGGGAAAGATACGCGTGCCTTTCCATACCGAGAAAAATCGGCGTATCTCGACTGGGGCCTACAGCCAACTAAGTACGAATTCTTAACTGGTAATATCGGATCTTACTGTGAGTGATATTTAATTCCTATTCAATTTTACAAAACCTGATTCGGATTTGTTACGTTATTTAAGGGCAAGAAGATATTTGCAATATTACAAATAAAAGCTGAGCTGGCTTTGGACAGCAACACGGAAGTGTCTGATCTTAATTTAAATATGTAAACTGCGTGATAAAAGTCAATTATTGCCCTGAAATACTGCACCAAAGAGAATATGAAACTATTTACAATTAAAATTGTCTTCCCTCAAGAAATGGAAGGTTTATAGCTCGTACAATGTGTCGGATGTGCAGGAAAAAAAAGTGTTTGTGTCCAAACTTAGATTTCTATTAATAAGGATTGGAACAGTTAACTCAGAAAAATTGCGATCCAAGAAACCAATTTGTCAAAATTTGGTTTTAAATCAGCACGGCTTATGCTGGATTGATTACCTACGTTTTGATGCAAGCCATTTGCAAGTTTATAAATACTTTCGGGTATTCTTGTTCTTACTGCCAGGCGGATACGAATTTTTTCCTAAAGAATTGGCTTCGCCACTTATTCTAACGTCACTTGTATTAAGTCTTTTCAATTATGTTAACTTTATTGTTTCGCCTAAATTCTGAATTTTTTTTATTTTTGATATCTCAAAAAATGTATTTGAGGAATTCTAAACACAATTAATAACTTCAGTGACCTGGGTAGAGAAACCTTTCTCAAGCAGGTACTGGAACAAGCTCATGTAAAGCAACTGGAAACTTTCTGGAAATTAATCATTGCTTAGGAGAAAATTCTTGTTGGGAGAAGGATTAAGTGTAATGTTGTGAAATTTAATTGGGAAGAGTCGTTGGACTTAATGTACGAGCGATAGTCCTTTCATGCAAGAAGCGGAATTGAATGTATCAGTAACTGTATTATACGGGCCGTGCTAAATATGTATACGGCCATATCAATCAAAAATTAATCTAAATCTAATATAAAATGCCTCAAAACGTACTATTACCGTGCATTGTTAAGTACTGGTGCGGCCTGTAGCTTTAGTTTAATAACTTCGAGTTGCTCAAAACGCCGAGTTATAGAAAATATTCCGAATCTACGAATTCCCAATATGTAGGAAGTAGTGTTTCCTACACTCAGTTAATTAAAAATCCGACAAGTTATTTTTGTGTGAGTCTGTTTACGAAATTTTCAAGTTAGACTAATACCACACTAAATTCCTTGAATGTAAATGTGAAGCAGGTTATTGTTTAAAACTGCTTTGGAATACCAGTCAGTTTCAACGAGTCAGCAATTGCGTCTGAACCTACTTTAACCAGATTTGTGTTCGTGACGATCAGATTTCGTGACCTCAATTATATGCACCGTGCCCTAAAATGTAAGCGCCATTTTTAATTAATTTAAAGAATTCTGTTTCCTACGGTTGAACGTATCAGTTTGGTTTGAAAGAGCCACAGTATGTGTAACCTCCATAACTTAGGGAACCGATCTCATGTAATACATGAAAGCCTAAAGCCTGAGAATACTTTCGATAGGGACTTTTTCCCGAACTGAAGCTAAATAACCTTTTGTCACGTACCTTGATTTCAGCTCTGCTTCTCGGTCCTTTAAATTTTGGAAATAATTTGGGTAGGGTTGTGCGTATTACGAAAATTCGTCACCAAACACGTCCATTCCGGCTTCCAAACTTAATTATAAAGAATATCTTTTGACTATCCTAGTTTCCTTAATTAAGACCCTGAACAATGGTTCAAGTTACTACAGTATGACCTCAACTGTGAGTATTTATGAATCTGTGATGATTGAGAGCAGGCATTCCTCATTCCAGCTACTCTAGTGGTGAGGCATTGTCGTAAAACATTATAACTAGTAGCTTCAGGGTCAAATGCGCCCATCATTAGCATTTCTTAAATTTATTTGCAATTTCAGACAATCGTGTCTGCGGCACCATGGGCCCGAAGCACCACTGGCATAAAAATGAGGGAGTAACTAAAATAATTTGATCCAGAGTAACTGTACTCATCATGAGCAAATCGATAGTACTTTTGCAAATTCAGACAAACGTGCCTGTAGCAACGTGTTCGTTGGCTAACTCTGATCACTTCAGAGTCAATTGTGCTCTTCATTAGCGATAGGCGATTTTCATAACTAACTTCTACCGTAACCATGGGCCCGAAGCACCTCTGGTTGCAATTATAACAAATCCGCAACGGCTGGATTTATAAAGATTGTTGCTAAAATCGGCAATGACCAATAGCGTAAATAAAATTTGCCAAAATTGACAACGGTCAAAAGCAACCATAAAATTTCCAAAAATTGACAACGGTCAATAGCATCAATAAAATTTGCAACAATTGACAAGGGTCAAAAGCATCAATGAGTATATTTGCAACGATGGCAACGACCTATGTTGGAGAATATTTGCAAAACTAGGCAATGGCCAGAAGCAGCAGTTGAAAGTATAATATTTAGCAAAGGTCAAATTATTGTTCATTTTATAATTATTTGCATAAACAGTAGCATTGGCTACCTCCAAGCCTGGTTTGTAAAGTAATAGTGTTAAAATAAATTAACTATGTTTTATTTTGCAAAGCAGAGGATAAGGAAAAGCGGTGGAGTAAAAGCGAGGAAAAAATAAATGCATCTGCATCATATTAAGGTTAGAATTTGCCATAAATGTCAGCAATGGTTGACTTGGCGTAACAAGGATTACAGCAATCAAATTTAAACTAGCGGAAGCACTTTCTAATTAAAAATCTAATTGTATATTCTCCGCATCATTAGATTTGCGTTCTGATCACTGATACAGTAGTGTAAGGGGAATTAACCTTCTCGCTTACGACAGAGTAAATATGAAGTTGATTTTTATCACATTTGCGTATTTTAAATAAATAATAGGCTCCTACCCACATTTCACAGTTTGAGCAGGTATGGAAATACTTGACTGCTCTATTTTCACCTGAACATTTACACCTAATGCATCTACACTGCTGTCGTAATTTTAAAGGCTCGACTGTATGTTTTACTTCGGTAAAATTTTGAATATTGCAACTAAAACACTTCAGCTTTTGCGGGGCAACACCAAGTTTGAATTGACCCTCCCTATAAAAAGAGAAAAATGGGAAAACGCTTTTAGCGTGAATATCCATACTTATGTCTGGAGAAAAGATTTAAATTCGCGAATTCGCCGGATAAACCTTTAGACAAGGGGCGAATGAAGAAGAAGTAAAAGTGGCACAAATGCTTTAATGTGTACGTTCTGGCAAGCACACAGGAAAAAACGTATCAAATTTCAGTTAAGATAAGCCTGCTGTATTTTACACTTACTCCTTCCTATGTTTAAGAGTCGAAGGGAAAAGGAGACGAGAACTGCTTTTATGAGCTAAGTCTGGCTAACTTACTGCAATACAAGCTGGGAAAAATATTAGCACAATGCTACAGTGTTTTTCACTCCACTCTCCTATCTCTCCCAGGGAATATTTTTCCCAAGTAAAAGAATCAAAAATATTGAAATAGAAAATTATGTTTCGGTTTTTAGAAAAGTATTTAAAAATCCCTAAAGGTTTCGGCACCAATTTATGTTGGGTATTTTTCTGGGTTTTCCCTTGCTGCACTGCGAGATAGTAGTTGATGGGAGAGCTAGTTTGATTAGACTTAAATTGCGTAATCTAAAGCTAGTTCACTGCAGCACACTTTAATTCTGTTCTAAGCCACGGGAAACTAAATTGAACCCAACGTTGTTGCGAAGATTAATAATTCATTTATTAAAACTATATATTATTTAATTTAAGTATTTATTTAAACAATGGGGTAAATTATAAGAATAACTGGTAACAAAACTCTAAAGTATGATTTCCTAAATACTGAAACAGGATGAGGCAATTTAAGAACCCAAGTAACGATACTTGTAAATATAATTTTAAAAGACAGGAAGGGGTAATTCGCCAATTTCTCGAAGAAAGGTTTAAGAGGCAGAGTAAGCTAGCTAATTGGGGAAGTAGAAGATGAAGAATAATCTTTCTTCCCGATCTCCTTCTCATTCTCGTGTTGTGGATGGAGATTTCTCTGGAGGAGGAAAATCTCCATCCACCCACAATTCATTATCACTCACTCTTTCGCAACATCATAATGATAAGTCAATAGCTTCCAGGACTGGGGTGACAATTAGCACAACCGCTACTTGTCATCCCAGTCCCTTAAGAATCCCCTAATGTAACTGAATCACGCCTCCCATGTGACGTGGCAAGATCTGGACAATCTTGCGACGTAACGGCGGGAAAAGCAAATATCCGCGAAATATTCGTAACAATTCTTATTGATTGCTGTTTGATAGCAAGTTACTATTTAGTAATACGTTAAAGTAGACTAGACTGCGGAACTGCGTGGAAATTGGTAGGGTAAGCGATGTCAGGTACGAATATGTTGGGTCGTAGTTATAACTAATTGAAAAGCGCGGTTTAACCTGACTGCAAAATGTTCGGTTTGAATGCTCATGTGTTTATAACTGACTTGATTTGAGCAATAATTAAATACGCTAGTGTAGTATGATGTAAATGACGTCAGGATGTACTACAGGAGGAATAAATGCGTGTGTAAAAATTTAATAGCTTCAGGAGAGAATTGAAATGGGAAAACCTTAGGTATTTTAGGATATGTCGCAGTTTTTGTGTTTGGATTTTCCTGGTTCATTGGAAATGACTACTTTTGATTTTATTCATAATGTCTCCAGACCCCTAGTAGACTTATTGATTGCGCATTGCGTCAAAGGAAAACTTAAAGCTGAATGATTTAAGTTGCGGTCAAGCTGAATAAGCTACCAAAGGAAACGGGAAGTTGCTGTGGGTATAGGTTTTGTTAATGCTCAAAGGTTTTTACGAAACGAGAGTCATGAGAAAGTTGCCCTGGCGACTACGCAGCATGTATTGTCTAGCAGAAGCTGGAACTGCGCAATCTGCATCTTACTTTTGACCACTGCTAAGATTTCAGAGCTCCGCAGAGCACAAGACGTTCTTCAGCCATACACGTGATAATAAGTGGGAGACGGTGTGGTGGTGATCATCATGATAAAAAATATTTAAGAAATTTAAGGATTTAAGGCTGGCTTGTATTTTTGTGGATTTGTTGTGTAGAAGCTAAGTTTTTGATTTATAATGAGCTTACTCGTAACTCAAGCACACAGGGTCGTTGCGTTGGTTGCGTCGGTAAGTAATATTTGAATATTAATTATTCTAAGTGATAATTCAACAGTGGCTTAAGAAAGAGCGTGTGTAGTTGTGTGCGAAATGGTTGTTTTAAATTTGGCATGGAAGCGATAATGAAATGGTTTTTTATAGATATTTGCAATATGCCTGGCTGTCGCTTCCGCACTCGTATTCTCAGGAAACAAAAACATTCTGGATCTACCGGCAAATGTTTCCGATAGCATTGTGAAGCATTTGGAAATGTGCAAATGGTATCCAATATATGCGCCTGGGAATGGAACTTCATGGTGTCGGCTGTGCTCCAGGATATATATGCACTGCGCCAGTGTTACTATGCTTGTGGGCGCTGTTCAAGTGCTCGCAAGTGTCCTGCTTATAGCGCATGGTGGAGAGGTAAAGAGGCTGCTTCAAGGGGGAAAAGTTTCAGTGAACTGTTTGAATAAATGATTGTTGGTGGATGATGCTGAGTGCTGGGTTTTAAATATGAATTGGATGTTGGATTTTTTCAGAAACGCATACCAAGGGTCACGTTCTGGCTGGTGAATTTCATTTGTGAATTGATTATAATAACTGTTGGGTTTGTTGTGTTTTATACGCGGTGTGTCACATTCGAAAGTGTGATGGATGATGACCCCCTCATACAAATCTGGCTAGCGGCTGGAATTAGCAGCTGCCTTTTCTATGATTTGGGCTGGTTTGTAACCTATAGTTGTACTAAAAATGAGCGAATGCGATCTAAAAAGGAATTAAAAGCTGTCGGCGAGCGTAAGATGAGCAGCATGTCGGGATAAAGCTTGTGTTGATGTGTTTTAGCTCTTATTGGATCATCGGGGTGACTGCATGGGGAAGTTGCTTAAAGATTACTTTAGAGGAAGGTTAATAGTTTTGAAAACACTGGAGATGATAAAATATTTCTCATGAACCGTTAATCAGAACTTAAGTAATCTGGGCGTAGTTGTGATTTTGAGAATCGTACCCAAGCAATCAAAGCTGGGAAGGATAAAGAATTTTGCAAAAGCGAGGGTGGACTAGGAGTGTTTTTCATTATAACTTTGAACAAAGCTAAAACAAATTCTAGGATTAAAGTTTTATTTTTTCGAGATACTTTACTCCGTTGTCTAAGAAAAATGACTTGGGTTTTTTAAATTTTAGGCAAGTTTGACGTCTATGTCTGGAAAAAGTGGCGTCTGGTATTTAAGTCCGGTTAGGGTTTGCCAAAGCCCCAACTCTTATGTGACGTTAAAAAACTTACAGTTGGAATGATAAATACTTAAGTTTAATAGTTGTTCTTCTTGTATGCCAAACTGTTTAAATAATGTACAAAACATTGCGGTACACAATTTTAGAGGAACAAGTAACTGCTTGGGTAACATAAGAGCGGGAAATTCAGTTTCTGGTTGAATCCAAAGGCGGCGCTTTCTACCTACCTTTACTCAATGCTAGAAGCCTACACAAGTTTTTCTCTTAAAGCAAAGATAATATTTTCTCTTAAGGTGTCGGTAAGCTGTCCGTAGCAACACACGCTGTAGTTGATACTCATAGTTTTAGTAGGAATAATTTGTTGAAAATTCGTAATTAAATTTGGGGCAGTTCAGCATTGGGATATGCCTAATTTAGGTAAAATTGTGTGATATATTTTACGGCCGCGGGGCAAGTGGGGTCACTAACGGAATTAAACGCTTTAGTAGGTAATTATTACCGTGAAAATTTAGGGTGGAGTAACAATGGAAGGGGGGAGAAAAATAATTAACACTCACCAGGCAAGGCCGAGTCCAAGACTAATAGGATCATTATGGGGCATTATATTATTCGTAAGTATTGCAAAATTGATATTCTTTTATGGATTATTCAATTTAAGAAATAGTTTTCAAATGTCGAGTTGCATGAAACTATTACAGTTGTGCTCAAGATACGATTACTTACTTGCAGATTATTGGATTAATTTTACTCGTGGCCTCTGCGGTTGTGTTCAACTCATTTTAAGGGTTTTAACAGTTGGAATGATAGCAAAAGCGGTAACCCTCAAGCAGACACTGCTGAAGATAACGAAGCGAAAATTAAGCGAGCGAAAATATTTGTATTCTGTAGTGGTACTACTCTGGCTGTAGCCGCAGTACAAATTCTAAGCAGCCTTGGCATAATTTGTCGGGAACCTGTGGTAAGAGAGAAGATTTAAAATTTAAATACGAAATTAAAATTATAATAAAAATAATCGAAGCTTAATCATGATGTGTACCTAAGGAAATGCAATATATGTTTTCAGAAAAACAAGCCAAATACTGGGAGGGCTTCAATTTACGCATTGGGAATAATTCTAGTTGTATCAGCATTGGTTTGTGTGATTTACCATGGTTACATTTCCGTAAAAAACTTGTCGGAAGCGGATGTGGAGAAGAATATGTGGGTGTTTGCATCAGTTGCGGAAGTTATTGTCTGTATTTTGGGTTGGATGATTGCCCGGGTGTTTGATAAGGAGTACATTGGAATCGATATTACGCCAGCTGGAATTGAGAGTGAGGAATGCATGGAGTTGACACCGGAACAAATGCGGGCACTGTACAGATGAGATTTTTTAAATTTTATCTAATACAAGAATTTGATTTGTGAGAAGTTGTTAATTTTTTAATTAGGTTGTGGAAAGTTTGGTTGGGTTTTGTATTGATAATTCGTCAAGTCCGCCAGTTTCTTACTCGTAGAAGTTAGGGGTGAAAATATTACTAGGATACGATGATATGTTACATTTGTACTCGAAAATGCTTACCAGTGTGTACATAAATATTTAAAAGATTTATGCTGTGACGAATACGCTTTACGTGATAAGTTCAAATGTAAATAGTTAAGTATAGTGCAGCGAATGACTATCAGAAAAATAGCAATATAATGCTCTGCGTTGTAGGGTTCACTGTCTGCTTCTGAAAAGAAGAGTGAAAGATAGATGTTTTCCAATAATAATTGTATATACGACGTGCCGAGTTAAGAAATACTTGAGTTTATATTTCGGAAAAAATTGATGTTTTGTGAAATGACAACTTCCTTTCTGCGCTTCTCTGTAACTGCTTTACATTCTGTGTCTAGTCAGATATTAAAAACGTTGAATGTACCGCTAGATGAAGCTTAGATTAAGCTTTGGATATGATCTGATTTGTATTATATTTATTCATGGGTGTTAATTATTACTCTGGAATGTGAAATACTTGATTAAAATAGCATGACATGATCATCACTTTGTACTCCATATATATATTATGATGCAATATATCAATGTATAATGACAATAATCTTACTTACACGAGTACAATTACAATGACTGCTAGTTTTGTTTAAGTTTCTCTGTATTTTTACGGGTTAGACGTTTGTAAATTCGAAGGATGAGGAGGAATAGCGCGGATGTTGCGAGAGTAGTAGCAGCGATCAAAGGGCCGAAAACGTCTAGAGATCTGTAAACCCACCAGGGCTGATACATGCTAAGTGGTTTGAGATGATCTGTTGTCTCCATACGAAGGACATACTCTGTCCACCAGAGGGCGGTGTCCAGGGCGGACATGGGTCGATCTTTGCATACTCGAGACATGAATTCTGCTCGTTTGGTGAAGCTGGAAGTAAAAGTTGTACAGTGGGAGATTAAAAGATTGGTTGCGAAGTGCATGACAGTAAACTCCGCTAGTTTGACTAACCTTGGATCTGTAATTAGCCTTTGCAAGTTTTCTTTAAGAGAATCGGCGGAGAGGTCTGCAAACTCCATCTCGATACCGTTACCGTTTTGACGAACGTACTTTGCGGGTAGGTCTTGGTCACCGTTAACCGGGAAGATGATGACAGGGACGCCGAAACAAATGGCTTGCTGGAAACTGATTTGACCTCCTTGCATCACATAACCTTTGATGTTCTTGTGAGCTGGATTGGTTAGAATGTTATTTAGGTAAATAGATTGTTATAGTATATAATGAAGCCGTTTTTAATTTTAATGGTGTTCTTAATTGCAGAAGAAGAAAACTTACTCAGTACATCCAATTGGGGAAACCATTTCTTAAACATGATGTTCTTAGGGGCGTTTTCTGGGAAATCTTTATCCCATTTCCACAAAAAGCGAGTTTTCATGTCTTTGATAGCATCGAAGAAATGCTTTAAAACGGTGGATGGGACAGTGGATATATCGATTGCAGAACCAAAACTTATGTAGACGAATCCTGCGTCTCCAGCTTCTTGGACAAAGGCTTCCAAATCCTAGGTGGTAAATAAACGGTTCGTTTGGTTAGGTACAGCAAGTCCAGGTGATATTAGCGACGCTTTTAATGGTTTAACGAATGAAGTCAAAGGTCATACCTTGGGCAGGGGCTTGCCACCCGGTTCCATATGAAGACCTCCAACAGGGATGACGAAGGGCGGGTATGGTCTGGCAAAGTGGTCGGAGAAATGTTGGTTGATGAGTATCAAGTTTGTGGACTGGACAAGGTTGAGGAGCGGTGCTGGAGTGTAATTTGCTGGAAGCGTATCAGCGATGAGTTGCTCCATTCTTGGCAAGTGGTAGCTTTGATACTTCCAGCCCCAGTAAACGGTGCTGAGAGTATTTATCCAGCGTTCGCGTAATCCCATTGTCGGTTTGTCGTAGTTGTTGTCCATGTTTGGCACCCATGAACTCTCTGCAGGAAGCCCGAAAGTTTCCGTGTCCCACGGCATGACCGTGCTGATGGGAGCATAAATGATTGTTTTGGCTTGGAAATAATGCGCAAGTCCAAAAGCGCATTCGTTGCCGACAGCGTCGATGACGACGAGGTCAAACTTTGGCTGTGCTTCAATCCAGGGCTTGAACTCAGGGCTGCTGAAGGCCATTTGGCAGCCCATGAATCCAAGGTCGGATAGCGTGGTGTCCGATAGGATTTCATTGGTGTAGCGTTTTTCCAAACGTAACTTGAAACCAATGACACCGAACTGATGGAGAAGCGCTTTGTTAAATTCTTTAAGCTCTGTGGGGCAAAAGTCGGTGATATTTGAGTGTGATCCAGGATTTGTGTGTGGGGCAAAGAAGGTGACAGAGTGACCACGGGCAGCTAGGCCGTTTGCCAACGGTTGGACAGAGGATCGGTGACTGTGTGACGATACACCGCCGATGTAGAATAAAATTCGGGCACTCTCACATGACTGGAGGGTGGAGAGCGCGAGGAGCGCTGAAATCAAAACTGCGCACACTTTCATCGTGGCAAAGAGCCTGCGGTGGACTAAAGATTTATTTGCCTATTACTGAGCTTATTATGACTGGAGGCTGGAGGACAAAGCCAGAGAGGAAAATTAGGTGTAATAACAAGCGGAATTTGCAATCTCATCTCAATCGGGAATGAGCAGAGAATGGGTTGACAATCATAAAGCAGATGCTGCTGAAGGGAATTAGGTAGGAGCGAGTTTCAAGGCCAGTTTCGGACATGAATAATAAGTAATTGTCTCCTCTGCTTTTAGTTGATGGAAGAGAGGGGTGCTGATCTGGGACAACAAAAAGGAATTTGTGTTCTGAAGGCAGTGAGTGAGGATGTTTTTGCAGTGCTCACTTAATTCATTTAAGGAGTTGAAGAGCTGGAATGTGCAAAAACTTGATTGCTAAGATTTTTAATATTTTGCAAGTATGGAAATACTGGAATTTTCCAGTGTGCAGTGTTTTGCAGGTAGGTAAAAAATAGCATGGACTTTGTGGAACCGGTATAGCAACTATTACATGCTATATACGTTTGTATATACTTTATGTATCTTTAAACCCTAAAATATTTTGGCTTAAGCATACAATGCTGCAAAAGCCGATAGTACGAAGTTAAAAAATGTGCTAGTACGAGATCTTGGTATAGAATATTTGTATGTACACAAAGTCGACCATTATATACTAATGCAGAAATGCAGATTAATCAGAGCCATACTTTGTGAGATGCAGCATTCGCTTTTTATGAATCCAGCTTGGAATAACTAGCATGGGATTTGTCTACATCTTCTGCAAGGGATACTTTGGTTTGTAAACGCGGAAAATTAATTGATGTTGCCAATGACTAGGTTATTAATTCCAGCAAATAATTTAAATAGGTAAGTAGGGAATATGATGGGAATATGATTAATATTTTCTCGCGGCGCTTATGTGTAACCTTGGTAATTGAGTGTAAAAAGCCGAGACATGGGAATTTGTTTGCACAGTTTTATCTGTAAACAAAGGCAATCGCTTCCAATGAGCTTTCTGTGAACTATCTGTGTCTTCCTTTACATACTTGACTTAAGCTGGGAAGCTAATGTAGCTCAAAGAGACAGAAAGGTAAGACACTTTATGGTACTCGTTTTTGCGGATACAGGAATGAAATGGTAATTTACTTATTGTACGAAGCGGACTGTCAGAGTAAATAAATTGATATGAAAAGATTGAGAATTCATGGGACAATATGAGGTACAGGAAGCATTTTATTTGAAATTGGACTTAATTGTTCCAATATACTGCTATATCTCATTTAATAATGGGGTTGGAGTTGATGATAAAAATTGTATTTTTGGATAATATGGTGCATATTGTGTAACTACAAGTTACAAGTGAAGAACAGTTTGAAAGAAATGAGAAAACACGTGTCTCTAACTAATTACATTTGTATTTTTCTGGCTGGTATATGGAAAAGGTTGCTCGGAATTCTTTATACATTGCTAGTTAATCGGGTGAAGTGTAGAGCTGGCGAAATATTTTAACCTTTTCAATACCCCATAAATTTGAGCTCGCCGTCGCCATGGCCCGCTTGTTGCTCAAAATTTCAAGTTTTTTGAAGTTATTTGTTAAAAGCAGCCCAACTTTAAAAATTCCCTGATGGCAATTCTCACCATTGTGATATTGTGAAGCTTGGTAAAAACGCTAGCTATGGCAACGGATTTTGATTTGTCTCAGGGTTGAGACAAATGCTAGTAGCGAAAGAAATCGTTTGTCTCATTTGCGGTCGAAAATATATGTGCTCAAATTACATTTGTATTTTTCTGGCTGGTGTATGGAAAAAGTTGCTCAGAATTCGTTATACAGTGCTAGTTAATTGGAAATTGGGTGAAGAGCAGAGGTGGTGGAATATTTTAAAAAGAAGAAGCACATAAATTTAGTTAAAGTTTGCTATTGAGCTTAGAATATTTTAAAGAAGCGGAGCAGGAAGAGTTTTTGTTAAGTAATATTGTAGATGTAGTGCTTATCACAAACTAATTTCTTACAAATTGAATGTATTTATCCGATTAGTTGATGTCCCGCGGATAAAGGGTTGATGAATATTGTGATAAAAGTGTCACGGTCGGTCATCAATAAAATTCGCTTGTCTAAATTTTTCACAACGTTAATTGTTCTCTCATCGGTAAATGTTTTAGAATAGTCGTGTTTGCTTTGCGGTTTAATCTTTATCGTCCTCCATTGTCCTTGTACGCTAGCCGATTTTACGTTCTCTGAACATTGAGCATACATTCGCAGTAATTTGAAAAGGAATACTGAAGTTTCCGTCCAGGTTGTAGCCGTTTTGAATACCTTGTGTAGTTAAAAAACTCAGCCGCAGCATATACATATAGCGTTCAGGATGAAAAGCGAATTCTTCTACGTTCCGTGGAACTTGAAACTCTTAAAGTTTTGGTCCTATCTGAATTTCATTCCGGTTGAATTAAATGCGGATGCGGGTACTTTTGAAATGAGCAAGTCGGAATACAGGATTTTGGCTTGGAATGTTTTAGAGTTGGCTTCTATAATTCACGTTTTGCACACCGGTGGGACGCTGTTGGTCTCATTGCTTTACCGCGAGTCATTTTTTCAGTTTCCGCATTTCTCTATTCATCTTCTCCTGACGGTGGTCTACGGATTGAGTACTTGGGCGTTTGAAAATTACTTTCGACGATTTCCGGATGTAACCATTCCGGCCTTGAATTATACTCACGGAGACACGTCAGCAGGCAGTTCAGGTGGGCGAGGAAGGGAATCAGAAATATCCTTGACGAAGCAAAAATTGTTTCTAGGGGCTCTGCCAGTTGCAACAATTGTCGCCATTTTAACCGCATACCTTGTGCTATTCTCGGGCCCTACCCGCATCCAGAACCTGTATTCCGTTACTTGGCTTGTTGGGGGTGGACGGCCTGGACGGGAAGAGTTGAATCTAGGGCTGTATGTCTTTACGTGTGCACTGGATTCTGTGGTGCTTGCCAAAGTTGGAGCTGGAATTATGATATGCTTGTACTTTCAGTTGCATACGCTGGAAACACTAATGGCGGAGCTACGTGCGGATTTAAAAAGTGTGAGAGAAAGGTAAGTTGGAGCGAAGTGTGAATTATTTACGAGGAAAGCTATATGAGGAAACGTTTGGGCTGAGAGTAGGATGGGTTTATTTCCAGAAGTACCAGCGGCAAACCCGTGGATTGGTTCATGATCTGCAGAGGGAAGCAGCTCCATCTTTTACTATTCAATGAAATCAATGCGAACATAATCTTCGGAATGAAAATCTGTTGCCTCATTGGATCAATCTTCTGCTCGTTCATGGGGATCAAGTTCTTCTTCTGGCACCCACTCTCTGGCGTTATGAATTATGTCTTAGCTTCATATTGGTTCAGCTTCTATGCTGTTGTGTACGAGAAATGTTTCTGCATTCCGGAATTACTGGAAGAGCTGAAACGAGAAATACCGTTTTGGGTTAAGCGGGAGACTTCAAAGAATGAAACGTTTTGGCGACAACTCGTGAAAAAGCAGGTAAAGTCCGTGAGGTCATTGGGTATCCGTGTCGGCGGATTCAACTACATGGAACGCCTTTCCACGCTTATTTATGTGGAGTATGCGACAACTAAGATTGCATCGCTTTTAGTCAGTTTCAAAGAACTGGAAGCAGCTCCCTAATTCTTGTTTAAGAAGGTGTGGGCTTTTAATCAGTTTGCTTCAATTGTAATTAGCGCAGATGCGCTGTGCTACAGAGGTTATACGCACTATATTTAGCGTGTTCTAAAAATGTATTCACCATATGATTGCAAGAGTAGTTTTAATTTGTTGATGACAATTGAATCTGCTTTAAATGTAGCTAGAGAAAGTTTGAGTGACGCTTAAATTTTGTCCAGGAAAAGAAGTCCATAGTTTGTTGTACCACCTATGGAAGTCTGTGGAAGTATTTATAGCTAAGGTGACTGTTAACCTCTTAGGCACCATAAGCTACCTAGCCAACATTCAAATTCCACCCGCCTTGGCGATTGAAGTGCCTGCCAACAAATCGTTTCTTATTGCCATGACTATAAGCGTCCTCGCACACAAATGATATCCCCATCCTCAGCCCATATGTGTCCTGGGACACATTTCCAAACAAACAAATGGTGCAGCTTCTGACTATTGAAGTGAATTTAAAATTTACAAATTATATTGTTTCATAGCCAATAAGTAACGGGGTATACTGGCAGTGTAAAAAGAATTTTTTTAAAATAATTAATCAAAATAATTGACCATCTCGTGCAAGATAAAAATTATTGTGGGCTACAGGTATAAAACTAGTATTCAAAGGTGGGCTTAGAATCGAAATTTAGTCATAGCAACTAGGGCTACAGTCTGGAATCTCGAATATTGTAGCAGTACCCAAGAGGTTAAAAATTAATTTAATTGTTTGAAATATTTGGATGATTGCAACTGTAGGGAAATCATTATATTCATTTTCAAGAGGACATTTAGTCAAGAGTTCGGAATTAAAATTACAGTTCTGGGCCCGGATTCACCAACGCGCTTAGCAGTTGCTTAGATGAAAACTTTGCTTAGTTGGTAACTAAGACGTTTTTACTGCTTAGATCAAACAAAGCGAAATCTTAGATGGAAAGCGCGAAAATCTTAGATTAAACTAAGGCACAGCTTAGCCGTATCTAAGCCACAGCTTAGACGGAGCTACTCCAATTAATCGCAATAGCAATTGTGTTGCTTAGGCATCAACTTAGATTCAACTTAGATTCAACTATGCAAAAACTTAGATGTTAGCTTTCATCTAAGCCAAACAGTCTAAGATGTATCTAAGACGACAAATTTGCTTAGCAAATTTCACGTCTAAGCAACTGCTTAGCGCGTTGGTGAATTCCTAGCCTGGTACACTGAAAAGGAGTATCCATGGGAACCTAACTGCGTGGTTAAATTAGAAATCACAGTTTTACTGCAATCTTGTTGAATCGACATTGGTTGTGCTGTTTCAAGGTTTGTGGTCATTTGCAGAAAAATAGAGTGTTTAGCACGTGGTTACTGAGTACTGTTTTGGTTACTGTTAAATGTAAAAGAGGTTTCAATGGATGTTAAAATTACAGCTTGGTTAACGGAGAACCGAAGGAATGGTATATGATTTGCCGTCAACGACAGCTCCGTCTTCTGCTCTTTAACGAATGCAACTCGTCCGTGATTTTTGGAATCAAACTCGTCTGTTTGACGGGTGCGATATTTGGAATGTTGTGTAAATGTAAATGTATTTCGGGATGCTGTTTATTAGACAGCGCCGACTAGGCACATTATTTCGGCCCATCGCGGCTGGTTTGCACCAAGTCCCTTTGTCCATCGCGAGGCTCTATCTACTATTGGCTTCCAATTCTAATCACCAGTAGATCTTCTCCGGGGAGTGACTCAACCCAGAGGACTTCAACCAGCCTGTCACAACGGGACAGTGGTGGACGAAGCACCCGCTCCCTATATCTACTCCGTACCGCCTCCTTTCCCAGAGCCTGGAGGTTTCACTGAGCCGAGTAGATAGAAGAGTAGGATTAGCATGGCTTCCCGGTGAGGGTCTAGGCTTCGAACCCAGTTACGACTGAGTCTGGAACTGTAACCACTCCACCACAGGGCCCTCGCCTATTTGGAATGTTCATGGCTATTGGGTTCTTCTCTTTGCATCCGTTAGCTGGGATTTTGAATTTCTGGGTGGCTTCCTACTGTTTCTGCTATTATGCTGTGATTTCTGAAATGTCTTTCGCTGTACCAGCTTTGTTCAATGATTTTAAAATTTTTAGTTGGATCAAACTAACAGTTGTGCTCAAGGTATGATTGCTTACTGGCAGATTATTGGATTAATTTTACTCGTGGCATCTGCGGTTATGTTCAACTCGCACTTTAAGGGTTTTAACGGTTGGAATGATAGCAAAAGCGGTAACCCTCAAGCAGACACTGCTGAAGATAACGAAGCAAAAATTAAGCGAGCGAAAATATTTGTCTTCTGTAGTGGTACTACTCTGGCTGTAGCCGCAGTACAAATTCTAAGCAGCCTTGGCATAATTTGTCGGGAACCTGTGGTGAGAAGATTTAAAATTTAAATACTAAATTAAAATTATAATAAAAATAATCGAAGCTTAATCATGATGTGTACCTAAGGATGAAGAAAATGCAACATATGTTTTCAGAAAAACGTATATTGAAAATGGAAAATCGTATGGAGACAACAGATCATCTCAAACCACTTAGCATGTATCAGCCCTGGTGGGTTTACAGATCTCTAGACGTTTTCGGCCCTTTGATCGCTGCTACTACTCTCGCAACATCCGCGCTATTCCTCCTCATCCTTCGAATTTACAAACGTCTAACCCGTAAAAATACAGAGAAACTTAAACAAAACTAGCAGTCATTGTAATTGTACTCGCGTAAGTAAGATTATTGTCATTATACACTGATGTATGGAAATACTGGAAGTTTCCAGTGTGCAGTGTTTTGCAGTTTGGTAAAAAATAGGAGGGGTTTTGTGGAACCGGTACCGCGGTATAGCAACTATGTTCATGGGAAACGGTATGCTGCGTTTGGGTATACTTTATGTATCTTTAAACTCTGGAATATTTTGGATGAAGCATACAATGATGCCACAGCCGATAGTACGAAGTTAAAAAACGTGTAAATATGACAGCTTGGTACATGAAAATATTTGTATGAAAATACACATAGTCGAGGATTTTATACTAATGCAGAAATGCAGATTCATCAGAAGGACGCTTTATGAGATGCAGGATGCGCTTTTTATGATTCCAGCTTGGAATAACTATAGCGTAGGATTTGTCTACATGTTCTGCAAGGGCTACTTTGGATTGTAAACGCGGACAATTAATTGATGTTGCAAATGACTAGGTTATTAATTCCAGGAAAACACTGAAATGGGTAGAATGGGGATATGATTGAATCTTTTTTCGCAGCACTTGTGTGCAACCTTGGTGTTTGAGTGTAAAAAGCCGAGTTTGAGACATGGGAATGTGTTTGCATAGTTTTATCTGTAAACAAAGCAATAGCTTCCAATGTGCTTTTAAGTGAATCATCTGTGTCTTGCTATACCTACTTGATTTGAGTTGGGAAGCTTTCATATGTAGCTCAAAGAGACAGAAAGGTAAGAAACTTTATGAGACTCGTTTTTGCGGAGACAGGAAAGAACTTAGTAATTTACTTATTTATTACGAAGTGGGCTGTCAGAGTTAATAAATTGACGTGAAAAGATTGAGAATTCATGCGGCAGCATCAGGTACAGGAAGGATTTTATTTAAAATTGGTCTTAATTTTTCCAATGTACTGCTATATCTCATTTAATAATTGGGTTGGAGTTGATAGTAACAAATTGTATTTTTGATTTTTCGATAATCTGGTGCACATTGTGCAACTACAAGTTACAAGTGAAGAATAGTTTGAAAGAAATGAGAAAACACGTGTCTTTAACTAATTACATTTGTATTTTTCTGGCTGGTATATGGAAAAGGTTGCTTGGAATTCTTTATACATTGCTAGTTAATCGGGTGAAGTGTAGAGCTGGCGAAATATTTTAACCTTTTCAATACCCCATAAATTTAAGCTCGCCGTCGCCATGGCCCGCTTGTTGCTCAAAACTTCAAGTTTTTTGAAGTTATTTGTTAAAAGCAGCCCAACTTTAAAAATTCCCTGATGGCAATTCTCACCATTGTGATATTGTGAAGCTTGGTAAAAACGCTAGCTAATGGCAACGGATTTTGATTTGTCTCAGGGTTGAGACAAATGCTAGTAGCGAAAGAAATCGTTTGTCTCATTTGCGGTACAGCTGGGTCGAAAAGGTTAAGGAAGCGGAGCAGGAAGAGTTTTTATTACGTAATATTGTAGCTTTAGTGGTTTATCACAAACTAATTTCTTACAAATTGAAAGCATTTATCCCATTAGTTGATATCCTGCAGATACACATACAACCGATGAATTTTGGGATAAAAGTGTGACGGTCATCATTTAAATTCGCTTGTCTAAATTTTTCACAACGTTAATTGTTCTCTCATCGATTAATGTTTTAGAATAGTCGTGTTTGCTTTCCGGTTTATTCTTTATCGTCCTCCATCATCCTTGTACACTAGTGATAGCTGATCTTACGTTTTGTGAACATTGAGAATATATTCGCAGTAATTTGAAAAGGAATACTGAAGTTTCCGTCCAGGTTGTAGCCGTTTTGAATACCTTGTGTAGTTAAAAAACTCAGCCGCAGCATATACATATAGCGTTCAGGATGAAAAGCGAATTCTTCTACGTTCCGTGGAACTTGAAACTCTTAAAGTTTTGGTCCTATCTGAATTTCATTCCGGTTGAATTAAATGCGGATGCGGGTACTTTCGAAATGAGCAAGTCGGAATACAGGATGCTGGCTTGGAATATTTTGGAGTTGGCTTCAGTGATTCACGTTTTGCACACCGGAGGGACGCTTTTGGTCTCGGTGGTTTACGGCGGGTCATTTTTTCAGTTTCCGCATTTCTCTATCCATCTTCTCCTAACGGTCATCTACGGCATGAGTACTTGGGCGACAGAGAATTACTTTCGACGATTTCCGGACATAACAGTTGCGACCTTGAATTACACTCACGGAGACGAGCCAGCAAGTGCGGGTGGGGGACGAATGGGGATGGAATCAGAAATGTCGTTGACGAAGCAAAAAGTGTTTCTAGGCGCTCTGCCGGCTGCAACAATTGTCGCCATTTTAATCGTGTACCTTGTGCTATTCTTGGGCCCTACGCGCATTCAGAACCTGTATTCCGTTACTTGGCTTGTTGGAGGTTCGCCGGAAGAGCTGAATGCGGGGTTGTATGTCTTTGCGTGTGCATTGGATTCGGTGGTGATTGCCAAAGTTGGAGCTGGAATTATGATATGCTTGTACTTTCAGTTGCATACTCTGGAAAAATTAATGGCGGAGCTACGTGCGGATTTAAATAGTGTGCGAAAAAGGTGAGCTGGAGCGAATTATAAAAAATTATGGAGGAGAGCTATGAATATGAGAATAGGACGATTATAATAATTTCATTTCTATAGGAATACCAGCGGTAAACGAGTGGATTGGTTCATGGTCTGCCGAGGGAAGCAGCTCCATCTTTTGCTATTCAACGACAGCAATGCGAATATAATATTTGGGATGAAAATCTATTGCCTCATTGGATCCATCTTCTGCACGTTCATGGGGATCAAGTTCTTCTTCTGGCACCCACTCTCTGGCGTTATGAATTATGTCTTAGCTTCATATTCGTTCAGCTTCTATGCAATTGTGTATGAGAAATGTTTCTACATTCCGGTTTTGCTGGAAGAGCTGAAACGAGAAATACTGTTTTGCAGTCAGCGGGAGACTTCAAGGAGCGAAGGGTTGAGGCGACAACTGGTAAAAAAGCAGGTAAAGTCCGTGTGGTCATTGGGCATCCGTGTGGGCGGATTCAACTACATGGAACGCCTTTCCACGCTAATTTTTGTGGAATTTGCGACCACAAAGATTGCATCGCTTTTGGTCAGTTTCAAAGAACTGGAAGCAGCACTCTAATTCCTGCTTAAGAAGGTGTGGGCTTTTAATCAGTTTAGCTTCAATTGTAATTTGCGCAGGTGCGCTGTTCTATGGATCTCGTGAGTACGAGGGGTTACAGGTATTGCATAGTTGGCTTGTTTTAAAAATGTATTCGTTAAATCATTTCGCACGAGTGATTTAATTGGTTGATGATAAAATAAACGGCTTTAAATGTAGCTAAGGTAACTTTGAGTGACGTTTAAATCTTGTCCAGGGAAAGATGGTAATGTATTTTTAGGTAAGGTGACTGTAAAAATTAGATTAATTGTTTGAAATATGAGGGTGTTTGAAATGGATGATTGCTTGAGTAGCGAAATTTACAAGAGGACATTTAGTCAAGCGTTTGGAATTAAAATTACAGTTCCGGTACACTGAAAAGGAGTATCCATGGGAACCTACCTACGTCATTAAATCATAAGTACGAGGAGAGGAAGTAATAGGAGGCTGGGTAATTAGAAAGGACACCCCATACATGTTGAGTCTAGTTTTAGTGCAATCTTTTTGAATCGATGTTAAAGACAGTGTGACGTGGAGCTTTGGTTTCCTGTAGTTATGATCTACCCGGGTATTATACGTGTTCCAGGTTAGGTAAGTTTAATATCATAGTTATAGAAACATGGCTGTGGCTTGTAGTGACACACATCCAAGGGAATCTAGTGGAGATTATTTTTAATTGAGCAATTGTTATGCTAGCTTAGAATTTAGAATCGGAGGACGTGGTCGTAAATATTCCGTTCATAAGAAGCGTATGCTCCACAAATGCACATGCAGATTTTGAATAGGATTGAATTAGATTTAGTTTGACTTGTAAGTTAAAAATAAATTGGAATAAAATTCGGGAATAAAAAACTTGGATTAATAGGGAAATGGCTTCAGATTCTTCATACTCGTACGTGCTTGGAAATCTTAAGCTATTAAAGGTGTGGTCAACCTGCTGCTTCATTCCTCTGGAGGTGGACGCCGAGAGGAGGAAAGTGTGGATAACCGGTTTGAAATGGAAAATGGTTGTGTGGAACGTGATGGAAGTTTTGTCGTTTCTGCATGTTTGCCATAACGTGGGATCTTTGATGGTGTCTCTAATTTATTGGGAAAAGTATTTGCAGTTTCTCCATCTCTCGACGCATGTAGTTCTGACCGTTGTTTGGACGCTTGGATTTGTGTGTATGGAGAAATATTTTCGGGAATTTTTAGGAGTTACCATTGGAATGATGAACGATATACATGAAAGTCGTAGGACTGGATTGGTTGGAGTTGCACGGGAGGAAAGAAAGAATACAACGAAGCAGGAATTGTTTCTTCAAACTCTGCCGCTTTCGACACCGTTGGCCTTGGTAATCAACTACATTCTCCTGTTTTCCGATGCATCCAGAATCCAGATTCTGTATTCTCTGACGTGGTTGGTTGGAGGAAAGGCGGAGGAGGTCAACTCATTGGCATATGCTGCGATCTGTATTCTGGATGCAGTTTTGATGGCAAAAGGTGGAGCTGGAGTTATAATATGCTTCTATACTCAGCTGCATGCATTTGAGAAATGGACGGCGGATATGAAGGAGGACATTGGTTGCGCTGTTTCAAGGTTTGTGGTCATTTGCAGAACAGTGTTTAAGAGTGTTTAGCACGTGGTTACTGAGTACTGTTTTGGTTACTGTTAAAAGTAAAAGAGGTTTCAATGGTTGTTGAAATTACAGCTTGGTAAACGGGGAACCGGATGAATGGTATATGATTTGCCGTCAAAGACAGCTCCGTCTTCTCCTCTTTAACGAATGCAACTCGTCTGTGATTTTTGGAATCAAACTAGTCTGTTTGACGGGTGCGATATTTGGAATGTTCATGGCTATTGGGTTCTTCTCTTTGCATCCGTTAGCTGGGATTTTGAATTTCTGGGTGGCTTCCTACTGTTTCTGCTACTATGCTGTGATTTATGAAAAGTCTTTCGCTGTACCAACTTTGTTCAATGATTTGAAGAAGAAAATACTGCTTGGAGTTACTAAGAAACGTTCGGAAGGAGCAACGAAGCTTATGCGGAAACAGCTGAGATCTGTGCGTGTTACTGGAGTCCAGGTCGGGAGTTTTAATTACATGGAACGGCAGTCTACGTTGATTTTCCTGGAGTTTGCTACGACTAAAATAGCGTCACTTCTGGTTACGTTTAAGGGACTTGTTTAGGTCGAATTGGTAGAATAAAGGCAACGGTTCTGTCGTTCTGTGCAGTTTTGTACATGATATGCGGCGCTAGATGGTGGGTAGCGGCGGCGGGATCGGTGTATTAAGTAGGATTAAGAATATTTTAAACATTTATATGAGTTATAATTTAATTTAACGATATTTATGTTCGATAAGTTATTTAAGTTGATGACCAGGATTTAGGTAAAATAATATAGCCATTTCATTGACTCTTCTTGGAATTGTCGACGAATAAATTAGAGTCCCGTCGGGATAAATAACAAAGATAAATAATTGAAGAAAACAATGCTAGGACAACGCTAGCGATAACAAAAAGGGTCAAGTGAACGTCAAAGGAGAATGTTGTCCACCAAGGCTGATGAATTGATACAGGCTTGAGATAGGATAGGTCATTGGATTCTAATGCGAATTCCAGCCACCAGAAGGCCGTATCCAGGGATGACATGGGCCGGTTTTGTGATGCTTTCGCAAGCGATTCGGCAGCCTCGAAATATCTGAAGGAAGAAACGATTTAGTGCAAGATTATAGTTAAGGGTTTTCTGTAGGTTACCTGATGGTAAGAGCGTTGCAAAATGTTAGTGTATTAGTTACCTTTTATCAGCAAGTAATTGGTTTATAGTATTTGTTAAAGATTCGTTGGTGACATCATAGAGGTCGATATCGAGACCGTTGCCTACTTGGCGGGTTCTCTTAGCGTTGATTTCCTGGTGACCGCTTAGCGGTACTACGAGGAGGGGTACGGCGTAATGAATTGCGTACTGTAGATTTTGTTGGTCGCCGTTGGAAATAAAGGCCTTGAGTTTTCGTTGACCTGTAAAGTATACGCATGAGGTCATTAAAAGCATAATTGTTTTATTTTTGTCAATTTAATTTTGTGAAATTAATGTGCATTTTTACCAAACATGGCTTGCAAGACGGCAGGAGTAAGACGCTCGGAGGAAATGAGCAGGTTTTTGGGTATTTTAGCAGGACGTGCTCCGTGACCCCAGGACCAGACAAACTTGACCTGCGGGAAGTTCTGGATTGCTTGGAGAAAAATATGAACGTTTGCTTGAGGAAGTCTAGAGAAATCGTTTTCAGAGCCAAAATATAGGTAGACAAAGGAGTTTGTCTCGGAAAACGTTTGGATTTCCTGTTAAATGAAAACATGAATTTAGTTAAACTACAATTAACAACACCTGAAATTAACACCTACAATTAACAAAATTGCTTTTTACCTGCTAATTAAATAGCTGACCTGAAATACCTGGTGGTTGAAGCGAGTTTACAAGAAGGGTAAAATAATAGTTTTAAATTGTTTACCTGCGGCAATTTACTCGGCCGGCTATTTGTTAATTGAAGCCCTCCGATAGGTATGACAAAAGGCGGGTAGGATTTAGCAAAGTCTCCGGAATAATGATGATTAAGAAAATACAGACTGTCCGACTGTATCATCTTCTTTAAGGGTTTAAGCCCAATCCCGGGAAGACTCTTCCGTAACAAAGTTTCCATCTTGGGCAGGTGATTGTGCTTGTAATTAAGGTAATTAGTGACGGCGTAGTACAAATTAGAGAGTCGCTCAATAAAAGGCATTTCCGTGCTTTCATAAAAACTTCCACCGGAAGGTAACCACCAAGTCTCCGGTGGAATCCCGTACATGACATAGTCCCAAACTGCAAGCGTGCCGCTAGAGCTATAGCTAACAGTTTTAGCGTTAAAGATTGCAGAGATCCCATAGCCGCACTCGTTGCCCACTTCATAGGATTTGTCAATAAGAAGGAGGTCAAAGCGTTTTTGGTGTTTTAACCAGCTTTGAAATTCTTGATTTTCCAAGAGGGATTCACAGTAATTATAATTTGATTCCAAGCTTGTTTGGCGCGGAGTCATGGCAGCCACGTATTTTAAGAGTAGGCGGGACTCTAGCTCTTGATTGAGGGCACTTTGAGTGACATTCCTGTGAAGTTCCTTGAGTGAAGCTGGATAGTAGTAGGTCAGCCGGGGATGAGGCTTGGATTTGATTTGGTCGGCGTAGAGAGTGAAAATTGTAACATGATGATCACGAGTTGAGACGAGTTTATGTGCTAAAATTTGCAAACCGTGCAAATTATCAGGATTTGCTAAATTGTTTGTAAAAAATAAAATATTATCACAGAAGCACAGGTGGAGCAGATTTGTTGCTAGGAGAAGCGAGAGGAGGAGCGGGACCTCAAAAACTGTTGCTATTTTTCGGCGCATTGTTGCTGTGAATTGAGTAAAACTATGGGCGTTAAAATATTATTACACGGCTGATTTGAATCATGCGATGGTGAAACACGACGAATCAGAAGAGGAATCGTGTCATAACGGATTCCAGGAGAACAGTTGTAGATGATAGACAGTGTCAATAGTAGTGGGGAAATGCAGGAAGATAAATCACATTTTAGAGAATCACATTGTGGTTTGTGCAAACATCTGCTTCCTCAGTGTTGTTCGCTCGGTTGGGGAGTTTGAAGTTGAATGTTTTAGCTTGAAAGGCTGGAGTTTAAAGAGAGAAAAAGTGAAGCTGTTGCTCACTCTGATAAGAATTGCGCTGCGTTGCGCTGCGCTATGCTTTGGGATGTGGAAGCTGATTAAATACACTAAAAATATATCCTTGAGCTAGGATAATTTTATTTTCCTCGTACTAGAATGACGATGCGTAGTGCGATAAGAGTTTATCAGGTTTTGGAAGAGTCTAACCACAATGTAAACTGCAGAGCTAATACTTAAAACAAGCAGGAAAAAGACTGTGAGTAGGAATGCAAAGACATCTAGTGAGCGGATCACAGCCCAACTCTGACCTCTTATCATAGGCTTAAGATAAGAAAGGTGGGTCTCTTGCAAAACAAATTCTGTCCACCAAAGAGCTCCTTGTAGTGGGGTCAGTGGTCGACTTTGGGAGGCTCTGCTCAACATAGCGGAGATTGTCTTGTACCTGAAGATGAAGAAGGATGAGGATGTTAGCGTGTGTAGTTAAGTAGTTAACAGAGCTATAATAATAATCTGTGTTAGCTTGTGACCTAATGAGGTTTTTAAATAGATGAAAGGTCGCAGGCTTACGATGGATCTGTGGTTAGACGATTTACAGCTTGAATAAGATGATGGGATTTCAATCCATGGATTTCAAGTTCAATACCGTTGCCGATTTGGCGAGCTCGTTTTGCGTTGAATGCTTGGTCGCCGAAAACGGGTAGAAGAATGAGAGGAACTCCGTTGTAGACAGCCTCTTGAACGCTGATCTGACCTCCTTGAGTTATGAATCCCTTGATTCGGTGATGAGCTGATGGAAGGTAGAAGGAAGGGGTTTAAATATTGGTAATGCGGCTAAGATTGGAACTATTAAGTTATGCTTACCTAGAACGTCCGTTTGAGGGAGCCAGGAACGAAAGAGAATATTTGGGGGAGCGTTTTCGGGGATTTGACCTTCCCATTTCCAAAGAAATTTGAGATTTAAGCTACCAAAAGCTGTTAAGAATTCATTTAGGAGAGGGGCTGGGATGGAGGATATTTTGAGTATGCTTCCGAAACTGATGTAGATGAAGCCGTCGGAGTCGTCGTTGAGGAAAGCTTCCAAATCCTAAAAAGATACAAAAAACAAATCAAAATGCTGCGAAAAAATAAAAAATTGTTTTTTGAACTGTTGAAAGACTAGCGGAATCTTTAAAAGTTTAGATTTATTTATTAGCACCTCTGGCAGTGATTTGTTGCTGGGTTGCACTGCCATCCCTCCTACAGGAACTACAAATGGCGGCAAACTTTTAGGATACGTGTCAGAATAATGCTGATTCGCGAAAATGATGGATTCGCGCTGGACGAGATCAATAAAAGAGGGCATGTTCTGGTCCCCATAGCCGTGTCTCATGATTGAATCAAGTCGTGGAATGTAGTAAAGCGTGGCTTTGTAATACCAAAGGAGATGAGACACTTCGTTTGAAACTCTGTCGTAAAATGACATGAAGTCTGTTGAATAATTGATGTCGAAGGCGGGGATCCAAGAAGATTCCATAGGGATTCCATGGATAAAGAAATCCAGCTCGAGGATGAATGCCACTGCCACGTAGCTGATGACCTTTGCGTTCCATTTCCATGCAAGGCCGTACGCGCAGTCACTAAAGGAGCTTTTGTCGATTATGAGGAGATGGAATTGTGAAGAACTGACAAAATGTTGAAATTCATTGTTATCCAGCAAATCCCTGCACATGTCCAAGCCAAGATCGTATGCACTCGTACCGGTGGAAATGTCAAGTGCGTTTTTCTTTGCCAAACGAGTCTGAAGACCGTAAACGCCGAATTGTTGGAGAAAGCGCGTGTTGGCTTCCACAAGGCCCTTGGGAGATACTTCGTGTATTAGTGGATGCGGGTTTTTTGGAGGTATGGGAGAAAAAAAGGTCACGTTGTGACCCTTGGAGGCTAGTGCTTGAGCAAGTGGCTCAAGCCCGGCTCGATGACTGTAACTGGAAGCACCGCCGATGAAGAATAGAATGTTGGAGCCGAAACAGGAAGTGGTGAAGAGGGAGGATAGAATTAATAATAATAAAATAAAATTGCACATTATGTGATGAGTGATGAGGGAAGACAGAGGGTGGGAATTTTAAATTATAAAATATTAAAAACTAAATTCAGTTATGATATTGAGGAGCTAACTGTACTTGGTGAGTTGGGTACTTAACTAATGATTTTAATATATTATTCCTCGAGGTGGAAGTAGTAAAACTTAGTTAGTCTGGCGCGCCAATATACTTCGTCGTGAAGAAACATAAATATTTAAATAAATTCTTAGTTTTGATTAGATAGGATATAACCGATTAGCTGGACGTAATTCTTAGTGGGAGGTGAGTGAATGTCCTGAATGCATTTTCATAGGATAGAAAAGCGTATATGCAGCTTAAGACTGTTGTAAGTCAAACAAAGAGATGATTATAAAAGCTGAGGTAAATTAAGTAAACAGAATAATTTTATCTAATTAAATATACAAGATTTTCCTAGGGAGTTAATTTAGCTGGCTGTTTATTCCGTTAGATATCACCTCCGTTTTAGGAGTCTGTGAAAGTAAATATAGATGTTTAAAAATGCAAATATTGGGCAGGTTTGTATAATTGTTTGAGTCTGACTTGAGTGGAATGAATTCAGTTCTTAAGGGCCATAGGATTTTGATTCAACACTGGGTAACAACGGATGGCGAGATCCTTTAGCGCTGTTTCTTGGATGTTGCTGCAGATGACGCTCTTTTAGAAGTAAAGGTTAACTTATTGATCACAGTGGATAGAAAAAAGTAACTTAAAGTTGTTACAAGGATTGCAAATAATGCTAAAACTAAGAAAAGGAATGCAAACACATCAAGCTGACGCTGTGACCACCAGGGCTGATCATTTATGAGTGGTTTTAAGAAGTACAGATCATCTTGGGATAAGACAAACTCTGTCCACCAGATGGCAGTGTCAAGGGAAGTGATTGGTCGGTTTTTTGACGCAGAGGATAACTTTGATGCTATTTTTCTGTACCTTCAAAATTCAAGAAAGAAATCAGTATTTACATTAGAAAATAAGTATATTAGTAGAATATACAGAATATAGGTGATGATTTCAAATCGGTTAAGATTAAGCTAGCATGTAACGTTTAACGATTTCATAGTTCAACTTACGATGGATTAGCAATTATTTGATGAATTGCATTGCAAAGTTCAGAGACGGTCAAGTCGCAAAACTCGAGGGTGAGACCGTTGCCGATAATCTCAAGGCGTTTTGCGTTTAAGTTTTGATCACCGTTAACGGGGAAAAGGATAAGCGGGACGCCGTGGTAAATGGCTTGCTGAAGACTTACTTGCCCTCCTTGAGAAATGAAGCCTTTGATTTTTGGATGAGCTGAAAAACGATGATGAAATATTATGTATGTCAGAAGCATTAAAAGTATAGTTAAATAAATACTCTTAGAGCGCAGTTACTTTTAATTGCGTCAGTTACCTAGGATATCGTTCTGAGGAAACCAATTTCTAAAGAGAATGTTTTTCGGACCGCTGTTGGGGAGTTCTCCTTCCCATTTCCATAGAAACTTGAGATCAAACTTTGAAATTGCATCGAAGAACACTTGCAGAGTATCTGACGGTAGGGATGAGATTGTGATGATACTCCCAAAGCTTACGTAGACGAAACCTTGATCGCCATCGTTAACGAAATTTTCCAGATCCTGAAAAATTAAATTAGTGTTGTACAAGTTTTACAAATGCTGTATAAGTAACGACAATCAGTTGAGTTGTGGAAGATTTAATCATAAGTTACCTGAGAAATAACGCCATCTGATGGCTTCGTAGTCATCCCACCCACCGGGATTACGAAGGGTGGCAAGGACTTTGGGAACGCATCCGAATAATGCTGATTGGCGAATATTAAACTTGCGTTCTGCACTAGCTTCAGTACAGATGGCATATTTGGCTCGCCATAACCTTCGGTCAGTAATACGTCAAGCTTGGGGAAATAATACCATAATGCGGAATAATACCAGCTGAGAATGGATATCTCGTTCCAGACCCGATTCATAAACGATAGAGTCTCCTCGTCGTATGGGACGTCGAACATGGGAATCCAGGATTCAACAGGGACGCCATGTGCATAATGATCCCAGGGCAGCAACATTCCTAGAGCGTTGTAAGTAATTACTTTTGCCTGGAGTTTCCATGCAAGGCCGTAGAATACTTCTGTCATTGATATTCCGTCGATAACGATGAGCTGGAACGTAGATGTTTTGAAAAAATCCTGGTAGTCTTGATCCTGAAGCAGTGCTCGCGTGACATCTACGCCCGTGTCGAATATTCCGAAACCTTTGGCCAAATCTATAGATTTTCGTTTCGCCAGTCGGGACTGGAGTCCAAGGACGCCAAATTCTTTGTGGAACGCTTCGTGTATGTGAAGAAGTGTTTCGGGACAGAACTCGTTGATTTTAGAATTGTTTGACTTGGATGGAATGGGAGAAAGGAAGGTGACATTGTGACCTTTTTCCGCTAAAGCAATCGCTAATGGCTCAATTCCAGCCCGATGACTATAGCTTGACACTGGGCCTACGATAAACAAGATATTAGCGCTGCGAGCAGCAGACACTATGGTACTTAAAACTAAAACCCTGAAAGTTAACGACGCAGTGGCCATCATGCAGCTGGAGTCCGCTGGACGCCTTTGATTGTCGGACAGATGGGCCAACTGCACTGAACGAAGGACAGAGAATGCATACATTAGCTTGTAGGAACAGATAATAAAAGTTTATCCTATTTGGTTTTTGTTGGATGATAGCTGGGCAAATATTAGGATACAAAGTCTTATCGTGTGAAGTCTAATCGTGAGGATTAAATTGTGAGAAAAAAAAATAGTTGGAGGGAATCCCATGGAAGAACTACAAAGAAGAGAGAAGAACAAGCAAGATTTAGTGGGCTGTGAAATGATTGCATGCTGCTAAATATCTATGGGGAGTTTTTTTTAATTGACGCCTTCCAATTAAATTGTCAACGATGGCCATGGTTTTATAAGACGTAGCAAATGAGCAAGAGTAGGCTACTAGTCTCAGGTGGACAAGGAATACGTATAGGCAACAGTTGAATACACCGAAGAATTCAATCCTGATGTGGATGAAATACTTTATTTTGTTTTATTGAAGCACAATCTTGCGAATCTTGTTTCTTAAGTACATGTTTTGGCAGCTGCATTAGGTGGTGGACCCATGTAGAAAGTTTGGTGAGGTTGGAGATGGTTATTGAAAGCTGGTTACTGCAAGTTATCACATTTATCCTTAGGCACCATAGACAACAATAAGAAAACCTAAGCACCGGTGTAAGGAATCAGCTACCGGGTTTACTCGGTTTACAGACCCTTAAACGATGCTTTTAGAAAATATTTTTGGTTTGCAGGTGTTTACAACGTGCATCGCCAGATAACTCCATCGTACGGATTTTACCAGCAGTACAACCTTGACTGCATATTTGTAAAGCTTTTCTACGAGGAAAACGATAATACTCACAATGACGGTAGAAATCCAACCGTAAACCAGGACATACACTTCCGGTTTCTGTAAAGTGAAAGCATAAATCGGTTCGTTTAATTCGGGTACGACGTCCTTGGACGCGGCAACGATTCGGCCGTTAGATAGTCTGAGTGAACTTCTTTTATTGAACTCAGAAGCCCAATAGGGAACAAGACCAAGAGCGTTTAAATTTTGTAGCCCTCCATATAAAACACCGGCATTTGGATGACCCACTGATATCGTTAGAATAGAGGCGTACAGCTCCTCCTTGCCAACCTGCGTTAGCTGTTGCGGAAAGCGGTCATTTAATATAAAGGTAAACAAGTAAGATTCAGTGGCTGATGAAACGACGCAAGTTTTACCTCTTTTCACTATGAAACTTAGAAATTGGTAAGTTCCTCGTGCCATCCTAGAACGCACTTGCGTACGCGCAAGGGCTTTTACATGAGGCAACTGCTTGAAGGACTCACTGCCCAATGAACTCAATTTGGGAGTTGATATGGTTACAGCTCTAACTAAGGTGTAGCCTTTTTGGTACATTTCCTTAAAATTTGAAACAATGATTGCTGGTTTCTTTGGGGCTACAAGAACGCTTTCAAAGTGTGTGACAAAAGCTGTGTTGATTGCGAAGGCAATACAGAACCAAAGGCCAAAGAGAAAGCGGAAACGGTAAGTTCTTAGGGTCCCGATTCCTTGAGAGAAGAAAACGGCGAGTAGAAGAAAGATTGAGTTGTGGTTTGTTTTTCGAATGATGATGAACACGCAAGAGGCTGCGAGGATGGTCATTAACCATGTCCAGGCATCCATTGGCTTGAAAATAGCAGCGAGGTTTATTTGAAAGCTGCGTGGACGTGGGTTTGTGCAATAAAATTTGAAATAATTTTGTTTCCGGAATATGTAACGGAAATAATTGTCAAGGGTGCGCTTAACGGGGTCGTAGAAAGTGGCCTTGGATAATCTTCGATCGTATTTTGGGTTTAAACTTACATGGAGCGAACTGTTGTATAGTGCAACAATTTCCTGCATTACGCGGATGGTCATGACGTGCTCTTTGGTTACTTCGTAGGAGGCGCCATTTTTGAATTTTCCCGCTGAACCACGGCCAGGTACTTTGTTTGCAGTACGATAATAAATTGGGAATTCGCGTAACAGTGTCAGAGCTTGCTGGTGTACAATACTAAGTTTTCTGTTGTATGGAGTGAGGAGGATGTGGAAATGGTTCCAATCGTAGTGGTGACCTACTTGGTAGGAGGATCTGGGGTAAAAGAGATTGTTGAATCGGCAACTGTCATCGAACACGTGGATGGGAATATGGTCCGTGCTATGCCAGTTGATGCAGGCAAGTCGGTTGTGGGTGCAATATATGTGGAAGGTTCCGATGTAGTTGATTGTTAAAGGTGTGGTGTCGGAGGTTTTCGCAGTGCCGAAGTTGTTGGCCGAGGAAATGGATTTCGTCGTGTATGTTAGGAAAAGCAAGTTTTCTGGTGGCATTAGCAGGTTGACTGGACGCCGAAGCTTGAGATTTGGCAATGTGTCTGATGTCGTCGTGGGAATACCAACTATGGTGTAATCGTGTTCTGTGGTGCAATTCCTTCGGGCGTATGACAGCCATGGCAACGGACTAATAGTGCATGTTTTAGTGTTAGCGGATCTTGAAGGGTTTAAGAAGGTCAGATAGGTTCTGCAGAGCGATCTTTGGGTTATCATAGTGCTGTAGTCGGATGGATTCAACTCTGGCGATTCACTGTTCACTTTCGCGAGAAGGGTGTTCCAGTTTATAGCGACGTGTGTAAGAGGTATGTCCAGTGCGTTTAGTTCTATCAATGTCGAATGCTCTGCGTTAAGATCGTTGCTCAGTGGTGGTAACGAAGTATTCACGTTTGAACTTGTAAGGGATCTGGTGTACACGACAACATGACACTGTCGAAGTGGTATTTGCATCAGCTCTCCGATTGTACCGTGAAGGGGCTTACTGAATGTTTCAAGGACGACATAAAATGATGTTAACAGCGTTGTAGCTCTAATGAGTCGCATCTTGGTAAACGAATGCATGTTTGTGAAAACCGACGCTCCTGACCCGTCCGTACGAAAATATTTAACTGAGCTGTGAGAACAAGTTTAACGACGTTAAGAGATCTTGATCATAATAACTCGCCCCTTGAACTAGGAATGGGCATACGTGAAGCGCAATGATGGTGAACAACATTGAAATCGGCAACGATGGAACTATTTCAATCAATCAATCACGTTTATAAGTATAACCTTCGGTTGCTGCTGCATAATATTTACTTACATTTGCATTTTGTGCGGAAGTTGATATTATGTTTGACCAGGTGGTACACAACGGTCACGCCATTTCGTGATGGATCAGATGAAACTATACGCCTTATGCTCAATTGTGGTTTACAGTTTACATTATGTAGCGGGTAGCATATCGAACGCTGTTTAAAATTTCAGAGAATTTGTTTAAAAGTGCGCCTCTAGTCGGCTTAAAAACAATATACAGTTATACCTGTATGTAGTATCATTGTTTGAGTAAGCCCGCTGGTAAATAGTAGAACAACTTCTGTATGAGTTACGTCCATGGACTGTTATTGGTAGTAGGTAAATACGAATAAACACGTGATCGTAATAAAAGCTGAAGCAATGGTTTCAGTGTCTGGGCCCGGATTCACCAACGCGCTTAGCAGTTGCTTAGATGGAAACTTTGCTTAGTTGGTAACTTAGACGTTTTTGCTGCTTAGACCAAACTTAGCAGAATCTTCGATGGAAAGCGGGAAAATCTTAGATTGAACTAAGCCACAGCTTAGACGGAGCTACTACCATTTATCGCAATATCAATTCTGTTGCTTAGATATCAACTTAGATTGAACTAAGCAAAAACTTAGATGTTTAAAATAAATAGTCTAAGACGTATCTAAGACGACAAATTTGCTTAGCTGTTTTCACGTCTAAGCAACTGCTTAGCGCGTTGGTGAATTCCTAGCCTGTACTATTGATTCTGCACGTTTTTAAATGACAAGTTTAGGAAATTTTTTTTGTTCTAACGGTATCAATTTCGCGAGATCTATGCGTTAAAATACGGAAGAAAGCCTTCAAGATTAGCATAGTTAGGGTAAAAATTGAAATCATGAAAAACGTCACTATCATAAAAATAAATGCAAACACATCAAGCTGACGCTGCTTCCACCATAGTTGAAATTGTGTCAGTGGTTTTAGGTAGGACATGTCATCTTGAGCTAGAACGAATTCTGTCCACCAGATGGCAGTATCTAGAGGGCTCATCGGTCGATTTTTGGAAGCGGCGGAGAGCTTTGTGGCGATGCTTCTGAACCTGAAACGCAGCATTAATTAATTTGTGCTAAGTAAGAGATTTAGTTTCAGGCAATTCGTAATTATTGCAACTTTATGCCGGCACAATGCCTGTAAAACTTACAATGGGTTAGCCGTTAGTTGTCGAATAGCATCAGTTAGTTCAGAGACGTATAAGCCGCAGAACTCAAGGGTGAGGCCGTTGCCGATGACATCTAGTCGTTTAGCATTTAAGTTTTGGTCACCGTTAACCGGGAAGAGGATTAGCGGGACTCCGTGGTAAATGGCTTGTTGGATGCTAACTTGACCTCCTTGAGAAATGAACCCTCGGATTTTTGAATGAGCTGAAATTAAGTACATTAAAAATCGTTACCATAGAATCTACGGAATAATGTAGGTGAAACGCTTAAAGATATTTTCGGTATTTTTAGAAAGTCGAACGTTATTTCACGTACCTAGGATGTCATTTTGTGGAAACCAGTTTCTGAATAGGATGTTTTTCGGCCCGTTCCTAGGAAGTTCTCCCTCCCATTTCCATAGAAACTTGAAGTCGAATTTGGCAATCGCGTCAAAGAATACTTGCAGGGTTTCTGAAGGTAGTGATGAGATGGTGATGATGCTTCCGAAGCTAATGTATATAAATCCGTCATTACTTCCACTTATAAACGCTTCAAGGTCCTGGAATCATACAATTATTTTTCATAAAATCACAGATTTCGAAAATTCGGAACAAGTACCAAAGAAGACAATCTGTGAGTGACCTGCGGTATACTGCCGTTAGAGGGCTGTGCCGTCATACCACCCACGGGTATAATGAAAGGTGGCAATGATTTCGGGAACGCGTCAGAATAGTGTTGATTGGCTAAAATAATTGTTTCGTTCCTAAAGAGAGTTGCTATGGATGGCATAGTTGGCTCGCCATAGCCCTCTTTGAGTAATGCGTCAATCTTTGGAACGTAGTACCACATATGCGAGTAATACCAGCTCAAGATTGATAACTCGTTTCGGACTCGAGTCCAAAATGACATCTCTATGCTATCGTATGGGACATCAAACACAGGGATCCAGGGTTCTACAGGTATGCCGTGAGCGTAATAATCCCATTGAACCATTATTCCCAGAGCGTTGTAACTAATTAGCTTAGCTTTCAGTTTCCATGCAAGGCCAAAGAATACTTCTGTCATGGTAACGCGGTCAATTACAACTAGGTCAAACAATGACCGGTTGACGAAATCCTGGTATTCGGAGTCTTGAAGCAGAGCTTTGGTTACAGCTAGACCCTTGTCAAATAGGCCGAATCCTTTGGCCAAATCTATAGATTTTCGTTTTTTCAGTCTTGACTCCAGGCCAACGACGCCGTATTGTTTGATAAATGCTTCGTGAAGGTCAAGCATTATCTTAGGACAAAACTCGTTGACTTTTGAGTTTTTTAATTTTGATTTGATGGGGGAGAGGAAGGTGACATTATGACCTTTTTCAGCAAGCGCTTCTGCCAAGGGTTCCAAGCCTGCTCGATGACTGTAACTTGAGACAGCGCCAACAACGAAGAGAATATTGACGCTTGAGGCGCACGTGAACACCGCACTAAGGAAGAAATATCCTAATAAAAATAGTCTGGTTTCCATGGTGACCAGCTTATAAAATAAATTATGATGGTGAACTTCATGTGTGTGAATTTTAAAGTCTCTTATTCCCTCGAAATTCAGAAATGCAGTAGTGGTTACTGTGACTCATTTAATCCAAAGAAGGTTGCTCCAATGCGTGTTATCAAGATAATCTCAAGAATCATAACAATATAATCCTGTAATCTAAAAGTTGAGCAGTAACTTTCTGTTGCTCTGTTATGGCCAGACGTACGCATTGAACTTGGAAGAGGAGCAAAGTGCAGAGTTGTAAGATTGAAGCTATACTTCGTAGTTAAGGACAAACAATTGTGGCTATTTTGGAGTTGGGACAGCAATTGTAACTTTGTAACCTTCAAGACTTACCATGTATTGACGTGTTTGTCAGTGCATTATCATACTGTGACTGTATACTGAAGTAACATAGGTTGACCCCGAGTTTTCAAGCTGTCCAGCTTAATGCGATCAAGTTCTCTCAAGAGAAAGAGAGGTAAACGGAGGTAGATGGATCACGTTTTAGATGATTTAATAGCAAAATGATTTTGATTTATTGTGTTGATCTTCAAAGAAGAGGGAAAATTAATATAAAATTAAATAAAATTAAAACCTACTCCAAGTTTGTTTCCCGAGGTTTACAAGTTTCAGCGTTGCATGAATTAAACGGTTGCTCATATAATATTTAAAATGCCTCTTTTCCTTGCATGAATTGAATAATTAATTACATTTACTTAAACCTGCTTAAGAACGTTTCTTCTTTTTCTTTAAGTTAGTATTTCTTCCAGTCTTTTGATTAAAAGTATTCAAGAATTTTTTCACGATAAAAATAATCAAGGACAAAATTAAAATGACGCTTGCAATAATTATTGCAAAAATAAAAGCAAATACATCAAGCTGGCGCTGGGACCACCATGGCAGCCCGCTTATTAACGGTTTCAAGTAGTCGACATCATCTTGTGATAGTACAAATTCCGTCCACCAGATGGCAGTATCCAGGGGGCTTATTGGTCGGTTTTTAGATGCTGAGGAAAGCCTTGACGCTACATGCTTGTACCTAAAATTATACAACATCTCGGTAAATATTTCAGCTTTTATGCAGCAACTAGACACAGCAAACAAAGATGGAGCCACCAAATCCCTTTAAGTTACTTACGATGGGTTAGTGGTTAGCTCTTGAATAGCCTCTGTTAGTTCAGCGACGGACAAGTTGCAAAATTCGAGGGTGAGACCGTTGCCCATGATCTCAAGGCGTTTAGCATTTAAATCCTGATCGCCGTTAACGGGAAATAGGATTAGCGGGACGCCATGGTAGATGGCTTGTTGGATGCTAACTTGACCTCCTTGAGAGATGAAGCCTCGGATCTTTGAATGAGCCAAGATGTCGTTTTGGGGAAACCAGTTGCTGAATAGAAGATTCTTAGGTCCGTTCTTAGGGACTTCTCCTTCCCATTTCCATAGAAACTTCAAACTAGATTTAGTAATTGCTTCAAAGAATACTTGCAGGGTTTCTGAAGGTAGTGATGAGATTGTTATAATGCTCCCGAAGCTTATGTATATAAATCCGTCATTGGTTCCGCTTACAAATGTTTCAAGGTCCTGAAATCATACAATGATATTATAGATCCTCATCGGGGTTTGTTGGATAAAAAGAGGAAAGAGATTCACTCACCTGCGGGATAACGCCGTTAGAGGGCTGTGCCGTCATACCACCCACCGGTATAATGAAAGGTGGCAATGATTTCGGGAACGCATCGGAATAGTGCTGATTAGCGAATATTATGCTTTCGTTCCGGATGAGCGTTGCTATGGATGGCATGTTTGGCTCGCCATAACCCTCTTTGAGTAATTCGTCGATCTTGGGTTGATAGTACAGATTTTCGGAGTAGTACCAGTTGAGATTGGATATCTCATTCCAGACTCTGTTCATGAAAGACATTTCCTTGCCGTCGTAGAGCACGTCGAAGAGGGGCATCCATGACTCTACAGGTATGCCGTGTCCGTAGTAATCCCACTGGGCCATCATTCCGAGGGCGTTGTAAGTGATAAGTTTAGCCTTTAGTTTCCATGCGAGGCCGAAGAATACTTCAGACATGCTCGTGCGGTCAATGACGAGGAGGTCAAAGGATGATCGTTTCACAAAATCCAGGTACTCGGGATCTCGAAGGAGGGCTTGAGTTACTTCTACGCCGGCGTCAAATAGACCGAATCCTTTGGCCAAATCGATAGATTTTCGTTTTTGAAGCCTGGACTGCAGGCCGAGAACGCCGAATTCTTTGGAAAATGCTTCATGAATCCCAAGCATTATCTGTGGACAAAATTCTTTGACTTTTGAGTTTTTTAATTTGGATGGGATTGGGGAGAGAAAGGTTACATTATGACCTTTTGAAGCAAGTGCTTCTGCTAATGGTTCTAAGCCAGCTCGATGACTGTAGCTTGAAACAGCGCTGATAACGAATAGAATATTTACGCTTGAAACACAATTAAGTACACTTAGAAGGAAGAATATCAGTAATAGAGGCATGGTTTCCATGACGATAAACTTTTAAATGTACGTGATTAAATTTTAACTACGAGATGTAGCACTGGATGGAGGAATGGAACAGTCTCTGGAAGAGGACGAGACGGGACTGGTTACTAATGCAATGTAACATTTAGTTTTTCCTGTTGTAGCTGCATTACAAAGACAGTTTCAGATGGTTTAAGTCACGTGAAACAGTAGCCGGGGACCACAGTCACTGACCAGGTATATAAGAAGTGAATGGTTTTAGTTCAAGAACAAAGTACAAAGAGTAAATTCTCCTTTGAAGTTAAGGATAAATTGTGTGCTTGATGTTGATTTTGGATGTTGGATGAGAAGAACCTTTTAGATTAGTTATCACTCGTTGAAAGCAGTGCATGATTGAGTATTATAGAGTACAGTTACTGACGGCGAGGAGAGGAGGCGGATTACTCTAACTAAGAGAAGGGAAATTAATCAGGTGTTTACAAGAAGATAAGGAAGGGTTTATTTGGTTTAAGGCTATCGTAGAGTTAGCAAGAACATTTGGATTTATTCTTTTCGTCTTCAAAGAATGTTAGTGAATTACCATTTGCGTCTTTAGCATTAGGATTTGTAATGGAGTTTCCATCACCAAGGTTCCTTAAGCCGCTTAGCTTTATTATGTCCGGGTCGGAATTGCGAGAGAGGACGAATCTCTCGGAAGTGACCTTTGAGAAGTTGCTGCCCAGGGCTAGTTCCGGAGCTGGAATTATTTTTCGTCTTGTTGATGTTCCAGTGTTAGGGCCAGATGGCGCTGTAGAGGGCGTTGTCTTGGCGCTCTGTTCCGCAGATAACTCGTCTTGGCTAGTAAGCTGTGCTTGGGTGGATGAAGGGTTCCCAGAGACTTGGTCATCCGTCGGAGCTGGTGTCGAAGAGGGTCTTCCTATACCCCTTGCGCTTGCCACCGGCTTGTTAACCTGGTTTTGAGGTGCGCTTGGTTGGCGTGAATCAGGGTTGGCAGTCGGCGAAGGGGAGCCGGAAGAGGGCGCCATAGTTTTGCCGTCAGTTTTGGGGGCTTCTGGAGTTGAGCTCTTGGATCTGAATCCCCAACCCCATGACTTGGAAGGTTGAGGAGATTGGGCAGGGTTTGGTGTGGTATTTTGTGGAGATGATGCACCGCTATTAGCGCCGTTTGGTGAGCCGGGTTCAAGGATAGATTCGCCGAGGATAAGTTCAACAAGAGTGGCGAAAGCTCGTTGAATGTTTTTGCTGGTTTTTGCTGATACTTCCATAAATGGGATGTCTAATTTGTCAGCAACCTGGAAAAGTAATAAAGAAGTTAATTGTGGTTGAAGGTATGGATAGTGCGAAATAAAATTTGCAAAGTATGTATCACGTACAGTCTGAGCTTCCTCCATGGATATGGATCGGCTATTTTCAAGGTCACTTTTGTTTCCCAGGAGAAGTTTGCATACAGTGTCGCCAGCATGCTGAAAAAAAATGAAATTGAAATAAGCAGGTTGTGTAGCCAATAAAGGCGGTACTGAATGTAAAATGGTGTGGGAGGAAGGACGTGATCTTTTAATAAGGATTACAGATTCAGAAAATGGAGTTACTGGTCCATTTACCAACTGAATTTCATTCAACCATTTGCTGATATCTTCGAACGTTCTTCGGCTGCATACATCGTAGACGAGGAGAACGGCGTTGCAGCCTCTGTAGCAGGATTTTGTAATTGTTCCAAATCTTTCCTGTCCTGCGGTATCCCTGTGGAAGAGGATGAAAATACGTTGTTCAAAATGCTACAAAGGGTGTGAAATTTTGAGGAGAAATTAAAAAAATTGGACGATGCTGTATGTAAAAACTTACCATATTTGCACTGTTATATTTTTGTTTCCGACTTGCATCTTTTTGATTTTGAAATCGATTCCTGTAAGAGGGGAAAACATATTGTTTGGTTTAAATTTAACCGGGTTCAAAAATTTACCAGTAGTTTAGCGGTAAAATGAAATTTTGAAAATTAAAAATATGTGAGTAAATAAGTATAATACCAATGGTGGAAATGAAGGAGTTGCTAAATTCGTCATTGCACAGCCTGGATAATATACTCGTTTTCCCCACACCAGAATTTCCAATTATGACCCATTTCCACAATAGGTCACGCTCGCTGTTTTTACTCATTTTGATATGTAAAAAGTATGCGGCAATTTCACTAATTTAGAAAAATTATTCTGGAAAAGTCTCAGCTCTCACGCGATGTACTTCGCGAAAACTTGATGACACATTGACATGCAAAGGAATACTCGGGGATAGACGGATATGTGGATCATGGATTTATCTGTTGAATTTATTGATGCTGTAAAGGAAATTGCTGTGGCATTTAAGCGGAGATATGTGGAATATATATACAAGGAATATTATACTGGTTTGATAAGAGGAAATCAGTAGGACTAAAAATTGGCATGCATGATGCAAGGAGTGGAGATTGAAAACATGGAGCTAAATTGAATTAATCAAGGCTGCTGCTCATAAGCTTCACAGGTGTGTTGAGCAAAGTAGAGCATTGGGATACAATAATCAGTGGGATGCGGGATGGTAAGATGTGCTTTGGTTTAATGTGAATTAGATAATTTTAGGCTTGAGCTGGAAAAGGGCTGAGGCTATATCTATGTTTGAGCTTGTAGAACATGATGGATGGTTAGAGAAGAGGTGATTTTTGGATTTTATGAGCAATAAATGAAAGTGTTTGCGTATTGATAAGATTCGCAATTGGCGGATTAGCTTGAATGTTGCTTTCGTGTGTGAGATGATCGGGTTGTCTGGTGGGTATGGCAATTCTCTTATATTCTCTAATAGTTAAGCTGGATTGCTCTATTTATGAAATAATAGGGCGTACGGATTCTTGCATTAAGTTGGATGCAATGTCAATATGTTATATGATTATGTAGCTATTTAGATTTTTCGTCTTCTTGAATTGCAATCATCATCGGTTGGAATGGATATAACGCTTTTATTAAATATGAAGAGACTATTCTAGTATTAATTTATATACATGCTGATATTCTTTGGGAGGAATTTAAAGCGGGGAGGAAATGCATGTACACAGAATATGCTGCGTTTTAAGCTGCTATGCTGGTTCCATGTAGCTAGATTTTTAGGGCAGAATGTAGAATACCCGTTTCCGCCAAAAGTCATATAACATTCTATATTTACTTGTAGAATATTAGAGTAGTATGCGGAGGAATTGGACGCTGTTAATTGGTGGGATGAACAAAGACCCGAGAGTTTAATGTTCCACTTCGGTAGGGTATCGATTTGATTCGGAGTAAAAGAAAGGTATAAGTCGCATATATCTGCACGTGTTCATCGTAAAAGAAGAAAAGAGGTGGGTTCTGTTATGTAGTTTATGTTGGTAACGCATTGCTAGGAGATTGGGACTCAATTGAAGCGTATGTTTATGATGAGTCTAATACAGTTTCCAAATTCAACAACAAGTCTAGTTTCAAGTGAGTTTTTGCAATAGTTATAGTACTGTGCACACAGTTCTAAATTGAAGATCAATGCATTGCTTCACTCTGTAAAAAGTGGCAATTAGTTTCAAGGGAAGGGACTTTACGTTTCGTTGAATTCATCATGAACATAGCGGTTAGCCCAGCACCGGGATCAATGGGTCTAGCATCGGAAGCTGCCCTCATTGCGAAAAAGCATGTTATTGCTATACCGTCCATGGAGGTGAGTTGAAATTCTAAGCAAGGTTAAATATATAAGTTTTGGCATGCATGGAATTTGGAATTTTTGAGGTGGATTAATTGAAATGTTCGCGGCTGAAATTTTAGCGCATTCCAATGTACTCGTTTTGGGAGGAGCGTCCTGCAGTTATCATATGGTTTCGACGATGGGGATGAAAATTTGCGAGGCAGGCGGCGATAGAGATAAGTAAACTCTGGCCCCTGCTTCAAGCGAACGGGATTCGTTTTATTGGGATTGGATTTGAGCAACAAGGTTGGCAAGATTTTGTGGACAGTGGGTTTTTCAGCGGAGAGCTTCACATGGATCCCACCCGGGAAACATACAATGCTTTGAGCTTTAAAAGAATGAGTACTTTTGAGTTGGTGATGCGGATGCTAGTGCCGAGTTCATTTATAAAGCTCATCTCGGTAAGATGGACGGAATATGTACTATTAATTTATAAAATAGGACGCTTAAAAATAAGGAAGCTTTACGAAATCAGTAGAGTTTTTTTGTTCTTTTGTAGGTTTCAAAATACCAAACAACCAGGTGGGAGATACACTGCAAAATGGAGGTTGCATGGTTGTGGCACAAGGGGGCGGAGAAGTGCTACTGGTTCACAAAGGACAAGGGCCCCTCGATCATGTCTCGGGTGATGAGATCCTGAGGGTTTTGAAAATATCATCGAGGGAAGGAGCTTAATTATTTAAAAAATGTATTAATTTTGAAAACGGCTGTAAACTCTTAATACAAGTGTGGAATGTTAAATGAGTAGAAGTTTTTATGAGATTCAGCTGATTCAATGACGTCATGTCAAGTCAGTTGAAAGATGTTTAAAACTTTGCTCGTTTTGCGCCATGCAAGAAAAAGAGGCTAATTTCCAGGGTTTGAATTGTATTTATTGTAAGCACATACGAAGCTCAAACGTTTTGAGTTTGGGACTTGAGAAATAAAAAACAAATTGTAAAGGAGGAGAATTCTGGAAGGGGCAAGCTTAATCGGGATGCAGATACATTGAAAGCTGGATGGGAAATAATTTTAGTTTCTCCGGTCTCGGTATTGAAATATCCGGTTCTTTAGTTAATAGCTTACGAGTATCATTGCATAACAGAATAACTGTAAATTACCTAATGAACGAGGAATTATTCATCCAGTTAAGTAGTGGCGAATAAAGGATTCGGTATCGATTTCTACCCGCCCTACTTCAAACGTTCACAGAGAAAAGTGATGAGGAGAATGATATGGGGTAATAATACACTGCATTAATTGCTACGTAATTATAAGATACTTGTTAAGGTAAAGTTGAGGTTATGGGAGCTGGGGAAAGTGGATAGTGATTAGGAGAAAATTGGGAATATTAGCATGGCAAAGAAAATATAAACGGTTGGTGGAGAGCCTGTTATAAAAGCATTTTAATTTTAATTAACAGACGAGCATAGGAAGGTAGCATAGGAAGAGGAACAGGTAGACGTAAACCGATAGACTTGCATGCTTTGTGTCAAAAGAAAAAGCGGGTATCAAGGACACGGGTAGGAGACTCGGGTAAATTGGGTGTAATTACTGAGCTGGAATTTCTTGGTTTGCGAATATTATGGGACTGGTTTGATAGGGAGGAAGAAGGAATCGAAATGGATGAAATATAAATGAAGGAAAATATGATAGTGAGGTAGGCGGAAGGGTGGGACAAGGCCAGAACAGGTTGACAAAGTAAAGTCAATAGGCCTATGCGGTTTGTCCAGGTACTTTTCTCTCTTCTCTCTTTGTCTTTCGTACCTGGGTTTCCGGGTTAGGTTAAATTAAAGGATGGAAGAGTTGTGGCTAAAACTCGTGGCGGAAAGAAAAAGAATCGATTCTTCTCGGCGTAATGTCCGCAAGGCGATTGAAGGAGGATTGAAACTGAGCTGTTTAATTGTTTCATGCCGGTAGGATTTTAGAAGCGTGAGGAGTGTTTCTAGAATTTTGAAAGTCAGTTTGGAAGTTGTTTCGTAACGGGTGTTATTTAAGTGCAGTTTCTGTGGAAAGGGAAGCGGATTCAAGGTAAGATTTAAAGTTTAGTGCTCTGGTTTTTAGTTGAGAGGTGGAAGGATATGCTGTAATTATTATGGAGGGTAGTTGTGCAATTTGGAAGAATGGATTTTGTTGCATTGGTTTCAATAACTTTACTGAATTAATTGATTGTGTAATAGAAGATCTATAGAATTTTAATTTTTATAGAATGACCTCACCATTTGGCAACGCTGCAGTTGGGATCGCTCCTGAAGTAGCGCTTATAGCGAAAAAGCATGTGATTGCTGTACCGTCGATGGAGGTAAGGGAAATTATTTCTGGATACATATTTGTGGAAAAATATTGAAAATTGAGTGAATGTTTTAAAAATGGAAATTGAAAAATAAAAAGATTCGCGAAGGTTATAAATGAGAATTTGTAGATTTAAAGTATATTCTAGTTTGTGATTGAGTTGAAGTAAGAGATGATGTAAACTCTGATTTGTTTTGGTTTAGAGAGTCCCAATACACACGTTCTGGGAGGATCGTCGAGCGGTTATAGTATGGTTCAGAAGATGGGGATGAAAATTGTGCCGGCAGGCGGCGACACAGATCAGCACCTTGTCGCCCCTGCTTCAGGCCAATAGAGTACGGCTCGTTGGTATAGGATTTGAGCAACAAGGGTGGCAGGAGTTTATAGATGGAGACTTTTTTGCGGGTGAGCTACATATCGACACGACGAGGGAGACTTACAATGCTCTTAACATGAAGAAAATGAGTCTTTGCGAATTGATTATGGCTTTGATGATGCCTGGAACGTGTCTCAAAATCCTTGCGGTAAGTATATGAATTACACTGATAGTTATTTCCGAAAAATTTATTTTTAAATTTTGTGATGTTTAAAAACTGAGAAAATTACGTAGGATTTAATAGTAGTATTGTATTAGTTTTCAAAATAACAAATTAGTTTTAATGCAAGATGCTTGACATTACAGAATGACGGTATACCTGCTGCAGCTACTAATGATGGAGACAGCCTTCAAAATGGAGGATGCATCGTTGTGTCACAAGGAGGCGCTGAAGTATTGCTGTTGCATAGAGAAAAAACTCCTACGGAGCATGTTTCAAATGACCAAGTTTTAAAGGCTTTGAAAATATCACCGATTGAAGGAGCTTAGAAAAATTAAGATAAAGGGGCCGCTGGGATAGTGGTTTTTTCGATGGTAAATTGAGTAAGTGTTCCCTCCCACCTGAGCATAGCTTGTTGTGAAGGTCAACGGATTAAATGACTTTAGGTCATGTCGGTTGAATGATTTTTAAAGCTATGTTTCAAATTGTTAGGGGACAGTTATGGTGATTGCAATATGAATTTGTCTTTCTTCTAGTGATGGTCAAGCTTCAGCAAAATTATTATTAGGGCTTTCGCGGTTTGGATAGAAATAATTGGCTAAAATTGTTTGACAGGTCAAGGAAGAAAATAGGATGCTCAATGAAGTTAATACTCATAATTAGAATGGAGTTACTTTAATTCGGTTTTTCGAATCTATTTTAATCAGGAAATCAATCCTTTTTGCAAGAGAATTGTTTGTTTGAATCGGATTGAAATTGGTTTTTCAAGGTTTTGTGTTGCTTGTAAAATTAAAATTATGAATTAAAAATGAATTAAAAATTGATTAAAAATGATTCGCTACAGTTGAATAATTTGTTTTTCTCAGTCACTAGGAATGCATGTCTACAATGTGTTTCAAAGATCATGAAAGCAATTTCTGTTGAATCAACTGTCTTATATTTGCCCTTGGCAATAAAAGGCGAAATGCATATGTGCTGTAACTGTTGCGTAACTTGTTCATTCACAAATAATTGAATATGAAGCTTAAGTGACAAAAACAATACGGACACGTAACAAAAATTATTTTGGTAGGCAGAGTTGTGGGGATACAAGGATAGCTTAATGGTGCGAAACCAATGCGAATTTTATCCTTGGGTGGCTGCTAAAATACAACAGTATTATGTAAGTGCTTAAGCGACTGGAAATTACTTGGAAGATCATTTGGCAGAATATAATTTATAAGGTATAGGGTATTTCTGAATTACCACTGAAGGTAGCGGTTGAAGGGCCGTGGTTAGGATATGCCTTCAATCGACATTATTTCTAGATATTTTCGCGAATTAGCTGAGATAGAAAACAGTAGACGGAAGTAATGAAAGGCGGAAACGTCGTAATTCTAATTTGAAATATTCAAAATCATTTACCTGTAGCAATCAAGTAAAAATTGAACGTCATTTATACTAGAGAATAAGCTAAACAAACACACCTTGCGTGGTGATAGGGCTTATCGCACATCATTTTAAGCTAGGAATTGTGTATCGATCTTTGCAACTTTGATAACCTTTGCCAATATCAATAGAACTAAAATAATAGACTTTTGCTACGTTCAATTCCGGAAGTCATTGGAAGGCATATTCTATTAAAGACACCTCGGAGAGGACCGGGAGGTGGACTCTCGGTTTTGAAAAATGTTACAAAAATCTGTGAACAGCATGGGCGCTTTCTGGAATTTTGGCTATTACTGTGCAATCCTGCCTATCCGTTGGTCAGGTGGTCAGTTAGAAAAATGTGATCATTTGGGCTCCAAAATACAAGCTATATTTTACCTGCTTCGGTTAGTTTCGTTTAGCACAATGTGTTGGAGAGTGCTAAAATTGGCGGATTCCTGTCTGCACTTTGAGCAAAAAAACTTTAGTGTGCTTGCATTCGATGCGTTCATTTTAGCGCTGTGTTTTAATAGCGTTGTGATGCTTGTAATAATTTCGCATAAAATTGAGGACATTTGCGACTGTTTAAATTTCCTGAATTATTTTTTCCATAATTCTGAAGGTAAATACTAAAATTCAGACATTTTATTCATGCGTTTTTGCAAAAAAGAGCATCCTTATAATCTCTTGGTTTGGGTTGCATGTGTCTCCATCTAGGCTTCCAGTACAAGCGTTACGATAAACTAATTTCAAAAGCCATCCGGTTTCTCACCTGGGTGATGATCCCAAATTCAATTGGAGTAACCATCTTGTACGCCATCGACTACAATAATCCTCGTTACTTTTACGCATCGCTCCCGGAAAACTTGCAGAATCCGGGCACTTGGATGGTTGTCATGGTGATAGAGATTTATATGATTCTCGTCACGAACTGCACGTGGAACTTGTCCTTTATTATTACGATGCTCTACAGTTTTGGGATGTTTCTTGGGTTGAAAAATTTGAGACGGGCTGCACAGTTGGTTACAAAAAGTAAAGCTCATGAAGATAATTCCCGGAAGTTGGCCAATAGGATACGGCAGTACATTTACGCGCAAAAGCAGATGATGGCAGTGGTTGGACAAAATGGTGGAGAATTAAGGACATTGGAGGATAAACAAGACGTGGATTATTTGATTAGACTAACGAAATTGGAGAAAATTATAGTAAAATATATGGAGCTGCAAGTTGTTTGCGGTTACTTTCAGTCTGTTTTCATGACGTCTGTTTGCCTGGATATGCTGCTTAGTCTGTGTGTCTATCATGTGCTAATGGTTTACATAAGTGTTAAATTGCACGGGGATTTACCTGTATTTGCGGTGTTTACATTGGGATTTTGGTCGGTGGGATTTACGCCTATGGATGTTATGTGTCTGGTGTTGTTAGGGAAAGTGGAGGAAACTTCAAGGAAAATATTAAACGTTTTGCGTGGAGTTGTCAAGTATGATGATAGGAGGATTATAAAAATGAAGCCGATTGGATTAAAGTTTATAAGTGGAAGTAGGAAGAGGATTTCTCCGCTGATGCTTGTCATGATTGTGTTTCGTGTTAGCCGATATTTGATTCTGATGTTTTGAAATGATGGAGTTTTTGGAATTGCTGTTTTGAATTTTAATTTTGGAATAAATGCGAATAATTTAGCACGGAAATGGTAAATTAAATTATTATTTCTATTTATACTTGAGGTTACGGTAAAGAAGGACTAAAGAATTTATTTTTACTTTATAGTTTATTTAAATAAATAATAAATTTTATTTTACGCCGTAGCCATTCTCATTATAAACGCAGTTTTCGCGAAATATTTAAAAAGTAAAATCAGCTCAGCAGAAACAGGGCTCAAAAAACAAGGATCAAAAATCTACTTATCCGAAAAACCATCAAGAGGAGCATGAGAGGGGGTAACTTTTTCATATTTTCTGTAAATTTTAAAGTAATGGGTCTTAGTCGTAGTAGCTTCCTCTGCTTGTAAGTTACAGAACTGTATATTTTTTTTAAAACTTTTCGAGAGTTGTTGTCAATTTTACCCACTAGAAATACAATTAAAATGTTAATTGGAATTATAGCGACTGACCAAAAGGCAGTACCAGCTAAAACAATTGCCGACAATACATGATGATGTCGAACTACTAAATAAATAAGCTGAACATGAAAAAAGCAGTTGAAAAATAGGACGTAGAGGCTCATGGATGTCATAAATGTTGCTTGGATTCGACCAGCTGCAATTTGGATTTGCTTGTAGGTCAATAAAATGGCTGTTTCCTGAAGAGTAACGTAACTTGAATGAATAAGAGCTAAAGAAGATGGCGCTTCCGATGCTGTTTCCTGGGCCCGCTCCAGCAGGGCTGTGGATAATCTCGAGATGGACGAATTGAGTTTAGCAATCGTTGCAAGCATAACAATAACGAAGTACATGTAATATGCGACTGCGAGAAGCATGAAGTAGACTGCAGAACCGGTTACATAAACCTCGAGAGTAAAACATAGTGCGAATGTGACGTAGTTTTGAAGGGCGGGAGGAACATAGTAGTATAAATATCGGTCGTTCATTGGATCGAAGAGGAAAACGGAAAGACCGGAAACTACGGTAGGAATGATGCTAAAGAGTACAAGTTTTGTGATCCGGGATAACATGGTGTCCAGTCTGGAGTGGGGCTCATCTGTAAAGATTGCAAAGAAAATGTAACATTGTATACAATTCTTGTTAACTTTCTTGTCCTTGGTTCCTTATTAGCAAGCGTGACACAAGTTGAAAATGGGATTTGTTTATGCTCAGCGACTAAATCGTACGATCAGCAGGCTGATATGAACAGAAGGATTACCATGGTAACGCTCGTAATTCTCGAAAATATTATACTTTTGAAGGGAAATGTCGATAGGGAACAAATCTAGTATAATTTCTAGTTATGGTACGGTTAACCAACCTTGGAAGCTTGTAACAAAGCGTGTGACCAAGTTAGCACAAATTGTTACATCTTCCTTGTTCAATTCGAAAAATGACCAGAAAATCACAGCACTAACGCAGAGCGTCCCGTTGAGAAGACTCCAGGCTACATTTCCTATATCACCGGTTGCTGAACTTGTTGCCGCAGCCTGCCAAAACTGAAACGTTTTTATGAAACTCAAAGTAAGGCAGAAATATTGACCAAGTTTGCGAGCTGTTGAAGATATGGCCGAAGTTTGGCTAAATTTTAGTCGTTTAGTCTTGCGTTGCCAGCGTATGGGGATGAGTCCAAAGGTGTAGCCTGCATTGGAGAAGAAACCAACGGAAGCGAGAAAGTTTTCGAGCATGATACAGCGTCGTAATTGACCAAGGATTGACCAAGGATTAAAATTCAATGCAGGGAGAGGAATTTCATGTAGTTGCTAGGATACCATTGGAAAGGTTTTACTAGTAACAGGAATATTTGGAAATTTTCCCTTGGAAGGATTGGAAGGGCCAGGTTATGGTAAACATTTTAGATTATAAATGTGGAATGTTTGTGGGTACCGTTAACGGTAGCTTGCTTCGCTATGCGTCAGTGTTCTTTGGAAGTGTTGGAAGCTGGAATATGTATTAGCAACACGCGCTCTAGGGCCATCAGTGACGACTCTTAACGTTGTTGAGAAATAGACTGAATTGTAGAAAATTGTTTTTGAAACGTGTGTCTAACAAATGCCCGTCATGTTGACGACAATCATAAACTCTACTTTAAACTAGCATCAGAGCATGAAGTCTCTTGACATTATGCACATAAAATTTGAAACATCCGACGTTTAAATTACGACATTACGAGTTGGATTACTATATTTGATGTCTATATTTAGAGTGAAACTAGCAATTTTAAGTTATTTTTGTTTCCGTATTCCGCATTATGGACATGCTCTACGGAACTTTTGAAAATGCATATAATTTTTGCCTTGAGTAGGTTCAGGAGTAAGCAGATTAATTTCTAGTTGCAGTTGTGGAAGCGTTGATTGCTGAAAAAGAATGAAGGTTAAGTTGAAGGTTGACTTGGTTGTCATATAATTATTTCAGAAATTAGGTTGCAGGATCAGCAGTTAACCCTCTTCCGCTACTATATTCTTCAGAGAACATGTTCAATGTTGCAAGGGTTGGAAGTAGCTTTCGTTGGTAATGATGGAGTACACCGAGAGATTCCACTTAATTATAGTTTGTTTTACTACGAATATAACAACGTGAGCTTTTAATATAACATAGGAAATATGAAGCAATTTGTCTAACTTGATGTCACTGGTAATATTTACATAGAGGCTTTGATCGCCTGTAGCAGTATAATTGCACATAAACCTCCATAGATGATGGATGAGGCATTAGCGTTGTAGGTGTATTATTTGTGGACACGTTTTTGACAAGGCATCAAGTTAATCAAGACCCTATTACCCTATGGTAAATGATATTGCAATGGTAATAGCATGATTTTATGTGACACATCTCCAGGTGAGTTGAATAGTTCCGGGTCAACATTGGTGACTAAAAACGTGACTGGTAAAGGCTTAACATGCTTTTACTTTTAATTACTTTGAATAATGGTCACTTTGAATTGGACGTGTCACATGATTTATTCAGTCATTACTGCTCCTTAGCTTCTAATAGTGCTAATTAGTGTCCTCATAGAGGTACATTACAAACGATGAAGGTTTCCTTTTAAGGGTGGGCAATGATTGCCCGTTAAATAGCTCTGGCGAAATTAGATGGCTGTATATTAAATTAATACTTTGTAATTTTATAGCATGTATAATACGCGCAAAAGTGCTGGTTCAGTTTAAGAGTAATTTAAAATAATACTTTGGAAAATAGGTCCTGCAAAATTCCAGTACTTTCAGGAGTTGAGTCTTAGGGTATTTCAACATATACGGGAGAAGGTGCCTCTGGTACCGAAATTAAATACTAAATAATTTGACTGTTCAAAAACTGGAGAGTGAATGGCTAGAGTACATTTAATAAAATTTCAAAATTGTTTTTAAACTTAGAAGTAAATTTTCAGTTCTAAGTTTAAGCTAAACACCTGGAGAGAAGTTACTAGAAGCATTGTAGAACATTTTTTGGAAATAGTTATACTTTACCAATTAACGAATTTGAAAAAGGGGAGCATGTAGAGGTGTAAATGGAGAATTTTGTTGATTTAATTTTAAAAATTACAATAACAGTTGGAAGGAAGGTCATTACTGTGGGGTTTTCGGAGAAACAAAATGGTGGTGGTAAATGTATTTTCGGGGTACTTAACTGTCCCTCTGTTTGACAGGCGCTGGCAGCATTATCAATTAAGGGCTAGCTAGACAGTTTGGCATGCGCCTATAACTGCCTAGCATAAATAACTGTTTTGCCAGGAAGGTGTAGTGGGTTATTGTTGAATAAATATTATGGTTCCCGCCTTCCTCTATTACCTGGGTTATTTACAATCTTAAAAAACAGAGCTAAATCCACAGAGAAAATTGGTTCTCTCGACCCACTCGGCGATAAAGGAGTTTATTTCGGGATGCAGTTATGTCGTCATTGTGCTTCTAAAAGTTGCAACGAAATGAACTCATTCTTGCTTCTGACTGTGAAGAGTAGTGGTGATGGTCACTGAATGTGAGGAAGTTTGGGAAAGAATTGTGATAAAATGTTGACAAGATCCATTGAAAGGTTGGGATCGTTTTGGAATTTTGGTTATTTTTGTGCAATTTTGCCAATTTATTGGTCTGATAAGAAGCTTAAGTACAAGGTTAATGTTAGAAAGCGAAACGTTAGTTTGTCAACTGCGCGATTTTTCTCGTTGGTCGTCATGTGCTCACGAGTGATTCAGTTGGCTAATACTTGCTTGAGCTACGAGAGGAGGGATGCTGGGGTTGTAGCTTTCGATGTCTTCCTGTTGGCGTTGTGCTTGAATAGTGTAATAATTATTGTGATGATTGCTTACAAAATTGAAGATGTTTGCAATTGTATTAACTTTGTTAACGGTTTTTTAAAAGGAGCGGAAGGTAAAATGTCTACATTGGATTGAAAGTTTAGAAAGGAGAAGGAAAACGAGGAAAAGAAAAAAGTGGTGAAAGGATTATTAAAAGGTTTTGTTTGCATTTTAGGTCCACAGCATCATAAGTTGGACAAGTTGGCATCAAAAGTTATAATGTTTCTGACTTGGGTCATGATACCGAATGCACTTGGAGTAAGTTTTCTGTACGCTGTGGATCCTCGAAACCGAAGATATTTTTATGGATATTTGCCAGAGGCATGGCAGAATCCTGGGACGTGGATCGCTGGATTCCTGATTGAATGCTATATAGTTTTAATGGCAAACTGCACATGGAGCCTGTTTTTCAATATAACTATACTTTACAGCCTCGGATTCCTATTGGCCCTGCAAAATGTTAAAAGTTGTGCTAGCATAGTTGCGAAAACAATGCCTTCTCCAAGCGGTGAAACTCCGCAGAGATTTGCAGACGTCGTTGTGAGGAAAGCAAGTGAGAGCAGAGGTGAATCGAAGAACACGTTGGAAGAAAAAATTAGTGAGGCCAAAAAGAATTTAAGGGAGAGTTTGGCGATGGGGAAAGTGGGAAAAGTTATCGGGAAATACAAGGAAGTGCAAATTGTTTGCGGATACTATCAAACGGTTTTCATGACGTCCGTCTGTTTGGATATGCTCATGAGTCTTTGTGTTTACCATACGATCATCATGTATGTGAGTGTTGAGCTCCACGCGGATCTGCCAACGCTAGCTTTAATGGTGTTTGTCTTCTGGGCGATTGGGCTGATACCCATGGATGTTTTCTGCTTGTTTCTCTTGGGGAAAGTTGGAGAAAGCTCGAGGAAAGTAGTGAAGGTGCTTCAGCCGGGTCTTAGTTGGGAGGATCGGAGATTGGTCAAGCTGAGGCCTGTCGACCTGAAATTCATCGGGAATATGAAGAAAATATCGCCGCTTATGCTAGTTATGATTGTGTTCCGAGTTAGTCGGTATTTAATCCTAATGTTTTGATCAACAAAACTGGGACATGCAAACATAAATAAAATTGATGTAAGCGCATATTATTATTCGTGTAATTGTAATGTTTTTGCTAGCATAAATTACCCGTTATTTGACTAGTGACAGGAATCTGGATTTTAGTTTTTAAAAGGAGATTACGAGAAGGAATCAAAGGAAATATAGCACTAAGCCCTTTGAAGCCACTCACAAATCGATACGTTGAATGGATCGGGAAGAAGAGAGAATAGTAAAAATGTTGTCAAAATCAATTTCTGCGTTCGGAATGATATGGAATTTTGGATATTTTGCGGGGATTTTACCGCTACATTATGACAGCAAGGAAAAACGACTGAAAGTAGCATGAAAGTCTGAGAAAAGGTAAAAGAGAAAGAGTAAAGCGATATGGAGGATGCTTAGGTTGTGCTCCGCGTTTTTATCGGGAGTAAAATGATGTCAACTCTTTGGTACGATGATTTTCGTTAGCGATCGCGAAGTTGTGGATGTAGAGGGCGCAACCACTGCATATACTTTTTGTGCTTCTTCTTGGAAAGTTATAGCTTGCTGACGTGGGATCTTTGCTGGACCCTTGGGTTCCTTATAATGATTTACTACAGCTTTGGGCTCATTAGTCCTGAGAGGACTCAAGATGGAAATGAATACGAAGCCTTCATTTGTTAAGGCAGTACAGCGGATAACTTGTACTGCTGCTTCGAGAATCGAAGCTCGGAACAGATTTGTGTTTCGATATAGAGAAATTGAGATCGTGGCAGCTAGTTTTCAATCGACCTTCATGACTTCGCTCTGTTTGGAAATTATTATAAATTTATGTTATGAGCATAGCTGTCTGATATACATTGTTGTTAAGTTACATGGACATTTGCCGATCTTCGTAACGCCTCTGTTTACATTTTGGTCAGTTGCGTTTGTTCCGATGGAGATTGCAAGTGTAATGCTGTTAGGCAGAGTAGAAAGTAGCTCAAGGAACGTTGCTAAAGGACTTACGAAGAACGGAAACTGGTTAAACTGAAGCCTATTCGTTTGAGATTTACTGGAAATATGAAGAAATTGCCGCCGTTGCTATTGGTAACTAACGTAGTCCGAGTAAGTCGGTACTTGATACTTGTGTTTTAGCCTGATTATTGCCGTTAAAGCTTGCAGTTATGGATCTGAATTAGTATTTGAAAAATGTAATTAAATTCGTACTGAACACATTCGGTCACATGAAACTTTGAGTAGGTGTCTCAGGATTCTGGTTGTCACATACCTATCATGGGTGCATGATTGCAAAAATCCGTTGATTTTCTAACAGTCTAATTGAGTTACTACGGCGCCGGGTATTAACGTTAACATTGCGCTTGGTAGTTGGAAGGAAGAAAACGAGAGGGCCCTGTAAGGTGCTGTAAGGTTTTGTAGACACCCTTGCTACTAGTCCTCGCAGCTTTGATTGATCGACAATGCATGATGCATGATGCATGATGCGCGCGCAGTTCGCGTTGCATGCTGCATTGTTGGCAAGCACGCACGTGTTAAAACCAGTTGAGTTCTTGGCATGAGACTGCGTGGGCTGATTTGCGAGTGGACTGTGAATGATGTGAAAACCCGGTTTTAATTAATTGTGAAGTTTTAATATTTGTTAAATTGTTAGATTGAAGGTGAGACTGGATAAAATTTTGACGTGATGGCGGAAAAAATGGAACTCCTTCGAAGATTTGGAATGCTGAAAAGTGTGCCGGAGTTTTTTTTGGAGGATGTTGAAATTGCAATGATTAAAGGTAGGTTCAAGCATCCTTAAGTTCTAGCCCTTAAAAGTGATTGAACTGGGATGATCTTCTTGGATTGCTTTTTTTTGTATGTTTTAATTTTAAGGTAATATTATTATATTAATAGACACCTCCGAAGTGAACATTGATGGGCCAGCTGTGCCTAATGGAATTCTTACTTTCGTTGTGGAAAATATATCGGAATTAGAAGATGGAGATGAAGTAGCTTCACCTCCATTTTTCATAAGGAATTTGCAATGGATGATAGTGGCAGGTGCGCATGTGACTGACGGGTTGAAAGTTCTCAAGTTTTATTTGCTGTGTAAGTACGAGTCTAGATAAGATTTTTGAAAAACATCTAACGAGAATCAATGTGAAGTATCACCGTTGTAGTCTCTAGACGTTGGGGTTTGTTTTGCAGTAAAGCGTTTCAGTCATTGTGTGTAATTTATTTTTCTACGAGTAGATGACGGAACTCATCGTGGCATTTTTTGGGACTGCCGAGGAAAAGCTACTTTGCGACTTCTTGCGGGAAGACCTGGGACTCGGAAACTGGAAAAACGTAATTTCTTCTTCATGGTATTTTTATAGATTGTATTACAATAATCTGGTTTCAAAGAGGCTATGAATTTTACGGTTTTCATGTATAGAAATCGACGAAGTTTTTACTGGCCTAAATTATTATTGGGGAGATGAGACATTTATAGATTGGGCATCTCTGGTGGATCCTGCCAACGGTTATGTTCATGGTGATTGCATTACATTAGTAGTGGACCTCGATGCAAGTATACCAGTAAAAGATGGAGAGATTTTTATGAAAAGAACCAAGTACTTTGGCAAGTATTCCATGAAATCCTTTGGAGGCAATACCAATATTACCACAGCTTACGATCGGGAAATGAGTTGTTTGTGTATGAAATTAATAGGGACGAGTGGTGCCATCGTCGTGACTCGATCGGACGAAGTCTTTGCTATTTCCACTGAACAAGCCGGATTTCTTGGATTAAATATCGACTCGAAGACTGCTGATCGTATCCATCGGATAAACGCATTATGCAATCGGGGAATCGTTGGCAAGCTCTTTAGTTTTTACTAAATCTCTAGTATTACTAAAGGAAACGCGTTTAAAATTTATAGGTCCACTACTATGTAAACTAGGTTTGGCGATGGGATCCGCGCATTTTGCCGCCTGGTCAGCGAGTGGTGAAGTTTTCGTGTGGGGGGCTAACGAAAGCGGACAGCTTGGAATCGGACACGTTCATCCTGTGAAAGAACCGCAACTTGTGAAGGGACTGCTTAAGAGAAAGCGTGTAGTGAAAGTTGCTTGCGGGCTGGATCATACATTGTGCCTAACTGAGGACGGACAAGTATTTGTAATGGGAAACAGTGATTTCTACCAGACAGGGAATGATATACCACCATCGTCTCCTACTTGTATGTCGCTTATCAGTCTAACCAACTCCATGGCTGTGGATATTGCATGCTGTCACCTTGCATCTTTTGCGCTGATGAATGACGGATCAGTATGAGGAATCATAAAATTAATTGCGGATAAGGAATTTGAAGGTAACGGGACAACGGTGGATAAACTTGGTTTCTGTGTGATGTCTTTCTACAGGTTATTGGCTGGGGATCGAACACAGAAGGACAACTTGGGGGTGAAGTAAACAAACTAGGTGACTACGTCTTTCCTCCTATTAAGATAGCTGTGAATGCTCGTATTAAGAAGGTTTGTCTATTTTAGTTTATCCACCATTACTATCGGTAATATTTTGTAAATCTGTGAAAGAAGACGAAATGGAATATTGTTGCCTACAGATTGCGTGCGGACCATCGTTTTGTCTTGCCTTGAGTGACACAAAGGAGATGTACTACTGGGGAAGTGGTAGTAGCTCGAGGCATAGAAGCGTTGAACCTGAGAAACTCTGTAGCGGAAGCGTTGATGATATAGGGGCAACGATTTTCAGCTACACATGCTTCTGCATCATCGATGGCGCTGTTGTAGTCTGGGGAAATAACTGGGAATGGTATGGCGATCACATAGACTTCGCGGAACGACGTGTAACAATGTTTCGAAGCATTGATGATGCTATGTCCCAGAATTTGTCCAGTAACGGTTTCCTCTGTTTTTCGAGTCATAAAGAAATCCCACCTGCATCAATGTCAAAATTCGACCAAGAGGTATAAGTTGTTTCTGATGTCATTTAATTCATGTATGATATAGTAATAGTTGTACCCCATAGGTAAAGTTTGTTTCTGCTTCAAAAGCTAAACTTTATATGATGTGATATTTTGATGCGATTTTGCAGGCATATTATTGGGATGTAAAGTTTGAAGTTAATGGAAACATCTTGAAGGCATCTAAGTATCAGCTCATTCTTCGTTGTGAATACTTTGCGAAAATGTTTACCGATAGTGGTTGGAAAGAATCGATGAGCAGGTGAGATAATAGCTTGGGGAAAAAGGGAGGGAAATTATTCGCCATGTTTCTTTAAAGTAATCCTGTTCTGTTTTAGAGAGCCTCTGAAGGTGGATCTGTTTAACTTATCGGAATTTAATTCGTTTCTCGGATTTATTCATTCGGGACGTTTAATCGTGTCCGATGATTTGTATGTTCTAATCGGTACGTACGTGGTGGCAAACATAATCGGCAAAATAACTTGATCGAGTGGAAGATTGTCAAGGGATGACTGGATAATTTTTGTGTTTTATAGAGATCATGAAACTTGCCGACTATTATGGATGTCCTTCACTGCAGTCAGCAGTGACTGAAGCATTACAAGAGGCGCTTCAAAAACGTTCTGCCTTTGACATTTATATTACCGGATTAAAATACAATGCAAAAGTAAAATAACTATAAACCTTAAATAGCAGCTTCTCACGTTTCAAAGTTGATTTTAATTGTGACTAACAAATTTCAACGTTTTTATATTATTTTTTCCTACAGAGCTTAAGAATGATCGCGCTGGACTATATTGCGCCGAGGTATGCAGAGTGTGCTAAAGCAACCGACATTTCCGCAATTGACAGCGATTGTATGAAGCAACTGATGATAGATCTCCACACCATGGATACGTTCAAATAGGAGCATGTTGCTGATTCTGTTAAATGGGATGTGGAGTCTGGCTTGTTTTCCTTCTGTTTGCGTTTATACAGGATTAGCTATCGTAACGATTCGTTAGGTTGTGGGTCAGCAAAATACTGTGTGGGATAAGTTCATTTTGAGGAATCCCGTGTTTGCTCCCATCCACCACCATTACCGAGAACTACGCCTATGAAATTTAACCGCTAGTTATATTTAAACGGTTTGTAATCTATTTTTATACTGAGAATTACTTCGACTTCTCAGGAACTTGTTTTTCTTAAACTATGCATCAATGACAATGATAAAGTGATAACTGGAAAAGATAGCTATTTTGATTGTGGGTTTTAAGCATTGTTCCATCTTACCAGGAGTTGTGGGAAAAAGGATGTAAGGAGCTATTTTATAATCGGTAGATTTATTTTATATTGCTGAATCGTATCTGAAGTACTAGCCTCGACTTTAGTGGAAGAATCCTTGTTTATATTCATTTAATTATTCCTAATAACTATAGTTGTACTCTAGAAAACTACAAAGGTTGTTTGGATGGTTAGCATATATTCCAAAGACGTGGTTTAGTTATAGAGCCGACAAAAAGTTGTAAGCAAGATACATTACACGGTTATGGTATGCAGCATAGCAAAGCAAATTTTACAACTGCAGTTACTTCTTAGATCATTTAGATTTGGAACGTTAAGTGAGTATACAAAATGAAGCTTGTTTTTGCTAGAAGAACTAAGACTAAAACAGCAATTTCGAATGCTTGCGTGGTAGAAGCTATCAGAATGATTTTCTCGATGGGGACGCTAAGCTTTTGCCGTAAATCTCTAGCACATGTCTGAAACATGAAAAGGGAGGTACTTTGAATATTGAATTTTAGTTAAAATCAGTTTGATTGTAAAGTGAGAAGAAGAGTAGCGTAATAGAGGAACTGCATTACACGAGACACTTCCCATTTTTGTGGTCCAGAAAATAGACGTCTAGAATGAATTTAAAGGGCGAGTAAATGGGCTAAAATGTTGTCAAAATCCATTTCCGCACTTGGAATGGTTTGGAACTTTGGCTACATTAGTGGAATGCTTCCTCTGAATTATTGTGTTAAGGAAAAGCGACTCAAAGTGGCGTGGGAATGTGAAAAAAGAAAGATTATGACGATATTCAGAGTTGTTGCTGTTGGCTTGGGAACAGTGAAATGCTGTCGGCTTTTTTGTGTCATTATTTTCTTTAAGAACCGCAGCGTTGCTGATTCTATGTGGGCAGCGTTGATGGGTGGATTCGGTATGACCTTGTTACTCGTGCTACGGTTACTGTATCACAACGGGGAGGAGATCTGTGATAGCATTAATTTCTTGGACAAATACTTTGCTTCCAAAGGTTCGTTGGGCTGTACTAAAATTACTTAAATTGGTGTGTCGTAACAGAGTTGACTTTGATGCAACTTGCATCATGCAAGGAAGGAAATAGCGTTTTTACAGTGACATTCAGTACTATCATATTATGTTTTGTTTTGTTCCATTTACAGGTAATCAGTTTGAAAATGTGGATGGAATTCTGCGTAAAATAATATTGTTCCTTGGATCCGTCTGCATACCGAATTCACTGGTAGGGAATATTCTATTCGTCATGGACAATACAAATCCGCTCTACTTTTATGGACTGCTTCCTGATAGGGGGCGCAACGGTTTTACATTCAGTTTGTGCTTCTTCTTGGAAAGCTATATAGCGCTTATGTGGGACCTGTGCTGGACGCTTGGATTTCTTATCATGATTCACTATAGTGTTGGATTAATCCTGATTCTGAAAGGTTTAAGATTGGAAATAATTAAAAGTTCCGAGAAAGTTATCCCCGTAACTTCGTTTGCGTTTGTGGCACGAAAAATGGCTGCGAGTATTGAGGCTCGGAATAATTTTGTGTTTCGATATCGTGAAATTGAGATTGTGGCAGCGAGTTTTCAAACTACTTTCATGACGTCTCTCCTCTCCGCTTCGATGCAGTTATGAACTTGTGTTATCTTCATGTTTTCCTGTTATTCGTTGTTATTAGATTACACGGGGATGTGCACGTAATTGTTGCCGCAGGTTGTTCAATTTGGGCTGTTTTGTTTGTATTTATGGAAGTATTCAGTCTGATGTTATTGGGAAGAGCAGAAAATAGCTCTAGAAAAATTGCAAAACGGTTGGAATCAAGAGTTAAGTACGGGGAAAGGAGATTGGTGCGACTCAAGTCAATACGATTTAGATTTGCTGGGAATATGAAAAAATTGTCGCCGTTGTTATTGGTTTTAGTGTAAAAGTTTCGCCGAAGTGAGTTGAGAGGGGTTGAATGATTGCAACTGCTGTTGTAAAACACGATTATAAGATTTATTTATTAATGCCATTAATTTTTGCAATTTAGTTATGGAGGAATAAATAGCGCCTGAATCTCATCTGATTGTAAGCAGCGTCTATACGTAAAGCACTGCGAAAATGCGTAAGGCCCCAAGGAGTATTTCTCCTTTGAGATGGCAAGGTCGTGGCTACTGCGATAAGTCTATGATGTCATGGTTTGCAGCTAGGTTTACTAAACAAGTCTTGAGAGGACCACAAGTTTGCTAGGAATTAGTTAATCAAAGAGGATAATTGCTCGTATACTCTCTGACTGAGCTCATGCTAGCTTAATCTTGCTAGAGTCCATAGTCCACTCCTAGGGAAAAAAATCCCTAAAACGAGTTTCTACCTTTTTCGTTGAGAACTTGATGTTGATTTATGGTTTTGCATGCATCTTCGCTGCAAGCAAGTTGGATAAGTGACACTACACTACATGTACGTATTTGTGTTGCATAGTTTTGCAATTTTGCTTTGAACTTTTGTACAATTTGGTTAGTTCTATGAGCGAAGAAAACGAAGGTGTGGCCTCGCAAGAAGAGAATTGTTTAACTTCTAGTTTAATGGTTTTTCTTGCTCGTTCTGATCATCTCCATGCTGGATCCTATTTGTTAACTGATGCTAAACTTGTATAATATGTATGAACTAGCCTGATGGTATTCGCCTCTAACAACTTGTCCTTACTCTATTTGTGTGGGTTATGCAACTTAACATTCTTCAACAAGAATTCATGAAACATCTATTTTTGCAAGTTTACTTTTAATGGTTCTACTGTTTCCTCCCTTCCTCGGCCTATAAAAGGACCTGGGAAATGTGTTTGATTGCCATTACCTGCTTTGACTCTGCTGGAACAACTACCGATTTCTAGTCAGAGACAGAGTCAGCCAATCCAGCTCGAGCACTAGTAGGACTTTGCTATGGCTGAAACGTTTAAGAAACATTTAGAGGGGAAGCGAGTGGTCGTTACTGGTGCTGGAAAAGGTAATTACTAACGGCTTACTTAGTAAGCAGTAATGATATTAGTAATTATATAAATAGAAGTAGTAAAGGGTTGAGGAGAAATATTTATTTCAAAACCGCTTGTTTTTGTTGTTCATTATTTGCAGGGATTGGGAGGGCATTGGCGATAGAATTTTACAAATGTAATTGCATCGTTTATGCAATTTCAAGAACACAGTCTGATTTGGATTCCCTCGTCGATGCGTGTCCTGGGATGAAGGCAATTAATTTGGATTTGTCCAACTGGGATAACACAAGAAAGGTTTTAGACGAGTCTGTTTCTGGAGGAGTGGATGTGCTAATTAACAATGCTGGTGTGGGCAGTCCGTGCTCAATTTTGGAACTCACTGAGGAACATTATGACGAGTAAGTGTAATTTTTGGCTGTTAAAGTTAACTGACTAAAAAACTTCTTCACTTTAAAAATATTGTGTAAAATCTAGTGTTCAGCCTATTGTTAGTTGCTCTAATAAATTTGGGGCATCAAATTTGCATGTCTTGTTTGCCAGGATCATGGGGATTAACTTGAAAGCTACAGTTAATGTGGGACAGTTTTTTGCGAGACGAATGGTGGCGGAAAAAGTTAAAGGGACAATAATAAACGTTTCATCTGCGGTAAGATGATAACTAGTATTCTGAGATTTGTTGGTTTTGTATTGCATGAGGAATGAATTTTGCAATTGATTTCACATCGTGTCTTTTATATTTCAGATTGCAAGCCGTCCCTTTTCGCCATCACCAATTTACTCTGCTTCTAAAGCTGGAGTTGAAGCTGTGACGAAATGCATGGCAGTGGATTTGGCCAAGTATGGAATCAATGTTGTATCGCATCGTCTTGGCTTTGTGGAAACTCCGATTCATGGAAAATTGTCAGTGGAAGAGTCTTCTAAAGTATTTGCCAGAGCTGGTCAGGATCTTCCGCTAGGAATTTTTATTCCAATGGAACAAGTCGTTGCAAGTTTTCTCTTCATTGCTTCCGGTATGGTGGACATGATGGCCGGTCCTGGAATGCTTTTGGATGGAGCTTATTCTTCGCATTAATTTTGCTTGACGGTACCAAATACAACATTATTGTTTAGCCTAGAAATACAGCGAACAGGCTATAGATTAACGACAAGTTGTATGATTTGAATCCTGATACGACATCGAACGGAAGTAGTTACGGAAACAACACTACAATAAAGAATTGATCTTGTTGATAAACAGTATTTCTAAAACGTATATTTTAATCTGCAGCCGCAGTTAGTATTGTGCAGATAAGAATTCTAAATTGTTACAGACGATGTGTAATTTTACCTCTGAAGCAAATCTAATTAGAATTATCTATTTTACCTAGAATTTCCGGGTGTTTTAAACCTTAGGCTATAGATATTAAAAGCTGTGATAAGTTGTTTTACAGTTTTTCAGGGAATATGAAAAAGATGCCGCCGTTGCTATTAGTAATGAATGTTACTCGGGTCTCGAGGTATGTTCTGTTGGTTTTCTGATGGAATCGATTATTTCTAGTATGATGAGAATCCATGATCAAGTTTAGAACATACACATTATTACTGCTTGTTAAGCTCTAGTTCGAACATGTGTCATACGAAAGACTGTGATATTAATTCATTTTGCTAGAGATGTAGAGTTTTGAAAATTATACAGAATGTAGCAAGAATCGTTGAATTTTATTTAAATTGAGCAGTTTAATTATTGACCTACTGGCTTTTTTGGGAGTGGGTCAAAAAAGTTGATTAAAGCTGCACCGCGGGAATTAACACCATGGTGACTCAAAATGTCAGTCTCTCCCCAGGCAAAAATGAAGTAAATGTCGGCATCCTGAAAAGCAGGCAGATTGATAAACCTGGGTTTAGCTTTTGGTTGAATATAACCTAGATTTTTCGAGTAAATTCGAAAATTACCGGAATAGTCAAGTCTAGGAGATCAGTAGCGTTGAGGGGTCGACGGAAGTTGAGTGTTGTTTCTCCGTTAACTTCTGTTATTTCGTTTATGGTCACATCTTGTTGTGTATCCAGTGCTGGTGCTCCGTTGTGTCCGGCAAACATGTCCTAAGTTTTGGAAAGGAAGTTGGGTTAAAACTGCGTATTTTTCGGAATTGAAATAGAATGAGTTGAAAAATATTGAAATTACAAAGCCGTAGATGCCAGTTTCGTTGTTGACGCCTCCAATGAAAATATCAGCTCCAGCCATGGTTCCACTAGGAGACACACCAAAGCCCACCCATCCGGTAGTTTGGCATACGATTATCATATTCAATTCGTTGTTCTCGATCGTCCAGTAAGCTAGGTATTCGTCAGTTGGAGCTTTTAAAAAACCGGATTCCGTACATGAGAAGGCGATTAAAAGTAAGACTGTGGTGAGGGAATTTCTAGCCATTTTGGGGATTGCTGACGGTGTTAATTTGAGACTTGTAAATGAAGCTTTTCTCACAACTGCTCTGCACAATATTGATGGAGAACTAATGTCATAAGGCTTGAATATTAGGAGATGAAAGGAGGTTTGCTTTCAAATTAATCATATAATTGATAACTGATAGTTGTATTGATGGCATGATTGATGAATGTATATAATCAGAGTTGCTAATCGTGTAAATATCCAAATAGTTTTCTCGTGATTATGTTTCAGTGAACTGAAAGCTAGTTGGGTTTGAATATCAATAGATTTTGTAAAAAACAAAAAAAATAAAAATAATAAAACTGAAATGATACGACCAATATATCGCTGATCTTTTTAGAGAATATTAAAAATTTAGCGCGGTTGTAACTATAACGTTGCTTGAGCGTTCAGCTTACATGTATTGTTTGTTGGTCTTCCGGCATATGTAGGTTTAAACGCTTTTGTATTACGGGAAAAAATGTGGGAGATAAAAGGTGAGGGTCCATGGAGCAATCTAAATTCGTCATCCTTTGAGATGATTATACAGATAAGGTGATTTTTATTGGGATTCATACTTTTATTTTGGAACACTTTCCCGTGGGGAATGTTATAATATAGTTTGTGAACTTTGGCCAGTTTGGGACGTGATTGATAAAGGCGATTAGTCAATACACGAATTGATTCATTTATAGAAGACGGGAATCATGGACTAATGGATGGAGCTTGTCTATTGATTGGATATAGGTTTACCCTTGAACATGTGAAAGAGAATAAAAGTCAGAGTTTTATTAGATTGAATAAACAATGCCCTGCCCATAGATAAGGCTGTAAGTTACATCATAGTGCTTCCCGATTGTGTCGGCTCTGCTGATGGATTAACCGTAAAGTCCGGTTACGAAGACAGGAATGCGAATGTATAGTGTGAAAATGCTACAAGGTAATGTCTGCTGAAACGATTTGTATGGTGGTATCTAACTAATGGAACGTTGAGGTGTGGGGTTTCCCAGCCTTGTTCATGGCTACAGTAATCACATTATCATTTATAGCTTCATTGTTACGAGATTACTATATTTGGGCAATATGCCCATGACGGATTAATCTTCCCGGTAGCTGGAGCGGAGGACATAGCTATCGTAGTGTCTCCGGTAGGTTAATTTGAAAAGTAATTTAATAGTGCCGGGGTAATTGTTGGAAAATGGTTTTGAAAAAATTCTTGTCGCTACAACTCTTTGTTGTAGTCATGATAATTTCGTTGTCGAAATTTCCATGTGCTCTGACATTAAGCACGGGAGCTCCGGACACAGCATGCATTACCATGACTCCAGGTCACCCTGCTAGTCCACAAACGGGGAATCCGCCTTACACTGTTACTGTAGGGAGTGCGTCTTTAGAACCTGGGGAGTGGACAAGAGTTAGGTTAGCTGGGGTTGAGGGAGCGACATTCAAGGGCTTTTTAGCCATTGTTAAAAGGAAAAGCGGCGAAATTGTGGGGGAGTTTGCGGATATCCCAGAGGTGGGGCAGGGCGTGGCTTGTGATGGGAGGGATAACAGTGCTGTAACTCACAGAAGTAGCGATGTCAAAGATGTGGTTGAGGTGGAGTGGATAGCGCCGGAGGAAGAAGGGAATTATGTTATTTTGTAAGTTGGTGAAGTTGCGTTATGAGTGATAAATATTATGCCATTAAGTATAGATTTTATAGGACAGCATAATAATGTTTCCGTTTGATATGTTTCAAGGGTGACATTTGTGCAGGACTATATGAAGTTTTGGGTTTCGGTTGCATCGGAAGACATTGTTGTATCGGCGGACACAGCGCCCCCTGGTAGTACGGTTACGCCGGATCCATTGACAACTACGACATCTACGGTAAATTATTGCAAGCCGGAGTTGCGATGAATCTGTTATTTAAATTTGTGTTCTCATCATAATGATCCTGCATGCTTATTAATACAGGCAACTACTGAACCTCCTGAGGATGAACTAGGTGAAATCTATGATGGTTGCGGAGTCAGCAAAGGATGCTTCTGGTTTCCTCCTCCATGCCTGGAGACAAAAAACTGTACTGTAATCACAAGCTTTGCAAACACCGGCGACGGGATTCGGATGGTTTTGCAAGGTAAACCGGGATTCGGAGCGCCTGCGCCGTTTATTGCTGTCGGTCTATCCGAAGATGGCAAAATGGTAAGGTCTTAGTATTTCGTTACGTGGAATTGATTAGCGTATTTTTCGATGTAAGCAACAACTAGCAATATTTTTTTATTCTTAGGGCGCTGACCATGTCATTGGCTGTCGATGGAGTCCGTCAGTTGCCGGAGTTGTAGTTACTGAATATTATAACGCTCCTGGAGTAAAAGATAACGTCGCTGTAGTTAGAGAGGTACGAAAATACATGACATTTAAGTGATTTATAATTGCTTGTGTGAGCTACAGGTTTGAAATTATCGGTTCATTCTACAGGAACATTTAATCTTGTCACCAGAGGGAGCAACGATTGACGGAAATTTGAAATGTTCATTCGAACTACCATTTTCCTATGACGTGGAGGAACTTGGAACAAGTTTTGACCTGGAAAGCATTCCGTACTATCTTCGCTTGTCATCTGGTAGTACGTCCAGAACAGGTAGGTGAAACTGAGTAACTATCTCGCAGCATGAGAATGGAACGTGAGAGTATCGTTTACTAATTGACGGTGTTTTCAGACGCCTTGGCTTATCATGACGTGGGTAGGAGTGTTTCACTCGCGAATATTTTGTTATCTGACTTGGGTCTTGTTACAAGTAGTCCATCGGATTCGGTAAGCACGAGATTCGTTGTGTATTTCGGCGTTAACGTACAATTATTCTTGGACGGTGCCATGTTTGGAAGAAAGCGACGATCTCAGATTTGGTTACTCCATCTACTTCCATACTCTGCGGTAGTTTTTTTTTATTTGGAGCATGCTTATCTAATGCGTATGGTGGTTATGCATTATTTACTGTAGACAACGACAAGTACTGAGCCACCTGGTGAAGAATTTCCAGAAATCTATGACGAATGCTCGGACACAAAAGGATGTTATGGATTTCCGGTCGGATGTATCGATACTAAAAGCTGTACTGTCGTTACTAGCTATACGGTATCAAACGGAAATATACTTTTCGAATTACACAGCCAGACTAGTGGTGGAGCAGTGGCTCCGTTTGCTGCCTTGGGGATTTCTAGCGATGAACACATGGTATGTGCACGAAAAATAGAATATCGTTAACCAGGTTCACTGGAAGCTTTTATCAGAATAGCAGCTGAGCAAAGTTCAGAATAGAATATCGATGTTACATGGGACTTTATATTAGGGGGCGGATCACGTGATTGCATGCCGTTTTGATGAAGATACCGCCACTGTTGTTGTAGGAGAATACTGCAACACGAAGAATCTGGGCGAGAACGTTGCCGTCGTCAGAGAGGTATAAAGTTTTAGCTAAGTTTTGGTTGGATAATTTACTAAAAAAACGAATTTGGAATTACTCATAAAATAACGGTATTTTTTCAGGAGGATTTTATAATATCGCCATCTGCCTCTCTGGTTGATGGGTTCATAAAATGCTCTTTTCAATTACCCATGATCTATTCTCTCGAGTTACTGGAGACAAACTATGATCTTGGGAATGTGTCTTACCACTTACTCTTGGCCGCGGGCAGCCCATCAGGAGAAGGTATAAAGATTTTTAAGAAATCAGTTTTGGCAACGTTGCGTAGAATAAAATTGATAAAAACGGTCGCCAATTAAATAAATGTTTACTCTAGATGCACTGGCGTATCATACTTTGGGAAGAGAGGCGTCACCTAGGAACATATCATTGATATCACCTCAACCAGTTACTCCTGCTCCAACTACGGTAAGAATACCGGACCGTGGACAATTTTGAAATTGAATTGAACGAGTTCAATAAAAACAATAAACCGTCGCTAAAGACATTAATGTTATAATTGATATAAAATATCGTACTAAATGAAACGATGCAAGCTTTGATATATGGAATATTTTGTGGTGACATAGACGACTACTGCACCTGGGAGTAGTACAGCGCCACCTGGAGAGGAAGTGTTTGAAATCTACGAAGGATGCGGGGAATCAAAAGGTTGTTTCGGATTTCCGGAGAATTGTATCGATACAAAAACGTGTGTTGTCGTTACGAGCTACGCCAAGTTAAATGAAAATATTGCTTTTGAGTTACTCGGTCAAACGAAGGTAGGAGCAGTGGGACCGTTTGCTGCTGTTGGAATTTCAGATGACGAACATATGGTAAGATCCAAGGGTTTTCTGCTGGAATTTGAAATTAATACGAGTAGTTTCTTTTAAAGTAGCTTACAACTGAGCTCTTTGTTAATGCTGTAAACCCAAGGCCACGGATCACGTTTTTGGATGCCGTTTCGACGAGGCTAGCGCTACTGTCGTTGTAGCAGAGTATTGTAACACTAACAACGTGGGCGAGAACGTTGCAGTCGTTAGAGAGGTACGTGCGTGTTCTTAAACTTTTAGCTACAAGGTAGCTAGCGTTCGAAGGGAACTTGGAGCTTGTACAAATGTTGTACTAAAAAGGATGAAATGTTTTTCAGGAAGAATTAATTGTATCTCCGGCAGCGTCATTAGTTGACGGCTTCATTAAATGTTCGTTCCAATTGCCCATGATCTATTCTCTGGATCTGATTGAGAGGGATTATGATCTTGAGAACGAGTCGTATTATCTACTCTTAGCAGCTGGAGGCCTCGCAGGAGAAGGTACATGGTTTTACAGAATATGCAGTGACGTACTTATGTATATGTACACCTTATTTCTTATCGTTAAAATATATGTATTTTCTAGATAAATTGGCGTACCATGATTTGGGAAGGGCGCCATCTCCTGCTAATATTTCACTGGTATCGTACGAACCAGTTACTCCTGCTCCAACTACGGTAACCATAAATATTTGGTGTTACATTTTAAATGTTCAATATAATGGCTTGTTTGGGAATGAAAGTTTGATTTTGAATAATGGTTTGAACATGGTAGACTGGTCCGACAAGTAGTACAGAGCCACCTGGTGAGGAAGTACTGGAAATATACAACGGATGCGGTGATACCAAAGGATGTTATGGATTCCCGAACGGTTGTATCGACACGAAAGATTGCACCGTCGTGACGAGTTATTTGAAATCTGACGAAAATATTGCTTTCGAGCTTTTGGGCCAGACAAAGCCAGGATCAGCAGCGCCTTTTGCTGCTGTAGGGATTTCGGACGATAATCTCATGGTATGGTTACTAAAGAGCAATGGAGTTTGCTTATCGATGTGAATATTGCTGGTAAATAAGGTGGCACCAATCGGACAATCGGAAGCAATGTTAATTGATATTTCTGAATGCACCCAAGGCCGCTGATCACGTAATCGCATGTCGATATGACGCAGAAACTGCTACAGTTGTTGTCGAAGAATTCTGTAACACCAATAATGCAGGTGAAAACACTGCTGTCATCAGAGAGGTATGAAGTTACACGTGGTTTATTAGCTATGCAAGGTAGTAAGGCAGGCAATAAGAAGCTCTGACACGTTGATTTGCAGAATGAACTGATTGAAGCGCCCTCAGCGTCAATGGTTGACGGGTTCATAAAATGCTCGTTCCAAATACCTATTCTGTATTCAGTGGAGCTAATTCAGGCGGATTATGATCTTGGAACCGAAGAGTATTTCTTACTTTTGGCAGCTGGAAGCTCTAGTTCGACAGAAGGACGTAAGCAGGTTTTGATAAAGCTGAAACCGAGAGTACCGGATTTAGTTTTTATGTTTTTAATAGCGGTTTGACTCACATTTTGTAAACTGGATGACTGGTTTTAGCGGCATTGACGTATCATGATGTGGGAAGAGCGCCGTCCCCTGAAAAGATATCGCTGTCCTCAAAAGAAGTAGTAACCCCGGGACCAACTACGGTAAATTACAAGGATGTCCATATTTTACTGATTCCACAGGACTGGGAATGAAAGTAATGTATATGTGACTGAAATTTCTTAGACCGTAGCGCCACCTAGTGGAGATTTGAAGGAAGTTTACAATGGATGCGGAGTGACTAAAGGCTGTTTCGGTTTCCCTAGTGGCTGCATTGCCTCTGAAAACTGTGTTGTGGTAACAAGCTATGCAAAATCCAAGGAAGTGATTCTTATCGAATTGCTAGGTAGCGCAGGATCTGGAGAAACTCCGTATGCAGCTTTTGGACTGTCTGGAGACGAGAAAATGGTAATGCAGTAGATGTGTTTGGCCCTCTGAATGATGCAACCATGGCAACCCTTTGGGCCTGAGTTGGACTTGCAGTTTAATTTGGGTTATCTTTTTTTACAGGGGTCCGATCATGTTATCGGATGCCGGGTGGATGAAGTGGACGGCTTCGTTAAAGTCGGAGAGTTTTACAATATCATCGACGGTACTCCCACAAACATCGCAGTGGATCGGAGCGTAAGTTGCTGTTCAAATTCTACTCGTGCCATTAACAAACAATTTAAAGTTACATGTGTTTTGTCTTGGCCGGGGAGGGGTGGGATATAACGAAGGGTGTTCGAAAACTGTTAAACGCGCGAAGTGCATTTTTGTCGTATTATTTCATTTAGGAGCAGCTAATTTTAAACCCTAGTGGAGCATTTGTTGACGGTTATATTATTTGCCGCTTTGGCTTGCCGCTTGTCTACGAAGTTAGCGAAATCGATGCGAGTTATGATCTCGACAATATAGCCTACCGGATACTTCTAGCAGCTGGTAAAAACTCTGCTACAGGTATGGTTGTATGCAAAGGAAGAATTTTCAAAACATTTACAGTTTCATTGAATGTGGCGGAACCCTAAGCTTGAAATGTAAACATGTAGATGGCCTCAGAGTTCATGATGTAGGAAAAGACGTATCTAGTACAGCGGTGTTGTTATCCTCAACGGAGATTCTGACGGCTAAATCTCTTGTCCTTATCAAGGTAAAACGTTTGAGCATTGCAGCTATCATGTAATAAGTTTGTAGCATATGTCCAAGACTTTTATATGGAACTTTTAGAACCTGATAACTTTGATTACTTGTGTTTTATTATTATTTGATTTGCAATGCTGTAATTATAGGTGCACGGAGCTTTGATGATATTTGCGTGGCTATTTTGCGCCTCAACTGGAATGTTCCTTGGAAGATACTACAAGCATACGATGATGGAGTATACACTGTTTGGACAAGCGCTCTGGTTTATTGTAAGATGATTGGTTTTTGACTTATTCTTGACATTATGATGGATGAATTGGGAATTTACCAAGGTAAACTAAAAGGTGTTAATTTGTGGTGGTTGTAGTTTCACAGAATATGCATGAGCTTGACGCTTCTGCTAACGCTTTCAGCGTTTGTAGTTATTTTCGTTGAGATTAAGGGGTTCACAAAAGGGAGCGGATACGCTGCTAAAGCGCATCCTATCCTTGGTATTATACTCACTGCGCTGGCGCTTCTACAAGTCGCTGGAGCGCTCTTCCGTCCTCATCCAGGGGATAAGAAGCGAAAATATTTTAATTGGTTTCACTGGACTATTGGAAATTCATCCTACGTCATCGGAAGTACGTCTTCTAGCTATGCGTTGTTGTTATGTAGTTTGAATTTAAAACGTTGTGGAAGGAGCGTTCAGTTTAATATCGATGGATATGCTACAAATATGTTTGTTCATTCGTGGATTTAATTACAGTTGCGTGTATATACTTGGCAAACAGCCTTACGAAAACGAATCTTGCTAAAGATTACAACTACTGGCTAACGATAACTGGTTTTGTTGTTTACCATGTGTTCTTCCATATAGCTATAACGGTGAGCTAATTAAAGTCGGAAATTTTTTTTAGCCCTTTAGAACTAAGAAGCAGGAATGAATAATTTGGGTTTCTGAATTTATTTTTAATTTTAGGTCCACACGTACGTTGTGGATTCAAAATCTCAAGAAGGGTACGGGAATATGAATAGGTCACTTGTGCCTGGCCCCATGAAGAGCTTAAAGGTTGAGGAAGATATCAAGGTAAGTTTGCTTGAGCAAAACCAAGTTGCGCAGATGAAGCACTGTGCATTGTTTGCAGAAATGTTTATTAATTTAGCTGATTGTTACTAATATGAACGATTTGGTATGGTTTCTGCAGGGGACGCCGATTCGGTTGGTTTTGCTCGTAATGTACTTAGGAGGCGCTTTAGTAGCGGCAATTTTACTGACGTACTTTATCACAGATGCTATAGAATAGTTGCGGTTATATAATTAAAATTTTAAGTGCAGTATTATTAATAAATACTTGATTTTTGTAAAAAATTTGGGATACACATTATGTATTCGGAAACCTTAGCAGTATTTTTATTTGCGCCTATTGGTATTTGCGGCTTATAAAACAAAAATAATTATAGTCTGTGGTGGTAAACGTAACATGGAGAGGAAAAAGAACATGATGATACGCGGGGCAAAAGCAACGCGCTTGACACGGGGGCAAATGTAACATGGGGCAGTAAGCGTGGACAGAAGATACGCTGACGCTGCCATAGCAACGTGCTTCAATATAACTCCCCTGTTACATTTCCCCACATTTTCATCAAGTTACCTTTGCCTTCCACATAACCATGTTATTTTTCTTACTAAAGTTACATTTGCCCCCTACCACTATATTATTTGGTGCACCCGAGTAACCAAGACGATGATCACTTCTAATGTCCGTTTCTCATCACCCGTACATACAGTAGTTTTTCCTCATAATTACGCCAAATATGGAAGAGAAAGCAAAAAGTATTGGCAGTAAAACAAACTACAGGAAGTTTGCTTGAGAGAAATGAAAAACTTGAACTATTCCTGACTGCCTGGTAACGAAGAGTGCCGACTTGCTGCTTAGAAGTGCTTTTCTGCACGTGAAAACCTATCGTTAATGTGTGAATTACGTCTGTGAGAATCTATTTTTTTATCTGCCGTAATTAAACTTGAAATAAGAATGACACAGGGACGCTGCACAGGGCTCTTTGCTTTTGCGTTGAGCATGTACGCAAATCATGTTCAAGGACAAGGTTAACGTTTGTGTACACACGGCTTGTGAGCCTGTTCCAGATTTGAGCCGTCTTAAAAGGTAAGAAGAAGGTGGAGTTAAGAGCGAGCGGGTGAGTCAGGTGCATGCGTCGCAAGGTTACGTGCGAACATAATGTAGCTTAAATCGCTCGTGTTGTAAACAAGGGATTGTAATCAAATTCATTGCAAACCTCAATAATATGTCAAGTTCAATGTCGAATTCTACTGTTTGAACCGGTGTCCTAGGGGACGGAAGGAGTGAGGAGAGGCAATGTTTTGAGAGGTGTGTGGAGGAAGGTCAGAGTGGAGACTGTTGTTGTTTTCCATAACTAACATTTATTCACGCGTTTGCTAGCTAACTTACTGTCAGTTTGGATTTACTGCTAACAATTATAGGGGATGAGCAATACTAAAGTTGCAATAGCTTTCGCAACCGTTAAGCAAATGAAAAGGACGAGTATACTAAAGGGATTAAAATGACAGAATCTGGAGGAAGTTAGAAACCTTTTTTAAGAATTACTAAAGAAAAACTTTAAAAGGCTTCTGCATATATCGCATTTGTGAGGGAGAAGGAAGTAATAAGGCTAAAGCTAATAACTCATAGTCAGCAGAAAGGTGGAGGGGTGAGTGGTCATGACCTATAGGTAGTGGTAAAGCTGTAAGAAAAGTTGGTGATGTGTCTATGGTGGGTAAATTGATGGTTTGATTATTTCTTTTCAGCGATTGTGTTGACCATGTGGATGGCAAGGCAGTTTGAGCAGGCGTTTAGTAAATACATGAAGTCTGGTATTATTCTGAACGGTAAGTTGTATTGCTTTGATTGGGTGAAGAAAGGGGAGGCTTGGAGTTGTGGAAATGAAGTCCTCTTCTGTCGTAAACCTTTTCATTGTTCCGAGTAAATCCTTTAAATGACGGTGCGACTTTCTCCTTGTAAAAGATTCAGACACTGTGTGTGTGTTTACAAGGGAAGCGGAAGCGCGTGACTCTATTGAAAAAGAATTAGAAAACGTTGGGATTGGGATAAGTGAAACTGTGAAATGATTCCTTGGATTCAATGAGCGCTTTGACCAATTCAGGATTATTATTTACCTTTCAGGAAACTATGTATTCACAATGATCTGGAATATTCTGAAGCCTGTCCTTGGAGAGAACGTTTATAAACTGGATATTTTTGGAAGCAATAAAGAACGATGGATTCCAAGGCTCATCAGATACTTTCCAAGGAGTCAATTGCCTGAGAAATACGGAAGACGCAAAAGCCACAAGCCCGTAGCTGTGTACGGTCGATAGTAAGGGTTTAGTTAATGAGGAATCGTTTTTTACAAGTTTTGATACATGACAAAGTTACCAAATTTATTTGTTTTTTAATTTTTCAATAAAGTGATGGGGCTGATTTAACTTCCGCAGAATCGCATTTATCTAGGTTGTGGAGATTATGGACGGGAAGGACAATGCGTGGAAAATAATTTAGGTAATTTCACAGTGCAGCCATAGGGTCGAGGATGTGAGCGCTGGAAAGCGCCCTGTCGCACTGTATAATTTGAATCCGTACATGCATCTTCAATCTTGAAGAGCTCAATATCTGGACTTGATTCGTCAACTGCAAGGAGGATAGAAAGGTAAGTGGAGCGGAGAAAGAAGCGCTCTTCCCAAGAATAAAGCATTACAAAAGCCGTTTTACTGTAGCTATGGAATATATTGGAATTTAGTTTGCATTGTAATTGCTTGATAACGAATACAGAAATTACAGAAGCTAAGATTGCGGAATGAAAGTGCTAATTTATAACGAGAAGATTCCTTGCTTGAATGTATTACGTTATTACGTAGTTTTGCGCCTGAACGAAAATAGAGCGGAGGATAATGGGTAAAGTACGGTTTGTTTAATTGAGTCAAGTATCAATATACAATCTTCTCACCTTGACGGTTAATTATTATGAATTGCAAATACATGCTAATGTTAGGCATGAATTGAAGGTATAACCGTTACGTTCACATAATTCCATGGAAGGTGAGAGGTTTGTCTTTAATATACCAGGGTGAGTGGCAGTAGTGCAGAAGTTGAGCGGATCTAACGTTAAATCTCTTTCTGGCTCTTGGTACTTAAACACGTGATTGTGGTATAACTGAAAGCTGGAAATAATAAAAGTTTTGGATTTTTGGAAAGCTGCGTGGTCCACGCAGTGGATGAGTGATTCCTTCCAGGAAAATTGCAAACTTTGATTCCATTTGGAAGCGGTGAGGGAAGATTTAAAAGTATCGTATTTTATAATCGTTGAATTCAAGGAGTTTATCGAAACATAATTTATGTGGGACTTGGCTAATTAGCTGCTAACGCTGTTTAGGATTTTGTGTGTATGGCGTGACAGCTATAGTGAGATTGTTATTTTCCTCCCGGGCAGACTCGAAGCTGGAAAGGTATATCTTGAAGTTTGAAAAAATTTGATTAAAGGAAAATAATTATATTTTTGAAAGTCATACGGGCAAACATATGTTTCACACAACATCGGCTTGAACAGGGAAGATGGAGTTGTGATGGAAAGTTTTGCGAATTAGCAGTATGCAAGTATGCATGCACATATCCTTTAATTATTTGGTAGAGTGCTACTAGTATGATTGGAGCGCAACGCTGAACGCTGCGCGGTAATTTGTTATTCGAGTAGCAAAAAATTAATTTGAAGCATGTGTGGGATAAAGTTGGAGAATGCGCAATGGATGAAAGGTTGAGAAGACGAAAATCCTTTACATGATTATCCTCTTTGGTCAGAAAAACTAGATGTTTTACTGAGAGAGTGAACGCAAACGGAGTTGTGAGAAGCATGTTTATTAAGGAAGGATAGGTTTTGCGGAAAGTTGAAAAACTTCTCCAGAGTCGAAGATTATAGAGTTTATAGCCAGGAAAGACGTTCCCCCCTGACTTGCTTACGTTTTGTACGGTGGGCTTGTCGGCTTTGTTTACGCCTTAACATAATGAGGGGGGTGGTGGTAGAGTGGTCAAGTCGGAGTTTGTGTCCAAGGGTTTATGACGAGGGTGATTCATGCCTCACACTTCTCCTGACTGACCAGGTATTTAACAGGAGAAACAATACAGACTATTGACTAGTTGAAAAGGAGGAGGATAGCTGAGAAGAAGGTCTTTCTAGAAATCTATCAACTGCCTCTATTCCTTTATTTGAGTAACATTTTATTATTCCTTTGAGACTAATTAAAGACTTGTAGGACGGAACCATGGAAACCAGTACTTTCATTCTTCTCATTTGCTTCTCCTTTGGAGTGGCTCAGCGGACAAACGAAATCCAACAAGACTATAAAGACGTGGACACAAAGGTGAGTATATCGACAAATAAAAGTTTTAAGCGGGCGTTAATTTTGAATTACTTTAGAGATTTAAGGCATGGGATTAATGTGCGTATTTTTAATTGCAGTCAATTTTACAATGGGAAGCTCCAATGGAAATGCAAAAGGAGTATCCTTATTACCTAAGTGGATTTGACACGGACAATTCTCCGAGTAAGTATGTATAACAGGGAGTGGGAGCAGGTGGAATTTGTGGGGAATTAATTTTAAAATTTTAAAAATTTGTTTGTTTGCAGTTTGGGTAGCGGAGATGGGGAGATGGGACACGCGTAAAAGTGTGGAAAGCGGGCCAGAGCGGGAAAAGAATTTTCGAAAATATATTATCCAGTTTTTGAAGCGGTGCCAGGAGAGCATAAAGCTGCGGAGCACTGATGAAGACCCTGTGAATGAATTTATAATCATTGTGGATATGGAAGGCTATAATGTGCGTCAAACATCTTCACCAAACGGTAAGTACAATATGAAGTTGATTTAGGGTTTAGTGGGAGGAGGGGATGAGAGTAATGAGTTGCAGCTTTACCCTTGAGTTTATTGATGGAGGAGGGATAATTGGTAAAACGCTTAAGCGTCAGCCTGCGCTTAAGTGTTTTTGCTTCTCCTAATTGTCTTTAGGGCATTCAAAGATTCAAAGCTAGGGGATTTCCATAAATCCCTGGGAAAAAATATACAGGCCCGACTTTCCTCTATTGTTCCTTACTGAAACTCTATAAGAGAGACACATACTAAAAGATGATTTAAAAAATGTGGGAGATTGTGCAATGAGCTAATGAAAATCTTTTGTTTAAATTTTAGCTCTCGCCATGGCGCTGTGGATGGCTAGGCAATTTGAACAAGCTTTTAGCGAATCCATGAAGTTTGGATACATAGTGAACGGTAAGTGTGTATAGGTTGTGAATTTTCCATGAGATTTTCTCATGGAAAATGTAAAATAAGTTTACTTTTAGGAAGAGTTGATGTGATAAATAGCTGCTAATCCAGTATTGGGTTATCATGTTTCCCGAAAAAGAATCCCACCGATTTTTTTTGACAATTATACACGGAGAGTTGTGTGAAAATGTACAAGCTAACCTGTTGATGAATGACGCAGGTTTCGTTTCCCTCCCAGTCTTTTTAAATGTAATCCAGTGGAGAGCTTTTAAGCATTGAATTTTTTTGCATTTAGGTAACTTTGTGTTCACGACTGTCTGGAATTTGATGCGGCCGATCCTTGGAGCTAACGTGTACAAGCTGGACATCTTTGGAACAAATAAGGAACGATGGGTGCCAGAGCTTTTGAAGAATATTCCTAAGGATCAAATTCCAAGCTGGTATGGAGGAAGCAAGGAACATCAGCCTGTACAAATTTATGGATAGATGTTTGTTTTTATATTAAGAGACTTGTACAATTAATAATTATTACCCATGGAACTGAATACGTGAGAATTTGGAAGGTGGAGGAAGGGACTTACGCAATACACATATGTACGTTGTCTTTATTCTTGGAATAAGACGTCTCCTGGTTGGATACTGTTGACTTCTTTGTTACCGCTCAAATGATAATAAACGAATCAGAGTTGTCGTTACTCAAACTGAAAATGAAGCGTGTAGTCTATGAAAAGGCGGAGGCATACAAATATAATATGCTAGGCCTGAGTTCAAGTTTACTATTTCAAGTGACGGACAGAGGGAGCTACGGTTTACATTGTTGAAACTTGCATTTCTAAGGAATACATACAAGCGTGCTCGAAGGTAGGAATTTTTGAAGTAGGGCTGATTTTCCGCACGCATGATCTTCTGCGATCGTGAGAATAGGAAGAGTTCATATTTGCGAAAAGTGCATGCTCACAAAAGTAACTTATTCTAAATACAGTAACTTACTGAGAGAGAGGATGCGTGTCGAAGGTGAAAGCGTGAATGTTTTCTGTACTTTCTGGAGCTAAAGGGATAAATGACATTGTGGAAATTGACGTGCAGAACTTTCGCTCTGCGTTGTTAGTTGTAACAAATGACGGGGGAGGGTTGACGACAAGAAAGGTAAGCTGAGAATTGACAAAGGGCGGAGGACAAGGATGACATGGATTTTTTATGGAAAAGAGGGAAAGCATATTCGTAATGCGTGGCATGAGTGAGAATGTTGCTGACAGTTCTATGAAAGAGGTCAGCATAATTCAACAAAAATTGTTATGACGCTCGGGTAATTTGTAAGAAAAAAATCACTTTAACTACGACTCACGGCTGATGAAGCATTAAAGACGGAATGATACGTGACACCCGAACGGAATTCTCGTCCGTGACGACATAGAAATAAGAACATAGAGGAGTAAAGTGTACTTGTTCTGGTTAGCTGCATCATTGATAGCAGTTTAGCAGAGGAACACGAGTTGTGAATTCGAGCATCTGCAAGTAATTTTTGATCAAGTTGTAGTAGTTTTATAAGCTTGCGTATTAAGGAAATGAGCTTGCTGAGCAAGTTGAAGAATTAACTACGCTGCGATGGTGGTTTACGTGATGAAGGAAGGATTAATTCCATCAAGACATGACGGGGTTAGGCACGAGCTTTGTGTACTTGTTCCCCATTCACGTAAACGGAGGAGGAATGACGTCAAGTTGGATGAAGGGAGTTGGAGGGACTGGGATTGTGTAGGAAGAGAGGATGATGTGCAAGTCCGTAGAAAATGGTACGTTGTGCGGTTGAAAGGATTTTTGCAAAAAGCTGCAGCGACACTCTGAAAGTTGAATCGCGGGCTTAGAGCATCGTTGCTTACTTATTGTTGAACTAAACTCTTCAAGAAGCAGGACAAGACGGCTTTTTTCAATACTGTTCTGGATTTAGAGCAAAGGCGGTTTTGTCCTCGTTGGGCCTGGCTTAAGTTGGGGAAGATGAAGTGGGGAAAAGTGTGAAATCTTTTGATGCTCATGAGAATGGTTTTGTTGTGAAAAGAAGAGAAACAGCTATGAATGAGTACGGGGAATGTAGGAAAAGTTGGTTTGCGAGGAAGAGTACAGGGAGGAGGAAGAGAGGTTACAGGTGAGTGAGATACAGGTGAAATCCTTGAAGGGTTCCTGGGAAGGAAGACGCCTCAGTTGCAAATATTATCCCAGCTGTGAAGATTGTATTTTAGACGTGAGCGGGACTTGTGCGAATCTGTTCTTGATCCGCCGTAATTAATAAAATTGATAAGAATGGCAGAGGGACGTTGGATAGCGCTGTTAGTGTTTACGTTGAGCATCCTCGGAAAGAATGTGGAAGGACAAGGTGAAGTCTCGTATACGACCTACGAGCCTGTTCCAGATTTCAGCCGTCTTAAGGAAAAGGTAAGAGTGAGAGAAGGTTACGTGCGAATATTTTGAAACAAAGGTTGACTCGCTCGTGTTGTAAACAATCTGATCTCAAGCCTAGATAATAAGTCAAGTTCAATGTCAAATTATGATTTTGCAAAAGGTGTCGTAGGGGAAGAAGGGAGGCATGGAGTGAGTGAGGAGAGGCAATGTTTTGCGAGGGTGTGTGAAGGAAGGTCAGAGCGGAGACTGTTGTTGTTTTCCAGAAGTAACGTAAATATTAGCGCAGTTGCTAACTGTCAGTTTGGATTTACTGCTAAGAAGGGATGAGTAATGGGGAAATGTTTTGGCAATTACTGCTACACGTAAATAATGATATGAAATAATACTGGGGATTTTTTTCCAGACAATCAAAGAACTGATGGAGTGGGAAGCGCCTGAGGATATGAAGGCAGAATTTCCATACTATCTCAGTGGTTATGATAACGATAACAGCCCCATCTGGGTGGCGGAAATGGGGAAATGGGATACTAGGAAGGTAATCGAAATGGGGCCGGAATATGAACAGAATTTCAAGAAATACATGCTGCAGTTTCTAAGGAGATGCGTTGAGTCTATGAAGAACAAAAGCACGGAGGAGGAACCTGTGGAGGATTTTAGTATCATTGTGGATATGGAGGGATACAATATACGACAGACTTCTTCTCCGGAAAGTAAGTTGTTTGACACATTATTTGCTAGGTAAAGCCCAAGAAGGTTCTTGAGTTTGTGAAGGGCACGCTGCCTGAGGACCTCAATGATTGGTCATGACCTATGAGGATCGCTAAGGCGGTTAGAAAATAGAGAGATGTGTCTATAGTTAGTAAATTGATGGTTTGATTATTTCTTTTCAGCGATTGTGTTGACTATGTGGATGGCAAGACAGTTTGAGCAGGCGTTTAGCAAATACATGAAGTCTGGTATTATTCTGAACGGTAAGTTTGATTGCTTTGATTGGGGGAAGAAAGGGGAGGCTTGGAGTTGTGGAAATGAAGTCCTCTTCTGTCGTAAACCTTTTCATTGTTCCGAGTAAATCCTTTAAATGATGGTGCGACTTTCTCCTTGTAAAAGATTCAGACACTGAGTGTGTTTACAAGGGAAGCGGAAGCGCGTGACTCTATTGAAAAAGAATTAGAAAACGTTGGGATTGGGATAAGTGAAACTGTGAAATGATTCCTTGGATTCAATGAGTGCTTTGACCAATTCAGGATTATTATTTACCTTCAGGAAACTATGTATTCACAATGATCTGGAATATTTTGAAGCCTGTCCTTGGAGAGAATGTTTATAAATTGGATATTTTTGGAAGCAATAAAGAACGATGGATTCCAAGGCTCATCAGATACTTTCCAAGGAGTCAACTGCCTGAGAAATACGGAGGACGCAAAAGCCACAAGCCCGTAGCTGTGTACGGTCGATAGTAAAAGGGTTTAGTTAATGAGGAATCGTTTTTTACAAGTTTTGATGCATGACAAAGTTACCAAATTTATTTGTTTTTTAATTTTTCAATAAACGTGGGCGGGACCTGCTTTTAATTAGTGGATTGAATTTCATGAATGAGGTGGCGCCAGCGGTTGGTAATAAGTTACCATTAAATTAAGTTCTTGTTAATTACTTGGTTAAGGTTAAACATAGTTTGTTGGAGCATGTTTCCCAGCGCTGGTTTTATACCTTCTTCTAATCTTACATTTTAAATGATTACGTCATGGCACCCTGAACTTTGACCATTGGCTGCGGGGTCAGGGCTCAGTCAGGGTTTCAACACATGGCAATGAAGGAGGCGAGTGAGAGGTATACCTGTTAAGATTCAGATAGCACGTCACGTAATTCCGGGTGTTGAGCAACTAATATTCTTACAAGCCATAGTTAAGTAGCGCATAACTAATATATCAAAGAGAAAGTTGGGAATACGGGAATGGAATATACTGTTTGATTTAAAAATGGGTTTATAAAGGCAAATATTGATAAGAGGGAGTTATCTTATCAGTGAAACCTGCGTGTGGCTTATAAAGTCTTTGAAACTGGATCTCGTCTCATACTCTCACACGATAATTGGTTTATATAATTGCATTTGTGCTAAATCTAGGCTACACAGAAGCTGGAGCTACTAAACCACCGTAATGTCGAGAACACGTATAGAAGAGCAAGATTTAATTGCATTTAACTGTTCTGTCAAGATCAGGAGAAAATCCTGGATACAAGGAGAGGGAGAAGATTTTCGCGAAAGTCCATTACTGCTTATTTCGAATCCTATAGAAAATGGAATTGAGGACAGGATTTGTGCACGTTTTGTGTGTTCTTTTTGGTCTTGGAACTTGGGTTTGCGTTAATGGGTTGTGGGTAGAGTTACCGTTGCTTGTGTCGAAGCTACCTGAGCAATGGAAGCTGCCGTCGTACATGTCAGTGGCGATTTGCCTGGCAAATATCGCTCCGATTTCGTACTCGATTGGAAATTCCCTGTTCCCTACATACATTAAGGAAAAGCCAATGATTTATTTTACTAATGGTGTTGGTATCGTGTCTACGTTAATGCTCGCCCTGTTTTGGGAAGAAACATCTTATATTTTTGGAGCTGAAAGATCTACGGCGCTAATAAGTAAGTAAGCCATATAACAGGTTATAATGTGTCAAAAATGCTTCACGTTGAATATTTTTGTGCAAAACTTCAACGACTAGATGGCGCTAATGTGGCGGATTGTATTTTCAGTTCTAGTTTTCTTTTTGGCAATGGTGGATTGTTCCAGCCGGGTGCTGTATTTACCGTTCATGGCAGGCTTTGAAGAGAAATTTCTGACATCGTTCTTTATCGGAGAAGGATTGTCGGGATTTGTGCCGAGCATATTTGCGCTTATCCAAGGGGTCGGCGGGAATCCAGAGTGTGTTGAGAAGAATTTCGTTAACGCTACTGTTAACACAACGATTATCGAAGCTGTCTACAGCGATCCGAGATTTCCAGTACCTGCATTCTTCTATGTCTTGCTGGGGATTGTAGTAATCAGTATTTCGTCATTTCATTTAATGAACTATGACTCTGTGGTGGGCAGTGCTAGAGCGGAGGATGCCAGCGCTGTCGGTGAAAATGTAATCAAAGGTTACGGGTCAACGGAAAACGTTAGCTCCGCTAATGTTGGGAGTAAAATCGGGGCTAATGAGAATAAAGGATTAAAAATCGATGCGTCAACGCTAGCGTTCTTGCTTGGAGTGCAAATCGTTGTCTGCTTCTTAGCCAATGGCGTATTCCCAAGTATCCAGACTTACTCGTGCTTGCCCTATGGAACGGTGGCTTATCATTGGGCGGTGACGCTGTCCAGTATGGCCAATCCTGGGATGTGTTTCTTAGCGTTTGCGCTGCCTCCTCCTACAAAAGCTTCTGTCAGTGCTGGCGCTGTGCTTGGACTAGGCGTCGCTGCCTATGTAATGTCTACAGCTCTCATGTCGCCGAGTCCGCCGCTACAAACGCAGTTGTCTGGAGAGATTGTCCTGGTGAGTAATAACGACAAAAAAAATATGAATATGGCGAATTATGTGAATATTTAAATCATAATTATTGGTTGCAGGTTCTTGCGTGGATTTTAATGGTGGGGCTATTTACTTACGTGAGGATATCCGTTGCAACTATTTTAAGAGGGATGGGGAAGGTTGGATTGTTTTGGGTAGGGGCGGTAACTCAAATCGGATCCGCTACGGGGGCGCTGCTTACTTTTTTTATTGTAGAGTATACAACCGTGTTTCAGGGATATTATCCTTGCTAGTTTATAATTGTATATAGTTTTAGTTAATAAACGCTTATATTCGGATCTCAATTTTGGTAATTCATTTTGCATTCGGCTAGTGCTAAGAGTTGGGTAGAAAAATCTGGAGTTTTTCCTGTAGAAGCACACTTCCGCACCTTTAAGAATTGATTGTAGCTGTAAAACGCATCGCTATTTCGGTAAGATCACATCAAAAATTAGAATAACAGTAGAAAATACGTATTTAAACGTATCGTACGACATTCAAAACAGTTTCAAGTGCTAATTTGTAGCTGGAAGGTTTCTTATTGCATGTTTTACATTAGCCTCTAAGTGAAATTCGACCAAGGGGTACATTGCAAAGTTTCAAAGAACAAGGTTTGAGATGTGTTAATCAAATCAATTTACACCTTTGTAGCTTTGACGGTTATGTCACATAACTCATGTGCTAACCAATGGAAATTTATTATTCGAACAGCCCTCGGGATGAGGTATGTTTACTGTTAAGTTCATCAAATGTTCTGCAAGGTCAAGTGTGTCTTGAAGATACCAGGGTCAGTCACTGCGTGTAGAAGATGAGACGAATTAGTAAAATATTCCGACCAGTGCTGTAAAATGGGAAGATTACTGTGAAGAGTATAAGAAAACTGGAAAATAGGCGGAGTGAAAATGTTTAGTTTTGTGATAAGAGTGTCTGTGTTGACTCTGTTGATTCCATCTGGTCGTAGTAACGATATTGAAATATCAAATTTAATAAACGTTGAATCCAAGGATTTTAAAAATATAATCTTGGACTCTGGCTGGAATGATCCAAGCCTAGAGTTTGGGAATGGCGAAATAAAAGTGGATAGTGGAAGATTTTTCTCAAAATTGAAAAAGAAGGAAGGAAACGATGATGACGACTTATTTTTTGTGAAAAAGGGTTTGTACAACGCATCGGGAATAACGTATATTCCTCTGTTTGCCTTTATTCTGCCTACCAAGGCTGATCCAGGTGATGGATCGACTGTGGATTTAGCTAATCAGGTGAAAAATTTTGACAATTCATTAATTGCCTTAACCTTAAAAGTGTAATGAAGGTTTTTGTTTTTTTTGCTAAGTATCTACTGTGCTTTGAATGTAGTGCAATATTAATTATGTTTCTGCTGCAGGCTATTTTCGCCCTGTTCACCATTTTGTGCATGGTGTCACAGTTTCTGATACCGGTGTTCCTAACGGGATCCCGGGATCCTCCCGGACAATCACGAAGCATGGGAAGCTTATCGTCGAAAATATCGAATCCGAGGAATAAAGTTTTAAATTTAATGGGGAAGGATATTTCAAATCAAATCGGGTTGGATAGGGAAGCGTGTTTGCAGAATATTATTTGTGAAGCTCACAGAAATCCATCCAAGTATGAGATGATCGGGCTTCCTTTTAGAAAGCTTTTCCCGTAAGTTCCTACCGGCATGAATGTTTGTGGCTCTGCGATGGATTTATTTAATGCGTTGCCAACGTTACGTTCGTGAATTAAAGCGCGGAGGAATGTGTATGGCTTGATAAAATTAGAGATAATCATAAAGTAATTTTTGATTTCAGGTTTTCGGATTTTAGAAACGGCACGGAGGGTATTTATTCTTCCGCGGCTAATTATGGAAAATACGAGCTAAAAAGTTGTCAAGAAAAATTCAAGTGTTTTTTCAATGTGTTAGACCTTTGTATGTATTTCGTTGAAGTGCTCAAGTACTCGAGATCACATCCCAAGATCGACTTGGCAAATGACAATGATTTAAAATATTTGAGATAGTAAAAAATTAGTCGAAACCAGGTCTGTAACTCACTAGCTGAAGCGAGTTACGCTAACTACGTTTAACGTGTATCACCATCTGCGGAAGAAAACGACGAAGAATTAATAGCCATGAATGTGGTGGATTGTTGCCTGCAAATACTTGTAGCAAGTGCAGACATGAATGAATTGTTAATAATAATGATTAATTTAAATATTCTATAATTTAGTTTTTGATTTTTGGGGCACATTTACAATTTAATTCTTAGGTCACATTTAAAATTTGAATTTTAGGTCACACATTAAATTTTCTAGTTTTAAAATATTATTTTTTATTTGAAATGTTTTTTAGGGATTGCATTATGGCTTTGAAAATTATAAATAGTGGTTTGGTAAATATAAAAAAGGGTTACTGAAATGCACGTTTTCTGATTGCGCTCGATAGATGGAGAAACCACTTGTTAACTGCTGGAGGATTCGAACTTATATCTGGTCGTTCCGGAAGGAAATGAAATGCTCAGATGTCGAGACTGATCTCTTCGGTCACTTGAAGGTCAAAAATATTTTGTCTTATGGTTTCGTTGAAGCACATCAGTCTTTGGCTTGAGATAAACTGGGACTTATTGAGCGGGGAGACAAAGACGTTAGTGTTGCAGATATTAGTGTTCTCGGAAATCTCTATGCGGGAAATTAGGATTTCTAATTGTATCGATACTCATAGCTAATTCAAGCCTTGACGTGGGAAAATGTTGGATAATCCGGAGGAGGTCAGTTAAGAAGTATAAAAATATACTTAAAGTTAATTTATTTCGTGTCCTTAATTATGGTATATCCATGATACTTTGAGTGGTCAATTAGTTTAATTTGTTGAAAAACAATAATAATTCCTCTACTTGTAGAAACTACAGGTAGGAGTTGGGCTTTCCAATGGCGTGTATTCACGTTATACTCTAAAGACATTTCCGTAGTTGATATACTCACTTACTTTGCTCCCGCTCAATGATAATAAAGGAAAAGAGTTGACGTAACTCAAACTCAAGAGGGAGCGTGACCTGCGGGTATTAAGTTACAATGGAAAGAAGGAGAAGGACGACGCATCCAAGGATCTGAGTTGTATACGATGCCTTGTAAAGTGTCACGCCCATTAGTCAAACATTGTGAGTTGGCCGGAGCGTAGAAGAAGGTCGCTACTTGAATTCCGCGGAACTTGTCCCAATAATTCCAGTACTTCCAGGCCGGGTAGAGTGTGGAGTATAATTCTTAGAGATTGTTTCTAGGCAACGGGAAAACCGTTGGTTCATCTGACCGCTCAGAAGAATGGAAGGTTTAAAGCATAGAAGCTCCGTGAAGAATACTCATTTGATAGGTGAATCCATATGGCCTGTTTTGTATTGGTCAAGAGTATTTGGGAATTGTCCGATTGTGTATGTGAACGCGAATAAATCCTGTCTATGGCAAATTTGTACGGCTAAAAGCAAGATGATGCCGGATTTTGACGACGGGATCGTTTGTTCAAGTGAAAGACAGAGGGAGCCTCTATTTAAATTACTGAAACTAGACATGAATTTCTACGCAATATATAGCATAGTTTTAAACACGTTCTACGTAGTTTGCTCATTACTGTTCATGATCAACCTGGGATGGAAGTATGCTTTCGGAATACCAGGGTAATGTGGATTAGTTTTGAATTTGAATTTGCAAAGCGTCAACTGTTACATGCAAAAATTAATTTTTGCCATTTATTCGCACAGGATACAGACTTTTCAAGGGTTTCCACAATTTCTCTTTCGGAATCAAACGACTGCGAGCGGGATTGATCCGGGTTTAAGTGGAAGCCAGCTGGACTTGATGAAGTTTCTTATGAATGCCCTAGTACATCACATGTTCCAGATGTATTTGATTCTGGAGATTATCCTAGGGTGGGCATCCACGCGAAAACATTTGATCAAGTTTCTTAATGATTGGCAAGCTTTTGGAACGTCGGTGCAAGTTTTACAAATTGACTTCTCCAAGAAATTTGTACCTATGATGAAACGATCTTGTTGGTTGTTTCTGGTTTTTTACGTGTTAATTCCATCTGCTTGCATGCTACCCTTTTTTCCATTTGTCCATGCAAATGTGCAGGGGAATCCGGAAGTAGAGCCTTTCTTTACTTGGTTGTCGGTCATCACTGTGACGGGGTTTACGGCAACGCAGCTCATAACGAGAGGCTTGCTGGAGGATTTAAAAGTTATTTGTGGATATAAGATTGTGGAGGAAGTATTGAAAGAGGTGAGTTACAGATAGGGGTGGATAGAGGGCGAGGAAATAAAATGAATAAAATGGCGACTGATTTGGGAATCGCCGTTTGCTCTAGGTGAGACTGGCGCTCGTTGAATGTCAAGCCCGTCAACAAGATGACCAAGTTGCGCTGTTGTGTCTCAAGGACTGCCGCTATATGCTCTATGAAATCCGACAACAAGTGAATACGCTCCAGAAAGTGCATGGATATCTGCAGCTAATCATAATCCTGATGACTACCGTTACGTGTACGATCCTCATTTTCGTAATGATGAGTGGATTTCGGCTGATTACGAGTACTGCGGATATTGTTTTTGCAATACTTTGTAATGGAGTTTGGATCCAGCTCTTTCTACGGTTATGTGTTAAAATCTTCTACGCGGAAAAGATAACTATTGAGGTAATAGAGTTGAGTCGTAGATGGAATTATTAAGTTACCGAGTTTTCTCCGAGTCTGAAATGCGTGGGAATTTGTCGTGTTTCTAGGAAGAAAAACTTGCAGAAGAGGTGTTTGCTATGGGAAACAGCGCTGCTCTTGACAATGTTCCATTGCAGCTCCAGGTAAATAATTATTGCTTACATGTGGGAATCAGCTATGGGCGTGACTTTCTTGGATAAGTTTGCTTCATGATAATTTTTTTTTCGCCAGGTGCAAGCTATAATGAACATGGTAAAACAATCCCCCATCACCATCTGTTTCTGCAACTCTGTTGTCTTGAGTAAACGACTGGTTTTAGGGGTAAGTGGAAAATATTCCCACACGGTGTTGGTTTTGCTGCCGAAGAGGTTTTATTAATTTCCCACGGTAATTTTCCTTGTAAATAGGTCATCGGACAATGTCTGACGTACATGATAATTTTGCTCCAACTCAATTCGTCCTTGAATGGATACACCAATCTCCAGGCTGAATCCACAACCCGCTAGTTATCATGCGATAATGCTGTAACATTAAAATTAATATGCTTGTTTGAGTTGATAAGCGGCTGTTGTGGGGAATGGAGAAAGTTGTGTACTAAACCGGCGTAACGATGATGCTCGGTAAACATTTTAAAAGATTTGAAAATATTAAATATGATGAGGTGAATTAGCATAAGGACGGGTTTGTGAGAGGAGGTTTAATGACATTGAGATTTTAATTAGTCGGATCGTTATCGAATAAATGAATGTCAATGTCATTTCTTGAAACATGTACGCCTACCAAGCTAATTATTAATCATATGGTCCACCTGCAAGCGGGTTTGCGATTCAAGGTGAACCGATGTTCCCTAAGAAATAAATTAGTGTGAAATGTAGGCACTTTCTGGTAAGAACCAATTAATTAGCAAAGGTGGTAAAGGCAGGAGAAAGCATATTTTAGATGACGGCCATGTTTTCTGAAATGCTAAAAACAAAAGTTTTTACAATTAGCAAAGATGCGGGATTTATTGCAACTGAACTGGATTTGCGGTCGAAAAAGATTGCGAGGCTGGAAGCACTCGAAAATGGGATTTTATCAGGAGGTAACTATGAAAGTAGTTACCAGATTTCGAAACCATTTCGGCTGATCATTTCGACTTTGAAATTTGTCGGTAACTCACCGATAAGCTGCGAAGCTGTTCGGAAACCAGGGGGCGGTCGAACTAGATACCGTTATTATATCAGTTACAAACGATATGGTACGGTATGTTCAGCAGTGCTTGGACTTGTGACGGTTATCATGTGGTTTCTGTTCTTTTTGAACATTGGGCTGGAAATTCCGTTTGTGCTGAATGCGTAAGATGTACATACCTGGTTTGAGATTACATTGAACTGGTATTTTGACGTTGATGAGGTACTGAAATACGGAATATTGACTTTGTTGGACTGTTCTAGGGTAATAAGTGCGACAGACTTCGATGACCTGCTGAAAGACCAGGAATCTGGCGGAACGTCGATGAGTGGACTGGTGAAAAAAACGTATGCCATTACAGCTGCTATTGTCATCGTTGAACTTGTATCGAGATGGTGGCACGCTCGAAAGTTTGTCGTTTTCCTTAACCACTGGGAGGATTTTGAAAAGTTACTCCTCGAAGCGTTTCCGTACTATGATTACAATCACGATTTCTCGGGGCTTACAAAGTTTCGGGATACTTTGATTCTGTTCTACGTCGTTTATCCATCCATGATTCTGATACCAGCTTTTTTAGCAGTTTACTGTTCGAGGCTGAATTTCGTCGTGAAGATTTTAGGCGTGTTTATCTGTACTCAATTTACGGCAATCTCGCTACTAGAAGATGTGAAAATTATTATGAGCTACAAATCCCTTCAGATGGCGTATTCGCGGGTACAGTTGGATAAACAGCAATTTTGAAGCGTAATTGAGTCCAAATTTTAATGTTATTTACGGTACGCTTCTGCAGGTGCGAATCGCCGTTAATCATTACTTTGGGATGAAGGAAGAACTAAATGCGGAAGTGGCAAGGAAATGGAGGGTTGTGATACAAAATGTGAGATGGCAGTGCGATCGAGCGAGCGCTTATCAAAAGTTTGAGGAATTGGTACGCATGGGTGGATACATTGCGCTGCTGACCATGTTTGTTTACATTATTCTCAATGGATGGAGCCATGCGCAAGAGCAAGGAGATTTGCTGTTCATCCTTAGCTTCGTCGGATATGGGACTGCCCTTGCTTGTCGCGTGTACATGAAAGCTATAATGGCAGAAAGTATTTCTGTAGAGGTATAATCGCGGGTTTAAGGAGGCAAATAAGTTTGTATTTCAGAGGCTGAAATAATTCTTAAGATGCGATTGTGCGTTGTTATAGGAAACTGCGCTCTTGAAGGACATCATGGTGCTGGATACAAGAACGCTGGACGTGGCGGCCATGTTGGAGGTAATCGTTGTGTACTTGCGTGTTAGCGATTTCAAAAAGTAATAAATTGCGAATAGGGCTGAAAGGGCAGCTATCGACTAAATCTTAATTTGAATTTACAGTTTCAGGTGCTGGCAAATACACTACTGTTCAAACCTTCACAAATATGTTTTGGGAATTACGTTGTACTGAACAAACGACTTCTATTAGGGGTAACGATATGCACGATATATACATCCGACGTTGTGTGTATCCGCCATTGGAGAATTAATTAGCAATTTAATTTATTTGTAGATAACTGGCCAAGTCGTCACATATCTTATCGTCCTCATGCAGTTTAACCAAAATTCAGGGTAGCAATCTGCAGCTAATTTTGGACACTGGTCCGATTATCGACATCGGCGGAATTCATGTAGTCGTCTTGGGAGTGTCTATCAGATATCAAAAGGCTGTAGTCATTTGTGAAAATACTTATTCTGTAGATTATTGACCTAATCGGGCTAACTATAGCTCTCGAAACTGGAATGCGTTATCGCAGTTTTCGTCCGTTACACGGCTAAGAAATACTAAACTTTAATCCTTAATGCATGTAACTATTCATTAAGATTTAGTGACTGCTGTGACTAAAATGATTATGCTCTTTCCACCGTGCTTATGCATATTATTAAATCGACGGAGATGTATTTTACTAGCTGCTCTATCAATCACTTTATTGCAATTACTTTCCAAGGGAATTCAACGCCTGAAATGGAATAGTAGTAGGCATAGTCAATGGATTTAACTGTCTGGGTAGCGTTTAAGTCGTGAATAGCCTTGAATTCGTACACAAATCGGGCGATCTGGAAAGAAGATGTGAAGAAGAATTAAGTGGGGTCAAAGGGTGGGAAAAGTACTGTGTTCCATAGGGGAGATGGCACTGCGAAAGGCAATACAACAATGTTTTACTCAAACTAACATTTGATGTGAATCCACAGACGACGTAATCCGCTTCAGATAGTAGGACGAAATCCGATATTGTTTCGCGAAGTAAATGTTTTCGGAGATGCGGAGCCAAAGTGCGGTTGTACTCTCGAACCTGGAGTATTTTCCATTCTGGTAGGTAATATCTGTAGTTTGCGAGATCAAAATAATTTAGCAGGAAATACGAAAGGATACATAACTAGTTCACTTGAGCTAATCTGACGAGGGGAGTCTGTGGTTTGGGAGTTGTAGATTCGGTTCATAGTTGAAGTTCAGCGCTGATGAGTTGATGTGATATTGGATGGGTGACCTATCGTGGGAAATGAATCTATACCTATTACTTGAGGAAAAAGAGTGCTGTTCAAACAGACTCTTTTTCCGCAAAGTCTACTTTGTTCTGTGGGTGCTGGAGTTTGGGCGGAAATGATGGAATTTTTGTAACGCATACCTTGTCTTAATCTCTTGGATAACTTTCATCTCATCCGAAGCGATGATGACATGCTTGGTTTGTTCATTTGGGTGGTTTTTACGAAAGTAGTTGCTCACTTCTCGCATGTAACTGTCAACCGGGTGGTAAGCATCCCGAATCTCGATTTTTTTGTCTGTTCTTCGGATATGTACTCTGAAAACGCCCTCTGACGGTTAATTCAGAATTTAGACTAACCGCAGCATGGATGGATAGCACGCCCGCGAGAGTGCGCTTCTGTATTCGAATTGCTCACCCCACGACGTGATGTTCTGGAAGGATTTGTGATCTTAAAATCTGTCGGTCTCGTTGAATAAAGTTTGTTTGAGATTCGCTAAAAGCGATGGCGTATTTCATAAATTGTGCGGTCCACCAAAGAAAAGGATGTGGGTGGTACTTTTCTACAACTTTGGCATACTTTTCTTTGATTGGCAAACCATTTTGTAATGGATGTTTTCGGAATGATTTCTTTCGTTTCTGCTAACGCAATTGTTGAATAGTAATGTGAGTATCCTTCAATTAAAACTGTTACAACAAGGGAATTAAGGTGTTTTTTAATTATGGGAGATTAGAATACCTTATGTCTTTTTCTGATCCACGTGGGTCTAATACTCTTCGCCGTTGGTTTGCAGCGTGATCCCAGAGGTACAAATACGTCTTCCCATTTTAAACGAAACGGCCAATTTCGTTGAGAATCGTGAATAAGCGGGATTCCCATCGCATAAGAAAACATGAGACATCCCACTCTGTGATGTATTTGACAGCCTAATCCGCATGCTATAACAGGAAGAAGATCTATACCCGTGGAAAAAATCAAGTGGTTAAAGATAACGTAATTTAATTGACCTGTGGATTATTCGTACCACTTTTATGGCCACAGTACAAGGAAGGGGTCACTTCACATTTTGAAGAGTTTTGAAGTTGAGACAATTTAGTCAGGAACCAGTCTGACACTTGTGATAATGCAAGTTCCGCCTCTTCTTTGGAGGAGGTTTCGTGGCCAGCAGTTTGTGGCGCCATCTGGATTAAATACAGGATGGCTGGAATATAGTGAGATATGAGTAACCTCATGTTTTACACAGTGCAATTTATTTAAAGGCTTTACGTCCTAATTTAATTTGAAGTAAAAAGATTGATTGATACGGATAACTAATAAATGGCTCTAACTAGTCTAGGGGGGAGCTGGCGGGATGTGGATAAAGTTACATTCTGCTTTGCTTGTACAGCTTATAGAGCACATCGTTTCAAACTTTAATGCCATGAAAATGGTTTCTAAAATATAATTAAGATTGTGTATTTCTTTATTTTAATTTTATTGTGGCGTATGTATTGTATTTGTAGTCAGTTATAATAAGTGCTAGCGCAATTAAATTTTTACAACGTATTCATCCTTGCATCTCTTTGTAAACCAGTTTTCATGGTCAACATGACGGTTGTAAACGATTGTTGTACTGATTTTTGATTTACTGCATGCTACTTTTTATAAGCAGTTTAATTTGATGTTTCCACGTCGATACAAGCATGGAGGATGCGAATCAAAGGGCAACGATGCTCGGAGCCTATAAACTAACGATAAATCTAGCGTAAATGTTTTGTTTCGAACGATAATATCATTGTGTATTTTTAACGAAGCTCAATACAAATATTAATTGCTTGCATTACCGATGCCATTGATGGACGACGAAGAATAAGTATATAAGCCAGAAGGTACGCTTTGATGCTATAACCCGATAGTGCTCGTACAGCGTTGCTGATCGCACTCCTCTGTGGATGATGCGATAAGACGAGCGCATGTAATTATACAAAAATGAAGATGAATAAAGAATGGTGATTCGGCATTTTGAAAAGCAGATTTGAAGAGCACAACTTCAGATTTCTCTTAATTCAGAGTATGGAGTGTCATACATTAACTGGTGAATTATTTGTGGAAAAAATTCATTTAAAGCAATATAATGCTTGAAGTGACATGGTTGGACAAATGAAAGTGGACACAAATATGGAGTGAAGGTCATTTATGCTGTTTGTATTACGCTTTTTTTACGTTTGGTTCATCTTATGCGGCTCTATCTCATGCTGTCATCCCTCATCTCTAGAATGTTTTGTTCAGTTGGTTTTATTTGGCGCTGACCTTGAATTTCTTGCTTGAGTGGACGACCAAATTACATGCACTTCAGGATCACTGACAGGGCAATTATAAATCTGAGGAGAATCACATGAGCGAGCAAATCTGATGATGCTGCTGAATGTACAAAAATGCTAAATGAGGAGTGGAATGAGCTAATAATCCATGGGTCCAGACACTGAGAAGTCCGCGGTGCTTTTATACACCCTGTGGGTGGTGAATTTATTTTGATGTGGGTTTGTTGAAACTAAAGATTCAATTCCAGCCGATCTCCCAGTTGGGCCTGGGCGTTCCTAAGCAACCGCTGGCAAGTAGACTGTGCAGTTAAAAATTAATTTAGAGTTGCAAAATGTTTCTCTTGATCGCGGCAGGGATACTTGTGTCTATTTTAGCTGCGGCAGTGCTATACGCGAGATGGAATTACGGAAAGTTGGAGTCTACAGGAATACCCGTGGAAGCTCCAGGATTTTTGCTTGGAAGTAGCGGTGACGTTCATAAGCATGTCCTTCATGAGAAAGATTTGGAAAGATTCAAAAAACATGGATCTGTGTTCGGGGTAAGATAGTAGAAATGTTTTTTAAAATTAGAGCGCGGAATTATTTTGAATGTTATTGATTTTGGTTTTAAATAACAGTTTTATGAGGGACGAGCACCGCATGTCTATATCGCAGATCCGGATCTTGTGAGAGAAATACTTGTTAAAGATTTTGATCATTTTCGTAATCGAAGACAATTGGATTTCGGACATGCGCTCATTAATGAGATGCTGGATGTTTTACCAGGTAAGGTTTATTGGAGATGTGTGAGCATATGTCATATATGGTTTTTTTTGTTTAACTGCATGTATAATCATATTGTGCCGTAACCTCGGGATAACATAATTACATTCTTAAGAAATTGCCTGTGTAAGTTATTTATTACGATGATTATTGGTAGATGAGAAATGGCGAACTCTGAGAGCATCCATGTCGCCACAATTTACTACGGGTAAAATTCGGCTCATGAGCGAGAAAATCAAAGATGCTGCCATGGATTGTGTTGCCCTTGTGGACAAGGAATGCAAGGACGAGAAAATGTTTGATATCAAGCAGTAAGCAAATGCGACTTTCTTTGTTAATTAATTCAAAAGCACATAAAAATTGAAAAATAGATACAGCTGCATATTTGAAAACAAAAATGGTGATATGAAGTGCCTAATTAATTGGTTTTGAATTTCAGATTGTACACAGCCTTGACGACCGACGTAATTGCACGTTGCGCCTTTGGAACGAAATTGATGGACCCTCATGATAAAGAAAACGAATTCGTGAAAATGGTTACTAAACTAACTGGAGATCAAGACGATCCGAATTGGATGGTTGGCTGGGTTTGTAAGTTGAAATAATGAACGAGAGCTGAATGAGTAAATTCTAATTGGATATAAAGTAATGTAATGAGTAACTTTGTTCTAGTTGCCTTCCCTTTCTTGATCAAGGGTGTACCTTTGTTGCCACCAGAGGCTTTAGAATTTTTCAACAGCGTCCTGCGGAAGATATTGGACTCTAGGAGGAAAACGAATCAGAGGGAAAACGATTTCGTTGATTGCCTTAATGACTTGATCGATAAGACGGGAGGGGATGAATTTAAGAAACTCGGGATCACTGACACAACAATAATGTGTCAATCGATTCTCTTCCTGTTGGCCGGATTCGATACTACGGCCACAACGCTGACTATGCTATCCTACCGCCTTGCAAGGAATCCTGAGAAACAAGAGAAACTCATCAAAGAACTTGATGCAGCATACGAGAAACATGGAGGGATTGACCATGACACTATCATGGAACTTCCATATTTAAATGCTTGTATCCAGGAAGCGCTCCGAATGTGCCCGCCCCTGATCAGGCTTGAGCGGGAGTGCACAAAAGACTGGAAACATCCAAGCGCCAACTGGGCTATCAAGAAAGGAACTACGGTTCAAATGTCAACGTGGGCAATCAATTACAATGAAAAATGTTGGCCGGAACCGCATCAGTACATCCCGGAACGGTTTATGCTGGAGAACAAGGAGAAGAACAATCCGTATGCCTTCTTGACCTTTGGACAAGGACCTCGGAACTGTATCGGAATGAGATTTGCTAAAGAGGAAATTAATCTAGTTGTCGCAAGAATGCTGCGTGACTTCCGGTTTGAAGCTACAGAAGAAACCAAAGTTCAATTCAAGCCCGGTAGAGCCTTCTTAGTTCAGTATGAGCCTGTGATGCTTAGAGTTGTTCGAAGAAAACGAAAGTAATGCAATTAATGCTAACCTTTGACCCTGGATGCAGATTGTTTCAAAAGATTTTACCCTTTAATACACTTAAAAGAAAGTGTGTTATCATTCATTCCCTCATCTAGAAACTGATGCAGTAATAAAGTTGTTTGTTTCCAAGACAAAGCTAGATAAACTTCAAATATTTTTCTACGTGGACGCATGTCAAACTGTTTTCTGAATTTTTGCATCTAAAACCAGTTTACATAGAAGCAACAAATCATTCACTGTAAAGTTGTGCCATGTGCAGAGTAATTGTAATAAACACTTAATTTCGCGAGCAATAGAGTTTAAAATCAATCACACCATAACTTCTGTAGATACTATCGGATTTTAAAAAATGCTTAGGATTTAGCATATTTTGTCATGCAGAACATGAATCCTTTTTTCAAAAAATTTTAAACATTTTGACTGAAGGAAAATTTACAGATTTTTGGGACCAAAATTGCAAATGTTTTGGTGGATTCATGTTCAGCATCGTTTATTTAGTGGATAATCAAATTTTCCGCACAATCATAACACGTTTTGATAATTTTAGCGCTGGAATTGGAACTTTTGACCCGGCGATGTGTATTTTAAAACGGAGACTTACATTATTCATTTTTTTCGCAATAATTTCTGAAAATGCTATCGGATTTTAAATAATTGTTAGGATCTAGGATATTTTATCATGCAAAACATGAATCCTTTGTAAAAATTTAAATTTTCAGGAAACTTTCAAAAAATTGATCAAAGAAACATTCGCGGAGTTTTTAGAATAAACTCCAATTTTTTGACGGATTCGTGTTCAGAATAGTTGACTCAATAGATAACCAATGTTTCAGCACAATCGCAACACGTTTCCATGATAAAATTGGCATGGCACCCCGGGGTTTAACGTCTAAGTCGGCCGGCCCTGGATACAAGAGTTGAGAAATTCTTGGGATATTTGGCAGACAAACACTGCGTTAGGTTCGAGGTCCCAATTATGTTTGGTGGAGGTCAGGCAAAATACTCGGAAGCCTGGTTGCACCCGGTATGTGTATACACACAGGCGTAATTTTGTCCGCGGAAAATTGGCAGGGTCGGCGGAAAAAACTTGAGCACGGAAACCCGCCCGCGGAAGGCTGCCCACGAAAAAAAGCGTCGCGGAAATTTGCCTGCGGAAAAATGTCCTAAGAGCACATACACAGTGTTGAGTGAATAACACGTTAATAATTATTTAAACCAAATTTAAAACGATTTTCGAAATTACTTTTAAAATTTAAAAAAAAAATTTTAGTCTCTGAAATTAAAATTTCGAGATGCAGATGTGATCAAGACATGAATAGCAAGATTTGTGCAAACTATCAGTCGACATCCGAGGATGTTTGAGCCCAAAAACATGCTAAAGTTGGCATGGCACCCCGGGGTGCAACTTATAAATCGGCCGGCCCTGGAAACAAGAGATAATAAATTGTTGGGATATTTGGCAGACATACACAGTGTTGAGTGAATAACACGTTAATCATAGTTTAAACCAAATTTAAAACGATTTTAAAAATTACTTTTAAAATTTTAAAAAATAATTTTAGTTTCTGAAATTTAAATTTCGAGATGCAGATGTGATCAATACATGTATAGCAAGATTTGTGCAAAATTTCAGTCGAATCCGAGCATGTTTGAGCCCAAAAACATGCTAAAATTGGCATGGCACCCCGGGGTGTCACGTCTAAATCGGCCGGCCCTGGCTACAAGAGTTAAGAAATTCTTGGGATATTTGGCAGACATACACAAGTGTTGAGTGAATAACACGTTAATCATAGTTTAAACCAAATTTAAAACGATTTTAAAAATTACATTTTAAAATTTTAAAAATTAATTTTAGTTTCTGAAATTAAAATTTCGAGATGCAGATGTGATCAAGACATGTATAGCAAGATTTGTGCAAACTATCAGTCGAATCCGAGCATGTTTGAGCCCAAAAACATGCTAAAATTGGCATGGCACCCCGGGGTGCAACTTATAAATCGGCCGGCCCTGGCTACAAGAGATAATAAATTGTTGGGATATTTGGCAGACATACACAGTGTTGAGTGAATAACACGTTAATCATAGTTTAAACCAAATTAAAACGATTTTAAAAATAACTTTTAAAATTTTAAAAAATAATTTTAGTTTCTGAAATTAAACGTTTGAGAGGCAGATGTGGTCATGCCATGTAACGCAAGATTTGTGCAAAATTTCAGTCGAATCCGAGCATGTTTGAGCCCAAAAACATGCTAAAATTGGCATGGCACCCCGGGGTGTCACGTCTAAATCGGCCGGCCCTGGCTACAAGAGTAAAGGAATTATTGGGATATTTGGCAGACATACACAGTGTTGAGTGAATAACACGTTAATCATAGTTTAAACCAAATTTAAAACGATTTTAAAAATTACTTTTAAAATTTTAAAAAATAATTTTAGTTTCTGAAATTAAAATTTCGAGATGCAGATGTGATCAAGACATGTATAGCAAGATTGTGCAAAATTTAAGTCGAATCCGAGCATGTTTGAGCCCAAAAACATGCAAAAATTGGCATGGCACCCCGGGGTGTCTCGTCTAAATCGGCCGGCCGTGGCTACAAGAGTAAAGGAATTATTGCGATATTTGGCAGACAAACATTGGACCAAAAAAAACTTCAGATCTTTAGCTTTCAGTTGTGACCTATGTGAATAACATATTCGAAAAATGGGCGCTTTATTTGAAATTATTTTTGCTATATACGTTTAGGATATCCCTGTACACAGTGTTGATTGAATAACCCGTTAACCATAGTTTAAACCAAATTTAAAACGATTTTCAAAATTAATTTTAAAATTTTAAAAAATAATTTTATTTTCTGAAATTATAATTTTGAGAGGCAGATGTGGTCATGACATGTAACGCAAGATTTGTGTAAAATTTCAGTCGAAAGCGAGCATGTTTGAGCTCAAAAACTTGCTAAAATTGGCATGGCACCCCGGGGTGTCACGTCTAAATCGGCCGGCCCTGGCTACAAGAGTAAAGGAATTATTAGGATATTTGGCAGACGTACACAGAGTTGAGTGAATAACACGTTAATCATAGTTTAAACCAAATTTAAAACAATTTTAAAAATTACATTTAAAATTTTAAAAAATAATTTTAGTTTCTGAAATTTAAATTTCGAGATGCAGATGTGATCAATACATGTATAGCAAGATTTGTGCAAAATTTCAGTCGAATCCGAGCATGTTTGAGCCCAAAAACATGCTAAAATAGGCATGGCACCCCGGGGTGCAACTTATAAATCGGCCGGCCCTGGCTACAAGAGTTAAGAAATTCTTGGGATATTTGGCAGATATACAAAGTGTTGAGTGAATAACACGTTAATCATAGTTTAAACCAAATTTAAAACAATTTTAAAATTACATTTAAAATTTTAAAAATTAATTTTAGTTTCTGAAATTTAAATTTCGAGATGCAGATGTGATCAATACATGTATAGCAAGATTTGCGCAAAATTTCAGTCGAATCCGAGCATGTTTGAGCCCAAAAACATGCTAAAATAGGCATGGCACCCCGGGGTGTCACGTCTAAATCGGCCGGCCCTGGCTACAAGAGTAAAGGAATTATTAGGATATTTGGCAGACATACACAGTGTTGAGTGAATCACACGTTATTCATAGTTTAAAACAAATTAAATACGATTTTAAAAATTACTTTTAAAATTTTAAAAAATAATTTTAGTTTCTGAAATTATAATTCCGAGAGGCAGATGTGGTCATGACATGTAACGCAAGATTTGTGCAAAATTTCAGTCGAAAGCGAGCATGTTTGAGCTCAAAAACTTGCTAAAATTGGCATGGCACCCGGGGTGTCACGTCTAAATTGGCCGGCCCTGGCTACAAGAGTAAAGGAATTATTAGGATATTTGGGAGACGTACACAGAGTTGAGTGAATAACACGTTAATCATAGTTTAAACCAAATTTAAAACGATTTTAAAAATTACTTTTAAAATTTTAAAAAAACATTTTAGTTTCTGAAATTAAAATTTCGAGATGCAGATGTAATAAAGACATGTATAGCAAGATATGTGCAAAATTTAAGTAGAATCCGAATATGTTTGAGCCCAAAAACATGCTAAAATTCGCATGGCACCCCGGGGTGCAACTTATAAATCGGCCGGCCCTGGCTACAAGAGTTAAGAAATTCTTAAGATATTTGGCAGACATACAGGGATATCCTAAACGTATATAGCAAAAATAATTTCAAATAAAGCGCCCATTTTTCGACTTATGTTATTCACATAGGTCACAACTGAAAGTTAAAGATCTGAAGTTTTTTTTGGTCCAAGTATCAGTATCTTTAACGCACTGTCCGCTGTTAACCAGCAAAGTTTCCCGTCGGAATTGCCAATTCCGTGTTTTGAGAATTTCCACCGCTACAGCTTCCTGCCTCGATGCAGTGGAAATGCTCAAAACAAGGAATTTGCAATTCCGACTGGAAACTTTGCTGGTTAACAGCGGACAGTGCGTTAAAGATGGAGAACTGAAACTTGGACCAAAAAAAACTTCAGATCTTTAGCTTTCAGTTGTGACCTATGTGAATAACATATTCGAAAAATGGGCGCTTTATTTGAAATTATTTTTGCTATATACGTTTAGGATATCCCTGTACACAGTGTTGATTGAATAACCCGTTAACCATAGTTTAAACCAAATTTAAAACGATTTTCAAAATTAATTTTAAAATTTTAAAAAATAATTTTAGTTTCTAAAAATCAAATTTCGAGATGCAGATGTGATCAATACATGTATAGCAAGATTTGTGCACAATTTCAGTCGAATCCGAGCATGCTAGAGCTCAAAAACATGCTAAAATTGGCATGGCACCCCGGGGTGTCACATCTAAATCGGTCGGCCCTGGCTACAAGAGTTAAGAAATTCTTGGGATATTTCGCAGACATGCACAGTGTTGAGTGAATAACACGTTAATCATGGTTTAAACCAAATTTGAAACGATTTTCTATATTACTTTTAAAATTTTAAAAAATAATTTTAGTTTCTGAAATTAAAATTTCGAGATGCAGATGTGATCAAGACATGAATAGCAAGATTTGTGCAAACTATCAGTCGAATCCGAGCATGTTTGAGCCCAAAAACATGCTAAAATTGGCATGGCACCCCGGGGTGCAACTTATAAATCGGCCGGCCCTGGCTACAAGAGATAAGAAATTGTTGGGATATTTGGCAGACATACAGGGATATCCTAAACGTATATAGCAAAAATAATTTCAAATAAAGCGCCCATTTTTCGACTTATGTTATTCACATAGGTCACAACTGAAAGTTAAAGATCTGAAGTTTTTTTTGGTCCAAGTATCAGTATCTTTAACGCACTGTCCGCTGTTAACCAGCAAAGTTTCCCGTCGGAATTGCCAATTCCGTGTTTTGAGAATTTCCACCGCTACAGCTTCCTGCCTCGATGCAGTGGAAATGCTCAAAACATTTGAAATTATTTTTGCTATATACGTTTAGGATATCCCTGTACACAGTGTTGATTGAATAACCCGTTAACCATAGTTTAAACCAAATTTAAAACGATTTTCAAAATTAATTTTAAAATTTTAAAAAATAATTTTATTTTCTGAAATTATAATTTTGAGAGGCAGATGTGGTCATGACATGTAACGTAAGATTTGTGTAAAATTTCAGTCGAAAGCGAGCATGTTTGAGCTCAAAAACTTGCTAAAATTGGCATGGCACCCCGGGGTGTCACGTCTAAATCGGCCGGCCCTGGCTACAAGAGTAAAGGAATTATTAGGATATTTGGCAGACGTACACAGAGTTGAGTGAATAACACGTTAATCATAGTTTAAACCAAATTTAAAACGATTTTAAAAATTAATTTTAAAATTTAAAAAAATAATTTTAGTTTCTGAAATTAAAATTTCGAGATGCAGATGTGATAAAGACATGTATAGCAAGACTTGTGCAAAATTTCAGTAGAATCCGAGCATTTTTGATCCCATAAATATGCTAAAATTGGCATGGCACCCCGGGGTGCAACTTATAAATCGGCCGGCCCTGGCTATAAGAGATAAGAAATTGTTGGGATATTTGGCAGACATACACAGTGTTGAGTTAATAACACGTTAATCATAATTCAAACCAAATTTGAAACCATTGTCAAAATTACTTTTCAAATTTTAAAAAATAATTTTAGTTTCTGAAATTAAAATTTCGAGAGGCAGATGTGATCAAGACATGTAAGCAAGATTTGTGCAAAATTTCAGTCGAATCGGAGCATGTTTGAGCCCAAAAACATGCTAAAATTGGCATGGCACCCCGGGGTGCAACTTATAAATCGGCCGGCCTTGGCTACAAGAGTAAAGCAATTATTGGGATATTTGGCAGACATAAACAGAGTTGAGTGAATAACACGTTAATCATAACTTAAACCAAATTTAAAACGATTTGAAAAATTAGTTTTAAAATTTTAAAAAATAAGTTTTAAAATTTTAAAAAATAATTTTAGTTTCTGAAATTATAATTTCGAGATGCAGATGTGATCATGACATGTTATAGCAAGATTTGTGCAAAATTTCAGTCGAATCGGAGCATGTTTGAGCCCAAAAACATGCTAAAATTGGCATGGCACCCCGGGGTGCAACTTATAAATCGGCCGGCCATGGCTACAAGAGTTAAGAAATTCTTGGGATATTTGGCAGACATACACAGTGTATGAGTGAATAACACGTTAATCATAGTTTAAACCAAATTTAAAACGATTTTCAAAATTAATTTTAAAATTTTAAAAAATAATTTTAGTTTCTGAAATTAAATTTCGAGAGGCAGATGTGGTCATGACATGTAACGCAAGATTTGTGCAAAATTTCAGTCGAATCCGAGCATGTTTGAGCTCAAAAACATGCTAAAATTGGCATGGCACCCCGGGGTGTCACGTCTAAATCGGCCGGCCCTGGCTACAAGAGTAAAGGAATTCTTGGATATTTGGCAGACATACACAGTGTTGAGTGAATAACACGTTAATCATAGTTTAAACCAAATTTAAAACGATTTTAAAAATTAATTTTAAAATTTTAAAAAATAATTTTAGTTTCTGAAATTAAAATTTCGAGATGCAGATGTGATCAAGACATGTATAGCAAGATTTGTGCAAACTATCAGTCGAATCCGAGCATGTTTGAGCCCAAAAACATGCTAAAATTGGCATGGCACCCCGGGGTGCAACTTATAAATCGGCCGGCCCTGGCTACAAGAGATAAGAAATTGTTGGGATATTTGGCAGACATACACAGTGTTGAGTGAATAACACGTTAATCATAATTTTAAACCAAATTTGAAACGATTTTCAAAATTACTTTTAAAATTTTAAAAAATAATTTTAGTTTCTGAAATTAAACGTTTCGAGAGGCAGATGTGATCAAGACATGTATAGCAAGATTAATGCAAAATTTCAGTCGAATCTGAGCATGTTTGAGCCCAAAAACATGCTAAAATTGGCATGGCACCCCGGGGTGTCACTTATAAATCGGCCGGCCGTGGCTACAAGAGTAAAGGAATTATTGGATATTTGGCAGACAAACACAGAGTTGAGTGAATAACACGTTAATCATAGTTTAAACCAAATTTAAAACGATTTTAAAAATTAAGTTTTAAAATTTTAAAAAATAATTTTAGTTTCTGAAATTAAATTTCGAGATGCAGATGTGATCAAGACATGTATAGCAAGATTTGTGCAAAATTTCAGTCGAATCCGAGCATGTTTGAGCCCAAAAACATGCTAAAATTGGCATGGCACCCCGGGGTGCAACTTATAAATCGGCCGGCCCTGGCTACAAGAGTATAAGCAATTGTTGGGATATTTGGCAGACATACACAGTGTTGAGTGAATAACACGTTAATCATAGTTTAAACCAAATTTAAAACGATTTTAAAAATAACTTTTAAAATTTTAAAAAATAAGTTTTAAGTTTAGTTTCTGAAATTATAATTTTGAGAGGCAAATGTGGTCATGACATGTTAAGCAAGATTAATGCAAAATTTCAGTCGAGTCGGAGCATGTTTGAGCCCAAAAACATGCTAAAATTGGCTTGGCACCCCGGGGTGCAACTTATAAATCGGCCGGCCATGGCTACAAGAGTTATGAAATTCTTGGGATATTTGGCAGACATACACAGTTATGACTGAATAACCCGTTAACCAAAGTTTAAACCAAATTTAAAACGATTTTCAAAATTAATTTTAAAATTTTAAAAAATAATTTTAGTTTCTGAAATTAGAAATTTCGAGATGCAGATGTGATCAATGACATGTATAGCAAGATTTGTGCACAATTTCAGTCGAATCCGAGGCATGTTTGAGCTCAAAAACATGCTAAAATTGGCATGGCACCCCGGGGTGTCACGTCTAAATCGGCCGGCCCTGGCTACAAGAGTTAAGAAATTCTTGGGATATTTGGCAGACATACACAGTGTTGAGTGAATAACACGTTAATCATAGTTTAAACCAAATTTAAAACGATTTTAAAAATTACTTTTAAAATTTTAAAAAATAATTTTAGTTTCTGAAATTTAAAATTTCGAGATGCAGATGTGATCAATACATGTATAGCAAGACTTGTGCAAAATTTCAGTAGAATCCGAGCATGTTTGAGCCCAAAAACATGCTAAAATTGGCATGGCACCCCGGGGTGTCACATCTAAATCGGTCGGCCCTGGCTACAAGAGTTAAGAAATTCTTGGGATATTTCGCAGACATGCACAGTGTTGAGTGAATAACACGTTAATCATGGTTTAAACCAAATTTGAAACGATTTTCTATATTACTTTTAAAATTTTAAAAAATAATTTTAGTTTCTGAAATTAAAATTTCGAGATGCAGATGTGATCAAGACATGAATAGCAAGATTTGTGCAAACTATCAGTCGAATCCGAGCATGTTTGAGCCCAAAAACATGCTAAAATTGGCATGGCACCCCGGGGTGCAACTTATAAATCGGCCGGCCTTGGCTACAAGAGTAAAGCAATTATTAGGATATTTGGCAGACGTAAACAGAGTTGAGTGAATAACACGTTAATTATAACTTAAACCAAATTTAAAACGATTTCAAAAATAAGTTTTAAAATTTTAAAGAACAATTTTAGTTTCTGAAATTATAATTTCGAGAGGCAGATGTGGTCATGACATGTTAAGCAAGATTAATGCAAAATTTCAGTCGAGTCGGAGCATGTTTGAGCCCAAAAACATGCTAAAATTGGCGTGGCACCCCGGGGTGCAACTTATAAATCGGCCGGCCTTGGCTACAAGAGTAAAGCAATTATTAGGATATTTGGCAGACGTAAACAGAGTTGAGTGAATAACACGTTAATTATAACTTAAACCAAATTTAAAACGATTTGAAAAATAAGTTTTAAAATTTTAAAAAATAAGTTTTAAAATTTTAAAAAATAAGTTTAGTTTCTGAAATTATAATTTTGAGAGGCAAATGTGGTCATGACATGTTAAGCAAGATTAATGCAAAATTTCAGTCGAGTCGGAGCATGTTTGAGCCCAAAAACATGCTAAAATTGGCTTGGCACCCCGGGGTGCAACTTATAAATCGGCCGGCCATGGCTACAAGAGTTATGAAATTCTTGGGATATTTGGCAGACATACACAGTTATGACTGAATAACCCGTTAACCAAAGTTTAAACCAAATTTAAAACGATTTTCAAAATTAATTTTAAAATTTTAAAAAATAATTTTAGTTTCTGAAATTAGAAATTGGAGAGGCAGATGTGGTAATGACATGTAACGCAAGATTTGTGCAAAATTTCAGTCGAAAGCGGGCATGTTTGAGGCCAAAAACTTGCTAAAATAGGCATGGCACCCCGGGGTGTCACGTCTAAATCGGCCGGCCCTGGCTACAAGAGTAAAGGAATTATTAGGATATTTGGGAGACGTACACAGAGTTGAGTGAATAACACGTTAATCATAGTTTAAACCAAATTTAAAACGATTTTAAAAATTACTTTTAAAATTTTAAAAAAACATTTTAGTTTCTGAAATTAAAATTTCGAGATGCAGATGTAATAAAGACATGTATAGCAAGATATGTGCAAAATTTAAGTAGAATCCGAATATGTTTGAGCCCAAAAACATGCTAAAATTCGCATGGCACCCCGGGGTGCAACTTATAAATCGGCCGGCCCTGGCTACAAGAGTTAAGAAATTCTTAAGATATTTGGCAGACATACAGGGATATCCTAAACGTATATAGCAAAAATAATTTCAAATAAAGCGCCCATTTTTCGACTTATGTTATTCACATAGGTCACAACTGAAAGTTAAAGATCTGAAGTTTTTTTTGGTCCAAGTATCAGTATCTTTAACGCACTGTCCGCTGTTAACCAGCAAAGTTTCCCGTCGGAATTGCCAATTCCGTGTTTTGAGAATTTCCACCGCTACAGCTTCCTGCCTCGATGCAGTGGAAATGCTCAAAACAAGGAATTTGCAATTCCGACTGGAAACTTTGCTGGTTAACAGCGGACAGTGCGTTAAAGATGGAGAACTGAAACTTGGACCAAAAAAAACTTCAGATCTTTAGCTTTCAGTTGTGACCTATGTGAATAACATATTCGAAAAATGGGCGCTTTATTTGAAATTATTTTTGCTATATACGTTTAGGATATCCCTGTACACAGTGTTGATTGAATAACCCGTTAACCATAGTTTAAACCAAATTTAAAACGATTTTCAAAATTAATTTTAAAATTTTAAAAAATAATTTTATTTTCTGAAATTATAATTTTGAGAGGCAGATGTGGTCATGACATGTAACGCAAGATTTGTGTAAAATTTCAGTCGAAAGCGAGCATGTTTGAGCTCAAAAACTTGCTAAAATTGGCATGGCACCCCGGGGTGTCACGTCTAAATCGGCCGGCCCTGGCTACAAGAGTAAAGGAATTATTAGGATATTTGGCAGACGTACACAGAGTTGAGTGAATAACACGTTAATCATAGTTTAAACCAAATTTAAAACGATTTCAAAAATTAATTTTAAAATTTAAAAAAATAATTTTAGTTTCTGAAATTAAAATTTCGAGATGCAGATGTGATAAAGACATGTATAGCAAGACTTGTGCAAAATTTCAGTAGAATCCGAGCATTTTTGATCCCATAAATATGCTAAAATTGGCATGGCACCCCGGGGTGCAACTTATAAATCGGCCGGCCCTGGCTATAAGAGATAAGAAATTGTTGGGATATTTGGCAGACATACACAGTGTTGAGTTAATAACACGTTAATCATAATTCAAACCAAATTTGAAACCATTGTCAAAATTACTTTTCAAATTTTAAAAAATAATTTTAGTTTCTGAAATTAAAATTTCGAGAGGCAGATGTGATAAAGACATGTTAAGCAAGATTAATGCAAAATTTCAGTCGAGTCGGAGCATGTTTGAGCCCAAAAACATGCTAAAATTGGCGTGGCACCCCGGGGTGCAACTTATAAATCGGCCGGCCTTGGCTACAAGAGTAAAGCAATTATTAGGATATTTGGCAGACGTAAACAGAGTTGAGTGAATAACACGTTAATTATAACTTAAACCAAATTTAAAACGATTTGAAAAATAAGTTTTAAAATTTTAAAAAATAAGTTTTAAAATTTTAAAAAATAATTTTAGTTTCTGAAATTATAATTTCGAGAGGCAGATGTGGTCATGACATGTTAAGCAAGATTAATGCAAAATTTTAGTCGAGTCGGAGCATGTTTGAGCCCAAAAACATGCTAAAATTGGCATGGCACCCCGGGGTGTCACGTCTAAATCGGCCGGCCCTGGCTACAAGAGTAAAGGAATTATTAGGATATTTGGCAGACGTACACAGAGTTGAGTGAATAACACGTTAATCATAGTTTAAACCAAATTTAAAACGATTTTAAAAATTAATTTTAAAATTTAAAAAAATAATTTTAGTTTCTGAAATTAAAATTTCGAGATGCAGATGTGATAAAGACATGTATAGCAAGACTTGTGCAAAATTTCAGTAGAATCCGAGCATTTTTGATCCCATAAATATGCTAAAATTGGCATGGCACCCCGGGGTGCAACTTATAAATCGGCCGGCCCTGGCTATAAGAGATAAGAAATTGTTGGGATATTTGGCAGACATACACAGTGTTGAGTTAATAACACGTTAATCATAATTCAAACCAAATTTGAAACCATTGTCAAAATTACTTTTCAAATTTTAAAAAATAATTTTAGTTTCTGAAATTAAAATTTCGAGAGGCAGATGTGATAAAGACATGTTAAGCAAGATTAATGCAAAATTTCAGTCGAGTCGGAGCATGTTTGAGCCCAAAAACATGCTAAAATTGGCGTGGCACCCCGGGGTGCAACTTATAAATCGGCCGGCCTTGGCTACAAGAGTAAAGCAATTATTAGGATATTTGGCAGACGTAAACAGAGTTGAGTGAATAACACGTTAATTATAACTTAAACCAAATTTAAAACGATTTGAAAAATAAGTTTTAAAATTTTAAAAAATAAGTTTTAAAATTTTAAAAAATAATTTTAGTTTCTGAAATTATAATTTCGAGAGGCAGATGTGGTCATGACATGTTAAGCAAGATTAATGCAAAATTTTAGTCGAGTCGGAGCATGTTTGAGCCCAAAAACATGCTAAAATTGGCTTGGCACCCCGGGGTGCAACTTATAAATCGGCCGGCCATGGCTACAAGAGTTATGAAATTCTCGGGATATTTGGCAGACATACACAGTTATGACTGAATAACCCGTTAACCATAGTTTAAACCAAATTTAAAACGATTTTCAAAATTAATTTTAAAATTTTAAAAAATAATTTTAGTTTCTGAAATTAGAAATTGGAGAGGCAGATGTGGTAATGACATGTAACGCAAGATTTGTGCAAAATTTCAGTCGAAAGCGGGCATGTTTGAGGCCAAAAACTTGCTAAAATAGGCATGGCACCCCGGGGTGTCACGTCTAAATCGGCCGGCCCTGGCTACAAGAGTAAAGGAATTATTAGGATATTTGGGAGACGTACACAGAGTTGAGTGAATAACACGTTAATCATAGTTTAAACCAAATTTAAAACGATTTTAAAAATTACTTTTAAAATTTTAAAAAAACATTTTAGTTTCTGAAATTAAAATTTCGAGATGCAGATGTAATAAAGACATGTATAGCAAGATATGTGCAAAATTTAAGTAGAATCCGAATATGTTTGAGCCCAAAAACATGCTAAAATTCGCATGGCACCCCGGGGTGCAACTTATAAATCGGCCGGCCCTGGCTACAAGAGTTAAGAAATTCTTAAGATATTTGGCAGACATACAGGGATATCCTAAACGTATATAGCAAAAATAATTTCAAATAAAGCGCCCATTTTTCGACTTATGTTATTCACATAGGTCACAACTGAAAGTTAAAGATCTGAAGTTTTTTTTGGTCCAAGTATCAGTATCTTTAACGCACTGTCCGCTGTTAACCAGCAAAGTTTCCCGTCGGAATTGCCAATTCCGTGTTTTGAGAATTTCCACCGCTACAGCTTCCTGCCTCGATGCAGTGGAAATGCTCAAAACAAGGAATTTGCAATTCCGACTGGAAACTTTGCTGGTTAACAGCGGACAGTGCGTTAAAGATGGAGAACTGAAACTTGGACCAAAAAAAACTTCAGATCTTTAGCTTTCAGTTGTGACCTATGTGAATAACATATTCGAAAAATGGGCGCTTTATTTGAAATTATTTTTGCTATATACGTTTAGGATATCCCTGTACACAGTGTTGATTGAATAACCCGTTAACCATAGTTTAAACCAAATTTAAAACGATTTTCAAAATTAATTTTAAAATTTTAAAAAATAATTTTATTTTCTGAAATTATAATTTTGAGAGGCAGATGTGGTCATGACATGTAACGCAAGATTTGTGTAAAATTTCAGTCGAAAGCGAGCATGTTTGAGCTCAAAAACTTGCTAAAATTGGCATGGCACCCCGGGGTGTCACGTCTAAATCGGCCGGCCCTGGCTACAAGAGTAAAGGAATTATTAGGATATTTGGCAGACGTACACAGAGTTGAGTGAATAACACGTTAATCATAGTTTAAACCAAATTTAAAACGATTTTAAAAATTAATTTTAAAATTTAAAAAAATAATTTTAGTTTCTGAAATTAAAATTTCGAGATGCAGATGTGATAAAGACATGTATAGCAAGACTTGTGCAAAATTTCAGTAGAATCCGAGCATTTTTGATCCCATAAATATGCTAAAATTGGCATGGCACCCCGGGGTGCAACTTATAAATCGGCCGGCCCTGGCTATAAGAGATAAGAAATTGTTGGGATATTTGGCAGACATACACAGTGTTGAGTTAATAACACGTTAATCATAATTCAAACCAAATTTGAAACCATTGTCAAAATTACTTTTCAAATTTTAAAAAATAATTTTAGTTTCTGAAATTAAAATTTCGAGAGGCAGATGTGATAAAGACATGTTAAGCAAGATTAATGCAAAATTTCAGTCGAGTCGGAGCATGTTTGAGCCCAAAAACATGCTAAAATTGGCGTGGCACCCCGGGGTGCAACTTATAAATCGGCCGGCCTTGGCTACAAGAGTAAAGCAATTATTAGGATATTTGGCAGACGTAAACAGAGTTGAGTGAATAACACGTTAATTATAACTTAAACCAAATTTAAAACGATTTGAAAAATAAGTTTTAAAATTTTAAAAAATAAGTTTTAAAATTTTAAAAAATAATTTTAGTTTCTGAAATTATAATTTCGAGAGGCAGATGTGGTCATGACATGTTAAGCAAGATTAATGCAAAATTTCAGTCGAGTCGGAGCATGTTTGAGCCCAAAAACATGCTAAAATTGGCTTGGCACCCCGGGGTGCAACTTATAAATCGGCCGGCCATGGCTACAAGAGTTATGAAATTCTCGGGATATTTGGCAGACATACACAGTTATGACTGAATAACCCGTTAACCATAGTTTAAACCAAATTTAAAACGATTTTCAAAATTAATTTTAAAATTTTAAAAAATAATTTTATTTTCTGAAATTATAATTTCGAGAGGCAGATGTGGTCATGACATGTAACGCAAGATTTGTGTAAAATTTCAGTCGAAAGCGAGCATGTTTGAGCTCAAAAACTTGCTAAAATTGGCATGGCACCCCGGGGTGTCACGTCTAAATCGGCCGGCCCTGGCTACAAGAGTAAAGGAATTATTAGGATATTTGGCAGACGTACACAGAGTTGAGTGAATAACACGTTAATCATAGTTTAAACCAAATTTAAAACGATTTTAAAAATTAATTTTAAAATTTAAAAAAATAATTTTAGTTTCTGAAATTAAAATTTCGAGATGCAGATGTGATAAAGACATGTATAGCAAGACTTGTGCAAAATTTCAGTAGAATCCGAGCATTTTTGATCCCATAAATATGCTAAAATTGGCATGGCACCCCGGGGTGCAACTTATAAATCGGCCGGCCCTGGCTATAAGAGATAAGAAATTGTTGGGATATTTGGCAGACATACACAGTGTTGAGTTAATAACACGTTAATCATAATTCAAACCAAATTTGAAACCATTGTCAAAATTACTTTTCAAATTTTAAAAAATAATTTTAGTTTCTGAAATTAAAATTTCGAGAGGCAGATGTGATAAAGACATGTATAGCAAGATTAATGCAAAATTTCAGTCGAGTCGGAGCATGTTTGAGCCCAAAAACATGCTAAAATTGGCATGGCACCCCGGGGTGCAACTTATAAATCGGCCGGCCTTGGCTACAAGAGTAAAGCAATTATTAGGATATTTGGCAGACGTAAACAGAGTTGAGTGAATAACACGTTAATTATAACTTAAACCAAATTTAAAACGATTTCAAAAATAAGTTTTAAAATTTTAAAGAACAATTTTAGTTTCTGAAATTATAATTTCGAGAGGCAGATGTGGTCATGACATGTTAAGCAAGATTAATGCAAAATTTCAGTCGAGTCGGAGCATGTTTGAGCCCAAAAACATGCTAAAATTGGCGTGGCACCCCGGGGTGCAACTTATAAATCGGCCGGCCTTGGCTACAAGAGTAAAGCAATTATTAGGATATTTGGCAGACGTAAACAGAGTTGAGTGAATAACACGTTAATTATAACTTAAACCAAATTTAAAACGATTTGAAAAATAAGTTTTAAAATTTTAAAAAATAAGTTTTAAAATTTTAAAAAATAAGTTTAGTTTCTGAAATTATAATTTTGAGAGGCAAATGTGGTCATGACATGTTAAGCAAGATTAATGCAAAATTTCAGTCGAGTCGGAGCATGTTTGAGCCCAAAAACATGCTAAAATTGGCTTGGCACCCCGGGGTGCAACTTATAAATCGGCCGGCCATGGCTACAAGAGTTATGAAATTCTTGGGATATTTGGCAGACATACACAGTTATGACTGAATAACCCGTTAACCAAAGTTTAAACCAAATTTAAAACGATTTTCAAAATTAATTTTAAAATTTTAAAAAATAATTTTAGTTTCTGAAATTAGAAATTGGAGAGGCAGATGTGGTAATGACATGTAACGCAAGATTTGTGCAAAATTTCAGTCGAAAGCGGGCATGTTTGAGGCCAAAAACTTGCTAAAATAGGCATGGCACCCCGGGGTGTCACGTCTAAATCGGCCGGCCCTGGCTACAAGAGTAAAGGAATTATTAGGATATTTGGGAGACGTACACAGAGTTGAGTGAATAACACGTTAATCATAGTTTAAACCAAATTTAAAACGATTTTAAAAATTACTTTTAAAATTTTAAAAAAACATTTTAGTTTCTGAAATTAAAATTTCGAGATGCAGATGTAATAAAGACATGTATAGCAAGATATGTGCAAAATTTAAGTAGAATCCGAATATGTTTGAGCCCAAAAACATGCTAAAATTCGCATGGCACCCCGGGGTGCAACTTATAAATCGGCCGGCCCTGGCTACAAGAGTTAAGAAATTCTTAAGATATTTGGCAGACATACAGGGATATCCTAAACGTATATAGCAAAAATAATTTCAAATAAAGCGCCCATTTTTCGACTTATGTTATTCACATAGGTCACAACTGAAAGTTAAAGATCTGAAGTTTTTTTTGGTCCAAGTATCAGTATCTTTAACGCACTGTCCGCTGTTAACCAGCAAAGTTTCCCGTCGGAATTGCCAATTCCGTGTTTTGAGAATTTCCACCGCTACAGCTTCCTGCCTCGATGCAGTGGAAATGCTCAAAACAAGGAATTTGCAATTCCGACTGGAAACTTTGCTGGTTAACAGCGGACAGTGCGTTAAAGATGGAGAACTGAAACTTGGACCAAAAAAAACTTCAGATCTTTAGCTTTCAGTTGTGACCTATGTGAATAACATATTCGAAAAATGGGCGCTTTATTTGAAATTATTTTTGCTATATACGTTTAGGATATCCCTGTACACAGTGTTGATTGAATAACCCGTTAACCATAGTTTAAACCAAATTTAAAACGATTTTCAAAATTAATTTTAAAATTTTAAAAAATAATTTTATTTTCTGAAATTATAATTTTGAGAGGCAGATGTGGTCATGACATGTAACGCAAGATTTGTGTAAAATTTCAGTCGAAAGCGAGCATGTTTGAGCTCAAAAACTTGCTAAAATTGGCATGGCACCCCGGGGTGTCACGTCTAAATCGGCCGGCCCTGGCTACAAGAGTAAAGGAATTATTAGGATATTTGGCAGACGTACACAGAGTTGAGTGAATAACACGTTAATCATAGTTTAAACCAAATTTAAAACGATTTTAAAAATTAATTTTAAAATTTAAAAAAATAATTTTAGTTTCTGAAATTAAAATTTCGAGATGCAGATGTGATAAAGACATGTATAGCAAGACTTGTGCAAAATTTCAGTAGAATCCGAGCATTTTTGATCCCATAAATATGCTAAAATTGGCATGGCACCCCGGGGTGCAACTTATAAATCGGCCGGCCCTGGCTATAAGAGATAAGAAATTGTTGGGATATTTGGCAGACATACACAGTGTTGAGTTAATAACACGTTAATCATAATTCAAACCAAATTTGAAACCATTGTCAAAATTACTTTTCAAATTTTAAAAAATAATTTTAGTTTCTGAAATTAAAATTTCGAGAGGCAGATGTGATAAAGACATGTTAAGCAAGATTAATGCAAAATTTCAGTCGAGTCGGAGCATGTTTGAGCCCAAAAACATGCTAAAATTGGCGTGGCACCCCGGGGTGCAACTTATAAATCGGCCGGCCTTGGCTACAAGAGTAAAGCAATTATTAGGATATTTGGCAGACGTAAACAGAGTTGAGTGAATAACACGTTAATTATAACTTAAACCAAATTTAAAACGATTTGAAAAATAAGTTTTAAAATTTTAAAAAATAAGTTTTAAAATTTTAAAAAATAATTTTAGTTTCTGAAATTATAATTTCGAGAGGCAGATGTGGTCATGACATGTTAAGCAAGATTAATGCAAAATTTCAGTCGAGTCGGAGCATGTTTGAGCCCAAAAACATGCTAAAATTGGCTTGGCACCCCGGGGTGCAACTTATAAATCGGCCGGCCATGGCTACAAGAGTTATGAAATTCTCGGGATATTTGGCAGACATACACAGTTATGACTGAATAACCCGTTAACCATAGTTTAAACCAAATTTAAAACGATTTTCAAAATTAATTTTAAAATTTTAAAAAATAATTTTATTTTCTGAAATTATAATTTCGAGAGGCAGATGTGGTCATGACATGTAACGCAAGATTTGTGTAAAATTTCAGTCGAAAGCGAGCATGTTTGAGCTCAAAAACTTGCTAAAATTGGCATGGCACCCCGGGGTGTCACGTCTAAATCGGCCGGCCCTGGCTACAAGAGTAAAGGAATTATTAGGATATTTGGCAGACGTACACAGAGTTGAGTGAATAACACGTTAATCATAGTTTAAACCAAATTTAAAACGATTTTAAAAATTAATTTTAAAATTTAAAAAAATAATTTTAGTTTCTGAAATTAAAATTTCGAGATGCAGATGTGATAAAGACATGTATAGCAAGACTTGTGCAAAATTTCAGTAGAATCCGAGCATTTTTGATCCCATAAATATGCTAAAATTGGCATGGCACCCCGGGGTGCAACTTATAAATCGGCCGGCCCTGGCTATAAGAGATAAGAAATTGTTGGGATATTTGGCAGACATACACAGTGTTGAGTTAATAACACGTTAATCATAATTCAAACCAAATTTGAAACCATTGTCAAAATTACTTTTCAAATTTTAAAAAATAATTTTAGTTTCTGAAATTAAAATTTCGAGAGGCAGATGTGATAAAGACATGTTAAGCAAGATTAATGCAAAATTTCAGTCGAGTCGGAGCATGTTTGAGCCCAAAAACATGCTAAAATTGGCGTGGCACCCCGGGGTGCAACTTATAAATCGGCCGGCCTTGGCTACAAGAGTAAAGCAATTATTAGGATATTTGGCAGACGTAAACAGAGTTGAGTGAATAACACGTTTATTATAACTTAAACCAAATTTAAAACGATTTGAAAAATAAGTTTTAAAATTTTAAAAAATAAGTTTTAAAATTTTAAAAAATAATTTTAGTTTCTGAAATTATAATTTCGAGAGGCAGATGTGGTCATGACATGTTAAGCAAGATTAATGCAAAATTTCAGTCGAGTCGGAGCATGTTTGAGCCCAAAAACATGCTAAAATTGGCTTGGCACCCCGGGGTACAACTTATAAATCGGCCGGCCATGGCTACAAGAGTTATGAAATTCTTGGGATATTTGGCAGACATACACAGTTATGACTGAATAACCCGTTAACCAAAGTTTAAACCAAATTTAAAACGATTTTCAAAATTAATTTTAAAATTTTAAAAAATAATTTTAGTTTCTGAAATTAGAAATTGGAGAGGCAGATGTGGTAATGACATGTAACGCAAGATTTGTGCAAAATTTCAGTCGAAAGCGGGCATGTTTGAGGCCAAAAACTTGCTAAAATAGGCATGGCACCCCGGGGTGTCACGTCTAAATCGGCCGGCCTTGGCTACAAGAGTTAAGAAATTCTTGGGATATTTGGCAGATATACACAGCGTTGAGTGAATAACACGTTAATCATAGTTTAAACCAAATTTAAAACGATTTTAAAAATTACATTTAAAATTTTAAAAAATAATTTTAGTTTCTGAAATTTAAATTTCGAGATGCAGATGTGATCAATACATGTATAGCAAGATTTGTGCAAAATTTCAGTCGAATCCGAGCATGTTTGAGCCCAAAAACATGCTAAAGTTGGCATGGCGCCGCGGGGTGTAACTTATAAATCGGCCGGCCATGGCTACAAGAGTTAAGAAATTCTTGGGATATTTGGCAGACATACACAGTTATGACTGAATAACCCTTTAACCAAAGTTTAAACCAAATTAAAAACGATTTTCAAAATTAATTTTAAAATTTTAAAAAATAATTTTAGTTTCTGAAATTAGAAATTGGAGAGGCAGATGTGGTAATGACATGAAACGCAAGATTTGTGCAAAATTTCAGTCGAAAGCGGTCATGTTTGAGGCCAAAAACTTGCTAAAATTGGCATGGCACCCCGGGGTGTCACGTCCAAATCGGCCGGCCTTGGCTACAAGAGTAAAGTAATTATTAGGAAATTTGGCAGTCGTACACAGAGTTGAGTGAATAACACGTTAATCATAGTTTAAACCAAATTTAAAACGATTTTAAAAATTAGTTTTAAAATTTTAAAAAATAATTTTAGTTTCTGAAATTATAATTTCGAGAGGCAGATGTGGTCATGACATGTAACGCAAGATTTGTGCAAAATTTCAGTCGAATCCGAGCATGTTTGAGCCCAGAAACTTGCTATAATTGGCATGGCACCCCGGGGTGCAACTTATAAATCGGCCGGCCTTGGCTACAAGAGTAAAGGAATTATTAGGATATTTGGCAGACATACACAGTGTTGAGTTAATAACACGTTATTCATAGTTTTAAACAAATTTAAACCGATTTTAAAAATTACTTTTAAAATTTTAAAAAATAATTTTAGTTTCTGAAATTTAAATTTTGAGAGGAAGATGTGGTCATGACATGTATAGCAAGACTTGTGCGAAATTTCAGTAGAATCCGAGCATGTTTGATCCCAAAAACATGCTAAAATTGGCATGGCATCCAGGGGTGTCAAGTCTAAATCGGCCGGCCCTGGCTACAAGAGTTAAGAAATTCTTGGGATATTTGGCAGACATACACAGTGTTGAGTGAATCACACGTTATTCATAGTTTAAACCAAATTTAAAACGATTTTAAAAATTAGTTTTAAAATTTTAAAAAATAACTTTAGTTCCTGAAATTATAATTTCGAGAGGCAGGTGTGGTCATGACATGTTAAGCAAGATTAATGCAAAATTTCAGTCGAGTCGGAGCATGTTTGAGCCCAAAAACATGCTAAAATTGGCTTGGCACCCCGGGGTGCAACTTATAAATCGGCCGGCCATGGCTACAAGAGTTATGAAATTCTCGGGATATTTGGCAGACATACACAGTTATGACTGAATAACCCGTTAACCATAGTTTAAACCAAATTTAAAACGATTTTCAAAATTAATTTTAAAATTTTAAAAAATAATTTTATTTTCTGAAATTATAATTTCGAGAGGCAGATGTGGTCATGACATGTAACGCAAGATTTGTGTAAAATTTCAGTCGAAAGCGAGCATGTTTGAGCTCAAAAACTTGCTAAAATTGGCATGGCACCCCGGGGTGTCACGTCTAAATCGGCCGGCCCTGGCTACAAGAGTAAAGGAATTATTAGGATATTTGGCAGACGTACACAGAGTTGAGTGAATAACACGTTAATCATAGTTTAAACCAAATTTGAAACCATTGTCAAAATTACTTTTCAAATTTTAAAAAATAATTTTAGTTTCTGAAATTAAAATTTCGAGAGGCAGATGTGATAAAGACATGTATAGCAAGATTAATGCAAAATTTCAGTCGAGTCGGAGCATGTTTGAGCCCAAAAACATGCTAAAATTGGCATGGCACCCCGGGGTGCAACTTATAAATCGGCCGGCCTTGGCTACAAGAGTAAAGCAATTATTAGGATATTTGGCAGACGTAAACAGAGTTGAGTGAATAACACGTTAATTATAACTTAAACCAAATTTAAAACGATTTCAAAAATAAGTTTTAAAATTTTAAAGAACAATTTTAGTTTCTGAAATTATAATTTCGAGAGGCAGATGTGGTCATGACATGTTAAGCAAGATTAATGCAAAATTTCAGTCGAGTCGGAGCATGTTTGAGCCCAAAAACATGCTAAAATTGGCGTGGCACCCCGGGGTGCAACTTATAAATCGGCCGGCCTTGGCTACAAGAGTAAAGCAATTATTAGGATATTTGGCAGACGTAAACAGAGTTGAGTGAATAACACGTTAATTATAACTTAAACCAAATTTAAAACGATTTGAAAAATAAGTTTTAAAATTTTAAAAAATAAGTTTTAAAATTTTAAAAAATAAGTTTAGTTTCTGAAATTATAATTTTGAGAGGCAAATGTGGTCATGACATGTTAAGCAAGATTAATGCAAAATTTCAGTCGAGTCGGAGCATGTTTGAGCCCAAAAACATGCTAAAATTGGCTTGGCACCCCGGGGTGCAACTTATAAATCGGCCGGCCATGGCTACAAGAGTTAAGAAATTCTTGGGATATTTGGCAGACATACACAGTTATGACTGAATAACCCTTTAACCAAAGTTTAAACCAAATTAAAAACGATTTTCAAAATTAATTTTAAAATTTTAAAAAATAATTTTAGTTTCTGAAATTAGAAATTGGAGAGGCAGATGTGGTAATGACATGAAACGCAAGATTTGTGCAAAATTTCAGTCGAAAGCGGTCATGTTTGAGGCCAAAAACTTGCTAAAATTGGCATGGCACCCCGGGGTGTCACGTCCAAATCGGCCGGCCTTGGCTACAAGAGTAAAGTAATTATTAGGATATTTGGCAGTCGTACACAGAGTTGAGTGAATAACACGTTAATCATAGTTTAAACCAAATTTAAAACGATTTTAAAAATTAGTTTTAAAATTTCAAAAAATAATTTTAGTTTCTGAAATTATAATTTCGAGAGGCAGATGTGGTCATGACATGTAACGCAAGATTTGTGCAAAATTTCAGTCGAATCTGAGCATGTTTGAGCCCAGAAACTTGCTATAATTGGCATGGCACCCCGGGGTGCAACTTATAAATCGGCCGGCCTTGGCTACAAGAGTAAAGGAATTATTAGGATATTTGGCAGACATACACAGTGTTGAGTTAATAACACGTTATTCATAGTTTTAAACAAATTTAAACCGATTTTAAAAATTACTTTTAAAATTTTAAAAAATAATTTTAGTTTCTGAAATTTAAATTTTGAGAGGAAGATGTGGTCATGACATGTATAGCAAGACTTGTGCGAAATTTCAGTAGAATCCGAGCATGTTTGATCCCAAAAACATGCTAAAATTGGCATGGCATCCAGGGGTGTCAAGTCTAAATCGGCCGGCCCTGGCTACAAGAGTTAAGAAATTCTTGGGATATTTGGCAGACATACACAGTGTTGAGTGAATCACACGTTATTCATAGTTTAAACCAAATTTAAAACGATTTTAAAAATTAGTTTTAAAATTTTAAAAAATAACTTTAGTTCCTGAAATTATAATTTCGAGAGGCAGGTGTGGTCATGACATGTTAAGCAAGATTAATGCAAAATTTCAGTCGAGTCGGAGCATGTTTGAGCCCAAAAACATGCTAAAATTGGCTTGGCACCCCGGGGTGCAACTTATAAATCGGCCGGCCATGGCTACAAGAGTTATGAAATTCTCGGGATATTTGGCAGACATACACAGTTATGACTGAATAACCCGTTAACCATAGTTTAAACCAAATTTAAAACGATTTTCAAAATTAATTTTAAAATTTTAAAAAATAATTTTATTTTCTGAAATTATAATTTCGAGAGGCAGATGTGGTCATGACATGTAACGCAAGATTTGTGTAAAATTTCAGTCGAAAGCGAGCATGTTTGAGCTCAAAAACTTGCTAAAATTGGCATGGCACCCCGGGGTGTCACGTCTAAATCGGCCGGCCCTGGCTACAAGAGTAAAGGAATTATTAGGATATTTGGCAGACGTACACAGAGTTGAGTGAATAACACGTTAATCATAGTTTAAACCAAATTTGAAACCATTGTCAAAATTACTTTTCAAATTTTAAAAAATAATTTTAGTTTCTGAAATTAAAATTTCGAGAGGCAGATGTGATAAAGACATGTATAGCAAGATTAATGCAAAATTTCAGTCGAGTCGGAGCATGTTTGAGCCCAAAAACATGCTAAAATTGGCGTGGCACCCCGGGGTGCAACTTATAAATCCGCCGGCCTTGGCTACAAGAGTAAAGCAATTATTAGGATATTTGGCAGACGTAAACAGAGTTGAGTGAATAACACGTTAATTATAACTTAAACCAAATTTAAAACGATTTGAAAAATAAGTTTTAAAATTTTAAAAAATAAGTTTTAAAATTTTAAAAAATAAGTTTAGTTTCTGAAATTATAATTTTGAGAGGCAAATGTGGTCATGACATGTTAAGCAAGATTAATGCAAAATTTCAGTCGAGTCGGAGCATGTTTGAGCCCAAAAACATGCTAAAATTGGCTTGGCACCCCGGGGTGCAACTTATAAATCGGCCGGCCATGGCTACAAGAGTTAAGAAATTCTTGGGATATTTGGCAGACATACACAGTTATGACTGAATAACCCTTTAACCAAAGTTTAAACCAAATTAAAAACGATTTTCAAAATTAATTTTAAAATTTTAAAAAATAATTTTAGTTTCTGAAATTAGAAATTGGAGAGGCAGATGTGGTAATGACATGAAACGCAAGATTTGTGCAAAATTTCAGTCGAAAGCGGTCATGTTTGAGGCCAAAAACTTGCTAAAATTGGCATGGCACCCCGGGGTGTCACGTCCAAATCGGCCGGCCTTGGCTACAAGAGTAAAGTAATTATTAGGATATTTGGCAGTCGTACACAGAGTTGAGTGAATAACACGTTAATCATAGTTTAAACCAAATTTAAAACGATTTTAAAAATTAGTTTTAAAATTTCAAAAAATAATTTTAGTTTCTGAAATTATAATTTCGAGAGGCAGATGTGGTCATGACATGTAACGCAAGATTTGTGCAAAATTTCAGTCGAATCTGAGCATGTTTGAGCCCAGAAACTTGCTATAATTGGCATGGCACCCCGGGGTGCAACTTATAAATCGGCCGGCCTTGGCTACAAGAGTAAAGGAATTATTAGGATATTTGGCAGACATACACAGTGTTGAGTTAATAACACGTTATTCATAGTTTTAAACAAATTTAAACCGATTTTAAAAATTACTTTTAAAATTTTAAAAAATAATTTTAGTTTCTGAAATTTAAATTTTGAGAGGAAGATGTGGTCATGACATGTATAGCAAGACTTGTGCGAAATTTCAGTAGAATCCGAGCATGTTTGATCCCAAAAACATGCTAAAATTGGCATGGCATCCAGGGGTGTCAAGTCTAAATCGGCCGGCCCTGGCTACAAGAGTTAAGAAATTCTTGGGATATTTGGCAGACATACACAGTGTTGAGTGAATCACACGTTATTCATAGTTTAAACCAAATTTAAAACGATTTTAAAAATTACTTTTAAAATTTTAAAAAATAACTTTAGTTCCTGAAATTATAATTTCGAGAGGCAGGTGTGGTCATGACATGTAACGCAAGATTTATGCAAAATTTCAGTCGAATCCGAGCATGTTTGAGCCCAAAAACATGCTAAAATTGGCATGGCACCCAGATGTGTCCCGTCTAAATCGGCCGGCCCTGGCTACAAGAGTTATTTAAAACGATTTTCAAAATTACTTTGAAAATTTTAAAAAATAATTTTCTGAAATTAAAATTTCGAGACGCAGATGCGGTCATGACTTGTAACGCAAGATTTGTGCAAAATTTCAGTCGAATCCGAGCATGTTTGAGCCCAGAAACTTGCATGGAAAGAAAGTTGGCATGGCATCTTGGGGTGCAACTTATAAATCGGCCGGCCGTGGCTACAAGAGTTAAGAAATTCTTGGGATACTTGGCAGACATACACAGTGTTGAGTGAATAACACGTTAATCATAGTTTAAACCAAATTTAAAACGATTTTAAAAATTACTTTTAAAATTTTAAAAATAATTTTAGATTCTGAAATTAAAATTTCGAGAGGCAGATGTGGCCATTACATGTATAACAAGATTTGTGCATTTCAGTCGAATCCGAGCATGTTTGAGCCCAAAAACATGCTACAATTGGCATGGCACCCCGGGGTGTCGTGCCAAGAAAGTCGTGAAGCTCTTACCTGGTGTACTTAGTTTTGTCCTTAGAAAGATCAAACTGGTAAATACATTAGCAAATTGATTCGGCTCGGCTAATGAATCTTGATAAACGTTTCTGTCAATATATTAAAAAAGATTCTTGGTAAGCGCTTGGGCGGCATTCATACCCTTCATGAGGTTCTGAAAGAAGCGCATGGATGCTTCACGCGACTATCAGAAATCTTCCAGAAATGAACCGATGGATGGTGATTACTACTTGGTGACACACTGCTTCCGAAGAGTGTACTCTTTCCGAACTCGGCATATTGTGAAATTCCAGGATTAGTAACATCAGCGCTAGATGTGGTATCCAAGGTTAGAATGTCGGTATCTGGCGATGCATGGACGCTGGCCTTGAAAAAACCCCTGCTTGGACTTAAAGAGAAGTCCCGTTGTTTCGGTCAATCAAGCCTTGGGAACCAGGAAGACTGCTTATCCTGCTGTGACGACGTTTAATAAAAGTTGAATATTTACTTTCTACGTTTTAAGTCATTATGGGGACTTCCAAGTAGTAGTCTCCAAATTCATCATGTACGAGTTTACCAGCTGAAATACAGGAAATTGTTGAGCCCTTGCATTGATTTGAGCTAAGAATATTACAATTCAAAATTCATTGCTTACCCTGTCCTTTAACCTTCTGGATTTAACGGTTCTCTTTTGTAATCAAATCTTCATACTGTATCCATTACCATATATAACAATCTTCTGCCTTGGAGGTTTTCACTTCCGTTACAGGACTTCGTTGGTGCACCAACCTATAGTTGCATAACAAAAGATTCCACGATAATTAAAATCAGCGCCAAAGATGTGGTCGTCATTGTCAAAATGACGTTGGCATTAATTGCACAGACACATTACTTGAACCAATCGCTGCTTGGACTTAGCCGGATGTCCCCTCTTCAGACGTCCGTGAATCAAGCTGTGGTTTATAGATAACCTGAAAAAATGCATAAGTTTTACTGTCGTAAAACCGTATATTTAAAATTAACCCTTTGCTCCGGTTTTATATGCTTCCGTTCTAATTGCTCGCTTATGCATGTACCAGAATCCAAATTGTTGCATAACCATGCCTTTCATTACACTTGGTTCGTTTGCAGTCACAGTCTGTTAATTAAATATATATATATATAATTTTCCTTAACAATATAGATAGTACAAAACGAGGATAAGGCCACAGATAATAGATAAGATGTACATGGATATGAGAAGTAATGATAAGGCTTAAGAGAATACGTAAGATGTGATGAAAAATAACAAACCTAACCTCAATCCCAAGATCCTGAATATTCAGTCATTCGGCTTAAACTTAATAAAGCAAATAGATTTTAAATATGGCCACAATTCAGATTCAAATGCAACTCACAGCTGCTCTAATAAATACTTGACTGTTTGATGTATCCCTTTCTTACAAGCAATTGACCCCTATTACACATTTAAGATTTTACGTAAAATCAAAACGAACTATAATAAAAGTCGTTGTTTACCATTTCCAATGCAAAAGAATACCTTGTAATCCCTTCATGATTTGATTTTCCATTTTTTATTTTCCATTGCTAGGGTGCGATGGTTTCACTCGCTCTAGCTCTCGTAGGCTTTTTCCGAATGGAAAGAGTTGGTTTGTCAAATGGAATGCCACCTCGGAACCACTACCATGCTGTTCGACATCGTAGTGGTTCCATGGTAAACATTGGTGTTTCTGTGTATCTTCTTTACCAACTGACTGTAGTGTCAATGGCGTGTCCTCTGCACACCTTCTGTACTCTTATTGCGTCTAGCAGTGCAGAATAAGGGGAGTATTGAAGTAGCAGGGATGCTATTGTATAGAAAAGCTCTGTGTATCTTTACTTCGCACTGTCTGATGCAATCGCTGCTAAAATTTAGCATCAAGCTTTTTTCCAGCTTGGAAAAAATCAAACTTCCAAGGAGCTCTTTGTGTAGCAGTTGAATGCTAAATTACCTTTATCAATGTAGTTACGGAGAGTTGAGTTGGAGGAGTAAACATGCATATCTAAAACGCTCCTTGAAATAAATTAATTGCTGGTGAAATAGTGAAGATATTGAAGTGAGATTGGTATTAAAAGATCGATAAAAATTCAGTGATTGTACTGTGATATCCACCTGAACGGGAAAATCAAGTCCAGCGAACAAACACCCGGGAGACTCATATCGAGAAGCGGGATTACAAGAACACGAACCGACCAGGAGGGAACAGAATATTCAAAGTTAGAGATAAGGGGATTATGCAGACGACAACCAAGGCTCATCAATGAATAAAGGGGCAACATATCCATGAGAGTTGCCCCTCCAATTGTAAGTATCAGTACTCTAAAGGAGACTACAAGAAATATTGAGGAAAACTGCATAACATACTTGTAAAAGTACATACTATAGCTCAGCTGTTTCTATTTTTAATATGACGAGCGAAAGTAAAAAGAGGAAAGCGGAAATGGATAACACAGATACACCACCGACCTGGTGTACCAAATTCATGGAGAAAAGCGAGAGACGGGCAGAAGAGCGGTTTGATGGTATCAATGCTGTAATTACCAAAATCACCGAAAATGTCTCTGAACTGAACTCTAAGATGGCGCGAATGGAAGAACAGCTCACAACAGCGAACAATAAAATCGAGAATCTTGAAAGAGAAAACGAGCAACTAAAATCAGAGGCTGCACAACTAAGAAAAACAAATGAAAATATGCTAAAAAACTTGAAAAAACATAATTTTATCCTTCATAATCTGCAGGAACAAGATCCAGCCACGCTAAGAGCACAAGTAGAAGACCTACTCACTGAAAGACTTGGAGTTAATGTTGAACTAGATGCTTGTTACCGAATGGGAAAAACACCACTTGCTTCCGGGAAACCACGACCTGTGAAGCTTGAACTACTTAGCAACAAGGACAAAAAGCTGATCATGGATGCGAAGCGAAAGTCCAACGATCCACAAGTAAAGCTACTCTACCTCACACCGGATCTACCGAAAAGCATTCTGGAACAACGAAAACAAACCCAACGAAGAAGAATCCTGGATATGGAACAATAGGAATTCGGCAGGCCCTTGCGACGCGGACTACGACAAATTAGTTATTGGAATTGCTACGGTTTAGTTAAGAACGCAGATTTAAAACTTCGTGAAATACTACAAACGCGACCAAGTATCTTTTGCTTGGCGGAAACGTGGGTGTGTGAAACTATTAATACGAAACCAGTGATAAGTGTACAAAAGTTCTACGAAATGATAAATGTATCAGCGACTGGAGATGGAAACAGGAAAAGTGGTGGTTTAGTCATTGGGTGGGAGAAGGACTTGAAAAGTGTAAAATTATTTTATAAAGACTATAACCTTGTGATTTTGGAAACCGCTCATGATTTGTATTTAGTTTTTGCTTACATCATTGCGGATGAAAGCAATGATTCAGTCGTCGCTAAGATGTTTGAGGTAATACCGGAGGCTGACAATAAGTACGTAATAATATTAGGAGATCTAAATGCCAGAGTTGGCGAAATACAAGAGTTTAATGATGAGGATTACAATATCGGCAATTTTAATATGCACAGATGTAACCAAGACAAAAATGTCAATAAGAGAGGACGCATCCTCACAGAAAAGTTAAAAAAACACGCAATGATTATTTTAAACGGTAGGTCGATGAGTGACCCAGTGGGTAGCTTAACCTGTTGCGTCCCATAAGGTTGACAGCAAACATTTAAATCCCGCTCCTTCAGGCAATTGATGTTTGTGAGCACAATTATTTTACGGTTGTCATGGCCATAAGCTCCCTCTCGCACAGATAAAAGACATTCCCAATGCTAAATTGATGTTGTAGAAAACAAACAAAAGACGGTCGGGAAGCCCATTGATGTTTTTTATGGTTGCTGTGAATTAATTTGGTAAAATCCTGAAACTAATCCCAATTGAGTTAAAAAACAGGCTAGAAAACTGATTTGTGCAAGTTCTTAGCATTTAAAAATAGTGAAAATGGCTTCGAATCAATCTGATAGTGAATCAGACTGTGCTATTTTCTGTGAACCAGACGCAGAGTGGGACGATACTGAATCAGAAGCAAATATTTCAGATTCGGAAGGTGACGAAGCTCTTAAAGACAAGGATTGGAAAAATGGGTCGCAAAATCACAATTATAATTTCACACACTACGCACGACCTACTCAATTTAATTTATATTTGGACGCAAACTCCACACCTGTTGAAGTAGTTTCCCAGTTCCTGACAGAGGTAGTGATAAGAGAAATCACAGCGGAAACTAACAGATTCGCAAAGGAGAGATTACAAAAAACCTCATCCACTTTACACTGGAATGAAGTCGATGAACATGAAATGTGGGTTTTTATTGCGTTGAATCTTCTGATGGGACTAAATCGGAGGCCAACAATTAAAGAACACTGGAGCACTAATGTATTGTTGTCGTCTCCTGTTTTTGGCAAAACTATGGCAAGGAATCGTTTTGAAAGTATTCTCTACAATCTACACTTCGTAGATGGCTCCACAATCGACACCTCCATGAGATTACACAAGTTTGGAAAATTTCTCCCGACCGTACTAGAAAATTTCAGGACTGCCATTGAACCTGGACAATATATGTGTGTAGATGAATCCTTGCTTTTGTTCAAGGGAAGACTGTCATTCATGCAATCATTCATTTTTCATGATTGTCGACTGCGAAACTAAGTTTGTTGTTAGAGTTATTCCTTACGTTGGAAAACAGACCGCTGTAGATCAAGATTTGGTAAATAAGTATGGATTTGGTGCAGCGGTCATCCTGAAATTGGCAGAAAACTACACTGGACTTGGACGAACGGTAGTAGCGGATAACTGGTTTACAAGCCCGATATTAGCTACTAAATTGTTGGGGATGAATACGTTCATCCTAGGAACTGTGCGCAAAAACCGGAAATTACTACCAAGATACCTCATTAGTACAGGAGTAGAGCAGGGAATGCAAAATGTAACGACAAGAACCAAAACTGAAAAGATCAAGCCAAACTCAGTGCTGCTGTATAACAATCTCATGGGTGGTGTCGATGATTTGGACAAGATTTTAGAGCCATACAGTCTAAAGAGGAAGTCTATAAAGTGGTATAAAAAGATGGGAATGCACTTGATTGACATCAGCGTCTACAACGCATGCATTGTCTACAACACCCTTCGGACGCATAAAGTTGGTTTGAAAGATTTTTTGCTGCTACTTATTGATGAAATATTGAGAAAAAAACATATTGCTTAAACAAGAAAGCCACAGTCATCTGATCCTGGATTTTTAAGACTTGGAGGGCGGCACTTTCCAGAACTGCAGACAGAGAGAAAACGTTGTAAAATATGCGACAGCTTCACCCGACTCCGATGTGACATTTGCGAAATGCATCTTTGCATGACAAACAGTGCTAATTGCTTCAAAATGTACCATACAGTACAATGTTTACCAAACAAGGCAAGACAACGAGAGCTACTAAAAAACAGACGGGATGAGCAGCGACAAAAGCGAACAGAATCAGAGTCTAACGGTCATGAAAGGTTTAATACACCATCGCAAACTCAGAACAATGCAGAAACTAAACGTTCACAGAGTAAACGAAAATCTGGCTCAACGGCACAGAAAGAAAATATTGAGAAGAGAAGAGCACGTGCTTTTACGCAGAATTAAGTTCTATATTTATCCATGACAGTTTAAATTAATTTCTATACTTAAAATTCGTATTTATAAATGCTTATTTCTCTCCATTATATTTGGGCCATACAAGATTTTTCATTTCTTCCAACGAAACAATGTTGCCACTCCCAATCTGAGATTTTGATGGGTTTCCAGGAAAAGCTTCACGAATAGCTTCTGTAATTTCGTCCGGGAAAACTATCGTTCCTTTCTTTACTCCAGACTTTTTGCACATCGAAAATAACTCCCGATAAATATGGTAACGTTTCTCTTTGGGCGTCTTGTCTTTCTTGAATTTTACTTGAGAAACTAGAACTTTCATGCCCTTACACACCTCACTGCAAGTTAACAAGATAAATAGTATTTAGCTATATGATGCAAGTAGGAAAAGAGGAGCACTGATGCTGATTGAGTTCAATGAAAATTATATTGAAATTTAGTCCTTGCATACCTCGGGGCAGAAGCTTCAAGCCGTTTCCAACACTTACTCTCGAAATCCATTTCAAAATTGCTGGACCAGTTTTAACAAGAAGAAATTACAAAAAGGCAGATCACCAGCTTCAGCTGTAAAACCTTACTTTCAAGCGTAATAAGTGCTGGGCCAGGGTAAAAAAATGAGTAATTTCGCGCGGGCTAGGCTTACAAAAGTAGTTGTTTAAGTGAGGGCGTGAATGAGAATTTCCACCATGACAACGAGGGCTTGTGCAAAGAATCAAGCAGCATGGGACAGTCCGCAACAGGTTAACATACAGGAACAAGCTAGGATTTGGTAGCACAATAGATTTATGTGCAATATCGGCTAATTATATGGATAGTATATATGATTTGAAAATACTCGAAACTATTCTATCAGATCATCTTATTATCAGCATTCAGCTTGCTCCTAATTTAAATGAAAAGCCTGATAAAACTGGGTATGGGGAAAAAATGGTGTGGAGACAAGGATGTGAACTAGAATTTAACCACTCTCTTACTAATAAGCTACAACTAATAGAGGAACCTGATATCCAAACTATTGTAAGCTGTGTCCTTAGCACTGCAAATGAACTACACATACTAAAGCCCCATGTTAACTACAATTACCCGGTTATACACGGAGCTTACAGAGCCTGCGTAAATTAAGGAAAATGTGCAAAGGCAGCAAACGATACAAAGAGTGTGTTCAAGAGTACGTTAAGAATAAGGAAGAGTATAATCACACAGTACAGAGTGCTAAAACAATGTATTACGAAAAACGAATTGAAAGTTTAGCAGAGGCAGATACTCCAGCAATGTTCTGGACAGCAGTTAGACCCACGAAAAACATGTTACAGAATAATAATATCGAGAACCACCTGTGGGTGGAGCATTTCCAAAACATGTATAGTCAAACAACAGAAGATGATGACCTAGAAAGTGAGACTGTAAACATATGTTCAGATGATGCTGGGTGTATTGACCCAGACGAGGTCAATCTATTGTTAAATGAGATCAGTTTATACGAAGTGTCTTATGCTACTAAAAAACTGTCGAAAAACAAAAGCCCAGGTTATGATGGTATTGTAAACGAGGTTTGGCGAACGCTAAATGATACTAATTTAGAATACTTAACTAGAGCGTTCAATGAAATATTAGAAAATAAGCTCCCAGATACACTGAAAGAAATTGTTAACGTTCCTATTTTTAAGAAGGGGGACAAGTCGTTCCCAGGTAACTATAGGCCAATAGCGTTAGTGAATACGATTACAAAGCTTTATACAAGTGTATTGGCAACAAGACTGCGAACCTTTAGTCAAAACTTAGAACTAGGAACTGCTAACCAAGCAGCGTATAAGCCAGGTAGCGGATGCGAGGATCACATTTTCACATTAAACAGTGTAATCCAAAAATATTTAGGATCCAAAGGAAGAAGAGTGTATGCACTGTTCGTAGATTTAAGTTCAGCCTTTGATTCCGTTAGCCACGCCAAACTATGGCATAAGCTTATAAAAAGAGGAATACCTGAAGAGTTTGTCAACAAAATTAAATCTCTGTATATAGGTGCTACAACCAAAGTAAGAGGCTCCACGAATTACTCAGAATCCATCAATATCTGTAAATCGTTATTACAAGGTGAAACGATAAGCCCCGCTCTCTGGAACTTTTTCTTTGACGATCTCGTCCAGGAGTTAGATAACTCCGATGGTAAAGGCGTTTGGTTGAACGGATTGGAGCTAAAAATACTCATGTTTGCCGACGATTTAGTCCTATTAGCAGAAACACCTGTGCATCTCCAGAGACAGATCAGCTGCCTAGCCGAATATTTAAATTGTAACAACTTAAAAGTAAATTTAAGCAAAACAAATGTATTAGGGATTGGTCCAGGTAAATTGAGCAATAAGGTTAAGTGGTACTGGGAAGGTAAAGAAATTGAAAAAGCAACCGACTATAAGTATCTTGGTGTGCCATTTTGTGTGTCGGGCATGTTTGTCAGAGCATACCAACACTTTAAAACTAAGGACTGGCTAAGGAGCACTTTTCAATATTTTTGTAAAAGCTAAGATAGTAAAAATAGAGACCCACACTAAACTTTTCCAGGCTTTAGTTAAATCTGTTCTAATGTACGCAGGCCATACCTGGGCACTGCAATATTGTAGCGAATTGGAAAAGTTTCAAACTTGTTTTCTAAGAAGATTATTGGGTTGCACAAACTTAACACCTGACTGCTTCCTTAGATTAGAAACTGATACACCTAGTATCAAGTTACAACTAACCAGAATACTACTCAGATTTGTATACCGTGCCCTTAACACCACAAAAATTATATTGCACAATAGTTGGGAAGAAAGCAAACGTAACAAATGCTTAAACGAGAAACTGAATTGGTTTAGCAATGCGGAAAAATTTCTGGCACAAGTTGGAGCCCCAATAAATCTGCGAACGGTAATCCAAATAGAATTAGAAGAGAACTTTAAACGAATTGTGGAAACAGTGCAGATAAACTTAGTAAATCAGGATGTGTCGAAACTTGTAAATAGTGGAAACCACTATAGAATTATTAAAACAGCGATCACACTGTCAAGTCATTTCCAAATGAAACTGAAATGGAACTTAGTGAAATTCGTGCAAAGTGTCAGGAACAATGAACCTTACATCCTTGTAAACGGTAAAGCTCTAAGGCTAAACGGAATTTGGAAACGATGGAAAAACAGCACCAGAAATTGTATATCCTGTGATCAAAACGCGCTAGAAGACATGTATCATATCATGTGTGAATGTCCACACTTCCAGCCCCAGCGCGCAAGAATAAGCCATCTTTTGACCAACTATTTGAATAGGGACAACTTCTATAAAAATGTATGTAACGACCTTGAGAACAAAGAGAAACTGATTGCTGCTACACCAATTCTGGGAGAGTGTAAATCAAGTCAGAATTTCGTGAGAGGGTAAACTCGTAAATGTAGATATAATACAATGTAAAAACTACTGGATGATGATATACAAAAGCTGTACCAACTCAACTAATTAATGAATGAATATGTATAATCGTAAGGGCTGAGCCAAATCAGCTGAATCGATTTTAATAAACTAACTAACTAACTAACTTATCAATGTAGTTAGGTGAAGACCCATGAATAGAAGTTGCTGCATTGGAACTGTGAAAAGGTTAATGCAGGGTGATTTTTTAGGATTCTACACATTTGACTTTTAAATTACGTGCGAAAATGACTACCGAATTTGTTGTAAGGATGTAGATGTCATTTAAAAAAACGAAAACTAAAATCCGTTGAGAAATAAAATTTCCACGGCATTTAAAGTAAGAAAAATGATTTCTGCCTACACGAAATGTTCCCGTGCTTACACGGTTTGTATGCAGAAACAAACTCTATGGCTCAGTATGCACCACAGCGCAACTCAATCTCTGAGGCACGGCTTGAATCATCCAAGTGGACTGCTAGAAGTGAGGGTGCAAACATATTAATTTACCACGGAGCAGTGTCCAGTTTTAGTCACCGCGCATCCTCTCATCTCAACCACTTGCAAACGCTCTTGCGGTAAACGGTCACAACGTGACGATATTTGGTCGTATTTCTCATCCGGGAAGTCATGCGGCAATTAAGAATTTTTGCCCAAAATCCTTAATGGAATACCACAAAGCTTTCCTGGAAGATTACGGCTCGAATGTTTTCAACAGCCGTGTTACACAAAAGTTTAAAAATGATCTGTACAGTGGAACTTTTTTAATTGATGCGTGTTACGGTGGATGATCTGCGACTTTTGAAAGCCGGGAAATGCTGGATTGGGTTAAGACTAACTTCTTTGACCTCTTGATTCTGGACATAACGTGCAATGAGTGTGCGTACGGTCTAGCTTCGTACTGGAAATCAAAGTTGATTATGTTTGGACCGTTTAATACTCTGATGCCGTGGGATTTTGAGCTGTATTCCTTGCCGAATGAAAACTCGTGGATGCCGAACATGGACACTAATTACGACGGCGAGATGGGATTTGTTGAACGTTATCGATCGGTGTTTGATTCAATATACTGGGGGTTTACATACAGGAACTTCGCGCTTCCGAATCTGGATCAATTGGTTCAAAAAACGTATGCGCAGTTAGGTATGAAAGTTCCTCCGCTAACTGGCATGATTAAGAGCTTGGATCTAATGTTGCTCAATGTGCATTATTCTTATCAATTCCCGCGGCCGCATCCACCGTTTGTTGTTCCGGTTGGGGGAATCAATTTGTATGATGGAGAGGAGAGGAAGCCCTTAACCGAGGTAAGATACATGTGATTCAATATTAAATTCAGAGAAATCTAAAGGAGTTTAGTAGGGAAGTTGTGCCAATTTTGAAATTTGCTTTTCTAATACTTTTTCATTGTGTCGTTTAGTTTAATATTGTAAATTGAATACGAAAAAAGACAACAAATGACCCATAGCGAAAGCTCAAGGGGATTAATGAATTCAAACAAATAGTGTCCTTTAGGAACAGTAAAGCTTTGTAAAAGGAGCAGATGGATTCATTTATCTCAGCTTTGGATCACCAATGAAAGCATCTTCCTTGCCGCCAAGAGTAATTCAAATATTCTTTGAAGCTTTTGAAAACTCGAAGATAAAAGTATTGTGGAAATAAGACGGGGAGCCACAAAAAGATGCGCTTAAAAATATAAAATGGTTTAATCAGCTAGATGTTTTAGGCAATTACAGTCTTATATAAACCTGCTAAAAAATTCAAAACCTTTATTTTAAGGACACATAACGGTAAGCTCAATAGCAAGTTATTTACATGACTATAATTGCAACATTTTAGCATATCCAAAAGTAAGGGCATTCGTGAACCAAGGAGGGCAAGTTAGCTATCAGCAAGCTTTATGTTCTGGTGTACCAGTGATGATGTTTCCTACATCTTCAGATCAAGATCTTTCTGCAAAACGCCTTCGACATTTGCGAAATGGAATGGAAATGGAGTTTGCAAACTTGACTTTACCTTATTTACAGGAAAGGCTAAGTATGCTTCTTAATGATCAAGGGTAAGATTATTGTATGTCAGCCGGTACGGGGTAGATAGCACTGGGTAGTTTGCATAATATAGAAAGTGGCCAAGAGCGGGTTGGTCCTGAATCTAATTTGCAAACTCCGCATTAGAGTGCCGCTTCTCTAGTGCGACGGCAGGCTGTAAAGAGGTGTATACAGGCTGATTTGAGGCATTTCTGCAATTAGCTTACTGAAACTAGCTACGTCGGAGTGGTTCTAAACCCGGCCTCCTTTACATTTACATTTACAAGATTATTGTAATTCAAAGATAATATTTTAATGAGCATGGTTAATTGCGTTGCGTAATTTACATAGAAGTAGAGAAGAACGGATCAAAATTGCAACATTTTTACTTTCTATTTCCAGTATTCAGAAAAGAGCCAGGTCTTACGTCACGTAATGCAAGGACCGACCCATGACCCCCGTTGAAACTACACTCTGGTGGACTGAATATGTTTTACGAACGGATGACCTATCGTATTTAAAACCTGCAAGTATGAAGCAACCCTGGTGGATGTACCGCAGCAGTCTGGACGTGTATGCGCTAATGTTCCTTGGGATTTATGTGGTTACTCCTTGTGTGTTATTTATTTTGCTGCGCGCAGCGTGTAGATGTTTTTGTTGTTCCGCAAGACCATCTTCTTCTAAAAAGGTCTTACAGAGCGCTAAAAAACGGAATTAATGATTGATTGATAATGATTTGGAGGATTTTTTGAAACTTGAAAATATGTCCATCTTTCCTTTTAACGATAAAAAAATAAACTCAAAAGTAGTTAAATGGAGTTAAATGGACGTCACAGTAATTTATGATTTGATTCCAGAATCTAGTTTGTGGCTGTTATCTAGTTACGACTCTGGATCATAGAGCTTGTCACTAGATTTTTTTCGGTAACGCAGCAATTAAAATAAAAATGCATCTACGCTGGTGAAATTAAAACAAAATAGGGATGGGAAGGGGCATTGTATTTAGTTACGACGTAATTTTAAATACACTAATGTAATATACACTTTAAATAATTGAATTGAAATTAGCTAATTAAATACAACTTTGTCGTTGCTATGTATGGATCAATTAACGCTGATTTGTGATAGGCTTTGAAGCTGTACGGATAGAAGCAATATGTAAATCAAATATACGCAATTTTCTCGTCCGAATTCGTTTAAGTAGTTCCAGCCTGCGTTTTTTGGTTTTATTTCAGTGGTACTCGAATTAAACTATTTTTAGCTAAAAACGTTTTAGTTTTTACCCTAACACTCAGCAACACAAAGATGATATTAGTGTTGAGACTTAATCCTGAAAATATTCTATATTGTTTACATATATAAAAAAGGGTTGCTTGAAGATAATCCATAATCCAGCCAGGACTCATGCCACCCTTCCAAAATTAGATACCCGCCAATTTATACTGTAAATTGCTAGAACAAAGAAGTATAAAAACGGGCCAATAAGAATACGCCGTGTGCTAGCTCCACCCCAAGCAGCATAATCGTTTCATCATACATTGTACATAGGGAACAACAGTGAGGAAGGGCACGCGGACGGCGCAGGGACCCGTCCTTATAAGAATACAAGCCTTTGGGCAATCATTTTGCTCGATTTCCATGTATGTATACATAGTCCTAAGGCAGGGCAAGTTCGGGTTCGAGAGTCTCTTGAAGTGCCCGAAAGAGTTTGCTTACCTCGTGATCTTTAAGTGTCTTATTTCCAGGGGACGAGCGTCATTTCAAGACCAGCTTTTGACTAAAAAGGACGCGTCTGTTGAAATTTTTTATAGCGAAGTTGGTATAGTGTGGATCTTTTAATATTTTGAATGGTGAATTAGGCTCAAAATTCCTAGGATTTCAGTTTGTAAGAAAATTATTTTAATTCGAAAAAAGACTGCGAATTTTTTTGAAAAAATGGGTAAAGTACGAAAACCTACTTGCATGTGGTGTGGGGAGGTGATAAGATACAGAAAATCAACGACGGGACTACCAAAGCTGAATCCACTGATAGCAATAGCGCTTGAAGTAATGTCTGTGGATTTCTACAAGGCCGGAAGGAGATCCAGATGTGATAATTGCCTTGTGAAGATTGTAAAAAAACTGAACGACAACTGCTGCCCCACGCCGACCGGAGAATCGGGATTTGTGGATGACCAAGCCGCTAATATTAACCAAGGTAATAAAATAAATAGATTATGTTTAATCAAGCCCTTTGACCTATTAAATCATTGACCTAGCGATAATGAAACCGGTTAATCGTGCTTAAGATAATAGAGCTGTAATTTAAAATTGGATATTTTTTGCAGACGACCCGCAATATTCGGAAATACGTTCCTTGAAAGCGGATCAGGACTGCAGCTCCTTCTTGGCTGGACCTGTGACAGCGGCAGAGACGAACGTGGAAGCGGGGGCCTATGTGGGGAAAGTTGAGGAAGCATGGACAGCTGAATCTGTTCTCTCCTTTGTAGAAGACTACACCGTTGAGGCAGCTCATGCCTTTGAGAACCGGCTCAAGTTTGAGCAGGCCTGTCTTGACTTGGGCGAGGTTTCGAAGCTTGTAACAGTAAGTCATGTTTTTAATTGTTCCGGGTGAAACATTTTTAAAATCCAAGCGAGAAAAACCCTGGTGTAAAAAGCTATGTTTTGAATATTTAAACTAACGGGTTTATGGTACCTCGCATGAACATAAATTGTTTATTTCGAATCGTATTTCAGGATTACTCGATAGAGGAAACAGATATTCTTGTGGAAGAAGAGCAGGAGCTACCGTTGGACTTATCGATAGTTTTGAAGCGCGACGAAGTGGAGCATGTATCGTCAATCGAATGGCGAGAGGATGCTACTGAAATGATAGATGTCATCACAGAGGAGGGGCTGGACTATAATGACGAAATGCAACTATGGGACGACATGGACGGAAATTCAGAGGCAATTTGTGAAAATCGGATGCTCTTCTTGGAGACCCTACCCCCTTGGTCATCGGCGTGCTTTTCGTTGGATGAATACTATCACCGCTTAACGGGACGGATAGCCGATAAATTTCCAAAGGTGGAGCAAGTAGACATTAAAGCGTGTGAGGATATGAAAACGGAGTATCGGTGTGGAATATGCGGTGTCAAGTACACAACGCTTGACCCGGATGTATCAATTACCCATAAATGTCCACTACCTGAGATGATATAAATCCTTGTATTTTTTATTTTTGTTCGTATACAGTTCTTAAGTAATAACTAATGCGCTGTTGTAAAGTCGGAACCTGGAGTTAATTGTGTACTTGAGTGTATTTAGATGTGGCTGTAATTAATAATTTGTATGTTGGTAAGAGTTGGCGGATAAGTTGGTAGGATTTTTGTATAAGGTTTAATTAAGTTCATAATTTGTTATTTGGGGTGATGGTCTAAATAGTTACTTGTGTGTACTTGTACTTTGAATGAATATCAAGTGGAAGTATACTAGAAGCGTGTGTTTACAAATTCAGTTTGATTTAATTTAATTCATATTAATTATATTTCTAGAGGATTTATGCAATCCAGGATGCCATAATGCTGATGTTGAGTTTGTGTGTACTGTTCCATTATATTTTTGGCCGGCGGCCGGTATATTTGGAGATCCGCTTCGAATTGAAATCTAATTTGGTTAAGTGGGAAGAAGATAGCGTTGTGAAATGAGCTGGAAAGGTGGAGCTGCAGGATGGAATTGGATTATTGCTGTTGTCTTGAGCTGAGCCCATTATATAATTTGAATGCCCTTATCATGTAGGAAAGTTATTTTAAAGTTGTTAAAGATAAAGAGGATTTAATTCTCAAGTATGAACCCGGATTCATGTTGGGCGCTAATAGTTTATATGAAATTGATAGTTCCGGGACTGACGGGAGTTTAAGAAGTATAAAAGGCTGAACGGGTCTGGGACTATTACAATTCGTTCAAACATTCGTTGTTAGAAACAAGGGAAGACGGCTAAAAAATAAACTGCGATTAAAATGAAATTCTTGGTTATCTGCGCTTTGACTTTCACAGCCGTCCTTGCTGCACCTGCCCTCAAGAAGATTGGGCCGACAGGTAAACTAATTGTATTAAAGCCGCTGATACTTTAGTGGAGAAACGACGAAATTAAGGAATTAGTCGAAGGTAGTTATCATATAAACACATATTCTGTTTGCTTGCAGTTACCATCCAAAAGTGAAAAGTGTGACTCCGTTTGTTACCAAGGAACAATTGCTGGCGCAAGCTTCGAATTCCCTGGACGATGCGAGACAGGCCCTGCAGCGAGCAAACAATGCTCTTCGAGTTGCTCTGGAAGGAACGCCGGTTCTTGGACAAGTAGAATCTACTGTGATTCGGGCCGAAACTGAAGCTAACAGACTTGTAACGGTTGCGTTGGAACAGGGATTGACCCTTGAGCTGGAGCCTTTGGCGGCACTTTTGACGGAAGTTATTACCGATCTTCAAGCGTTGGCACAAGAAACTGTTGAAGAAGTCCTTCGGCTAGTGGCTGGAGCTGGACTTGATGTTGTTCCCATCGAAGATATCACGAACACGCTTGCCGCTGATCTGGTTACCGACATTACTCCACTTCTTGAGCTGATTGCTCAAGTACCTGCTCCATCTGGCAAAGCCGTGATCCTTGTCACCAAGGAGGAACTCTTGGCCCAAGCTGAAGCTTCCCTTGGAGCCGCTGCTGCTGCTTTGCGCTAGGCTAACGATGCTCTTTGCGGTACTCGCCGGATCTGCTGCTGCCGATGCTGTTGAATCAATCGTCGTTCGTGCTGAAGCTGAAGCTGCGCTCATTACAGCCAGTGCTCTTTTTGAAGGTCAAAGGCTTCCCGTCGAAGAGCTTGCGGTTCTACTGTCCAGCACTCTAGTACGTGTTCAAGCCGTTGCGGAAAAGGCTGTAGCTGATGTCATTGAGGCTGTCTCTGGAGCAGGAGCTGACCTTGCTCCTATTCAGGTGATCGTAAATGAGCTCAATGCTGATTTAGCTGCCGCCATTGCTCCCCTTGTTGAACTAATCGCTCAAGTTCCTGCTCCCGCTCGCGTTTATTAATTTGCTATTGTATTTGGTAATTTAAAAGATGAAAGAATTAAGATGATCCGTTTCAGTTGTTGATTTTCTCTCGTTAAATAAAAAAAATAATTATACAACTGAGATTTACTGAGGATCAAGTATAGATGGCGTCTGGGGGAGCATTGCTTTTGATCAACTTAATTTGGCATTTCGGAACAAGATACTCCGGAATTGATGTTTTAGTCACACTTGTAATCATAACGAAAGATGGAGGCAATCATAGCTTAATCGAGAATGAAGCAAAGCTAAGGAAAGTATTTTATGCGAAAATGCTGTCGGCAGAGGGAGCTCGTGCAGTGGCTTGGTGCATCTCTTAAGGATGTGGCACGCGGAAGCGTACCGTTAAACTCCTAATTTTAAATGAGGTAGCGTAAAGATGTGTTCTTTGAAGCTGCAAAGGTAGACAGTGCAGTATTTAAACTCTTGTTAAAGTTAATGACCACTTAATCATTCTTTATAGCAAGGTTTAATAGACAATGAAATGCAAAGAGTTCTCGGGAGGAGGCAGGCAGACGAATCATTTGGAAAAATCCTGCGGCAACTGGGTTGCTGGTTGCTTAGCAGTTTTTAATTACAAAAGTAGAATTAAAATTCAATTGAAAACTTAGGCTTTCAGTAACCAGCGTTGGGGTGGTGGGGAATTGTTTGAAATGAAGCTGCTTCTCGTTGTTGTTGTGTTGTTACTTACAAGTTTGGCAACCAGTTCCGTTGGATCGAGTAAAGGAAGAACGGGTAATGACTGAATGACTGTATGAAAAGAGGTACAGGATTCGACTGTTCCTGGTAGGAGCATTGCATGAATATGAAACTTTGCTTGTTGATATTGCAGTTCGAAGGAGTATGTATAATATCGGCCGTCAATCCGACGCGGATAAAAACCAGGAGCTGGTAAAGCTAATGGGACAGGAACTGAACAAATTGGGTTTACCTGCTCAAACAGCGGCGAGCGCTGTATTCGACTACGTTGTCAGTGTGCAACCTGCGCAGCCAAAATCGGATGATCCGCAAGATCCTTGGAACGACTACGCGAAAAAAGTTGACGATATAATGAACAAAGCGGATTTGACGAGTACGAACATGATAAAGAAGGCGTTGAATCCAGAGACTGTAGGAAACATGACGACAGAAAAACTTGCGTATCATTGCTTGGAGCTCATCAACAACCTGAGACGTGTTGCTGAGACGAATACGCGGGGGGTTGTTTTGTACGTGGAAAATGCTGCGTTTGACGCTCGACCCGTTGAAACTACTTTCGATAACATGTACAACCAACTCGCTAAGATTACGGATCCACTGACGCAGAAAATTGCCGAGTACATTCCGAAAAAGCGTCAGAAGGGCATTGCACCTGATGGCTGGATAATCTGAGAGAAGGTTCTGGATTTTGGTGGCGTGCATGGAATACCGGTATAAGTTGAGGTTGGATTTGAACGAGTGCGCTTTGAAGCTCTCCAATTGTTTTGAAGTTAGTAGCTAATATTTGACCCGTTGATGTTAAGTTACAAAATTACTACCAGGATAATTTAGGAATTTAGAAACAGTTTGGAAATCTGGCCATACAAAAAACAATCGAAGATGTTCGCAACAAAGCGTTTGGGATTTTTTACCATGGATTAGAATTTTCTCAGTTGCTAATAACAAAATACTGGCATGCACAAAAAGAAGTGGCAGTGGTAGTGTTAATTTTGAAATGTAAAAGTCCAGATGGCGCCACTGATTCCTGTAGGCAGCATTCTCACTATACAACACAGTAATGGTCAATCATGGATATCATATGTGAACTTAATAATAATTGTGACGGAAAAAAGTTAATAATTAGATTTATTTATTCATTATATTACTACACATTACATTTGTTTTTGTATTTTTTCGTGGCAGTATACAAGAACTAATATAGCTTGTTTGATAAAAAATTCGATTTCACATAAATGATGAAGGCACATAACATTAATTAATACAGCCACAAGTTTTGAAATGAGCTATTTCTAAGAGAAAATAAAATACATTTGTGATTTAAATGTATATTATTGGTGCAATTTTAAAATTTGGATTGCAGTGTACATAATTGTATATCGAATCATCTAGAGGATGATGAGTAAGATTAATAAGAGATTACAATTAAGATGGAAGAAATTAATCAATTCATGCGATAACATCTAATTAGCAAACTAAATGCTAGGAGTTGACTGCACTTTATGTATTCTAATTTACAGAAGGATGACTTAAGATCCAAAGTACATTATTGGAAAAAGTTAGCTTACTTAGCAAACTTGTTGGGTGAAATTGTCACCGAAATTATTATCTACAAGACGATGACTTTTAGAATGAAAGTATTAATCAGTTCATGTGGAAACAGCTACCTCAATTAGCAAACCCGATACAAGGAATTGGCGATACAGTTATCATCTACAGGGGGATGACTTGTACTACAAATAGCAGTACCTGTGAATAGTAGTGAATTGAGGCAGACAGAATGCAAGTGGAATTAGCTGGCTTCGCTTGCTTCCACGCTTAATCTCCAGTCGTACAAGTAGTTGCGAATACGTCGAGAAAGGTGGTGTCGGGAGTTTCTGTAGACGAGATTCCAGCGGAACCATTTTTCATAGTTTCGCCTCGTCTCAACTCCTAATTGCCCTGTGAAGCGGAAGAAAGAGTAAATTAAATTGGAGAAGGAAGATGGTTAGTTAATTGGCTGAAACCAGGGGGGAGGGGAGGATATATTATGTGGCGGTATCTACCGGTGGATAGTGGCGAGGAGAAAGGAGTTTACCCCCTGAATTAATCTACAAAAGCTTTGGGATGGGTATGAGAATATGGATGTGTGTGGATTCGGATATAATAAATGATTGCTTACCATGGCAATAGTAGTATGGGCGGTCGTTGTGGTTGAGTCCTCGTCGACTCGTAAAGTACAAGCAGAGACAATTTGGCGAATGAGCAATGTTGTAATCTTGGGAAATAAACTTGGTTGGCATGTATCCGGGTTCTGCGGGAAGAGAATTTTGGGAATTAATTATAAATTTTTGATGAAAATGAAATGTTATCAGAATTGGGATAATTAGGAGGATGTGACGGATAGTAAGGAGGAAAATTTTGGTTGAACTCACCCGGATGACATTTCCTGTCACAGTTGATACAGTTAAGGCTGAGATCTGGTTTATTCTCTGGAAACTCGGAAGATGTGAGGCACCACTCTGTTTCCTTGCGGATCCGCTCGTCTTCTTGGCAAAGAATCTCCGCTACGTAGAAAATGCCGTGTTCCTTGGCAATGGGGATGATTTCAGGGTAAAGGATGAGCGTGTAGGGGAGACCATCGTCCCAGAATTTCATTGATATAGGTTCTTCCTGCTTCGTATGAGCCTCCTCATCTTGATCAGGTTTTTCATCTTGATCGGGTGAGGAGGGGTGGGATGTGGGTGCTGATTCCTTTGGAAGAGACACGTGGTTTTCAGGGCGCAAGACTAACTTTGTGGGATACCTTTTGAAGTACTCGAGTTTTTCGGGGTCTGTCAGCGTTGTCTTGTTCATGGCACCTGGAAATGGGGTGTGAAAACATTGGAGGTCAGATAGAATTTAAAAACGAGGTCGCTGCTGCTTTCACCTAAGAAGCTGCTTCACCTTGGATGAAAGGTTAAAAATTAGTCTTACGTGGACGAAAATCTCTGTGAAATGTATAGCGTTCCTTGTGTGTGTAGTTGCAGATGCGATTTCCGTAAATTAAGCAATTTCCATCCTTGAATGCGGCAGAGCCGAATATCAAATTGTAGGGCGTGGGATCGAGGCAATCATACTCGAGATCTACAGATGACATCATCCTGCTTCGTGATCCAAATCTGTGAATTATAAAATGGTAAGTATTAAAACTTGGTGGATTGATTGATGGGAAAGAGTATAACGGAAATAGGGATGGATGCAAATGCCAAACGACAATAAACAACTTACGAATCTTTTGGAGGAGACACATGGCGAGGCTTGGTAAGATTGATCATTTTGGGTTTGATTGGTGTTGTTCCGCTCATTTTGACCCACTGTGATTGTTTAGAGAGTGGATTTCAACTATAAGTCAACGGAATCACCGAATTTAGTGTGGAGGAGAAAACTTATGGAAATTACGAAAGATTTTTAAAATTTTTAAGTTCGTTAGGGAAAAAATTTGGATCCTGGTAGTTAATGGAATACTGGAAATTTTACTGGAAATTTTACTTGAAATTTTCGTTAAAACTTTTAACACTTTGTTTGATGATAATGGAACTATTGTAGAGCTCGAGAAAGAAAGAAGTTGAAGTGCTGTCTGGTAAAGTCAAAGCGATACTGAACTTGTGTGTGCGTCCTACAGCGAGGTGTGTACTCAAGGAGACAAAGCAGAATAGGAGAGGGATGCATGAAGGACTTGAAGGGCTTTTCAAGGGTAGCGATATTTTTAGATGCTTGGAAGGGTGGAGCCAGGAGGAACGTTTGAGAAGGGATAACGATCGAAGGAATGCGTTGCTCATGCTGGAGGTGTTTGAGCTGATTATGTAGTGCAGAAGTAGCGTTGGAAAAACGTTTGGAGGGTTAAAGGGAGATTAAAGGTTTTGAAGCTGGAATAAAGAAGCTTCTTTGGCATTGCTGTAATGGATTATGTGGGTAAAAATAAAACGTGTACAGGGCATGCATGGTGTGTCCGTTGGAGGCTGTGATCCACGCCATGTAAAAATTAGGAAGAGTAGGCTGAGAGGAAGAAGAAGGCGTAATTAGATTTTAGTTTTAATTTAAATGGAGTATTTTTGTAGAGAGGCTGGCGTAGATTTTAGTAGAGGATTTCAAGAGAATGTGAAACTTGAAGGAGCGGAGGAGTTATAAAGCTGGGAAATAGTTAGGAAAAGCCCTTGGAGAGTAAATGAAGGGCAGAATATAATTTGCAACGAAATGTTCTCTAGTTAACTTAATTTAAAATTAAATAATTGAAATTAATAATAATTAGTATATAAGCAGCAAACTATTTATTGAAGAACATGGATGAATATATAATCATGACGTGATATATGAGAGATATGTCGTAGCGAGTAGGATGAAGAAGTATGAATCTTCTGGTTTAAGGATTTTATGAACAGACTGGAGAACATACAAAATTGAAGGATGCAATTATGGATTTCATGGAAGCGGAGTAAATGAAGCATTCAATTGCGACTTTTAATATTGTATGTGTTTTACGCATAAATGTTGGGATTATTGTTTCTATTTTTAGATTACATGTACGCAGTAGGATAGATGAAGCGGAATCAAAAATGCAAAGAGGCTGCAAGATGAGATTGTGGAATGAATGAGACACACACAATGCTGGTAGGATCAGATGAAGGACTTGAGAATAGACTGTTATAAATTGAGATTGAGACTGTTTTCGCTGCGTTGGAGGTGAAAGATAATAAAGGTTTATCTGAAATTTACTGGAAATTAAAAATAAATTAGAAGATAAGGGGTATACTTGCGAAGGAGAGGAGGGACGGTGATGAGAATTTGGCAATTTACGTTTGCTCAGCTGATGTAAAGTTTAGTGGGAGAAATGTCTGAGAAGGTCTATATTTTAATATAAAATGGTAGGAAAGTTCTAGTTGGAAGTCAGTGAAAGTTTAACTAGCAAGCAGACGTGAAGGGAATATTTAAAAGTTTTTGTAGTGATAATTCATTTTTGATATTGAAATAATAATGAAAGCCTTAATTTTCATCTTATTAGCTATAGTTTTTGCAACTGGGCTTGGAGCGCCATCTATTCAAATTCCAAATCAAGCAAAAGGTAATGGGAAAAGGAATTACAAGCTACGAAGAATTTTCTTGCTTTCACCAAACATATATAATAGAAGAACTAAAAAATGTATATTTTGATATTACAGACAGCATCCGACTGAAAGAGACTGCACCTTTGGTAACGAAGGAAGAGCTTTTAGCGCAAGCAGACGTTTCTCTGGACGAGGCTAGTGTCGCTCTGGGGAAAGCCAACGATGCTCTGACGTCTACGCTTGCTGGTACAACAATAGCCTCGGCTGTGCTAAAAATTGTGGTACAAGCTGAAGCTGATGCGACGATAGTTAGCGGTGAAGCGCTGCTTGAAGGTCAAAACTTGGAAGTTGAGGCGCTTGCCGTACGCCTCACTCAAGCTTTAACGGAACTCGGAGAAATTTCTGAGGGCGCGATTGCTAGTGTACTTGGAATCGTAAACGATGCTGGATTCGATCCTTCTCCCATCAATGCTATTACAGACCAACTTGGAGTAGATTTGAATACTGCCATTGCGCCTCTGAGGGACCTTATTGGACAAGTGCCGCCACCTACCGTTGTTCTGGTGACGAAAGAAGAACTCCTGGTTCAGGCAGAAGCATCGTTGGTTGGAGCGCGCGCTGATATTGGAAAGTTTAATGATGCCCTTGCCGTGACTCTTGCTGGAACGAGTGCTGCTGAAAAGGTCCTCAGAATCGTAGTGCAGGCTGAGAGTGAAGCTACTATAATTGCAGGGGAGGCTTTGATCGAAGGGTCAAGTTTACGGATTGACCTAATAGCGGCCCGGTTGGGTGAGGATATTCTTCGAATTCAAGATGTTGCAACCAAGGCGATACAGGATACTTTCCAGGTGGTTGCCGACGAAGGTATTGACAATCAGCCTTTGATACCTATCGCTGACCAGCTCTATCTTGACGTTGCCGCATCGGTTGCGCCTCTCGTTGAGCTTCTCGAACAGGTTCTTCCTCCTCCAGCTCAAGGTTACTAGTTTGATGTTACAGCGTACTGACCGAAAGGGGGTTAATATGGAACAAATGGATCAGGATTATTTCTGTTGGAAAATAAGCGCGTGTATTTTGTAAATAATCGGTAAATAAATGCTGTGAAATTACAGGCTTTAGGTGTTTTGGTTTATGTTGAGTACAGTAGTGGGCATTACGTATGCACCGTCAGTTAGCTCACTTTTTGATGATTGGATTTTAAAACCAATGCAAGTCATTAAAGGATTGCAGCGCAGCGTTTCAGAAATAAAAAATAAAAACGCATGAGCTGAGAACAAGCCAAGGTCTAGCTATGAATAAATCTTATTGAAGCGCTGAAAACAGGTTTACTGGGCTAGTGTTCATGGTCAGCATGATCACACAGAGATTGCTCCTTCTCCTCCTGGAATCTTTTAAAACATGCAGCTAATTCAATTACTGCAAGTTGCAGTTGCTATGATCATATTATCCTAGTCGTCGTCACTGATTCAAAGCTACACAGGGTTTGCAAGCAGGTGTTTCTGCGTACGCGTGTGAGGTTTTAATTGTAGATTTCTCTGCATTGTGTGGTTGTGACATAGTGTACTCAAAATGAATTTTAACCTTAGCGTAGTTTCCGTGCTGGGGATGCTGCTGCTAAGCGTTGCATCCGGAGCCAATATATTGTTTTACCAGGGAACCGCAGTAGCGTTTAGTCACCAGCGACCAATGATTCCGATCCTGGAGGCGCTGATTGCTCAAGGTCACAATGTCACTCTTTTCAGTCCGTATAAATATCAAGGAAGGTCGGGGGTGAATGAATTTTACACTGAGAATGCTCGGACCTCACATAACCAACTACTGGCGGACCTAAACGACTACGGGATTGGGATTAAAGCGCTGAACATAAAACCAGCTCAAGCTGTTCTCTTGTACTCGCTGTACGTAAGTCAAATCTCTCTTATGGACGAGCCTGCCATGGTTGACTGGATCCTAAGAAACAAATTCGATTTGGTCATAACGGAATCTAGCGGAAGGGAAGTGCTCTTTGGCATGGCGCATTACTGGAATGCGAAAGTCATAACTTATGTTGCCTTCCTTCCGTTCCTGGCTTGGGATCGGAGTACATACGGGATTCCGGATGAGAACTCGTGGTTGCGGGAGTTCGATTCGTCTGTCACTGAAGAATTCGGGTTCTTTGATCGGCTAAGAAATTTTCTGTGGTCTTCAACGGCAATGTTTCTCTATGAGAATCTTTACATTCCGGGGATTGAGCGGATGGTGAGGGGGAAACTTGAGGCGGATATGCCGCCGATGCTTGATGTCATCCGGGCAAGGACGGAGTTGGTTTTTATTAACTGGAATGTCTGGGATCAGTTTGCAAGACCTTTGCCGCCGTTTGTTCAGTCTGTTGCGGGGACGGCGTTGAATGCTTCAAGAGGAGTGAGGCCGCTGCCAAAGGTTTTTGAATTAGTTGCCAATGAAGTTTCTTAGTTGGCTAGTTGACTTAATGGACAAGGGAAATAGCAATGCGTTTTAAATTGTTTTTTACAGGATATCCGGGAATTTTTAAGCGATGGCGAATCCAGTGACTTTTTCTACGTTAGTATGGGAACGATGACAATGACAGCGGCTCTGAACGAAGAAACTGCAAAAACTTTCTTAAAGGCTTTTGAAGCAACAACTCAAATAAAGTTTCTCTTTAAGTGGGATGGGGAGAAACCCGTTGATGCTCCGAAAAATGTTTTACTAAAAGACTGGTATCCGCAAGTGGATGTTCTTGGTAAGTTTGCGTTTATGTAAACATAACATTTTACGTTTGACGGTTCACGTAGATTAACGAAAGGAATGTATAATTGGAAAGGTAATAGAAAAATCCGCGGATTTATAACCCAAGGAGGACAAAATAGCATGCAGGAGGCAATTTTTCATGCGGTGCCGTTAATTATTCTTCCGATAAGCGGAGATCAGGATGTGGCTGGAAGCTTCGCTGCTCATAACGGGTTTGGAAGGCTGATGGCGTACAATAATCTGACAGTCGAAAGTCTACAAAGCAATATCCAAGAGCTGTTGACAGACGATAAGTGAGTGTACACGGTTGAATTTAATTATGTTCATGACCGACGTCGTGGAGTTTGGAGCGTGTTGTAAGGATTCTGAAGAATTTTGTAAAAATTGTTGACTTGTTTACAGATACGCGAGAAATATAAAGAAATTTCAAGGGATTTGCAAAAATGAAATTGCGAAAAACCCTACAATGAATGCGGTTGAATGGATAAATCGTATCTTAGAAGGAGAAGATCTGACTCATTTGAAACCTCTTAGTATTAAACAACCTTTCTGGGTTTATAGGTCGCTAGATGTCCTCTTTGTAGTTTTCTTGTTTACTTGTGCTGGTGCTTTGGTATTTATGTACTTTTTGTATTTTATGTTTACTAAATTAAGAAGTATGGCTGGGGAGAAGGTTTTGGATTGTGGAAATTCGGAAATACTGAAGCCTCATCGGGAGTGAAGGGTGTCGGTGTCGCGCTGAAAAATAATGTTTAAAAAGGTGGTGAAGATAAGTGGGTTTTGTTCTTAGTATTTGGGTAACCAGGATCACGTGTAAGGAGACACCTATTAAATTCAATTAGCTTATTAAAAATTATTTTTTTCAAATTCGATATTTAAAACTTAAATATGTAATTTTCTCCATAAGCGTAAGAAAAGGTGTGATTTCGAATCCATTTACGTTAAAAAGCTGCAAAGGATTTGGGAAGAAAAATTAACTTACATATGATTTGAATTCATTGTAACTAATTGACATATTAAAGTAAATATATCAAAATATAAAATGCCATTTAACATCTATTTTAGAATAAGTACGAGGTCATTCTAAAAGAAAAGTGTATTATCTTGGTTTGGTAAGGTTAGGTTGTCTAGGAAAAACTTGCAAGAGTGAGACTTGAAATTGTTGATTTGTTTTACAGATATGGAATCTGGTTGGTCAAGAAACCAGTTTTTAGCTTCTAGTCGGGCTAGGACGAGGAAAAGAATGGATCTTAGAGCAAAAGCTGATTCACCTGTCGGCTAAAGCAAATCTATTGTCTGTAGTCAAGGTTTATAGGATCAGGAGCGACTGGCCTTGAGCAGATTGGTTTGCATTCATCCATTTAGTTTCAGCCGACACTCTAGCTAATATGCAAGCTGTGGTAAAAATCTTGTGTTGAAATGAGAATGTGAATAATTGGATATTAAATTTAGTACACACAAAACTGTTGTTATAGCTGTGAATCAAGTGAGCCTGTCTGCCAGGTGTGTTATTCAACATTAATAATAATGTGGTTAATTTTTGCTGCCGTTTTCCTATTTAAGATAAACTTGGCATCCGGAGCTAACATTTTATTTTATCAAGGTGTAACAGCAACTTACAGTCATCAAGGGAATATGGTTCCGATTTTAGACGGCCTCGTTGGAGCGGGTCACAACGTGACGTTATTCGGTCCACATCAATTCCGTGGAAAAGAGTTTGTGAACGAGTTTCGTGCGGATCATATTCTGAAACTTCATGAGGATCTGAATGCAGAAGCTAGATTCGTTGGTTTGAAGCTTAGATTAAATAATATAAGGTTTCCATCGTTTCTCATTTTACACGTGTTAAATAAACTGCAAACTTCCCTGATGGAGGATGAAGAAATAGTGAGGTGGATACAAGGGAATAAATTCGATTTGGTGATAGTGGACTGCTTCGGGAATGAAATCGCTTACGCCATGGCGCATTATTGGAATGCAAAAGTGATTAATTATCACGCGGTTATTAATTTTTTGGCGTGGGATCGAAGCGTTTATGGTGTGCCGGACGAGTATTCTTGGCTTCCAGGATTTGAAATTTGGGGAACGGAAGGATTGAGTTTATTTGATAAAATACTGAGCATGAGTTTGGGTACTCTGAGTCAATTGATGGCAGAGCTGCTGTATTTACCAGCGTTGACAGCACTGATGGAGAGCAAATTAAAAATTGAGTTACCGCCCTTGAAAGAGATAATGAGGGAGAGGACGGAGCTGCTGTTTGTGAATTGGGGTACTTGGGATCATTTTGCACGGCCACTGCCTCCGTTTGCTGTTTCTGTTGCGGGTGCAGCGTTGTATGAGGTCCAGGGAGACGTGTCGTTACCAAGGGTAAAAGCGGATGGAAGAAACAAGGTTGAAGGTAGAGATTACCGGTGAAAATATTTTAAATTATCTGTGGTATTTTTTCTAGGACATTGTAGAATTCATCGGGGATGAGGAATTTGTGTACATGAGTTTCGGTACAGTTACCCAAACATCGTACATGCCGGATGATCTCTTGGAAATAATTTTAAAAGCCCTGGAGCAAGTTGAAGCTAAGGTTCTGCTGAAATGGGATGGTGATAAGCCGAGTAGCGTGCCTGGAAACGTGTTACTGCGGAAATGGTATCCTCAGGTGGATGTTCTGCGTAAGTTTGTGATAATTAAGTCTAATTATGTGAGAGGAACTGTGAAGATTGTAAAAATATTTCACTGATTGGAATTCTTTGGGTTTTCTGCTCAATGCTGCTCAGGTCACAAGAATGTCAGGGCTTTTGTTACCCAAGGAGGTCAAAATAGTATCCAGCAGGGTATTTATAATGGCGTGCCGCTAATTGTGGTGCCGATTACTGGTGACCAGAATATTGCGGGGAAATTTGTGGTGCACAATGGGCTTGGAAGGATGGTTGACATTAGCACTGTGACATCTGAGAAGCTTAAAGAAATCGTCACAGATGTCCTTCGGGATTGCAGGTAAAATTTCTAAAAAATGAGGAAATAACGCCTCAGTCAGTTATGCTGTTATTTGTTGGAATTTTCAAGGAGCTATTCAAAGTTCTGAAATTGTTTTTGATGATTAATTCCGGTAGATATCGAAAAAACACTGAAAATTTCCAAAGAATCAGCCAAGATTTGCAAATAAAGCCCAAAGAATCAGCCCTCTGGTGGATTGACCGAGTACTCAGCAGAAATGGGAGTTTAAGCCATCTAAAGCCCCTTAGCTTGAATCAGCCGTTTTGGAGCTACAGATTACTTGATGTTTTCGCGATAGTTTTTCTATCGTTTTATTTAAGCATAGGTGTGAGTATTTATGTAATTGTTAAAGTAATTCGCAAATTTTTTGCAAGGGGTGTGAGCGGTACGAGAAAGGAGCGTTTGTCGGTGAAAGCCAAGGCGAAGACAAAGAAACATTAGGGAAGCTAATGAAGAGGTTGACTGTTGCTCAAGCGTATCTCATAAAAGAAATGAAATTGCATTGTTGACAAAAATTGTAGAGTTATAAAAGGTGATTGTACATCACCAGCACTAAGGCGCAAATAAGCCACGTCAAGTAGTTTGTGCTTGTCTACCATGGGATTTCTTTACCACTGAAATCGTAGGCTTTCCCGCTGTTTAGCCCCTCGAGATTTTGCATGTTCCATAAAAGTCCTTCTGCGCTGGATTCCAGTGGGACTGCGCATTCTGTTCGCTGTACGCCTGGATGAAGCGCAACGACAATGATTTTTTTTTCAAAGAGGTCTACGGCAAGCGTTTTAGTCGCAGCGTTCATTGCAGCCTGAAAGAGGTTCAAGTACAGCAGTGACAAAGAGGGAATGAATGTGTTAGATGGCGCTGCATAAGTCCTTGAAGATGTGTAGATACATTTAAGAAATTAGCTAGTCTGACATACTCGACAACACCGCGTCATGTAGTACTTGCCATCACTGTTTTCTTCAATGGAGCCGTAACTTGAAGTTATGTTGACAATCATGGCTCTGCTTATGCCCATAGGAGTACCCTCGGGCAAGGCTTCACTGCCCTTGACTAAGAGCGGCAGAAGTTCCTGAAAATTAATTTGCAAAGTTTTAAAAAATTTAAAAAATTTAAAAATTTAACTACTGGTCGCTATGAAATTTTAGCAAAGCTTTACAGCACTTTACCTTGATAGCCATAAACGGTGAAATTGTATTAACTTCCATGAATCGCATAAAGTCGGTTTTCTCAAAATCGCAAAGCGACTGCTTCTCGGTAAATATTCCCGCAAGGTTGACGAAAAGGTTGAGCCCAGCCTCTCCTACGATTTCGGATACTTTGGTGAGGAGATTGCAAAATTTTGATGCTCGTAAATCTATTTACAGGAGGGGAAAATTAGTTTTACAATTATTAAGTTTTGCAGTGTTGTTGATTGATTGGAATTGCGAATCAACGTATTAACTTACCCAGCTCCACGGGTTGTACGCGGACGTCCTTTTCTGCTAGTTCAAATAAAGCCTTGATAGAAAAACGGGTTGATTAGAAACGTAAATCCTTTGAAGCCCAATATGAATTATGAAATGTGAGGTGAAGCGTGACGTGCGGTTACACCTACCTTGGCACTGTTTTGGCTTCGATAGGAAACAATTACGTTGAGAGGCCCGAGAGACAAAAACTTTTTCGTTAATTCAACGCCCAGAGGGCTATTTCCTCCTAAGATGAATATATTCTGCGGTCCTCGCTTTGCTGCCATGGTCACGGAGTGTTCGTCAACGAATGTAGTGTCATAAACAAGTTACTCGTAGTATTCTCCTAAAGTTATAAAAAACGCTATGAAAATATAATTAAATGTTTGAGGGAAAGGTAGAGTTTTGTCCCGCTCTATGTTTGAAATTGGTAAATTTATGAAGTTAATAAATGGTTGCGTTGCCAAGGTAATTGTTAGGATTTTTGCAAAAGAGTTAAATGTTTCTCCAAATAAGCTGATAACGAATGCAAGGGTCTCTTTGCTACAGTCTGGTTTCAAGCTTTAGTGACCAAGTATTTTACAATCTAGTAACTCAATTAAAGACAACTGGTTATGATCTGCAGAAGTTGATGAGAAAAGGAACATATGCATAGCTAGTATATAAATGCGAAGAAATGTTTTGTGCATAGAGGTTTTGGAATTAATCTAAGGAAAATATTGTATTGGATTCAATTGAAGTAAAAGCTTTTAGCGAATTAGATAAACAAGATTGGAAAGTCTTGGGGGATTTCTTGAGAGCTTTTTCAGAATCCCTTGGAGAACGGTACCGAAACGAAGAAACCAAGCCGTTTGATACTTAATCCACGCTGTAGAAAGTATATAATAATGGTAGAATCAAGAATTGAATCAAAATCCTCGCCATTAAGCGAAGAGTTTTCTTCGATATTGATGATTTTACGTATCGGTGGAATTCGTCCGATACACAAACGGGAAAATGACGGTCGAATCTTCTACGATACAGGGTTTAAAAAAGAGCTTTGGTTTCAACCACTGACAATCTACTCGGTGATAGCTACGGCTTGGAATATTTTTGTTAACGTTGCGTTTACGATGAATTTGGCGTTTGGTGTCCCGTTCCCAGCGGATTTGTAAGCAGTATACTTTAAATACTCTTTTGATTGTCGGAATGAATTTGATTAATTCATAAATTACAGGTACTCATACAACGAAGTTTACATTAAACAGATATATGGAGAGAATAACGTTAGGATCAGCGCAAATAAATTCTCGCACACGGTCCAAGGATTTATACGAACGGCGGTCATAATTGCTTACTGGACGTCCAACAAGTACTTGGTGAACATTTTACATGGCTTCGACAATTTTCAAAGGGTTTTCAACGAAACGTTTACGAAATCCGGGAAGCAATTAACGATAGACCTAAAAGAATACCGATGGCTTCTTCTAGGCTTCTATGCTGGAGTACCTGCGTTCACAGGAATGGTCCTCTTTTTTTCTACCGCTCAAAAGTTGTACACGTACAGCTCGATTTTTTCCTATGTCGGATTAGTCTATGTAGGCACCTTTTTTAATGCGGCCCTGGCGGTTGAAAATGCGGTCGTCTTGTTTAATTTTAAGCTGCTGGCTACAATGTATAAAGAGGTGAGTTAATTTGAAAATTATAAAGAAAATAATGATAAGAAACGGAATTGTGAAAGTAGACTTGTATGCGGTTACAGATATTAATCGGTATTCAGAGAGAAAAAGAGTTTCCGCTAGAGGTCGGACAAGTGCAGAAATGGCGCCTGCTCATTCATGAAATGAGGTCACTGTGCTTTGGTGTCGGTGTATACATAAAGAATCAACAGTTGCTCCAAATCGTTAATAACGTCATAGCTATTACTTTAACGCTCTTTCTATTACTTCATCTGATATCGACATCTCCTGCAGGAAGTCTTAGTTACGACTCAATTGTTTTTCATATTACACTTCCTAGTTTCCTGCTCTTCAAGCTGTATTTGGAAACTAGCGCTGCATCGAGTATCTACGATCAGGTTAGCATTTTCGTCCACAGAGGGCGTTACTTTACATGCTCTGCTATTTTTGTATGCTATGCTGTAGATTAAATTGTAGGAATGTTTGAACTCTAGGAGAAACTGGTTTGTAATGAAATCGTAACGATTACTACGACGCAGGTTCCTCTGCATTTAGAGGTATGGTTATTAGTTAAAAACGTGCTGCTATCTATCAACATAAAAGGATTAATGCTCTTGTAATGATGGAAGCTCCGATTTTTCAGTTGAAATTCCTCCATGACTTACTTTACCAGGAGCCTTTGGTCATTTCTATTGGGAATTACTTTTCATTGGAGAAAAGCCTTATCTTGAAGGTAAGTGCATGTTAATGCAGTAGTGTCAATGAGATTGCTTGTAGTTGTAATGATGCGCTCCATACTCTTGACATTGCATAACATCGGCTCAAAATTAATGGAATAAACGGTTATTTGCAGATTTGCGGCCAAATCGTAACGTATCTGATTGTGGTTCTGCAATTTCAAAGTGCTTCTGTCAATACTGTGGGAGTAAAATAATTTTAAAATTCATTTGCCCTGAGATGTAATCGCTTGAACTCATGAAAATTTAATCTCTGCGATGGACTAGGGTTCGAAACTTGGAACTAACAAATAAGGGCTTAAAATGTTGTTAGATATGGAAAGGAATCAATTCAATTGACACCCGATGTTTCCTGCTTTATTGTATTCGCTTCTTCTAGCTCTATAAATAAATTAATTTAATCAATGTGTTTCTTTATCTTTCTATGAGGAGGAAGGAGGGATGTCGGAGGAACGGGTTCTAAGAAATCTAATTAGGGCTCCAGCTAGTATTTCAGGCAAAGAAAAACGTACGTCATGTACGACGAATTTAGTAAATGATTCAGAATACTGGTGTAAGGATGTTTAGAAAGAATTCGTTGGCGTTTAATTTGGAGAAACTGCAAAAAGAGTTTTCAACAGCTAATCCTGCCCGAAAAAATGATTTTGGCGACGTCCTTTGGCCAGTAGTTTTGCTATTAAAATGGACAGGACATACACATTTAGATTACATTAGAACAGTGCGTCAGCCGAATGAAGAATATGGTGATTGCGGAAAGCCGGAGCGAGAATATCGGAGCCGTATTTGGCATCCTCTGTTCGTCGTATCGTGCCTCGCAGCTTGGATTTTTGGATCGTGTTGGACGGTATTCATTTTGGACACGGTTTTGTCGGCGGAAGACGATGGTAACAAGGATAGGTAATGGTATTGGTTGCATTGTTATTTTTGTGAATTATTTGAATGGATTATAATTATACTTTGAGGGATCGGTGCTAATACAATAAATGAGGAATTTTGGCGCGCATATTGACTTTTGCGACGTTAATGCACAGGATACTCGGCCTGTACGATAGCTATGCAGGGAAACACACATCGTTTGGGCAACATGCGGAATGGTCGGTGAAACTGGCGACGAAAGTAACATTTGTATCTCTGTCCATATCCCACATCCTCCAGATTGTCTTAGCTTGGATCGAATCTACAGATTTCGGGGTTTATTTGAACAAATGGGACGAGTTTCAACTGGTGTTGCATTCGTGCTTCAGTCCGAGTGTTGCGATGAATCCAAAATATGTTCAAAGACTGCGAAATCGTCGAAACTTTCTGCTGGTCGTATATATTCTGCTGCCACTGGTACTCCTTGTACCTTTGCTAAACTATTGGGTGGTGGCACAAGGAATCAGTTTGAGGGCGCATTTGGTATACGCTCCATTGACTATACATGCAACTATCGTTTCAAATATTGAAGATGTTAAAGTTGATTTGACGTATCATCTCTTAGCAACAGCTTTTGAGCAGGTGAGAATTAAGCTTGTGGGGGCCCGGATCTAGGCTAATAGGCAACCTAAAAAATGGCAACCGTCATATTGGCAACCAAAAAACTAGCAACCTCCAATCTCGCAACCTATTTGTGGGACAATTAGCAACCTATGTAAATTTTAATGCGTAAACATGTTTACGAGCTACTAGCTGACTTTTTCGTCGATCGTCATGCGATAGGGGAACTGAGACAGAGAATCATGAACGGGGACCAGGACTTACAGGTCATCTTAATAATTGATGACCTACGGGGACCAGGACTTACAGGTCATCTTAATAATTGATGACCTAGCCACCACTTCTCATCTCCCCTTGCACAGGCTTATCAAGACTTTGCGTAAGGATAATGACATCGTCCATCGTGAGATAATTCGCAGGGAAACAGGAGCCCGTCCTCCACCTGGAGCAACCAAGTACATAACAATAGACGACCGTCTCTGTTATAAAATTAAGGAATACAATAATACTGACACTTTTTTACAAGGTTGCCAATTGACCTTCATTAAGGTTGCGAGATTGTAGGTTGCCAGTTTTTTGGTTGCCAATATGACGGTTGCCACTTTTTAGGTTGCCTATTAGCCTGGAACCGGGGGCCCTGCACCTGCACAATTCAAAGAAAGAGTAATGTGCTGGCATTGGTAAGGAATGTTCTGAAGACACGGAAAGTTTTTTATTTCAGATCAAAGATGGCATCGCTTGCTCTGCGGTTTGGGAATCAATTAGCGTGGAGAAAGTGTGGGAATGGGAAAATTTAATTGAGAGAGTGAAAGGACAAGCAATTTTTACTGGAGGGTTGCAGAAAAACAGTCAGCTGGTTATTATATTCAGCTATGTATTCGTTGCCACTTGGTTTGCTTATATTGAGTTATACGGACCTTGGGGGAAAGGAGAAAGCTGGATAATTCTGATTGCTTTTGCTGGATATGCATTGATGGGCATATTGCGAGTCTATTTGAAAATATTAGCTGCGTTGAGTATTTCCAAAGAGGTAGGTTGAATTTTTAGTATGAAGCTACCTTAGAATGTGGCCTCTTAGTTTACAACATTGAATTGATTCTATGTTATGTGCTTTAGGAAGAAAACATTCTAGGCCAGCTTTCATCTGTCCGAAGGCGATCACGTGATATCGGTTTAAAAATGGAGGTAAATAATATGAGGTGACGGGACGGAAGGTACGCCCATGTTGATTGGATTATTGAATAGCTGTTTTGCTTGTGCTTTTTCAGATAAAATTCCTTTACGATATGCTACAGGAACGAAGGACAATTATTTCCTTTGGTCAATATGTAATTCTGGACAAAGCTCTTATTATGAAGGTAGGGGATTTGTGTCATAAAAGGATATTATCATTGGTTTTGGGTTTGATTTCTTTGGGCGTTGTTTGACCATATTAGAAATCCAATATGACATGTAATAATGTTACAGGTTGGTGGACAAATTGCTACTTATCTGATTGTCTTGATGCAATTTTTAAGGTAAATATTCAGGGCTTCACGTGTGTATTTGACCTTGATATATTAAATGGAAAGAAATTCATTAATTCGTGTGTGCTGGTCACGTGAGAATTGCCAGTATGTTACGGCTTTAAAATGTTTACAGGTTCTATTAAGAATAAAGCAAACACTATATATACAACTAGTATAACAATCAATTAATAATTATGTGGGATTATGAAGACGATATACGGATTGGTCATGGGCTTATGGTGGGATTTTGTGTCTTGTGAAGTCTGTGTGACAGCGACAGCGCTTGACACAAAATTTAAGATGCTGGGATGGAAGGAAGCACAATCCGTAGGATCGTCAGCAAATGATCTGAACAACTTATAGTAACATATCATTCCAAAAACTTTTGTAATGGAGGACTTTGAGAGGATCCTTCAAGGGATTCATTACAAGCACCATCCTTCGGTTAAAAATTCCGTACCAATTTTTCAAAGAAATTCGCCAGATGGTGTGACTGAACGTCCTCGGAATTATCCCGAGAAAGCTTTCCCGGATCCAGAAGTGGCGGCCCTCGTTGAATCGGAGAATATTTTTGCGGATTTAATGTATCCAGTGGTTTGGCTACTAAAACTGTGTGGTCATTCGCCGCTGGACAGCACTGAGATTCTTGACGAAGATCAAGTTGTTTCGTGGCAAGAACCGGAAGTTAATGAAAAACGTAGACTTTGTAGACATTATCATATTCCTTTGAATCGACCTTTATTTTTTTACACGAGTGCTGTAGCGGTTGGAATTCTAGTTTGTTGGGGAATTTATTTAATAGATTTAATACACACTGACAGAGATGGGTTGATGGAGGTTGGGTACGAAAAAAGCGCGGAAATCAATACGTTTCATAGTTGTACGAATTGTTTTGAAAAAGGTAACATTAATTTAATATTGAAATTTTTTTAGGTTCTTTGAAGTTTACTCGAAACACATTGGCTACTGGTACAGGAAAAATTCGAAAACGCCGGTAAAATTCGCAACGAAAGTGGTATATGGCTCGCTGAGCGTACAGCAATCACTTGATCTGATATTTTCGTGGGCGGAATCAAAGGATTTTGGCACTTGTTTGAACAGTTGGAGGAAATTTCAGCAAATGCTTCACGATACATTTGCCGGGAAAAGGCATGGAAGTTTGGAAAAATATTGCGAAAATCTAATCAGTTATAGGAACAGAATGCTACTACTTGAATTCGTCATCCCTGGACTAGTCATGGTACCGGCGTTGGGACTCTGGGCGTGGAAACAGGAAATGAGTTTGTCGGCGTATGCAGTATTTTTTCCGTTGACGACTCATGCGACGGCGATTGCGTATCTGGAAGACGTTAAAGTTAATTTGTCTTACAAGTTTGTTGCAAGTGGAGTTGGTGAGGTGAGATTTATTTTTTAACGGAATGAAGCTTCTAGACGGTACGAATCAGGGATTTTTAAAATTAAAACTGATCAAGGTTAATTTCAGATACGAGAAGGAATAGGAGACGTACTTGCATCTGAATCTATCTCCGTGGAGAAAGTGCGTCGATGGCAAGTCCTTGTGGAAATGCTGAGAGAACAAGCTACTTTCACCGGGAAGTGGCAAAAGAATCATCAGCTTTTTCTTGTGTTTTCGACGACGCTTTTAAATACTTGGTTTGTTTATCTGATGCTGTTTGGGCCTTGGAAATATGGGGATTGCTGGATGTTTCTGGTTTTATTCGTCGGATTTTCTACGACTAGTCTACTCAGGATTTATGTGAAAGTTCTTGTAGCGCTGGAGATTATCAAAGAGGTAACAGAGCTCCGTTGCGTTGAGCGTGGAGCTTTAAAGAGCTCTATGCTGCTGTGTTACAGAATTGAAAACATGTTATGTTTATGCTATTCTAGGAAGATTTGCTGTCAAAGGATCTGCGTCAAGCAAGACGCAGGATTAGCGACCCTGCATTACAATTTGAGGTTAGTTTATGGTAAACTAGATGTCAGTTTTATAGGCTCTGTCCATTAGTTTACAAAGTAATAGCATTGGCGTATGCTCGTAAATGTTATGACTTATATTTAGATAAAATTTCTGCTGGACACGCTAAAAGATCCTACGTATATTTGTTTTGGGCAGTACGTGACCTTGGATAAAAGTCTAGTCATTAAGGTAAGTAACACGCCAGGATATGGTTAGTTAATAGTATTAGTTTGATCTTTGGTCATAGCTGCTATAAGTTGATGCATTACATTATGAGTAGACAGCAAGTCAAATCGCAACATACCTCATCGTTATTATGCAATTACTTAAATGATGTCGGAGAAAAAAGAGATGGCAGCGCTGTGAGGTCCTTGGAATATGAAATGCGAGGGGCGGAATGAGGTAATCAATGATGATATGTTCGGGTTTATGGATTAACTATGCTTTTTGGCAATTAATTTGTAAAAATACTAGCTATTTCTCCATGCTATTTTTCCAAGCTCTAGGAGAAAATAACAGGTTTATAAAATGTTCTGAAAAACTCTTCAATAAATCTGTAACAATAATATGACACAAGTTATGATATTTTTATCGACGATCCACAAGGTCAAATGTCTTAATTCGATCGGAGTAGGAACAACGGAGTACAGAAGGATGAAACGAAAATAGTTAGTTGTGTACATGAGCTCTCGCTTTAGTTTTGCAAAATTTTGAAAATGGCACTTTTTCATGTGAAAAAAATTGGCTTAGGAAAAGTGTCTCCGGCAAAACAGAAATTCCCCCCCGAATTTCAACGACAGGGAATGAAAGAGGAAAATACTTGTTGCTTCGGCAGTATTATTTGGCCCGTTCTTTTCTCCCTCAAGGTCCTCGGACATAATTCTGTAGAGTATAGGGCAGAGGGCGCTAGGAACTCAAGGGACGGATTTGGAATGGTAAATATTGGTAGGAAAAAGTTTAGAGAAGTGTACAATTTAAAGTATTTCGGTTCTTGGGCCATAACTCTGACGTTTCTCTGTACTTGGGTTGTTTTCGGCATCGACATGCTCTGGGTGGAAAGAGTACCTACGTATTGGTGAGATAACTCAATGGAACTTTTACAAGTATGGCGAACACGAAGGCAAGGTACTCAATTGCAATTTAATACAGGATGCCAAAAGCGTACGATGATTTCATTGGGAATGGGACTGCACTTGGACGAAGTTCGACAAAATCTGTTCGGCTAGCGACGAAAATGGGAATGCTCGGCACGGCAGTATCCCAAATACTTCAACTAATATTCGCTAGGTTGGAGTCAAAAGAGCTGGTATCATTTTTGAACTCTTGGGCAGAGTTTGAGGTCGAGGTGCGGAAATTCAAAAACTGGAGATCATTCACAGGAAGTCAAGGGGCATACCTACGGAAATGTCGAAACGTTTTATTGGTAACGTACGTTTTTATTCCGGCTGTTTCTATTGTACCGATGATGTTCTTTTGGGTGTATCGGAGCTCAACAAACATGGTGGTCATGTTCGGAGGGATCCCTTGCAATATCCAGACGTACATGGGTTCCTCGTTGGAAGATGTCAAGGCTGTGATGAGTTACTGGATGCTAGCGAGTGCGTACGATCAGGTGATTATGATTAGGATAACGTATACGTAAGTAACTGGGCTAAGTGATACCATTAACTTATAATGATTGCCTTCATGGAACAGATTCGATTCGGCATACAAGATACTCTGGAGCATAGGAATGCTGACGCGGAAGATGTGAAGGAATGGCAGCGACTTGTTGATTTTGTTAAAGAACAGATAGTGCGGACGGGAAAATGGCAAAAGAACCAGCAGTTATCGCTGTTACTCACCTCTCTGTTTATACTAACCTGGGACCTCTACTGTATCGTTTTCGGACCTTGGGATTGCAAGGAATGTCGCATGATGATTCTTATGTGTTTGATGTGGTCAGCTGTGGTTTTTGGACGAATATTTCTTAAAGCTTACGCAGCGGATTCAATAATAAAGTCGGTAAATGAGTGCAGTTTGGAAAATTTCAAAATATTAGTTATGAAAATGGGGGTTGATGAGAAAATGGTGGGATTTTGGATTCAGGTATCAAAGCTGGAACAAGCCGTCCAAAATATGATCTTGACCGACAAGTATGACAGCTCGGTGAACTGCTTCAACGAAGTTAGTGCGGGTTCCCAAAATACACGTTTCGATTTATCACATTTGATATTTGTGTCGTAATTGATGGCCCTAAAAATAATTTTTAGGCAAAGTTGTTGCTCCAGCTGGTCCAGAACGAAGCTGGAAGTTATATAAATTTTGCAAGATACGTGAAATTAGAAAAAGGACTTATTCTAAGGGTAAGATGGATCGAGTGTGGAATGAAGATACTCGAAATGACACCTGCGAGGATAAAATAATTATTTTCTTGAAATCATTAATAGATGGGAAGTCAGGTGGTGACCTATTTGATTGTCTTGACACAGTCTCTGGAAAATTAGGAGCAGAGTAGCAGGGATGTGGGTAAGGTCACATGGATTATTGGAAAATAGTCCCAGTAATTCAGTTAAACGTTTGAAACCAGTGTCCAACGGAAACACCATATGGCGTTTCGGGTCTGCCCATGAAGTTTTCTGCAAAGACATTCTCTAAGGGAAGAAACTGCGTTGAAAATTGACCTGCTGCATGTAGATAATTACTTTTGTCAGCATGTAAGTTGTTGTTGTATTGATGCATTTATAGCTGGGTGGAGGCAATTGAAGCAATTTTGATGAAAGAAATGCTTAAAACCATCAGAGGACTGTGTCAACATTTTTTCGATGATATTTACATAAAAATCCTTTGTTCGTCCCATGTCGTGTCTGTTTGTTTCGAAGCATTTCTTCTAATATTAAAGTGACTCATTTTGAACTGAATTATCTAAGTGCGTTTCAGCATGCATGATCACTGTCATTAATGTAGACAAATATTTGTGGAAATAAATTACAAGAGTATAAAAGCAGCAATTAATTAGCATTTAATAATGCTTTTCTGGTAGTAATTGATAATAAAGTATTGTCTGAAAGCTGAAGCAGTATTTTTGTGCACGGCATTGAGTCATATATTAAATTCTTGGATTAATCCATCACGTGGGAACGTTTCCTGGCAGATAAGTTTAACCTTAGGAGCATAAGTTAGTGGAGACGATTGGCGGGAAAGCTCATTACGCGAGTAAGAATCGAACGTTTGTAACGCTCGCACTTAGCGAGGCGCAGGTCAGGTGCTCAAACCGTTTTGAAGCGCAAAGATGGATTACAGCATCTGGACGCTGGAGAGTACGAGGGAGCTGCAGTTCTCAAAACTAGGAGCAAGTAAAGAGGGTAATAATGTGAATATGCCATATTTACGAAAAGTTTTGTGCTTAGAGACAAAGAAAGATGGGGTGAAGAAGATACCATCTGCTAGCGACCCGAGGAGTAGAAACAGTATCGGGGATATAATGGAGCCTATAATGAAGTGCTTGTACTACTTTGGTCATTCTCCGTTAAGTCGGAATGCGGGGCTGGAGAGTGTGAAACCCGATTTGAAAAAAGATACAAAAAAGGTGGCAGCATGGTCGCCTGGGATTGGTGTGGAAATGAAATATTTAGTGGACGTGAGACACGTTTATTTTGTTATATTCCTCTTGAACGCCATCTGTGGATTTGGACTTATGGCGTGTCTTCTGGTGGACATTTTTCTGGCAGTGCGGGATCAGAGGATGATTTTCGGGTGGGTGTGGGTATGATTTGTGGGCTTGGAAATGATGTCATACTGTGCTGTAGTTTAATGCTAATTTTTATAATGTTCATAGATTCGGTAACATTTACCACTCTCTTGCTGGTAAGGGCACGCCTTTCGGAAAATACGCAAGCCCTGCTGTTATAACAGCTACTAAGTACATGATCCTTATTATGCCGTTCACCCTACTTGTGGAGATTGTTACGGCGTGGCTGGAGAGTGTGAAAATGGGGGATTTTTTGAACAGCTGGCAGGAATTTCAAGCGGAATATTTGGTAGCTTTCCCTTATTTTCAGCTCTGGGAAAGCTCCATGAAACAACTGCGGAGTAGTCGGAACAGATTTATTTTATTTTTTGAAGTCATACCGGCAATTACTTTGGGATGTTTATTTTTTGCTGTATTTCTGGTACGTTCACTAAATGCAGTGACGATTTTAGTTGGTGTGCTGTGCATATTTCATGCGACGTGTATTTCTTTGATGGAAGATGTGAAAGTGAACATGACGTTTAAGATTTTGGCGAATGCTTTCAAGCAGGTGAGGAGTTGGATAAAAGAGCGTGTTCCTCCACTGTATAGCCAGCTTGAATTTCAGCGGTTTTTAGCAATAAGAGTAAAAATACAATTTGGTTTGATTCGTAGATACGTCAAGGGATCGCTCATTGCACGGAATGGGAGCATATCACAGCAGAGAAAGTTAAGTACTGGAGAAAGTTGATTTACATGGTGAAAGCACAAGTTGCTGTAGCTGGACATATACAAAAGAATCGGGAACTTTTTAATATTGCGTCCACAATTTTGTGCATGACGGCTTTCATATTTGTCCTCTTAAATGGTCCTTGGGGCCAAGCTGATAACTGGATTGTGATTATCATGCTCGTTGCGTACTCAAGCTTGGTTATGACAAGGCTTTACGTCAAAATCCTGACGGCACATTCCATATATGTTGCGGTAATGTGGATTTATTTTACTTGATGCCAAAAGTGTATGTGGCGAGGAGTTGGAGAATTCTTTTGACATAATTTTTGTAAAATTAATGTTTTTTAAGTCTGTAAAGTTAAATTATTAATATTTTTTAAATAGGAAAAGTCCATTGCCAGAGAACTAGTTTTCGTAACGACGGGGGAAGATGATGTGGCTCCTCAAATGGAGGTAGGTTAGTAGTTACGCTGCTGTGTAGTATGAGCTGGGGGGTAATAGGTGGCAGACAAAATTCTGAGTTACGATGGTGACATGGTTTGTATGAACTCTTGAAATATGCATTTAAATTAAATCATTTGAAATGCAGATTAAATTCTTGTATGACATGATCATGGATGGACCCACGGTAGTGACCTATGGAAACTATGTGACGCTAAACAAGAAACTTCTTCTAGGGGTAATTAAAGTTTTTAAAATTGAAATGAGCGGCAATTTTTTAAAGCAAATGTTTCTGATTTTGAACAATTGATTATAGATTGCGAGTCAAATTGTGACGTACCTAATCGTCATCATGCAGTTCACACAGTAAATTGCGATAACCAAATATGATGTTTGCGCATCATGAAAATTAGTCCATATTTTCTCTTCTTCTATGAATAATTTAGTGAATAAGCGATGGTTCTATTAACAAAGGTAAAAGTTACAAGAGGTAAAGATAAATATTATAATAAAAACGTGGTTGATGTATACAGGTTATTTGACCCAATTAATGGGATTATTTATTTCGCTAACATACGGAACTATATACTGTAAAGTACAAGCCTTTACTTAAGCTGCGAGTGACGCCTTATAGCGTAGGGGGGGAAACCTGATTTCTCCTATCTTTTAGCATGTAAACTGAAACTTAAGCTAGTTTTACACACTAAACTCTTGAATAACAGCTAAGTTAACTAACTTAGACTAAATTAGGAATTCTTACTATATGAGCAACTAATTTAAGCATTAATTGGGCCAGTTTACAGTAACTTACACTATTTCCTTACCTAACTACAATTAAGAAAGAGCGCATGCCGCTTCTAAAGCACGCCCTTTCCTATGTATAAGATTCAGACTTCTAAATGTTAAAATATGCATTCGCCCCGTGCGGATGTGTCGGCTTTTGGCTGCCATAAGCTAAAAGTCTCTTCATGGAGGCTTGGGTGCGATAACCCTTGTCTTCTCGCTTCGTTTTTGCTTGTTTCATGCAATTACGTTTTAGATTACGTTTTAGATATACGATTCTTGTTTTTCTACTTATCCTAATGCTAAGACAAGCTATAACCTTTCTATTATTGATCCTTAATTACCTGTACAAGATATCCAACTTTAATTAGCGTTAATTGATCTTAGGTCACCTGATTTACCTGTAATTATAATACATGTACTTCACCCACCTACCGTATACAATATAACATACTTGCTGCAATACCTTAAGTATTAGTAGTTTCCTATTCCTTTCAAGTAGATCTTTAGTAAGGCGCAATTGATTGCATCGAACGCCGGACCCTTGCGCGGAATCATTACCTCTAGACACTGATGCCAATTAGCGGGGGGTTTATTGTAGCGGCCAGCTAGCAGAACTACGCATAGCTTTACAATACATTGTATTTTACCCGAGCTGCCGTCCAATTCAATGTTGAAGCAAAGCAAGGTCTTGGAATTTTGTCTGGCTGAAGGATTTGACAAATTCGTGGTGCACCCTTTATGCAATTTATTATAATAATAATATTAATTAATTAATTAATTAATTAAAATAATAAAATAAATTAAAAATGGTATTAAGTCATGTTGATGCTGTGTTGGTAATGCATATAGGCTACCGAAGCTGTACTACCAGTTTGTCGGGAGCGGAACACCTTTAGGGCGACAAGCAATATCATCCGTGAAGTTGGCTACCCAGTTAATGATGCTTGGAATGTCATCGGTTCAAATAAGTCAGCTAATCTTTGCACGGATGGAATCTTGGGAGTTAGGGCGCTATCTGAACTCCTGGGAAGGTTTCCAAGGGCTATTTGAGTCGATATTTCCATTACAAAGCAAAGATATCCTAAGTTGGCATGAGAATCGGCTGATACTATCCGAAATCTAATGCTATTCGGGTATGTTGGTGTACCAACTGGACTGATTGTCGCTCTGCTTAGCTCTTGGGTATATGAGGGCGTGCAGCATTACGAAAGTCTTGCTCTCATCGGTTTCTTTCTTGGAACGGTTCACATTTATGTTGTCTCTGGGCTCGAGGATGTGAAATGTGTAACAATTTACTGGATACTGGCGGATGTTTATGAACAGGTGAGGTGTTATGTTATTTACAATGTTGTAATGGTTTAATTATTAGCAAGTTAATGGTATGTATAGTACGCTTATTTATGAAGATTGGATTAAACAGATACAAGAGGGCATGGCATCCGCCATCTTGGATGGGGAAGTGACGGAAACGGGTGTGAAGAGCTGGGGGCAGTTGATTCATGAAGTGAAGCTCCAAGTTGTGTGGACTGGAGAATGGCAGAAAAACAATCAATTGAGTATATTCTTAAGGCTGAATTTTACTGTAACGTGGATGATTTACTTGATGCTATTTGGACCGTGGGAATGCCGAGAATGCTGGGTTATGATGATTGCATATGCGGCTTACGTTGTGCTCATATTTGGCAGACTTTATTTAAAGATTGGGGCTGCTGACTGCATTGAAGGAGCGGTAAGATGAGAATTTTTGAGCAACTCATGTTATTAGGTACCCTAAAAATCCTATTTATAGAAGTTCTGGATGAGTTCTTTGGTTTCATAGAGAAATAAACTGGAAAGTTTCGTTACGAGGGAAATTGTTACTGCGACTAAAATTCGCGTGGCTGAAGAGGTAGCGCGTGCTATACATTTGATGCGCATATACTTGAATACAGAAAGAGTAGCGTATATATGATATAGGGAGAGAAACTTGTAGTGAACTTGAAAAATAGTTTTTGATACTTTTGTAAATGAATTGCAGATGAAATTTTTAAGAGAACTCCTCCAGGATGAAGCGGGATACAAGATTGTATTTGGACGCTTCATTGTGCTGGAAAAGGTGTTGTTTCTAAAGGTAAACTGGATTTTGACTTGATGTTTGTAGAGGTTGATGGATGGGCTGTGCACGTGTTAGTTGTACAATGTACTAGTCGAATCGGTCACTTGCAAATATTGAATTATTTGCACTTGCATTAATCATACGCTCAATTTGTTTCAGATTGCATCACAAATCATTACTTATCTGATTGTGCTTATGCAACTACTGGGGAATTGACGAGATTTCTTTTGTAGATGATATTAATTGGCGCTGTTGTGGAGTAAATTGGCATGTTTATGTGCAAATAAATAAAACCAAAGCAATTATCTGTGTAAATTCAGTTGTTATTTCGTATTGCAAAGTATAAGTTAATAAGAGATTGATGAGTTGTTTTAAAGAGTAGCAGACGATAATGTAATAGGAAGTTTGTACCTGGAGTAGGATTGACTTAACCGTAAAAAGCTGTCTTAGGAAATTATTTCATATTTGTATAGAAAGATTTGAACAAAAGTTGGCGGACATTCTAGAAGAGTTACCGGAAAGGATTTGTACAACTCTGTGAGAAACCCAACCAGAGTGATAACTGGAAATTTGGCCGAGTTGTGTAGTGAATTCGAAATCGAGCTGGAGAATGAGCGAGAGGGTGACCTCTAGCGGTAAAGTGCTAAGCAGGAACGGCGTAGGGGATTTGATGTGGCCTATCGTTAATTTCTTGTGCAATTGCGGCCACTTACCTCTGACAAGGTCGAGGCAAAAGATAAATCGAAAAGATGGCGGAAAAAACAAGGAAGAGATTGAAAACTGTGCGGACGGCGGTAAAACGTACGGAATGAATGTCAAGTCTATCTCGTTTGTGATCTTTGGTGTTAACGCTGCGTTTGGATGTACGAGTATTTTGTACTTTCTTGCTGATATCGTTAACGGAGGTTGCGATGAAGACGGCTGTTTTTGGTAAGTCGAGCGGGGGCACTGGAAGCCCATGATTTGCTGATTACAGCATGGGCTGGAAGATGTGGACACCTGTGTTCTTTTTGGGGTAGATGATGTAATGAATCGGTTGTGTTTCTTTGTTAACTCGCAGGATCGGGATTTATAGCTCGATTTTGGGAAATGGATCGAGTTATGGACAGCATGCGAGTCGAGATGCCCTTTTGGCGACAAGGCTGACGTTGTTTATGATGCCATTTCATGCACTGATGGAAATTGTGATCGTGTGGTTTGAAACTTTGAAACTAGCGGAATTCCTGAATAATTGGCAAGGATTCCAAACTGTTTTCTTGGAAATATTCCCGGAAGGTGGTCGACTGCTGGAACGTTCGCTGGAAGATTTGAAAAGGAGTCGAAATGGATACGTTCTATTTTTGATCCTAGTACCAGGACTGGCTATGCTGCCTCTAGTTTTGACGTACTTAATGCTGAAAAGATTTCACGCCATCGGAGTTTTGTTACTAGTGCCATCTATGTTTCATACTTTGATTGTTTCTCTGACACAAAATGTTAAGATTGTTATGAATTTTAAAATTTTGGCTCAGGCTTTCTTGCAGGTATTTGTATTAAAGTTGAAATATAACTAAGCAGACAAAAGACGAATCTAGAGTGGAGTTTTAAACTATAGGTATTTGACTAATGTTGTTTGATGTTGCAGATACGGAAGGGAATAGCGCATTGTTCAAAATACGAGTATGCAACTTGGGAAAAAGCGAAAGAGTGGAGAAAGCTTGTTAAAATGGCGAAGGAGCAAGTGGAACTTGTAGGAAGGGTGCACAAATGGTTTGAACTTTGGAATATGGCGTCGACGATTGTGATTATGACATGTTTTGCGATTGTTGCCTTAAAGGGTCCTTGGCTGGACGGGGATGAAAACTTGTTTATTCTTGTCATACTCGTCATATATGCAATGCTCGTCCTTGGGAAACTTTATGTTAAAGTACTAGCTGCGAACTCAATCTATGATGCGGTAATATGTTTTCAGTTTTTGTTGACTATATACGTAGATGGCCAATTGTCGTATGAAGGCCATATAATTAGCGGTGATATTACCTTAGAGACGAGAAATTGAAATTGGTTGTTAATCGATCGTGTTTTTGTACAGGAATATTCAATTGCCACGGAATTAATTTTTGTTCCTGGTGGAGTCAAGGATGTTGCGCTTCAAAATGAGGTAAGCATGATTTTGATTCGGATGTGATACAACATAATGTGCGTGAGAATCACTACGACGGACTTATTTGTGATAAAGTACTCATTGTTTCGTTTGTTGTGTGCAAGGTAAAATTTCTCTATGACATGATCGTTGATAGACCATCCCGGGTGACCTACGGTAATTACGTGACGATGGAAAAACGACTGCTACTCGGAGTAAGTATGCACATGGGATGGCAACAAGATGGCGTTTGAGTTTACACTTGAAGTAACTAATTATGTGGATTTGCAGATTGGAAGCCAGATCGTGACCTATTTAATTGTGGTGATGCAGTTTACACAGTAGGACGTTGGGTTTTCGTAATTGCAACGTGGGAGCAGCATCACGCGAAGATAATTGCCTGATCGTGTCTACAAATAATTCAGCTCATGTAGTTTCCTAAAATGTCTCTGTTGTTTCATTCCCTGGAATAAATTGTGATATTAATTGAGATGTATGCAGGAGATCCGCGTCATTATCTTGGTTCTTGATACTAATTTTGTAATTATGAATTAACTGTAGCCGTTTTAGATTCTCTTTTGATGCAAGGGCTGTAGTTGAAGAAGAGATTGGCACTGGAATTGATTCTAAAAACGCTGTCTACGCTAAAAGCAAGTTGGACTTAAAACTGGGCGGCGCGAAATGGAAAATTCCAAGGGCGAAAGTCTAGTATGCATCTTTGGTGACCTCATGTGGTCAATTATCTTGCCGTTGAAGCTGTGTGGGCGCTGCCCTCTGTCGTATGAGCAGGAAAGCAATGTCGTGAATGATTCGTGTATCCGGTCTAAAGATAAACACTGGCATCGTTATTCGACCCAGGTTCGTATGAACAATGGAGACGGGGTCTGTGGCCCTGGGGTGAGGCATTTTGTGGTCAACCTAAAATCTCCATGGTTTTACACTACAGGGGCGAAGGCTGGTGTAATTTTAGCGATCCTTACTAAAATGGTGGCTGAGATCCTGTTTAGACCGTTGGAGTTTCAATGGTTTCCGGGGTAAGTGGCGTAAAAGGGAAATGTTATTTGTCGATTGTTCTGAATCAACGCAATATTTTGCGTCGATGTATAATGGTGAACCCTTGTTTTTTCCAGGTTCAACCAAGTGTTGACAGATTTCGATACAGTTCTCCGTAACGAAACAATGAGCCGGGAAATTGAAACTGGCTACCATCTATTAGCCCTGAGGGTGATTATGCTCATGCATTGTCTGATTCAAATTTCGGAGCTGATCTCATCGTGGACGGAAATCTACCCTCTGGCTGAATTTGTGAACAGATGGAGGATTTACGAGTGGAAATTGCACGAAACGTTTGGGTTGAGCGGCGGAGATGCTGCCAATGGAATCGTACCGTATTCGAGGTGCATCACCCTGGCACGAAATCGTCTTGTAACGTATTACGCCGCGATACCCGCTTTAGCGATGCTGCCTTTGTACATGCTGCGATTTGCATGGTATCCAAGCCCTTTGATTGTAATCTGCGGACTGATAACTGGGATTAACATCAGTTTTGCAACCCTCATGGACGATGTTAAAGTTCTGTTGAGCTACCTGGCTCTTGTTATAGGATTTGCAAAGGTAGGATATGCACCCAAGAACACGATAGAGGGCGCTGGGAATTGGGACAGAAGCGTTGAGTATGATTGGATGGTTTCTTGGTTATTTTGTCGGTACAGATCCGAGAAGGGATTCAGACTCGGAGAGAAAGGCTTGTGACGAAGAAAGATGTGATACGGTGGAAGGAATTAGTTATGATTGTTAAAGACCAAGCTGATCTGGCAGGTCAGTTTCAGTCCTGCAACCAGCTGTTTCTCCTCTTTGGCTCATTTATTATCATGATCGGGCTGACGTACTTGGTGCTGTGTGTGCCCTGGTTGAGACATCCTAAGCTGTACGTCGTTAGTGCGCTGGCTCTGCTGTCAGTAATAATATTCGCCGTCAGAATTGGAGTTAAAGCGTATGCTGGAAACTGGATAACGGATGAGGTAATCTGTTGTGGATGTGTTTTGGGTTGGCCTAAAACTGTTTGATGGGAAACAGGTTAGTTTTATATTTTAGGAAGAAAAGCTGAAAAATACTCTTGTAAATGCTTATATGCGGGTGGAAGATGAAGGAGCAAACATCGAGGTAAGGCAATGCAGTTAGTTAAATGTGAGATGCACCTTGTGCGGAGATGAGGATATGAGTTTAATTAATAATCAACCCGGATTTTATTAAACAGATGAATTTTCTCCACATGATTATGAGCAAGAATCCAACGCGAATATGTTTTAGCGGTCATGTCACTCTGAGGAAGCGACTGATTCTCTCGGTTTGCAATGCTTTTATACAGTGTTTGTACTGGGTGGCCCCGTGAGATTTTGACTGGGCACATCCATAGGTTGTGTGCCGCCCCCCTCTCCTTTCCCATCTTTCCTCAGCCCATACACCTACACACATTCACTCACTCCACAGTGAGAGCGAACCCTGCGGATGCTCCCCCATCTCTCTCATTATGCACACATTTGTAAACATTAAGATTATTGGATAGTTGAATAAGCTTAAGTTTCAATCTTTGGTAACTGACGAGAATAATTAATAATGGATATGCCCAGTCAAAATCTCACGGGGCCACCCAGTACATGTTAATGTTAATTTAGCTTTGGATTTAATTATGGGAATAAAGTTCTAATTTATTGCAGATTGGAAGCCAAGTTGTCACCTACTTGATCGTTCTTCTACAGTTAACCCAACAAAAAGAAATGACGTGATGGAAATAAACTGTCTTGTAATCACTCAACTCGGACAACTTGCTTACTTTTGATGATAGATGGCGAAGATTGTTGCTGGAGATAAGGAAAGGTTGCGTGGCTTGTTTCGTAGGAGGACATAACTGTTTTGCCGATGTTGACAGTATATGTTAATTATGTGCAACTAGAAAGCACGCACGTCTACATTCGATGTAATTACAGAATTAGTCATTTAAGTCCGGAAGTAGTACATATTTGATTGACATGTTTTAGTATTGACTGACCGTACATGATTTTCTGCACTCTGCACTAGTTTTCAATGCGAGAACTTTAGAATGAGTGCATTTGAGGCATATTACTGGGGGTCTGGCCATAAGATGATAAAGTCGGGGATTTTTTGAATTACATAAAACCTCAAGTAGTTTTTCCCAAGTCTTGACATGTTGCGACGGGAATAAATGTTTGATATTGTTCGATTATTTGTTCAATAGTTGAAAGATTTATTTTGTAATCTTAGATTTTGATGCTGCAGTCGTCACAGTTTAGGTTTCAGTTAGTAGGTCGCTACACGGCTTTTAATTTAATATATAGTGCTAATAAATTTATGTTTTGTTTGAATTGAACTATGAGTAATCCATGGACTGAAGAGCCGCCGAACAGCACTTGGAAGGACTTGGACAATTTTCTACAGCGCTTCGCTATTAACTATGGTTGGTTCAAAATGAAAAAAATACTTTGAAAATAATAGGAAATCAATGGTGGTCATTACGTTTTAGATGTTCGAACCCTCACTCCTTGTCGAGGATGGAACAGGTACCAGTGGCTTAGTCACGTGCTTAAAGCAAGGCCCGAAATTAGAGACGCGGAGGGTGAATGGATTTGCTCTTTCATTGAGGCAAGGAGGGACGAAATAGAGGACGCCTTCATAACGCAGTTTAACCGACGTGTACGTGAGACACGAAAAAAATGGTTACATTGGCATTGAATGGAAAGAGTTGAATGAGGGGAAGTTGCATGTATGATGTTGGGTCAAACCAAGGGGGCTGCGTTGTTTGAATACGACTACATGTATTTTTACTAGGCTGCTCATGTGGAGAAAATGTCTCATCCAGTGGCTTGTACATCGAGGACCTTTGGCGTATTTAATGTGTTCGTGGAAGGGGGTTTCGTGAATAAGGTGCACTTTTGCAAGGATGTGTACGTTTGTTCTCGGCGCGACCATGGATATCCTCTAGAAATCAGTTGGCTAACTATGAAAGATCCTTTCGATGCTACCAATCAAGCTCCTGGTTTTATCAGTATTGCTCCTATTGGGAGCTTGTCGTGTGAGGATGACGAAGTGGTCCCTTCAGTGTCTCCTCAGTTGAGACACTTTCTCAAGTACTGTGTCTTACATCCCAGTAAGTGTACACAACTCGCTGGAATGCAGGATGAATGTGATTTGTTGGAAATATAGGGTATAGGGTCTATTTTTGAAGGGTCCAGCCAAATCTGCGGTGGCACATTAGTCCAGTCCCAGCTGTAGTGTTGTGCAGCGGCTGTTTTGACAACGCGAACGGAATGGCTACATATGTGTACACACGCATGTTGACGGCTGCTGTATGTAAATCCAAGCTTTTATTTTTAGGTCTTTTGCATATTTTACTCTACCTCCCCAACATGGATTAAGAGTTTCCTTGCCTATGGATTGGGCCCTTTAAAAAGAAGGACCTGCTAGTAGAATTAACTAGATGCAAAAATATATTGATTCATTAATTAGATGATCCAGCTATGGACGCTAAGCCAATTGAAAGGTGGACTAGAAGGACGTGGCTCGAGTATTTGGAGAAAAGATTAAAGATAATCGGACGTCCAGATGCTCCATCGACCTTGCGCGTGGTGTTGATTTTTGCGGACGAAGAGCAAATTCGGGCTGGATTTGGGGAAGGTGTGGTGGCAGAGTACAGGGTTGGAATGAATGGCCCAACGAACCCTAACGAACCGGGAGTTGCAGTTAAATCTACATGCAAAAAGTTTTATTTTAAATCGCTACGCAACGGCCCGTCCAGTCCAGTCCAGGGCATCACTCAGTTTTTATAATAAAGGTGAAATGTTTTTTATCCAAGGGCCCTCCGAGATTCTGGAGTAGGACCTCGTTTCCAAGGATATTTGTTTGTGACGTGTTCAAATGGGAAGTGATGGAAGTGCGGGAATGCGAGGGTTTGAAAGTTTTAGCGAATCTTACTGGTGATAACTTGCCCCAAACTATACTTGCCGTGAGTGACGATATTCACAACTGGAACGGGCATACAGTGCAGATGAGCCCAAGATCATGGAAAAAGGCTGTAACTTATTGGGATCCAAAGTTTATAGCGTTCATGAATAAACACGTGCTGGAAGTAGAAGAATGTAAGTTTGTAAATAAGCCGCGGATGGTGGTGATTGTGGATCGACAATGGGTGAAAGGATTTTGAAAATGCTGCGGGTAGGTAGGCGTAGGGATTAATAGAGAAGGCTACATGTTATGTAAATAAGACAGGATGGGCCTTTTGGAATTATGCATATGAACTTGGAAAATGAAATATCGAAATAGAAAGTTATGAAAAGATATGTACTTTTGAGCATTTTCAACTCTATTGGAAGGTGTGATGTATGTATATACATTGGACTCCAGTATACATCATGTAAATTATGCCTACGCTGGATACAGATGTTACAGCGTTCGCATGATTTCGTCCCGTAGCCAGGCTATAGACAATATGACTTAATGCCAACTCTATTATTATATGGGGAGGAAAACTAATGTGAGGTATGTTGCTTATTTTTGAATACTTGAAGCCCGTGAATGTCATAGTTGGAGTCAGTCACAATGGCGGAATTTTCTTGCAAAAAGATGTAGAAGAAGCGGTGGGGATATTAGAAATGAGATAACCATACCCCTGATTGCTGAAGTCCGGGATCAAAGTGTTATATTCTCAGCGTTCCAGACACCTGATGCGGTTAGTCATTCTGATTTGGAATACTCTTCTTTACTTGATGGATTTTGGGAAGTTGATAAAGTATTTATTGCTGTAGTCTTTAGCTGGATAACTGGATGTTTTCCTTTTTTTCGCAGCACTTAGGGTGGAGTTGGTGCAGATTCCCTTTGACTTACTATCTTTGTGACCTGTTTCGAGGTTATGTTTCGCAAGTGTACACTCCAAATAGTCCATGGTATCTATTGGCAAATGTGATTCCTCCGAATAAATCAATTGCCCCATACCCGTATGCAATAGTGACACTCACGGATGATCCTTCCGTAACTGGAAATAACGTGCATGTCCATAGGGGTATTGCTCTTCCTCGTTTTCCTACACTTCTCACTGAGGAGGAGGCAGAATTTCTCGAGTCGTGTGTGATTGACCCGAGTAAGTGACCGGATGGAAATACTCTCGGCAGTAATTTCTAGGATGCTTTCTAGGAGCAAGTTAATCTTTGGAACATTTATTCAGTTACTAAATGTTGATTTACAGCGTATGAAGACGAAGCGGGTTACGCCCAATGGGGTTTGAAAGAATGGGGTGAGTTCATGATGAAGAGAAGATTTGCTGGGGTGGTGGAGAGTAAAGTTTTGATTGTAGCAACATGCGATGAAATCAGAGCAGCCTTTGGGATGAGACTTGTGCAAGTAAGTAGGTAGTAAGTAGGTAAATGAAGAGAAAGAGCAATTGATGGGATTATTTGTGTTGTGGAGGGGCGGGGAAGATTATTGAATGATATTTGGTGATTTTAATGGCATTTGGAATGGTTTGTAATTAATAGCATCCAGGAAGAGGATACTGGAGCAACAACAAATTTACAGTTTACACAGTGCTGGGGAATGGGGAGGCTGTGAGGGAGGTTAGGAAATGTGCTGAGGGTCTGTATATTCTTGTTCATCTGATCGAAAATCAGGTTGCTAGAAATCCATTTCCTAAGAAGCTCCTTTCCGTGAGTCCGAGTCAGCTTGGGACTTGGGATATTCCAAGAGCTGAAAATTTTACTTCAGTGATACTCCCTTCGACAGAGTTTTTTGAATTTGTGATCAGGCATGTGTTGGTCCCTAGTAAGTGTAAGAGGTTGGAAGGAAGTAGGTTTTATTTTGGAAGGGCAATTATGCTCTGCTTGTGAAGGGGTGATACGCAAAGGATATTTATGTTATTCTTGTTTCATGGAAAAGCAATTCCCGGGAACGAAAGGCATGCAGACTGGGGGCAGGAGAGTTGGGAAGCGTTTTTGAGAAGTACAATGAATTCAGAACTTGAGGATGAACTTTTGTTTTACAACATACTAATCACGACACCGAAGGAATTGGAAAGAGGATTCAAAGGGAAAACGTACAAAGTAAGCGTTGGTTAAATTAGGAGTGGAGGAGTGTAGATGAGATTGCATGGGAGGAGCTTCTGAAAAGAGTAATTACATGATGACAAGTGTAAAAGTATGGAGATGATGATGCATGCGATGGATTTTTAAATTCGACTGCAGTGTTTGGGTGCTAACTGGAGCAACCGGAAATTTGACCTCTACTGCGTAGGCACCCTCAACAAGCAGTTAAGTTCGGTGGTCTTTTGCGGTGATGTATACATCCTAGCAAAACTAAACCCTGCCTTCCTACCAACAACGCTTGAGGGATATCGTCGGACCCGAACTTCCCAAGGGAAAATATATATGGAAACCAGAACACAGTGTGTTCCATGTTGGGATATGTTCTTCGAGACGTTTCTGAAACGCCATGTTCTTGACACAGGTTAGTGTAAAGCATGGATTGTGGGATGAGGGGTAACGTGAGAGACTGGAGGGGTAGAGAGAGAGAGCGATATGGGAATAATAACGAAGTATGTGCGGTTTTTTTTACAGCGGATCCACTGCTAAAGGATCATAAAACGTGGGATTTGAGGCGTTGGAACAGTTTCTACCAGGCAAGAATACAGAGCAAATATGGGGCCAGCGGGACGACTGCCATGGCCAGAGGTTTCCATACTATACTTGTAACGACGGCGAGTGAGTTGCGGGAAGCGTTCACAGGAAGGGGTTGTGATACAGTAAGTGATTTCTTTTGGTCAACTGGAATAAAAACCCGGCTTTGTGTGCTGTTTAGAGTGTAGGAATGAATGTTTAGGACATGCATGTCGTATCCAATGTGAAGATAGCGTTTTTAAATCCAGTGCATCCCTCCCGCGCCGAGGACAACAACATCAAAACGTTTGGCCGCTTACCCACCTCACGGTGGACCACCAGGAAGTAAAATAGCAAAACATTCGGTTAACCCATCGATGCCGACTCCGGGGAATCAAATACCGCAGCAATCAATTAGAAGCTCATCTATAATTACTAATTACAAATGGAGCAAAACACCTTTTGTTGCTTATGTGTTAAACATCTATGGAAATAACTCGGTCGGAAAAGCGTGGTTTTGCGAAACAGCCAAACTTTATATTTGTGCTGATGTGGGGCGCTCTGGCCTGCCAAAGCATTTAAGTTATACGAATCCACAAACAAATACGTCCGAAAACGTGCCTTTCCTTCATCTAGCTGCTGTTTGTGATCGTGAAATTAAATTTTAATTTAATCATTACGTGGTTTGTTAACACGGGACTGGAGTTGTTCCATCAGAATATAAAACTGTATGATGCCAAATTACAGTAAGTGGTTAAGAATTAGTCTGACGTCCGAAATGCCGGTTCAGCCATTTATCATTGCTGCTTTATAGTCATCAAATTATTTATTATGTAACGTATCCACAAACTATTCCTTACAGCAACATGCTAAAAATAGTTATTGTGTGCTAAATTTATAGGATAACTGCCGTACAATTACTAATGTGTATTTAATTTAAATTTCAGTAGCAGCAATGAATTGAAATGAAAATTTTCACATGCAGTGATATCTCATTTTCCCCATGAAACTTGGACAAACCTTTTAGGTGTTTAATGGAGTTTTTTTAGTGGAATGTTTTTGAAAGTGTTGTTTGTTGACGTGTTTTTGGTTGTAGCATGCTGTTTCAGCTTTAGCTAGTTGTTACTACAGTAAGCCTTAGGAGTTCAAGTCTGCAAGTTCCATGGAAGCTTCAAGAGGACGGGTGGGATTTAATTGCTGATAAAACTTAATTGGGAAACAAAGCTTAAATAATGTTCTTGTACGCGCTAATTTGCGTGCGGACAAGCTGACTACTGCTCTACAGGTTGTGTTCTGAAATTTTAGGTTTTGAAGATACGATTCTAAATAAGAGGAAAACCCAAGGATACTTTTACATATATACACAGATAAACTTAATCTCTGCAAGATTTGAAAGAAAGAACCCCTACACGGATGTATTTCAGAGGGATTTTTAGGCTATTGTAAATATAAACTACTATAATTACTAGGGTTTAATACATGGGATTCCCTGTTTTTAAGTGAAGATATTACTGAACAGAAGATAACTACTGCATATGGTACTAGTAGTAAGAGTTAATTCGTCGATTTGTGGCCTGAGCCCTTACAACGGTTAAAAACCGTTTTCCAAACGCGCTCAGATACTGCATATAGATACCCCACATAAATGTTGCCGTGTTATTACGTGTTAATCAATTTCGGATTGATGAGCAGGGTGTTAACATGCTTGATCGTAATGTTGATCGTAAGAAAGGATAGGGAAACACTACGTAACGCGGGTGGATTCCCCATCAACTTTGACAAAAGATGAGGAAATACCAACGAGGAAGAACAAAAGACGGGAGGAGGAAGTTACAAGGGACGGAAGTGGGGCAAGATGATCCCGTCTGAAATTGGACAACGGAGAGGGGGACATGAAGACAAGGGATGAATGCTTTTCACATGACAATAAAATTAGAAGCGAATCTGGCGGAATCGTGAGCGTCATGAGAATTTTCCATAGCTTTTTTCAAATCCCTCAACGTTTCTTGCAAATAGGTTGAGAGTTTGCTTGCGCGGTGGCGCTCCTGCGTGGCCCATTTGTCCTTTGTCTCTGAGATGTTATTCAATAAATCAAGGGAATCCTGTATGGAGCGGGCATGGAAGGCTGCGCTTTGCGCTACCGCTTTTGCCGCCTCAAGTCTGTGAATGACATAAGAAAGGTTTTGTAGTTGGAGTTGGAAGCGGAGCATACGTTGGGATTCTAAATGATTCATTTTTTCACATGGATTTGTTTTGAGGAGTAGGTAATAAAATTCAGAGAGGAGGAAGTACAATTAAAAAGAGACAACTAGTGGTACTAAAAGCGGATTAATTTGTATTTGTCTAATTAAATTGCTGCACATTGCGAAACTACTAAACTAAATGCGGCAATACTACACAAAAGGAATAAACTAAATTAAGGGCAGTTAAGTTTGTACACAAGATTCAGACAGACGTACCTATTAATGGCGTTATAGTACACAAGCTCTGCAAGCATAACAGCAATTTTAAGACGCGTAGCAACTGATGACAATATCAAACTTTGGACTTGTGCCGCCTGGGCTTTTTTCGTGAGTTCCATGACATTTCGCGCTCTCCACGTCACTAGATTTTGTGCAATGGATGCCCAGTTACTGGCGATGCGGGCAAGATGTTCCTTGGCTTTGACAGCTGCGAGCTCTCGTTGAAGAGGCTGGGAGGATTGAAGCTCTTCTGCCAAATTGGCGAGATCGTCGGAAGTGAGGTGTCGCTCCGTGGTTGCTTGATTGACGACACTACCACGTTTGACATGTGGACCTGTCGCTTGAAGCAGACCACTTCCGCTCACAATTGTGATGGTCACTACGCAGAGCGTAATCGCAGTAATAATATCAGGTAACCGAAGAGCGTGGTTCATGGCACATGTCGGTATTAGGTAGAACCGGAGGAGTCGGTTTATTAGCGGAGTGTGGACTCAGGGAGGCAAATGTGATAACTGAAGTAATGTTTGCTGTCAACATGAGATTGAAGTAAGATTTTGGTGTTAAGAGCTGAAAATTACAAGTAATGATGTGTGCACTGATGAGTTGCTGTGTTTAAAGTAAAAATTGTTTATTTTTAGCTCCTGTAGAAGTAGCAATGATTTAAAGTTGTAGCTGGGATTGCAGATGGGGATCAGAGTAGAAGTAAGTAGAAAGTTTTTCTCTCAAGAGGCTACGCCTAAGCTTGATTTCGGGGTTGAAAGAAGAGGATGTTGCGATAAGCCCTTAGGGCATTGAGGAAGGTACGAAAGTTGGGAAGATTCCGCGTATTGTGGATTGTTGTATAGCAAAGGTTAGTGATGATTGCAGGGTTTTTTTGTTTGAATCAAGAGAGGTATGAAGCTGTGATCTGGGTTTTCCGTTCCGCTTCTATAAGTTTATTTGGTTCAGTATTAAGTGATTGTATGGGGGGTGAGAATTGCGAGCTCTGCATCTGCATGAGAAGGGCATAAGAGGGGGGGGGGTTAAGAGTTACGAGAGTTAATTGGGAACAATTAACTGCGCGCTGAATTTAACGCTTTTTAGGTTTGAGGGGACCGGCGGATTGGTTTTTATTCTAGAATGTTCTCCAGTTCTGCATTTAAGATGTTTAAAGCAGGAAAAAAAATAATTATATTTAACATATTGAATTTAATGTGCCAGAGTCTGTAGTAAAGTGTCACTAGAGGGAGTGTAATGAGCTTGATGGACATTTAGTACCTAACTATAGGCGCGCGTCAGAGTCTCATCAGAGTTGAGTTTGTCAGCCTTTATGGAATTACTTCCAAGTAAGCATTGCGGAGATTGTGTTGCAGATAATAAACTGAAATATGTTGACAACTGTGGATCGTTTGATGGCGTAAAAACCTCCCATGTTGACGGAAATAAGGGAACATGAGCGCGTGTTTGACATGACTTCCTTGAGGATTTCGACGTTGGAGGAGCAGCTCTTATGGAAGTCACATGTGGAGCTGGGACCACGTGTTGTGCCGTTCATGGCTTTGTGACCAGTGCTGGATGTACGTAAGCTTTGAGGATTGACGTCGATCCGAAATGGATCCGAGGGGCAGGTACATCTCCAACCTTTAGCGGCTGTAGCTTGGAGGAAGGTTCGGATACCTGCCTTGAGTGCAACTTGCTTTTCGTTCTCTGACATGTCCCGGACGGAGGCGTTATTCGGGTAGAATGTGAAGACGAGGATGAGCATCATGACGGTCATGAGGGGGAAGTTGAGGAGGACTTCAACTGGGACGTGACCGCCGAAGCGAAGCGTGCCGTAGTTACCGAGGATAATGTTGGCAGATGCAAATATTGTGAGACTTGGTATAATCACCCTGGAGTGGGACTCGTTGTAACGGTTGCAGAGGAGTTGAAGCATTCGATATGAGGTGAGCTTCTCCAGGGGGCGTTCGTGATGGAGTTTTCTGTGGAAAAGGTCAAATGTATGTGTTCATGACTTGGATTGTTTGCTATAGAGTTATTGCGGGAATGATAACGGAATTCGTTGGTGTCATATGTATAATGATAGATGGCTGTGGAAATGAAAGTAAGTTATTTAGAGATAATTAAGAGGAGTGGGTGGAGGAATAACTCACCGGTATTCGAGGATTTGCGTCACGGTTTGAACGTGAAAGATACCTGTGAAGAGGAAAAAGTAGCCTACAAGGAAATTGGTCATGACCCTCCAGAAAGCGTAGAGGGCCCAAATAGCGTGGGTGAATCCGCTCCTGTACACTATGGGTAGAAGGGAGTAGACGTACTGACGCTTGCCACCCTCGGCAGCGACCATCATGCTTTGGAACAAGCACTGAATGAGGGAGCTGGTGATGTGACCCTTGACGACCTTGTCGTCTTTGGACGGTGGCAGCGCTGCTTCGGTGTAGGCTTCGCGGATTCGGAGGGTTTGGTTCATGTGGTTGACGATTTGGTCGCCGAGAAAGAAAATTGTCCAGTAACATTTGGTTATGAGGAACCAGCTCAAGTAAATGAAAAAATTCAAGCACCATTCCCCGCGGCTAACGGTTTCGTCTCCGAATCCTCGGATCAGCTCTGCTGTGACGTTTATGTATTCGAGGGTCATCCCGCCGAGAGAAAATATTAGCCAGATAACGTTTTTGAAACTGTTTCGATGGTAGAACCATGCTTTAGTGCTAGAGTCGTAGTGGAATGGAACAGCGTTCAAAAATACACCAGCGCGGTAATAGTATTCCATCAAGTGGTAAGATTTTGCGACGCTGCTGTGCTGGCCTTTGACCAGCGATTTTATCTTGGATTGTTCCATCATGGTTCCAGTTTCTGTCAGATGGCGCTATAGGCGCTAGGCACATGCACCGGGGCTTGCTCTCTTAACAGTGGCGGACTGATTGCTTGAGCACGGTTGTTTTGTGCTAGGAAGGGATACGCTCAGCATGTGTGCATATTCGAAGTGTTCGGACTGATTGGAACATTAAGGTACTTGAGGATATCCAGAAATAGCTAATGTAATTACAATATTTAAGAAGACGGTAGTGTCCGTCTAGAAGACATTGGTCGGCCTTTTTGATGTTGTATTTTCGTAAATATTGTGATAAACGTCAAGGGTTGCGGCGGGGATTATGAAGTGATTATGGAATCTGGATATCACAGGTGTAGAATTAAAGGTGACGTTGATATGATTTATACATAGGTTTAGTATAAAAGGTGCGCATAAAATATATGATTTACTTATATAAGTCGATGGCATGTCAAGCTCAATTGACAAGTAGGATGCTCTTTCGATCAAGGCGCACATTATGCATTTGCGATTTGGTCAAGAGGGGCTTTTGTTATGTAGTATTGAGTATGTAGTACAGCAAATTTATATTTTAAAACGTTTGTACGTAAAGATTTTCTTGTACAGGTTAATTTTGAATCGATTTACTATAAATCGAAACTGGAAGTACTCGGGTGTCGCTGTTGTTGCTTGCGTGTTTTGATAAAGGTGTTTTTAAAGGGAAAAGGTAGAAGTATTTGCAATGAGGATGATGGAAAAATTACGGGATTTCTATTATAGCAACGTTAGAAAAAAAATAAGAATGGTTTTTACAAAGAAGAAATGATGACAGGTTCGTACGTTCGGAGATGATTGTTCTCCTGGAGGATTGATAATACATTTTACCAGGTGAGGACGAGGAGTGGCCCGTAATTGGATGTAATCTTCCCATTAAGCTTGGTCAATAAGGAAGAGAATTGGGATTTTAGGGGAAAATCATTGATGCAACATCTAGAAACAGATGAGCGGCTGGAACGGGTTCATTCATGGAGTACATGGCTGGAGCAGGACGCAACCTGTGTGATAACTGATAGCGGAGGAGATGGTTATTACAGGAGGATTTTTCCAGGATTGAGGGTTCTGGATAGGATCGTTTAAATAACCTGATGGCTTGGAGCGGTTGGTCCAGTGTAAAAATCAGAGCGGGCGGTTGCTGGACAACGTTTAGAAATTACTTGAGAAATCCTTGCAAAGTAACCGTGCAGGTATCACCACCGGACAGGATGAAGAAACTTAAAGGATTTACTGCTGAGCCGCGGATAGTTTCTGGAAGGTTGGAGGAGGGTGAGATGGGGAGTATAGGTCATCAATTTTGGTTATTGGTGAAATTATTGCAGTGGTTTGGATCATGTCCGCTGCAAAAGGAGGAGCGGGAGGATGGAGGGAAACATGTGGTTTACGAATTAAAATTAAAGTGTCGAAAAATTATATTACCGCTGATAACAGCTTCGTTCTTTTGTTTCCTGTGGTTGAAGTACATGATCGAATTGAGTTTCAGGTTACCGTTTATGGGGAACAGGTGAGGTAAATCTTGAGCAGAATCAAGAGTCGAATTAAGACTATTCAATTGTGTTAATTTTGTTTAATTATTTAACTTTAATTACAGCTTTGAGAAGAGCAAGGAATATTTTTTTGAATTTACAAAGGGATCAAGAAATCGAAATGATTCATTATCCTTGGCTTCCGTGGAGTCAACGAACATTGCTTCCGTGAGAAACGTGGCCCGATTCTTACTGTTCGTTATACCTGTGCAGCATATCCTTCGAATTCTATTTAGTTGGATTGATGCCCCGAAATTTGCTGAATTTGTGAATCGATGGAATTGTATCGAAACTGAATTTCAAAGTATTTTCAGTACCAAGTTTCAAAATTATCATACGCGGGAAAATCGGTTCTTTAATAGGCACAAAGATATTGAGTTTGTTAATTTGTACGCTTGGCGAAACAAGTTTCTGTTCTCGTATGTAATGATTCCATCTGCTTTATCGATACCGATTTATCTGAACGGGAATGTTCATTTCGATGAAGTGCTGGAATTGCTATTCGTTGGTGCTATGTCGCTGCATTTTATAATATTTCCGCTAATTGAGGATGCGAAGACGTGTTTTGCGAATCGGATACTCGCAGAGTCGTTTTTTCAGGTAAGTTACATAGCTAGCGATTTTGAATGATAGTTCGAAGGTGAAGGTTTGTTGAGTATTTGCGTTTAAGCTAGAGAAGAATCGCTAAGGAGCTTCCATTAACGTTGGTTTGCAGACGAGGTTACAAATGACGGAATGCGTCAAGTCAAACCGGTTGGACTTCAAAATGGTTTCCGCCTGGAGGGAATTCGTTGACCTTCTGAGAGGACAGTGCACGCTCCTTGGAGAGTTTCAAACGAAAGAGCAGCTGTCGTGCTTAGCGATAACGATTGCGTCGACCACGTCCATCGTGTTCATCGTTCTAAACGGGGATCATGATGCGGAGAGCTCGTTGAGAGTGATTCTTCTCCTCCTTTCCTATTGTTCCATATTATCGATCGAACTGATTGCGAAAACAACAACGGCGGAGCTCATCACGAAGCGGGTGAGTTGTGCGTGGGAAGATGTTGATGATAATGTTGGTAATTTAGCGGACTTTCACCTTTTCAGGAGGTTCGCTAATTTGTTTTTCTTGTCAGGAAAATGACATTGCGAAATTGATGGTTACTATCAGAGCGGATGTGACAGATGCCGTTACGTTTGTGGAGGCAAGGTGTTTAATTGATTAAAGCCTCGCCCGAAATGTCAACATACGATTGGAATAATGCGGCAAATATTTAATCAGCTGGCAACTTGTTTTTCTAATTTAGGTCAAATTCATACACGATATGATACTGCTTGCGCCCTCAAGGGTTTCGCTGGGAAGCTATGTTACGTTGAATAAAAGCTTGATGTTGGCGGTAAGTTGATTTAATTTTGGTTCGGCAAGTGCAATTTTAATAATTTGCAATTTCCAGCAAGTTAATTTTTCTCATTAAGTTAATGATCTGTGTTGTTGATTAATAGGTTTACAGCCAAGTAGCGACATATATAATCGTATTGCTTCAGCTAAAAAATCGATGAGTGAAACTGTAATAGTCAACGGAATTAAATAAAATTAAACATAGAATATAAGCAATTAATTAATTAAATTTAAATTTAATTTGTAGTAACTTGTATTGCTTATAGTTGAAGCGCCAAGAGGAGATACGACAAGAGAATTGAATAAAAAGTAAGTACTGTTGTTGATTTAACCATGTAAAAATCTCCAGCCATGAAACCAAAGGGCGCGCAGCTTTTAAGAAGCGCAGCGTTTCGGAGCGTCATAGCGTCCTTCCATGCCAAAGACCGTTGCCATTCTTTTGGAAAGGACTTACTTGCTGCAAACAACTGACCGAGAACGTAGAGGAAAATGAGGAGTCGGGCAGACAGGAGGGTATTAGAAGCGTGAAAAAGGCCGAAATTCTGTGGCTGTGTGCCTACCCGGTTCTTCATTGTTGAATACAAGAGAACGGATGTTACGACGAGGGATAGACCTTGATACAAGAGGAGGACGTTGGCTAGGATTTTGTTGACTTTTCGCACAAGTTTTCGCATTCCCAAGAAGTTTTGCACACAATGTCTAAATACCGGTTCGTGTTGAGGAATAGAACTTGCTGCTAAGTTGTCTTGCATCTGTGTTGGTTTTGCACCTTTAGTAGGGACAAAACAAAGCTTGTCATCCATGAATTCTCCGGACGGGGTAACATTGTCAGCATGGGACAGTTTTGATAAAATTGTTGTGGAGATTGTAAGAAATTTGCAAATACTGACGGAGAAGAGTAAAAAGAAGCTTCGGACGCATCCGCAGCCGAAGGTGTATCCAAGTTGGACGGTCAAACTAAAATTTTGCAGCCAGTTCCAGCGAGAGATTTTTAGCGATGGAGAATATGTACGGAGCGAAATCTGGGGATGCGGACACGTTAACTCCAACAAAGGATAGCATGGATAAAATGGAAAGGGTTTCGTAAACTATAAAGAACTTCATGATTCGCCGTTCCCATTGCAGCTCGTTCTTGACGCTCCAGTCACAGATTTTTAGTTGCAGGTTATCTGATTTTGTAAAGGAAAAATTGCGCGGATTAAAATATAATATCGTTTTTTTAACTTAAAATTGTTTTTGTAATTATTTATGACAGTTAAGCTTGGTTTAATTAAAGTTTAGCCATGTTCGCCATACCAGAAATAATGGATTGCTCGAGGCCCTCTAGAGTTGCGAATATTTTTCTAATGCGATCTCCGTTCCTTAGACACACGACTGCGAAAACGATAAATGGCAATCCAGTAAATATCCAACCTAAGGCTAGCACCTTCAATTCTCCGGGTAAGTGGGGGTCGAATACTTGAGAATAAAGAATTTTCAGGGTCATAAAACCAAATTGGCCAAAAAATAAACCCAATACGGAAAACCTGAAGAGGTTCCGAAGAAGCATGTGGATACAAAACCACGTACAGGATTTGCAAAAGAGCTGGAGAGGTTTTTGCACGGAATTTGCATTCTGTGACGGAGTTACCTCTGGACAAAGGCCCAGGAAGTAGCCAAGTTTAAAAACTGATCTGTAGCTTGTGAGAATTGGAGGAACATTTTCAGGATTTGACATAGTGAGTGTCAGAGAAGAAGAAAGGTGTTTAAGCGAGCCGGCCTAAGAAGCTTTGGTGTTTCGCTTTGGTGTATGAAGGCGGCGGTGGAAATGTGGAGGGATTCTTCTGTGGAATATTTCGGGATGGAGCTCAATGACGTACAATAAGGTAGGAGATGAGGAGGTGGGCACAGGATGTAATTTACTTAATTGGTTCAACTAAATACAGGTAAATGGTGTGATAGTTTGTTTCAGTATCCATAATTAACTCTTGTAATTGAATGATTGATGGTTCTTTATGGTTTTGAACAGCACTGAAACTAATTGGACTGTTAGCATGTTTTGAATGATTTAATTCAAGTTTTTGTAGCACTGACAAGATCTAAACGATTGAAAATAGCGAACGCATCTGATTACATACTCGAAGAGCTGCATCTTAGATGAAGATGCAGTTTCATCTGCGACTGGTGTTAGTTGAATTAATGTGTTATCTAAGATTCTCTAGAATCTAGTATCAAGATTTGCATAATTATTTCAATAGCCCGGCTAGCTCAGTCGGTAGAGCATGAGACTCTTAATCTCAGGGTCGTGGGTTCGAGCCCCACGTTGGGCGAAAAGTTTTGGTGGATTTAGGAAAATTTTGAAATTATATTGGTGATGTTCTGTATATGATATTGGATTTGGTTATTTGGTAGATTTAAACCTTCTTGATGGCTTCCTTGAGCGCTCAGGCGGAGCTCTTTCTTCTATTTCTTTGAAATGAGATTTGAAACTCAAGCATCTCAAACATATTATACTGTCAATCTAAGAATTTTATACAAGGAATTAACGCTTTATACACAGTGCCAAGAGGTGGTAAATAATTTAGTTCAGGTGTTGATCTACCTGAATTTATCTCTTGCACTTTGCTAGGTACAGGATTTTACGTGTAGGAACGTTATTTATAGTTTACACTGCTCGTAAGCTCGGGTCTCCCTTGTTGTACAAGTCGCATAAATCTACAATACTCTTGCGATGATTTTTTAAAGATAGCATATTGCTCATGTCTTCTGAAGAGACAGTAGAAGAGACGAAATATGAAGAGGAAGATGCGGAATTGACAAGCTGTCCGGAAGACTCGAAGCTTGTCGCGAAAGCTAATAATTTGTAATAAAAAGTGTTGGAGGATTCTGTCCGCAAAGCGATTTGCAAGGAAAAAAGGGCACGTGCGTACGTGCAGTTTGTGTGTACGCTTGAAAAGACTGGAAATGGGCATTAAAAGGAAGGCGTTGTACTCTATTTTTACCCGGGAATTTCTGAGTTAAAAGGGTAGAGTTTATTGAGAAGAGTTGAGGAGAGGCTCGCGGAGGAAGGCACATGTTTAGCATAACAACAAAGGCTAAAAATAAGCGGGTTTTGAATTCAAGTTCCGCCGTCGCCGCAGAGGAAAAATGCACTCCAGACATGTAGAGTGGCTTCCGCTTTGAAATTCTTGAGACTTTTGCATCAAGGTTTTGAAGATTCAAGATCGGAGCCAAAAGAAAGGAGTAGAATGAAAAGATGCGTTTTGTAAAGTTGGTTGAACTTGAGAGAAAAAATGCTAAATGAGAGTTGGGAATGGCTAAGACCGTATAAGCAGAAGAGGAAGGTTCATGAATGTTGTGGAATACCCGGGTAAAGTTAATCGGATGGTGAAGAAGATGCTGGAGTTTACAAGGGATGAAGAAGACCCGAGTACTATGCGGAAACTGTGCGTGCTTTTTGCACGTAGAGGCGCTTATAGTGCGTACGTTTTCTAGTTCAACAGGAGAGGAGAGGCGGGTTAATTCGGGAGCTGTGGTTTTTTACATGGAGATTGAGGTGAAGCCAAGATCGCCGTTTAGGGGTGAGAAGTTGTGAGGAGGGATGGGGATGCGGCTGTACACGTATCTGAAACTACCCGGTGACTCTTGACATGTTTACTGGGTGTATAAATGCAAGGAGAAACTTGGTTACATCTCACAGTCAAAAGCGAAGAGAGGAAGAGTGATCTCGAAGAGATTCAAGTTTAAATTAAAAGCGAAGAAACAAAACTCAAAGTTCAATTTGAAATTCATTAAACGCGGAAACAACAAGGACTCATTGCTCAAGTTTATCAGTGTGAAGAAGAGTAGAAAGTTGCAAACGTTTGCAGAATGTCTTTGGAACTAGTTGCCAAGGCCGACGAGGCTGCAAGACATAAGGGAGATACGGAGAGCTTGCTTTGGCATGATGGACATGTTATCAGCAGTGGAGATGGTGGTAAAGTGAAGGTAAGTTGTTTAAAGATTTTTTCAATTCATTCTTGCGCTCAAGGGATATTTTGTATTAGGGTTATTTTGCCCTTTCAGTCACGTTAGCCCGGCTAGCTCAGTCGGTAGAGCATGAGACTCTTAATCTCAGGGTCGTGGGTTCGAGCCCCACGTTGGGCGTTCAATTTTGCAGGATTTGATTTTGAAAATTCTTGAAGGGTGGTTTAAACTGTGAGGTTAATTAGGCATAGAGTAATGTTTTAAAATGTTCACAGGTTAGTTAGCGTTAAAAGATGGTTTTGCAGTATTAAGGTTTAGGGGAAGGTGAGCGGGGCAATGTGAGAACACAGCAAACGGACTCACATGCTTGAAGCTAGGGCTAGGCTAACAGGCGAAAGCTTTTGGATTGAAAAGTTTTAAGTTTATAAGATCTGATAGGTTTATTTAATTGGAGTTAGGCAAATAACGATAATAGAATTTTTGAATGACCTAGTGCTGACGCAGATTTAAGTGAATTCATCATGCTCGTTTTCTTAATTGTACAGGTGTGGACACCGGAACTGAAGCTAATTTGCGAATTCCAAGCTCATGATTACCCAATTTACCATACTGCGTCGGACGGAAAGAATTTTTACACCTGCTCCAATGATGCATTAATTAAGGAGTGGACACAGAAAGACGGGGAATGGACCCTTGTCCGAACAATTGAGGGTCATCAGGGACCAATCCGGCGTCTTAGGGTTTCTGGAGGCAGACTGTTTGCTGGAGATGAGAGCGGAGAGGTAATATCAGAATTTAATGTTTCAAATAGCCGTCCTTATCATAGGAGCTCTGACTTTAGTTTAAAACCATAATCTTTAATTAATTACATTAAATTAATTAACAAAAAAATAATAAATTAAGTTTTGGAATAAAAATGACTTGCGGGGTTTAAATAAGTGGTATCGGAAAATATAGATTCGCATCTGGAAAGACGGGAAGCAGGAAGCGGCGTTGAAAATTCTTGAGGAAGTTTGGGACATGTTTGTGGACGGAGACAAGATTTACAGCGTTCGTGATAGAGATGTGACCATTTCGAATCTGAGTGCAGGAAGTAAGTGGTTCATTACTAATGGAACGAAGCATCATTTAGATTGGGCTATCTGTATATTTACCGTTGCCATGGTTTCCAGATAACTTGGCTACAAACAATAGCTTGGAAGGACGCGGACCTCTGCGAGTAGCTGGAAACAAGTTGGTTTTCGTTGACCGAAACGGTATGGATGTCCTGGTTCATGACAATGTTGCCCGTGGAAACCCACTGCTCGGCAAGCTCCAGGTGAGTTATTGACAGGGCTTCTTTATTCCGTTGAGATGGTAGCTTATAGTGGGGAGTGGCCTTGCTCTTGACTGTTGTCTTGAAGTGAAGGGTATAGGACATTTTCGCTTTTATGTATAACTTGCTCGCATTCTGAACGGGGAGAAATAATAATGAATAATTTAAAATTGCCAGGGACATAAAATGATCGTAAACGCTATTATCGGAGACCAAAACAAGTTCTTTACGGCGGGCTGGGATAAGCGGGTTATCGCCTGGGACTTGGACAAACTGGAGAAAATTACGGAGCTTGAGGTTGACGGTTATGTGAACACGATGGCTTTGAGCTCTGTGGGCAACCTGTACATTGGTGGGGAAAACGGAGGAATAACTGCGCTTAAAATAAACTTTTAAGAGGATTTGATGATAGCTCTGGTAGGTTATTGCAATTTATTTTGCAAAGAGACTGGAGCAGCGACTGGAGGAAGCAAGGCTTAGAATAGCTGATACAGACAGACGCGCAGGAATTGTGGAACTTGCAGCCGTACAATGATTTCATTTCTTTGTTGTTTCTAGAATTTTGTAATTGTTATCCGTGTCCTATTATACATGTGTGCTTGATGCTTGTAGAACAATTAAAAGGGTGAATCCAACATAAACTTAATTTTGATGGATTATACTGTTTTGCGTAAAGGATCGATGCGAAAAGATGGATCTTGCGGAATGTTCTCAAGCTTTGTATAGATCTTTGATAACCCTGTTCTGTTATTACTAATTAGCATTCATTTCTCGGGATGAATAAACAAATAATTTAATCGAAGCAATTAAGAAGGCGACTTGCTTATTTGTGCATTCTCTTATATTTGCAGTACTGTAATGAGTAATTGCAGATATTAGGCGGATGAGGATGGGCATTGGGAGTAGTGCCAAAGGCTTACGCAATTACAGTCCGGAAAAAGATGGTTATGGAAGCGGTTCAAGTATGCTTTAGAAGGCGAAGAGGATGTTAACTTATAGCGATATCATATTCATAATGTGCAAATAAGTATATATTTGCCAAGTAAACGTGGGTAGCGGGCAGCACAGTTGCTGCTCACCGCATGTAATTAATCTCGCAAAAACTACACAGTTCTGTCAACTGCTTGTGAATTCCCCTCCAATTAGTCAATCCTAAAATTTGATTCAACGTACTGCAAAAGACAATTACCTAATGCAACAACGAAATAAAAACATCGATAGTTTGTCATCAGTCAAGTACAGAGATATGTAAAACCATAGACTTTGTCTAGATGTAAAACTCGATCAAAATATTTCTTCATATAATTTGTGAAAACATATAATCAGAATAAATACCCGAACACATTTTTAAAAAAAGCATGTAATTAAAACATTACCGCTGTTGCTCCGGCAAGACCTATGGCTTGAACACGGGCAGACCGCGTGTACTGCTTATACATCCAGGTGACGTGTAAGAAAAGGAGGGATGGACTTGGGCGGGAACATGGGGAAGGAAGTGACACTTGTACATAGTCATTGAATACTGGGAGGAAATGCTGTCATGGACACCAGGTAGGTCGTTTGATTGAGTTCAGTTCCTTAGAATCCAACCGCGTAATTCATAGTTATAAAGCTGGATTCTTCACTTGTGACAGTTGTGAATGATGACCTGAAGAATGAAATGAAGTAAGACGACAGTTGAGGGGCATTGCTGGGGTGCTTATAGCTAGATTGATTCATTAGCCAGGAGGAAAATTTTGTCAGACGTGGGATGGAAGCCGAGAGTCAAGGGCATAGTTAACGGTATCGTTGCGGTAGATTCGGGCAATTGAAGTTTATACCGAAGTGAAAATGGGGAAGGCGAAGAAAATGGTGGCGCGCTCTTATGCTTTCATGGAATATTATTACCGCGTCGCAGTAAGTTTGAACGCTGTCCCGTTTTACTACGATTTTGAGACGAAGAGATGGTCTCATCGACACAATAGTTTGAAACATCGGCTCTGGATCGTTATATCGATGGGAGGGATTCATGCGGAGTTGTTGAATGTGACGGCAGAGCTGATCCGGGGATTCGGAGATGAGAGGGTTGGACGAGGTGAATGGTGCTTGAATTTCTTCATATTTCTGAGCTGGTTCCTGATAACGAAGCTTTACTGGAACCTCTATTTGCATGGGGACGAGATCGTTAACCATTTAAACCAGACGCTGAAACTACGGGAATTATATACGGAAGAAGCTCTGCCTCCGTGCAGCGATCATAAAGTGGTAAGAGGTCACATTAGCAGCTCAATGATACAGTGTTTCTTTCAGTGTATGATGGTAGCGGCAGAGGGTACGAAGCGACAGTACATTTACTCGCTCGTACCAGAGGAGCAGCGGAGCGCGGTGACGCAAGCGGTGTGGTCCGTATACTGTACGTGGCGAGTTATGACTAACTTCCAAATCGGGTACTTTTTCATCTTCAGCGGGATGATACATGTACAGACGGTGACGCAAGTACTGGAGTATAGGTAAGTTGTTTTGTAGTATTACTTTAAGTACTGGGTCTAGTGCGATACCGTATTTAAAGCGTTTAGCTGACCGAGTATGAGCTGGGTGTTTATGAGTTGATTGATTTAATGACGCATATAGGAAGCTGTATCATGAACGGCCGTTTGCGAAACTAAAGTCGTACCGTATGCTTCAGCTCATCTGCAGCCGCTATAACGAAGCCCATTCCAGGATCTTTCTGCCCAGCATTACAATATTTGCATCGGCGAATATCATTCTTGGCAACTATGGAACGCTTCGGTTTTCGGATGAACTGCCTATGGAAGTGCTCATGAACTTCCCTTTAATGGCGGTCATGATGTTGATCCTTGTTTTTACATTCTATCCGAAGAATGCTTCTGTTCGAGAAAATGCGGACGGAGAAAAGGAAATTGCTCACAAGGCGGGCCTTCTGAGCTATGCCATGGAAACATCAGCAAGAGGTTGGAGGTGTACCTGCTTGTCAGCTAGCGTTGACGGGGAGGGCGACGCTTTGGTGTCAAAGGAGGATAAGGGCGGAGGCAGAAGAGAAGTCAAAGCTAGCTGTACGTGTGACTTACGGAAGAGGGTGGATGAAGTAGGCGTGTTGAAGGAGGTGCTGGTAAATACTAGGTCGTGCGGTAGCATATCTGTGAACATGGGCACATTCTATGCCATCAAACGTTCAACGGTTCTCAGCATTTTTCAGTTTATTATCTGTAATACCATATCAGCTTTGTTGACATGGAAGTAGAAGTAGGTATGAATGAATGAGGTACGGTCCATACGATACGTAGGGATGAGTTACCCAGGGGTCAGGGTGGTCAATAAGCTATAAAGGTTAAAAGCTGTCATACTGAGGATATAGGTATGCATCCGATTACTTTATCTGTGTCATTCTGTTTCGTGCTTGTTATTTAAAACTGTTAGTTGTGTTTACTTGAAGTGTTTGTATCGATGAAAACTCATGTTTTTATAGGTATTCATGTAAGAAATTACAATTTAAATAGCTGCACTACAGTCAGATCTGAAGTATTTAATGTCGAGTTTATATAATTTGAGTTCGGTTATGCAACGTTGAAGGATCGAGTTTTTTTAATTAATGCGTGGGTTTTAATATGTTTTTACGAGCAACATGGCATAATTGCCGGGATAAGCTGGAATTGCGACTCGGATAAAAATGAATCATTTCGCATGTCTGGAATTCTGGTTTTCACCAGTAACCCTGAAGGTTATCGCTAAGATCCAAAGAGCATGAAGCAATAAATAATTCTAGGTTTTGCGTCATTTTTTAAAAATAGTGGTAGTTTCCTCCTGGAGATGTTCCGGATGAGAGAGCATGGGGACAAGCGTAGAATAGAATGAACAGTTTGATTGAGATGTTGATTTATGATCTGTGTGAAAACAATAGGTTAAACAGCTGTGTTTTGACATAAGAAGCGGGCAAGAATTAATAATCGCAGGAAAATAAATTACAAATTAAAAAATAAAGATCACATGTCATACGATCTCTTGGTATTTTATTTTTTCGACTGGATGAAAAGTTTGATATGTTCAAATAACGCCTTGTATACATACATACAAAGGTGACTTCCCTCCATTCTTGTTGCAGGTATAAATATAGCTGGAGGAATTGTAAAGCGACAACAGTTCTGAAGCCAAAGTCCTTGGGAATCGGTTAAAATTTCAAGATAAGATAATCGAAATAAACTACGAAATCTCTCAAGATGCGTACCGTTTGGTTCTTCGTATTGGCTGTTGCCATAATCTTCGCTGCGACTGCTGGTAAATTAAACTTGAACTTGAAAATAAAAGTACTAGATTTTTATGTCAGATTGAAACGTCAAGTAGTGATAGCTTGTTTTTATGTGCTATCATATATAGGTTTTTTGTGTATTAATTTTAAAATTTTAGGCGCCATGCCCCTTGACACGGACTTAGTACCGTTGGCAGATGCGACAGAGATCGTTCCTTTGGGAGGAGCTGCCGCACCTAGTGAGAAATGCCGTAGACGCAGAAGAACTACAGTTACCACTACTGCCAGTACGGCAGGCACTGCCAGTACCGCAGGCACTGCTAGTACCGCTAGCACCGCTAGCACTGCCAGTACCACCAGTACCGCAAGCACTGCCAGTACCGCTAGTACCGTTACCCCGTAATTAACAGCTACTTTGATGGTTGATTGATTCTACTGTATAGCAATCTTTTTTTCTATATATATTTGGACCTTTATTAATCAGTTGTTTCTCATGCGTAGTACATCAACATCTGCAATGTATAGTTATCTGCTGCAAACCTTAGCTGATCTCAGTGATAACGATATCGTTACTCTGCAGGCTAGAATTTCTTATTTGCAAGTAACCTATAGATTGAGATATCGTGTGGGACAGAGGCGATAAAGCAAAAACATTTAAATTTTAAACAAAATCTGAATCAAAATCAATAAAATCATAATATCCTGCAATTAACGAAAACTGAATTTGAGCATAATCTATACGATCTGCGAACCATGCATTATTTGTAAGCAGCTACATACATTGACATGGTCGGTGGACGGGCGTTTGACGGGATTACTAGCCAAGCAAGTATTGGATGCGCAATGAGATGTGAGTTTGACGTGATGTTTTACTATTGTTTACGGAGTAGACACGGTGACTTTAGACAAGTATCAGGTCTAGTTTTTCATGTGGTTTTGGAGAAGCACTTTGTACCCGTTTTCGCATTAAAGCCCCGGCCCGGGAACATTGTGGCATAAAGGAATAATTTTGTCATAGCTACATTACTGTAAACCTATGTTAAAAGATGGTGGGAATTAATGCCTATCTAATTTCATTGCCAATGTTAAATAAACGGGATGCTGGGGGAAAATGCCAAATTTATGCTATGCAGGGTTTATGCCAGACTGTACCCGGGGCTAAAGAATGCATAGGTTTTAAAAAGATGCTATATATTTTCAGCAAGATCAAGATCAGATAGACTAAAAATGGGGCTACAATAATTACGCAAAATTAAAATAAGGTCGTCGGTCAAGTAGGATATCTCATTTATTTTGTTACATGTTATTTTAGATTACAGACGAAAATTGCAGTCATGTAAGCAGTTGGTGTTGTGTAATTCTCATTGTGAAGAGGTAAACCTGTGCGGTTTCATTGTTTTAAAATTCATACAAAGTAAGTAGGTAAAGTATATTTACACTGTATTAGCGTGAAATAATGTTAGTAGCAGAGCGATTGCTGAGTTATTACTTGGAATAAGCGATAACATCTATCGATTTAATTATTGAAACAGGTGGTTAGGAACATTGTTCCCAGTTAATTGGGGTATGCAAGTTTGAGCTGGCAATGTCAGCCGGGCAAGCGGATCACATATAAGTAGCGGAACTACTTTTTGTCACCCTATCACTAGTAAACAAGGTGTTGAATTCTCACTCTGCCTAAATTCTCTCTGAATAGTTAGCACCGCCGAAGCGTTTTTCAACGAGTATCTGAGAGATTTTCGAAGATGCGTTACTCCTGGTTGCTCCTGTTTGTATCGGTGATATGTTTCACTGGTTTTGCGTGTAAGTTTGATATGGATATGCAGTATTTTTAATTTTGTTTCAGTTTTTGTTAACACGTATTGTTTTATCTACATAGGGGCAAAGCCTACTGGTGATGTGGATGTGATTCCGTTGAGGGACGGCCACATAATCGAGTTGACTAACGACGACGTGATCCCATTGACAAATAACGATGTAATCCCCCCCTTGAATGATGGTCCAGAAATTATTCCACTAGCCGTTGCAAAAGGCGGAGCCGCTGCTCCTAAAACCGGATGCGGTCGTCGTCGTCGTCGCGGCTAAACTGTGATTAATTCCTACTATTGCGCATTTCCGTACATCCTTCTTACCCATTCCGGCGAATATTGTAATCCAAATTGTGCAATAGATTGCGTTTCCTTTAAAATAATTGAATATGTAATTACTGATTAAAATACATTCGAAACTTAAGTGCAAAGTATCCGTATGTTAGACCTCGTTGGATTATTTAGCATAACAAATAAATTATTTGGCTAGATGGCGCTGCTATAATAATGGATAATGGATTACGGCATAATTAAAGGCATGATTAAAGGCATGTGCGTTTCCTCTCAAGTCCCTAGTGGGCATTAACGTCCTGCTAAATATAACTTACAGAGAAAAAGCACGGAGGGTTCAAGGGATTTTGAAAAGTTTTGCTTAACTTCACATGTATCAGTGTGAGCTGTTTTTAAGATGCAAATCAATGGAACGAAACGGTAATCCGGTCTCATATCTTGAACTATGTATTTTATTTCTAATTTGTATCCTAGCTCGTCCTGTTCTGAATAAGCTGAAATTGGGTGGCTAGAAATTTAACCTTGAATATTTTAGCCTGTGGAACACCAGGTAATGTTTACTGTGTTTCCTTTTAAAGTAACTGAATCAGGAATATTGTGAATGATAAACGAGGCAATGTTCTGTCATTATGATTAATGGGGCGACGTTTCTTGAGACTGTTCTATAATAATGATGTAGCACTTAGTATTTTTTTCAAACTGCAGTTAAATTATCTAAATATAAGAACAATTACATTTTGAATGGGTAGTGAGCTTATATACCATTGTTTTATTTTAAAAGCACAACGCACATCTGTGTTTTAATTTTGTTAGGGTGTTACGTTTTTTAATTTAAAGTAACCACAATACTTCCCATGGTACACGTGGTGGATAGCAATTGTAACTTTAACGACCACGACCACCGTGCCCTCCACCCCCGCCGTGACCACCCCCGCCGTGACCTCCACCACCGTGACCCCCGCCACCGTGACCTCCACCATGGCCACCACCGTGTCCTCCATGTCCGTGTCCTCCATGCCCATGTCCTCCATGACCTCCTTCACCGTGCCCGTGACCTAAGCAAAGAAATTCAGTTATGATTGCCAGAATAAAGGATTAACAAAAGCTTTGGTTAGGAGGGATGCTGAGGAATAAACGCTACATAACTAACCATGACCGTAGCCACCGCCATATCCGCTGCCGTAGCCACCTCCAAACGGCCGTCCTAGCCAGAGACCTCCGCCATAGAATGGCGGTCTTCTCCGATATTGGCAAAGCTGATTACGGTATCGATTTCTTCCATACCAATTGTTACAATCGCCTCCGCCGCCGTAACCGCCCACAATGATTTGTCGTTTTACTCGTTGGGTCTTCGGGACTATAAATTCCTCCGAGTGGACCGTTGTTTTGGAGCCAGCAATATCCTGGTATGGGACGACCCTGTAGGATAGATTATCCTGGCGCTGCTTGGAAGAAGGTGAAATGGTGTCGGGTGGTAGTTGTCGGATTTGTGACGTTTCGCTGACGGCTGCAGCGAATATTGTCGTCGTCGTAAGCAATAGCACGAGATTCTGTAAAATATCAAGAATTAGCTGACTTTAGAATTAAAAATTGGTTTATTTACTTAAAGGAGTTACGAAAAGAAACTAAAAACTTACAAAGTTGCGTTCCATGTTTGTGGCTTGGAAGAAGTTGAGTGTTGTATGATACAAAAAGGTTTGATTCTTCTCCGTTTAAAAGTGTAGTTAATAATCCTGAAGAAATGTGTAGAACTCTCTGGGATTTACCCCGTATGACTCATTCTGATTTAAAATTTTAATTTTAATACTAATTAAAGCTAATTTAATACTTGGCTGATTTTAAAACAACAAATTAAGCTTGCAAAACTTATACGAGTTTAGCACCCTAAGCTAGAGCGCCAATTGCCATTACGGCGTGACGCATTATTGAATATAGTGATTGCAAATGCGACTCTTCTCACATTGTCAGTCACAGTAGTGACCTCAATGAATTATCAACTTGAACTTGACCATCCAACTTTGAATATTCCCAACCCCACGGACCTGCATGGGATGTGTTGTCAACTTCGACACAGATGTGTATTAAAAAATTAAAGTTTGTGAGAACGAAACGCATATGACGTATCTCTTTAATTCTTATTATTCTACGACGTCATTAACTTGAAGCTTAAATGCTTTGCTACTTTAATGAGTTTCAATGATATGCATAAATAATTTGTTAACTGATCCGGTTAAGTTCAATAGCAGAAAACAAGGACGATGGTCGTTAAATATTGCTTGAGACTGGATTTCCTGTTTCGACCAGATGATTCCTACAAGCCGCTTGCTTTTACTTAAATGTTATCCACGTTTCGAAATAATAAAATTGTAAAATATACATTCTTAGACCCCTAAAATAGCCCCCAGACTCCAGCTCATTATAAGGAAGTTGCTGCGAATACGTACTCTGTAACAGATGTTCTCATGTAAAATTCTGAAATGGGTTTTTATTAATGCTTGGGATATAGTTTAAGTTGTAATGATACAATAATTTATTGCTATTTGGTACTTTTAGTCTGTGAGTTGTTTTTTTCGAATTGGTTTCTTGCTTATTAACAAGCTTCAGCCACTGTTCTCCGCTCAACAAGAACGTGGAAGGGCTTTGGAGCACGAGAAAGGCCATACACATTATCTAAAGATGGTTTGGGGTGGTTTGGAGATAAGCGGAAAGAATACTTTTGGAGCATGGAAGTCAAGAACAAGAAAAAGGTTGTTCTGGATGTCGCTTCACCTGGGCATTTGCGTTTACCTGAGAAAAGAAAATTTAAAATTCAGATTCTGTCATGGATATAAAAAATTTGTAAAAAAACCGTTGACGGATTTTTAATTGCAAGATTAATTACCGTAACCAAAAGGCATTACTTTATCCCCGTTAACTATTTCATTATTCTCCCCTAAAAACCGTTCTGGGCGAAATACTTTCGGATCTTCCCAGATACTCCGGCTAAAATGGATGCCGTGAATATTTATGGCGATTATCGAGCCCTGCAAGTGCAAGGTAGAGGGTGTAAGCATACAATACGTTTCGAAGAGCTGTGTGTTTTAAGTTCAAGTGTAGTTTAGATGATTTAATACCTTCTTAATGGGATAATCATTGATGAAGCTGTCGGCTCTTGGACAGCGGCCGCTGACTGGGATAGTGCAAGCGTGCCGTTGGATTTCCATGGCTGTCGCTTCCGTGTAAGGCATACTGAAATGAGAATGAGATAATGTTAGTTGTACAGACAGTGTAGAATCGCTACACGTTTCCTTTATTACAGGCTAGGAATGAGGGTAAAAAACAGCGTGGGAACGAGGAATTTCCATGTTTGCTAAACGTTTCCACTAACTTAGATTCCAAGCAGTCATTGGCTTACCTATTACGAAAAATGACAGAGGGAGCGTTGGAAAAGCCAATTACTGTATCGATTTCCCTCTGAACTTTTTCCTGGACGTCAGGATTGTACGCCATAAATAAAATTGCAAATTCTAAACTGTTGCTTGTGGTGTCTGCGCCAGCCATGAATAAATCCGTGCAGGTTGTGAGAAACTGGTCCTCTGGAAAATTCAAGGATGACAACATTAAACAGGGTTTCGATGAGACTAATCCTGGAACGAGCTGATATTTTGCGCGATAAATTTTGAAAATTATGAAGTATATAAGAAAAAGTTGAGTGAATACCTGTGAAAATTGTGGATTTGACGGGATCATTCACGGATTTTGCCATTTCCAAGAGAAAACTATCCATGAAGTCGTTCTGAACGAGGAGGTAGTTTTTTGTCCGCATTCTCTCTTGCATAATTCCCTGGAATATTTTATACTATTATTTAATGTCACGCGATACTTTGAATTTTTCGCAACCCACATTTTTTCAAGTTGAAGTACTGAAGAGGGAAAACAATGGTAAACTAATGGGAATGATGCAAGAATGGGGCTGAAAAGGAAGAAGAATAAGAAGAGACAGAACGCTACAGGTATAATTACTCTATATGTGGAATTTACCCGGAAAAATTTGCGAAATCGCATGTGTCCGTCTACCCAGGCGTCTTGTTCTGTTATTTTGGGAATATGGCGAAGCCAGGGAAATAAATGTAAGGGTGTCGCTCCAAGATTGAAAGATGCGTTCCATTTATAAAAATAAGTGAGTAAATCCGCAACTTCGGGATCATCGAAATTAAATCTGGAACCGGCTATGAATTGCCATAGGATGTTTAGCGTTGGGATGTGGAAGATGCCACGGGGCTGGAAAACCCCATACTTGTTTCCGTTAGAATCCGTCTGAGAGTTGGCAATGCCGTCGAGGAGCGTTAAGATTTCTTCGACTTCAATCGTTATATGAGACTCCATTTCAACACCTTTGCCAAATCCTAGCTTGGATAGGGTTTTGACGGTAAATTCTCGTGTTACTTCCCATTGTTTATCGTTGCCAAAGAGTAAGCCTGGGTGGAGGAAATTGTATGAATAAATGTAAAATTTAAAATTTTGGCGAAATGGCTAGCAAGTGCTTAGCTTATAAGATTTAAAAATTTAGGAATGCGGGGATTCTGGAGGAAAAAATGTATTCATTATTTACCGATTTGTTTCTTATCCGATCGCTCGTAAATGACATGATCTTCGGGGAAGCGGTTCATCCATTGCGGTGAGGACATGATCTGTTTCGCCAGATTCAAGTCATGCACGGGAACTATATTAATTTTAGAAAAACCAGTGAGCATAACGAAATAATTTGTAGTCGAAACTAAACTTTATTTAAAATACTCTAATAAATATGTTCCCACAAGAGGGTTTTTGTCTTACTGATAATGGATTTGCCATAACGAAATTGGTAAACTTCTCCAAATTCATCGACGCCATCTTCCATGACTGTGTAATTGGGTAATCCCATTCGGGGAACCCAGTAGTAGAGTATTTTAAAGATTGTTGTTACGCCTAGAAATTAATAGACGGGGTGGTCAATAAAAGACGCATAGATTTCTGATTCCATGCATAAAATTGCAAATGGCGGGCGATATCTTACCCGGCATTTCCCTTAGCCCTTTGGTGTCCCACCTTCTCTCAAAGAGAAAAAGGGTGAGGAAGGTAACACAGGTGAACAAGAACACAGCCAACATGGTTTCAGACTTTTCTACGAACGGCACAGCTTAGATATCAATAAGATACTGACTGGTGATGGAATTCGTGAATTTGCATATAATTCAAATAGTCTCAAGGTTAGTAGAACTTGAAACAATTATCAGCACTAGTTTTTTAACAGAATTTTACGTGCACAACGATCATTTTAGATCACTTTTCTTCCAACTAATCCTAGTTAACTCGGACGGACGACAAGTCTTACATATTTGAAACGTGAAGCTAGTTTGACTTCGATCTTTGTTATGTAACCGGGTGTTGGCCCTAGAGTTACAGTGCACTTGCTTGCATCGGTTATATTGAAATTACACTGCTAGCTGTAAAAGTATGTGGATTCCCAGCGTCAATCCACTTCCGTCTAAATGTTGCTGTTCAAAATTTTCGCGAAATTGCGAATCCCGGTACTTTGGAATAAAATAGCGTGCGACGTTATGTTTTAAAATGTAGCAACAGGGTAAACGAGACAAAGTTTCGTGGGAAAATTACAGAAGCATGAATCCAGCATCCGCGAATTCAAAACACTGACTGCTATCTCAACAGCATTGACACCTGTACATCTTATGAAGGCTGAGGATAAACAAGTTGTGAGTCTCTGAATTAAGAGCGTGAAGAAGGAGGTAAACAGTTGCACATTTCCCCCTCCTACCGCGATTCCACTTTATAATTGCACATCAACAATTTTTTGCTCCAGTACTTGGACTGAATCCAAGTCATAATTTTCATTGCGCTGTGAACATGGGAATGATAAATCATAGAGGGAAATGTTCTGATCCAGAACTATCAAATCTGCTTCATCTCTTGGAATGGCTTCCTCTTCCCTGAAATCTTGGCTATGAAATCAAGTAGAGTAACGCAGTAACCGAAACGAAGCGAGACTCTTCGATAACAGCCATAAAATTAAATTTTGTAAGCATTAAAACAGCAGTAAAATTTGTACCAAAAGGATCTTTGTTGCATCAAAATCCTTCCGATGTGTACATCTCCCACGGATAAGACTGCATCCAAATACAAATCCTAGCAGACTCTAGAGTCAAGCACGCTTGTGCGTCCGAGAAATTGACAAAATTTGTTTTGACACTGTTTTCTGTTTGTTCAAGATAAAATTGATAACACACTGGGCGTCAGAAGAATACTGGATTTTGTAAGGAAAAACAAAACTGGTGGGATGTCATGCCTGGAAATGTTTATGATGTGCGTTGGATCTGCCCTTGTTGTTGTGCATACCGACAGTAATAATAATTCGCGATAGTGTGATTTCGCATCTTAAGATAATATATTATCGGTCTCCAAGGAAATTGTGCCTAGGTCATATGCATGGTACGTAGGTAAATGAGTAATCGAGTTCTTGTAATCAACCAGAAGCTTGTACTTTGATCTTGAATCTGTTCCAACATGTTGTAACAAGAGTTCCTAAAGAAATTAAAGTACTTTTAGCATATGTCACTTAAAGAGAAGGCTTTTTTGTACTTACTTTCAACTATTGTATAACCACATCCATTTTGTTAAGAAAAATGGATTGCCATGTTAAAGTTACGTAAGGAATTGTACTCGAGGGAAACCACAGGAGAAAAAGTAACTTGGCTATTTGTTTTTCAAGTTACACAGGATCCTGTTGGAGGATTTATAGAAGATTTACTCGGGAAGCGTCTGTAAATATACTGGTTGTAGTACACCCGCTTGAGAATGGTATTTTGGTATAAAAAGAAGATATTTAGAGTAAAACCGCAAGTGGGCAAGAAAATAGAACATTTCTTGATTATTAAGGTTATCTAATCGTAGGGTGGAGGAGGATTGAGTGAAACAATTCGCGGGTTTTTGTACACGGATGAGCGTGAGATACTGTTGCGAATTGGCTACCTGGAATTCGGAATGATCTTTTACCTGTAATTAAAGGTATGGTTTTCACAGGAGCATTTGTCAATGTCAGTGAAAAAGATGTTGGAAATTTTGGAGAAGCTTCCTTATTGAACCCTTCTAGAGCAGGAGTGTGATGTGGAAGTACGGATGGGATGAGACAGGTTCCCACGGTATGGAATTCTAATCTTCGAATTGAAAGGTTTAAGAAAATATTATACTTGGCATAAGAGTACATGCTACACAAAAGAAATGTTATTCTGGATTTACTGGGATGGTGGTGAGAGTTTGAGAATAGGAAATTGAATTAACCTTCAGTTTGAAAAGAAAATTCTCGTTTTAGGTAGCGGGAAACCCAGATGAGTTGGAACTGGGAACGAAAACCACGTTTATGACTAACATTTCGGTAATTACATACTTTGTTTTTGTAAATCACAAGTCAGGACGAAATGGACCACAAATTGCATTGCAGTTTCGTCTCCTAGCGCAGCTGATGAACGCTTATTCAATAATATTGTAAGCTATAAATGCTTTTGCAAATTCAAGATTAAAAGATTCATTTCGAACACTTTTATGCAGTTGGAGAATGAGGAAAAGAAATATTTTCATCGCGCATGCTATGCATTTCTGAAAAAATATCTCGCTCGCTGATTCTCAACGTGGGATTAAAGGTATTGTTATGTATGCAGAAACATGAATTTTTCCTTAAGAGTCTGGAAATTGCGTAAAAACAAGTTTTTTGCTGTGTTTGCAGATTTATTGTTTGGAACTCATGCTTCTCGTACGTTGCTTTTTTGCTTGAGGAGCAAAGATGAGAGATTAGTTGAGCTTTGTAACACTAATGACTATCAAGTTAATATAAAATTAATGTTGGATGTTAATGAGGACGTACTCAATGATTAATAATCATGCTAGGCTAAATCTGAACGTGGGAGCTAAAAATGAAGTAACATGCAAGCATTAGGACCTCCAGGAAAATGTTCCAAATCAGTTTCGAGAATACTGTATTGAGATCCAAATTGTAGCGCTTTCCGTGCGGTTTCCGCTTCTATAGCTATTTTGTTCCGTCAGTTGAAGAATCTTTCGTGCACTACTTCCAGCGTATAAAAGTTGATTATATGTAGGTAAAGCTGTTATTCTGCGTGGGGACGGAATTTGACACGTTAGGGAAAATTATTGCTCCCACGCTTTTTGACGCAATAAATATGCTAATGTGCTTAAACGTTTCGCGAATTGTTGTTTAGTGTATTTCGCGACTCTAGTTTCTGGAAAATTCCGCAAAATTGGCGAAAGCCTGTTTTGACGCATCATGCTAACTTACATACTATAGGCGTGTGGTGAGTAGCGTGAAGCTCGTAATTCTTGTTTCAGTTGCCCTGGGCAATTGTGCAAATGACATCCTATGATCTTCTTACCTACAACGACGACCAGCTGTGTAGAACCAACGAGAGTTTTGGAGTGGAATGTCTGAATACCCCCTATCTATCGGGATCATTACATTTGTGGATATAGGGAAGTATTTCAGTTATTAAATTTTAATTGAATGGGAAGTTTAAAAAATACAATGGGTAAATGAAAGCGTGATTAAAAGTTTCTAGTTGGAAGTGTGATAAAAGCAATGAAAGTGTTGAATGAATATGTTTTGTATTTAGGTAGTGTCATATGGAAGAAGTTTTTATGTTTTATGATGGGTATGAGCCATGGGATGGATTTGTACGGAAGGGACATGGTTTAAGTCGGTGGTGGGAGCAGAATATGTCCCGTAAGCAGAAGATTTAATACTGGATGAGCGTAATAAATATTTTAATATGATGGCGCTTATGTAAGGCAGGGATAGGCAATACTTGGAAGACTGTATGAAGAAAGAAAGAGAATTATTAGGAATGATGGGAAATTAAATATGATTACATAACTTGGAAGTCGCATCGCATGCTGTAAACCGGATTTAGTGCTCCATCTTGAAGCTATACTGCTGATTCGCTATTATTTTTATATTTGTTGTATCAAGGTCAGGAAAGTTCAAAGTTAAGGAGAGAAACGGTGGGAAGCTTAGAAATTGCGAGACTCGTAAAAGAAATGAGAGCAACACAGGAAGAGGATTATTGAAAATACTGGGAATATGAGCTATGAAAGAAGCTGATGTTTATGATAACTAGGAATATGTATTGATGATTTGATTGGTCTGATTGTTAACAGGAAGATCGGATTTAGTTATCTGCATTCATCAATTGTAAAGGTACAGGAAACAAGGTATTTATCAGACTCGGCGGTAGATGGCGATATGATTTTTTAAAGGAACGTGAATCTATAGCGGAAAGTATTTCGGATTTTGCTGTTTCTGTGTCGTAGTTAGTTCTGGTGAGTTAGAACTGTGCTGGAACACCAAAAATAAGAAGAGCAAGTTCTGGAGGTAGAGTTTCCTAGAAATACTTTCCCATGTCTTCCGTGGGTTCCAATGAACAATTAAGGAGAGAAGAAGCTACTTTTGAGCGCGTGGGAAGTGAGTGCATGATTTATTATGCAGAACACTTACTTGGGGTATCATCGGAAGGATCTTATCTAGGAAACTTGAATGCATGTACGCAGTTAATAGCGTAGACAAGAAAGAGGCTTGCATTTACTCTTGCGGAAATAAAAGTAGGAAATGTTTAATTGTGATGTGGCGTTGGATAATTAATTATCATAAAATTAACACATTAACACTTGGTGTAAAAGGTATGGATTCGTGGGTATTTAAAATTCTAAAGCGTATACAGGAGTATAGGAGGATGAAATATTATCGTTGAGACACTGTGAGCTGCTCCAGTGAAGCAATAAAGACAGCTGCAATAATTCCAGTTGCGTAAAAAATAAATACTTTGCGAAATTGGTGAAAATCTAGAGAAACAAAACTGGAACGCAGGCTGATACATCGGGTCTGGGAATCGGATTGGAGCTCCTTGGTATAGCGTTTATGAAATCCCAGTTCCATTATTTTAATGATTCTGTGAAAGATGTAATTAGAAATTTTGGAGCTAGGTTAAAGGGAATGCAAAAGGTTCAAGAGTAGTACTAGGAGAGAATCCAAAACGGTTTTACCCGAAGTTGAAACACTCTCCAAGGGAAGAGTTTTTCGTAATGACCATGCCGCCCCTTAATGTGTCACCGATTCCTGCTCCAAGCTTCGAAGACGGTAGACGCTCTACGCCGCAGATTTGATTGTCGCTCAGGTTTGCGGTCTGTGTAGCCTTAGAAAAGACGAGATCGTTGGTGATGAGGGCAAGTTTGGAGGAAGGGGAAGAGATTCGTTGGGCCATGTCCTCTGGGCTGGTGAATTGGTTTTGGCTGCGTTCCAAAACGCTGTAGAATTTCTCGTCACTCTAATAGAGAACAGGGAAGGGATTTTCAAAGGGATGTATGATGTATTAACTACAGAATTTAAGGAGGAGTAATAGTACTTTAAAAAATTGTCCGATGTAGCCTCGTTCCTCCGGGTTTACGATGAGTGTTATGCCGTAGATGTCCAACTCCTCGACTTTTGTCACCAGAGGGCGCGGCGCTGATATTACCGAGTAGAATGCTCCCGTGTAGTAAGTGAACACTAGGAAGCTTGTGGTGAAGGAGGTGAGAAGATGGATTTTTCGGAATAAGCTCGCATTGCTCGAGGTCCAGCCTGGTATCGCATATGTAGAATTAAGTAATTGGAAAGAACTGACGTAGCTGGTGGTGGCATCTTGCGTGAGGAATATGTGTGAAATGGAATTACCTTGAAGAGCCACAACGCTAGAAACCTGGAGTATGTCTTCCATTAGAATGGAAGAGGTTAAATTAAGTCCTAAGCCTTTGACACTTGCAAGTCCAACGCAGAGAATGAAGAGACTGGTTGCGAGGTACGCGTACCAAACGGTTTTGGTAAATGGAAGGAAAATTAGGTTTGGAGTGCTGGCAAGATTTGGTACGTTAAAGTACACGTTAGGCCTGTGAAAGAAAACGGACAAAAAATTATAATCACATTTTAGGGCTCACATGCAGGTGAAATGAAGAAAGGGCACCCAAAAGGTGTATTCGATTTAATACCCGGCCGAGTCCACTGGTTGCAAGTATTTTAGTCCGTAGTTGAGTCGGAAGGGGAGCAAGCTGCTGAAGGAAATGGAAATGTCACCTGCGCCCTCTAGCAATTGAGTCCCCATGCCAATCACATTCTTGTACTCAGGATCCGTTGCAATCCAACCCTCGCCTGGTACTATGACGTATCTGCGATGGGATCGTTATTTGAAGAATTAATAAAGTTTGATAATATTTTAAGTGTAGTTAAGGTTATCAGATTTGGAAGCTTAAATGAACAATTAGAGCAGTACGAAAAATTGAGGAGAAGCTGTAAATCCCACAGCATGGATGCGGCCAATCCGCGGATGAGTTTTAGCGTTCCATCAGCTTGTTCTTCCAACAAATGGTGATTGTTATAAAGCGGATCGTTCTGAAAAGTCAGGATCGTTTAGGTTCGTTTCGAATCAGGATACATGAAATGGCTGTCTTTAGTACAAGAGTACCTGGACAATAACTTTTAACTTCCGGTTGGAGATGTTGCAAGAAGCAGTGGCTGATCTGAAAAAACTCCCGTCACCTTTGGAAGAGTATGACGTATAATTTTCTGCCATACTACCGGTTTGAAATATAATTACAAAGTACGTGATGCAAATAAGTATGTCCATTTGCCGTTTAAATTATTAGCATTTGAAAATTGGAACACAGGGAGCTTGTTTTTCTTATACGCTTCGGCATTTTATTCCAGGTTTACAGCTACGCGACCCTCAGGAATCACAGAGGCGTAGCGATAGGTACTGGGTATAGGAGGCTCAAAAATGCATTCCGAGTCCTTCGATCGATCCGATACATGAGCAGATAAAGAAATGTAGCTTCCTCTTATGCTCACTCCTGCTACTGAAAAGAATGCAAGGGCAATGTTTGCTGAGCAAAACCGGAATCAACAGAGCGTAACTTGTGAACATTTTGCCATGGAAGAATCATTGCTAGCTGTGAATGATGTAGGTCAATGGGTTGCTAAATTTATGTTAGCAATTTGGCTAAATAAACATGGGAAAATTGATTTTGAAAATGTTTGCATAGGTTACTCTTGAACGAACCGAAATTGCAAAAACCTCCAATGCATAGCATGACTGGGCGTAACAGCAGTGCTGTTACAGCACTACATTCGACATTAATTTAATGCACAAGTACCCTTGATATTTTCGTGAGTAATTAATAAAAACAATCGAATTAATCATGCAGATTTATTCATTTTTATAAACGCTAGCGCTTTATATAATAGGGCTAAGATTTCAAGAAAATGAGTAAGAGGGTTATTGCAGAAGCAATCAAGGATTCGGAATTCCTGTGAATGATAGATATTTTACTTGGTTCTTGTTAAAACCGGTAAAATATGCTAACGAGAAATTCTTGCATTTCTTAGTTGACGCAGTAGCTCAAAAGTAAAAACTAGTAATCCCAGCAAAAAACCAAAACCGAGAATAGCAAATACTTTGCGAAATTGATACAAATCCAAGGAAATGATGCTCTGAATGGATGTGACGCACTGTTTTTTTGACTTGGAATCCATTTGAATACTGTAACGTCTTTGAATTCCTCTTTCCATAATGAGTATTGTCCTGTGAAAGAATTTGTTTTTTAAATAGTTTCGCATATCCCTATGAATGCCCCAACAGAGCTTAACAGATTTAGAGAATTGAGACAGTGTTTGGATTAATAATAAATAATGGGGAAAGAAAGGAATATAAGAAATGGAAAGCTACCCGTAATTCAAGAATCCTGACAGTGGAGAACTGCGAGCAATGACCATTCCAGCTTTTAGTTTGGGGGATAGAAATGATTTGCGTGCTGGAAGACGCTGAATTTGACAGAGTTGAACGTCAGTAATTCCAAGGTTAGCTGCAGCTTTGTAAAAGCCAACAGGCCATACAAGAAATGCGAGGTTTGTGTTGTCTAGGGATATCTGACGGACAATATCGTCCATGGTCGTGAATGTCTTGTCGCTTGATTCCCGGATTGAGAAAAATTCGGAATTATCCTGTAAAATAAGAGAAAATTGCGTTTTTCGAATGAGATGCAGGAGGGTCTTTAACATTTTGCTACACAAGAAGCTAAGATTTACTAGAAGAGCTGAAGATGAGGTTAATTACCACAGGGAATTCTCTCACGAATTCCGCCTCAACTGGAGTTGTAATGATGGTAAAATCGTAGTAGTATAAGTCGTGGAACTTGTTCACTAGGGGGCGTGGTGCTGAAATTACAGAGTAAAAAGCTCCAGTGTAGTAGGTGAATGTAAGAAAGCTAAGTAGATGAGCAGTTAAATAGCAGGATTTGCGAAAATATCCTAATGATTCGCCAATATGAGAAAAAATGGATCCTGAAAAACAGAAATACAAATCGGAAGCTATGATGACTTAGTAAATTACTTTCACCTTGCAGAGCAGATGTTTTTTTATTACATCAGCTTACCTTGCAGTGTCATAATACTAAGAAACTGGAGGGAATCTTGAGATAAATTCACAATGATGGAACGTCGAAGAAAACATGCATCTCCGAATAGCGTTATAACAAGAACTAGCGCGCTACAGAAAAGGTGGGCGAGCCAAACAGTTTGAGAAAAGGGTAGAAATATTAGGTTACGATTGCTGGTCAGCTTGGGAGCTTTAAAGAAAGCACAGATCCTGAAAGGGGGTAGGATGCATTGCTAAAGTTAATTATTTTCGGCAACATAATCCGACGATGATTAGTTAAATGCAAGAAATACCCGGTGGCATGGACTGGCTGCAAATATTTAATTCCTCCGGCTAATCTGTATACGTGGAAGCTATTTAGAGAAATGGATAAATCAGCTTCGTTTTCCAGGAGTTGTTTGCCCATACCTGTCAGTTTCGAAGTTGTTTGATCTAGGTCGATCCAACCGTTGCCTGGGATGACCTTGTATCTACGATGCGACAAACGACACGACGTTAGCGAAGTGGAGAAGCTGCGCATTTCGGTTTCGTTAGTAGCAATTGCAAAGTAAAACTTACGTGAAATTCATAACGAATTGCAGAGCTAAGAACAAGCCGACTGCAGTGCCACCAACGAGCCGGTAGTCACCTGGGACCGTTTCTTCTATTCTGAGCTCGTCGATAAAGAGTGGATCGTTCTGTAAGGAAAAGGATGAGGTAAGCGAAAGATTTGAATGATTTATTATGCAGTTTCAACTACTATGTTGTGATACACACATAGGCAAGTATTCGAAGCGGGAGACCGTTGAATCTTGATCTTCGCGGGACAATATTTACTAGTTCTTGGAATGAAACCGCAGATCCTAAGTTTCGAATAATCCATGAACCTTGTAATTTATACACTTCATATTTACATGAGCTTGTAAAATTTTCTACTGGTGTGTGCAAATAAATCAAGTCGGTTGGTTTAGATTCCAGAGAATCCATGGTTGTGAGGAAATGTTCTGAAAATGTTGTTTCGCCATTATCGTTACGAAGAAGGGCGCCTGGTGTAGGGAGGGGGCTGCTTGTGTTGTACAATACAATAAACCATATTGTGCGGAAGGTATTGAGCCGATTGAATAAAGTTGCTAAGTCCTAAAAATGAAGGGTCATAATATTTATTGGGACTTTTGGTGTCTCGTGTTTGTGGTCTTAAAATCTAGATTGAAGGTTTTACCTGGTCCTTAAGGCAGGTAGGACAAAAACAAATGATTTGAAGCTCGAAACCGTGGTTTTCAAAATGATGGGCAAGTACTGCTGCTTCGGTTAGGACTGTGATGGAAAAGTTATATACTTGGTTGGCTGGAAAATCCGTCAGGGGGATCACAGATGCAAATCTGCTTGGTTCTAGAAAAGATTGATTACATGTAGAGGTTTAAGGGATGATGCGTAGTTAAGGGACAATTAATTAATGTAATCAAAATGTAATGAAATCAAAGAATCTGATGTGGAAGACTTACGGGAATTTAGATTTGTGCAAAGGTTCGTATATTTCTCTAGCCCAGCTGCTTGAGAAATACAAAGTGTTAAACTCAGAAAAACGATTGAGGGACGCGGATGCATTTCGAACTGGATGGCCCTGAAGTAAAAGCTTGAAGAAGTCACCCAAGGACAAAAACATCTCCCCCAACATTTCTGACGAACTAAAATAGAATTTTTCAGAACGCTTGGAACTGTAATTTGAAGCGCCTCGTCACGGTAGTTTTTGACCTGCGTTTAAATGTTGTGGCAATAAACTGTCAATAAGCGATGTTTGGAATGCAATCTCTTGAGTGCCTGTAATATTAGTTAGCTATTTTTCACTGATGCTACGAGTGAATTACTATCAGTAGGAGTGTGGAAGGTAAAATATTGCCGATTATTGCTGAATGAGAGTAAGGACTATTAGTTAAATAAGTAAAGCAGAACGGAAGTATTGCCTCATAATATTGAACGATTTAGCGAATAGTTTAAGGAATTTTTTGCACATGCAGACATGAATTGAAAATTGTATTTTCTTTGCCAAATAATTGATCTATACAGAATTACTAATGTCCTCTAGGAATATCTAGTCGAGTTATTGCTTTGAAAGTCAGTTCAGCAATGAAGATAAATTCAGTGGATAAAAATGCAAAAATGAGAAGGCTAAAAACCTGACGGTAATGATAGAAACTAAGTGAAATGAATCCTGATGGGAGAAAACACTTCCTCTCGGAATAAAACTTGGTCTGTGAAGTGTAACGAACGTTGAGGCCTCGTTCAAGTAGCATAATTGTTCTGGAAAAAGCAATCGTTTCATAGTTTAATTACTTGAAAACCAGGGGGCGCACTTCAATGCGAGCTTGCATTGATTTTTTACCTGTAATTAAAGAATTCTCTCAGGTCGGAAGTATTTGACAACGTCATGGAACCGCGGATGAGAGTTGCAAAGGAACCAGTTCCGAGCTTGGATGCTTGAAGTTGGTAGATTTGGCAAACTTGATACTCGGTTAGGGGTATCATCTCAGCGGTTCTGTAAAACCCGTGTGCATTAATTATGAAGGCTACGTTAGAATTTTGATTTGATACTTGCTGTACAGCCTCCGCTGTGGTTGTAAATAGCATTCGGCTGGTGTTCATGATGGCATTCAAGCGAGCTTCGTCCTGAAAAAAAAAGAAGTCATTTCATGGAGTTTTGCATGCGACAGATTTGTTGGTGATTAGTTAGTTGTATCGGTTGGTTACTGGCCCGAATTCTTGGACGTAGCTTCGGTCTGTAGGAGTTGCGATGACAGTAAACCCGTGAGACTCTAAATCTTGGAATTTTCTCACGAGAGGGCGCGGAGCAGAAATGACAGAATAAAATGATGCTGTGTAGTAAGTGTATATCAAGAAGCTTGTGAAGGCACCCGTGGAGAATAGAAGTTTGTAGAAGATGCCATGTTCTTTCCAGTGCCAACCTTGAAGTGTCATCAGTCCAAATATGTTCGAAGACATATCCGTAGTGTAGGTGAACGCTGGACTCAGTTTGTGGGCTGCTACACCAGATAGCGCTACTAGCAAAATGGCGACACTTGCCACGACGTATGATGCCCAAACGGTGTAGTCGAACGGTAGAAATATCATGTTCTGGTACTTTTGCAAGCTTGGCATCCGAAAAAATACGCTACTCCTGTAACCATTAAATGTAGTAAATGAAATACAAAGGTTGGATTTTACAGGAAATCATAGCAGATAATAAATGTAAAACATCGTTTATCTCATCGTTACCCGATAGATTCTAGCGGTTGCAAAAATCTAATCCCGCCTGTAAGTCGGTATATTTGTATGCTGTTCATTGAGATGGACAAGTCTGCAAGACCATCCAGTAATTGTTTTGCCATACCCGTTAACTGTAACTGTAGTGACACAGGGTCATGTTCAATCCAGCCTTCGCCTAACACCACAGTGTACCTGTGAGGCCAAACAAAGGTGTATTTCAACGATAAAAGGTCACAATCTTAAATGACGACCCATTACACCTGTAGCCTTGGCGGTCACAGATATTCTTTGTATGCAACCGCTCGGCTAATGCAACGTGTTAAACCGCGGCGGAGAAATCGGCCTCCAACTGTGAACTGCATGGTTCTTTTGTTTGCAGGAACCCGCGCGCCAACAGATTTTCTCGCTATTCACTGCGATTGCTCCTCTGCGAAGCGTCACAGCGTCAAGCGGTTTGCACTGCGACATAGCTGAGGTCTATCCCCTCTATTTGCACTAATTTTTAATTTTATAGGTCACAGGTTAAAGACTGTTTTAATCATGGATAAATTAAATTCTCACAGGGATTCATATGAATCATTACTCCTTACATGGATACCTAGATGGCGGCCCACATACAATTCCTGACTTGTCAAGTAGTTTTACCTTTTACAAAGCACTGGACCCTAATTAAGGTTTGCAGATTTTCTCGGTTTGAAGTGCGATTGCTCTGCTCTAAAACATCACAGCTTCAAGCGGTTTGCACAGTTGGGTAGCTGAGGTCAACGCAAGTCTTTTACATTAAAATTGAACTCTGTAGGTCAAAGGTTAAAGACGCTGCCGTGGAAAAAACCTATTATGCCGTGCATGAAAACTGAAATGTTTTAGTTTAAGGCGCATAGCAGCCTTCAACTTCGACCTAATAAGTTTGAATTGAATACATTTTAAAGATGAAAAGCCTGGGTATGCAGCAGGGGTAACTGCTTGATGCTGTGACACATCTTAGGAAAATTATGGAAGTGAAAATCAACTTAGCTATGAGATAATCAAGAATGTTATTGTGGGTGAGGTGGCATTGCTAATACAACTGAGAGTTATTTAAAATTGTGACCCTTTATAGGATGAAGCTGACTTATGATTAGTTAGACAACTCACGTAAAGTTCATCATCAGCTGGAGGTCCAAGAAATTCTTGACGATGGGTCCGTCCAGTAAATACCACGTTCCGTTTGCGTCCTGTGCAATCTTACTTTCAATGTCGTAAATCGGGTCGTTCTAAACACATGATTACATTAGTGCCATAGAAGTTTTTAGTGTCAATTGTCAATTGAAAAAATTAGAAAATTTTTAGGAGTGGTGAAAATATTTTTACAATTTCCAATGGTTCACCTGAACAAGTACTCTTAAATGATTTGCGTGAAAGTTGCTTCGACGATGATTGATCCTTACCAGCTGGGTAATTAAGTCATACTGCTGGCCTTGTAGGGATATTTGCTTGCACATCAACGAACGTTGGAGCACATAAACTTCGTATAGTTGAAGCTCACTTCCGGTTTGATTGGTTGGAGGGGTCAGATAAACTAAATCCACAGATCGAATGCCGAGGCTACGAAGGAACGCTTGCAAGTTTTGAGTTGGCTCGTATTCCGAGGATTGAAAGCAATTTTCAGAAGATTTGAACAATCTCTGGTCCACAAATAACCAGAGAGTGCGGAATGATCGAAATGTTTGAAAGTACGTTGTTAGATTATTCTGAAAAATGTAGATGAGACGATGAGCGTGTTTAAAATATGTATTGAACGAATAATTGAATGGCTTAGTTTGAAACAAGCAGCTGGAAACTTACCTGCCATCTTGTGCTTTCACTGTTTTGAGTAACACAAACGATGTGAAGATTCATGCCCAAAGTATCGAAATGATTCACTAACTGATAAATTCTGAGCTCATCTGCTGAGGTAGTCCATCTCGATAAATTACCACGGGTCATTTGAATCTCTAAAGTTGGGTTGCGGTGGAGGAACTCGTTAACTGCAATCATTAACGAATCGAGAAGGTGATACTGAAGTCCTCAAAACTATAAGAGAGCTACGTAAAGTTTTGTCAGAGCTTACATGTTAGCGAAAATTCTGGTAAATCCTGACAAAGGTAGGTGAAATGGTCTGCTGTTACTTGCACAAACTGTGACAAACAATACACTAACAACAAAAAGTGCATGATTTATTTTGATTCCGTTAAGCATGATTCTAAGATGCAGTTGTTTAAAGCTAAACATAATATTGCTAGCGGTGCTACTTTGGATTAATGTCAGGAAAACATGGCTAGAACTAACAGAAAGTCATAACGGAAGAGTGGTGGCCAAAGAGGGTTATTTTACTATTATGCTGAGACGGCAGGTGTTATTAAATCTAATTATGTTTGTCGTAATATGCTGATGTGAACATTTGAAGCGTTTCTGAGTGGAGAGTGGAAATAAAGTAAGGATGATTGTAGGAGTCATTCAAGGGACATAGAGAAACATTAACGGAGGTAATTGGAACTGGCGTTCGGTAATTCTTATGTAAACATTTTCGATAATCAAACAGAAAACTGAAATGAACAAGGCAGCGGATAGGAAGTAGAACAAATTGGCGTATTGATCGATTCCAAGAGAAAAGAATTCAGAAGTCATGTCAATACAATCCGTACGGGACCAGCGGTTCGAGGCTTTCATGCATCTGTGATGTAGCCCTCGTTCCACAAGGATTTGTGTCCTTTTCGTGTCGAAAAAAGAGATGCTATGTTAAGATGGCGGTTGATTTTACTGTGAGAGTTTCGCAAAAACCCCGCTAGGGCGTGTATGTACTCACCTGAAATTGAATAGCTCAATGTACGGGGAATCTTTACGAAGAAACATAGCGTCTCTGGTCCAGGAAGCTATGGCAACTTTTCCTAAGGTGGTGGCATCCATTCTGGATATTTTGCATATTTCCCAATCGCTATGGTTCTGAGACTCGAATGTGGCATGAAATGCGTCCTCGTTTGTGATGTAAGCTAGATGGGATCGTTGTGAGCGAAGTCGGCGAACAATGTCGTCCTCGCCTTTGAAGTTTTCTCTGCTCGTTTCAATTATCTGGCTTAGCTGTGCTTCGTCCTGAAAATATAGTTTCAATGAGGCCTTGAGTTTTTAGAGGCTGCTGGAATGAAATTGATTTTTAATGTAGGCTAAATTGCCCTAGGAAATTTTCCATACGGTAACAAATTCGCGAACGTAGGAGGAAAAGCCGGGATTCGTTATGATTTCATAGCGGTATGTTTGAAAATCGCTGAACCTGGAAATCATCGGGCGGGGATAGGATGCGAGGGAGTAGAATGCAGAAGAATAGTAGGTGAAAACGAGGAAGCTGACCATGTAGCCTGTCATTGTAATGATCATCCGATTCAGCCTTCGTTCGTTCATATTCCATGCTATAATGGAGTAAAAGTTTTAAATAATATCGATGATAGGAGGTGAAATCGTTTAGAGAAAATTGAGATAACAATACATCTCATGTTCATGACGCTGATGGCTTCGAAGAAGTAATCTTCGATAAGGAGTGTGCTCTCTGATCTTTCGCATAAATTCAGAAGCCAATCAAGGATGGAGTGCAAGAAAATTAGGAACCATAGTGCAAAGTAAGCGCCCCAGACCTCTCGAGTAAAAGGTATTACAGCCACGTTTTGGTTTGCAACTATATAGTACTGACGGTAAAATATGCTTCCACTAATTAACAAAGAGTGTTGTAAATTAATTTCAGTAAGTTTTAAATGGGGGTGCTTAAAAATGTCAGCTTTCTTACCCGATACTTGCCAGGGGCTGCAAAAATCGGAGCTTCGCCAAGCGGTATTCGGAAATGGTGCTCAAGGTTATTCCAATATCTGCAGCGCCCTCTACAATTTGCTTACCCATCCCTAGGAGCTCGGAAGGATTCTCTGGGTTCTTTCTTATCCATCCCTCGCCCTCAATTATAGAGTAGCTAGGCAGAGGTTGGAGGTAAAAGTTAGTTTCTACACGTATTACTGCTGTTACGTGGTGCAGTTTTTTAGTATAGATGGCTTTGACTTACGTAAAATTCATCATTTGCTGAAGATCCAAGAAGATTTGTACAATGCTCCCATTCACGGGTTGCAAGTTGCTGTTAACATCCTTGACAAAGAACTGTTGCTTTAGGTAGATGGGGTCAGGCTAAGTAGAAAGAATTAAAGTGATTTCGCTTTTGATTGACATGGCTAAAAGTAAAACACAGGATTTGAGAAATTCATGAAGCTCACTTGAGCGACGGCAGCGAGGTGAATCCCGTGCAAAGTTCCGCGTCTGTCGTTATTTCCAATTGCTGTAAGTTCTTCAAGCAGGAGATCGAAATTATTTTCAAAGTTTAGATGAATTTCTTGTGAAATCGCAGCAGTTTTCAAAGAATACACTTCTGTGATTCTTAGCCAGTCTGTGCTGGTTTGCACAGTTGTTGGTCTGCCATCATCAGCGTGGACAAAGAATACAAAATCATCTACGTGTACTAGCTCTATCCAGGAAAAGGCGCCACCTGGGTTCAAAATGCTGTTTAAGGAGAAATCTTTGTGTGACTGCTGAAGGCTTGGTGCGCTATTTGGGAAGACGATCCATACAATCCCTGGACCGTTCAGTGATGCAAAAAATGTTTCAAAAGCGTCATTCTATAGAAAACGTTTTAAAAAAGTTTTAGGTCATAAAATTTTGCTAGCTGGTGGGGTGTAAGCATCTTTCATATAAGTAATAAAAGGTATCACACCTATTCGGTTGCATCACCTGTGCCGAAGTCAAGCCTGAGGGCAAGCAGACTAGCAATAGACGTTTTCCGGAAAAGGTGGCGCCATCTTGGAGCTCCCATAAAATCATTGAATCGGCGGAAGCGTTTTCACCATAATTGTGATGGGTGGGTGCGTTGATTAGATTAAATTCCCACATCGGATCCAGTTTTAAGATATCGGCTGCTATAGCAAGTATATTCGGAGTTTTGTTTTAACGCACATTAGAGATGCGGCATTTATTTAAGCTTAACAGGTTTACTACTCTCTTACCGGTAAAATCTGAAGAATCAGATCTCGTGCTATCAGGAAAGCTATCCACTGAAAATGATGCTGTGCACAGGTCGTGAAGATTATTGAGAACCGGCTCTTCTGCGCCATTTGCGAATCTGCATAGCAAGAGGATGGCGAACAAAATGATTTTGGGCATTTTAAGAAAAAGGGAGGAATATGCTAAATTATTGCTTGAAATCTAAGGATAATTTTTGAGGGACTTAAACATGCCAATGAAAATTTTCAAAAGTTTGTGCTTGATTTCTGGGATAGTCTGACTCTGAGGGACAATGTTCAATGTTGTAGGTTTAGTGTTTTTGTCGAGCTTTTTATAGGAATTTCGCCGATGAGACAAACAATGAAATACTCCATTTTAAACTCATTTAAGTGAAGTCATACACGGTTTTAACTGCAAGCGAGTTCATTATTCTAGTTCGATTATGGCGAAAATAAAATAACAGAATTAATATAGTAAAATTAAGGTCATTCATGTCATATAAAGAATACACGGAATACACGTTTTGAGCGGCATTCTTTGGAAAATAATTTTGAGGATCACAAAGAATTATATGATAGGGTTCATAGCTCATAGTAGAGGCAATTATGAACTAACGACTGCAAACTGCGACTAACAAGTTGTCTGTTTAACCCAATATTCTCACGGTATTCAGTATTTTCTGTTTTCGCAGCTGGAATACGGAGCAATAAGCTTGAGAGGCTTGTGTGGGATGTGCAGCTATGAATTAATGAGTCGCAAAATTTATTTTTGAAATGAACGTATAATATCACTCACATTTAATATGCTTTTGTCAGTTACCTCAGTCAATTAAGTGTGTCACAAATTGTGACTCACAATGCCCCTCGAAGGACTATGAGGTGAATCTAGGTGTACAAACAATGCGCGGTAGTGTATAGCAGAACATACCTGGAGTTCTGCTGATTGATACCTTGCAGCTACACAACTTACACATGTATGTACTGGTCAAATGGGTATTAAATGCATTGCTATAAGACCCAGGTGAGCTGTAAAGTGATCTAGAAGTTCTTCTAGGAGTACAATCAAGCAAAAGTTACCATTAATAGCTTAACAAAGAAGAAACAATACTTCCAAGTATACAAAGTAAAGCTCCAGAATGCATTGAATCCAAGTACCTTGCTGTACATCCAGAATATTTTCGTAGCGATTAATGAGTCAGAAACAGTGAGTCATTAGCATAATGAGGCTCATCATTAGGATCGATTAACATAGCTGTGCTTATGACGATGTGCATAACTTTGCTGAATGCAAGGAATATTTAAAACGCTTGAGATATCCTTGGTTATGGAGTTACCGCCTTTTATAAGGAATAGGAAGTGGCTATGGAAGGCATTCACAAATGAGGTTCAGTAAATTGCTACATGAAGGAAAAACTCTCTTTGTATTTTTGCTAATATTTCGCATTGTTGATGAATTTGACATCAGATGTAGAGCATTATTGTAGTGGTATACTGAACTTTGGAATTGGATAAATTAATAAAGTAATTAATCAAGCTGTATCACAGAGTAAACGCAAGGAATTTACCTAGTTACCGGAAATAATTTGTGCACGAATCGGAAAGTAGCGTGCCTTTTTGCTGTGCGAGGGAGCCAATGCTTAGCCTATACATACATAGAGTGCTACAGGGTGAACTCCTTATCCAGGCGGAACTCGTGGAGGAGGGTCTACGTACATACAGGGTGACTGACCACGGAAGCCACACCCAGCATCCTGAACCCGTCTGCCTTGTAACCAAGACTGAAGAGGGAGGAGATGGAGTTAGGAGAAAATGCGGCAAGTTAAGAGGAGGGAAGGATTTTATGTTTGTAAACCGAGGGAGACGGTGACGAGGGACTCCGCCATGTTGAACTAAAGAAAGGAGGATGAACGTGGAGTGTACATAGAGATTTAAACGGATACTCTTTTCCTCTCCCTCCACTCTTTGCCTATGTTGAGTGTGTTCTGTGCTGTTGTGGAGCTGGCGGTTGCTGTGGCTAGGGTTCGCAGCGCGGTGGTGGTGGCTGTAGCCTGTGTTGAGTTGAACTGTGTGCCCATTGCAGTGCATTGGGAAGGCTGAGAAGACTCGATCCTCTTCTTCTTTCTAGTCCCAAACTGTGTTCATTCAAAATAGTTTGCCTCTGGATTTTTGGCTAGAAAAAGAGGATTTTTGAGGAAAATTATTGAGTTTTTATGGAGGATTTAAAATTTTGAAATTCTGTAGTGAAAATTAGGTTGGGAAATTGTGAAGAGTGGCCAAGAATGAATGGAAGAAGGGAGAGAGGGAGTCGAAGATTTTTGAAGACACTGCTGCTGGAGCCAGTGGCCGACAATATTTGGATTTATTAAATATTTTTAATTATAGTCGTTTTAATTCGGAGGTTTAACAGCCAGTTGGTGGAGAGTAGTAGGATTTACGCGGAGTCTTTCCGGATTTTTAATGGGAATTAAAGCTAGCCTCGGAACCAAGAAAATGTTCCCGTCTCAGAGCAGGAAGTGCTGCTAACGAAAATAAAATTTAAGTTAATTTTTTTAAATGCCTAGCAGTTAATCCTAGATTTGTAGGGGAGTAAGGAAGACGTTTTACATTCAATAATTACGATATTTAATACCAATTCCTTCCCCCTCTTTCTACTATTTGATCCTCCTAAATCGCAAGTCTTTATACCGTGTTCTTTCCAAGAAGCAGGCTGTCTTTCGTGAGAGAAAGATAATTAACAGAATTAAAAATATATATCGACGTAGATTAGTCGAGAAAGAGGTTTTTAGGAGTAGTAGGAAGGAAAATCTGTGGCCGAAATATATATTTAGTAACGGAATCCTCCATATTGTGATCGAAATCCGCTCACATTTCCTCTAAGTCGCCTTCAAGAAAACGTACTCTTCAATAAGCCACCATGTTTCCTGTTCAACGTAAGTGAAATTTTGTATTGATGTACTCGTAATAATTGTAATGCTTGGAGTTTAATTTGAATTTAATTTGTAGAGTAGTTGTGGGCGTACTAACATTTTGTTTTAACGTGCATGTATTTAGATAATCGATAGTGCTAGTCTGGTTCGGAGTCTGGATAGTCTGGAACTATGTAGGTCAACTGGGTGGATAAATGAGTTCATTCGCCGTACTGATAACTGATTACAAGTTCCAGTTGCGGTGATGGATCTGCTGATGTAGGAGGATAGTGATATTAACAAAAGCTGTTTATTTGCATGCGTTTAATTCTACGCACCAGTTCAAGGTGTAGGTATAGCATTGGGAGAATGTATTGAAGCTCTAGGGTGATTCAGTTCGAAGATCAGGTTTTGTGATGGTAACTGATGTGTGTTACGAGGAAGGGGAAGAAGATTTTGTGGATGCAGATTCACTTCTGGGTGGGGAAATGGCCTCTGGCTTTTTTGGAATTTGCGAGGATTAGGTTTCTTGGGTCATGTGGGAAGAGTGCATGGAAACAGGTTGGGAAGGAGTGGTGTGGTCCAGAGAAGTAGATGAGAAAGTTCATAGTATCTTAAGTTGCATCCCTGGGTTTGCAGTTGATAATTAGAAGCTCGTGCTCTAATTCATACATTATCAGAGTGGATTGGGATACAGTGGTGGTATTCTGGAGATAAGATTATGTGGTGGGGAAATGAAGCGTCTATTTCAGCTTCAAAACAGATTTGCTAGCTTATAGCAAGGAAGGCGTGGTGAGGATTTTGTGAGAAGTGGTTCGCGATTTAGCCGCAGAGTGATGGAATCATGTTGATATTTTGGTTTTATAGTTGTGCAAAATATTTAAAGTCCATGCGGTTAAGAGTTTAAAGAAATGCTCTTGAAGTCAGTATGTATTCTATTGAGGGTTACGGATAGAGGATATTAACCCGCCATAATTCGGTGTGCGTTTTTTGTGCAGAGTGCAGACTCTACGTGATTATGAGGAAATCCTCCAGTACTGAATCTCATGCTACATAGGGTAGAATCTGATTAAAGCTTCTTAGAGATGTAGTGCATATGTGATGATGCGAGATTTTATAGAAAGGTTTAGGATGCTGTGGATAAAGCGGGCAACTTTCGTAGTGTTATTTCGGAATCTAGATTCCCTAGGGAAGCGAAGGCTATGACTGGAATCGCGATGCGACTTCAGCTTGTACAGTGTAGGGGAAGAGAATCGAGGAGGAGGATGAAGCTGGTATTGAATTTTGAGAGGCTTTTCATGGATAATATGAAGTTTATTGCATAGACAAGGTTGGGAGATGGAGAAGTTGTGCGTGGTACGCATGAACAGAAGAGGCGAGGGATGTGCTTGAGGAGTGACGGAGTGTGCGAGATGGTGAGGAATAGGAAAATACGACGGAGAAGCTTGCACCTGGCCACACCTGGAGGTTTCGGGTAGAATTCTTAGTACTTGGATATAAAAATAAGAAGGAGTCCCTTTTATTTGAAGGACAGAACCGGAAACAGGATTGTATAATTGGTTTAAAGAAGGTTGAAGTTGAAAGTGCCGTAACATCTGTCTGCCTGAGTTCTCAAAGGATCTGGTTCTGTTGCTACCCTGAAGAGGGAAGATAGTGTGTGCTAGGTTCGAGTGTCCTGAGCAGGGTCCTATCTTGTGCATTGTGAACTCCGTTGAGTTTTCAGGAGGGGGGACTGTATCCATTTTTAGTTTTTCTAGATTTGTGTTCAGGTTTTTAACTGAGTGCAGATGTCATCTCTGCGAAGGGATTTAAATAAAATATTCAGTTCGACAATCAATTTATTTATAGGAGAAGAAGTATAGACTTGTAGGCATATATAAATACGTATGTGGTGAATTGAAGGTCTGAATTATAAGGTGTACCTGAGGAAAAGAGAGTAGAGTGAAATTTGTGAGACTGGGATGAAGCAATAGCAGGAGAAAATATTTTTTTAGTGGGAGAAGAGAATTTTAATAAACCAAATTGAATCTTAGGAGATAATGAAATGGGAATTTCAAATTGCTTCGAAGACAATGGATTTCTTGGGGAACTTACTGGTGCGTAGGCGTTTATTTTGTATATACATGTATATTAATCTTGCTTTCGTTGACTTTGACCTTCGGGTGCGGGGGTATTGTGAAAGTTTTGAGTGAACAAAATAATTGTTAACATTTTATTTTTAATTGTACAGCTCCAGGACCGCCTGGACCACCGGGTCCGCCAGGTCCACCAATCGGTGGTGGACCACCCGGAGTTACTACGATGGGGATAGGGATTCCACCACCGATTCAAGCCGTGTCGCCGCCCTCGACGGCATCACCGGATACACCCATCTTCCAGTGCCCAAGACGGCCAAACTTGGGTCATGAAGGTCGTGTCATCATATTGAAGGCTAATCATTTCCAAATCACGATGCCAAGAGGCTACATTCATCACTACGATATAGCTATCGCACCGGATAAGTGTCCTCGGAAGGTCAATCGAGAAATTATTGAGACCATGGTTAACTGCTACAGCAAAATTTTCAGCACGTTGAAACCTGTCTTTGACGGGCGAAGTAACTTATATACTAGGGACCCCCTCCCCATTGGCAACGATCGAATTGATCTTGAGGTATGCCACTTATTAAGCAGCTTTAGTTGTATTGGCGAAGGATGAAAATGTTAACTATTATGATGCTTATTGAATTCTCGCGTATGTTATAGGTTACCCTTCCTGGTGAAGGTAAAGATAGAATCTTCCGAGTGCAGATCAAATGGGTTGCTCGAGTTTCACTGTACGCGTTGGAAGAAGCATTGGAAGGACGATCGCGGACTATTCCGTATGACGCAATTCAGGTAAATATTTTCGTAGTATCTCGTGATAGATTTGTTGGTTGTACGTATTATAATGATGACACAAACGTCGGTTATGAACCCAATGATTTCTTGATTAGTCTTTCTGAAGTATCTCAAAATAGTCTACGTCTGATCTAAGTTGGATGAACGTTAGTTAATATATGCCGTTTAAATGTATCATGATAGGCACTCGATGTTGTTATGCGCCATTTACCGTCGATGACGTACACCCCTGTGGGAAGGAGTTTCTTCTCATCTCCGGATGGCTACTATCATCCCCTAGGAGGTGGTAGAGAAGTATGGTTCGGTTTTCATCAAAGTGTCCGTCCTTCACAATGGAAAATGATGCTCAACATTGATGGTAATTTGATAATCTTGATATGTTTTTGCTATCTCTGATGTACATGACTGTGACTGTTAACAATTGACTCATCTATGTTTGAATTCCAGTCTCTGCAACTGCTTTCTATAAGGCACAGCCCGTGATAGAATTCATGTGCGAAGTACTTGACATCAGAGACATCAACGACCAAAGAAAGCCTTTGGCTGACTCTCACCGTGTGAAATTCACAAAAGAAATTAAAGGACTCAAGATCGAAATCACACATTGCGGAAACATGAAGCGAAAGTACAGAGTTTGCAATGTGACCAGAAGGCCAGCTCAGATGCAAAGCTTTCCGCTACAATTAGAAAACGGCCAGACTGTGGAATGCACTGTGGCAAAGTATTTCCTCGATAAATACAAAATGAAACTCCGCTTCCCGAATCTGCCGTGCTTGCAAGTCGGTCAAGAGCACAAACACACCTATTTGCCACTGGAGGTAAGTTTTTGTTGTAACATTTCGCTTGCTGAAAGAGATATGGTTAGGTGTTGACGAGGATATGCGAAATGAAAGCTACAAATTAAGTATTGGATATGGTAGGTTTGCAACATCGTCGCTGGACAGCGTTGCATCAAGAAACTCACGGACATGCAGACGTCAACAATGATTAAAGCTACTGCTCGGTCTGCCCCAGATAGGGAGCGGGAAATAAATAACCTCGTGCACAAAGCTGATTTTAACAATGATCCTTATGTACAAGAATTTGGGTTAAATATCAGTAATTCCATGATGGAAGTGCGGGGTCGCGTATTGCCACCGCCAAAGCTCCAATATGGCGGCCGAGTAAGTCAGATGGTGATTTTAAAATATGAAATTATTTATTCTCATTTAAGTCGCTTTCACTATTAGTTCACATTAATAATGATGATATTCGTACATGATAGACCAAGCAACAGGCATTACCTAATCAGGGTGTCTGGGATATGAGAGGCAAACAGTTTTTCACGGGAGTAGAAATCAGGGTGTGGGCAATAGCTTGTTTTGCGCCCCAGCGAACAGTTCGAGAAGATTCTTTAAGAACTTTCACACAACAGCTCCAGAAAATCAGTAACGATGCAGGAATGCCTATTATTGGACAACCGTGCTTTTGTAAGTAGTGCGATATATATTTTATCATAAATCTCTTGATATTGTATGGAAGAGCATGGAAGGCAGTAAATATTTTTGAATTTTCAGGCAAGTATGCAACCGGACCTGATCAGGTAGAGCCTATGTTCAAGTACTTAAAGTCAACTTTCCAGGGTCTACAGTTGGTTGTAGTAGTACTTCCCGGCAAGACACCTGTCTACGGTAAAGAGATAAACCTAAATTTATATTATCTTGTTTCGTTTCTCTTGAAACCGTATAATAATTGAAAAATTGTATTTGCAGCTGAAGTAAAGCGAGTCGGTGACACAGTTCTGGGCATGGCAACACAATGCGTACAAGCTAAGAATGTCAATAAGACCTCTCCGCAGACACTGTCGAACTTGTGTCTTAAAATTAACGTCAAACTCGGAGGCATCAATTCCATCTTAGTACCACAGATTCGTCCCAAGGTTTTCAATGAGCCCGTCATCTTTTTGGGAGCCGATGTAACCCACCCTCCTGCTGGAGACAATAAGAAGCCTTCTATTGCGGCAGTTGTGGGAAGCATGGACGCCCATCCTTCCCGGTATTCCGCCACGGTTAGAGTTCAGCAACACCGCCAAGAAATGATCCAGGAATTATCCAGTATGGTTCGAGAACTTTTGATCATGTTCTACAAAAGCACGGGAGGATACAAGCCCCACCGAATCATTCTTTACAGAGATGGAGTTTCGGAAGGGCAGTTCTCAGCGGTAAGGACACCCGTCTGTTAGTGATTTCCTTAACGGACATTTTGTATATGTAAAACCGTTCTAATGTCGACTGAATTCCGTTTCAGGTGTTGCAACATGAACTTGTCGCTATTCGCGAAGCTTGTATCAAGTTGGAGGCAGATTACAAACCAGGTATCACGTTCATCGTGGTGCAAAAACGACATCATACCAGGCTTTTCTGTGCTGATAAGAAAGAACAGTCTGGAAAGTCAGGAAATATACCTGCCGGAACCACAGTTGATGTCGGCATAACTCATCCTACGGAATTTGATTTCTATTTGTGCTCGCATCAGGGAATTCAGGTGGGTTATTTGCGGATTGAATCGAAAAGTTACGTGGGATTTAATTCGTATTCGTGTGCTTTCATTATTATGTTTTATATGTATGTGTTGCAGGGTACGAGTCGCCCTTCCCATTACCACGTTTTGTGGGACGATAATCACTTCGATTCTGACGAATTGCAGTGCTTAACTTACCAACTTTGTCACACATACGTGCGGTGCACACGATCTGTATCCATTCCCGCTCCTGCATATTATGCCCATTTGGTCGCCTTCCGAGCCCGGTATCACCTCGTTGAAAAGGAGCACGATAGTGGAGAAGGCTCTCATCAATCAGGCTGCAGTGACGATAGGACTCCGGGGGCCATGGCACGCGCTATTACAGTTCACGCGGAAACGAAGAAGGTTATGTACTTCGCTTGAGTTTTCTTTCGAAGGACTTATACAAACTTGGCCACTCGGTCGGACGTGGGGCTACGTGTTTTCCATCATCGCCTTAATCACTCGATTTCGTTAGGTGTTTTCCGGTATTAATTTAATTCGAAGCCCAATTATGTATTCTGCAACCCTATTAAGGTATTGATTACTTATAATGGTTAGTATCAGTTATATCTCGCAAGTATTTTAAAGGTTTTAAACTTGCCGCACGGATTCAGCGCTCTGGTTCCCAACACTTATAGGAGCGGACCATTTCCCTAAAAGTATATTTTAACAAACGGTATGATTTTAATGCAGCCATAATCCGAAGTGCGCTTTTTGTTCGTCTGCAGTAGCTGTTTTAAATGATTCCACTGAAACACATGGTAGGGTTCTTTATTATATATTTGTTAAGTTTTTATGAAACGCAACGTAAGAATTCGTATGAGCTGAAGACGCATAGCTAGATCAAAGTTGAAGGCTATAAATTTTGTTAACAAACAGCTCAAAACTCGTCAGAAACTAGTTATCCTATGTACGATTGGAAATATCGCGAGTAGGAAAAAACGGAGAGCAGGATAAGGATAGGCATAATGAGCATCATTGTGTAGCTTACAGCGTCAGCTGAAAAGATATTTCATGAACTCATAATGAAATACAAAACCAGCATTTTGCATTTATGATTGTAAGGTATTAGATAACAGTAACTGTTAGTGTTATCCTGAGTTGTGTGCGTAAGTCGAGTCAGACTTTAGCGAATTGTATGTATGGGAATATCAGCAACGATAGGTAGAAATTGAACGACTTGTAGTTATGTAAAGGATGAATCTATTATGATTTCCATGTTTGTTGCGCACTAAAAAAGTAATTAGGAAATGAAATTGGCGAAGATAGACCGCAGCCTATGAAACCTTCGCAGTGAAGACCATAAATCCATTACTGCTGTAGGTCTCACAGGACAAATTTGTAGACAAGTATGTCTAAGTATTTGCTTTTCCAGAATATTAGACATAAGCTATTGATTTTTGGGCTCGTTAGGCTTCAGCAGTCGTGGGGTCAATTAGCGACGGAAATAGAACACTTAAGGAGGCATCTAGTGCTGTGCAAATTCGCCAATGGATCCATAGTCAGAACTAAGGGAAGGACGACTGCTGTTAGGAAGTACGAATCGGAATGCTGTTGTTGCACTGTAACACCTATTGGTATTATTTGAAACACGAAGTCCGGATACAAATTTGTTTATATGAACGTATATTTTACGTTATAGAAGTGGGAGAAGTTTTCGTTGCGTATAAACGGTGGTCTTAGTTTAGATTAATCTCAGCTACTTTACTTTACTACCCCGATATTGTTATGTAACATTAACTTGTGGAATGTTCATCGTACTTATGATTGAGCCTGAAACTCACATTAACAAAGAGTAGGTCAGTATATGACATTAACTTTGTGTTACCATGTCGATTGTAGGTACTATTAATTAGTTAGGTTTGTAGAGTAGAATAACTACCACCAGGTGGTATAAATCCTATTCGTTCGTCCACATATCCAGCTGAAACCTTCAAAGATTGGTTTGTAAAATTGGTTTTGTGTAACTCACCCATTCACTGTTATATTTTGGAGAAAGCACCCGGTATAATAATTGTATAAATGTAGCGTGACACTCACTAGGGACTAATCTTGCCAAATTGGTAGTAGCATGAAACTTGTCAATAATTAGATTGTTGGTGTGAAATGTACATCGATATACGAGGCCGAGGGTAGTTGAGAAACGGTTGTACGAGGAGATATAGTGGACAAATGAGTAGGCGGAGACAATCAGCTTGTTGACCACTCTCCGATCTCATTTAGTAGTCCGCTAATCCCCTCCGTGAAAAAAGATGTATATTTGCACTGTTGAAGACGATATAGGTACTGGGGTACCTTGTGTAGCTGCTACTGCGAAAATGTTTGGTGGAAAAGTAGAATTAACAGTCTCTCAATTAATATGGGTCATATGTCCTTACCTCTACGGAACAATATTTTAAGTATTTGGAATAACCCTTGGAAAGGAGTGAAATATATCAGGAAAGCAGCCAGTGTAACAGCTCAGTATGCAAACATGACAAATAAGGCACCATTCGTAGGGGTTAAATGATAACGAGAACTAATTAGTAATTAAGCTTCACTATCCTCGTGTACAATAATGGGTGAGGAACTACAAGAAGAATCTGTATTATATAAATGCCCTACCAGCTAGCGGTAATTCCTCATTTAAATACCTGCTGTTAGAGTAATGTTCGAGTACCTCATTATACAATGACGTTGATTGAAAATTCCGGATCTTAAATAACTATGCGCTTGGATTGCAACAATTTTATAATACTATAAGTTAATGTCAGTTGTGTACAGGCTAAAAAAGGAGATTGATTGTTTCAAGCTGAGGCATACTCAAATCCTGATAATTATCACAATAATACAAGATGCAACTATCTCTGATAAACTTTCTCTCCAAAGTTACATTGCCAATACTTTAGAAAAACAAATATATTCGTTATAGTGTTGTGTAATTTATGTAATGAATTGTTTCATTTAAGGATCGTATCACAAGGTAGGGTACTCCGTTCGAAATGTAAATGGTTATATTTGTGGCTCCACATCATCCTAGTTCAGCTTTACTCCTGAGTTACAACTATGTGTATTCATACTTATTCTGTGTAAAAATTCAATATGTTTTTAATCGTGCATTAATAAATTATTGATGAATTTTAGTGTTTGCAAAATAATGTGGGTTTTTGAAGTTATTTTATCAATTTATCTAGAATACGAACGCCGCTCTCGAGAAAGTAAGGAGGGAATCCGATTGTCCTCGAAATTCTTGAGATTCTTGGAAATTCATAAGCAAATTCACGAACAAGCCGGTTGTGCAATGAACTGGCACAGACGAGTTCACTCACAAGGCGTTTGAAAATAGTGAAAATGCTCTTAATAAGCATCTCTAGAGAAGCTCTAAAAATAGCAATCGTAAGATAGATACAAACTACAAGAGTAGATACCGACAGCTATCGCCGCGCCAGTCCTTTCTTACTTTGTCGATTCTAAATTCATCAAGCTATAGTTGCAGGAGCAAAATTTATACAAGTTGCAGTTTTATGCTTGGGTTGTATATAACTATTTGTATATGTAACACCGTTTGCTGTAGTAATAATCCGGTAATGTTACTTCCGTGGTAGTTGTGTGGCCGGGCGGATTTGAGCGTGTTTTAGGCATCGAATCAACAGGAACCATTACCCTAAGCATTTAAATCCACTTGCTTTTGGACCTTAAGAAATACAAGTTATATTATATATATAATTGGTAGACGAAGAACAAGTTGAAGAAGAAGACGTAAGATTGGAGGGCATTGACGAGGGGTCGAAGGTCAAAGGTAGGAATATCCTTCATGGATAATTGCATTTCCCTTGGAGCGTAACGTAAAAGAGCGTTAACGAAAATGGAGTAAAGTTTGGGTATATGGTGGAACAGTGAGAAGTAGCATGGGAAAAACGTGATTCTTCAAGCTCAAGGCTGTGTATACACCTGTGATTTCTTCAAGTAATTTAGAGCAGGTATATTTAATCTAATGCGTTCTGAAGAGAGGGAATAGGCGAATAGGTAGGAGGTTGGAAGTGCGCGAATGTAGATTTCAGTGCGGATGGATGGCTTGAACATGTGGTCTGGTTGAATGGCAAAAGGAAAAAGTTTCAAGAGGAATGTTCTTCAGACAGTCGAGATTATTCAAGGGAAGCAGAGGTAGGCTAGGCTTGTTTGAGGAGAGTAAATATATACACAAATTACAATGAGATCATCAGTTTAAACTGTTTACAGCCAGTAGTAGAAATATTTAAAGAGGTCCTAGATTTGGGTGCCGGCGGTTGATTAAATTAAACATAGAAGTTTTAGCTGAGATTAGGCTGATCCTGATGATGGTTTAAGTTTGTTGTGATATTTGCCTATTACAGGATTGCAACGTAACACGTGTTGTGAAAATAACTTAAGTTGAGTGTTTTGCCGGTAAGGATTTTAGGAATTTGTGTAATTGGGCAGTATATATACTTAAATGGTAATAGTAATAATTTTAGTAGTTAGCAGGAATTATAGGATTCTCGGTTCGGTCGGAATTTGATTATTTTATTCGTGTATGTTGACTGTTGATAAGGAGTGTCATTTCCAATATATTGTAGTTTGTAGAGCATTACATGATTATTAAAACTGTATTACTGAACTTTGTTTTGTTTTTTAGATTTGAATTCGGTTTGAAAGATGGGGGACAGGAAGGTGATTGGAACTGTTCTGGTTGGGATGACCCTGTCTACTGCAGCAGTCGTGGGTAAGAAATATATATATTTTGAAGAAAAGTAGACTTGTTTGATTCGTCGTGATTGATTGACCTGGGCTTTCAGTTCTGACATGATACATTATTACGGCTAGATGTACTGTGATAGTGTAATGATGACTTTGTGTAATCTTATGTGACTGCTTGTTGTAGGTCTGTTTTGGTGGTTCAACGAATATCAGAATCGTTCAAGACGGAAGAGCAGGGATCAGATTGGTGCTGATGGAAAGAGTGATAAGTCTGTGGATAGTCCATCGGAATCTCAGTTAACTAAATCGAAGAAATGGAGCGTTGATGAAGATGCGAATGTCAAAGTTAATGGAACAGGTAAAGGATATTTGCATGGTGGAGAGATGTCTGCGATGCACGAGCTTGTAAATAATATTGAATGACATTGAAATGTCCGAGTTTGATATGTGAATGTGACTAACTTTGACCTGTGCGTTTGAAAGCAGTTGTTGGAGCAGTCCCCATAGATACTAAAGCCGGGGGTGATGTACCGGATGGAAATGTGGATAATAAGCGGGTGGGAAGTTCTGATAAAGTTAAGGATGAGGAGAATCGGGAAGGGGAAAGTGATCATCAACAACAGCTTGCTTTGGAATTGGAAATCGCCAAGGAAAATGTTCCAGCGTTGATAGGGAAGGCCGGGGTTACAATCAGAAGAATTCAAAGAGAATCGAATACGAAAGTGGATTTTAAGAGTGAGTTTGATTTGAATGATTGATATGTTGATTTGATTTGGTAATAGCTAATGAGTTGTATCTATGTAACTAATCAGAATATTGGTGAGAATAAGGGTTGACATGAGTTTTTGTGTTCGGTAGGTACTGAGACTGGAGACAGAGTCTGCGTGATTCGGGGGAGGCCTGATGATGTTGCCTTGGCTGAAGACTTGATTAAGAAACACTTGGCAGCTCAACCTACTGTGATTCAACATCAACTCGGCGTTCCTCAAGTCTATATTGGTAGAATCATTGGTAGAAGTGGAGAAACTATAAGGACTATTCAGGATTTTTCAAGGGCGAGGGTCATCGTGGATTCAAACAAGGAATCAGATAGTATGATGAGTTTTGAATATGTTACGTAAATGCTTGTACTGTTTTTGGATGTGTGAAATGGTGTTTAAAGAAATGGTTTGGTTAAATAGGTGACGATAACCGAATTGTGACAATTAAGGGAACTCAGGAACAGGTGGATGTTGCCTTGAAAATGATCCATGACAAAATCCAAGAAGAGAAAAACTTTCGGGAGAAAATTAAAGCTGTGGCTGCTAACAGAACTCAGAGGCGGGTTATTACTCCTACAGGATCGACTTCTGTTCACGGATCACCTGTATCTGGAGTTGCTGAGAAACCGGTGGAAACTGCATCGTCTATGTTAAGCACGTCTAAAGGAGTTTTTGACGTTTATGTTTCCTGTGTTTATCACCCGAATATGTTCTGGATACAACGTAAGTGGAATCGGGATCTTTGAAACTGTTTTGTTGAATAAGCATGCTTTGTAGAAGAAACTCAGTTTTTAGTGTATACTTTGAATTTATTACAGAAGTTGGACCGGAATCAATTGAACTCGATAAATTAGGAGAAGCGATGACTGAATATTATATGAACGAAAATCCTCGGATTGGTGCTAATCAGCCTGAACGAGAGTTTGAAGTTGGAGAAATTGTTGCTGCGCCGTTCCATGTAGATAACAGAATGTAAGTCCAAGAACCATCCTAACTTAATAATCATACATTTCAACATATTGTCGTCTGCTTGTGTTGTTCGATTTTTGCAATAACTTTGCGTTTCAAAAGTGTTTCGAGCTAATGAGAATACCAATGTGTCTTCTATGTAGGTACCGAGCCAAAATCGTGCAGTTACTAGATAATAGAAGAGCTGAAGTTGAATATGTGGACTACGGCGATAGGGGATGTCTTGACATTAACGAATTGCGCATAATGATGCCTCAGTTTTTGAGTTTAAAATTTCAAGCAATAGAAGCTACCTTAAATCTCGAGTAAGTATTTTTTTTTATGCTGTCATTAAGTTTCATTTGACACTTGAGCCATATTGAGAAAGATGTCATCTACATTTTCAGGACATCAGACTCTAAATGGTCTGATGATGCAATCACTACGTTCTGTGATCTGAGCTATTGTGCTCAATGGAAATCCATTTCTGCCAAAGTACGGAGTTCATTCAATAGTCCGGATGGGTCTGGTATTCGATGGTGGGTGGATTTAATGAATGGCGTAAGTTAAACATAAACGTATCTGAGAGGAGGAACTCTTCTTGCCCCTTGTGCTTTGCTTTACTAGCTGCAAGGACGAATTATGATAGGTTTAATTATAATACATTCTATCCATTGATATCATTGTCTTATCTGTTTTAGAATACGAACATTCGAGAGGAACTTATCAGAAATGGGTTTTGCAAGAGTGGAGAAGATTCTTCAAACAAGAAAGACGGAGGTGCTTCCGATTAGTAGATTAGTAGATGGCTCAAGAATTGTTGCTGTTGCTTTGCAAACTAGTTACCTTCCTGTTAGATTATAATGTACAGAGCTGACTTTATATGAAATTTTGATCTACTTATAATGAATTAGATAGGGGTCGCCGCAATTATCGTAGCTTATAAGATTTTTTGACTGCAAACTTGATACATACGATTGAAACATGATATGTATACCGTACCTTTTGCCTGTTCAATATTTGATAGTACATTTTAGTAGAACATGTTACGGGTGCTTCAGATGAAGTTACGTATGATATTATTGCAATAAACTCAAGAAATAAGTCGTATTGCGATGAGAAACGTAAGGAGTTTAGCAAATCCGAATGATGAAACTGCACTTTTTCTATGCGTAGTGGGTAATGTTCTGACTTAGAGAGACCATAGAGTTTAGCCTGGGGCGGAAAAAGGGAGGCAAGAAGAGGTTTGAATGAATTCGTGGCGGTTTAACGGACAACATTTTTCCCTGCACATGTAAAAATGCAAGTTCAGACTTGTCTTACCTGAGTTACCGGAAATAGCAAATTACATACACCTTTAACCTACCCGAAAAAGTTTATTTTCCGGAGTTACAGTTACGCGTTACGGAAGGCTGATTTATTAGCTGCGTCTGGTATTTGGAATTAAGGAGCGGGACATAAAGATCCTAGGAGAAATTCTCGGAGGAACTGTTGACGGTTTACCTGTAAGTTGTTTTTGCCTTGACTTGAATTCGTCACCATGGTAACAGCCTCATCATTGAGTAGCGGCAAAGCTCAGGGAATCTTTTGAACTACATACTCATTTTGTCTTGGCTTGCAGATTTGATAAACAGGAAACCTTCATTGACAGTTAACCGACAGTTGGGTTAGATCAATTCAGCAGTTTTACGGAAAGCGTCTTTTTGTATTTCCATCGCCACCCTTGTTGCAGAAAATTGTTCTCTGGTGGATGAACGTGGAGGTCAAAGCGGTAACATGAGTAAGAAGACGTCAGCTACGAAAGACTCGGACCCAGCATTATTGAAGCATTTCAGAGGACATCGAGATGCAATACTTAATCTAGATTTCCATCCCAACCTGCCACAGTTAGTATCATGTGGGGCTGATGGGCATGTCACAATTTGGAACTATAAACAAGAGACACGAGCACTGAGGTAACAGTTAAATGTCGTAATGTATTACTTGAGTTGTGTTGCTACTGTATTGTGGGTGATTAACCGTTGAACTTGACTCATTGTGCTAGGTATGAAGGGCATAAAGGTAAAGTGAACGATGTGAAGTTTTCCAAAGCTGGTGATCTTATGGCAACAGCTGGGGATGACCATACAATTCGATTGTGGGTTCCTACTATAAAAGGAGAAGTAAGAGCGTTTAAAGGTAAAGGAGTTAAAACAAGTATTGCAAATGTTGTAGGCATCATTGATTCCGTGAGAGGTTTGGGTTGATGAAATGTTAAATTTTGAAATCTAGCACACAGTTCTGGTGTACAAAGTGTTGCATTCCATCCCAGCAATCCTGGTATACTGGCATCAGGTGGAAATGACAAAACCGTTAAGTTCTGGTCTATTGGGAAGCCTACTTCTAAAATTGGTAAGTATTCCTTAATCTGCATTTAGCCGTTTTGATAAGCTTGTGTTAAACTGCGTGAGTATAGTTGAATATGATTCTATGACTTAAAGGTACATTTATAAAATCCATGCCGTCCCTTCACACAAATTGGGTGCGATCTGTTCGATTTTCAAATGATGGGAAAATGCTAGTGACTGCAGCGGATGACTTGAACGTTTGCGTTGTGGATACAAGGTCTTATCAGCTGGTATGCAAAATTCCGTCGTATCTAGGAAAACCTACGATGGCAGATTTCAATCCTTGTGCTGCGCAGTACATTGGGATTTCGACAGTTGACTCATGCTTTGTGATGCATGATCTCCGGCAAAATAAGTTGGTACAGGTGTACGAAAAATTGCAAAAGGGGTAAGTTCCCAGCCTACACAAGAGTTGTTTACGAGCAGAAGTGTTATCCATTCTAACAAGCTTACTATGAAAATGAAACGAATTTGCCTGCTTTATTGAATTTAGGAGCGTCAACTCGTTCGCATTTCACACAAGTGGAGATTATGCAGTAACGGTGGCGGAAGATGCAAGCATCAAAATCCTTGATTTAGTAGAGGGCCGTCCAATCTATACTCTATATGGGCCAAGAGAATCCGTTCAAGCCGTTTCCTTTTCTTCTGACGGAAATTTAATGGCTACAGGAGGAAAGGTAAGGACGGAGCGCGGGAAATCAGCTTTGACTGTGGATAGTGATAACTATTGGAACACGAGATGATTGCATTGTAATTTTATTATTCCAGGACAAGGAGCTACTCATATGGGAACCGTATTTAGAAGCATACGAAAATAATGAGAATCAGCCGTCTTCTTCGTCCTCGACAATTCCAAAAACCAGAAGCCAAGATCTACAGCACCCACCAGCAAGCCCTGCATTTTCAGAGACTGGAACTTTCTCCAACTTGTCCAGATCTTCATCATCCTCGACTCCGACCTAATAGTACCTAAAGCCATATAACTGACATTGTAAATTCGTGCATTAATTACGCATTGTTTTTATATCCTAAAGGATCGGTTATTTTTAATAGGGCAAGCATGTAAGGAGGGTTTCATTTCTCACTTGAAGTTTGAGTCTTAAAATGCAGCAAATGCGAAGACCAAGCAATTTAAATATGCGGAATTTTCAACTAAAAGTTGTTTCGCCATAACTATAATTTAGGCTTGTATATGGCTACATTTCAGAACATACGCATTCATATTATTTAACTGTGTTACGGAATTAACACTAAAGAAGATACTTGTAGTAATGGGTTTACGCATTGCATTAAGTAATCAAGCACTTGGGCGGAAGGTTAAAATTATAACACCAAGCTATAATCTTGTTACGTGACCCAAAAGGAAAGCAGTAAATATGCAACTTTTATCATCTTGTAAAGAAAATACACGCATGTGAAAGTGATTAATTAACGACTAGCAATGACTTGATCCCTTAGGGCTAACAAGAAAACAGCGTTTAGTGTTCTTAATTGGCAATTACAATAGCATTTATCGTCATAACTCAGGCAATTGCAGGGTATTGTGAGAAAACGTGTGATCATAGAGCACACTGCGTGTTTAATGTCATAGAAGTAGTGTCGGCCATTGCGGTATCTGAGGCCAGCTTCAAGATTGGTTTAAGCCTATGAAAGGCGGGACTGAAGAGACAAAGTTCGTCAATGCAGGGCCAATTGAATGGAAAGGAATGAAAAGGCGGAACATGAGACAGTTGTAGAGGAGGAAAACCTACGCTTTACTCTGCAGAGGAAAACGGTGCATTTGAATACGAGAGTGAGTAGCAGCATTAAAATTGCAGATTTTCCCTAATAAGTTTTCCAGTTTTTGCAAAATTGTAACTGACTTTTTAGTTTTTTAACTGCAAAGATATTGATTAATATGAGTCTTTGTTTACGGCCTACTATTAATTCAATATTTTGTACGGGCTTTGTTAATTGTTTCTAAAGTTAATTTTTGTTTGGAGATTTGGGATATTTTGAGACGGTTTTTTAAAAAGATGCTGCGCATATAATTACAGTGAGCCTCAATTAGTTAAATGCGCGAGTGTTAGTGTGTGATAATTGGTATCGTAAAATTATTTTCTGTACTGATTGGACTACATTCATGTGATTTGTATTCTTTGTGGGGATTTTTTGAAGTGACAGAAATCTGATCTTGTGGTAACTAGTTGAAAGTGAAGAGTGTTTCGTTGAAAATGGCGACATCCTGTGGTACAGATACGTTTGAAAAAGATCGACATGTAGTTGGTGGGAGTACATTAAAATGTAAAGTAGACGAAGATTTGGAGGGGTATCGAAAGTTGAGAAATCATCATCCAGAAGAAATGTTTGACTTTAATCTGCGAGATCTCAATGGTATTCCCCAGAGAATACACGTGATACAGCCGGAGCTTACAACCGAGATTGCTACGATTCATGAAGATTTAATTTGCGCAAAAATGGTTTCCAAAGGGATTGTGAATGTTACAAGCGTTCTAATGCTGGAGCCGAAAACTACGACTCCGTGGAAGAGTTTCGATTTTGATTTGGTAAGTTGTTATCTTTATGGTTCGGAGAAGGAGAGAAGTTGCGTCTGTGATAGGCGTGATTGAAGTTGGTCATATTTAGTCAGTTCATCAGTTCTGAATAAAATAGTAGATATTCAAAGATTGGGGGGGTAACGTTAACGAGTGGGCTGTGAAATGAATTCTTGTTTGATTTTCAGACATTTATGCTAATGAATGCGAATGGGTCCGTTATCTTACGCACGGCATCGTTGGAGTTAGCTACCGACAACGACAACGGGAATACTGCTGTTGTCATTGCTCGAGGGGAAGTTGTTATGAAACATAGCTTTTTTCGTATGCCTAGAGGAGTTACGTTTGCTTTGGAGAACGAGGGCACTGAGGATGCGAAGATTTGGTGCAATGCCAGTGTAACCGAAGAAGAGAGTCCGTAAGTATATCTTATTTAAGCTTATTATTCAATAAAAAATACACTCAGAGAAATTTCTTTCTAGAATGACACGCATTGGATTAGAATTATTATTAAAACATATGCTCGCAGGGGATTCCGGCTATTTTATGCTCATGATGACAACGTTCTTGTCTCTTCTGTTGACCCGACGCAGATCGAAGAGGAGGAATTACTGTCCTTACATGACGATTTATCGTCAGTTTCGTCAGGTTAGTTGATTATTATTGATTTTGCTGATATAGCTTATGGAAGGAGTAGAATTGCAGTAGTTATGTCTCAATTTGGATGTTACTACTTATTGCTGTGCGTACTGTGTAGAACGCGATCCTGTGGCTCTCAGTAGGCATAATGGCGGTAGGACTGTATGTAAGCACTTTTGAATGCGAGGAATGTGTGAGTTCCGTGTTTGGCTGTGCAGTTTAACAATAATAACGATTACAGGGTTTTCCTACACTTTCTATGGCTAATTTTAAAATCATTTAAAAATTGTGGGGATTTCTCTTGCGAATCCTACTGCCCGGATACTGGGTGATTTTTCCTAGCAATTGTTAGAACCCTAATCGATTAGTCAATGAGGCGTAGCTCAATAAAGAAAATTGAAATGTGGCGACACTTAGTTCTACACAGTAGAGTATAATGTGGGCTATACTCTATTTGTTTAAATAACTTGACAGATTCTAAACCGGAAGACGATTCATGGAAGGATCATCCATCTGTGACTAGCTTCTATACCCTAAAACGCAAGTGGAAAAACGTTTCAAAAGAAGATTTGGCGTACAAAATGGATTGCACCAGCAGTGCTCCTCTTGGACATTCTGATCGGGGAAAAATTAACTCAGACTCTGGTATCTTCGCTGACCAGGCAAATTTCTCTCTAACTGATGATGACTCTAACTCGGATGGAATTTTGCCGAAAAAAGGTATTATAATTTCCGTCCCTTGATACGCTAAATTGAAGTACAAATAAATTGGAAACATTTTGAGCTGCTTGTCATTAGATGTGAGATGTTCCTGCAAAACTCCAAATTTTATATGATTTTATTGTCGCTTGAATATGCTAGGCATATTGAGATGGTGATGAGATGAGATAACCAGAGCGTAAATATAGGATTTATGTCTTTGTTATTTTGTAGATACAGAAGAACCGAAGCGCAAGAAGGCAAAAATGTCTTTGCTCAGCAAGTTATCGGAAAAAAATATGTGCACTGTTACGTAAAAATGGCTTATAGCAGGAAACAGTACTTCTACGGGGGTTTTGGATACCGGAATATATCGGAGGATCAATCAAAACACGAGATGGGTGTAGGTAATAGAAATATGGCACTTATCGCTGAAGACCATCATACAAGTTAGTTATCACTAAAATATGTACAACTATGTTTTGACGCTTTATTAATTTGAAGTGTATTCAGTACACTATTCATCTGGGATTTAAAATTTTAATTTTTGTTTCGCGTTATCTCCTTGATTTTTTGAGAGCACCAAAAAAATATTTCTTTCCGTTTTTTACTTGAGATTAGATACACAATGCTCAACTCTTTACGGCGAAACTAGGTAATCCTAGACGTTCCTGACTAATAGCACACTGTCTAGGAAATCAGAAGTTCCGATAGTTACACCTTTTATATGCACACGTTCTAAAAACCCTGTAGTTGAAGAGATTCTTGCGTAAATCTATGGGAGAGAGTGGCGTCTAAAATATTTCCAGTTTACACCGAACCGATGGAACCGCTCTCGGAATCAAAAACAACTGGTATCCGACGGTTCGTAAACCGATAATAGCAACGTAGATAAGCTAGTACTCCACAACTTGCTTAATAGCATCTAAGCACCTCCATTTGTCTGGAATATAGAAAGGTTCAAAAACGTGAGGGAATGGTGTATCGAAACCAGTAACACGTTGAATCGGTGCTTCTAAATGCAAGAAACAGTTCTTTTGCACAGACGCTGCTATTTCTGCTCCAAGTCCGCAATTAAGTGGCGCTTCATGGGCAATTACGAGCCTTCCCGTCTTCTTCACCGACTGAAATTAAACAGAAACGGAATGAAAAACCTTAGGCTACATAACGTAAAAAGGATTTTGCAGCTCTTTTCACAATCGGAATAAGCTTACATTGAAAATAGTTTCCTCATCCCAGGGTTGAATAGTTACCAAATCAATGACTTCACAGGTAACATTAAGCCGATCTTGAGCTAGTTGCGCTACTTCTCTTAGGACGTGAACCTGCAAATATCCCATGAACATTGTTTTATGTGAGTCGGTTACACATGAAGCTTAATGTCGATAGCTATTTGAATTTATTATGACGCATTATAGTTTTAAAGCACTAACCTGTGTTCCCCAGCCAAGAAGCGTAACATTCTCTCCCTCCAGCAGAATATCAGCCTTTCCGATAGGAAGCTCATAATCCTTAACAGGTACTTGTTCCACAGCCGATCGATACAGGATTTTCGGTTCAAAAAATATACAAGGGTCATTACTTCTGATGCAGGAGAGCAGGAGACCCTTTGCTTTGATGGGACCGCGAGGAATGACAACCTTCAAGCCAGGAGTGTGTGCAAAGTATGCTTCAGGGGATTGAGAGTGATATAGTGCTCCGTGCCCGACAGCTCCACAAGGAGTTCGAATCGTTAACTTCCCGCAGTCGAACTCATTTCCGGTTCTGTAACGGAATTTAGCTGCCTAAAATACAAGAAAAATGATTTATGACATCTATTTTGAGCGTATGCTTGGTATATACTAATAGTCTTAATGTCTAGATTTATCTCTTGAAGCGATACCTCATTGACAAGTTGATCGAAAGCAGGGAAAATGTAATCCGCAAATTGCATTTCTGCTATAGCAGTAGAACCTGCAACTGCTACACCAATTCCAAAACCAGCGATACCCTGTTCACATAAGGGTGTGTTGAAGACTCTGTCCTTGCCGTACTTTTCCTGAAGTCCGATAGTGCATCTGAATACTCCTCCGAAAGAGACATCCTCACCGAATACAACTGAAAATTGTCAGTAAATATTAGCAAAATGGTTTGGTCCTCAAGGGAGAATTTTTTAATTAGCAGTGGGTTCAGACAATGTAGGAGGAGATTTATTACCTGCTGTTGGATCTGTAGCCATGGCAATGTCCATTGCATTATTAACTGCTTGAAAAAGATTCATTCTGACGGCTTCCCCTTCTGATGATGATACCGTATCAGGAACATAGGTAAAATGCGAGGAATAATAGCGTACATTCGAAATTAGTGTTTTCGTATTTTGAACACTATTTACCTTTGCTCCTAATCCACGTGCTAATCTATTGCATACAGATAACAATCTCATTTTGTATGTTACCTTAACTTAATATTTAGTGATTGTCGAGTAGTAGCTCTTACAAAGGCTTATTTAACAGTTAATTTGCGAATTAATTACAATTGGGGCTGAAAGGTATATATGTTGCACCTACATGTGATGTGAAACAGCCCTAGGAGACCTTAAAGCGAACAATACGCGAATTTTGTGTGCAAAAATTTTGCACCAAAACATGAAGAATTCAAAACTCGCGCGGGACTCCGAGCACATGATATGCTATGAAACCACATGGATTTCTAGCAAAAAGGAAAAACTCAAAAACTAAAGACGAGGACTTTGTGCTTCTTGAGGTCGATAGTTCAAACAAACTTAATTTTAAATCCCCAATTTGGAAACCGGAGCTTTACCTGCATATTTTGCTTTCCGAGTTTAAACTGTTTTAAAGCTAATCTGGATCTTGAAGGTATAATATAAACTAAAATTCCTGGATAAGGTGAGTTAATCTTGCCGGTTCTCCTTGCAGATATTATTTCAATTTTAACTTGGTTACTGAAATTGAATGTCCGGGTTTGGGGTGTGGCTATCTGTCCAAATAAGCATCGATAAGTAGAACCTAATCCTATGATTTGATTTCTTACAGGTGAACTTGTTAAACAGATTCTGGTTCGGACGACAAGGGAAAATATTGCATCATCAGCAGGTTAATATTAAGGACAACCTAGGAGCACTAATACATTCTGCGAAAATGTCTAACTTAAACAAAGATGAATTAATGGATCAAGTCAAGCAGCAAATTGCTGTTGTAAATGCCCAGGAACTTCTGACGGTAAAATGAATACAAGTTTCATTAGTTGAGTCATTTTAAGTTTGTGCGTTGGGAAGTTATATGTTGTAAGGACGGGTAGAATTGTTTTGACATGCACTTAATTTAATTGTTTAACAGAAAATGACGGAGAAATGTTTTCAAAAGTGTGTGGTAAAACCAGGATCAAGTTTGGATTCCAGTGAGCAGAAGTGCATTGCAATGTGCATGGACCGGTACATGGATTCCTGGAATGTAGTATCGCGAGCGTACGGTAATCGACTAAGTCAAGAACGCCAAAGGATGTCTTAAAGTGTAATTTAAAATTAATTATCATGTAGCATTTGTATTAGCTATTTTTTGTCATCAAACTGTGTAAACTTTTCTTGAGATGATTTTCTATTAGAAATCTAGTTTTCCAAGCTCCCTGAAGATACTCAGCGTGTTGTGTTGAGTTATCTAGGAAATTCAGTTGTTTTAGCTCCCAATCGAAAAGGCGGAAAACGGGATTGATTTGTTCTGTTACTGTAATGTGTACACGCAGTCGAAGTAAAAGCTCGAGAGTCTCTCTGAGGAGTGAAATAAAGACGATTATGGAAGGTTTTGAGTATAAAATACAATTTATTATTGACAGCGTTCATATGCAGCGTAATATTTACATCGGTTTGGATGCTTAAATTAGAAAAGCTTTCGCAATTAGAAAGCTCATAATAATCGGTAGTGGCACTCAGTGTTTAACAAGAGTAGTACCTAGTTGTGTACAGTATTCCCAGTAGCACTAAAACACAAGGGATAATATGAGTAGAGTTTGTTCCAGCTTTAGCAGTGTAGACGAGAACCCAAATGCAAACGATGGAAATAAATGTAGGGTAAAATTTGATTCATAATTGAGTTTAGAGGCACGACTTAGCTAAAGAAATACTGGACAATTCAAAAGATTCTGTTCATATAAGGCGGCAACGTTGGGACTTTTACAGGCAGATGTGGATGCATTAAACGAAGCAATTTACTGCTTTTCAGGTTTTTGTATAGTCGCTGCACCGATATCGGGAGTGTCGTAAGAGAGGACACCGCGGTTAGAGAATACGTGTAGTGTTCCTGGGGCAATTTTATAGGAACGGTGAACTGCGTGGGCCTCTGCAGGAACTGAGACTTCAAAATCTCGAATAACTCTTTGTGGTCTTGATGCATCATATATGACTTTTTCGTCCAGATCTGTGAAAACAAAGAAGAATATTTGTTTAGTACTCGTTTGAGTTTTAACACATGTTTACAGTTTTTTTTCTTAGGAGCAGGATGTGCTCGGTGCTCACTTGGAGGTACTGGTGGGGGCCAGACGTCTTCATTGAAGTTGTCAGGATCTTCAGCGTACACAGTTGGGACGAGCTTGTATGCATCATTATTCTGGAACATTGCCTCGTCATTGATAGGAAGCTGCTCCATGAGTTCAACGTGATCTGGTGGGGGACTAACTTCTTTTGGTGGGGGCTCGGGCTGTGGAGGCCAAGTTACTTTCTTGAAATCTGCAATACAAAGGGAAGTATCAGCAAGCTTTTCAAATATATAGATGGCAAATCATTACAGTGCTAATCCCGTAAGCGTAAGGCTAGCTCAACCTTTTCGTCAAGATCAAGACTCGGCAGCATTGTGAGGACTCAGCACTCTCAGCAATAACAAAGATACTTGCTATAGCAACTCACGAGCGACAAGGCCTTATCTGGGAATGATACCTACTAAGGAACGCATAAGGCGTTGGACTGATATCAAGATGCCGTATTTGGGGAATCCACCTTTTGACTTTCAAGGCTTTCCTTGCTTTTCCGAAAAAGGGATGCATCTTAAGGAAGGTATGTAAATATTTCCGGTGTACCTGATCTTTGTTACGCAATTTTAAACAAGACACAGAATCTAATCAAAATTTAACTTACTTTTAGCGGCTCGCGAAAAGACATCGTTAAGAGGTTTCTGGAAAGATTTAGGCTGTTGTGGAGCACGAGCGTCGGCTGCAACTTGCTGTTGCCCAGACATTTCAGTATCAACCATTCCTACAGAATCGCAGAGAAAAAGCAAATGATAAAATGAAAACACTCACAAAAATCTTATTGGAAACTGAATTATCCGACCCGATGATAAAACTCACAATGAGAACGGAAAGCAAATATGAAGCTGAATAGAGGATGTGGTAGTGAAGTGGCAGAAACGTAGCAACTTTTAGCACACACTTGTGTGAGAGAGTGGAATAAATAGCTTGGAGGGGAAAATGACGTGTGAACTGGACGAGGATTGAGAAACTACTGAAGAATTTGTGGGGGAAGGTAGACTGAGATAAATAGAAGAAGACGGAAGAAACGGTTGTTTGGATCTTCAGGAGATGGGAGGAGGTTCAAGATAGAATAATACCCATAGGATTAACCACGCGGCTGATGTTGACTGTCTGTAGCCGTATCGATCTTGGAAAGATGCAATGTCGCGAAAACGTTAGCCCTCTCTGCCTTCAAGTATTAGTGGTATTACCTACTTAGTTTTTGGCGAATCTTGTAGAAAGTAAACGTGTTCGTGTGTTTATAGGATGATTAAATTGGGAAAAGTTCGGGGGAGCTTTGGTAGCTTGTGCCAAAATGGAATAGAGTTGCTCTATCTATTAAAATAATGTGTCGTTTTCAGCAAAGGAGCTGAGAGGATGATTCAAGCTAAAATGAAGCTAGATTTCGTCATTTTTTAGGTTGATTCACTTGGTTATTAAGTCGGTCTTGGAAGAAGATGCTGTAGTCTGGAATTTGAACAAGCCTGTGACGAGCATCCAGAGAATTCGGATTGAGGTAAAAATGCAACTATCATAAAGAGGAGAGCACACTTTTATAAATAATAATAATAAAAAGAATTTTTTGATGAGATAAACAAACTGTGGAATTGTTTCAGGAATGACGGCAAGATGAAGTGAGCACACTGAGTCATAGAGGCCAGCGTCAATTTTGCCCTTCCCTGTAGAAAACTGCAAACAGAAAGGAAGGGTGAGCCATATGTGAGTTGTAAAAATTCGTTCGGCTCTTGCGAAAAAGGAATATAGCAAAGATGCCCGGATTTATGAGAGTGTGCATACTTTTTTGTGCTTTACAAACACGGCTTCCTCACACTCTACCCACTTACTCCCTATCACCTTGACTCACATCTGATGGGGACGGGTTAATTTTAGATAAGTTTTGGCAAAGTTAGATTGTAGAGGGGATCCTTCTCGAATTTTTTCTTAACGCCCACGTAAATTTCTTAACATTTGCTCATAATATTTTTTCTGATGTGCATATTCTCTAGATTTTCTGCTGCGTATCTACAAAATGTGTCACTGCGTGAAATCAGCCCTATATATCAGCCCTACACAGGACTAGCACTTGCTCCGGTTAACTCAAATACTAGGATTCTGCAAATCTAAAAAATCCGTAACGGTTGTGTCGGTAGAATGAAATATTGAAAATATTTGGTCAATGCGCAAGGAAGGGAGCAACAACTGCAGAGGATAATGGATGAAGGAGATGAATGTGAAAGCGTTAGAAAAATTTGACCTGCTCGCCAACTCCCGCTGTGATGGTTGATTTAGCAGTGTGCCAAAAACATTGGGAAGTCCCAAACTGTTCTGGTAATTGATTTGTTGTAGGATGAACGTGGAAGGTAACGGAAACTGAAAATGAAGGATGAGTTGTCGATGCAGTCTAATGCAGTTGAGAAAACTTTGTGTCGTGGATTCGAAAGGTTTCTGTCACTGTCCCAAACTTGACGGAAGCGTCGAGAAGAGAGTTCTCAAGCATCTAGAAGGCACAACGTAGCTTTGTCGTAGCGTGCTACCACACAGATAGTTTACCAGACTGGGGGGCTATTTTCGATTCTCTGCGAAATGGGTCTACAGCATTATCGCTGGCTTTCGAGTATAGGGGCCCTGAAAATTATGATGAATGAGCTTATATTAAGTGCAATGACCGAAAATATTTGTCATGTAGGATATTAGGAACTTGAAATAATGGGGTAACCTTTCAAAGAGTTTTGCTTGTGTAGATTAGAAATAATAGAGCTGATACGGGTGAATTTGAGAATGTTGGTTTTAATTGCGAAAACGAGCTGCATTTTGAATATAAACTCAATCGACAACAAATGTTTAAATTAATATCAAGATCTCACAATATAAGATTCTAAAGCTGAATTAGATCAGATTGTAGACAGGTATGGTATATATAGCTGTTATAAAGCACTGCAAGCACCAATAATACTGAATGATATAAATCTAAAAGTATCGAGCTACTTGTAAATTAGGCAAAGAAACCATGCGTAAGGTATACATCGGTACGGATACTCAGCTGCCTTTGTTTATCTGTGTTACAGGTCTCTTAAATCAGTGCGAGTTACGGTAAAGGAATGTAATAAAAGTAGCACTAATTTCAATGGTTCAGGGGATATTTGCTAAATGACAATTATTGAGAAAATGGACAATTAATGAATTACTGAGACGTATGGAATTACATCTGGGTAACCGGGCGCTTCTCCCTCCAATCCTTGATTCCTGGTTGAGATTCAATATTTTCCTTGAATGCCTTCAAGTTTGGGTAGTCATTGAGGATATCCTCTTTGACAAGTTTCTCGAAAACTTCCAAAGCACAAGCGATGACTAAATCAGCCCAGGTTACGCTGCTTCCTACCAACAATTTGCCATTTGGGTTGGATTCAATGATTTTGTCGAACTTGCCGAAGAATTTTGGAACGTGGGTCTCTAGCAAGGCGGTTTTCAATTCTGCTTGCTTTGCTGCATCTTTCTCTTGGAACTGTTTTCGCCATTCTGCTCTGAGGTCATTGAAGGCATCGACCATTTCATCACATTTTGCAGCCTCGAAGTCGTCCGCACCGGCCAGCTTGAATTTCCTTCCGAGGAAACGAGCAATCGCTGAGGATTGTGCCAATGTCTTGCCATCAAACTCCAGGACTGGAACTTGAGCCCATGGAAAACCTGTTGGTAAGCAAATAATCCAGCAAATATCAAATAACAGCTCTCGCAATTGGAAAAAATGATTATTATGAAAATACAAAGTCTTAATTGTGATTGCTGTGTGATAGGTATCTACAGGGAATAGGTTCCATCTCAAACTTAGACGACCGTATAAACTCTATGGTTTCCACCTTTGGACTTCAATATTTTACATTTAATTAAGTAAGGGTGAAGTAGGTTAATTATGTACTTACTTTCCTTCAAGGCGGGCCAGTCTTCCTTCTCAAGTCTGTTGTCATCGTAAGGAACTTGGGCGTAGGCAAAAATGTATCGGATCGGTTCAGCCAACCCACGGATGTTGAAATACGTCAACTTGTATTCAGCCATTACGATGCTGTGAAAGTTTCAGCAGAATCAAGTAACATAAATTGCAAGATTTAAAAACAATTGCGTTAAGTCTTCTAAGTAATTTGATGAGGCTACGATTACGGAAAAGTGAATAGCAGTGTCGTATATACGAAAAGTATTATGTAACCAGACAGGATGATTTAATAAGAGAAAAATAGGTACAATAATTTAAATGGATTGCAAATTAATACTTACGAGTTTGCTAAGAAAAGTTCAGCTGAAGGTATGAATCCTGATATTGTTTAAAAAATGTTATTTTTCAGAGGTAAAACACCGGTGCAGTTTTTCTCTTTGCGAACCTTGACGAGCAAGAGAATACTAGTTTTCACACACAAAATCTCCCTCGGACCACAGAGCAGTTCAAGCATAGGCATAGGCTTGGAGAAGATGTTTGAGTCACTCTCCTTGGAAAAAAGGAAGTGTAATTCCTAGAGGGATAACCTTCAAAGGCTTTTTCTCCGTTCCAGGATAAAAGTGGTTATATATATGTCAAAACCATAGCAGGTATCAAGGCCAGAAGAGAACCCTTGTGTAGCTTCTTACACTGGATTAGAGAAAAATTGTAGACATGTAAAGCAGTGAGTGACTGGTAAGCAGCCCGCAGAGACTTCGGTGCAAGGCATTTGAATTAATGACCCTTATGAATTGTAATCTTTTATTGAAATGACTTAGGGGACAAATTCATCTCAGGGCTATCGTGATCTCGGCTTAATGTCACTCTAGTCAATGCTTGTGAAAGCCTGCAGACGAAATGGTTCTCAGGATGTCCCGTATTTTTGACAAGATCGTGAAGGTTAGAAAAAAAATCAGTTAAAATCACGCTAAATAACCTGTCAAATGATGGATGACGCGATGTCACGAATAATTCAGGTGTCCGGAGGAATAAGCCCTGAGTACAGTTGTAGCACTGGACGCATAAGTTTACGTGGTATCAAAGCATGGAAACCCCCAGGTATTCTTGAATCTATCTTTAATGACATTAAAGATAATCAGGGGTTATACTTTGGAATTGCCAATTAGGCATTTTTACTCGAAGAGTTGGAACAGGCAAAGCCCTAACAATGAGACTTGTTGCTTAACCCTGGACTTGTGTGAGGACAGAACTTTTACGGAACTTGAATACTGATAGAGTTTCCAAGAACAATACTTACATGAATGCAAATGGATCAATATGCACAACCTGAAGTTATGCATAAGTTAACGCTGTAGCTATTCAAAATAGTGGCTAAATTGTAACAGGGTAACTGTGAAGGTATATACTATGCAAGTTGTTAACATTTATACTCTAGCAGCATGATGGTTGATGAAACTCCTCTCTTCTCCAGAGAAGAAGTGGAATGAGTTAACAAAATTTAATTAGTGAGCGAAAATTTTTAGGTGTGTGAAAAACAAACGTTGAATTATTGTAAAAAGTGTAGGGAATTGAAGGATTTTATTTAACGGACATTAGGCTACGTATAGAAATTGTAGTCTGCACACATGGATTTAAACGACTTTGTCCTCTTCCTTGGACTTTGTCTCGTCAACGTCTGGCTACCAGTTTCAGGGCAGAGATTTGAATGGCCTGCAAGTTTCTCAGGTTTGTGATATCATTAATGATGTGTAAGCCTTTGCTTTAACGATATTTGAAAAAATTTGCAAGATAGCAAGTATATTTACTAATGACAATTTACAATTTGAGAATTTTCGGTTTCAGACCTGTACGATATTTTTTACAGGTAGCAACGGGAACGGATGCCGGAGCCCTTTAGGGAAAATTGGAGCTTGCATACCGCTGGATAGCTGTCCTAGTTTACAAGCGTTGCAAAAGGATGGAAGCGCTTTTTATTTGAGGTTTCAACTGCAACTGTCGACGTGCAACGTAGCTGGTGGAATTACTTACGTCTGTTGTGTTGACGAGAGCTCTGGTTCCAAGGAGAGTCCGGTCGGTCTGTTTCCAGCTCAAGGAAATTCTGTGCCTAGCAAGTACGCCACTTCGGACCTGGGAAATCAAGAGAAGCAACAGCCTAATTATTATTCACAACAAGAATTAGGTGAACAAGGATCAAAACATAGTTTCACCTTGGAAACCTCAAACTCAACCTGATGTCCGCCCAAACCACCCACAGCATCAACAGGTCAAGCCGACGCGACCTCAAGTTAGACCTCAGGACGAGAAGCATGGAGCTGGATCTGGTCGTCAGCCTAGTGCTTTAGAAGAAAGCATTGAAAGACACAGGAATATCTACCTTCTCCCGAGTATCTCAGAATGCGGGTCTGTGAATGATTCTATAAGCGTCGGTGATAGAATTATTGGTGGATTGAAAGCGGATATTGGAGCTTACCCCTGGATGGCGCTGTTGAGTTTCAAAAGTAGGTGGGATTTGCTTGGGTTGAAGCTCGAGTTAACGCATCTTGTCGCTGAAATTGATACGTTTGTTTTGCTGGTTTATTGTAGGAGGTCAAGGTGCGAAGACGGAGTCTCAGCTGGCTTGCGGTGGAGCTCTGATTAGCAAAAGATATGTCATCACTGCAGCTCATTGTGTTCATAAAGATGCGTTGGGGCCGTTCAAAGTGTAAGTCGAAGAAGTAATAGGGAATATTGAAAAAGAAGAAGTTTGTTAAACGGACAGTGCTTTAAGTGGTTTTGTTTGATGAATGCAGAGATTTTGCCCGACTTGGAGAATATGACATTTTAGGTGACCCGGATTGTCAAGGAACTGTGTGTGCACCGGATGTGCAGGTACGACTACGATTAATTCCTGTAAATATGAAAGTGTGAGATTCAGTATAGTATAAATAAAAATGGATGTGAATATTAAAATATTATGATATGATTTGTTGATGTTGCAGGATATCAAAGTGGAGAAGGTGATTACACATGAGAATTACGACAAGACTAAGAACCTGGAATATGATATTGCGCTTCTACGGCTCAAGCGAAATGTTAACTACAATAGTAATGCTGTGAAAAAGATTTAATGCGACTAGCTAACTTTGCTTAAGGTTTTCTTGTAGACTTTAAGTAATTATGTTATGCTTGTTCCAGACTTCGTCGTTCCTGTATGCCTGCCAAGAAGAGAAGCCATTTACCATAATTTGCAGAAGAGTAAAACTGTTACAGTGGCTGGCTGGGGTCGGACGCACGAAAGTAAGTTACTGTACTATAAACGGAGGGATCGTAAATGCATCTATCAGGAGAGGATTTATTAAATATTTGCATTCATACTTGAATCTGTGCAAAGTGCGAAAATACCGAACGAAATGGCTACAAATCTTTGGTTGATGTGATTTTATTTTCAGAAGCATCTGAGGGCGCCACGGTTCTGCAGTACATAATTCTTCCAGTGGTTGATGACAAGATCTGTCTGGAGACTTTCCAAAAGTTTAAGGGCTTGTTCGGCGGGTCAAGGGCAAGTGTGATATGTCAATAATTTCGTTGTAAACATAATCAAAAGTCATATATTTATTGAGTGTGATTCAGACTGTGTGAATAGCTCATTTGGATCTTTTGTATGATTTTTATAGTTTTGCGCTGGAGGTGAAGAAGGGAAAGATTCTTGTAAAGGTAATTGTGATTAAACTTGTACAAAGTATAGCGTCATGACGTTGGGAATTTTGCGATTGAAATTTAAACTCTTGTGATGGAAATTAATTATTTAGGAGACTCCGGTGGTCCTTTGACAGACCTGCTCCGTGAAAACGGTGAATACGAAGGTAGGACTGTGCAATATGGAATTGTGAGCGCTGGTCTTGGTTGCGCTAAAACTAAGCCAGGAATCTATACAAACGTTACGCACTTTATGCCTTGGATTTTGGACCATATGGAGCCTTAGACGGGATGATGAATTCCAATGAAGGAAGCGCAAACAGCTGAGCAAGGAGAGGATTAAAGGCTCAAGTTTGACCTGGATGACAATGAGTAAAGAAGAATGTAATAATTTATTTTCCACTGCCTCTGTATAGCTGTAACCGATTAAGCTTTGTAGGCGTGCTTTTTTAATATTTTATTTTTGCTAAAATATAATTATGCTTCCTACAAGAAAGAAAGACTTCCTACAACTGGATGATTAGATTTTTTCAAGCATTTCACAACCTTTTATAGCTGTAATGGAAAAGGGCGTCAAATGGCGCAATGATAATTAAATTTAAGGTTAGATGTAGACAAGATCTCTTACTCTATGGGAGCGAGTAAGAGACAAGTCCATTTGGTGAGCTCGCTTTTTTTCCTGTAGGAAAAAAAGCGAACAAGCGGAGGGGGGTATATTGGCTGTATCTAATGAAGCATTAGCGTGCATAATAAACATTCCCATCAAGTTTATTTGCCGCTACCCGTTTTCAACAATCGAGTCAAAATTCAATGGGACTTTATCCCCAAATGGACTTGTCTCTTACTCGTTCCCATAGAGTAAGAGATCTTGTCTAGGTTAGATGTAGCTATCGAGAATTATTTTTTAAATCATCACGTGTGCTTTTTCCGGATGGATGTGATGCGTAAGGTAGGCATTGATGTTTGTCCAGTTTAACTTATCGCTGAAAACGTTTTTACAGACTTGAGCTGCTAGGATTTAAATTCCCTTAAGGATATTTTAGGGAAGCATATTTACTGTGTACAGCTATATACTTCTGTGGGATCCTGTATGTGAGGGGGGAAGACCTTGAAGTAGTTGAGCCGGTGAGGTGGGGAGGTGGGGGTGGGAGTCATAGCGATACCGCCCTGAGCTGCTTTTTCCAGGGCAAACGCAAGGATCATGCTGACATGCTTGGGCAGTTGTTGTGTGGATCTTGGATTGTGAGGGTGGCTAGGCAGGGCAGCAGTGTTATTTTCTGAAAATTTTGGAAACATTAATTAAATCGGTGCAATAATAGATTCCTTGGACAAGTGTGGAGACATTTATATGTTTAATGAGGGATTGATCGACAATCTTAATCCAAGAAAGCAGAGGATAAATATTCTACACCAAGCTGGTGTAGCAAGCGCGAACTAAATTCGATTTCAGGCTGTACATTTTCTGATTCATGCAAAAGTGATTAAACCAGTTAAGCTTACAATGTTCGCTTTTTTTTTTAATTTTATTTGGACCTTTATTAATCAGTTCTTAATCATGTGTAGTACAAATGTTACAATGTTCGCTTCTATTTGGAAATATTTGTTCGGTGGGAATACAGCTGAAAATTCCAACGGTTCTTCGGAACAGGAGTTTTTCGAGGATGTGGTGGAGGAAATTGCAAATTCAGGGGTAATGTATTGCTATTTATACTCAGTCTTTTTGTGTAATGGTTTATGGATTCATCAGTAGTTTAGTAATAAGCCTTGCTTAGCTAGAATTTTTAAATGCTGTAAATGTGGCATGCGTGTAGGTTGGTTATGACAGTAACAGTAATGAAAACTCTTTTGGCGTAGGTTCCTGTTGAAAACAAAGAGGACGTACAGGCTATCGTTGACAGAGTTGGCGTAATAACATCTTACGATGTGGAGTTTGGAACTTACGTCATTGACAGACAGTTCAAGGCAGATCTGAACGCCTTTGAACTCGGACACATGCCGCAAAAGGAGATGAACGTTGCTTTCTGCGCGTATTATTCCCCAGAGGAATTGGCTTGGATTGTTACGAGCGTTAAGCGGTGGATGGACAAGAAGGAACGGTTAATCCAAGATCGTAGGAAATTTAAAACTGCAAATTTCTTGGTGCAAGAATTGCGAAAAGCCAAAGGTACAGCGATTTTTACCATGGGCTACAAAGAAGACGAGGGTTTCCCAGTACCTCTATCGGTTCTGCCGAAGGATTATCCGGTTTTGACTGGTAAGGAATCCGGAATTTAAAGGTTGCATTTAACTGTATTTTATATTAGATGAATTACATAGTTAGTGATGCGGTTATGTTCTTGCAGGGGACTGGATGCACGTTGAAATGCAGGGTGGAGAAGAATGTGAAGAGGAGGCAACTATTTTGAGCGTTACATGGTCTGACAGAGCCATAATTGCTGACCGACTCGTGAGAAACGATGGGATTTGGTCTGTTAAAGGTTCTTACGTCTCCAGGGAACTACGAGAACGATACCCAGTTGCGGAAAATGATACCGTTAACGCAATATCGGTGGAATCGGATCAGTTTGTAAAACGAAATGGGAGGGATTCGTTATTGTTCCGCAAACGAGCCTTGGATTTGATTGTTACCAAGTCACCGGGGACTGAGTCTCTGGATCCCGAGTAAGGTTTTAGGAAATAAAACTCTAATTACATGTGTTTGGATGGAATTTGTGATTTGTGAATCAGATTTGAAAAGAGGATGTAGGATATAATTTTACATGGCTAGTTAATCGTGATTAATGAAATGTGTTACCGGTTTCAGGAAAGAGCTTGAGGATTGGACCCTTGGAGGTGGAACAGTAGAAGATGTGCTGGAGAAACGAGTTGAAGAACTGTTGCGTGACAAGTGTGGAGTCCGGGTTAAACCTGCGGTTCCGATCGTTTCGTTGGACAAAGTAGGACGAACTGTATCGATTTCAATGGAAGTCGAGAATCGAAGCGGAATAAGTGTAATCCTCAAGGACGTAAGAGTGGAGGGAATCCAAGATGTTTGCCATGTTTCCGTTAATCATTGGAATCATAAGGATGTGCTCAGTAAGAGTGTGGTAGCCTCGAATACGACATACATCGTTGAGGTAATTAAATAATTAAGTATCAAAACACATTCATGATCGAAGAATTAATAATGATACAAGCAGTGCAAGTGCATTCGTGTTTTAATTTGGCATTCCAGGTATCGTGTACTTCTTCAGAAGTTGGACGAACTAAGGAATTAATTATTTTCGATTTTGGGTCATTCAGTACTGGACGAATACTACGAATTGCTACTGCTCAGAATGAAACCGATAAAATATCCGACCGATTGCATTCAAGAGTGGGTAGAGCTCCATGTTTCTCTGGCTATAGTCGTTCCAACAACGCTTTTCGGGATGGTGCCGAATTAATTTCAGTGAATCCTGTACGACCTTCATTTTTCATACCGAATAAGATTCCATCGTATAAAATTCCGGACCAAATCAAGGACGCGTACAAAACAGAGAGCGATGTGTTTCGGAGCGAACTGTTGTGGAAATTATATCCGAATGTGGATTTCACGGTGCTTAGTCCAAAGAGTTATGTGGTACGAGCTAGTTTATTTTTGCTGATTTATTGTAAGTAGATTTACGCAATTTTGTCGAAGTTTGAAAGTTATATAGGGATTTAAAGTCGGTTTTGTTTCTATGTAGGAACGGTTCAGCGCTGCGCTCTACTTTGAGGAATTGGAACAGCAGAAAATCCGGGATGGAGCAAGCCTTTGCAATGTGGAGATCATAAAACTGAATCAAGGCAGTGACAGTGACTACGTGTTGAAAATTCCTGGCAACCACGAATTAGGATTTCAGATACAGCGAGCTGATGAAGTAGTTATCCAAGATGTGACTGACGGAAGTGTCAACTACGAAGGGTACGTGGAAAGAGTGAATAACACGGAGGGGGAGCATGAGATACAGATTAAATTGAGCGACAGACTAAATTATTCTGGAGGAGTAGTTAATGTCAAGTTCAAATTGTCTCGAACACCGTTCCGGAGGCAGCATTTTGCCTTGAGACAAGCCGTGAAGTTTCTTGGACCTCAATGGTTGTTCCCGAATGAGGTGGAAACGAAACCCGCGAGGATTTTCATTGTCGAAGACCGGCTGGAACGAAACGTAAGTTTTACACAAGGTTTAGCTTGGATTTATATGTGTTGTAGATTGGATAAATATATGTTGCAGCTAACGACATTGTTAAAGTACAGACTCCAGAAATGGCAGGGGAAGTTAATAAATTTTTGATATTTTGTATAGCATCCAACTTATAGCTCTCCTCCGTTTGCAAAGTCTGGAAAAAAAGAAACAAAAGAAAGACCGCTGGGATTACGTGCTCCGATGGGAAGAGTGGTGGAGAGTCGAGTGTATCCACCTAATCGGGATTTAATGAAACATCTCAAGTTTCGGTGGTTCAATAGTAGCCTGAACGTAGAGCAGAAGGAGGCTGTTCGAAGGATCGTAAGAGGTCAAGCGAGACCGCTTCCGTATGTCATTTTCGGACCTCCGGGAACAGGAAAAACGGTTACGGTAGTTGAAGCCATTTTGCAGATCTACAACACTGAAAAGATTTCAAGGTAGGTCGGGAAGCGAACAGCATTGAATGTTTCTTAAGTTGGAGCTAAATGACATTTGAGTTAGTTCAGTCAGTGGCAATATTTAATTGTATTTTTGGGCTTCATTTCAGAATCCTGGTCACCGCACCATCGAACGCTGCCGCAGATATTATAGCAGAACTTCTGATTAGCACCAACAGGTTCAAGCCTGGAGATCTGGTACGACTAAATGGATTCCTTCGTTCAGAGGCGAGTGTGTCTGATACTATTTCGGACTTTTGCACGGACGGTGAATACATGGATAGTGTGGCAAAACACCGACTGATTATCTCTACATTGACAACGGCGGGGCGGTTCTTTGAATTGAATCTGTATACGGGTCATTTTTCGCACGTCTTCATCGACGAAGCTGGCTACTGCACTGAACCTGAAGCTATGATTGCCTGTGTACTAGCAGCCATTGACAAGGAGGGTCAAGTGATACTAGCGGGTGATCCAAAGCAGCTTGGACCTGTCCTGAAGTGCGATGTACAACAGGTCAGCTCTATTTTGCGAAAATCTTTTCTGGAAAGAGTGATGGAAACTCCTGCCTACTGCCGCGATGAAGAAAGATACCCTGCCACGAAGTATAATCCCGTTGTTTTAACGAAACTTGTCAAAAACTATCGGTCACATGAAGCACTGCTCCGAGTTCCATCCACCCTCTTCTACCATGATGAACTGCGAGCGAAAGCTTCGAGAAAGGAAAGCTACGAACTTTGTGACAGATTGAACTTCCTGCCAAAAATCGGAATGCCGTTAATATTCCATGGTATTCAAGGGCGGTGTGCCCAAGATCAGAATTCGCCAAGCTGTTACAACGCTGCGGAAGCGTGTAAAGTAGCACAATATGTTCAGCTGCTGAAAAACAGTGGGCTATCGGATGAGGATATCGGGATTATAACTCCATACCGTAAGCAAGTGGAGAAGATACGGGCTGCGCTGACCTACTACCTGCTGGAAATTAGCGCTATCAAAGTAGCCTCTGTTCAGGAATTTCAAGGGGGAGAGAAGACGGTTATAATTATTTCTACGGTTCGGTCGGATAATTCGGATGGTCTTAATTTGAAGGGGCAAAATCTGGAGTTTTTGTATTCGGAAAAATTGTTTAATGTTGCTGTTACGAGAGCTAAAGCGCTGATGATAATTGTTGGTAATCCTCATGTTCTACACCCTAGTCAGTGCTGGGGAAAGATGCTTCAGTACTGTGTTGAGACAGGTGTGTACAAAGGCTGTGATTTGCCGTTACCTGTTAATACTAAATTATTGAATGCAGTTGCAGCTATTAACAATGAAGTTGACCAAGTTGAAGCTAGGGAGGAATCTGAGGAGGAATGGTGGTAAAGCTACTTTGTATTGTACCGCTGCGAATTTTTAAAATGAGTTTATGAGTTGATGATAGGTTTAAGAGAGTTCAAGGTAAACGAGATTGCTCGTGGTTAAAACCAGAGTTAAATGGATTGTTATGTATGAGCAGTAAGTTAGTAATCGTCAGAATAATCGTAGATTTGATATTATTAGACATGATTTGATCGTGATTGATGAGTGTATCCCTCAAAACTGTGTAAGGGTACAGCGACGACATAAGATACGTGGAAATTTTTAATTGTAGGAGTAATTACACAGGTATTAATGTAATTAGATAATTCTGGTATAATGACAATGTAACTTTGTATGACATTCATGGCTTTTATAAGAATTCGAAATTAATTACTAATAGGCTCTAGTCGATTTTGAGTTAAATGGATTATGTTTATTAATTGTAGCTGCCTGAATTTAAAGCTGTATTTATGTGGTTTCAGTCTAGAATTTTATTCAATATTATACACAGCAACATGAATTGTGAATACAGGTGTGTATGTAAACTAGTACGATTTATTACAAGCCTTTTCCGGGGAATGTGTATTTTGGCAGTGTGTGTATATAATGGGTTTATATGTACTTAAAAAATTAATGTAACGCGATAGCAAGAGGATGATAGTTGAGGTGACCAACTAACTTATTATTTGAATGAACCCTATGTGGTAAAGTAGCTGACCAATTAACTTGTAATTAACTTAATTATTCTTTTCAATTAAATGTTTTAGTGAGATGGTATTACGTGTTGTACAAAGATTACTGAATTTGAAAATAATCACTCGTATAAGTTGTACCTGAGGATTGTTGAAATATTTATAGCGGTATTTCTAAACGTTTCCTAACTTCAGCGACATCTGGTCTTTGGCTAGGAATTGGATTGAAACAGGAAGTGAGTATATCAGCCATTTTAGCTCTGAGCGTTACATAAGGTAGCATTGTGATGGATGGGGCGCGTAGATTGTAGTTTTTGTCAGAGATAACCCTTGACATGACCTCATCGTCAGTAAGCTCGTAGTAAGGAAGTTTTCCGAGTTCGCATATTTCCCAAAGGAGGACTCCAAAGGACCAGATGTTGGCAGCTTTAGTTTTCTGTAATTTGTTGAATAGAGGGTTCGTTAGTCGCAATTTGGTACTGCATCGATTTAGAATTGTTAAGCTTGCAAAATTGTAATACGAGGAGTAGGAATGAAGCTGGAGATGCGCTGCCTTACCTTACAAGTAGTAATTACGGTTGCTGTTATCTCCAAAGATTCAGGGGCCATCCACCTAATAGGTACGGCATTCATTCCACACCAGTAAAAATCTTCTTTGAATTTTTGAGTACCTAATCCATAATCTCCAATCACAATTTGACCGTCGCCGCCAACTAAACAGTTGCGTGTGGCCAGGTCTGGATGGATAAAGCCGTTGTCGTGCATCCATTGGAGACCGTTGGCGACATCTGTAGCAGGTTTTTATCAAGAATCAAGAGGATATATAATTGATGGGAAATTAGCAGGGATAGTTAGTGCAATACAGGTAAATTGAAAGCGTTACCTATGGCCATCTTGGATCTTGCATTTGCACCACGGCTGTCCAACAATCCGACTCCTTTAGAGGCCGCTAGTAAAAATTCCTTAAAGTTTCCCTTGGAGTGCTCCTCGAAAATTAACATGTAAGGCATTGTTTCTAGGCAGTGGCCGAGTAATTTTAAAATGTTTCTATGATTTGCGTCTCTGTAAACCCGGTTTTCTTCAAGGAATTGCATGCATTCTGTGTCTGTGGCCTCCGCGCTGAAAATTGACGATATAACTTTGATTTTGGGATTGAAAAGCTTTAAAGGAATGTGAAAATCCTGCTGTCGGAGATGGCTGGAAGCGTTCGTACAATCGATTAACGGAAATTAATCAGGCTCATACCTGAGATACTTGACGATAGTTTTACAGCGTCGTGGGAACGGAATTATGTCCATTGCCTCCGCTGTAACGACGAAGCCGAACCAGCCAGCGCCAACTTCATCCATGAACGTGACCTTGGTGCGGGGAAAAGATCTTGCAGTATCCGCTGGAACGTTTTTGAAGGCAGTCACAGTCAGATACATTGAGGCGAGGTGATTGTAATTAAGTTTAATGACGCTTCATTAAGATACTTACGAAACCAGTCGGCAGTGTTTGGAAGGTGATCCGGTTCGGTAGACTTTAAGATGAACCTGGTATTTAATTCTAATTGAAGAGAATCAAAGCTTAAACGTGCATCCCCTGATTCACTGACGTAATAACGAACTGTTGCAGATGCTAGGTCTTGGATACCTGGAAGTGGCTCTATGAGAGGAGAATTATTGTAGTCGTCGTAACCGTGATCTGAGCCAAGGCTGTTAACATTTAGCTCGCTCATCGACCCCCAGGTTCGACGGGGAAATGGCGGGTCTAATCCATCTCCGTAAATTGCTTCTGGATCCTCTGGAGGTGGTGGCAGAGGGCAGCATTTGCGGTATTGACGCTGAAACGTTATTTAAATGGTTAGTTTCTCTTTGAGCAAGCATTTAAAATTCAAAGCTCCCATTTAAATCGTTTAAAACTTTGCAGAGACGCAACTATAACCACCTACCCTGATCCAAGTCCAGGTGCAAAATACAAGTGTTGATACGCTAACGATGGATACACCAACGCTGAGAAGGACTAGCGTAGTGTTATCGATATCTGAAGGTTCATCTTCTTCTGAGAGACTATGAGCGGGTAGAACAAGGAAGAAAAGGCAGATCAATTGAAAGATTTCCATGTTGCGCTTTAGGATACCGGTAAAGTTTCTTAAAATCATTTTTGAACACTGGAAAAATGCAAAGCGATTTTTCAAAAAAGGGTGAGATAATTAAAGGAGCAGCGAAAGGGGACGATAATTAACAGGTAAATCACAGCACAAGAGCCAGGTGGAAGTATAAATCTGTGAAGGTAAGAGCTCCAGCGACACCCACTCCTATCAAATGCAGGTATTCTGATGAGCAGCTTTGTGCTATCTTGAAGGACAGGTAAATCTGTGCTAATCGGTTTGAGAATGGAAAATTGCAGTTAGCAAACCCTATGAGTTCGGCACGGCCAGAAGAATCAAGGACAAAAATCACAGTGCGGCCTGTTTACCTTGTGCTGTGATTTGAAGGTAATATCGCGAATTCTTTGATAAAGACCGGGTCTTATCGGGAAGATAAGCCTTAGGAAAATATATGCCGTTTGGTTTTAATCCAATAGGAGCAATTTTTATAGAGGCATCGCATTTTTTTGCAAATAGAAACCAGAAAGAAATAAAAATATCTATGACAAATGAAAAAATTTCATTTCCGCTAGATTTCTCTAGCGCTAGATAGATTTGGGGTTCGTGATCCGTAATGCGAAACGGTTTCCAATAACAAACTGCATATGATTCGGAAGCTTTTATTGCTACTGTCTGAATCTGTTTGTTCCCAATTGATGAAAGGTATTTGATTTGTTAAACTGATAAATAGATTTTGTGTTCCTTGTCAAACTTTGACAAATGTGGAAAAAAGAATAGGGTAGGTAATGGTAGCTCATATTTGACGTCATGGAATGAAGAGCACTTAAAGTTAATCAGATGAAAACAGAAGGCATTTTAAAATTATCAATGAGTCATCATGACTCGTCTATTGGTGATTATTATATCCGTATGGTCAGGATTAAATTAGGGTTTAAGTGGTTAGTAATTAACAAATAGAATACTTGAATTATTGCGCATTTATGATAATTACAGTGAGTTAGTTTTGCTGAGTTCTTTAGCTTAAGCGTTGGCATGTGCCAAAGAGCATTATCTTATTTGATTTAATGTGATCGGTCACTTGGAAGGAGGTTGGACGCCAGACTTTTTGATGTTTAATGCGCTACCGGAAACGCCTGATGCTAAGAAAAGTTAAATGAATCGATTAATTTACATGTGTAATGGCAATGAATTGTGAAGAATTTGAAGCTATTATTGCTGATTGACAGCTGAAATTATATTCGGGGCTGTGGTAATAACATTAACTTACGTTTTACTGGGAGATTGTTAAATAAGTCTCCGTATGGCGTTTTGTCTTTGTTGTATTCTGTGTAAAGAAGTAAGGGTAGTTTTTTAATTTTACGCTACATGTAATCAGGAATAATACAAAGCTTCTATTAGCTATATGTATACATATGCATAATTTAAACGAGGATTAGTAATATTTTACATACGTGAGAGAAATCGACTTTGTCGTTGAACTCTCTTGAGGGCAATCAATGAGCCCGTGAAAACGTTTGAACCTTTGGTAATATTCTGGAATAGGAATCCGCCATGCTCAAGATTAGATGCAGTGAGGCTGTCCTGGATGTTTAGCTTGGAATTGACGCCGCTGACGGGGGAGAGCAGAAGAAGTAATGGAAAAAGTAGGCCTGAAATAATCAAATTATGTCCAAAATTTAAGGGATCGGAAAAAGAATGATGGCATTGTTAAAGGAATCGCAGAATCTGCCTCCTAGAGCACCTGACAAGTAACCTGTAGCTGACGCCAGGGGGAGCTTCATGTTTACACTAGATTATTTCCGTGCCGGCGAAAATTGTGTTGATGTGTGAATAGTGAACAGGAAGAGTGTGTTTATTGTATGCACTTTTGCGATTGCTTGGATCTGAATTACAGGCTGTGATAGAAAATACTGATTGAGACGACAATTTGCAGCAACTTGTAATGAGTTTAATAAGCTAAATGTTTCTCTTATTTAATTACCTGTAGTTAAAGTACCAGTTCGTGATACAGAATTGAAATGAATGGATTTTTAGCATGATGATTCATCGTATGATGAAGGCTCACACGACAAAGAAATGCACTATAGGTTTAGGCGAGCGCAAATATGTAGCAGCGATGATATTAATAAGTATAGCATCACGAAGTAGATTTTTTAATAAACAGAAATTGATTGATTGTTATGTATAGAAGTTTATTTGATTTTAATTGCTGTTATGAAAGGTTTTTAAGGGAACTAGTATTTCTCAGCTTTTCCAGTATAGTTTTAGATAGAAGCAGAACATCACCAGGCCATCTAGCGGATATATAATTATCATGGATGCAAACAAATGCAAATTTGTCATCTAAACTACCGAAACGATTTTTCGTTCCTTCTTGAAATTGCTCCGAGGGATTCTTCATGCTTGCCCGGACTTTATCTTCTACGTACTCCTCGTATGTGCTGTAATAGCGGCCTAATTTCCAGGCTGTGAGGTAGTAAGCCATCCTGTGAAAAAATCCTCGAAGATAAATCATCAAATAATTAATAAATTAGAAATGGCGATAGAGACACGACCACTAATGATTAACGCTTGAAAAATGTTTTATTATAGAGACATTATTGAAGAAGTTTCTTACTTTTCCATATATTTTGGTAGGCACGTAGAATTTCGTTGGAATAAAAGGGATTTTCCTGTATCAGGGTCCAGCGCTCTGGCTAAAACGATGACTCCATGACAAACGGCGGCAACGATTTTACTTTCATCCTTGATGTAAGGTACCAGCTTGTTTCGGATTTTGGAGTTTTCCAGGTAAGATTTCATACCTGTGATTGAAGAAATGGATTGAAATTGTACAGTAATATGAGCTAAAAATACTGCGGCAATAGAAAAAATTAACAGGTGAGAGATTGTAGCGTCTAACCTTGCGCATGACCTCCAGGCAGAAGTACAGCATCGAAGTCAAAGAAATTGACATTATCGTATTTTGCAGGATTCTGAAACTCTCTGGATTTGATCATTTGACTGTAAGATTTTTTTGCCTCTGGAGATGCTCCTAGTTTGCCGAAAACAACACCTGTGAGGAGTAAAGGGTCTGCTTCTCCTGGTTTACCTGACTCTGTGGCAAATTCTACCCGGATTCCATTGTCTGTTAGGTACTCCCAAGGAACGGATGTCTCGGTTACGTCAAAATCTTTGTCTGGTAAGATGATGAGAAGACTTTTCTGGACTATGACGGCAGGAGAACTCATTTCTGACATGAATAACTTTAATGATATAGTAAATGACCTGATCAGGTCTGAAATTAATTTAAATTGGCGGCGTGAAGTTGAAGGCACTGGTTAACTTGGATCGTAGGACTATTAACTGTAGTTTGAAAAAAGTGAAGGTGATTGATTTTCGCTCGTTTACTTTAGTTCAGGTCTGAAGCCAAGACAATTGATATTTTTACGGCTGTCTTGTAGCATATGATTGAATTATCTCGGGAATTATATCAGTAGAATAAACCTTGATTTACTGGTAAAGTGCGTGTTGGAATTGCGTTGCTATTGATTTTGAAGCTGGATTTGCTCTCGCAAGAAATGCATGAATTCTTTCATCAAGGACACTTTTTACTGATAGGAAAACATGTTGAGACAAGGACATAGCTTTTGTATGCGCTGTGGCTTATAGAAAAAGTTGTACTAATTCAATACGTTTATACACCACTTAAGGATGAGTGAGTGGTGGAGTAGTAGATTGTGGTAAACGCTTAGGGAATGAATTCGTTGCGCGCTGCAGTAAAGTTGATGTAGAGGACGCCACGTTGAGGACCCAGACCGTGGTATTTGAGTTCATCAGCAGTGTAGAAGTCGGAGATACGAGGCTCGCCTTTTATTAGCTGGAAGCTTGGGTTTGTGACCTTTTCTCCTGGTTGCTGACCGCGCGCCCAGATCATGACCATTTCATCGGTTATAGTGTGGTCGGGGCCGTCGTTGGATTTTGCTTTGCGGCGAAAAATCATTGTCGTTTGAGAGTCAACTTCCCAACCTAAAATACAGTCATGAGTTAAACGGATGTTACTAAACGGAGACGATTTCGTTAAAATAGGTACACTAGATGGCGTTATAAGCGTAGCACGGTGTACATACCTGTAGCGCCGACAAGATCATCGTGACCGCCCCAAACAGTGTCGGGGTGGGGAGTGTGGCGCCCTCTGGAATAGGAGTCTCGAACACGTGAACCGTATCCCTTGGCTGATCCTATGACAATGTCCATGCAGTCCATGGGTGTGAAGGGGTCCTTGGCAGCGTACTGTTAATAGCAAGATGTAGTCATGAGAGGATACTGTAGAATTCATGACACATAGCAGAAATGTAGTGGAATGTATACCTCGTGTAGGATGACAAAGGGCTCGTCAGCAAAGTCTGCTTCACCGGGCTCAGAAGCACCAGGTTGGCTAAAATGAAACACCCGGTGTTAACTTATTTAGAATGCTAATAAACATGGTTGGTGTGGGAAAATAGTTAATGGTGATGAAAGTACTTTTGAGCTTGACGCTTGGGCAGCGTTCTTGGAAGAGTTGGGAGGGGAATACGGTTGGCAGTTGGGTCAAATGGCCAGCTTTTACAACCAGGTCCTAAGGCCGCGGGTCGCCATCCAAGGCCGACATAGGAGGTTCCATTGGCAATGAGGACAAATTCAATTTCATCCAGATCTTCTCTGCGTCCGATCTTGGTCTGAAATAGAATGTTGTTTCAATTTACAGATTATTAAAATAAGATGTGATGATGTGAACCAGTAAGATCAGATGCTAGAAACTGAAGGCTTACTTTGAAAAACATGGTCATGCGGTCACTCAAGGGAACTGGAACGTGTTTGGAGAGATCCAACTGAGCAGGGGATTTTGGCATAGATGTAGGATTGACACGGCTGCATTTTTCTCCGAAATAGTTTGGCGAACAGAAACATTGCTTTGTCGGGAGGGCGCTACCGTCTAAGTAGATGCATTTTCCGCCAATGTTGCAGTCTGCGTCGATCTCACACTCGTCTTTGTACTGGCATCGGTTCCCCCAATAATCTGAAATTACAAAAAGTGTTAACGATGAGTTTTCGTAAACTGAGCACGCGGAAAACTTTTTAATAGTAGGAAAAATTCGGAAGGAGTTACCTCGTCGACAATCGCATTTCCCATTTCTATAAGATCCGGCACCACTGCAAGTCTCTCTGTAGCTTCTCAAGGGAAGGATATCGACGTCAGCGCAGGACCAAAAGAAAAATGTGGGAGAGAATTCTGGAACTTGACGCAATAGCCGAATGGTACAATCACGGCAGGTCAAATTTCCGGGAATTAAGATCTCGTGGACTTGGGCTCTGAAAGAAGGAGCGTTGGAGTTGGAGGGTTTTGAAGCTTTCCTTGATGAATTATCTTGTTAAATTGAAATTGTAAATAATGAATTTAATGCGAATAACATTCAGCTATCTTACGTGTTAATATTGACAACGAATTCGCCAGGGGTGAGGTCCATAATCTTCTCCTCTTTCGCATTCAGAAGTTCTAGTTTATACCCACCCTGGAACAAAGAAATAACGTTTTATACAAGAAGTGCAAGATACAATCATTTAATTTGAGTTAGTTAACTTCGTTACAAGGAACAATAATCCATTCAGCAGGATTAACGTACTTGATGAGCATAGCCGAGATGCCAGGTCACATTGATGGCTTCTCCCGCCACCAGGCTTGTCTTTATAGATCCTGGAACAGACGGTTAAATATTAAGGAAAATCACAACCTTAGAAGTCAGAGGTGGTCAAGAAATGTTTAAACCGTTACCTTTGGGCATCCCGCATGGCGGTTTCGTCCAGAAACTATTGAGAAAGTCGAGCTGATATTTTCTGGAGGGTGGAAACGTGAGGCTTACATGAGATTGTACACTTGTAAAAAAACTTAAAGCTAGGATTAAAAAAGAAGAGTAAAAAATAAGGGAAGGCATTTTTTTGACTCGCTTTTCGCAGAAGCAGTCCCTAAATTACAAGCAAACACTTCGGAGGGCCACCAGACGCCTAATGGAGGTTTGGAAAGAAGGCGAAAAGGAAGATAGTTGAAAGGATTTTTAGTGTTCGAGATTGTACATGGAAGCGTGTGTTCCGGCGGCCTTATTGGCCGAGTTGCATCTCCTTCTGCAAGAGACAGGTATATAAGTTTAAGAAGAGATGTGATCGCTAATGATAAAATTAAGGAAGTAAAAGTGAGAGCTGCTTAGAGAGGATTGAAGAAGAGAGTTCGGAGGCTGTTACGACTGTCAGTTTTTCATACTTTTCTTGCCGTAAACGATGAGCGCTGTAAGCGTCCCATGCATTGGGATTATTATGTAAGTAAAAGTCGGAAAAATGCATCATCTATCTTAATCATTACTGTTAAAGAGTCTTTAGCAAACTAAGATATATAAGAGCGAAAGCGAGAGTAGCTTCTCTCTTAGTTCCTGCACTTTTGCATTCATCAAATCATCTAAGGTAAGAGAGGCGCTATTGTGAGATCTTCAGCTCGTAAACACAGATTCCGTCTGCATTCACCTACATACGGAGGACTCGTTGGCGCGAGGGAGTTACGTAAAAGGGTTGAATAAACAGAAAAGAAGTGTAGCTAAAGGCCTGCGTAATGTGTGTCGCCTTTCAAAAAATTTAAAAAGGTACTTAACCTCGCTAAGGTGGCGCAGCTTACATTATGTAAATGCAATTATTGTCCCGTGCGCTCGCGCTCTTTCTAGTTGGAATCCTCTCCGTTTAATCGTCACTGTCACTGTCCATTAATTTGGAAGCAGAAGGAGAATAATTAGCACGAAATTAGCTAACTAACGATGGGCATGTTAAGGTCGTAGTAATTTTAAGCGTTTATATAATGGATTTTGTAAGAAATGTTGCGGATTGCTATTACAGTGCGTTGGCGTCTTTGAAAATACGGACTTTCAAATCCGAGGGTCTTTGGATTGGTGTGGCTTGAATCACATAAAACCTTGTCGATTTTAACAATGTTATTAGAGAACCTTGTGATTTCACAATAATTAGGATTTAAAGCTTATGTCATTCGTTCTGAGGACTTTGTAGGGTATTGACCTGTGAGGAGTTCTAAATCTAATTTGAATGCCTTGAATTAAAGTTATATAAGAGACTTTATCAAGGGGTTTCGTAAGGGAAAGCTATATGCGAGCTCAAGAAGCAATCTTCTTGGCTTGCAACTACATGACAAACTTGTTTCTTTTCTAACCGTCGACATTTTGCCAAGATTTGATGGCGCTGTACTGGCTAAGGAATCAGTGTTCATCAATTTTAAAGATGACAAAGATAATTGTGGAAAGTTTGTGGTGGTAAAATCTAGAAATATCAAAGAGTTCGCAAACAATGTTGGGCATTTAAAATTAGAAAAGAATGCTGCTTGTGCAGAAGGTGCGAACAAGTTAATGTAAAGATTGCATAAAATAATTCGTACTTAGAATAATATGTTAATATACGTTGGTGAAGCTAATACAGACAGAAAAGATCGCCAGTTAATATGAGTTTAAATTAATTAGGGGATTATTATCATTGGGTCATATAGGCGTTACGGGTCGTTTACTTCTCCATTCAAGGATAGAAGGGTGGTTTAAAATGTTATTGACTAGGTTCTGGAGTGCTGGGTAATTTTGTAAGAGGTCAACGTTGAAAATTCCGTTGGTTTGCTCCATGGCGTGGGCCAAGTAAATGTCAGCCCAGGTAACAGAGTCCGTCACTAGGTTTACACCGTTGTTGGCTTGAATAATTGATTCGAAGGAGCCAAGGTATTTGGGCGCTGCGGTCGTTAAAATATTGTTGAAAATGACTTGCTTTCTTTCTTCGGTAGGTGAAAAATAAGCTTGGCGGCACACTGGAAAATATTAAAGGCCATTAAATATATTGGAATGAAATAGGTAGTGTAAGCATGATAAGATTTTCCTTTATAACGCTGCGTTTGGTTGATGTCCATATGACAATTTTGCTGGGATGAGTTATAAAATTAGTTACTCACAATCCATAAAATCACGTAAGGAATCCATGTACTCGTCACATTTAGAGTCATCGAAAGGATCCACTGCTACAAGGCCGAACTTGGATGCTAAGTAACGGCAAATAGGTTTGGAGTACACTAGCTTCTGGTTACCAAATTCTAGCATCGGAAGCTTACCGTAAGGAACTTCTGCAAAATAAAAATATTGCTAGTTTAGTACATGGAATAAAAACATTTGCTGCAATAGTTCAAAGGCACGTGTCGTATTAATCATTGTTTTGTAGAGGGAAGTACGCATGATTCATGTTTAAAAATAATTGCAAAACTCACTGTCGTGCCATTCCACGGGTAAAAAATTGTTCAGACTTCCTTCCCCTTGAGTAGTTACTTGAACAAAGTCCATGGGAAGCCGCACATCCTGGTAGGATTTTCCAGCGTAAGCAAAAATGTATCGGATTGGCTCAGCAAGTCCTCGGCAATTATAGTACACCAGCTTGTATTCTGCCTCTTCTCCCATGGTTCTTGAAGTGTTGAGGAAAATTATGGATGGCTTGCTACAAAAATGTAAATTAAAAATTAGTAAAATACATTAAAAACGTGATTTAGGTGTAAAGGACAGAGCAGAGAAAAGAATTAATTCAAAAGTTACCTTGAATTGGTTGGATATTAAAACGGGTCATTAATCAGATCGTCTACACAAGGTTAAGCTTGGCGGTTTGTCACATGAGTTTTGAGTCACACGAAACAGCTTTTACAATCACCCTCTGGCTCGTGTGGAAGATAGAAATAGATACAATTGGAATTAACAAACAGTTATATTATCACAGGAGATGGAACAAGTATTGTACACAAGGCTTATCCGCGTCTATTTTCAGCTTCCCTCTGGAGTAAAAGGTGGGAAGGCCCATTTGATAAAGCTATATCATTAAGTTTAAGGTTTACATAATTAGATTCAACGGTCATTCTCAGCTGTACTATCAACGGGAGTAGCGGTAGAACACAATCGGAGTGGGACCAGCTTGTGAACAAAGTTAAAAGTTTAAATAAGCTTTATTTGAAGAAGAGTTTACATGATTACAGAGGTCAGGATTGATTATGAGTGCTGGAGTAAATATGAGTAAAATAGGGAAATATCACATTCGTGAAATGATGGAATACGGAAATGGAGATGACAGTCAAAGTTTAAAATTTTAGTATTGAATTTTGCAGTTGAGTGCCTGTGTAACCTGGTCTATTGTACATTGGTACACTTTTTTCCGCATCCCGTGTTGCAGCATTTGTAGCCTCTTGAACAATTATAGTCGCTGGAGCAATCATCCCGAGGTTTTTTGCAATTTGAATCCAGCCTTGGGTAATCTTGTTTGCATCTTCCGTGCAATGTAAACTGCGTATCCGCGGATTCCGCTTCAGCTAAAAAAAACAATAAAGTTACGGATTAGTTCTAGTTTATTAGTTGGTTAGCTTGCTTGATTAGTTCTTGTATGACGTCAGATGTCAGGTTACATCCAGAGACAGCTAGTCATAAATGCGCTTTCAATAAGGTTTGCCAACTCTTTTCAAACGTTTCTACTTAACCTAGGGGATTTGAACCCTGTCAAATACTACATGCGTAGCTGCGAAATATGTGTAGGAGTATATACAGATAATTTGTGGGATTATTAAATGATATAAATCAACTTACTGCACAACTGAAGCACAACAACAGCCAGAGTCAAAACAATGAGGAATCGAAATCCTAGCATTTTATCAGAGTTTTTGAATATAGAAGTTAAGAAAATGAGAAATTAGTAAAAATACTTCCGTCTCACACCAGCTAACAACAACAACTGCTTTAAGTAGGCTATGAACAGGTGAAGGAGCTAATGAGTGGCCATCAACGTCAGACAGCAGTAAGGAAAAATATGAATGCATGATGACTCATTGTTTGTTACTCATGGATTACTTCCAGCGCAGCGTCTTGACTACGTGACAACAGAAGAACCACCCATAACGTAGAGTATATAGTGTAGCTACGTTATAGAATTGCTTCCAGCGCAGCGCATCTCTTTATATATAAGAGGAGGTTTTTATGTGCGATAACAATGACAAGTACAACTTTTCCAGAACATATTTACGACGTTGGATTAACGAGGAAGGAGTATCCTCAGCGTTTATACATTTAAGAAGAAGCTTTTAGATAGCATTAAGTTTGTATTTGGATGAAAAGAGGATGACGGAACAAGTTTTGGAACGCATTTAATGTATGCGCATTGCTTCATACATGCTTCTTCCTATTGCTTACAAATTATACCTCACGTAGCCTCTATTGACTGCATTCTCAGATGAAACCTCAATTAAAAGGAAATTATAAACCCTGCGGCTCAAAGAGCAAAGATATTTCCCCAGTGCTCTTGATGTTAAAGTTTAGGATTAAAATCAAGCTTGTTAGCACATAAAAAATAAATAAAATAGGTAAAGATGACTAAATGATAAAGACAAGTGTAAACATTCTGAGACCTAGTCATCATCAAGGAATGATTTGATGAGCAATGATTTGAATTAGCAGGAAATTATCCTTGACCACACATGATGTTTTAATAGTTGATACACTATGACTAGTTGAGCATAGCGCAACTACTGCATTCGCGACGGTGTGACGCTTAACTGAAGCAAAACGTAAGATTATGCTTGCGGAATTATAATTTGGCATGGAGGACGAGTGAGTGGTCCTCCAAACTGTCAAGATTCTCATGTATAAGCTACAACAAAAAAGTAATCCTCCACCACGACTTTAAATGCTTATGTACATTTAAAGGTAGGTTTCGGAAACTACATCAGGCTAAATAGGAATGCAGTTGGGTGTGAATTAAGATTTTAAAACTTATTATGCTAGCTAGCTAGAATTTTCAGAGAAACGATGGATAGCATCACATAGTTAGTTTCAGTGAGCTAAGGGTTGCAGACCGGGACAATGCTGCAAACGTCAACTAACGCATGCAAATTAAGAGCTAATGAATTCCTCAGTGTCTCATCCGTGTGTCACAATGTCATGTTGCAAGTTTAAATAAGTGATAACATGATGCATGCCTTGAAATGAAAATAATTCAAAACATTGGCAAATCCTATAAACACCGGATGCGGGTTATTGCAAAAGCTGATTAAGCACATAAGTTAAGGCTAGGAAAGCCGAGAAATGATTGCTATAAACTAAATCATTCATGGTTTGTTGCATCATGAAATGAAGCGGTTCTAAGTTATTCTTGGACGGTCGAATAGCGAGCTGGATCGCTGAAAAAAAGTCACAAGTCTTTCAATGATGGCAGTGAACAGAACAACGGATAAATGTGCTCAGAAGAGTTAATTAAAGATTGGATAATCAAAGTATAGAAATAAAGTAGATTAATGAAAAAGGAAATTATTGGAAAAATAAAATAGTTCAAACTAGAGCAAGATTTTACATCGGTGTTTATAATTTAGCCTGCTGCCAGGACTGGTTGCAGGGTTTAGACGCTAGGAAAATGGCTAATTATCGGACATTATTTTTTGTGATTTGTGTTATCCCTTTGGGGTTTTTTGGTGGGTCGGAAGGGAGAAAATACAATCGATATGATAGCAAAAATCTTAGTTGCTGCTTGTGTAAACGCTTTCCAGTTCACCCAGTATGCGCTGCTGGAGGAGTAACGTTCAGAAATCAGTGTTTTCTAGATATGGTTCAGGAGCACTACGCTTCTGCTGGAACTGGTAAGTCCGGTCTTTGTTTGTGACCTTTACTAACTGCTGCTTGAATACGCTTACAGGGACTGATTGTAGACCTATTTTGATTGCAGAAATACCGAAAATCCATGATGGCCCCTGCAATTACGATGGTCATGGCTACCATGGTGCTTCAGACTATGGGAAACGTCAACAGAGATCATATTGTAAGTCTTGAAATAATTAATAGTTAACCAGTCTGGAATCTGATGAAAGAAGCTAATGATCCTGATTTTTATACACAATTACAGATGACGGAAAATACTTCAAGTTTGTTCCTCACAGCGACCCGAAGCAATGCCCGTTTATGATCCACCCTGAAGGGAAGGATTATGGGAAACATGGCGGATCTTACGATCACCATCAAGCAGAAGGGCCGCCGGCGATTGGACAAGAATACGGAGAGCATCACGGGGACGGATTGGAGCATAAATATCCGGAAGTTTTGATCAAGCTTGAGGATGTTTCCACTCAGAATGGCTGTGGGAAAGAGCAGATTCGCGGGTATAATCAAAGAGGTCATTACCGACCGCACTATGAGCATGATGCGGTTGCTAGCCCTCATCAAGGCTACCGACCAATGCCCAACAAACGGCCAGAGTATCACGCATATCCAAATCCTGCAGTGGTGCAACCTCAACGCTACCCTCCACGACCAATGTACCCCTACGTGCCATCTCAGGGACAACAAGGTCAAGGATACCTGCCTGCTGATAGTGATCATCCCTTACCTCCCCTTCCCGATGACAGAGGTGAAGGAGGAGAGTATCCAGGAGAGGATGATCTGGAAGGAGAGGATGTTGCAGATCAGTATTATAAAGTGACCACAATGAAGCCCAGCACGGGAACACCTACTCAACCTAAGACCATGACCCCTAAATATACGCAGACAACGAAAACTGTCACTTCCAAAGCTCCGACGACAACAAAGCCGTCTACAGGAACGTCTACAAGCCAGAAACCTACAAGCACCCCTGGTTCGTCGTCAAGTACCGCTGGTCCGTCTACAAGTACCCCTGGTCCGTCTACAAGTACCTCTGGTCCGTCTACAAGTACCTCTGGTCCGTCTGCAAGTACCGCTGGTCCGTCTACAAGTACCTCTGGTCCTTCAACGAGCACCCTTGGCACTACTCCGACCACAACGCCTTCAATGACTACCACAACGAAAACACCCTCTACTCCAACCACAACTAAAACACCCTCTACTCCGACCACAACTAAAACATCCACTAAACCGACCACAACGAAAACACCCTCCACTCCGACCACAACTAAAACATCCACTAAACCGACCACAACTAAAACACCCTCTTCTCCGACGACAAAGCCTACAACGACCAAAACCACTAAAATGAGCACCACAAAAATGCCGACTACAACGACGCCAACTATAACAACAGAGGATGATGAAGATATGAATCCTTGGTGGTGGGTAAACGAGCTAGACTTGTGGGCCGCTGTCCCCGAAGAACCAACAACTTCGAACCCAACTACTGCAACTCCCACTCATGTTCCAATTGTAAATAATCTACCTTCCAACAATAACGATGTTGAAATTCAGACGTTCGGAGTGAGAGATTTGCTGGAAGAAAGGGACGATGTAGGTCGATTTGATGAAACATTCGGATCGACAATAGAGGAAAGTGTGGAAGACGATTACGACAGCAAAGAAGATAACGACGAGAAAAACCCGGGATTCAACAAGGGTGGGAAACGTCATGATTCCGAGTACGAAAAATCCGAGGCTGGAGTACATTACAATCTACACGTACATCAAACGCAACAGGAACCGTATGAACATTCCAAACACCACACAGGTAGACACTTGATTCGCTTAAAAAGGCTTCAATTACAAAAAAAAAATTTGGAAGATGGGCCGCGCCATGTTTTAAGCGTAGATGTAAATCACGATCATAAATACAGGCATAGAAACAAAAATCATAGCACAATATTTAGTACAGTACACACAACTGACAACTTCTCTCCTCACAATGCACAATTTAACAAACATTTCACTTCCCTCACAGGTAAAGAACAAGAACCACAATATCCACTACACAAAAATCCAGCTGCCGTCCATTTACAACATGACCCTAGCATACCTGATCATCCCCAAACAAATGCCAAGCACCACCATGAGAAAGTATCTTCGTACCTACATCGGCCCGTTTTTACAAAACTTAAACTTGGAGCAGCCGTCCTACGCCCGGTTTGGAAGGTGAATGCAGAAAATGCTTATTCGGTAAGCCAACTTGACTCGAGTAAAACTTTTATGGGTAAATTACTACAAACTGCTAAACTGTTACAAATAAAAACTTTAAATACAGAGCAACTCTGATGAGAAACTGGAAGGACCACAGGGCTACGATGACCCTTATCAAAGCCCTTATTCTAAGACACAAGAGGAAGCACATCAGTACCCGGTGTATCCCGAAGACCCGGAAGAAACTAATGCAGGGTATCCAAATGCGAATGCAGATTCATACAACGAAGGTCAACATGCCTACAATTCGTATCCCGTCGCCCCTTCAGGTTATGAAAAGGAGGAGCCAAGTGCTCAGTATCCGAGTGGAGAACATGGCACATATCCAGGAGTTCAAGCAGGTTACGGGCACGAGGACCACCCAAGTGCGTATAAACCGGAGGGGGAATACGCAGCTTATCCGAAGGCGCCTTCAGAATACGGGCAGGAGGGGCATCCAGGTGCTTACAATCGAGAAGGAAGAGATGACGCGTATCAGGTGGCGCCCTCAAGCTACGGACAAGGAGAATATCCTAGTGCTTACAATCCGGGAGGAGGACATGACACATACCAGGAGGCGCCCTCAAGCTACGGTCAGGAGGAGCATCCGAGTGTTTACAATCCAGAAGGAAGAGATGACACATATCACGTGGCGTCCTCAAGCTACGGACACGGAGAATATCCTAGTGCCTACAATCCGGGAGGAGCACATGACACACATCCGGTGGCGCCCTCAAGTTACGGTCAGGAGAAGCATCCAAGTGCTTACAATTCGGGAGGAGGACATGACACATACCAGGAGGCGCCCTTAAGTTACGGATCAATTCCTCATTACAATATTTCCCAATATCCTGCTTACCCTGTAGGGCATGCCGACACTGAAGAAACTGAATATGAAACTAAGAATGACCCTTATCATCTTGGTTATAACGGTAACTTAGCCAATCACAATCCGTCAAAACAAGGGTACTCTGGTAGCACAGAGCGTGGTGATGGAAGGTATGATTCCGTGGCTAAATATCATGTCCAGAAAATTCCGCTTCACACACAAGTACTTCCCTACGACGGAAATAATAATGGGTCATATCCATCGCAACTACATCCGCACGGGCACTCACACTACAATATTACAGATAATAATAAAGAATACCCGGAACCAAATCTCATGCACCAGCTGGATTCAGTATACAATAAACCCGGACATGGATCTTATAATGTACCCCTGTACCCTTCCCAAGACTTGTATCCCGCGTATGACAGTTATGCAGCAAAGCCCCCGACATACAACACTAACACAACCAAGTACCAGGTAAAGACAACTACTACAACCAAAGACTATCCGACAGCAACACCCAGTACAACGAAGATACCGACTACTTCCCGATCAACTACCACTCAGAAAACGACTACAAAGCCACCAACGATGACCACTCAGAAAATGACCACAAAGCCAACGACGACTACCACTCAGAAAATGACTACAAAGCCAGCAACGACTACCACTCAGAAAACGACTACAAAGTCACCGATGACTACGACCAACAAAACGACCATGAAAACGACAACGAAACAGCCGACTCTTCCAACTTCAACAACAACTAAACCAACAACTACCAAGTACACAAAACCTCCTTACGTAGAATACCCACCAGATACAGAATACAAGCCGGAATACGAGTACGGCGAGTATGAGGCAATTACAAACCGTTACCCGAAACCACAAAATCCAGTCAAGTATCCTAGCTACGAAACTGGTGCTCCTGAACCCTACAATGACTCGGATGACGTGGACAAGTGGGAGTTTTTCAAGCAGAAATACCCGTACAAAGTTAAAAGAGTTAAACAGGAGTACAAGGATGAGAAATAATTCCCAAAGGGTCCTAAGTCTTACTAAAAATAAATATAATTCACGGAATTATGCCTAGACTATCCTAGTTTATAGATAAGTTAATATGAACCTGTTTTATGCCATCACTAGTTATTTTTCGGTAAACATACTTATTATGATAAAAACCTGCAGCTTTTATACATTGACGAAGTTTTAAAATGTTATCTTCTGTACTTACTTGCTTTTACTTGAACATGGCATCAAATACACTTTTTTCATTCTCTTGTATCTTGAAATCCATGCATTCCAGATCTTGTTTCATATGCACTTCGTTCTTTGTACCAGTTAAGGGAACGATCCCAGCATAGTGGATGAGATAACTGAAAAATATTTGCTCTGCTGTTTTTCCGTACTTGGTCGCCAATTCAAGGACTGTTCGATTTTTCAATACGTGCGGGTTGGCGGATAATGTCCAAAAGGATTGATAGTAAATGTTATGCTGCTTGGCAAAATTCCTTGTGCCCACGTCATAGCCAGAGTCAGCATAAAATCTGAAACATGTTGAATTATTGCGTCAAAACGTTGTTACTATCATCGATGTTTAAGCATCATCACATAACTTTTGTCTGTATCATTTTACCGATTTTGAAGGACGGCTGGCTTGATTCTCGCAGCTTCCCATATTTTTTTTAACATGCTGAGGTCGTAGCAGTTGCTGATACCAAGCTGAAGTATTTTCCCGTCATCCACAAATGATTCCAGTGTCTTCCAGACAGTCATCGTCTCTGCAAAAGTTTTCATCGGAGAATGCAAAACGATGCTGTCTATATAAGCCGTGTCTGCAAAAACAGGGGTACTTTATTCTTCGGTTATACTATCATCAATCATTTTGCATCAAAACTGGTAAACAAGAGCTAATTTATTATTTGTCAAGAATCATTAATTTGTAATTACCAAAATTCCTTAGGCTGGTCATGAGGGATTGTTCAACTTGACTCTGCAATGGTGCTTTTGGGTCGTAGGGGATTCGATTAGGGTCCTGACCATCCACAGAGGTGAATTTCGTTTGAATGAATACATCCTCTCTCTTAACTAACCCATCTGCGATGACCTTCTTCACAGCAGCTCCAACTCCTATGAAATGCAAATTATTATAACTTGGATCGGGATTTGAAACTATTCAGTACCAAACAGTAAGAGGATTGACTGTCCTCACCCGGTTCATTGTAGTGTTTCGGCTGGCAGGCAGTATCAATACCCCGAAATCCTAGCATCAACGCTTTGACAACAAGATCAGTAGTTGCATCTTTCTTCCAGGCAGTCCCGTAAATTAATTTTGGCATTCTGACTCCTGCCAACGTAGTTACGTAATGAGATGCGTTGCTCATCATTGCAGTATTACCGTTTACTTCTGAATCACAACAATCTTCCACGTCGGAATCTGAAACAAAAGTGCGTGACAGCTTTTAGCATATCGGTGTAACATAATAATTCCATGACAATATTGATGAAGTCAGCAAACAAATATTTTGCTTGCCTATTCTTCGAACCTCAGGAGTTGTCTTCTCGTCAGATGGCTGTTCCTGATAGAGGCAATTTTCTTTCTCTTTGCAATCTGCGAATGAGCTTACACATTCGTGATGACCTGTAGCCCTGGAGGGTTGATCAGATGGATATGAAGGCTGCAATTGTAGATCAGACTCCACATCATGTGCTCTGAGCAATGTTCCAGCAAGGCAATTAAATGTTAAGAATGCCACTACTAATTGCATAGTTACTGTTAGCGAGGATAAATCTACGACTTAATTTGCTTGTTAATGCGCATTGGCAGCGACTACCCAATATTCACTAACTACAGACAAGCCAAGATACAGCGTATGAGACTTAAACCGGTTAATAATTATAATTTAAATGCACTAGGGATTACCTGGTTAACTTTCATAAATTTAATTGAAACTCGTTTAGAATATAATGAAATAAAGAGTGTGTGTGGAAATGAATACAAAATGGTCAAAAAATGTTTTTGATTTTTACAAGGACATGCTATGTAGCGTAGCCCACAGCCGCGCATATAGGTTGAATGGTAAACTCTGATTCCCGCGCTCGGCACATAGAGTATTATGTGATGTCATCGAGTAAAGAAACGGATAAAACGTTTGTACTTTGTTCACTCCTAAGTTGCATGACCAGAGGACTTAACGTTAATTATGAAATGACTTATCATTAGGGTGGATGCAGAAGAGTTGGCTGTGCTTGCAAAACTGCATTGAAAAAAATCTGTCCGGTTTAGCATGACTGAAAAAATCGTATCGCTTTTCAGCTGCATTTTCTTCATGGGTCACTGCAAGTTTGAATTTTGTTTTCAACTCATAAGTTGAGGTTGCACAATACGTCAGCAGATTTGGGAAAAAATGTCTAGCTATTGCAATAATAAAGAAATAAACACATAAATAAAAAGAAATTGCAAACAAAATGGAGCTAGGATTGTAATTACAAACTGTGAATGACTTAACTCAGCTTCACCCATCCAAATGATATTAGTCGGAGGAGGAGTTTATTGGGTTTTATGGCACGTTTAATGACGGTCTTTTCATAACAGTTCCAAGAACTCAGAAGACCGAATGGTCAGCGGAGGGGATCGATTTATGTACTTCCATGCTTTGTTATCTAATGGATACCTATAAATTGTTTACGAATTTCGCCATCTGAGGATTCTTGTGAATGACAAATGCCCTTGAAGGCGTCGGACAAGCTTATGACGCATTATGCATATACCAAGTGAAGTGAATTCGTATGAAGGAAGAAAATTTAAACAAGAGAAAATAATAGAAGAAAATAAATCGACTATTAATAGGTAACTTAAAATGAAACGTTAAAACAAACGGTACAGGTACTTGAGTTTCTCATTTCATTCACGAAGCTAGTCTCCGAAGAAGCGTTAGCAGGATTAAAAGTGAATTCAGTTACAAAAACTTACGTAGTAAAATTAAGCTTAAAACATGGCCCTTTTTGAGTTACTACTGAGCTTCGTATTAATTATATCCTTGAGCTCGTATTTCGTGGAGGTAGAGGCTGGGAATTTTTACGGCTACAACAATCGACCATTTCTGAACGGACCTTCTTCCTGCTATCCCTGCAACTGTGACCGTTATCCTCGAGATGAAATCTGTGCTACTACGTCGAAGACGTTCTATAATCAATGCTTCTTTGATTTCTACAACAAAAATAGAATGATGACCCCCGGAGAAATTCGTAAGTCATTTTATTTTTATGTAATAAAGTTTGGTAATCGTTGAAGCAATCAGTGAAAGGAAGTTGAGTAACTTAGCAATGTGAACAACCCGTAATAAAAAGCGAAGGTCAGTGGTGGTCAAGATTACGAGAAGGAAAAAAGCGCATTCTGTTTTTATTCAAGCTCTCGTCTTTGTACACACGGGAAAATGCTTAGAGGAAGGTCATCTGAGCTATGACCAGCAGTACATTCATCCAAATTTTGTCCAAGGAGCCTTTTCTCGATGTTACGACGCTGATAAGGAAGGAGCAGGCGGTAAGTTAAATTCTTTCTGATTGGTGACGATTAAATACACATATACACAATTGGTTTTGAGCTGAGAGGTCGGCGACTTCCTGTGATTTAATGGGCTTAGAATATAGTTGACTGTGTTGCAAGGATTCTAAATTAGTTATGGACTGTTTAGGGTCAGGATATAATGGGTATGATGACTCCTACGGCGGGATTGTAGGAAACGGATATGGTAAGGACAAGTTTGTGTACATAGTATTGACCTGTAATGAAGGACAGTCTGAGGTTATCACGGACAGAGCATATGCATAATTCATAAATATTTTATCAGGTTATCACTACACAACCGCTAAAGTTTCGACGAGTTCTACGGCTTCAATAAAAACAAAGCCAACAACGACACCGACAGAAACTAAACCAACGACAACTCCAACAACCAAGCCAACGACAACTCCCACAACCAAGCCAACAACAACTCCCACAACTAAGTCAACGACAACTCCCACAACCAAGCCAACGACAACTCCAACGACCAAGCCAACGACAACTCCAACGACCAAGCCAACGACAACTCCAACGACCAAGCCAACGACAACTCCCATAACGAAACCAACGACAAAATCGACAGCTAAAGCAACGACAACTCCCACAACGAAACCAATGACAAAATCGACAGCTAAAGCAACGACAACTCCCACAACGAAACCAACGACAAAATCGACAGCTAAAGCAACTACAACACCCACAACGAAACCAACGACAAAATCGACAGCTAAACCAACGACAACTTCCACAAGGAAACCAACGACAAAATCGACAGCTAAAGCAACGACAACTCCCACAACGAAGCCCACGACAAAATCGACAGCTAAAGCAACGACAACTCCAACAACGAAACCAACGACAAAATCGACAGCTAAACCAACGACAACAAAATCAACCAAAAGACCTCATCATGACGGCGATAATGCTGATGTTAACGACGAAGAGGAGGACTTGCTCTAGATGATGGTTGATCTTGGATTTAAAATGGGAGAAGGGAATGCGAGGTTCGTCTGCAGCAAGTACTGTACAGTTTGTTTTGCAGAGTTTTTTTGTTTAACATCTTCATTGATGCCCGTATTTTTGTTGTCCCGGCAACATGAGTAATATTCATATTTTTCATACTTTCAACATTTCTATGCGGCGTGCAACGCATTGTCCTCATGTATTTCATTACTTTTTCCTGTACCTCACATGCGCGTGCAGTGCAATTTAAGAAAAGTTAGAAAAAAATGTACACAAACGGCTTTTCATACTTTAATAAGAATAGGAATAAAAACTAATACAACTTTATACGAGGGCACAGGTGTAATATGAATTGCTACGACTATTCATCATAACTGCTTCTTTACGGTATTTAATACATTGATGGATCCGTAATCAAGCACAGTCCACCTTGTGGATTAGGAACCAGGGCACTGAAATTCAAATGCATTTCAAGTTCATAAAAAACACGTAGCTCGTGAAAACTTGCTCATCTCACATCCACGTTCATTACAATCCATATTTTACCCGTAGGCGAAAAATTTGAACCATTAAGTAGTTCCCTAAAAACGGCTAGAGCTTGTTTAAAATGGCAAAGTTTAAAGACGTTCATCTCTATTACTTTGATGCCAGAGTTTTAGGAGAGCCAATTCGCATGATTTTTAAATACGGTGGAGTTGAATTTGAAGATCATCGGATAAAATTTGAGGACTGGCCTAAGCTGAAGCCAAGTACGTGAACTGGAAATATTAATTGGATTTAATTATAAAGATTTTTATGCAAATATAATATTACAACGGTTATTTGACAACTAGCGCCACCTTTGTTATTGCAGCTTTGGGATGGGGAAAGATGCCTCTTGTGAGATTCAATGGGCAAGAGTTGACGCAGTCGGGTGCCATTGCCCGCTATTTTGCCCGCCAATTTGGACTTGCTGGTGATTATAATTTTAAATAAATTCAATAAATAAATTTAAATTTGAGTATTTTATGAGGTTCTGCTTGCTTATTTGTGGATTTCTTTAGGTCAAGATGAATGGGAGGAGGCTAAATGTGATGAGTATGTGGAGGTTGCCAAGGATTTTAGACAACGTAAGAAGTCATCTTTGTTTTTTTAAGCTATTTCTACAATACTTTTGTAAATGAACTGCAAAATTTTTGGGAGATTTGTTTGGGCTTCAAAAGCATGAATAGAGCAGCAGGTGTATTAAAGGTTTGAGCGAGATTCCACTTTGAATATTTCAGAATGGCGGCTTTACAAGTTTGAAGGAGACGAAACCAAAAAAGAGGAATTTCGGAAAAAATTCATCGGGAATGCATGCCCTTTCTATTTGTCAAAATTTGAGGAGATTGTGAAAGCTAATGGTGGGAAGTTTCTTGTGGGTAACAAGGAAAGCTGGGCTGACTTTTTTCTTGTAACATTCTTGGAGCTATTTGAGGACACTATTGACAAAGATTTGCTTGAAAACTACCCGAATTTGCAGTCTTTGAAAAAGAGTATATTTTCAGTTCCAAAAATCAAAGAGTGGGTAGAAACCAGAAGGATTGGAATGTATTAGTTTGATATAAGTTATAATCTGCGAAAAGCGCACGAAAAGAGTAAACTGATTCATGATTATTTACTGCTTCAATAAGGAATAAAAGCGGCCTTGTTATACTTATCCATGCGTACGGTAGATTAGTCAGAGTTGCTAATTAGCATTGATATTTAATTACTCACGTCTGTATTTTGCAATGAAGATACCGCTAGGTGCTGTGAAATCAAAAGGAGGTGTATCTGCTGAGCAAGACATTCTTTGCGAATTCTTGTATGCTTGAGCTCTAAAGAGATTGGCAACGGATTGATGCTATGAGTAGTTGCTGAAGGTTGATATTTTGCAATGTGGGACTCTTGATATTCAATGTTACATTCCACCGTGAGCTATGCTGACTTGAGTAGCTGACGCACATTCTTCCTGAAGATTGCAAAATGCGAACGTTATGATTGGTCTTGTAACCAAGGATTTTCAAGAAGAAACGTCATGAAGGGCTGGTTTTAAATTTCACCGCTGAGGCAGAGTCGTTGAAGCTGATCCGAAGCTGGGCAAGGGATATCAGGGCATCCGTAGCTTTGCGGAAAAGGTTTGCTCCACTGCGCCCTCTGGGACTGACGTATGGTCGGCGGTATTTGAAGACGCCATTTGCGTTGGTGTATGCCAGAATGTGTTCAAGTTCATGCGCGGCTTAATTTGACTTTCAAGAACATGATAAATATATTGAATACAGTTTTAATTAATTATGCTAGAATTATATATATTGCTTTTATTGATGCTTCAAAATGATGTGTTCACCTTTATGAAGGACAGTTTCATTCATAATGTGGATTAGTGAAGGAGGAGATTGTAAAGGCTTGCTACACACATTATAAAATGTTTGACCCAGTTTTTCATTAATGACAAGTTGCAATGAAGCGTCTCGCTCTACTTGAGATGAAAATGAAATAATGACTAAACTACGTCAACAGTTTATGATGGAAATCCAATTGGATCTGTTGCTATCCGATGCTAAACGAGGGTGCTCAGGGGCATTGACTAAAATTTCGCATTTCAAGAAACCACATAGCCTGGTTAGCTAAAATGAATTGGCACTACGGATTTATAGGAGTTATAAGCTGGATTACGGCAGGAGTAGCTTTGGATTTGAAGGGAAATCGGGTGAAATCCATAAAATGCTGGGTCGGTATTTTAATAACATTCGGCTATTTACTCGCGGGAATATTTCAAACGGTTTCGATTGTGACCAAGCTAAGGGGTCAAGTTGTAACGGGATTTACTACTGTGCTAGTCAGCTCTATTGTGGTAATTAATCAGTACGCGTCCGGTATTCCAATTAGATTGTGGTTTCTAAAAAAAGCGGAGAGGTTGAGGAACATTGTTCGGAACGTACATAATTTAAATTGTTATCTGCGAGCTTGGGAGAAGGGCAATGCTGGAAACCAGGAAGGAAAGTTAGCAGCGTTGAGATTTAATTTTCGGCATGGTGTCCATCGTCAGTTTTACCTGAGCTATTTAGTGTTGATAGTGGAAAGCTGTAGCATTGGACTCATTGTGCACACTGACGTCATTAGTGCGGACAAGCGGATGCCATCGGATAAAGTAGTTATATTTTTGGAAGCTGTAGGCTTGGAGCTTGAACGGGATGTGAGTATTTGGGTGGATGTAATCTACTCGGCGGTAGTTCGTTTAGTTATCCTCGGAACGAGGTATGCAGGGTTTGCGACTGTTTTATACATTGGTGTAGAATTAATGATAGCTTTCGATACGATTTGTGAGCAGGTCCAGGGGTATTACTGCGTGGAAGCGTACGACGCGATCCACTTGGTTCAAGAATATGGAGAGAGGAAGAAAAAAGCAGAGGGCAGGAGGAGTAGGATTGTGGAAAGCGGAAGCGGGGCTTTAACGGAATTGAGACAGTGTGAGAAAAGCAGCGAACGGTTGAAGAGAAAGCAGGTTGCGTATTTGGATGGGTGGTACGCGCAGCAGATTGTGCTGCCAACTACCGACTGCGGCACTACCGCCATGAGCTTCAAGGTTCTGTCCAAGCAGATAGCTCTGCTGCAAAGTTACTTTGAAGAGTATGATGAGCTGGTGGGTCCGTTGGTGTTGGCTTTGATTGTGAATGCAACTATAACATTGACACACAAGGTTTACGGGGTCATATCAGCTGAATATTCCATTACTCAAGGGCAAACTGGAGGATTGTTTTTTATATGCATGGCGGTGATTGCAATAACTGTGTTGTTTGGCTTGGCTCATTTCGGGGAGGTTATGAACACACGGGTGAGTGGAAATATTAGCGGGAATTTGGGCATGTTTGTAAAGACAATTAAATTCTTGCTTGTTTAGTTTTGATAAAGTTTTTGGAATTTTTTTGTCGTTTATAAATAGTTTAAACAATGGAATGCCCAGTTCAAAAGTATTATGATGATTGAACTGCTGTGCGGCAAGAACCATGATGCGGTAAGACAATGAGCTTTGTGTCCGCTATTAATTTCCTGTTAATATTTCTGTCGGCATGCGGAAATGTTTATAATCAGCTGTTTTAATGGGATACAGGAAAATATACTGGCAGAAATGATTATCAAATGGGATTGGAATCTTACAGCAATGAACTTATTCCGGTTGCAGCATGCGTTATTGCCGACGGTATGTCATTTAGCTAGTGTGTCAATGCGAGTCAGTTGCGTGTAGAATGCTAAAAAACACTGCGAAAAACGTGCTATTAATCGTAATTAAAAACTGATGTCATGTAATTCTAGATTGCTGGGACGATCGTGACCTATATGATTGTACTGATTCAACTGAAAGTATCGGAAGTAGCGCCGGGCAGTAACTCGACTAGAATGTCGTAGACGGCGGATAATGAGGGAAGCGTAGAAGATACGTATCGAAATCTTATAATGGAATTAGCGAATTAATTGGAGAAAATTAGCTGACCATATTTTTTATGAGGCTGGTCAATTAATAATCTTGTTTATTAGCTTTAATTTGGATTATGGATTAAACGTTGGGAAGATGACAAATCTTGAACAAAAGAACGTCAAAACCTTTGTTAGCTGTCCCCTCCTCCGAGTGTCAACAAGTTCTAGTTCTTAACATTAGTATGTATGGTTTGAAAAGGAATGGTAATTAATTTAGGGACCGTGAAATTCATTAAATTCACCTGACGTATTGATTAATGTTATAAGGAAATTTAGGATACGGTCGAGTAAAAGTTTCAAATTACGGGACTGATAAATAAACTTAATTTGAATTTGGTTCCGGTCACTTAAACTTGTATGCGTCAATTCTACAGCTAATCGAACGAATACTCACGTAACCCTTGAAGAAGCGTTATAGAATAGTGTAAAGAGAAACTCTGCCCTACTTGCAGGACCAGAATCCGACCTGGCGCAACACTTTTTTTCACGCTTTCGTACAATTTTGAACAAGCTTTCTTTTATGATGAATTTCCACTATTTGTTTATGGTGTTTTTCAGTTGGTATTTTGGAGGAATAGGGTTAAATCTGGGGCGGAATCGGCTGAGTTGTGTACAATTTTGGTGGAGTTTTTTGATGATGGTATTTTTGTTAATAATCGGTATTTTTGAAGCCGCAAATTCAGTGAACGATCTCAGGCATACAGTTTCCACAGGCTTTACAGATAATGTAGTGAGCAACATCTTAGTCATGAATCAGTTTGCCTCCTTTCTTCCCCTGCGTTACTGGTTTCTTAGGAATTCCGATAGATTTGCGAACATTTTTCGAGACGTTCATAATATGCATTCATATTTACGATCTTGGAATGCAGATAATAGAGGATATGGTGGTAATGATAGGAACTCTAGTTGGAAATTCGGGATTCGCCATGGTATACATCGGCAGTTTTATCTGAGCTACTGCCTTACCATTGAATGTATTCCGATTCTTGTAACTATGTACCTGAATATAATTAACTTTGACAGAAAGACACCGTCCGCTACAACACTATTATTTCTAGACTTTTTAAGAGTAAAGGTTGAGGAGGATGTGGCTATTTGGATGGGTTGGATAAATTTTTCGTTTGTTCGATTGGTGACGCTTACGACTCGATACGCTGCGTTCGGGACAGTGCTGTATCTAGGAGTTGAACTCATGATTGCATTTGATGAAATCTGCATGGAGATTCAGGGATACTATTGCGTGAAAGCTACTGACAGTGTTAATTTAGTGGAAAAAAATATTGAAGGTGATCATAAGATGCTTGGAGGAGCAAAGTTTTTTAAGGCAGCGGTAGCTAAATCGGATGTGAAAATCTCAGGATATCAAACTGGGGAGATTAAGAAGATTCAAAACAAGTCTGACCTGGAGACATGGAAAAAAACTTTAAGGAAAGTGTATGATACTAGCAAAACAGGAGCTGGAGTTATGAATCTGCGGGTTTTGAGCAAGCAACTTTCGTTATTGCAGTCGTATTTTGAAGAATACGAACAGCTTGCTGGACCGTTAGCGCTTGGTTTAGTTGTTAACTCAACTATCATGTTAACGCATAAGTTTTATGGAATCGTTTCTGCTGAGTACAGCCTTGTCCAGGGTCGATCTGGGGTTATCATGTTCTTTTGCATGACTGCTGTGGCTCTTATCGTTCTGTTTGGATTGGCTCATTTTGGTGAGATTGTAAATACTCGGGTAAGTTATTGAAGTAAAGTTCAATTGAAAAAATAATAGTTTGATTTCAAGGAAATAAATATGGGAGAGCTTTTGGTTTCAGCTTAAACAGTGGAAGGATCAATTCAAATGTCTCATGATGCTTGAACTTCTGTGCGGGAAAAATCATGGTGCTGTAAGAAAATTATATAGTTGTCTGTCAGTTAAAGTTTAAATGATAGTGATGGTGCAAGTAGATGTGTTATTCAAATGTAGAATTCTTATTTCAGGAAAATACTGTTGCGGAGCTTGTAGTGAAGTGGGAATGGGGCTTGACAGCGATGAACTTGTTCAAGATACGGCATGCGGTGTTGCCATCGGTAAAGTAGTTAAAACTCAAATGTTATAATTATTTTGCCTCGATATAAGCTGCTGATAATGGATAACCTAATTGTCTATTCCTGCAGATTGCTGGTACAATAGTAACATACTTGATCGTACTTATACAGCTTAAAGTTTCTGAAGTCGCGCCAAGTGGAAACTCTACAGTCGTTTCAGTATGAGATCCGCCAATTTTCGGATGAGTTATCTTACTTGCTATTCGAACTAAAAGCTGGTGTAAGTCTACTACAATTGTAAAAAACATGAGAGTCTACGCAATGGGTATTGTAAAACGGAAATTAATTATCTCGACCAGAGTACGAATAAGGTTGCATGACTTAATGAATAAAGATTGTAAGTACCGTTACTGGTGAAGAGTTTACCCAAGTCTTGAGAATTTATTCGTAATTTGGATCTGTCCACAGCTTCGATGTTACGACAGCATTAATCGAGGTTCTGATTGAGCAGATACGGTTCGACGTTGGAACCAACGTTCAAATGCCGATTGTTACTGTCGGAGTTGTCCAACGACGAGTCCTAGTTTTAAGTGTCGGTATTAGTCTCCGAATAAGTTTTCCTCCATAATTGTTAAGGACTCGTTGACGAATCGGGCCCCTTCCGGCACTCGGTAGCCTGGTCCTACGATACACTCTTTAACCACTGCTTTAGCTCCAACACTTGCATTAAATGATATAATAGAATTTTCAACTGTAGCTTGTTCTTCCACAGTTACGTTGTCCATTGAAATCACATTCACTAATTTTGCTTTCTCTCCGACACTGCACTGATCTCCTAGTGTGGATGCAACCAATTTAGCAGTTTTTGCTATGTTTGTATCTTTGGCACGTCCACCTACATCGTTAGGGAATATTTGCTTCATCCAATCCACCTGTAAATTCCAATTAAGGAATTGAATTAGCAATTCAGAATTACATTAACGCCTAAACTATATGTGTAAAATGAATACTGAAGAAGTGTAGTTACCGATTTGGTTGCGTTTGCGAGAGCTTTAACAGTATTGACACGGATGCAGCTGTTCTCAGGCTGTACGAGTGCGAATAACTGGAACTGTGGGGGTTCTTCTTTTTCTTCGTCTTCCCGCAGGTCAATCGTTACTTTCCATTGTGTGTTGATCAAAAACGGTAAAAATTCTCCCTTCACGCTCAGAAATTTTCTACATCATGCATGAAAAAGTTAGGGCGCTGAGGAAACTGATTATGTGGTGCATAAATGGTAAACGAAACGTGAAAATCACGAACGCAACTAAAACGAAACTTACGTTACTTCTTCATCATTGACAAACGACTCAAGGACGTTCCGACGGAGTAGGTAAATATGTGTATCAACCAAGGCAGTGTAGATTTTTGCATGTGATGAGCTTCTAAGTGCTTCGATTGGGATTCTGAGTTCATCTTCAAAATCTGCTTCGGATGCCAAAAACACTAGCCGACCACTGCTGGGCTCTACTGCGATAATATCTCGCTCTGAAAGATTATTCCTCGGTTAGTAATATATCCATACCGAGACAAACTCATTAATTGTGTTACATGTGATGCTTACATACCTGGCTTTGTCTTCATTTTCGGTCCTGGTAGCTTACTACCGGGTGGAAGAGTCGGCAAGTGATTTTTTACAAAAAGAGCTGTACAGACAGATGATTGTGCTTTATGAAAATTGATAAACTTGTTTAAATGTGCGTCCATAATCGTGTCACATGATACTAGCAACACATCTTCCTGTAAAATAAGCACATACATGTATTTAGCAATTTCATAGTCATTGGTATCGATAATGTTAGCATTGTCACGCTAATTCCCTTCAGCTCTTACCTTCATTTTATTCAACTTGCTTGATTTGACAATTGCTTTCAAAGACTGAAACGTGCCAAAGTCTTCATCGTCTTCTGAAACACTCAAATAATCTGCCTTCATCCCCAGCCTGCTGCATACCTTTTCAACTTCTTTCCGAACATCTTCTCGGTCTTGATGAATGATAAGAACATCTGGCATGAAAGAAATTTATAATTAATCAATCAATTAGTTTTAATTCATTAATATTAATCAGAGTAGGCATGACTCCGGAATCGCTGAGTCGCGACTCACTGGTTTCAGCGGCTCCAAGCGGATTAAGGCCCGTACTAAGTGTCTCTTGGAACGACTCAGATTCATGATGAATCCGCGACTCTGACTCTGACTCAGGTTAACCAAATTTCATGTCAACCTCCAATTCTCAGGCAACTTAATCTACCTACGACGAGTATGGTAATAGATATCAATTTCTGTCTTCTTCCTTATTGCAATACCGCTGGTAATTATTTATTTAATTGTTAATTATTAATTATTTTGATTCAGCTTTACATCAAAGCTTGAAAACAGTGACACATATAACATCTTATTGATCTTGACTGCCAGCTTTTAGTTTTAAAGGTAGAAATCAGTTTAGAAGGGTATTATTGTTAATTAAGTTTCAAATGAATTCTTTAATTAGTATTGAGGAAAAATATTTGAAACCGCAGATATTTAACCGTAAGAAGGGTATTAAGAACCTCAGTGAGGAAATTCATAAGAGAAACTCAGTGAAAAATTCTGTATGTAGTTTCACGTTAACAAATGGAAGAAACTTCCGGTAACATGCGACTACCCTCAGTGATAGGATTAGGTAGCTATACAGGGTCTTTCTAAACATATGGCATGTATTTTATCAATGATTTATTATCGATGCTTTAATTTCGTTTTTAAGTTAAGTGATGAAATGGTAGTTATATATTTAGACATTACGAATAGTAATTTCTGGAAAAAAGTCGTATCTCTAACGCTTTTGAAGTAATTTTTAAAATTTTATCTGACCCATTAACTATTCACGCATTAAATATATCTAATATAACTTGCTGAACGCTATAACTTTATGGGCATGTCTTAGTTAATTTTCACGTATGTTTGCTCAGTGATAAATGCTGCACCCAGTGACTTATCTTTGCCTGCTTCAAAGTTAGTAAATAAAATGTGCGTAGCCAGATATGTATTATTTGTTTAAATTTAAATAAATGAAATTAACTCATAAAATTAATTCATAAAATTAATTCATAAAATTAATCAATAAAATTAATTCATAAAATTAATTCATAAAATTAATCAATAAAATTAATTCATAAAATTAATCAATAAAATTAATTCATAAAATTAATCAATAAAATTAATTCATAACATTAATCAATAAAATTAATTCATAAAATTAACCAAGAAAATTAATTAAGAAAATTAATTAAGAAAATTAATTTAATTTTACTAGCACTGTCGTATCGTAGGACCTGGTCACTCTGCAAAAAATTAGCTTCACTGATAAAACGCTGAGTCGACTCAGGAGCGGATTCACGACTCAGGAGAAAGGAAAAAGAGAAAGGGACTGCTGACTCCGGATTCAAGCGACTCCGGAGTCATCGGATTCAATGGATTCATCCGACGCGACTCAGCCCGACTCTGGATTCACTGAGTCGCTGCCTACTCTGATATTAATAGAAACGCCGAATACAGTTTTCCATCCGTACAATCTTCCATTATCAATACCTTGAAAACCATAAGTAGCCAGCGTTTTGAGTGGATAAAATATCAAAGGGTTGCCGCAAACTCTGATGAGGCACTTCGGAAGTGTCATGCCACTGCCACCGGTGCCACCAGTCAGCTGTGTCATACGCGACCCTGACCCAGCGGCCAGCACTACGGCTTGAATATTTGATGCAAACATATTGAGGATTAACTAATTGCACAGAGTTAAAGACACTTGTTACGCGGTGACCGCCACTAGCTTGATATTAAGGTTAGCTTCAATGCTAATTTTCGAGATTGGTTTAATCGTTAACTGGTTTAATTATGGAAGCGATGCACAAAAGTTATGGATGTAAACATTCAAAATTTAAATTGCAATCAGCTAAAAATATTGCACCATTCAAATGATTTCAGCCAGAACGGGTTGGTGGCGCGAAATTCAAATATTGAATTCCGAATTTTCATTCAAACCGAATATCTGTTCCCCATTCCCGTTTTCACTAATATTTTTGCTGTAATTACAACAGAATATCATCGTTAAATTTATTTTGGAATCTTTGTTTAATTATTATTATCACCGACGTAATTATTAAATTTTGTTTTTTTAATTATCCATTCATGCACTGCAGTCCAAGTGCCATGTATATCTGTGCATTCCTTTGAGAGCTTTCTTGCGTGCAGACAGACCAACAGATGGATTCTTCCAGATCGTCTTAGGATTTGGCTTCGCCACATAATAAAAGTATAATAACTCAAAATACATTTTTATTATTTTTAATTGCAATATTTTTTTACATATTCCGATGACGAAATGAAGTTGCACTGTATATTATTTCATCATTTAGTACTTAGAATTTATTTTCCTTATTCATGAACGTGAATCATTATCAGCTATATATGATTGCATGCCACCAGTATAATCGTGGCTGGGTTGGATGTGGAACCGGACGGCGGCGGTATCCTGAGCGACAGTTCTTCAGCTTTGTGAATTTTAGTCGCGCTTGTTGTTTTTCGTAAACTTTGACAGACTAACTATTACTGCAAACAGTTTCAAATGTAGCTGCGTTTAAATTATCAATTAAGAAACATGTACAATTAAGTAAAATACATAATGATCTGATGAGTGGGCATAATTGTATTGCACCGTAGGTAAGTATTAAGCATCTAGTTTGAAATAAGTATGTGGCACATGAGAAATGGTAAATTCATAGCATAAAATCTCAACATTGGAAAATATAACAATTAACGAAGTCGGACATTTAACGGCATGGGTAACATAAATGCCATTTCCGGGATACCAGGACAATAGGTCGGCTCTACTATTGGTTTGCTGGAAAATCTGAAATTTTGGAAAGTTCGGATTGCAACAATTAGCATGCACTCATACGAAAATCGCATTCCGATGCAAATTCGTGGCCCCTGTCCAAAGGTTGCGTAGGCGATGGGGTCAATACTGGCCTTGTTATGAGGCATGAATCGCTCAGGGTCAAAGGTTTCGGGGTCCGGGTAAAATCTAGGGTTCCTGTTGTAAGCCCAAGCGGGTATCAGGACTTGCATGCCCTTCTTAATCTTGAATCCTTTGTATTCCCAATCCTCTGTGCATTTACGTTCCGGTCTTGTAAAACTGGGATGCAATCTTAAAGTTTCCTGAAGGCAGGCGTGCAGGTAAACTAAATCGTTGAGAGACTCATGGCTAATTTCTCCGTTGTATTTTTCGATAAAGTCGTCAACTTCCTTGTAGAGTTTCTCCTCAACGTCAGGGTTTTTGGTCAAATAGTAGGCAAGCATTGTGATTGCAGTTGACATTGGATCTTGTCCAGCGATGAAGAACACTAAACCTTGGGCTACAATTGTTTTCTCTGTGATTCCGAGTCGCTTGAATTCAGAATCAGTTTCCGATTTTCCCCTCATTTCGTTGAGTAAATCAATAAAGTCGTTGTCTCCTTTCCCTGATTTCCTCCGCTCAGCCATTACTTTTTGGAAAACGTTGGTGAAGAAGTCCGCATCATCCTTGTAGGGTTGTGCATAAGTTTTGGTAAGGAAGGGAAATGAAGCTACGTAAATCAAATAAAGGCTGGATTAACCAGGATTTTAATTTAAATAGGAGAATCAAGTCAGCAGGTTAAAGCAAGATTTTAAATGGAGCACTTACGTAAATACTTGCGCAAGTATTCTGGAGGATGAGAGGTAAACAGGTGCTTGAGGGCTTTTGCAAAATCGTTTTCAGGATCTCGTGGATTATCGATTTTTATGTTCAATGTGCATCTTGCCACCATGTCGGTGAACATTACGAAGCATTCACTGAAAAAGCAACGTAACGGATATAGTTTGATATATGCCAGTTTAAAAGGCAATTTAAGTTAGCTTTGGCAATTTTAAGCAGGCAATCATGCCTTGTTTCTAAGATTTTTGCGAAATTATAGCTGCAGTAGTTAATATTTTGTTTGACTTACTTGTGCATGTCAAAATCTTCAAGTTCGCCGTCAGGGGCGTTTTGAATATCATCCTTCATCCTGGCAACATAATCTTCCGCCACATCTTTCATGTGCTGGCTCAACTTCTTGAGCTTTGCCGTCGTGAACATGGGGGACAGGTAAGACCTTACGACCTTCCATTTATCATCTGCATTAGATACACACGTTAGTTGTGAATACTTGTAAAGAGACATTGCTATCGTTTATATGTATACGCTCTTTGGTTTAAGTTTAAAGCCACTGTTGAGTTGGAAAGCTTGGAAAGTCTGCAAGTTTCTTCTAATTACCCTTGAGAAAATCCATTATTTCGCTGACAGGTGAGGCGGGATCGATAGGGAAATGGTAATCCCTGTTGGTGAATTTGTCAAAATCCTTGATGTAAATTTGTCGGACGAGTTCAGGGTCCGCCACATGGATGTGGGGGAATCTTCCAAAGTATACCTGAAAGACAAAGTACACGGTATTTAAAATGTAAGAATTTAAAATTTAAGAGTTTAATATTTAGTAACTGCTAGCGGCATGAATAAATTAATTTGTGGGGATTTAAAATATTCAAAAAAAATAGTAATTTCAGTATTTAAAATTTAATAACTTATTACCCCATGTACTTCGCCATGCTGCTTGAACCACTCATAATCTTGAAAATGGTTGACAATTTCATGATGGTTGGGACAACTGCCCAAAAACCAGTGTGGCTTCACAACAGGAATCCCAAGTTTTTCCAGCTCGCCATAATTCCAGCGAGCGTAGAGCAGCAGTCCTGTAATAACAGTTGCGACTAGGAGTACTAAAACTGCTGCTATTTCAATTATCATTTTGAAAAGAAAAGAAGATAAATAGCTTTGTCAACATAGTTCGTGAGAGGACATTTACTGTACTCACTCAAGGACAGCCTATTCGTGTAGAAAATGTTGGACAGTGTGTAGTGTCCGATAATACAAATGGGCATGCGATAGGACAGCAGGAATGACTTTGGGCTCTGGCTATAAATAAATGTGCTTAGAGATGTGCTTTTTATGTTTATCCTTTCCAGATGCATAGAGTACTATAGGGCTGGAAGCTAAATCAAGGAAAACATGTTCATTGAATGTGAATCTAGTGAATTCTCTCTTCAAGGACATTTGTTTTATCTGCTGAAGGAGGAGTAGCAACAAACCCGTGGGAGTAATGCGAGCCTCTTCTTGTAGATGTTTCGCAAATGACGAAGTGCAGTGGATTCCTTGGGTGAATCTAAATGTTCTAAACTTGGAAAAATTGTTTTGTACTATAAGGGTACAGGTGGGATGACAGTGTAAAGTATAAAGTACAGAATGCACTGGGATGAAGAAAATGTTTAGCAGAGAGGTTATCAAGCTGAAGATTTAAATTTTATTCCATGGTTTCTGCTCGTGGATAAAAATGACGCAGAAATATTGGCAAAAATTTAAGAATTCCTCGGGGAAGTACAGCTCAAGGGATTGAGCAGCAACCATCATTGTCAACGTATTCGTAGGGAGTGAAGCTGCAAAGTCGTCTTTTGGCAAAGGTGGTTGCACAGGGCAGAGTCCTTCCGTAAACGAACTGTTCTCCTGGGATATGACCGGAATAGGATAAGGACATGTGCTCTCCGTTTCGATAAATCCTCAGATCTAGGCAAGGTTTAATAAAATTGCAAGCTGGCCAACGTTTGTGTAAGCCTTTCCTGCGGAAAAAAGTTGAAAAAGTGAAGGTGTTTGCATTAAAATTTTGCGAATAATTTGCAAGTAATTTGCGAAAAATTCGCACCAGCAGATAGGACTATAAAAAGCGGGATTTACCTTGGAGGACATTTAAATTTCCCACAGGCAAGATCCATTTGGGGCTTTCCGAGATTCATGCAAGCACAATCCGGGCATTTTGTAGGGCAGCAGCTGGAGCCACAACCTGAAGAAATCCGACAAGATTAGTCAAGTGAATTTAAAATACGGAGAGTGTAGAATAGATGTGGCCATACTTACATGTGTTTGGACAGGGTCGGCAACACCTGTCAAGCTGGATAGGTTGGATGGTGTTTTGGATGTTGCCACAAGGACACTGTAAAAAACAGTTTCCACGGTTACAAATTGTACAATTATTGAATTCAAATCACAACAGCAGCGGGAATAAATGTTGGCATTTAAAATTTAAAAGCTAACAGAGAAAAACTAAATCTAGTTTGTATTAGCAAGTTGTAGCTTTAAAAAAACGTGTCGAGGCTGATGAAGAAATTAATTAAAAAATACACTTACGCAACAACATGGCGTACCACAATGTCCCGCGTCTCCGTAGCCGCAGCATTGTTCGCTTCCCGATGGACATCCCTCACCTGACATAGTTGATGTGATGGCTATACGGTTTTAAAGATTGGACCAGGTTTCTCTAGAAGTAACCTAGAATTAAATGAATGCTGTAAATTTTGTTTAAAATTCTAGCAAATATCCTTGTTTAAACTATCCTTCCCATTCTAGTTCCAGATTCCGATTGACTGATGAAATGAGTTTTGGGATTTTGTAACAGGTGTTTTATTTTGGTTTCCATTGTTTTAACAAATAACGGCGACTGTTTCCAAGGCGACTGCAGTATTGTGGAAATTTTGGCGGAAATCCATTCATAAGACTGCAAGCAAATAATAGGATCGAAATTACGGCAAATATTTTACAAAGGCTACGAGCATTTTGTATGCATAGCTACCTCCATTGTAAAATTACCACCCAGTATTGTTATAGCTGAGAGCCAGTGGTTCGCAAATCTTGCTATGCAAAAATGTTACAAGGGAGTCAAGCTGGTTTTCGCATGAAATTTTATTGACGTCATTGCGATGAATTGAATATTTGATGGAGACGTTAGGTCATAGGTTATGAAGGTGTAACTCGGTGCGTTTGCGAAAATTATAATGTAGGGTTGCAAAATTAAATTGTTGCCATTCATGTTTAATTTACTCCGGCTCGGCGGTAATCATTCCTTTAGGCTGGAGCTGGAAACAAGTTAAATACTGTCGGATGTTGGGATTGGAGCCGATGACGCTGAGAAACTAGCTGAGCGACTAACCTCGTGAGGAATCACATGCCGGCCGTGCCGCGTCAAGTAGGATATTATGATTACTATGATCTTTTGTTCTTCCTTAATCTGTGTATATATACCTGGTAAATCAGGTGGTTGATCACGCAAGTGTGTAGGTCATTCATGCGAAAGTGTTTTTGTTGTTGGTAAGAGTCAAATGATTTATATACTTACTAAATGAGGCAAATGATCGTATCTCTGTCAAAGTATGCATCACATGGAAGATTGCATTGCTGGAAGGAAGACGCATGCACATGAGATGATTAAATGCAGCTATTTGCTTATTAATTTCAAAGGAAGCGTCCCTTTGGGATATGTATATAGCTACTCCGCCGCATTAATCTTTGATGAATTTTCTAAAGACATTAGGTTGTGGCTATAAAAGCGACTGTAGAGAAAAAGTACACGCCATTCATGAATTATTAGTACTGGAGAGAGATTCAAAGGCTTCTGAAAACTCTTTGAATACAGGAGAACAACAGAAGTTGCGCGTTTGCTTTAGGACAATTCGCAAGGTTGGTAGAGTTTTCGCAAAGTAAAAGAGCGAGTCGAGTTGCGCTAAGAGTCCTGACTTAGGACTGGTAAGAGCATGGTGCCGCTTGCGCTTCTACTGCCAGCGTTGCTGGTAGGGTTGATAACGTTGCTGATATTTCGTGCTGGGAAGCGTCCAAAGTATTTCCCTCCAGGTCAGTAATTTTGCAAACTAGTTTCTCGATTCTCACTGAGTTGATAACCTGTGTTATTTCAAGTATGAAGTATCTGGTTACTGGTTACCGACTCTGGGTTACTCTGTGCAGGTCCTCCAACCCTGCCGTTGATTGGAAATATGCTGCAACTAGCAGAACCTCGTCATGTAAAATTTAGAGAGCTTGCTAAAATTTATGGAGACATGTTTAGTATTAAAGCGGGATCCCGGTGGTAAGACACTTTGTGATGATTTAAATATGATTGTGGGAGTTAAGAATTATGAATTGTAAAATTAATGTGGAATACACTTTCAGGTTTGTTATCCTAAATAACTACAAAGATATCAAAACAATATTTAATAATAATAAAGCAGCCGGTAGACCTGTGAGTGAGTCTATAAATTCGCGATTGTACGGGAAACCACGTGGAATTATCTTTAACCTGGGGAGCGATTGGGTAAACGAGAGACGGTTCTGTTTAAAGACGCTCAGGGACTTTGGGTTTGGGAAGAAATCCATAGAGTCAACAGTGATGGAGGAAGTGAATGAGCTGATAGCTACGTTTAGGCGGAGCGCTGGTGAGCCAATCACAACGCAGAGCAAGTTTAATATCGCTGTGCTCAACGCTTTGTGGTCCATGTTGACGGGGGAACGGTTCCGACAGGATGATGAGCGTCTTATTAGCCTTATCCGATCGCTGACGTCGTAAGTTTTCTGGGCATAAATGGAATTCCCTTGGGTTGTATACAGTTGTACTTAGAATTAATTGATATTTAAGTGGGAAAACAGTCCTTAAGTATTTTAATTTTTAATTTTTAATGAGATTTGATTTGTTAATCGTTTCAGAGTTATTACGAAGCGGCCTCTTTCGAGAGTTTTAGCGGAAATGTTTCCAGTTTTTCATAAGCTCAAGAAAATACTTCCCCAATATTTCGATGCCGGCTTTGAGGATTTTCAAATGAGCGCGCATGCTATGATTCGAGAGATCATTACACAGCATCGTGGAACACTGCAGCGGGATGCGCCTAGGGATTTTATTGATTGCTATTTGATTGAAATGAGCAAGAAAGATTCGGTGGAGCTTGAGGAGGAAGAAGTTGGTGAGTAATATTCAGGATATGCATGAAAAACTATTACATGTAGTTGACATGTAAAGGCTTTTTTCTCCTTGGGTTCATGTCGAGTATCACTTCGCTGCCGTTGATGTTGCGTCTCGTATCCCGTAAAGATAAACACATTTATTTGGGTTTTCACAGATAATAATCTCATAATTGTCCTGTTTGACCTGTTCATTGCTGGAGCTGAGACGACAAGCACGACGCTTTCATGGATATTCCTTTGTATGGGAAAATTTGAGGAAAAGCAAGAGAAATTGTTTGAAGAAATTAAAAAAGTAACTGGGCTGACACGTCCTGTGTCATTGGCAGATAAACCAGAGTAAGTTTGCTGCCGCTGTATGACTGTGGCGAAGTAATTAATTGAGATGCAATAGCAAAAGCTGCAGAAAGTTAACCTTTTGACCTATACAGATTGCTGTACCTGGAAGCGACTTACATGGAAGTGCTCCGTTTCTCTTCCCTCGTACCTCTAGGAGTGCCACACGCAGTGCTAGAGGATATAGAACACAATGGATTTGTGCTACCAAAGGGCACAATTGTGATGTCAAACTTGGCCAACGCTGCTCAAGATGTGGAGGCTTGGGGCGACCCGGAGAAGTTCCGTCCGGAACGATTCCTTTCACCGGATGGGAAACAATTGCTGCGCCATGAAGCTTGGATCCCGTTTTCTACAGGAAAGAGAGTCTGCCTTGGAGAAAGTTTAGCCAAAGATGAACTGTTTTTATTTACTGGGAATTTGTTACAGCAATTTAAGATTACAAATGCGGGAGGAGAGATTAATTTTGATGTTTACGAGATTTCATCTGTGCTTGTGCCAAAACCGCATGAGTTGATTTTGCTAGAACGGAGTGGAAAGTGAATTGGAGTTATTTCTGTTGAGTTTTTAATAGGATTTTTTTTCTAATAGTTTTAGTGGATTTTTGCAATAAATAGCAGATGTTAAAATTAATTGCGTGAAGCCGAAAGTGAGATTACATGTATAGGAAGCATTAGCGCAACAGCAAGGATTGGATTTTGGTGGTGAAATGTTTGCCGCTTTGAGTCGAGGACTTTGAAGATACAAAAGGAACAGTTATGTCACAAGTCTTAAGACCTGCTGTGACACAGCCCATCTTGTTTAGAAGCCACTACGCCATATACGTTCCGTAGAAGGAATTCTTATAACCTGATGAATCCAATTAAGAATTTATTTCCCTGCATTCCTTCTGAGTAAGGCCCTAAGCTAGTGTTACAAAATGAATCGTTTCTCTAAGTCCTATAGCGGGAGAAGGTGGAGCACAGTCGGATCATTTCCTGTACAGCATAAGTTCTCAACGCAATACTGGGAAACATAAGCGAAGAAGAAACAAGATAGAAATCGGTTACCTTTCTTCAGTTTTCCTGTGTATCAGTACATGATATGCACACGTTGGAGAGAAGTGTGGAGAAAGGAGAAATAATAAGACTTACAGAAGGGGACGTAGAGGGATTTGAGCGATACATTTCTCCGACTATGTTGTATTCTTCTGGATACTTTATACACTTATACTAATTGGGAAATTAAGGATCTGAGAAAGTCGGTGAAACATGAGCTTTTACGGTTTCTTTCTTCCCATGAAGAGGAGAAACTGGATGAGCTGAAACTTTGGCTACGAAACTTAAGAACTGTGTGTTGGCGCGTGTTGTTGTGCTTTCTCTTGTTGGCTGTTTTTCTGTCTTTTGCGAATGACTATTTCATGAATATTCAAGTGTTGGTTTTTTGTTAAAAAAAATGGGAAAATCCTGCGCTTGTATTTCCCGAAGGCAGGCTGCGCTTATCGCTGGCGTGTTCAATACGGTAAGTGAAATATCAAGTTGCGATTTTGCTTCAAGCGGATTATGACGTTTAGGATTACGCTTTTAGGATAGGTTTCCGTCTATTCGTTAAAAAATACTTGAATGAAGGCAATCAATCGAGTACTGGAAGAATTACTTTGAAGATGTGCCAATTGTTGCTAATTTCTTGATTGTCCATAGGTTGTAGGAACAGCGACAATAATGACCCTGGTGTTGCTCTTAACCCTTGTGGATAAAACAGTGCTTTGGCCGGATACGGATGATGACAAGCTTAGGCGACAAAGTATGAAGTGTACTTGAACTTTGTAATGGTATTTAAAAATAAAGGGTGGGAGAAAATGTTTTAAAAATGGTTGATTTTCTCTGCAGGTTTAGGACGAATCCTGATTTTCTATGTTCCTCCCTGCGTGTTCACATATGTTCTGGGGGTGTTGCTGACATTAGCAGGGATCAAGGTAAGAGATGGAACGGAAGGAGAAAATTGTCGACTGTAAAGAGCATGTTCTTGGGATAATTTGATGAATTATTCATAATTTTCAGAACGACCGACAGCTGTCCGAACTGTCATTTCTCCTGAGCACGTGCTTTGTGTGTGGAGTGGGAATGGAATTAGTTGCTATGAAAATATATGGAGCGTCTTGGAAAGCAATGTGGCCAATGATTCTATTGCTAGTGATTCAGATTTTAATTTTCATTGTTTCTGCGGACTATCGCGACCATACGCTTAATCACGGGAGGATTGTCAAGTCCAGCACGGATAGGCAGAGGCTGCGAGAGAATGACGAAAATATTAATATACATCATGTCATTAATGAGCCGGAAGAACTTTCGCATTTTAATATTCGCCAAAGCTTTGACAGTGCAAATTCGGAATCGGAACCGTTGAGATAGGTAGATGGCGCCTGCTCTGGATGTGGTTATAAGGGAGGAGCGGCGTTAGTATTGTGATTACCCTTTTGAATTTAAAACTTAATCATGGGACTGTTATGTTTAGCTAGTGAGTTATTAGATACAGCAGTGATTTTTGTCCTCGTTCCTACACTGTGATTCATAAAGTTTAATTAGTTAAATTCCAATTAGTTTTAATAAAGATGATGTGCTTGAGACGTGTGGTGGTATTCAATGATATTTTACAGCTTGGCAACATGCAAGAAGTGGTTTGAATTCAGAAAACGTGGGATGTTGTCGACGTTCTTGACGTTTAGGCATGGGAGCTGGCCGTATGTAAGATTCTGCGGGACACTGGCAGAAGGCTATCATACCTGCGAAGGGATTCCTGCAATGAAGTAGTTGGAGGGTTGTGCGGGCGTCCGCTATAAGAATAGTGGAACGCTAGTCCAGTCCCTAAGCTCCTCCGTAGCTAAAAGTTGGGGCCAACTTTTAGCTACGGTCCCTGAGTTGGCAGACTGCAACCAACTGGGAAGCGAGTAGTTCAAGTTAGCAATGTAATTTATACGAGACATTGTTGAAGATTGCTAACAAAGCGCCCGTATCTGACGTCACAAATGAATAAGTAAAACGTTCTTGCCGACACATGCTGTAAATCCGAGCTTAGGGACTTGCCTCTTACTCTTCCCGAGTAAGAGTCTACTTGCCTAGTGGAACGCATGATGAGTGTTAGCTGGTGAGGAGGAACCAGTATGGAAGCCTATGTGGGACAATTGAAACACGCGACAGACGTCCACCCTTTCGCCTCCTCCTCTCCTGCTATATGGTGGACGTCCGTCCACAAATGTTGTTCCCCCACCCTCCTTTTCATCCCTAGCCATTGAAATCAAGGAGAATATTTTCTATGCTCTTCAAGCTGAAAATACAGTGTTGCCGCATTGTGCTGCATTTAACCCGGGAGTATATTTTAAATGAAGTGGCACAGCTGATTGTGATAAACGAGGTTCATAATTAGTTTTAGTTTATTTATGATGGATATACAAACTAAATTTTATTCGTAATGTATGCATTAATTAATTGTATCATGGGTAAGTGACAATCGTGGAAACGTCCTGCATGTTTAATTGGTTAATGATTACAACCGGGATAATTATTGAATGCATGAGGACTATGTAAGGTTTGGGTAACTGTGAAAAAAAATGATGGTTAATCAAATAATCCTTTTGCAGGCATGTGTAGCAACCGGTTTTTGTAATTTTATAATAAAAGCTCTGTTAATTAAATTTAAAATATAGGCATGTATTATGGTCTTACTGCTAACGCTTGCACAATGGGTTTGCACGCAAAATCGGTTAATGACAACCTGATTAATTAATAAGCGCATCAGGATAATACAAGGATAGCATAGCTGTGAAAATAAGTTATATAGTAAATAAACCTGGATTGCGTCCTCCCCGTACTGGTCGTCTCCGCTTGCATCCTCCCGGTACTGGTCGTCTCCGCTCACATCCTCCCTGTACTCGCCGTCTCCGCTCCCATCCTCCCTGTACTCGTCGTCTTCGCTTGCATACTCCCTGTACTGGTCGTCTCCGCTCATAAAACCGTCCGGATTTCATCTGGAAAAATTTCCATTTTAATTCTAACACAAGTATCATCAAAACCTCCTTCGTAGTAAAGTTTCAATAGTGAGGAACACGAACTTGGGTTGAAAGAGTTCAATTGTGAGGACTATGTTTATAATTGTGATTAAGGGCAAATTTGTATGAATGAAACTTTGGAATATTCGAATAGCGCAACAAATATTGAACAGAATGCGTAAAGTTTCATGGAAAACAGCTGACTAGTTAGCACGAAAATACAACCAAAAATTAGTCGAAGCCACCTCTGTAACTAACTAGCTGGACCGAGTAAGGACAGCTGAGAGTAGTGTCTTGCCGTGGCCCTGGCTTATATATATATACCTGTTTCTACCTGGTTTATTTTTTAAGTGTTAAGTTTTTAAAAATAAAGCATTCACAGCTCTATGATGAAAAGTTTCGAAAATTAGTAACAAAGATTCGAAAATGATCAAAAATTTTTAATAAGTAACAATAGCTTAAGTTTTGACGGAAGGGCTAAATATTGGGCAGGAGGTCCATCTGTTTGATGGGAGGGCTATGGGTTTGACGGTAGAGCTATGCCTATTGAGGCGTTCAAAAATGGAAACCACATCAATATATATTACATACAGTGTTTACTTTATTTCCGCATGGTTTACGGAAAACCGAGAAATAAATCTTGTGGGTATTACAATAGGTTGTATCTTAGCAATCACTCGTTCTGACTGAGGGCTGATTGGTGAAAGTAGAGGAGGAGTTAAGAAATGGTGATTGGAAAGGATGGAGGATCCGTCCTAAAGAATTCCATTAAATGAACTGAACATGTTGGAAATAGGCGAGTTCGTCCTTTTTTTGAGACACTTTAGGTGAATTAAACATTTTAAATCAGTTACTAAAGTTTTGTTTCCTTTTCTACGGCCACAGCAGGGTCACAATGCGAGGATTGGGCCGGCCCACTTTTGATACATTTTACATACTTCAGAGATTTTACATACTTTAGAGTTACTTTGAATCTTCTTGTGCCTTTAACTTTTAGGGACAGAATTTTCACTAAGTTGGGCCGACCCAATTGTCTTATTCGCAATAGAAGGTCTCGAGATAAGCTTCCCTTAGACTTCGTCTCGGTCCAGCTAAAAAGGGGCACCAGCGAAGAGCAAACGCACAAATTTGAATCTAAAGGTGTTGTACGGTGTTTAGGAGCTAATATACGCAAATTCTGAAACAATTGCCTGAAATTTGCATGTTTATGTATCATGTTATAATTTGGTTCCTTTTAAAGTACGCGCCCAGGCTTAGTAGTGGTCTCCGCTTAATACTCCTGTATTGGTCATCTCCGCTCCCATCCTCACTGTGCTCGGCGTCTCCGCTCATATCCTCACTGGGCTGGTCGTCCCCGCTCCAATCCTATCCGTACATGTCGTCTCCGCTCCCATACTCCGTCAACAAAGGAGAGCATGCGAGCGGAGGCGACAACAAAGGAGAGCATGCGAGCGGAGACGTAAACAAAGGAAGGATGGGAGCCGGAAGGACGAATATTAGGAGGAAGGGAAAGGACGTGTACCGAAGGGGATCCACAAGTTCGTCGAGAAAGATATACATAAGAAAACGTAGATACACTTGACATACTGGTAATCTTAAACTAGTGGAATCTACATGTGGAGATATTTATAACTTTAGACGTTTTCCACCCAATTCGTGATTAATTAATTTGAATCACCCCTTCTCGTAATAGTATGTTACGAAATGTTCATCTTCCGTTTATAACCATGGAAAAGACCAGCCAACACTTCACTCTTAAATGTTAGTTCTATTCGAGAATATGCAAGTGCTGTATGACTTTTTAATTTCTGGAAGCGACTGATTTTTAAGTTTGAGATTTTACTCATTTGGTTAGACACGACACGACTGAAAGAAATCATCAATAATTTTCTGGATCGCTTTAAGACTTTGAAGCCAGCTGTTGCATGGAACAAGCTGATTCTTTGCCAGAAGGGCGTCCAGTTAAACAGTCTGCACAACGTGTCAGTGATAGTAATTTGCCGATAAAGAAAAGAAAACATATAGCAATTCCTATGCATCAAACAAAACGTAAACGTACTCGTGAGTGAATAACAACAACGCCTTCGATTTCTAATTCTTTAAACTTCATAAAAGATAAATTAATTTTGAATACTTTTTCAAGGCAATTACAATCACCCGTGTAAATACCCGGGTTGTTCAAGGACTTTTGACGGACCTAAACCTTTGACTGAGCATTACAATGGAACACATTCAACAGCCAATTTGCTTTGTTGCCCTTATTGTGATTTCGAAACGCGAAAGTGGAGCTCTTATTTTATACATCATTTGCGCCACAATAACAGACACCTTTTGCTAGCAAAAAAACCGATGGATCTGTCACCGTATACCAGAAAGACTTCGTCGTAGATAGACATTTGTTAATGCTTTTAGTCAAGACAACAGTCGGTAATACCAGTTTCTTCTACCAACAGAACTGCTCATCTGCGATTTTGTATCACTGCTTTCATTATTAATGAACAGTTTCTTTGACTTTACAGCTAGGACTGCATGATGCTACGAGCGGATTTGCCTGTTTATGCGCAAAGCACACTAGAATCGACAAGTAAAACGAAGACGGGACATGGTAGGAGTATCGTATTATTTATTATCGCAGTTTCACTGCTCTCAGTTTCACTGCTCTCAGTTTCTGTTTTTTCATTACCTGATGAAGTTAAATGTTCCGTATGGTTAATACTTTTGACTGATTTCGCATCTTCCTGCCACGCCAGACGACATCATGCCAAACGTTCCTATTTAGTATTAGAACCCCTCATATTTTTCCTTCCTATAGATCCTCCTAGGAGCTTCGAACATCATCTTCATGATGCTCTTGCATGTACATGTTTGGAACTAATAATCACGATCGCTCTTCAACCAGTAAGTATAGCCTGTGGCATATTCAAACTCTCTTCAGTGTTGATGTTGGGAATCGTACCTGCGGATGCAAAAATGAAATTTGAACTTAGCTATTTGCATGCTCAACAAACTATGCGAACGAGGATTATTAAACAATCTTACCCCTATTCTGATCCGCGATACTTGAAACTAGAGAATGAATTGTATGCGACGGCATCACCAGAGTTACCTCTGACACCGTCTCGCTAATTCCGGACTTATTGCTTTTTGACCCGATTGACGGTATATCCAATGAGACTTTCCTACCCGATCTAAATTTACATTTAATTTCTCAATTGGCTAGCTACTAAGGTGGAAGCTATTGTTAAAACGAATAGAGTGAATCAGATATTTACGTTATATATGGCTCATTCGGACTTTCATTCAACGACTTGGATATATTTTTCTTGCCAATGTAATTGCTGGCTGCCTCGTGACTCAAACTTGCCGCTACTTTATTAACATGTGTATGTTTCGTAAATGCCTTTGCAAATTATCCTTTCGTGCAAACTTATATTACAAACATGACAACTAAATAGGCACTCGCCTGAAAACAAAAATTTCAACATAAATTACACCTATATGTGCTCATTTTCATATGCTAGTCGTTATCTCGGATACATTATTTCGTACCAGTATGTATACAAAAATGGCGTATGAAATCCTTATGGCTCGAACAAGAAACTGAACATTGGCTACATACGTTATTCCTGGGAAGTTGAGGTTTTTTAACCTTCCGAACCGATTGTATTGCTCGCATGTGCGTTAGTAAATGTGCCCTCAGTGCCACTTTGCTAGAAAGTCCTTTTCCACAATGTTCACACACACAAGGCTTTGTTCCCGTATGGGATCGCATACAGTACATTGAGTTTAAATTTTGGACGACTGTGGGTAAAACTTCAACCGCCACTTACGCCTTTATTTTAAGCGCTACAACATTAAGTTTTAGCTTGAAATGTAGCTAGTTTTGTGGTCAACACAACTATGTATTGCATTTTACTGCGTATGCCGGATGCAGAGCACACCGCCCCCACGAAGTTTCTACCCCGGAAATCAGACGGAAATTAGTCTTTGGACGATCTCTTCTGATCCTTTATTTTCAGCGTTAAATTGAGAAAAGTTAAAAACTCTTCACTTAGCAGCATTTTCCGCCTCCCGTAGGTTATGCTGGAATGAAACTTAAGTATCATATATACACAGGTCACGTATAGGTCATCATATACTCAATGTACTGTATGGCGCGTTAAAGCACCTCGTTGAATAATCTTGCTCCGCAGGTATGGCATACATGTGGCCGTTCCCCTGTGAAAAATAATTAATAATTACAATTTTTATGTTAACAATACACGTTCATATGCAATATTTCCGTAGGTGCCGTCCGCAACTAACCTGTGTGAATTCTTTTATGGTACTCATAGTGTTGCTTGGTAATAAAACCCTTACCACAGTCATTTTATTTGAAAGGCTTCTCTGCAACAGAAACTTGGACACTGGATTACGTTTAAAAAAAAGACATTATCTAAATTCTGTGAGCTTGCTCTCGAAACTCCTGTAAGTTAACTGTTGCTATAGTTTACGTAATTCTACATCAACCTTAACTTATATCGCAACTATGTTCTATAAACGCAGACTGTGACCGATACTACCCATCCTCAGTTTCCTGCAACCTTATTAAATAAGACATAAGAGAGGCTTATTTCCCCCGTCAAGGGACCAGCTCGTTTTTCTAGGACGAAGTCATCACAACATTAAAACCGGAGACAAGCTTCGAAGAAAAAATCTAATGTGTACTTCGTTACTCATTTAGACATACAGGAATCTAAAGCTACCGAAATCTACGACGGCATCTCATTACTGCCTCCACCGTTGGCTCTAGGGAGTCCAGATGATATACTCTCATCGCATGCAATTGTTCCAGGAGTAAACAAAATACAGCTCTTCCTTAAGTCCACCGGAGCAAGGACCGGGGAGCATTTAGAGAATGGGAATATTTTGTCCGTCAACTTTAATGCCGGTCCTTCAGCTTGTGAATGGGTTTGTATAACATTTAAGTACGTTCCATGGGTGCGACGCATTCTCAACGCAAATTCTCCTAAGTGAGTTTTTTTATTACATTATTTTTATTTGCTTATTTTTATCTATTTTTTACCAGGTAATTCTCGTAATTTCAATTGTACGGAATCATTTTTCTCTTCAAGCACAATCGGCGGCCCCGGCTTTCTGTACTCATTGATGCCGGGATCCCGATTATAAGGTTCGTCCAGCCGAAGGACGCTACCGTTGTTATTGGTATCGGGTGCCTACATTGGGTCCAGTCGCTAGGACCAACTTCTAATATTGCCTATAATGTGGCCCCAATGTGCAGTCAGAAACTAGAAGCAATATACGCAATGTAAGTTCATGATATTATAGTTGCTTCTTCTATAAGTCTACCAGTTCTGCAATATTTCTGTTCTCCTTTCAGGATACCTCTGATACGTGAAGATGGTTACCAGGTGATAGTCAGGATTAAACATCATTCTTTTTTAATAGCGGACAATCCTCATATTGTTAATGCTGGAGTCGAGTATCTGCGAGGGCTTCTGTAAGTTTCAAACTGAATTTATGGCTTTATTTAAACCTCGTTAGTAGCAAATATATCATATATGTACTTATCTTGTTTCCAGCTACGCCATGTTGGTCATACTCATCCAAACCAATTCTTGCTATACTTACTTGGATAGTAAAGGCTGGCAAACAGCAAATCAAGCCGATGAGTTGGAACTAGTTGAACGTATTAATCGTCGTGGCAGCCACTGGTGTCAATCATGTGGGGTAAGATTTGCTTTACGTTTCCTCATGCCAACTTCCTATCACGATATTTGTACATTCATTGACTTTTACCTCCAAAACTCCATTACAGGCGGAAATCTTTATATTTTATTGCTTCTATTTTGAAACCAAAACAGAATACACGGAATCAGATTCAGAGTTTTACTCCGACCCCGACCACCCTTCACAAAAACACCTGTAGCCCGCCTGCTGTGCTCCAACTGCTGCATAGCCAAGCCAACATCGAAGGACACACACAATATTGTACTACACGACTGGGGTCCTTACTTCAAAATCGTTCTTAATTTTATGGTGAGTACTGTAAACGAATATTTTTAGTATCCAAAACTGGTGTTAATGCAGTCTTCTATGAATTACAGGAAACTTACGGAGAATTGATCTTCCCGGCAAGTAACAATCCGCAACCGACAGCTCGTCTACACAACGATGAATTACAGCCAAGCGGAAAATATACTGAAACTATTAGCGAGTCTGCCAGCTTGTTTAGTGATGATCAAGGCAATGACATTAGCGAGTCATATCCGGACTTGACATGTGGTCTACCCAATGACCCCATTAATGCAAGCGTATCATCTACTGAAATGATTAGCATTGCTGCCACCTTATTTACTGAGACACAACGGAAACCAGTCGGTACTGAGGCACAAGGGAAAAACAAACGAAAACGTTAGCCGAAATCAGTCTACAAGAGTATTCAGCGTTTAGCATACACTTACTCATAAAAATTAAATTCAATTTTTGCCACAGGTTATAAATTTCATCACTGCGACGTGTACAAGTACTCCTGCGACACATTAAAAAGGCTTGAAAAACACATACAGGTTGTGCACACCGACTTGCGCACGGTCTATTGTCATCTGTGTGATTATCAATCAAAAAATTGGCGTTATCTTGTTGTGCATACCCAAAACCACGGATCAATGGAAGACTTGCCATACAAACGGCCAAAGAATAAAGAAAAGTTTAGAAGGCAGGATGCTGTTTGATACTATCGATTTGTACCGTTTCTATTTAGTTGAGTTCAAAACTAGTATGTTTTTCATTACCTTTTTATTGTTGCGATCCAGGATATTTTAAGTTTGTGAATATTTTATGGATTGAGTACTTATATTAATTCAACCCATCAACCCTGTTAAGGATGGGTCTTGTATTCATAGTGTTAAACATCTCTCCATAATAATATAATATTATAGAGTCAAATCTAATTTAATACTACTTCCCTTTTTTAAAAGCAAAGGACTAGCTTGAATATTTTAGTAACTATAACTCTTGCTAAGAAATCACTTTTTATGAAATTTAAATTTTGTAAACAGTCGTTATCTTCATAATTAATAAATGCAATTTATTATTCACAACACCGCCCCTCTTCATTGTCTCAATAGCAGTAACTGCGAAACTGACAAAGAATATCGTCAAGTTTCACGACTCTCCAACGATTCGACAACGTTACCTTTACATGCATGGTACTATGTACGTTTTAGACAAATTATGCTATTTTAATTATACCCTGACGCACATCCTACGCCTACTGATGTTTATCAATGCTGCTTAACAAACGTTCGTTGTAGCTTTATCAATATAGCTTCCAAGCAAGAGAGCATGAAAACCGTTACGACGAGTACAGGGAGTATGTGAGCGGAGACGACCAGTACCGGGAGGATGCAAGCGGAGACGACCAGTACGGGGAGGACGCAATCCAGGTTTATTTACTATATAACTTATTTTCACAGCTATGCTATCCTTGTATTATCCTGATGCGCTTATTAATTAATCAGGTTGTCATTAACCGATTTTGCGTGCAAACCCATTGTGCAAGCGTTAGCAGTAAGACCATAATACATGCCTATATTTTAAATTTAATTAACAGAGCTTTTATTATAAAATTACAAAAACCGGTTGCTACACATGCCTGCAAAAGGATTATTTGATTAACCATCATTTTTTTTCACAGTTACCCAAACCTTACATAGTCCTCATGCATTCAATAATTATCCCGGTTGTAATCATTAACCAATTAAACATGCAGGACGTTTCCACGATTGTCACTTACCCATGATACAATTAATTAATGCATACATTACGAATAAAATTTAGTTTGTATATCCATCATAAATAAACTAAAACTAATTATGAACCTCGTTTATCACAATCAGCTGTGCCACTTCATTTAAAATATACTCCCGGGTTAAATGCAGCACAATGCGGCAACACTGTATTTTCAGCTTGAAGAGCATAGAAAATATTCTCCTTGATTTCAATGGCTAGGGATGAAAAGGAGGGTGGGGGAACAACATTTGTGGACGGACGTCCACCATATAGCAGGAGAGGAGGAGGCGAAAGGGTGGACGTCTGTCGCGTGTTTCAATTGTCCCACATAGGCTTCCATAAACCAGTGATAAGCATTGGTTGTCTCCGCCAAGTTGTTAACGTGCAGGAGTTGAGAAATACTTGGCAGATTCCGCGGAAAATGAGACGCTCAAAGCATGAAACTTGCCATGTGCTTTCTTCTGAGATTCCACATATTTATATACAAAGTTTTAAGGTTCTATGGTTTGCGTGTAGGATTGAAGTGGATTAACTCACGATTGACGAAGATACTGTTCAAGGATAGACTCATTGATTTGATAATTTTAAATTTCGCAAGGCTACTCCTGCTTCTTAGTCGCCAGAATTGCAATTGGTTTGTCAAACACCATTCATCTGGATTACAAGAATTCATTGCTTTCGACCTTCCGTGGTATTAACTTTACGTGTCGACCGGTCCATGCAGTCCAGAGTCGGATTGAACAACCTTCGACTTGTAATTTGAAGGTATGAATGGACTTTTTACTCATGGTTAAACGGAAATATGGGTTAAAAATGAGAAATGTATTTTATTTACACAAGAAGGTGGACAAAGTTTTGGCTCTTGGGTTTGGGGTTCAGTACCTGGATCTGGATCCTAGGTGTTTCAGGAAAGGATTATAGTTTTTGCTGATAGGAAGAGTCATGGGTTTTCATGTTATGTTCTTGTGTGTGCTATATACCGGGCAACTAGTGCCATTTCAGAAATCTTTCGAAATGCGGGCTAAAGGAAGTTGTATCGAACCTGACTGCGACGACGGCTGTAGAAAGATATGATGGATCGTTCAAGCCACAAGAATCTGACAAAGAGTTGGTTAGCAATATAATAATTGAATGGAAATTTTAAGCAAATTGGGTCTTATGAGATTTAAAAATGTCCTCGTAATAGGGCTATGGTCCTTCGGGTCAACGATATGATCACTCGGTTTTTGCAGAGGAACCGCAAGTTAATAAGTGTCGGGCTAGCTAGTGTAGGGTGTCATATTGGGACCGGTTAATGAAAGCGAAGGATATGTTCTTGAGAGATATGACTCTGTGGGTTCGGCTCTTATCTGTGATTGAGCGGTGGCCAAAGTTAAGTTGAGGATGCTGATTACGTAAATGGCCATAATGGTGGGGTTCCAAGTACTTTTTGCAAGGAGGAAGGAAGAGGCCTGAAAAGATTGCATGTTATGTAGAGCTTTTCCTTGATTTCATTCATGTCGTTATGTACTTATTGACTTGGGTGTGATTTGGTGACTCTTCTTGCTAATATATTGATAATAGATTTTGCTGTAACTTATATTACGGTAGTTGCAGTTATCTGGATGGGATATTGGTGATTCTAATGAAAAGTTGAAATTTTGTTCTTGCAGACTGCTCATTCGGTTCAAGAAAGTTGAGGAAGACGGGTGTATTTCCTGAATGGTCTTGTGGAAAAGTTCCGACGTGGATTCTGTTCATCAAGTGCAGCTACCAAATTCTAATCAAGTGAAGAAAACGACGGGTTTTGAAGAGTATTTCTGTGATAATCGGCTGTAAATTGAGAGTCAAGAAAGTTGAGGACTGAAGCTGTTGCCAAAAATGGATTTCCTGGAGGATGTGGGGTGGGTATTTGACTCCAAGAATTTGTTCGACATCCTATCGATCTCTGAAGCAGAAGACAGTCAAAAAAACAAGCGTAAGTGGGAAAATGACTCGTCTAAACTTCCTGATAAAATTTCAAGTAAAGGGTATTTATATATTTCCTTGATATTACAGTGCAAGGAGCGTATCTGCGAGCGGCTATGAAGTATCATCCTGACAAAGCCAAAGATGATAAATGTGCTACAGAAAAGTTCCTGATTCTTGCCAAGATCTATGAGCTCCTTCAAGATGAAGATATCAGAAAATATTACAACGATACGGGTTAGAATGAAATGTGCAGCCAGAGGTATTGCGATCCCCTGACAGAAGGAGAGTATATTCTCCCAACATGTCACAACTAGACGTAAGTTTAACGTGACATACAATTTCATCCGAGTAGTTCATAATGTTTAATTTTGAAACTTTAACGTATTTAAACTGTAACTATGGTTTTTAGGAAAGGACACGGGCGGAGATACAAGTTGAGATCGATAAATTGATGAAATCCCTGAGAGCTAAAATAGAGCAGAACTATAGAAACTCACGATTGAAACCAAAACTTAGTTATGATCCGAAACCACGGGATTACACTTACAGACAAATCAATTTCCTAAACAGGTATACGGTGGAAGTAAATATGAATGAAGACGAAGCTCATGCTTATGATTATATGCACGGTCTGCCACCCGACTTACAAGACTCCAACGAAGAAGACTCTGTCTCGGAATTGTATAGGAGAAAGGTCTATGCGGATGAGCCTGTCGGACCAGATCGGGTACCTAACGTTGATGAGTTCGGAAATCCTTTCGCTTTCTGGGCAGACACTGTACTATTAACAGTCCCGTCGTAGAATACTCTAGCTGTGTAAAAGAAACAGCAGCTGTGCCCAAAATGCAACAAGGCGGGTGGCCGTAGCGTACAAGAGCTGTCACCACATGAGCAGGAACGCGGGAAAGTTGGACGTTAACGTTGTTCTTACGTATACCTTAAAAGTTATAAACTTTAAATAAGTTTTCCCTGCAAACATGAAATGCTGCGTTTCCTTGCACCCCGGATTGTTGTGACCCATAACATGTAGTTATGATTTGTAAAAACAACTAGTAAAATCCATGCGTAATTAAAATGTCCACGGCATTTTAAGCAAGAAAATAGGATTTAGCTTACACCTAATGCGGTAGGTGACACCATAAGTATGCTAGAACACAAGAGCAGCGGTCTAGAGTACAGCACATATCCGTAATGGTTGGTGACAGTAGGTGTACGCTTACTTGAGACTGATTAATAGTATGGGGTGTCATGCAACACAAATTTAATTATTATAAACCCGTTAACAATAAGACGGTCGCGGCTATGGTTTTTGATTTCTTCAAGGAATGCCTAGGTGAGCCAAAAATCTAATCCTAATTAATTTGCTTAAGGATAGTAGCACCTAGAAACTTGGATTCGGTTCAAAATTAGTCGGAATATTATGTATAGAGTTATTCCAGGCATATTATAATTGCCTGGATTATTTGTCGATATCCTTTGTTGGCCTTATTTGGCCTGTAACCAAGTTTCAAAGCATCAGAATAGTTTTTTTGTCCATCTCTACCCTTGTTTGCCGTCTGAAGCCAAGAAACAAGAACCAGGAACATTTGTTCTTGGCATCTCATTTATTCTAGGTAAATATAAATTGTCTAGAAATGCGTATCAATAAATTTGTTTGTTGTTTCTAGAGCAAGCCAATAGCAGTATGCAGAATAATCCCTTTCATAGGAGATACGCTCTGGAGTTACATGGTTGCAGGGATGGGAGAACCCTTGCTCAGAAGAGAAGGAAGGAGTTCAGACTTGAACCCTTGCCGACAAACGTTTACATAGAAATTAATGGAATGAACTCCATTCCAGCCGAATATTACCAAGCATATCCCAATAAATCGAATGCGCATTTTTACCTGAGAAAATACAAGAGCGCTTATGCGCCGGAAGAAACAAACATTCTTCGATGCACATTTGACGGCCAGACGTTCGAAAAGCCTGGGGATTTGCTTAATCATGGGACAGCAAGGAATGCAGCAGCTCACAGAGGAGCTCCAAGTCGGTACATAAGCCACATGCCATGGTTACTCAGGAGATTTGCAACTTATTGGCGGGTAAAATCGGTGGAAATTGAGGACATGATAGCACTTTTTGAGTTTCCATCCGCACGAGATAAGAGTGATGCAGTTAATCCACTAGAACATGATAAAAAGCCGCAAGTTATGCCCTTAACCGAGATCGACGCAATCGAGGAAGTCGACGGTTATGTTATTGTACAACACGTAGGGCTTTCAACACAAATAGAATGGGCGCCAAAACAGCAAACCCCATCACCAATTGTCAGACCAACCGTATCTAGAACCAAAGTGCAAAGAACCGAAAACAGGGTGGAAGAGGAGTCAGAAACACAACGAAACAAACGGTCAAAACAAAAATAGGGTCAAATATCAATGCATTTAATACCATCAAAATCATTTGTAATCTTGGCTATAAAAATATATGTGTACGTTAATTTAATACCATCAAAATCATTTGTAATCTTGGCTATAAAAATAAATGTGTACGTTCATTTACCAAATAAAATTTTCTGTTTTGAAACAATTGATATCATGAACTTTAACTTGCCAGACGTAACGACTGTTCCTAGATTCGGTTCAGCAGAAGTCGCTTGTCACACCATTCAAAATATCCAGGCAGCAGTCATGTCTCTGGATTTTAAGTGTAAGGACATTTTCCCAATTCTCACCCGAATTCACGTCTCTAAGTATCAGAATCGTTTTCGGCATGTGTAAGAACCCCCTTCTAGTCATTTTTAGCACAACAAGTTAGCCAAGGGTGACGTTCATCAAGCTCGCAGATCAAAGTACAGGAAGCAGTGAGGGAGTGTAGACTTGCCGCGGACATGGGCACCATATGTTAATCCTGGTCGCGTTTCTTGAGCTGTAAATGAGTTAAACGGAGAAGTAAGGGACGGCGAAAACGATTCTGATGCTTAGCAACTAGGATTGGGTTCAAACGACCCCGATATAGGATATTTTCCATATTTCTAGGCCGGGGTTCGTTACCTGGAAATTTAGGGAATGCCCTGTAACGGCAGTTCCTGAACCGAATTCACTTGTATAAGCATCAGAATGAATGTTGGAGGTGCCGGCACCTCCACTTTTAAATCAAGAATGTACGCGACTTTAAAATTAGTAATTTAATTACCTGCTAAGCTTTCCTTGTAATTATCCCGCCTCGACTTGTAAGTATTCGAACGTTGATTATCCATTTTAAAAACGTTAGAAGATGAGGAACGCAAATTAGGTGCACAGATTTATACATACGGGGCATAAGAAAATCTCAGAATTCCCTACACACAATACACCAGTCGTCCGCACCTGCCGTCAAGCGACGCTCAACTCATTCATTTGATGAAAACAATTCAAACTCACTACGACACACCATATACGCACATGCCCTTACATTGCAAATTTTCTCAGTGCAAAACTAAACGCTGTAAGCTCTACAACATTTCAGAAAACTAATTTTCTTCATTTTTTTCTGATAGAATCGTAACTACAAGTTTTAATTATTTCAGGTGTGGGCATTATAATGACGACTCGTGCGAATAGAAAGCAAGTGCTGTCACAGCAGGTGACGGAGTTCAGTCCTCCTACCTTCATTGAGCAACAAAGTCAATTACAAGTGTCAGGTGGTGCCGGCACCACCAAATTCATGGTAAGACTTAACAGTATCAACTTAATTGATAGTTTAATTTACTCTGAACTAGTGCTTGTTTTCAAAACTTGTATTTGCTTAATTATCAGGGAACCAAAAAGCGTTTTCTCAAACTGCCGAAAGTAAACGAAATCCATCCTCTCAAAATTCGTTCCATAGACTCGTCAGAAAAGGTAGAAAGTATATTTTAGTTACTTAATAACATTTTTAATTCAGCTTTACGTGCACAATATATATGTGAAAATTTACATTAAAGGTCGCAAACGATGTCATGGAATCCGAAAAGGACTCTAACACGGCTGGACAAGAGAGTAACGGTTCAATGGCTGGACAAGGGAGTAACGTTCCAATGGCTGGAACTGCTATGATTTTTGATGCACAGACGGTCGAAGAAGAACTAGAAACTGAAAAACAGCCTGCATCAACAGAAGACTCAAGTACTCAAATACTTTTAGATGGGATGGAGCACATCCTTATGGAACTAGTAAAATCAGACTGTAAGACTTTATTTACGATACGAGTCGTACCAAAAGTACAGTAAATACGGAAAGTATTAACATTACCAATTTGAATTAATGTTTCTATTTACAGTCTTTAAAAACCAACTAATTTCAATTTTGAAACCGATTTTCCAAACAACTATACCAGGACAAGTATATCAACCCATCACTGTAAACAACTTAGTTAATGGACACACGGACCCGGAAAAGGTACGTCTACCATAATTCTTTGGTGGCTCCGGAGCCACCATACAACTTAACTTAAAAATTTATGCGTCCTTATTACTGTTTCAGTTGGTTTGTCTTGCTAAAGTTTTTCACATGAACGAAGAAGTTGAGTGGAAGGTAACCCAGGTTGAGCTTTCTAAAATCTGCCTCAAAAAGAGCAGACGTGAATATGTCCGAAACATGATGGCCCAGCTATTCGAGTATAATATACCAGTACTCCAAACGTACTGGAAAGGCAAGCCGAAGAAACGAAAACCAGAAGTGGTCAAGGAATGGCCACCACTTTTCGAAAAATTTATTGCTGGTGAGGAAGTTATCTAATATTCATGTAACGCTGTCTTTTTGTATTGTATTTAGTTAATCCAAATCTTGTGTCTTTTGAATTTCAGCTGTACTCAAGAAAGATGATAAAATCTTAAAGGCCCTTACACCAGGAACTGCTGCATACTACGAAAGAGAAAAGGAAGTAACAAGACTCACTGCGGATGAAATATCTGCGAATTTAGAATTTTTCCGGACTGACTATGATGAATCTGGTAACTACCGTGGTCACAATACTCGTCATCATGCCACCCCCGTAAGACAAGCATCGGAAGATGCTGATGATTAAGCTTTGAAGGGGGTACCGGTACCCCCATATGTTGCTAGGGATTAGCATCTTGCAGCTAGCATCCTTTGAAATATAGATTTCAATTGTTTTAAATTGCTAATCATGATTGTTATTGTTCACATAATGTTTCGTCATTAAAACGTATTCACTTTTATCCAGCTAGCTTTATTATTTCCACCTCCCATACAAGCATCCTTAATTATATGCATAATATTGAACAATAGTTTTCTTTCTGCAATCTCTACACGAAAATGTAATGCGCATTACGCGGGATACTTCATACCAAGAGTCTAAACTAACGCGTATATACAGTCTCCAACATGTGTTGACAGATCACCTGGGAGCAGCTGCTAGGAAGTAAACAATGAACCACCCATACATAATTTTCCGTCTACTCCCCTCCGGTACCTGCAAAGGAGAAAAACGTTGCGAAACGTCGCGAAATTTTAAATGCCCGACTGTTGGAACCATCGAGTAACATCCGCATACTCAATGTGTAGGTAGCTGAAGGCTAAGTGTGAGACTGAAGCACCGGCCGGGGGTTCATGCTACAGGCGCAAGGTAGAAGATGTGTAGTCCGCGCTTGTCCTCTGCTTGACAGAAGGCCAAGGTCCTGTGTGAATCACTTGAAAGAGCGGTAATTTTGGAAATGGCAAGCTGAAAACACGGCGGCGTACATACTCAACAGGCATTGACGGAGTTTTGCGGTTTTTGGTTTTAGACGGCGTCACGTTTCTTTAAATTGACGGAGCCAATGCCTTATACAGTTTTTAACCGGTGAAAAAGTTCAGTGATCCGCATAATTTTTGCAAATGTGAATTGTAAACACTTATTGAAGAGGAAATTGTGATCAAAGTCAAAAGTGCTTTATATATATATACATATACTCAGCATCCCAGTGAATTAATTAGTGAAGCTGTTGTTAATATCGCCTTCCGCCGTTTCGTTTTACTATATTTATTAAGTAGTTATAGTTTTTGTTGAAAAGTTCCTGTAATTCTTACAATGGCCAGTGCTGTGTCAAGCTGGGTGGAGAAAACCAACGAACAAGAGCAAAATCTTGTGAAGGAGGTAAAGGATAATAACAAATGCTACACTTGACATTAGCTAATTGCATTCATGTTGTTATAATCAAATGCTGACTGCAATTGCCGTGTGAGACGAGCAAGAATATGTAGAAGGATATATAATTATATAATGCTTGATTATGTGTTGTAATTATAATTTAATAATGGATGTGAATATTACAGGTTGGAGATCTAACTTTGGACAAGAATGCTCAAGGAAATGGAACTGCAACTACAGCGGCGGCAAGTCCTGGAGGTGGTGGTGACGCACCTGCAGCAACTCAGCTAGCTAAAGCTGAAGGCGAAGAGGAAGAAATTACTTTGGCTGAAAAATCTTTATTGCAAAAAATTATTCGTAAGGGACTGAACGACAGCAAGGCAAAGTTGGAGATTATTCAAAAAGATCCAACGTCTCCTTTATACTCTGCGCATTCCTTCGAAGAATTAAATCTGTAAGTAGAGCCGTCACCGGGGAAAGTTGTATAACACGGGTGACAATGTGGAGAGTAAAACTTAGTGCCCTTAACGAGGATATGTCATTGATATTGATAAAAGAAAGGGGAGAATTTTAACGGAAGCTAATTACTGAATCCATTGGTTTTATATAGGCGTAGCGAGTTGCTAAAAGGTATTTGCGCTATGGGATTCAATACGCCATCCAGGATTCAAGAATCTGCTTTGCCTATTTTACTCGCCAATCCGTAAGTTGTTTTTGTTTTGAGTTGTGAGCTTATGGTTTAGAATGCAATCGAGATTTAGATTTATAATCAGGAGTTGGGATGATACATAATCGACTTTGTTAATTACTTGTAGGCCTCAAAATCTTATTGCACAATCTCAGTCTGGTACAGGAAAGACAGCAGCTTTCGTCCTAGCCATGTTAAGTCGAGTTGACACTAACATCAATGAGCCTCAAATACTGTGTTTATCGCCGACTTATGAGTTAGCGATTCAAACCGGGGAGGTCATCAGCAAGATGGGGCAGTATTGTCCTGAAATTCAAGTTGTTTTCGCAGTCAGAGGATTTGACAGTAAGAACAGCATGCTATACTTAAATGTTGGTGTAACCGGATTCGGACAGTAATAATTATGGTAGGGTTAATTGTGATTCGGAGCTAAATACTTTTATCTTGAATTGTAGTAAACGAGAAGCTGAAAGCGCACATCATTATCGGTACACCTGGAAAAATTATCGACTGGGCTTTTAGACATCGATTCTTTGACATTTCCAAAATTCGAGTCTTCGTTCTGGATGAAGCGGATGTTATGATCGCTACACAAGGCTATCGAGACTTGAGTATCAAGTTGCACAGGTGAGTTGGTGCTGTTTTGTTGTTATTCTACATTTGGTTGAGTATTCTAATCAAATGATAGGATGTGATTATAATGCTTGATGATTTTTTAGGAAACTCCCTCCTACTTGTCAGAAGATGTTGTTTTCTGCCACTTACGACAGAGATGTTATGCAGTTTGCGGAGACTCTGATACCTGATGCAACTATTCTTCGACTTAAACGTGAAGAGGAGAGTTTAGACAACATTAAACAGTACTACATTGAATGCAAGGATTCCAATGAAAAATATCGGGCTATTGCCAACATCTACGGTGCCATTACTGTTGGGAAAGCAATGATCTTTTGTCAGGTACGTCGTTTGATTTTGTTGTTTACCTTGCCGTCTGCAATATGCAATGCTGTATTGATTCTGTCTAAGAATCTGTCTGGATTTCTCGGAAACGTGCTTTTTATTCGGTTATGAAAGTTTATTCTGAAATATGGTGATTGTGATAGCTTTACTTTACTGTTATAGAAAAGCGGTTATGAATGAATTTGATGTGTTCTGTACAGACTCGTAATACAGCATCATGGTTATCTACACAACTGTCTAAAGATGGTCACGCTGTGGCTCTGTTGTCTGGAGATTTGTCCGTGGATCAAAGAATTGCCGTCCTTAATAGATTCCGCGAAGGATTAGAGCGTATCCTAATAACGACTAACGTCATGGCTCGAGGTTAGTGCATTAATATTATCCATATCCATATTGGCCGTGATCCAACTTGTGTGCCAGCAGCATCTATAATGTTGGAAAAACCATTAATTTGCTCATCTTCTTTTTCCAGGTATCGACGTGGATCAAGTAAATCTGGTTGTAAATTACGATCTGCCTGTGGATATGTATAAGAAGCCAGACTGTGAGACTTACCTTCACCGTATTGGAAGAACCGGTAGATTTGGTCGCGCCGGTATTGCGATAAATCTTGTTGATGGCCCAAGATCAGTCCACGTTCTAAGAGACATAGAAGGTCATTTCGGAAAGCCTATAATGAAATTGGACGCTGAGAATGTTTCTGAATTAGAGCAATTGGAAGACTAAATGTATCGCGAAGGAGAGACAACTCAGCTGTATAATGTTTCTACAAGAAAGAACTCAACCCTGTTGCCGTTAATGTTTATACCTTTATTGTTGGCCTTGCGTACAATTGCTGTTAAACTTGGGCTCACTAACCTATATCTTTATATTGCATTGTTGCATAACTTAGAAGAACCGTATTAGCTAAAGAAACTTTGATATATGCCTCTACAATTCGGTTAGTAAGTTAGATTAACATGTAGACTTTTCGGTACTTGAAAACTGGGGAAAGAAATCGATGGCGAAAATTACTGTTCCAACAATAAGGTTTTATTATCCAATAAGTTACACATGTTTCCAATTGATCCATTAGAATTAACACATGATGGAAACTTATCTTGATAAAATAATATTTATAATACGCTTAAGTCCGAAAATATCCTCCGTCGCAGACGGTAGTTTACTTGTATGATATACAGTTATTTGTACATGATATTTTTCATTTATCAGATATACATCATTCATCTTCAAACGGAGCAGCTAGAAACGGAATATGAATAGGCATAACTTAAATCAGTGAAACTCCTACTTTTACTGCAACAATCTTGGGATCACAATCGAATTGCAGTAGGTTAGATTAATTTTTGTGGAAAATATTTAAGAGAGTGAGTATGCTAAACATTTAAAAAATAAGGATTAGCTGTGAAAGGTCTACTCGTGAAATTATAAAATAAGAAAGAAAGAATACGTATCCCTGTAGATCATAGATTAACGTTTTCGTTATTAATAAGCATCAAATATATAAGTTGGAGCTATGTAAACTCCCTTCAATTGATTTTCTCACATTCAAACTAGATTTACCATGAATAATTTTTGGGGTAAGGATTTTTGGCATGATATTTGGCTGAAGCACTTATGCTTTAAAATAGCTCGATTTATATATATAAAGGTATTATGCGCTGAAATGATATAATATTTGATGACAACAGTTAACATTTCACATTCATAGTTAATATTAACGAGATTCTTTGATAGTATATGATTTAGTTGAATCGATTGGAATGTATTGAGGTGGAATATTAGAATCCGCTTTTTACAAATACAGGGATTCTCGATGCCCCTTATGTCGGAATGAGTATGCATAATGATGTGGTCGATTGACGGGTTGTTTAGTGATATTGGCAACGGTTGCACCCATTGCAAATTCAATTGTCCGTGATACGGTTTGGAGGAGGAACCAGGGCCAAAGCCCAGGTGGGGCTGTGGATGATGCCAGAAGGCCGTAGGGACTAATGATTCTAATCATTTCCGCAATGCATAGTAAAACCCCCAAGATGGCAGTAATTGATGTAAATTTAATAATCTTGTGAACCTGTAAAAATAGGAGGATTCAGCAAGGATTTGGTTGGTTTTTACTGTATAGTCAGAGTCTATAGTCGTATGAACCGGAACTAACGTAGCCGAAGGAAGGATCCCGCTTAGGAACTTATCGTTGGGGAAGATTATCGATGAAAGAAGGTTGAAAAAGATGGTGTATAAGTATGTAACATACCTGATTTTTCCTTGAAAGTTTTCGACTCAATCGATAGTCCAAAGCCGTTTGATTTACATATGCTATGTGGGATAAAATTGATTGAAGAGTATAATCAGGTCCTCCGCTACTGAGCAAACTTTCAGGTCCTGTTCCATTGCCTCCGTTCCTGGAAATAGGTAGGATAAAGGACGAGAGTAAGGATGAATTCACATGATTATTATGGGCATGTAAAAGTTGATAGAAAATCAATTCTATGCATTTATCGTCATAATATCTGCTCAAAGAGCTCCTACTACGAGCATTTTGCAAGTTTCTCCGAATGGAATCAGTATTTTCATAAATCTGGATACTCAAGGGATTTTTTTCCTTAATATGGTTCAGCTTTAGATTTTGCAGATTTTGATCCTATTTTGATGAAATCTTAGACGAGGGAAGGGCGGGCGTTAGCCGGGGATTATGATAGAATTCGGTATTGGAAAATTGTGCATTTCGGAACCCGGGTGAGCTGAAAATAATAATTCGACCTGGATTCCATGGGATGCATTTGAAAGTGGGATGTGGTTGAAACGTTATGTATTGTTTGTGAGACAGAGTAGTTTATGAAGCATGTTTTATAGTTACATGTTGAAAGCTTTGAGGGATGTTGAAGCTGAAGTTTAATTTTGCAGCGGGTAAATTTACATGGGATTTGTTTTGGCATATTTCCTTGAGAATGTTTTAGTGACGGGATTGAAGTGAAAGTGAAGGATTTGTTCCGAGGGTGACTCAAGAGAGCTGGCACTCTTTAATTACTTTTTTAATTTAGTTATAAGCTTAAGTTTAGAGGAAGAAGATAAAAGGTCTGGTATCGGATTAAGACGTAGGCGGGTATTATCCGGTTGATGAAATCTGGATTCTTGATAGAGGCTTTTAGTTTTAGTCTACAGAAGTTACAGCTATTGTAGACGAGGGTAAACAAAGCTAAATTCAAGCTTAAGGCGCTTTGAAGAAGAATTTTATAAAAAATTCCATAGCCTTTATTGTAACTAGAGGAGAAAATGATGTGATGGCGGGTTGCGGGTATAGGCTGGTATGGGGGCGGGGCGTTGTTGTTTTGAGGGGAGAATAATAAAGCCCTCTTGTGAATTAATGAGCTTGAGTATCGGAACGGGAATTATGTTGAAAGCTGAGTGTTGGTAGACACATCATTATCCTTTGGGTAAGATGCTCCGGAAGTTTCGCATTAGAAGATACAGGCTACAGAGGGGGCTGTATAATTTTCTCTTGACTTTCACCAAATTCTCTTTTCATGCTTCCGTGAAGAGGGATGATGTACGTATGTTGGGGTTACTTTAATACTAGGGTTATTTCTAAATGGTAAGCCATGCATACAAGGATATACGTTAGGGGGAGGGGGTTTGTGGGTTGCTGCTGCTTTCACTGGAATTCCCTGCTTTCACTCAACCCAATCTCGTTGTCGGCGCTTCAGTCATAGGTTTTCCTTACCAGTGCCTTCAGAGTGCTGTATCATCTTGGCAACTCATCTTCCGCTTTCACCACATTATAGTTGGGCCTAGAGCGTGTGTATGTTAGTTGAATAGCATATATGAAGGCAAGGCTGCTTTCTCGTGCTTTCTCCAGCTGGAGTAGCGTTCTGGTACTTTTCTGTACTTGGGAGCTTATGTATTTGTTCTGATTTTCTCCTTAGTAGTATTGTGGAAAGTTTCTTTGGCCAACTTTCGTGTCTGTTTTACTTGAGTTCTATTCTCCTCGTGCTTTCTCTTTTTACTCTGGACTTTCTCCCGCATGCTTTCAGTCTCCTGTTGCCGTAAGCATGTTTTCATACAAGCTTGGATAGCTTTTGGAAAGGAGAAGTTTGAGCTTTCTCTGAAATTCTCGCTACTCTTGCATTGCATATTTTCTGTATATGGTTTTGCCCAGAATACAGGGTATTCTTCTGGAACGACCCACATTTTTCTAGTGTGTGTACTCCGCCCCTGACTTTCTCCAAGTTTTCAGGAGTTGCCGTCGGAGTGTAGAACACTTATGGAGGGGACAGATGAATGGAATTTTTCTCGGATTCTCGCCTGACTTGCTCGCATCTTGGTTTCTTATGGTGAAAAAGTTTCTCAAGATTCAAGAAATGCTAATGCTGCTGCTGCAGAACATGTTTGAAGTTGCTTTCACTGACCTGCACTTTCTAGACTGCGTGTCGTAGCGTAGCTAACCTGTATGGCTTTCTCAGTCAGTGGCTCAGTTTGAAAGAAAGGGTTGCGTGGACTGAATGACCATTGTCCATTTCCTCTGTAAGATAATTAAGGAAAGGGAGTAAATTACCTGTCAGCGCCACCCGAGGCGGGATTGATGCTCCCCTCTGCACTGTTGTCCATGGATTTCCTTGATTGTCTACGTTTTCCTCCGTCAGACAGATTATTGTCCGTTAGTGAAGAAGTGGCGGTAGTTTTGATATGAACGGATTTTTTGCCCCCTGTGCTATTGACTATCTCATTTTCGGACCAGGTCAATGATTTTTTGCGACTACCGTCTTTTTCATCTAGCCCGCTTCCGCGGCGGTTGTTGAAACTTATCTTTCGATTGCCGGCGGCGGCAGAGGTCACTACGGTTGCCCCCGTTAGGCTTCTTAGCTGGGTGGATCCGCCACTCTTCCGGCGGGGAAGAACCGGGCTTGGAGGTCTGACAAAATCTGAGCCTGTGTTGGAAGCGGTTCCGGAGCTGGTTCCAGGAATGCTCTTGGACGTGGATGGAACTGGAGTTGAGGGACGTCCGTTGCTTGTGGAAGGGAGCTGAAAGCCAGAAGATGGTCCACCTCCGGCGGGGTCTATATATATACAGAGGGAAGTTTATGATGTGGTTGAGGGTAATGAGAATTTAGAATGGGGTATTAGGGGAATGTGTTGAGGGATTAAGGTTTAATGGGGCACACCCCGAGCCTTACCATTATCATTTAGTCGAGAAGAGTCGGAAGCAACAGAGACAGTTCTATCGTTTTCATCTGTAATCTTAATTTTAGGCGTGGAGGACTGGAGGAGGGTTGGCGCAAGGGCGGCTGTTAAGGATGCTGCAATGTTCTGGCCGGGGGCTAACAAACCCATTCCGAGTCCTGCAAGACCTTGGCCTGAGAAAGCAAGGCATAAGTTGAATTAATATATATATGTAAGATGTGGTTTGAGGAGGGTGGAGGAGGGAGGAAGCGTGGGAAATTTAAGGGAGTGAAGAAGGAGAAAGTGGGAGAAAGTAGAGGATTAAAAGTTGGGAAAGTTTGTGAAGGATGGTTGTAATTAAAATGAGCAGATACCTTTCTCACTCCCGCTGGCAAGGGAAGAGCCGTCTGCAGATGGATTTGTGCCACCGTGTCCGCTAATTATCCCTAAGACTTGCTTTCCGGCGTATAAAAAGGAGCCGCATAGGAGGAGTCCCCAAATTGCGAAAATGAGCTGGGATACGAATTTGGCAAGCTGAAAGGTTATAAATGTAGGGTTCATTAGTCTTGGTGAAAGTACTGAGAGGGGGAGGGGTGGGTGAAAGGTGGTGAAAGTATGTGAAAGTCTTTCAAGGGTATTGGAAGATGTAGGAAGTTTAAAAGAGATAAGGAAAGGAAAAAGTACGTACCATGTCCTCTCGTATGTTTGAGTAAATTGCAGTTGCTAATACAGTTACAAAATGAACGGTGATGATGATGGACAGACATGTTTTCTTTCGAAGCTTTTCAGGCTCTAGATCTAGCTGCAAGGGAGGAGAGACGATTGTAAAATGGTTTGTAAAGAGTTTTTGCATTTTCGGAAAATTCTAACGGAGAAGCGGGAAAGGACCAAAGGATTGTGGAATTGAGAGAGGGTATTTATAAATATTTTATTATTAAAACTGCAGTAAAGCAAAGTATAAATATGGATTTTGCATGGGGATGTACTTGTCCATAGGGTTGTGGGTGTGTTGGCGGGTTGGATTTGGGATGTAGATATTTTAGGAAGGATGCATAGCCAAACTCTGTAGGTTTATGCATGGATGCGCTTTTTAAATATGGAGGATAATGAAGATTGAAAAGGAATCGTAGGCGGAAGCATTAAACAAACATGCAGCGTAAACAAACTGTGCGTCACACTCTTGTTTCGGCAAAAGTTTGCGAATTTTCCTAGGAAAGTACACTTTAGAGAACTGAGACTTTACTGTTACAGTCGACGTTGTTGGAAGTATTCACGTAATCCTGTTATGCATTGTACTATGTTGGTTATATTTTATTGTATTCAGAAATCTAAGTAGGAGTTGTTTCCGCTTTGGGAGTTCTAAAGCATATTTTTCGTTTCCTAAAATAATGAAAATTTTGCTAATGCTTCTATATTATGGTTTTGCATCATTTCGGAAAATTAGGGAATTTTTAGCTAGCAAAGTCAGAGCAATCCAGAGTCTAGAGGCTTTCTGGTTGTTTGATGAGTTTGAATTGTATTTTTTATTGCTCAAAGAGATACTTGAGGCTATTCTATAATTTAGAGAAAACATGGCAAGGAAGATGTGTTCCTTTCGAGCTTATAGTTTGTCAGTTGCAAATCAGAATTGACTGGGATTTAAATAACGTTGGAAAATGAAGTTTTTTGTTTCGAAATCAAGTTTTCGATGGAGACATGAGAAAGTTTAGAAAGTTTGTAAATTAGATTTGTGTTGCGGATTACATGGATAAAGCTTTATTATAACTAATCCTGAATTTTGGAAAAAAGGCTGTAAGAAATGAGTTTAGTTTTGATGGAAATTCTAGAGATTGCGGTTATAAATGGAGGAATTGAAAGGGAAAAGTTGAATGTGGAAAACTTTGTACATTTTGTTTCTGTGATTGCTATTCTTGGTGCTAGAGTTTGTGTACTGGATCTTGGAATAAGCATGCTGTATCGTGGTTAAAATTAATGTCCAATAGAGTTACAACATGGTCTATATGCTTTAATATTACTGAGACAAGTATACTGTTTGGATAGTTCTCATCATAAGATACGGCAGACATTAAAGACGGATTCCTGGGCAATGCTACATACACCGCTATCTATTTTCTTTGTACAGATGTTAGTGCTGCTGCATTGTTTATGACAGAGACTTATAAAGCTGCCGTTCGGCCAAGCCAAGACTGTTGTGGTAGAAGCCATAGAAAAAATACAAAAGCATTGTTATAAGTTGACAGGATTGCAAGAGGAGGCTGAATGCTGAATCGGCTATTCTTTGTACATGGACAGAAATAGGAGGAGATGGCTGAATTATATGCTTTTTAACAGGTTTTTGTCAGGTTCTGGGGAGAAAGTCTATTTCTGGAGGACAAGAGAATAATGAGAACTTAATGCGGTTGTATTGAAATGATCTGGTTTGAAGTCCGGAGGACAAGGATTCCTTGTCCTTGCCAAGGAATCCGTGACAAAGAGGAAGCGAGATTATCATATAACAGCGAAGAGGAACAAGAGAGCAATCAGGTGAAGCAAAGGGAGGAAAAGTAATAAGGAAATGGCGACAAGCTTTGATAAAAAGCTGGAACTCAGTTCGGACGGAGGTTGCTTTGAGAAACAAATATGTAGAAAAAAATCACAACACCAACCATGGACGACTGCTCGTTATTCCAGTGGGAAAGGATGAAGACAGAAGAAGAGTGAGGTGACAATTGGCACAGTTTATGCTGTGGAACTGGCTCCTGCTTCCTTACCGCCAATCCCCAATCCACAATAAATAAAAACAGAAAACAATGAAACATCAAACGGCACACTACATTAATTATTTCCTTCCTTTCTACTCATGGCCTGAACTAGTCTCTCTTCCGCTTGCTTGATTTCACCTCCCTTCCTTTCACTAGGTGCTTTCTCTTCGTGCTTTCACTTCATGCTTTCACTTCCTTTCATCCTTGCTCTCTACTTATCAGCAACCGCTCGTTATTCTTACTATTTGCACATTGGAGAAAACAATGGATGTCTATGTGGAGGGTGAAGCTTGGTTGGTTTCTCTCTTTCTATCCAAGTATTGTATTTCACAAAAGGTTGGATAGTTTCTGTTTGAGAGAAAGCACGTTGTGTGGTTCTGCAGTCTAACGCCTCCAGAATATCTAATGATTGATAATAGGTTGGTTCTCTATATGAATAGAAGCTGGGATCTAATCTGCTCCAAAGACCTTGAACTTGATAACTTGCGATGATTCGTTATCTTTGCTGTAGTTGCTACTAAAAAGCACTGGAGGCAAAACTGTGCCAGCTTCTGCTGTAAATATTCAGCGAAAATTCTGAATCTACCTGCTAAATTCTAAAACTGCTGCTACATTTTATGAAAAAAGCTACTATATAGTTTTAAATTTATAGATGTTTCTATTTAACAACGCAACTGAAGGCAGTGCTTGTGCTTTTCGATCGGTTTGTTTAAGCGGAGCAGGTCAGGTGCTCATATTACATAAGAAGCTTATGCGTTTAATCCGTGATTTAACCAAAGCTGCACATTTAGAATGATTAAGACATGTAATGCGAGGATGAATACGCTTATACAATTTATGAAACAATGAGATTACCTGTGTGAGCTGCAAGAAAGCAATTTGAATAAGACTAAAGGATGATATAAGGCTGGGGAATCCAAGGTCCCAGAGAAGAGCGCCTAGCAACACAGGCATTGTCTGGAATAATATGAGAGATAATAATTTAAATGATGATAGCTTCTATTAAAAAATTACAGATTATTCATCGAAGGTAATTGAGGCTTGTGAAAATAATAGATGTGGATGAGGGAATAGCGAGCTTAAAGATAGGGGGCGCTCTAATATTTGCTTTCACCAACTTTCACTTTGCAATTCTTCAGTCCATTAAACTCAATTAATTGTACTTGGATCGTTGGCGGAGCGGTGGACTGGATTACAGAATTCATATTTCAGAGGAGACTTGCATGAAGAGAGCGGGAGAAAATCATCTCTATTTCTCACACACACCCTTGTCGATGTGCTCGGGCTTCATAATAATTTGTTATCAGTTTACACGGTAGTGTGGAGGGATGGAAAGATTCGCTCAGCTGGGCGCCAATGAGGCAAGTTGCAAGTTGGCAAGTACTAATAACTAAAGAGACGAGGCAGACGTCAATTTATAATAGCTGACAGATTGAGTGGAGCGTAAAATTATAGTTGATTAAATGGGAGGAAGAAGAAGATGAGAGGGTTTGCTACTCATTTAATCTCCGCTTGTCTTGTTATAATCCCGGGAATAACAACAACAATGTAATCAAGTGGCTTTTTGTAGTCGCTTCATCCCACTCAAATCTGTATCTTGCGTCATACAAGCTTAATTTTCTCAAGTCGTTTCTTGTCTATGCTGGCGATTTTTTGTGTGCTTTCTCCTGCTTTCTCCGCGGCAAAAAGTAGTAGAAAGAGAAGGACTTCAGAGGGGGTGACGGAAGCTTGGAAGTTTGTACTTTTTTAAGACAGCAGTTGTTAGGAAACTGTTGAAGTTTTACAAAGTTGATGACCCTGCTAGTAAAGTGTGGGGGCAGAAGATAATTAGGAGGGGGGGGTGCGTAGGAGAAAAGTTTGGCCGAAACTTACCTTCATGAGTCCGTAAGGATCGATGAAGAGACTAGCCGCCCTTGATATTCCCAGAAGACATAGAAAGCTATTGATGGTTGACATGTAGGGTCGCGTTGAGAGCTGTGACCTAAAAATAGTTTAAGAATCGGGGGTTTAATGAAGCAACAAGTAAGTTTGACCGTAATGGCTGAGGATGGCTCCCTAGTGAAGTATTTTAGGCAATGACCTTATTTGACCTAGATTTTTGCCTACGAGTTAGCCTAGGAGTACGCCTTGATTCAGCTTACTGGAACCTAATTTTGGGATGTGTCGTTAGCCTGCTAGTCGGGCGCTAAGTCAATACTGGCGGAGTTTATCCAAACAGATTACCCGGGTTCGAGACTGGATTCTTTCTTCGCTCCGCACGTGACTAGAACACCTCCGGAAAAGGGAATCAGTTTGACTCTTTATCCAATTTACGCGTGCTTTGAAGACACAACTTTTCAATCTCCAAGTTTCTCGTGCTCCATTGAACCAACGTCACGTGGAGTCTCTAAGGATTTACGTATACCCAACCTTAGCGATTCGGGCTCTGCTTTCTCAGCTCCATCTGGGGATTTAAAGGAATTTTGTTTCAGAATTGTGGGATTGAGTGGTTGTACATGATACGAAATCAGTGTATTTTCCAGTAAAGAATTCCCTGGAGTTGCTTGTTCTACTTGAAAGTTGCGTGGGTGGATGAATATGGAATAGCGGGTTTGATTCCGCGAAAATCCGGGTAGGAAGTAGATTTGGACTGGTAAAATGGCAAGAAGTGAATTTTGAATTTTCCGCTTGTCTTGCGAATACAGTTGTACGGTATTTATTTTGGCGAAAGTTTTATTTAAACAGAGTGGAGAAGGTTCTTTGAATGAAAATTGTAAAGCCTGTTTCTCAGTCTCGAGAGAGTTTGAGGCTAAATCTCAATTAATGCATGACAGCTTAGCGCTTTTGTGAGAGTGAAAGTAATAGAATTACTGGGAGAATTGTTGATGCGGAAAGTGAAGGCTGTGTAATAAGCGGACAGCTATTGCAAATGGTTTAGTTTGGTTGGTTGCGCCTTGGGTTTTTTGAGATGCTGTTCGGGGTTTGTTGCTGTCCGGTTCGGATATCCGAAATTCGGGGTGTAGACAAGGCAAGGGTTTCTTGGCCAAGGAGCGATAACAAGTGGATTAATGTCTCTCATCCTTGGGGAAGGGGTGTCAGAAAATCGATGAAGGGAAAATCCATTACACGATACACTTTCTCTATGCTCTGGCAGCTTCTTTGGCCGTCACAGCTGATCCTGGTAGGAGCTTCTTTTTCTCCTGTACGGGATCCTCTCCATCTCGGCTTCCTCATCCGCCTAAACTATTTCCGATGTAAAAGTATTTTTAAAAAATTGTACGCCTTATTTTCTCTTTGGAAAAGAAAGTAAAATGTGAGGCTAAAAATATGGCATTTTGCAGTTCAGACTACAATTTTTAAATATAATTTTGCACTAGGGTTTTAACTGGAACTGGAAGCTGTTTGAGCGGGTGGGGTTTCACCGCTTAGTTCAATCAAATACAGAATAGTACATAGCTTTTTACAGGGCACGAGGTCATAAATATACTTTGGATGGAGAAAGTGGAGAAAGTGGAGAGAGTAAGGAGAAAGCTGAAAAAGAGCTTAAGACTGTAGACGTTTATAAGCTGGAGACAAATTGGGTATTTGAAAAAGAGAGGGCGGGTAGGGAGGGGTGGGTGTAGTAGTACTATGAGGATCCCATTAGGGGAAGAAATGTATGCATAAGAGGCTCATGATGAGCTCCCAAAGTACACAGTCTTTGTTTCTGGTTTCTTTTGTCAACACAAGTTTGGAAAGAGGGTCTGAAGGGCTGAAGCTCTTTAATTTGATTCATTCTCTGGCGGATTAGCGATGAGAATGTATAGGAAAGAGATGAGATTATGCATATCCCGCGTTTCTCTTTGAGAATACTAATGTAAAGCCATCAGAAGTTGCATGTCAGGGAGGCAGGGAATGGAACTCGACTACGGTGACAGATTTGGAAAAGCCTCTTGTCTTTCTATACTGGGACTGAGCCATTTTTGCATCGCCAATGAAGCAGCACCGCTTGTTCTTTCTGTTCTGGAACTAAGAACAAAGAGAGGGGAAATCGTTAGAGAGATGGTGAGATGGGACGGAGAGCAGGGGAGATTTTGTAAGAATACGGTGGATCGTGGAATCGGGGAAATCTATACGCGATTCCCTTTGGAGAATCGGGTGAAAGCTGAGGGAAAAATCTAGAAGAAAAGAGAAGGGATAGTGTGCTCTGCGGCCGATGATTCTGCCTTGGAGTGCTGTCTCCACTTTCTCCAATCATTGGCTTATCTTTTCTTGAGAATCTTTCATTGATTATTTTGAAGAGGTTCGCGTAATCGAGGAGGTAGTTTAAGAAAGCTATGCTTTCACTACTTTCTCCGAGTGGGTACGCTTTGGAATTTGGTGGTTTGAGAGTACGTTTGTTTAATCAATCTTACTTTCTCCAATGAATTAACCTCACCTTTCAGAATGATACTGATCTTTGATGGTTGGGTGTAATTGAAATCGGGTGAAAGCTTGAAGGGAGAATTGCTGGATTGTGGCAGTACTTTTATTGGTAGGCTTATATACAGAGATGATGTGATTTAAGTTCTTGAGCAGTGTGCTGAGTCAGTCATATCGGTTTGTTAGGAAACGTGAGAATTTTGTTGTTCTCTGCGATACTATTTGCATTCTCCAATATCGCTTCATCCTCCTTGTAACCGCCGATCCCATCTGGGGAATTTCGGTTTCAATTGCGGCGTTCTGTTGCTCGGTAGCTAATATATTCTATAGGCTGACATTATAAAGTTGAAAGTAGGGTCTGAGAATGTGTTGAGGAAATTAACACACCATTTCCTTTTTGAAATCACCGCCGTATACCGATTGGGATAAAAAACCAGAGGATTCAAAGCAGCTGAGTTTACAAGGCTGGAATGGTAGTTTAATAGGTTTCTCTTTGGCGGAGGCTTGGTGAATGAGGAGAAATAGAAAATACGAAGGATTGTTAGGCGGGAAGTGCAAATGCCGTTAGCAGTATGGGTAATGGCGGAATGCTTCCACCAGACCACTATTGCTATCCAGCTAGGACCAGCGCAGAGACAGATTTGGAATTACTTGGATATTGTGTTTGAATGAATGGTGAGAATCGAATGGAATTCAAGCGTATCCTCTTAAATTCCCTCTTTTCCTTTCTCATACTTTCTCCTGTCTACTTTCTTCACTCTAAATTACTTTCACCAGTAATAAAAGAGAATATGGAAACTGAGATGAATGCTAAAAACATTAGGATTTTCCGAACCCCACATGGCATGTTAAATGTAGAGCGGATGAGAATGTGCAGCGTCTTGGTTTAGAACTCTGATGTTTTAACATCTAGTTTTCTATTAAAATTCTAGGAACCAGTTGAGAAATGCGGAGAGACTTTCCACTTGTAATACTGTGCGCCATGGTTTGAAATTTATTGCCGATGATATTCCATCATTAGTATGCTTCGAAGCAGTTTTCTTCGGCTTGTGGTTTGTGTCGTCTTGAAGGGGATCTGCATATATTTAATTTTTAGGAGATTTATAATAAAAACGTGGGATTGAGAAGGCTGGAAATATTGTTTTTTCAGAAACATGAAGAAAATGTTTTGAAATCCGCTTGCTAAATAGGAATTTTCTATGATTCCCGTCCCGAGTGATGTTTGGCGAGTCCGATACTTGTTTGAGGGCATAGAAGAGCAAGAGTGATGCTAGATGACGCTTTGAAGGATTCAAGGAATATTAATTTGGTGTCTTAATGTACTCTTGCTAAAGTGATTATTGGTGGTTTCAGTTGTGATTTCAGGTGAAATCTAGGTCAAAGGTCATAAATGGGGTGGTTATAAGGCAGGAAATTGGAAAAAGGTGAAAGGGGCTTACCTTAGATTTAGGATTGAGAAGAATGCGTAAAATGCTAAAAAGAAGAACATGCAGGCAAATCCGTAGTTGTGGAGGAGAAGAACCCAGCGGACGTTGGAAGGTACATCGCTCCATTGCGGGGCATAGTAGAAAACAGTTTCGGGTGGACTACTATCCATGTGTAAATAGCTACAGTTTTCCCTCTCGTTCACATATTGTTCGTCTATGAATTGATTGGAAAATTCAGCGTTTCCAGGGATGTCGGTTCCTGTGAAAAAATAGAAGAAAGGGTTATTAAAATTATTGCAGATCGGGTATTAAATTCTGCTAATTATTCACAAACTGCATTATGTTTCCTGAAAACTATAGATTTCTCCAGAGCTGTATAGCTTGTTTCTTAATGTTTTAGTGGAAACTTTCTAACAGTTCAAGGCGTACAAGTTTTGCCAGTTGTGGAGCTGGCAAGTGTAAATAACATAAGTGAAAGTTGGGAAACTGACTTTCTCAAGGTGAAAGTTGGGTATTAGCGCGGAATCATGTGCTTCGGAAGTATGAGGCTCGCAGCCTCAGGGTTGCAAAGTTGGCATGAGGGCATGAGTGCTTGAACTTTTCAAGCTTAACTGGTGTCAACTAAGGGGAGAAAGCGTGGAGAAAGTAAAGTAGATTTTCATCTCAACGATGTATGATAACCTACTACATTTCTTGGAGATTCAGCTGCCAGTTTTTGGCTGATTTCCATTGAGAATGAGAAATGGTGGCGGATATTTTAATTTTGTAAACAGAATTGGAAAGAAGCCGTACTTTTGCATTTTGAAATTAACTTTAAGCCCCTCCGGAATGGAAAAAGTAGGGAGGGCGGCGAGTAAGTTTAATTAAGTTTTTCAAGGTGGAAATCTTGTTAGAAACCTGCCTTGCCCCCGTGCGTTTTTAAATCTTAGTTAAGAGGTAGAGCACCCAGACGCCGGAGAAAGCTGCACATTTAGAAGTGTGAAAGGTGAAGTTGGTTGCTGGTCTTAGATACAACCGGTCTCAAAATGGTTGTGAGAGGGAAGGTGGAAAAGAGTATGGGAGAAAGTAGGGAGAAACGCGGGGAAAGTAAAGGACATTCCAAAGCGTATCATGTAGATAAGAAAGAAAGTTTATGAATATTATTATCTGCGGGTTTACGCGGAGGAAATATTTCATATTTACTCGCGAAATTCCCAGCTGGCAAGAAGAACATGCACTACTGCCGCTTCCTTTCTGAGTTCTCTGGCTATCGACCCGGCAGTTGCTGGCTTCTGGTGCTTTCACTTTTCCCAGAAGTCGGTAGAAGGTAACTAACTGAATTTCTCTGTATGTGATTGTTGGATAAGGGGGCAAACCAGGAGGATTGCTGTTCTTTCCGAATTTAAATATTGGAATCGTATAAATCAATAAATAAGAGGTTAGAAGACAGAAGAGTCAACAAGAATTTGTCTGTATTCTGGTTTTGTTAGAAGTGCTCAGTGCAGAAAATATGAAACGGAATCCGCAAAGTTTGCGTACGACGACGTAAGCAAATTAGGGGGAGGGAGGAAACCTTATGAAGGGAAGGAGTGGAGAAAAATAACAAGGTTCCACCAGGCGTACCCATTGATTCGAATTTGCATTATGGAGAAAAAAATAGCTCATTTCAATAATAAGGATTCACGTCATAACTTCCTTTTGCGTAGTTTGCAGCTTTCTCTTTTCCCAGGCGTAGTTTGGAAACGAGCTTGTAAATAAGGGACACCCGGGAAAAATAAGTTAATCAGACCTTATCATCAAAATGATTTGTGGTTTTACAGCTATATATGATTGCAAGAAGGATGGACGATAGCAGAGGTAGCTGGAGACATTAAAGAAAGCTGGAGAAAGCTGATTGGAGAGTAACAAGCGGAGGAGAATTGGAGTAATAATGCACTACAGGAGTAAATAAACTTTTCCAACTAATTTCCCTGTAGCTCATTTGAAGTAGCAAAGTTTGAAGTTTGGGAAAAGTTGTGCTTAAATCTAATTTCCTACACCAAAATCAGGTAAACGTGTAAGCAAAGGATACCGCACAATCCCTCGCTCCATGCTTTACATCTGTGTATATTCAATTAGACAATTTAGATGGTTATTTAAAAAAGCTGGATTATTCTTTTAAGCGGGCTAAGAATCCTTGTTTCTTTAAGGGAAAGTAAGAAAGGATTTAAGTCTGGAAGCTTCAAGGTTTGTTTCTTGGAAAAGAAGACAGAGAAGACTTGAGAAGAGAGAATTTGTGCGGGCAGGTGTGAAAAACCTTGGAGACAGTTTAGTACAGCGCTACTGGATTCATAGTAATTTTATGATTATTAAATTCGGAAATGTGTAAGCTGTGGAAGTATTATACTGGATACTTAAGGTGTGCTGGATACTGCGTGGGACAATAAAAGATTTAATTTTATAAAATTTATAAAATTAATAAATAAAAATAAATCCACCCTGAATCCAAAAGTACTGAAGCTTGGGCCAGATCTAGCAGGAAATCTTGACATTTATTGCTGCTGAGCTGTATGAAAAATGTTATTACTCTGCTACATGAGGTTAGCAATATTTATAATATCCCGCTGATCCTAGTGCCCTCTGGAGTGGTATTCGTTACATCTTAAGTTCCTTACGTTGAGGAAGTATATTACTCAGTAGTGTATGCAGTAGCAAGAAGGAATTCTATGGAATGCTTTGTCATATGAGGAATACCGAAGATTTGGACGTCCATTAGAAGTTGATTATCTACATGACCTCATTTGATATTGGAGCCCCCTAGCGACGTTATTGCAGATGCGGTACTACGGTACTACCACTAGCAATCTTGTCGCGCTAATAAAAGTAAATGCTTGGGTCATAAATTGACGTAAAAATCAATTGTAGGAGTACATTCAACAGTCCAGCCTAGGTAGCATATTTCTTTGAGATGGTGCGAAGATACCCGGGTTTTATACCGCACTCCATAAAATATATATGTGTGTATATAAAAATTGAGTTGTCCGTTACCCGTAGACAAAACGTTACGGCTTTAACGGGGCTACACTATACCATTTGGAAATGTTGGTTGTGTTACCCGGGTTTTAGGGAAGATTGTGAGCGTACAAAGCATTCCCTTGTACGGTTTATCGTTATATATACGCACTGCATTTGCACCTCCCATATCCATTCACTCGTTGGGAATTATTTCCGTAATTTACTTGAGGATTTTGCTGGATCTCGGCCAAGGTCCAAGATTGGCATCTGCCAAAATGCTGTCCTTTTGGAATGGTGCATTCTTTTGAATTTCGCTCAACGAATTCTCCACGCTACAGTTATTGAGCCTTGAGCTTATGATCATTCGTAATGCAGGAATGGAGGGTGGGATGGGTTGGGAAAATTTGTGTAGACTTTCTCGTGCCTTGACTTTTCGTATGTCAAGAGGAGGGAAATGTAGACTTGTAGGTTCCAAGGTAACGTCATTAGCGTTTCATCTTTTTGCTAATTTAAGCATTAGTTTCTTGGCTTAATGAAACTCTGGGTAATTAGCTAATTATATGGAGGAGGAATTGCTATTATCTACCTTTGGGCTCCACCTGCAAGAAAGTGCAGCTGCTGCTTACTCTTGTGAAAACTTGGTAAGGAGGATTTCTCAAGTATGTTCCGTCGTAAAATATTCATTAAAGCTCTGATAAGATAATAAAAGAAAGGGAATGGGAAGAAGAGGATGGAGAAAGCGTTGAGTGGTTGGTGCTTTCTCTTTACGTACTCCAGTATCTACCTACCTTTAGTACTTTCACTCTGTCTCCTGGGACAAGTAATTACATTTGAGTTTCATCGGGAAACTAATTTTCCATCATCTGCCATTTGCCCACACCTGACATATTCCATTCTCTTGCATGAAGTTTCATTCGCTGTAATAACTAGAGTTTTGATAGGGACGCTCTATATGTCTAAGTTTGGACTTGAATTGAATGGAATGGGAACTAGAATCTATAAGGTATTTTAATTTTTGAAGCTCATTAACTTGAAACTATTCAATTCTATTCGCGCTTCATGCTACATTCTTATGACTGGTGAGACGGTGAAAGGTTTTGAGAATATTTTCCAAATTCCTTGACACCTTTCATTACTTTTACCGTCTGACTGAAGCATGTCACGCTTGTAAATGAAAAGTAAAACTTTTCGCTAATTAACACTTTTGTCTTTGCAAACTAATTTCCTGTGAACTGTTCCGTGTTTGAGAAGTTACACTTTGTAAGCCTGGTGAAAGTTGGCTTTCACTTGAATTGTATGTGGGCTGAATTAGGAGGAATTATTTGATACAGCTTTCTTCAGAAGAATGTGTGCTCTTAATGTTCTATGAGTTTTGGATTCAGCCTATTCTTTGATTTTCTTAAAATTATATGGGTTTGAGTTGCAGAAACGAGCTTTACCATGGATTTTGGGTTGGAGGAAAAATGATGACAAGATATTAGGAATAAGAGTAGAAATAAAAGAGACGGAAGAAGTAAAAGAAATATATACTTGGACTTGAATAAATTGAATAAATGGTTTCCATTATTCATGAAATTTTTGACTGTAACAAGAAGAAAAATAATGAGAGCGAGAGCTGAAGTTGCTGAAGGGACCAAGCATCAAAGGAATTGTCCCTAGGAGCAAAAAATTCAAACGGGGCAGTAAATTGGCGGAGGCAGGGGACAAATTCTGAAAGGAAACGGGGGAGTTTTACTACTTTTTGCTCTATAGCCTTGGAGGTAAAAAGTGGTGTTATTGGAAAACTATTTGAAATATCAATTGAAAGCTTTTTTCTGGAGTTTACAGAATCGCATCGATCGGATTGGTTGTCTAGAAAAACTGCTTTTACAATCGGGATATAAGGAAGTGAAGATGTAAAGTTTGAGGCATCATTTAATATCATGTATAGTTTTCCTCCATGCAGAGTTTACGTCTTTAATAAAAGTAAAATAACATTGGTTTCTTTATCAACATAGTTGTTGAATTGATGTTGGAGAAAGTTGGTGGATGGCCGGTAGGGTAGTACAATGAATTTATTTTGCTATCAATCAGTTTATCCAAGCAAGTTTAATATGTGTTCTCTTTGACCTCTTCGTCGTCTTCCTGCTTTTCTAGGGCTTGTGTGATTCTGCTTGTTGAGTGAATTGTAAATAGTGAAAGGAAGTAGGTCAAATTGAAATTGTAGAATCAATCAGTTCCTGAGTCTCTCGAGGTTTTGATATTAACTAGTCGTGGAGAAAGTAGGTTCTGGAAATGTGATGTAGTAAGATGGGTTAATGTTGATCAGTGGTTCTTTTAAGGAGGGGGAAACGGTGGTTGTGATCTGAGGATGCAACACGTGCGTAGTAAATTACTACGCATTACTACTAGTAATACTGGAAGATAAGAAGTTAAGAATATTATCTGGGTTTGGATGATTTGAATTTGTATTATTGACATGTTTAGAATAGAGAGCGAGAGTTCAAGCTTGACAGAGAGCTCAAGCTTGTCAGAGGCAGGGCTGTATTTTCTGTTAATCCGAGTCTGTAGCTTAATTATTCGTATTGAAGTGAAAGTCCTTTGAGGATTTCCTTTTCTAATTGAGTTAGAATGGATTTAGGTCAAGGAGAGGGAGGAAGGAAGTGAAAGCATCTGGTTTGCTTTCACCGTATCGCTATCACCTTGACTGGAACGATACGCAGCCAAGCTGTGGTAAGATTTTGGCAGCTTCCTGCTTTCACTTTGAGTGTTTTAAGGTGCCTTATCATGGATGCTGTGTGCATGGGTAAAAGTGGAGGAGACATGAGAAAATGTTTTTTGGTCACACTGTTGCTGTGACATAGAGGGGAATGGGAAATTGCGATAAAAAACTAACCTTCAGATGGAGAACACATCTTGACTTGAACGCACACCTGTTGAAGAAGCTCGAATGTTTTGAAATTGAGTGGGTGTAAATAGGGTATTAAATCAGCACTGAAGGGGGACGAGAAGGCGATAGCTCTTGGAATCCATATTTAATAGGGCGCGGAGTTGAAGCATGATCCGGGAGGAAATATGGATGAGGTTGGAGAGAAAGTGGAGAAAGGCGTGAAAGGTGGTGAAGGAGAAAGTTGGGAAATTAGTATTCAGGTGGGGTTGTTGGTGGACTTGATTTCGTGTTTCCGAGTTGCTTTGAAGTAGAAACAAGTGTTCTGTTTTCTATAGTTGAGAGTGAAGAGGTTTCCTTCCGGGTGGGATTGAATTTTCAGTATTGCCAAGTTACTCTCATTAGATTTTGGGCGCTTGGTAAAACTTGCTTTCTCTCACAATTGCGTTTGCCTCTTCTTCGTTTTCTCCCGAGAGGAAATTGCTAGATTGGAAAGGAGCTGAGCAGTTGAGCTTGGAATTGAAGACTGGAGAAATAAAAAATCAAGAAGATGATCCAAGCGAAGATTAACTGACAAGAGAGAAAGTTGGGACCTTTTCTATTTCTTTTGAAAGCTAGGATTTTGAATTCGAGAGGAGAGACATTTCTCATAGTTGGATGATGGGGACGTCATCTTTGAAGTTATCGATTATCTGAGTTGTCGTCGCTGTTATCTTTTTTTACCTTGATTCAGTATTTCAGTTGGACGAGATCTGAAGAGAAAGCAGTTCGAGGATGATAAGAGAAGAACTAGGACTAGGACAGATCCAGGGTATTTCTTGACTAAGTTTATCAACTTTCACCAGTGAAGAAGAGAGGCAGAAGAGAATAAAAAGTACTGGGATTTTACGTCTAACCCAGAAGGAAGATGCGCTTTTGGGCTGTTGAAGTTTGATTCAAGAATTTTTCATAAATGTGGGGATTGAAGCGAAAAAAACATGGATGTAGCTCATATAAAGTTAGCGTTTAGCGTGAAACCACTTATCGGAATTCGCACTGGCACTTTCACAGGTTCCTTTTGCGCTCATTTCTCTGATTTCCCTTTGAGACTATTTTCTTTGGCTTTCTCCGTCCTGATTCAGCCCGAGTCTCTTGGGATTTGGTTCTCTCCGGAAACTTTCTCTGAGAAGAAATTCAGAAGCACGTTCCGGGAGATGGGAAAATTAAATGGGGAGCGTCTTGAGCTCAATTCACTTCCAAGGTCTTTCCCTCACGCAATCTTTTGAAAGTTGACAATTTCCGGAGAAAGTTTTTGCATCGATTTCAATCTTTTTAAAAATTCACCAGCTCACGCACGTAGATGGATTCTATTCTCAATTGCAGACTCCCGTGGGGCTAATGGCTGTCGTCTGGGGTTCAGAACATTGTAGAAGATAGCGTAGATTCTCGTGGTTGGGATAATCTTCTTGACTGTATGTTTCAAGAGAAAGGATTCACTGAAGCTTGATCCAAGCTTGGAGGGCAAGATGCAATTTTAAATATTGCAAATTCAGGGAAGCTTGTCATGACGACCTTGATCCTTATGGCAGGGTGGGGGAGGGATGTGACAGAATGGCAGGATGTCGTGGGAGTTTGTCGGGGGTGGCGTAACGGAACACAGTTAAAGCTAGCAGCAGATGTAGACTGGGATTTTGCTTCCAAGATTTTGCAGTGTAGTTGGGGATTTTTGTTTCTACTTTAGAGCGTATCGTGTAATTTTGCCAAAAGGTGAAGAAGAAATTATTTTGCAAAAGTTGAGGAGGGATCCTTTGGAGGAAAGTTGGCGAAATTTTCGCCGGAGGGCTCACAATTTTTCGGGAACGCTTCAAGGGTTTTTGCTCCAACGGAAGTGCTTCCAAGGATTTCTGAAAAAAGAAACAGATGAATATTTAATTACCAATAATCTTCGGGCATTAATAGCGCACTACTCTTTGGAAGCGCAGGTAAGGACGTAAGGAACAGCTTGAAAATTAACTACGAGCCCATGATTTTTAATGAGGGGTTAGCTATGGCTATTCAGCATTCCGTTTTCTATTTAACCAAGGATTGAGGACGGGAGACTCCTGGTAATGAGGAAATTGAGCGTTGCAGGAATAATTTCCTCGAAATCGACAAGGAAAAGAGGTGTAAATAAACCATTATTGACTTAACTGCCTCATAATTTAGGTAATTACTTGCAGAGAAGGATTGAGACAGTAAGAGAAGAAAGATGGAAATAGCTCTCATTATCTTCAGACTATCGCTTGTGTTTTTTATTGCAACGGAATGGGAGCGCTCTTTGAGAATTTCCGTTGCTGTGCAGCTGTGCTTTAGAAAAGGAGATGAAGTCTGTTGGATTTTGGGAAATTTTAAGGCTATATGCTTTACCTTGGAAGGTATTTTACCTAAGAACTGATATTTAAAAACTCTTGAAAAGTCTTGGAGGAAGATGAAACTTTTGGATTTTAGTGGATGCGTAGTTGGACGGGAAGGGCTTTGATATAGCGGATTTCCCTAGAACTCTTCCTTTGCGCCATGGTTTTTTTCTGCGTGCTTCAAAAGAAGCTGTGAATGAAGGGAAAGATGGAGTAGATGCACTATAAGCTTTGGCTGTTGGGAAGTAGCAGGGAAAGCATGTTTCTAAAAGCTCATTTGAGCATAATAATAAGAGAGGATGAAGGAGGGAGAAGAATTAGGTTCTCTGTTCTGCTAGACAACCCACCGCAAATCATCTTCTTTCATGACTGTAATTCTTTACAAGTTTACGACTTTGCTAGTGAGGGCAGAGAGCTAAAAATGTATATTTGCGGCGGGTAGAGACGCGGGAGGAAGAGTAGACAGCAGGGCGGTTATAATGTGTGCTTGGTTGAATAGCGAATATCCTCCGCGGGCCAAGACCTCTTTCTCCTTCCGTTTCCTTAGAGCTGGAAGTTCCAGCCTGGAACGTCTGAACCGTTTCGGGATCAGAGGGAAGCTTAGCATGTAGTCAAGTTCGCGCTATGGAGTATGGAATATGGGAGGAGAGAGAGTTGTAAACATAGTGTGAGAGAAAGTCGCGGGAGAGAATACTGAGTATTGGTATTGCAAGAGTGGCGAATGGCTGGAGGCTGCTACAAGGAGAAAGCAGAGTGTCGGATGTTGCACTGCTCTTCCTTTTACTGGTCCTCCGCTGAAGCTATGAGACTCTAAGTCTTGATCTCAGGATTTTCCCTAGAGCCTCGTTTATCTTGGTAAGTGTCAGTCCGGTGGAGAGAGTGAAGGGCGCGTTCAAATCCCGTTGATGTTGATTCTAACGGTTGCCGGGAAGAGAGCGCCATGATGATGTCACGTGTATTGCTAGATACCATGAGACTATGGGGTGAGCCGTGGCTATTGTAGTCGTGACAGCCACGTATTGTTGGCAATAAGGTAAAGGGCAAGGGGGATGTCAAAGGCTGAACTCTTGCTGTTTTTGGAGTAAAGTCAAGCTTAGAAAGATGTGTGGGAAAGTTATGAATCAGACCCGGATATAATTAGTCCAAGTTTGTTACATGTAGTTTTGTAAGATGGGGATTATTCAAGGATTATTGTGCATTTACAGAGCCATAAGTTGTGTCAGAGTATATACATATGACTTGAGTTGTTCTTTAAACTTAAAAGCAACTGATTTTGATTGGCTGGTCATTGGTCAGTTTAAGCTGACGAGATATAAATGGACATGCGTTTTCCATGTGAAGCAAGTACCGTTGAGGTTGAAGTGCCAAATGATTATGCAGACATGTATGGAATTTAGGACAATGAAATTTGGATGGTGATGTTTGCATAAGGGCTTTAAATCCTTGATAATGGATCTTTCACCGCCGCAAAAAAATATGATTAGTTGTTTTGATAATTTTGGCTACTAAAATGGGACGTGTGTCAAAATTTAGTGTAAGTGACATGCTCAAGTGCGTGTGAACGTTGTCTGAAGGAAAAAGGGAATAATGGATGATTCTATCTTTGTTTGATTTAAATTGGGACGAGGGATACTATTTAATTGAGGGAAAAGCATGTAAATCCTAGTGAAGTTCCGTTTGGATGATGTATATTTTTAGCTGGAGATTACGTTGAAATGCAATCAGGAATCAAGATGCAGCATACAAACAGGATCTTGAAGGCAAACAATAATTTTTTTGGAAAACGTAAACTACTTGAGAAATAATCTGGCCTACATGATGGGGATGGCGGCGGTTGGCGCTCGGAGCGAATTTTAATGGACATGGGCTTGTATAAAAGACAGAGCTTGTACATGTTCTCCAGCTAGACACCCGTCCGACGGAATCCGAGCGACAAGACTGCTGAAAATTTAAAGTTTGATACCAGGTGTACTACAATCCAAACTACATCCACCATGTTGGCTAAGGCTTTCGCGATTTGCGCTTTGGTGGCTGCGTGCGCCATGACCGTCCAGAGTGGCAACTTTACGAATGCTGACGGAACTTATTCCGTTGCGTGGGAAGTTGTTGGAGATGAATTAGTCGTGTTCATTGAAGCTCAAACCCTTGGCTATGTTGGATTCGGATTCTCTGAATCCGGAGGACTGTCCGGAGCGGATGTTTTCCTTAGCGGAGTTGATGATGCTGGGGAGGCGTACGGTTTTGTAAGTAAACTAGAAATTAGGTTTAATAAACCGTTTTTATATATTAAGCCGGTGGTTGAAGGTGAAGGCAGTTAAATTATGAGAAAAAAGTAACGATAATTGATAAATGTTTGAAATAATCTAATTATGTTCGGAATCTAGGATATGCACGGACAAGGGAATCAAGAACCAATAGTGGATGAGTCACAGGATTATGACATGATCGCTGCTTTCGAATCTGGTAACTCTACCTCTACTCATTTCAGGCGCCCTCTGGTGGTGGATGATGCCAAGGATTTTAACATTACCTCTGTAAGTTTGGATTCAAATTGTTCTTGCTTGGATGGGAAATATTAATCTTGGTGGATTGGTGAAAGTGGAAAAAGAGGAGTTGTAGAAACGTTTGTAGGATTTTGAATTTTAATTATAATAATTTGAATTACAGGATCGTCGTGTCTACGTTCTTTGGTCTCTCGGAGAAAGTGACGAACTTGGATGGAATACAGGGAACAGTGGGGCCGTACTCACTCATATCTTCGACCAGACAGAATTCACAGAACAGAGACTTTGAACGTGGAGGAGGAGAAAGGGATGAAGAAAGTAGTTATTTTTCTATCAGTATTTAATTATTAATTTATTCCTAGCTTGTGAACATGTTTGGAAATAAATTCGCAGGATTTGCGGATGGCACTGGATGCTGTTTCAGTTGATATATAATAAATGATTTGAAACTCTATTTAATTTTTTAATAGCTTTTATTTTCATGAAGAAACTGCTAAATATCGTTAGTTTTTCTTTATGTAGTAACGAAATCATTACGATACGTTTGAGCCAAGGGAGGTGAAAAGCTGGATAGAGTGTGGCTAATGAGTTACTTTTTTTCAAGAATTGCGAAAGTTATGTAAATGATAAATAGCATAATTAGAATGGCACGTTGTTGTGCGCGTGACATTATTGAAATCATTAAAAGTCGGGCTACGTGATGAGATGGGCGAGTGGAGAACTTTTGGGTTCCAGGTTTCAAGTACTTTTGTTAATCATCCCTACATATGATTAGTGAACAATTAATTGTTGAAGCTAGCAGTGAGCTGGGGAATCCCAATCTGGTCTTCCTTGAATTCAATAGAACTGAATGAGGAAATATTTTCCAATTTTTATTTGGCCTTTGGACATGAGCTTGAGGAGCATTCGTTATTTTTTTAAGTAGTCAGTTAAGCTGGAATAATCTCAGGAAGGTTTAGAAGGAAGCTTATATGCGGGTAGGATTGGAATATGAGACAGGTCAAAGCATGAGCTGAACATGGAGTGTTTGAGTGATGGATGTCTGTCTGGAGGATGATCTAATATGGTTGCACTCAAGTTTAAAAATATAACAATAGACTATAATCAAACTTGAGACTGGAGCACTAGAATGATTTAAATCCGCGAATCGTAAACTATATACTCGGATTGATTTCTAATCAAAACTGTGTCAGGTGGATGATAAGGAAGGGAGGGAAACCAAAGAGGAGTTTTGGTATAGCTAAAACCTACTTGAAAATGCATGTAGATTACTCCACTGTAAATAGTATCCAGTTAAATATGATAATAATTGTAATCACCCCGATTACGAAGATGAATGGTCCAATTATTTGGAGCTAATCAGTAATAATGAGTGACTGTGTTACAGTTTTTTGGAGATTGACATGGATGGAGTAGGAGAAGGGTTTTGTAAGAGAGTCAAGTGTGGGGAATTCCAGGGATTGAATAATATGTTTTGCATGGATTTCGTAATGATTTTTTCGCACGGGTTTGATAACCTAGTAACCGTGTGAACCAGATCTGGGACATATATAAAGAGGATGAGTTTCTGGGATGAATATTCACAACTAGTTTCTCAGTTCATCCCACACTACAGACTTTAGCTCCAGCAGAGACCAGAGTGGATTATTTTGAAAATGTACGGAAAGGCTATTGTTTCCCTTGCCTTGTTGGCTCTTTTTGCCGCAAGCGCTTACAGCGGTTCCATCTCTGTTGCAGATGGCGCTTATGAGGCTGAATGGCAGGTTGTGGGAGAGGAGCTGATTGTTGTGATTGTGGCCAAGACACAAGGCTACATTGGTTTCGGTTTCTCTGCTGATGGTAGCATGAGAGGGGCGGATTTGTTCATTAGCGGTGCTAACGCTGATGGAACCACCTACGGAACGGTAAGCTCTTTTTCAAAAAATAATTTTTGGCAGTTACTGCGGGTTTTTGTGGAGGATATTGGTTAAACCGGTTTATTTGCTCTTGTTTTGAATAGGATTACCATGGAGTGAACAACACTGCTCCCGTCGTTGATGCTCAACAAGATTACACTCTTATCGTTGCTCAAGAGGATGTGAACGGAACGATTACTCACTTCAAGCGCCCTCTCATCTCAACTGACAAGACTGAGGATTTGGATGTGACGGTAAGTTGGGAATGTTTCCCCTTGGTTGTCCATGACAACGGATTAGTTTTGAAATAGTTGCTAGATTTAATATATTGGAGTTTTTTAAACGTTTGCCAACTGATTTTCTTAGAATGCTGAAGTATATCTTCTCTACTCGTGGGGACAGACTGATGACATTGCTTACCATGGCGCTAACCGTGGAGCTGCTCTCATCAACCCATACGATCCTTGAAGTATTTTTGAAAAACACTGTACAAATGTGAAAATAATTGTATAAATAAAAAATCCTTGTGCTTATTTGGTTTGTCAGATAAGCAAAGCTTTCACTAACTGTGTGCGGAATTTTGGGAATTATTTAGCAAATACATTCAAAGAATATTTGCAATTTCATTTTAGAAAAGCCTTTGAAAGGTATAGAAGTATACATACAGTAAGATATAAAGGGATAATGGAAAGAGAAGCATAGGTTTTAGATTTGTGGACGGTATTGTACTATCAAATGATGATTTGTTTGATATTCAAAGATTGGAGTTTTGATTATTTATTTGCCCAGAGTAATCGGAAGTTCAAAGGATGGGGATGAAATGTTATCAGTTCTGGAAGGATGAGTCTCTATTTGTATGCAACAGCTTCGGAATTGCTTTTTTAGAATCGGAAGGAATGTAAAGGAAATCCGGGAAATGAAAGCAGATCGTCTGAGAAACTGAGGTGATTATGGGATACTTGGGTTTGTAAAAGTGTAGAAAAGAAGTTGTTTTTGTAATTTGGTTTCTTTGAAAGATAATCTTTGTGGTTCAAAGAGAATACAGAGTTGGAAGGGATTGCTATAGAAGGATAAATCCGAGAGCGGATTGCTAGTGGTAATGAATTTAGTGTATAGCAGTAAATACTACTGTAGCAACTATATATTTAGCTAGCTGTCGGAGCTGTTGCTAACTTGGTTACTTTTTCGTGGTTTGGGTAACCACATTAGAATTTGACCGAGAGATCGATGCCTGATGATGTGCTTTGTGACCTGGAATGATGTTGGAAATTAATGCTGTTGAAACATAGTCTTGATTCGTATTTGTTGATGAATTCAAAAGGGAATTGGTTTGTTTACGCTCTAATTGATATGCATGCTTGTTAACTCTGTTCACCCAGGCTCATTCAAGCGTACAGGTGAACATCGAGTTTAGCAAAGACCTGAGTGCCCTCTATGAAATTGTTACGCTTTGGATAACGGATGAGACAGTCCGGACTTCTGCAACTTAAGTTGAAATACTAGCTAGCTCCGGGATGCTAATTACGCCCTCTGGAGGAATAACTCAGTGGATTGAGTAGGTGGGTAGGGTAGTAGAGCGTTTATGAATTTTCAAGAGGGTCTTCTCTTCACCGCCAGGGTGGTGGAGGAAGAGAAAAGGCGGTTTTCATTTGCACGTAGAAATTTGGGTTTTAAATAACAGAGGGGCTGAGGCTGGATGAATAAAACATTAGCGTGCATGTCATTGCCGCCGGTAGCAATTTGTGAGACCGTTATGCAAAGGAGTCATAAACTACTCATCATGAGAAGGACCGCGGGTGCGATAAACATGAAATTTACATTCTTGCACAAGATATATAGGGAAGAATTTAGTTCTTTGGGAGTGCTGTGTGGGGTTGTTGTTGTAACGTCTAGAACTGAACATGGCCCTCTGGTTACCCGGGTGTTTTTCTCGAAGCGTGTTGTTTCACTCTCCTCTTTCTTTTCCCTAGTGCCTCACTAAACACCCGCGCGCAAGAATTTAGGGGACACTAAAGAGAAATTGGACAAGAGGAAAGAAGAGCGTGTGAAATCCGGAATGACTGGATGCTATCTCATTTCCGATCCGAGTCGGGTTAAGTTTGTCAAAAAGTAGAGGATTTTAAATTCGAAACTGGTGTTATACCTATACGGCTGGAGGACGGGCGGAGTATACAAAATTCAAAGAATGCTGGGATAATTTGTTTTCTTTTTAATGATAACTAGATTAGATTAGATGGATTCTCGGATGGTGTTGGATCCAAGAAAATTGCGTTTTGAAGCTTCGTGTTTGCATCACATTCCGTGCTAACTGCGTTGCGTTTTCTCCATAGTCTATGCTTTTGAACCCTGCCACTAACCTCTCACCTGGTTGGTATCCAAGAAGGAAACGAGAACAAAGATTTACGCGCTATTTTTCAAAGCACTTTGTCCTCAACTGATTCTTCATTTAAGGTAATTGGATCATTAAGATTAACCTTTGGAGAAAGTGGGATTTATGTATTGTTTCCATGGAATATTAGATGGGATTAAGTGGAGTGGAAGTAGATGGGATTGGCTATGGTTAGTAGCTTTTGGGGCAATTAAGCTGATTGATATGGAAACTGCGGAGCATGTTTTTAAATCAATGATTGATTTTCGTTTATTTGGTAATATCTAATATTCCGTCGTTGTATTATATTATGCATTGTTATGGGCGGTGATAAATTTGGGTGAAATTACGGGAAAGCACGGCAACTTTCACCGTGTAGACTTCGCGGTGTAGTTAGCGGATAACTGCTAGCGCAAAGAAAGCAGAAAATTCTGGAATGCGATGGCTACATGAATAACGACAGAGAAAGTAGGGGTTAGCGAACGTAGGAGCGAGACGTAGGAATAACGTACCTGAGTACTTGTTGATTCAGTTGGACTCGTGTGGCAGCTTGCTTTAGTTACACGTTGATATAGATAAGTGACACGGAGATGTCGCTATGATTCACCTTAGTTTTAAAGAGGGAGCAACAAGTTGATTTGTCAAGGCAACACTAAAATTAGTACACTGTTTGCTGCTGTTGCTAACACGATAATACTGTAAATCCTGGAATGGTATCTATGAGAGGGAACGTGGAAATGGTGGAATAAGCTTTGTTGAGAATCGATCTGGTTTTACTGCTGTAGGAAAATCGGGAAGCGATTGAGATGAGGGCGAGCAGATATACGCCTTCCAGGTTTCTTTCTCTGTGTGCGGGTAAGCTTTTTTGCGAGACACGGGTTGAAGAAGATTGATGAATTGATGGGCATACGTTTATTCGAGTGTAGTTTTAGGGCGAAAGTAGGAGAAAGCGGGAGATTTGGATTTTCACTGCTTGATTTAAGTATCTTGATGGATTTCTTGGTGAGGACGAAGACTTGTTTCCGAGAGTTGCGCTAATAGGGAAAGTTGGAGAGCGGTTAATAGGTATTTTGCAAGGTAAAAGATTGAAACTGTCAATGGGATAGAGTGGAGGTCACGGGGGTTTCTACAAGGGTTTTGTAGAGGTGTGGGAGAAAATCTGTTGGACTATGAGCTTGAAGTTTTATGAAGGTTTTAGTGCACGGCTTTAAAAGATGCGGGGATAGTCGGGGAGGTTGTGGAGGAGAATTCCCCTGTGTTCTTGTTTCCTCGACTTTCACCACTGACGCTTCTCTAGAAAATGAAGGTTGGGATAGGGATCGCACAAGTTTTCTTTCTCCTCTATTCCCTCTCGTCCTTTCCACTCGCTCGCCAGCTTGCCTCCTTCCCTTGTCTATTCTCTCTCTCCGGAGAAAGTCGTGGGATTCGGGCCTCTTCTCGTATGCAAGCTGGCAGCACTAGCAGCTGGAGCAGAACTCGATGGCTCGAGTTCAAGTCCCGGGTAACACGGCTTTCTCCCATGTATGGTGTGTAAGTTTAACCATTTCTCTTGCTTTCTCCAAAAGGCTTCCAGAAAATTGAACCGTCTCATCACCCTCAGATAGCTCTCGTCTGATATGAAAGGAGAGATGGTTGTGTCATTTTTTCTGGTTTTTTAGGTGGGTCATTTGATTGTCCACTATTAAAGATTTGCTTTCTCCGCTTTATTGTATTTTGTAGCCTGAGGTGGGTGATTTTGAGAGTGGCGATTGATCTCAGTGTTTGGGTTGATTGAAATATTTTTATGATTTTTTGGAAATGATATTGGAAAGGTTCACATGAGTAAAGGAAATTCGGTATGATTTTCAAAGGTGAAAGCAGAGAAAGCACGGGTGTAAATATTTCCGTAGCCGTAAGCAAGTAAAAGAGAAAGCAGAGGAGTCCTTGGAAGAGTAGGAGGCAGATGCAAAGTTGAGGGCTTTCTCTTGCCCTGCGTGTCGTCCTCTGTATCAGTTTTCGCATCTTCTGGATCCGAGATTGCAAAACTTTGTCAATTTACTGGAACATTGTAAGTGGGGGGATCGTGAAGCAATATCGTTCAAAGTTTTGGCGGGGTTGGAAATTATATAGGAGAAGGAATTTAATGGCGTAGTCCTGCTGAATAGGATAGAAGCATACCTTCGTTGATCATCTCACATGGGTATTGCAAAGAGGATGGGATCTGGTTTGCAAGCAATACGCTTTGAGTAACTTTCTCTTGTCCTAGCTCAAGTATATGGCCACACTGGTTTGGAGTTGAGTGAGAGGAGTAGAAGAATGGAAATGAAGCTGTTGGATGATCCGAATGAGGGGGTTTTGGAACTGTGACCTTGTTGTCCTTAACCGGGGAAAGCGGGCGAGGAGGAGAAAGTGTGGATTGGCTACTTTCACCCGGGGTTTCACTGAGTACATGCTTGGAAGAGCTAGAAAGGTGGGAGGCTGGCGAGTAGGCTACTAGGAAATCAGTTTCGTGACATAAAACCACTGGCGTTATTTCTCTAGTTGATTGCTGTTTTGAAAATTGGACGGACTCTATACAGGTTGGGTTTGGTGATGATTGAGACTTCCGGTACAATCTACCCGGTTCGTGATCTGATTACCAGAAATACTTTGGCAACCATTTGGTCTTCCAGGAAGAGGAATGAGGAAGAAGCTATACGTACTGCTGGTTGATTGCTACTCCGCTACTACGATGTGTTAATTTCCGACGCTTCTCCTAAAGCCATGAGCTTTATTTCCGAATCTACTACGACGACCTTTGACGCTCTCATCCGCTTTCCTGCTCCTAATTGGGCTCCAGCTGCAATTACTGAACGCTCTATTGTTTAACAAAGTTATTGTAATTTTCACCACTTTCCCTACTTTCACTCTGTGAATTTATACTTTCTCTTTTGCTCCTTTCTCATCCACAGTTCTCATTTCCTTTGAAATTTAGTGGGAATTCTTCTGGCGGAAATGAAGTGACAAAATAATTCCGCCTTTGGAGTAGGTGCTAAAGCTTTGAACTGAATAAAGATATGGTGAGGATTTTTGCGGGAGGAACTTGAATATTTTGAATAGAATGTTAACCGCCTTTTCATTATAGTTTTTTGAAGTAGCTGACTGAAGGCGGGAATACAAACGTGAAGGGGTGAAGACCATGCCAGAAATGTATTCCTCTGTAGCCTATATGTGTTGCCTAATCCGGCTATTGTGGCAATCCTTTGATATCTCAAGCCAAATGGATGTTAACCGCAGGGGATTTAGTTTATGCTCATAAAATGGGACATTAAAGGATAGTCCTGAGAGTAAATCAGCTCGTATCTCTAGATCCATTGCAGAGGAAAATAAATACATAAGGGTTCTTGCTCACATAAAGCCAAGAGCTAGAGACTTGCATTGATGTTTCTGTGCCCCCGATAGATGTGTGTGCACTTGTAGTGGCGGGTAAATCAACAAAGGATGATAATGGTATACATGTAGGGTAGGTTGAAGTGAGGATTGTACGGGAACTTGCCTTGTTCAGAGTTCCGGCGTCATTGTTTCAAGGACTTTCACCACTGTATCCTGGTGGATTCCAGGGATTCCGGAGGATCTAGAATTTCCTCCTACGTATAAGATGGTATAAGAGCTGGATTACCTTCTCGTAGGTAGTAGGTAGGGCGGTGGTGTGTCTATGAAAAATTATTAAGAGTGACATACAGAGAGCTAGTTATTGATGACTACAGCTTTGAGGATGTATTTATTTTTCATCTCGTAGCCAAAGCTCTAGAAAGGCTCTGAGTGTACAAGAGATCTACTCGGTGTAAATGGAGGAGCTGTTACATAAACAAGAAAATGGCTTTCGACGTCTCTAGTCTCTGCTTTCACCGCTTTCACCGCTAGTCTGGGTGAAGCCCATTAGGATCTGAGCTCAGTCGCTCATCTCTCCCTTGTGGATTCGTACCTTAGCAGAGTATCATATTTCAAATTAGATGTGATGCCTAGCCTAGCCCTAGCCCTAGTCTAGACACCAAGGTGTTGGAATCTGTTGAGAGTTGTCTCATAAGTTGCAATTTTTGAATTTTGTAATAAAGAAAAGGGGCAAATTGTACTTTCTAAGATGTCCGGGTGAAAGTTTGGGCTAAATTTCTGAGTTTGGCGATTTTATAGAAGTTATACTGATATACCTGAAGGTTATGCGGGTAACAGTTACTATTTCTTGAGGAAGTTTGTCGGCACAAGATTCAGAAGAGATTACAACGTTCTCTGGATTTTGCAACTGCGGTAGTTTTTAAATTGGCTGGATAAATGTAATACAAAGTATGGATTTGAATTAGTTGAATTACAGTGTGAATGATTTGGAAAACGTGTTGAAACTTTTCTGGTCGGTTTAATAAAAAGTTTTAAAGAATGCTGGGAATTGTGGAAAAGTTTGTTGGCCAATTTACACATTTTATAAGCGGCAAAATATTCGGGCGGCTTATCCGGGTTTTTTTTAGAAAAATGTAATGTTGTATAGTTCCGCATTTAGTTACGCTCTTACAAGGGGGTTTTGTGTTAAAATAGTAATTGATTCGTAACGCTCAAGTTGAATTCTTGGGTTACAGAAATATGTCAACTTGAGATTTTTGTCAGTGATCCGAGTACTGTTTCACATTGAAAAAATGTAGAAAAATTAAGGCAAATTTAAATTTTTTAAAGGTGAAATAAATTCCTCTGACTTGGAATACTATTTGTGGTCTGAAAAAAGAATTTGGCTTTTTCTTATTCGGAGGCTGAGCTTCCAGGAGATTGTGCAAGAGCTTTCTTCTTCTATTTTTTGGGATCTGGAAAAGTTCCAGTCAGCTTCCCGACACTATGCTATGCCAACTGTATGCTTTAGAATCCCGCGGAAGCAGTGAACTGTATTCTTGGGTATTGCAGCTATGCTTCCAGTTGAAACCCTTTAATACAAATAATGTGCTCTGTTAAGCAATAGGAATACCATCCAGTTTTATACCAGGTTTTGTAAATATATTGAGTAAATGTAAGTTGCCGGAATTCATTGCTCCATCAAGGCTCGGCTCGGCTCTTTTGCTGACCTTCACATTCCTCTCTTCCGCTCACCCACTTTCTCTTGAGGAAAAAGAAAGAGGGGGAAAACTTTTTGCTTTCTCCAAGCATTTCTCCTCGTCCGCTTTTCGATTCAATTAACTTGCTAGCCAGTTTCATGATACTCTCGGCTGGAAGTTGTGGGCTTGGATCTCTCAATCACTCTGAAAATTGAGATGGGCGGGAGGGAGGATGCTTCCATTATTAACTAAGAGGTCATGGCTTTTCTGCTAGGTCAGCAATTTTGAGATCAAGAAGGAAATAGATTTTCTTGTGCTAAGTAAACTTGTGGTTTCTTGGTTAAAGGAGGTAGTTGCTGTAGGGCGGGATTCTTGAGTATACTGCAGAATGGTGAACTAGAATTTTAAGAAAATAGCGTAAATGCAGTACATCACAGGATACCCGGGTTTTAGGGATTTAAAGATAATTTCTATCGGGGGAATTCTAAGGTAATAGTGCGAAAAGGAGAATATGGATGGAATTTGAGGAGATAAGGAATTTGAGTCCAGAATTTAATCCTATAAAATTGAAATTATTTAATATCACAAGATTTATATAGTTTTGTAATCTGGGAGTAAGTATCCTTCTGTGTATTTGAGGATGTACGGGTTAAATAAATATGGAGGGTAATTATCGTGCATATTTATGACTATTTTCATATTGTCCTAGATTTAAGAGTCTATGGATTTTAGTGGGAGAGGATGAGAGAAGAGCTTAGTGTTCATAATCTACTGGGTTTAAGCGTTGTCTGTGAAGCGGGAGAGAGCGGAGACCCGGGTACTAGAGAAAGTAACGTACATAAAATAGTAATTTAATTCTGATGCTGCTTCTTCTGACTGTGAGATTTTATACTTGTATCTGACGACAATGTACGTGTGGAAGCTGTACTTGTTATGTACGCTGAATGTATGCTGGTCTACTTGTGATGTGCAAATTTAGTGGTTCGATAAGCTTAACCTACTCTATGCTAAAATGATGCTAATGATTGCAAGTTGTGTTTTTTGGATCGGAGTCGAAGCTGACCAGTTGTTTTTCATGTAAATGAATACAACTGGATTGCTTCATCTTCGAGGAGGCTTGCTTCCTATGTTTAGTATTGCGTTTCTTGATTTCCAGAAACGTATAAAAGCTCCGATCCGACTGTCATTCTGGGCGTTCTATTGTTGATTTTGCTGATCTAAGCTGTTACTCTGATTGAGTAAATAAATAACATGGAACCACTAACTCTAAGTTTTAACCACACTTAATTATTAAGTTAAGGTTCATACTACGCACCTACCTACCCTAGTTCCTGGATAACCAGTATGGCCAATAAACCATATCTGGCATAACTGTATTGTGAGGAGGAAGAGCTTTACAGGACCACCTCTAAACTCTTCTTCGCATTTCTCTTCCCTTTTCCTAGGAGATTTCTGGAGCACCAGAAATTTCATCATGAATTTCACATCTCCTAGGAAAAATCCTCACATACTGAAGATGGGTGGGAGGATATTGTATTTTTAGAAGAGATCTCGGTCATGGAAGGGAGCAAATGCCGGGTGTGTGGAGGGAAAGCGCAAGTTAGTGTGTGAACTTTTTGCAATTTTATGCACGTTTTGTGCTGGGATAAGAAAGCATCTGGGAGAAACATATCTATACGGATATGTGCGTTTTTTTTGCTTTGGAATGATATGTGATGCAGAAAATTTAGGATGAGCATCTCAAGAGAGGAAGAGGACAATTTAGTGTTAAATTTAGTGTGCTGTTGTGTCTGTCCTTTTTGTGCAGTCGTGTTTTGTTGCAACCCATTAGAGTTTAATTAAAAAAATTGGAACATGTGTTTCCCGCCGTAAACCTTGTTTCTAATTGAATTACCCTCGCTGAAACATAAAGTGGATTGTGTAGCCATTAGTTTTTCCCTTTTAGTTTTAAAGCTTTTATGTTTTAGTGTGGAAAGAGGGAAATCAGGTTAGCCGAAATGGTGTCGTGGAATTGTTAAAATGTTACGTCAACCTCGTTTCCATGCCCGTGTGATAAAGTTTGTTGGGTGGAAAAAATAACTGTCAAGTAATGATGTTTTTAATTGATTATTTTAGCTAATGTTAACAGGATGAAATTATTTTCCAGTTAGTTATAATAATCATTATTTTCATTAGAACTGATCAAGTGATTTTTTAATAAATATTTCCTCTTTTGCTCATGGGTAGAGGATATTTTTGCGCGGTATCTGTAATTTTTAAATCTAAGCAGTCTGGTGTCAGTCAGTGGTGATGGATTAAAGTGATGAGGAGCTGGCTTCTTAGATGCGTTTGGCGCAAGATTTGGTTACAATTTCTATTCTGATGGACTTGAATCAGGATGAAAAAACTTTATTTACAGTCTACAAATTCCAAATATCTTACAAAGAGACGTAAAGAAATTAAAATTGCAAATGATTGAGGTAGATTTAGACACAAACATAAGACTGGAATTTTCCTTTGAGACAAACCACTATTTGCTCAGGAGAGTTCTGGGATAGTTTGCCAATGTCTGAAGAGACTTGAAGTAATGTAAATTGTTGTTGGAAGACAAGAAATCAAATATTTGTCTTCTTTAATAGGGTGGAACTGATTCCAGACGGAAAATAATCAAGACTACGGAGTAAATACAGATGAGAAGTAATTTGAATTTTGTGTACATGGATTTATCATGAAATGTATTTGCTTTCTCTTGAATAGCTACCCAGAAGAAGAATCAGGGATTTTTCAAAAAAAAGAAATGAAACTTCATCGAACATCCTCATCTAGAAAATTGCGACGGAAAAATGACATGGCAAGGGATTGGTCGGATTTACGATCATCCTTACAAGAATCGCATGGATTGGACCAGGGAAAACCGGAAGGAGATGAGTGGACTTGGAGGGATTTTGGTGGGAAGCGGTGGATATTTACCAACATGCAATATCTCATTGCTCTTGGTATAGGTAAGCGGATTTTTAAGATATTATTTAATGGAAGTGGCGGAGAGTTGAGGAAATATTTTTAACATTATATTTACATTATTTCTACCTGGTACAAGAAATGAATTGACGTTGTCTACAAAAGATGCATGTTAGGAAGTAAATACAGATGACAAAAGCAGTTGTATCAAAGGCAGTTCAGTTGGTGCACATAATTTATTTTGAGCTCAAATCTTGGCAGAGCTTTATTCGGGCGTTTTGGAGAAGAGAGAGAAGAGAAAATGAATGCTAATTTGTGGGGATTTATTCTATGGTCAACCAGTCTTTGGATTTACCATTGAAATTCTCGCCAGAAAATACTGAATATCAAAAGTAAAACATGAATTGAAAGCGGGAAGCTTGAGGAAAATAATAGCATAGAATTCTTGTACCAGGAATTCCAGTCAGCCGGAGTAGTAGCCGTAAAATGTAGGAATCCTTGTAAAATGTTTACCTGGTTCTCCTTACAGTCTATAGTTGATGGGATTTTATGGACGTTTCAGGATTGGGATGCGGTGCAGGATATTATTACTATGTGAGCTGCCTATTTGAAAATTCCACGCGCTTCTCTCATCTTACGAATGCGGAACGCGAACTTTCCCTTCCGGCAGACGTGGTAAATTATATTTAGTATAGCGCCTTTGTAATATCTGAAATGATTTTTCTCTCATTTAGGCGGGAATATAGTCTGCGTGTTGGGTATGAAATTTTTGTGGCTATATAGTAGCCTGAAGAATATGAAAACTATTATATGAATTTATTCAAGAGACTTTCTCTCTCGTAACATATCATATAGCACAGCCCGTTTTCACAGTGATGCTAGAAACATGCGGACTGGTTTCTTGTTGCGTAACATTTACTTTTATTTTGTGGTTTCATAATATAAATTTGATAACAATAGGCTTTCCGGTACTCGTATTTTAAGAAGATGGCAACATCCAGTTCCATTATTGAAGGGATTCGGACAATAACTGGTGATGGAGGGAATGGAACTGCAAGTAGCTTTCACCGGTATTCTCTTGCGCCGGAGGTAATTTGAGAAAGTACTGGAAATTCTGTTTAGAGTAATTTCATACACAGAATATTGACGGTTGTGTAAAATTATTATGTACTTCATGCTCATGCTTAAGTAAGGGAAAAGAATAGAAGTTGACAAGTGGAGAAAGTGGAGAAAGCAACATGTGGAAACGTAGATGGCTATGTAAGCTCGAGAGAGTATTTGAATTGATTTTGTTTCAGAGCCTTTATGCTGGAGTGTTTCATTTGTTCAAACTGAGTGCTTGGGTATTTGGACTTTCTCTTGGAGAATGCACGATCGTATATCCAAACAATCAAAATACCCGAGTGGATTCCGTAATGCCATTGTCTGAAAGGGGGGGTATGGCCTTTGGTTTGCCCACGATGGGGGGAAACAGTGCTTGGGATTTTCAAGGGGGATACAATGACCATAATTTGTTCAACTCTAGTTGTTCTGGTCTGCGGGATCCTCTTGAATTCTACTTGGCTTTCACTTGGGCTCTAGAGGCACTTGTTGTCGTACTTATTTTCTTTACTGGACATCAGTTCAGGTATGGGAAACATTTGATTATTTGAAGACTCTCTTTCGTTCTTGTGTTCTTTGGCCTATATACCTTTCACTGCTCTGTCTGAAATGTCTTTGGAACTTTTGCAATGCTTTCTTTTGTTTTCAAAGGCAACTAGTGCTAGAGATATTGCTTGAAGTAACTCTGTACTTGTGTTGTTTGAAGCTTGTGTTTTAATTAGTTGTTCTAGTTCTCACAGTATTTAGCCGGCGGAGAAAGTATTGCAATAACTTAGCGGAATGGTGAAAGTTTAGGGAAAAAGAGAAAGTTGTTGGCTTTTGTTGAATCTTAATTATTACTTGGCCTTACTACAAGAGCTCTAGAATCTTGCTTGATATAAAAATGTGAGAAAGAGTAGAATGAATGCAAAGTAAAATTATATTATATTCCGCAGCCGTTCAATATTTGGAGGGATCTGCTCTGTTGCTCTGTTCGGACTTCTGCATCCACAAGTAATGTTTCCGTCTCGTTTAACTTTAACTTTAATTGCGTTTCTTTAATTCTAATGTATAAGAATGTGAAGCCGACCTTGGCCTTTAATTTGCCGGCTTGGAGAGAATCCATATTATTTAGATATGTATGTTCATATCAATCAGAGAAGGTCTAAGAGAGTTTGAGTTTAACGTTACCTTGAGGAAAGTTGGGTGGTGAAAGTCATTTGTGGATTCATCCATGCTATTCATGCAAGACCTTGAGGGAAAGCATTAGTTCATTACTGGGGCGTATTTGTCTGAGATGCCATTTTTCTTTCTCTCAACTTTCTCTTCCTGTCTCTCGCTCCATCAGAGGAGAGAAGGTATTGAAAGAGAGAGCAGAGAAAGTCGAGAACATTCTTATTGAAAAGCTCCGGGTTGTAGATCCATTAGTTGGATTCTTGTATAAATGGAAGCAGTAATGACTCGTCATCTCGTTGCTTTCAGCGAACAAACTACAACTGCCTCTTCCCATCTCCGGAGAAAGTGGGATGGATATTTGCTTTCACTCAAATCTACACAATTGGCCAAACTGTCTTCTCTCACGTCCATCCGTCTTGGCGAGCGGTGAGCTTTGAATGATTTTATACCTTGACATATCTCTCATCCTTTTGGTCCTGGTTGCTGATCTTGGAGATGGCGGTTCATCTGTACTATGTATTAGGATCTGGGTTTGATCTACTTCCTCGCTCTGTCGCTCTGGAGAAAGTCAGGGAAGAGATACATGAATGTAATTTCGGTTTCTATAGGCTCCGAAAATTGCGGTTTCCAGTGGGCTTTTGATCTTGTTCTGGAATACGGATTCCCAGTGGTTCCTCCTGTCACAGTTGCTTATCGTAACTGGGCTTCATGTATTCGGATACTTTAGTAGATACGTGACTTCTCTTATCGTCTTTGGCCAATTTGTAAGTTGGATATTTTACCTGGTATCTTGGTTATGTTTCCATGGCTCTTTCTGAGTACTTAGAGCCTCCTGTTACTGATGGGTGGGTACCTCGCGAATATGAGAATATGGATGTACCCCATGGATGTACTTAGCATCTGAGGATGTATTTGATTTGGTTACTGCATGCATCTTTTAGCGGCAATTTTAAAATGATATGAATGGCCATTTTGGTTTCCTTTGACAGACAGGATGGCAGTACGCTACACTGGTGTCGTTGGACCCCGCCATGCACCACTGGTCACTGTTTCTCTACGTCCTCGTCGCGACGATTGCAACTGTGTTTGTAGCAGAACCAGTAATCGATTGGATACTCGGTGACAAATCCTGCAAGTGGTCCTTCATGCGACGGACAATCCTTGTATTCGTCTTTCAGTTAGCATTGTTTTCTGCTCGGTGTGACCTGGGGCGACACCTTTCTTTATTGGAAGATGTAAGTTGTTGTAGTCGAGGAGAAATCTTGTATGTATGGGAACAATCAATTTAAGATGAAGTAAATGGGGGTGAAAATAGGTAGCTTCTAACGTGGTCCAATTGTTGGATTAAGACCTTGTTACGCCCACATTTGCAGATCCGCTTTCCTCTTAGTTTGACACTGTTGCCGGATGGTGTTACAAACTGGGCGGATGTCGATCCAGATTTTGAAGATGATGAGACTCATGAGCCTGGTTCGCTATCACTGGAGGCGGATCACGTTGGGAAATTTGATACCTTTCTCCGCCTATGCTTTCTCTCGAAAGTTAGATCCACTCCTTTGAAGTTTTTGTGCAAGTACTTTTTCCTAATTTTCGCTGGACTTTACTCTCTCCTGACAGCTCTAATTCTACCATCACTCACTCTTAATATGAGGTAAATCTGGATTTGACATGGGACATGAGAAAAAGGATTTTTGTTTCCTTGGAAACGATTTAGCGGTGGATTTTATTCTAGGTTCTTTTTCTTCTCCTTTCATTAAATGCCAGTTTCATTTCATACTCCCCCCAGACTGATTAATCTACACGGAGAAAGCACGTTGCTTAGGAGAAAGTGGTAGAAAATAAGTGGATTTTTGTAGATTGTGACAATAGTGAATTAGTTTTTCTGGGACATGATGATCTTTGCCTTGTGTTTTTTTATTTTGTTACTATATTTTTAAGTTTGTCCTGGAAAGCTTTGCTGGATTACTTTAGTTAATGAGTGTACAGATTTTTTAGAGCCTCGTAAAAACTTGGTCATTCTAAATATCAGAGATCACGTTTTCGTTGTTTGATGAGTCAAAACTGTAGGCTTTGTGGAAAAAAGCTTTAATTGAACTGACGATGGATCAGAGATACAATTTTATTTGTGTTCTTCGTAGTTCCGGTCCTGGCGCCATGAAGCTTGGATATTCTGAAAATACAAGTGTTGGCAACAATATGAAAACTACGAGCTTTACGGCTCCTGTACAATCCGGAGGAGGAAAGAGCGAAGGAAAGTTGATTAAAAAGGCTAGAAATGTTTTGTGGAAGTTAGTTTCTCTTGATTTTGGCTCTCCATCTTCCTCGTTTTGCTTCCCGTCCTTGCTCCACCAGGAGAAGGATGAAGACAAACTGGAGAAAGAGAAAGGAGAGAGAAAAGAAAGAAGGGATTATGAATGGTACTGGAAACGGGACGAGGGACTGTGGGATGCGTTTCTAGTTTACAACATCGTGCAGACGCTAGCTTTCTCCCTGTTGGCAATATATGTGGACAAAAGGTGGGAAATGTTTTTCGTGCCGCATATTTGTCTCCTCATCTCGTGTCTTTGTGATTTCAAGGTAAGTAATAATACGGGTTTAGTCAAGGAGTTTGAAGTGCTAACGCGTAAGTCAGCTGAGGTAGGGCCTGAGGACGGTAGAGGTAGGACATTAGGAGGAAGGTGAATTTATTTACCTTTCTCCTGCTTTCACTGCTTTCTCCGGGACTTCTAGCCGTTCTACTTTTTTGTATGCTTGGTTCATTTTTGCATGCGATTCCTCTCATTTTTATTTTGATGATTCATAAGGTTTTGGGGCTTCCTCCAAGTTTCTTGAAGATGAACCCACCTTTCACGTGCGTATGCTTTGATGAATTGAAGCTTTCATTCATTTTTGTTTTGAAACTTTCTCCCACACGTTCTTCCTGAGAAGTCATGGAAAATAAGCACAAGACTATAACCAGCTACTGTATGTACGAATAAAAGTTTCTCCCGCGTTTACTATTATTACAACGAAGGAATTCGCTGCGCTAAGCATATAGAAAATAGAAACCGTCAGAAGAACCTCGAAGAAAGAGGAGAAGTTTGTTGGACTGCGTGTACGGATATATTTACAAAGAAAAAATATGCTTGCGCGCCATTTGTTTTATAGATAGAAATAGTTTTTTAAAAGCATGTCAAGTTTTAAAGAGAGGATTTTTATTCATTTCAAGAAGAAAGTTTTGTTAAAATCAGGATGGGCCGATATTTTATAAATTGAAAAAGTTATGTAAAATTCTGCGGGTATGATTTGACGAATGTGTGTTTTTTAGTTTTTCGTTGAATTTTTCAGAAAGTTTCTCGTGGAATAAAAGCGTTGCCCATCAAATACGCACATGAATTACACGTCGGAATATGGATTTCAATACTTGGTATAATAATTGCTAGCGCTCGAGTTCGGAGCCATATGATGCATTTAAAATCTCGCGGTAAGTTTGAGTATAATTTTTATTTTGAAAGAGTTTTTTCTTGGGATGGAGAAAAAGGATTTTATAAATGCTGGAAAATTTCTACGAATGAAAAGATGGATTGGATGGTAAAAATGTTTTAACGGGAGCTGAAATATGAGATTTTTAATGATTTTCAGGAAGATTTGAAATCGGGAATCCGCGGGTCGTGAACTTGGTCGAAGCTCTGCAGTGGATCAAGGGAAACGTTGGGCTGGAGGCAAATTTCAGCGGAGCTGACAATTTAATGGTGGCAATGAACATGCTGACACCAAGATCTACAGTCACACCTTTGCATTTGTCTATTCATTCCTGGGCGAATATTCAAGGGAGGAGAAGGAGGGGGAAAGGAGGAGAAAGCGGAAGAAAATCTGGTAGGGCAGAAGGTAGTACGGATTCTGGAGAAGATGCTACAGAGGATGAGATGACGAGCCGTAACCCGGATGATGATGATAAATACAAGGATTCTAAGAAGCTTATGTATAAATCGGGCTTACAAAGAGAGGAACTCGGGAGAAGATTATATGGCTCCAAGGTAAAAGTCTTTTGAAACTGTGAAAGAGGGCGGAGTGGTTAGGAATGATGTTCTCGGTAGCTACAGGAGAAATAATCTCTCACAAAGCTTTTTCTTGCGCTAACAAATGGAAAAATTCAATTCACAGCGTATCAAGGAGGAGGAAGGAAGAAGAGAAAATATGTTTGAATCGGATTCTCTGAGCAAGGGAGAGGCTGAATTGATTTCAATACGAAACCCACAACTGTGGATGACAAGTCGACTTGGAAATGAGGAAAGGACAAGCTTATTAAAAGTTTATTCAGTGTACAGCCGGAGGAAATCCATTGGAGGATTTCATCAGGATTTACTTTCTATCCGAGTCACTCATCTGTTTCTCAGCCAGGCCATGTGCGCTTCTTTCAAAAATGTTGCTCCGGCGGCCCCACGGCCAATTTTATCTGGGTTGCAAACCAAGGGGGCGCCACAGTATACGGGCAAACCCGTTTCGACGAGGATCCTTGGAGCATCTTCGGGAAAAGAGGGGGAAGGACGAGGCTCAACGGCGCATCTTATTTTTCAACCTGAGGAAATGGTGACTCGGAATACTTCTTTGGCTGGATCGTGTTGGCACTGGGAGTGGAACTGGCAGGAGCCATTTCCTCCTGATCATAATGGAGAGTGTCAGGAGTGGCATCTATCACCCATATCGCACTTAAAGTATGTCAGTTTTCGTTATCTTCGAGAAAATTGGGAATCCTGCGGTGTACTAAAAGTAGCGTCTTGTAGAGCATGTAATCCATAGGCTTCAAATGTCAGGGATGCTGGTCTTGTACCTGGTGTGTCTTAAATTGTCTAAAGAGACAATCTTTGTGTGACTGTTTTGGTGATGGTTTGATCTTGCTTGACGTGAACAAGTCGGTCATGCTTTCACCGGTCTGCTTCAATGACAGCTGCACAGATTTTTTGCTTGATATTTTTTGCAGACTTTAATATTTAATTTTAATTTGCAAGGATTCTTAGCATTTGCTTGAATTTATTTAGTGTAAATAGTGAGCAAGAGATAATATTTATAATCTTGTATGCAAAAACATATTCGAGAAATATGGAAGCATGAGAGCCGTTTCGAAATATTTTCCAGATTTCTAGAAAATTGATTTCTTTGCAGGCTTTGTGACATGACGCACTTTTGGGATACGATTGAAAGGCCTAAAGGAAAACCTGTGGAAGTTAATGACCGGTCTGTGAGTGATCGTGTTTCTGCTATTAGAAACAGTATAAAATTTGCAAGAATTCCAAATCCAGACAAGTCTGGAACAGCAAGTACGGAAACGAGCGAGGAGAAAGTGGATACAACCGAGGATGAGCCTTTAGTTTGTCGCCTACTGAACGAAAGAAATGTGTTACCCTTTAGAAGAGTTTTCAAAAATTCAATGTTCACTATTTTAGCTACGTGAAATTATGAACTTCTTTGCAAGGAAGTTGTGTGTAAAATAAAATCGGATTGAAAATGATATTTGCTTTGAACAGCGGAGTGGACGCCTTATGCTCTAGAGTATAGAAAGTCGACTTTCTCCTTCATGGTTCCAAGTGCCATCTATGAGTCTCCAGTTGCATCGTCTTCCAGTTCTTTACGTTTTAGCTAGGGTTCTCTGAAGGTAGTCCAGTAAGGGTTTGCTTTTACGGAGAGTGCTAACTTATCTGCTGCTGGCGTGAGTGTTAACCTAGCACTTCAAGGCGGCATTTGAAGCGCTCTGGATAAATTAATCTTGCGCACATTCGTATTAGCTGCGCTAAAATCAGAGACAATGTTAGCCAGTGTTTTTTTAATTAACTTGAATCTTGAAAATTTTACATATATTTACGCATACAGAATATGTTTTTCTCAAAAAGGTTAAATCATCAGCAGGCAGTCTATAATGCGGACTACTGCCTTGCTCATAATAGCTAATGATTTGAAAGGTTTAATGTAATTTGCACACATACATTTAGATTAAATAAGCTTAAAGTTCAACCCAAGGTATTCAGGAAATATTTACATCTTTAAGTGGATTAACCTGGATGAAACCTAAAATTAGTGGGACACATACCGTATACAATTGAATTTTATAATTACAAATTATTTAGTATTGCGTGATAGGAAATTATTCTGATTTGGTATTAGTTTTCTCATATCGGAGTTTACTAGTATCCTTCTCCTTCACTGGAATCTTCATTCGTATGAGCGGCAGCAATCGCATGCAAGAAGGAGCTTAAAGTCCTATGCAAAAAAAGTTGAATTCTAATCTTCAGTTCGAGATTGTGCTCTGAGAACGTAGTGTCGGTCAATTGAACAATTATCTCTCCGATATTGGTATTATTCGCAGTGAAGTGACGCTTCTCGATAAGTACATTGATAAAGTTGTCTCGAAGATTATTCGTGTTGTTCCAGCACAATTCTTCTTCTTCCATATAATTTTCTTCACGTGTCAAGCCCTGGTCCGGCTGTCTATCATCATCCTGCTGCAAGGCGCTGGCGATGTTGCTCTTCAACGCTGCAATAACGAATTTTTCGCGAGATCTATCTTTCAATTATTTAGTGTGTAACATGACATGACATTATGAAGCAGATTGAAACGAAGGTAACAACACACCTGGAGGTAAAATTCCAAGGGATTCATACACCTTCTTTCTAAAAAAGGTGGGAAAATCGCTTGCTCTGTGATCATGGATTTGGGATGACATTCTTGGCCGTATATCGGGGCTGGTTACCAAAAAATTTTTGTCAAAGACTCCCGGGATAATGACAGATTCTGTGAATGAAGGAAAACAGAGGAATAATGTACGAGTTATTTATGCACGTAATTAACATTGTATAAGCCCGTTAAACTACATATGAGAATACGAATCTATGACCTGCTTTCAAAAGATGACTGTTGGAAATGCAACTTTAGTAACATTCACAAATAGACTTACTTGAAAAGTTATTAGAAGCGGAGCTGAAATTCGGTTTCAAATTTTCGGTTTTCGCAGATTCCGCGTTATGTGATGGAAGCGCCCCCTGCCCCACATTCCCGTCAGTTGTGCTCGCGTTGAAAACAGATTGCGAAACTGAAGGGGGAGAATCATGAGGCGCAAGGTCATATAGTAGCTCCGTGAGGGTCTGACAAGCGTGTTCTCTCGCAGCATACAATGCCATCGCCGCTTCCTCCTGATCGATAAGTTTGATATCCTTGGCTCGTTTGATTAATGTATCGTAACTCCGTCGAAGTTTATGGACTCTGGAATCCTCGTAATCATGGCGTTTGTGAAACTCTGTATCGTTGCAAAGCGTCTGAAAGGTTCGATCCCTTCCTTGTCCGTCTAAAACTGAGCTTAAGCGAGACTTGAAATCGTTGATCAGCTTCGCCTCCTGGGTCTCGTTCAACTGTCCCTCTTCCTTAGCATCTTTGAGAACGCGATAGAAAACGGCCAGAAGCTTGTTGTAGGGTTCATAAAGTTGACCTAATTTCAATATACGCTGCTCCAACTCGAAGTCAGCAGGCTCGAGGAGATGAGTTGGTCGTTCGGGAAGTTGTTGGCCGAAATTCCTCCCTGCATTTAAATGATTGTAAGGAACATATGGGAGTATTTTACTGAGCATCATGCACGGTCTTAATCGTAAGTGCATCTTTACCAGTGTTGCGGATTGAAGAAGTGTCGACCGGGACGGGAGTGCTGCTGTTTTGACCATTTTGCACATGATTAGCTGGAGGCTGGGGAGGAGGCAATCTCGGCCCTGGATAAATGTTAATTTCAGAATTTAAAACAAATATGTATGGGGTTCGTAATTTTGAGTACGAAATGTGAAAAGGTCGGATTGCGACGAGGACGATGCTGACGCTGCTGACCGCTCACCTTCATTTCTCGTGACTACGGGTCGTCTTCGATTCGTTTGTATCTCCTCCTGAGACAGACGTTTCTTCGTTAACATGTGGCAAGCAATTTCCCGCTGTTCCATCAATGAAATAACTTGTTCCTCGGACAAATTACTTGTGGTAACTAAGTTGAAGAGTGCAAGATTAATTGAAATGCGAAGCTTGGCCACTTCCACGGACTCAAGATTAAAAAGGATGTGGTGATATCTTTCGTTTGACGCAATCCAGCTTAAAACATGTCCAATACGTTCTGCACGGTTTACTGCCATTGTCTTGGAAGTTTTTTTTGTTGATATTAACTATGATTTCGAATCAATCGCAGTTTAGACACTTTAGTTGTATTCAAGGATATCAAAAAATTAATTTCTTCTGGGTAATCAAAAATTTCTGATGAGCGGCAGCGTCCTTCCGTTTGTATTGGTAGTATAGCTCTGAAACTAGCTTGGCAAATGGACGAAAACTAGCTTGGCGAACAGAAGAAAACTATTTGATTTTAATTTAAGTTGTGAGGAGGTGAGCACGGTTTTTCTATGAGTACTCATTCCTCCTAGCAACAAACAAATTCCAATCGTTGTGTCTTTAAGAAGAGGCTCCTGGACCCAATCCCGTGGTTCTTTGTTATTGTTCTTCTTAATTAACCGCCATGAATATACTTGTGAACTTAAGAGAGTCGAAAGAGCAGCATCTACAGAGCTTTTCCTCAGGGAGGAACCTTAACGTTTCTTAAAGCAAACGAGCTTGAACAGAGAGGAGAAATGCATTTTTACAGGATCCATTCAGAAAGATATTGTCAGTGCAATGCGGCTTTTATCTCATGAAATTAGGCTATCAGTTAGTTTGAATTTCTTGCAATGCTCCCTTCTCTTTTACTGGGGATTACTCCTAGATGATGGAATCAATCAGCCCAGTGTTAGAGTTGTAAAGTAAAGGAGCTTAAAGACGCAACACTGGTAGACGGATGAATTCTCTAAGCTAAATGTACATTGAAATGCATACATCTGTTCCTACAGCAACATCCAAATTGTAATAGTATGTATCTGACAATTCATTGTGTTTTATAGCTGCCTGTAATTATTTGAGTGTTATACATTAATATCTGTTCCTGGTGCTTTAATAGAGCTAAAGTATTACTTTTTGTTGCAAACTTTTAGGTTACTTGTATGTAGAATGCATACGTATGTATTTGTAAAACAAGATTACTATGCTGAAACGGGATCAGGGTGGTTCGTACTTGACAAGTACGTACGCCGACGATTCGTCCACAGGTATTTCATACTTGGGTAATTCATACTTGAACCTTTTCGTCCTTGGTTAGTATTCTTACTTAAGGTAGTTCGTACTTGGGAATTTCATCCAAGCGGTTATTCATACGCGTCTTTCATTCTTAAAATCAAAAACTTTCAAAATTGAAAACTTGCTTAGAAATAAGTTATGTACAAATAGGAACGTTAAAAATATTAATAAATAGAGCACAATAGGATATAATTGTACTTAAAAATATGTAAAATTTGTAACAACTAAGTATGTATGTGCTAAACCCCAGGGGTAATAGCACATACATTTTGAACATTTGTTCCTTAGTAGTAGCTTGTTTGATATATCCCTTAGTTGACGCATATGGGAGGGGGTGAATTTACCGATTGAGGGCATCTGTATAGGGACGTACGATATACAGATGAAATCGCGACCCATGTGACAGAATTATTGTAACATTATTTTCTAAATCTTCCGGGACGAAATATTTTTATGTTTCATCCCCGAATCCTGGACAAAAAGTACAATTGTTCCCTATCCCGACACACAGGACTCTATGATTTAACAGTTTTTTCTAATGTCTCCACAACAAAAATATTATATGAATTTCATATAAAATTTTATATTATATATTATATAATTCTTATTCACTAATACTGGACGAGAATAATAATTATTCGCTAAATTGTACAGGACAAGAATCCATTACAGTCCCGACAGTGCAGCTGTACACTGTTAGAGAATTGTGTGAAGATAGGAAAACAAATTGGATCAATTCAAAATTCAATCACGTGATTCCAGACATGTTTCATAAATTTCACCGTTATAATGTGAAAATATAAAGGGTATGGATACTGAAATAAACAGGTAAGGGTGAATGTTTTTGCATATCAATATGGGACTGGAACCTGGAGTTTTCATTCGCTTTCGAACTCGTTACAGTCCCTTACACTTGAAAATCAAAGACATTTCGAAAATTCTTTTCGAAAATCTAATAAAGAAATTAAACTCTAGAATCGTTTGGGAATTTTCCGAGAAAACATGAATTTTTTTATAAAAATCATTGAGGGTGGCAAGGCTGGCAGTATGGGGGACATGGTACAGCTGAGACTCGTTGCAGGAAGAAAAGAGGGCATTACTCTTTATGGCCATCCGCAAGTCGTCAATAGACCATGGGTATTCCGATTAACGTATAATTAATTTTGTATTTAAAGAGAGACAAGCAATTGTTCTCTCAGTATTGCGACCGTAGAAACCTTTCCTTGCCATCAGATCTTCCACTGCTCGTATCTCTATACCAGTTTGCCAAATGAGCGGTTTTTCTCAGTTCGCAAAACTTCGCGGTGGATATTACGATCCACATCTTTCTAAAAGAAGCAACCCATGATTGAATTCGTTGGAGCTCAGGAGCATTAACGAATTTGTTAGTTTATTGTGATATTCTGACAGGTAAGAGTTTTTAATTTTTAATATTGTAATGTTGGCTCCCGGCCGAGCCCTCATATATTCCAACGTCCTTTGTATGTATGAAAGATTACACTGCAGTGTATTGGCGAGAGGCAAGGACTGAGTTTATAAATTACCAAAGTCTGGATAGAGAGTGTCTTACAATTGTGGTTGTGCGGCTTATATATTATCCTAATGGCGCTCAAGCGTAGGAGAAATTTGCTCCTTCAACTCTACGCTTGAGCCGCGCTTGAGCGAGGGGTTACTAATTGTTTAATTAAATTTTCTATACTTATTTTTTCGCTAGGCGACGGTTGATCGAGGGATATTTTTGCGTGGGACAGATTCTCGGGTTCATCATCTCCGGCTTCGTTGTGTAAAAATGTTATCCCCCGGCAAAAAGACGAAAAAAGCAACAACGCTGAAGACACTACCTACGGATTTCAAATGGATTTGTTTTGTAAATGCTTTCAATTACCCTCAAATAATTTGTTTTGTATTATGACCCTTGTGTAATCAAACAAAGATAGTTCACATAGGATTTTATACCTATATTTACAACATTATGACCCTAATCTTCTTGTAGGAACTGAGCATCATGACTGATAGCCCAAAGCTGCCCAAGCTAAAATAGGCTAATCGCGTTTACACGCATCGATGTAAGATTTGTACCTGAAATTATGCTGTGAATTAAATAAGTAAGCAGTGTACATATAAAGAGCTGCGTTTCATTATTTGTCAACAATTTTTCATTATTGTTCAACTTTTTTTGTCCGTTTTTAGAAGGTATGTGTACAGGTCATATGTAACAAGGTCATTTGTCCACTGTACATCTGTGTACACATGACCTCGATCAGCAAATCCACCCCCTCCCGTATGTGCCTACTAACGATATAGCAAACACGCTACTCTTACTTATGAACTATAACCTGGGAAGAGACCCTTTCCCGTTGGTGAATGTGTCATCTTTTGATGACCTCACGACCCTTTATTTTCAAACAATTTTAGCAACTTTTATCTTAATTTGTAGCTGTGGAAGTGAGGAATTTAAATTGGTATTCCATAGGTTGGTCAAAAAACAGGAAAACGTCAACTAATAGATGACTCAAAATGTATTGAGAAGGCAAGGCTTGCTGTTTTAGAATTTTCATCCAGTATGAAAATGCTAAAGATTGAAAATGGTAATGGATGAACTGACTACGGATGAATTACCATCAAGTACAAAACATACACAGGATGAAAGGTTCTAAGTATGAAACACCGGCGTAGGAACTTGTAAAGTACGAACCACCACCATCCCGCTTAAACTGTATCACCTATTTAATAAATGCAGTAGTACAAATAACGGATATTTATATTTCAGGCCGTCAGATGGCTCTGAAATCATCTAAAAATGTTTTCAACAGTCTTGTTCAGTAACTCATCAGTTCACCTTACCTTTAGCATTCAATTACCGTTTATTGCGTCGTCAGTCGCTTTGGAGCTATGAGTGAAACGATGATTGCTTATGATGCAGGTGCTAATTAAACTAAAATCAAGTTAGCGCTTTAAAAACGTACGCTATGTTTGCATTTCTAAATGGGGGCCGTAGCTGATTAATATCTTGTAGTGAGTAATAATTTTAAGGTATTTAGATATTTGATTTCTGAGTTAAAACAAATAGATGGTTCAAGCTAAGCTTTATTAAGTCAAAGCCCGATTTTAAATTTTAATATATCTTGCGTCATGGCCGTGTAGAAGCTACAAGTGCGCCCTCTTCTTTCCTCTCCAATCGTTTTGAATATTTAGCGCTAAAATTATCAATGCTTTCAGTTATTTATCCCCATCTCCAAACCTTTACAGTAAAATCTCTGCTGTTATGAGCGATACGCAACACCAGAAGAGAAATAAACAAATAAGGGATGAAAGAGGGAGAGATGAGGAGGCGTTTACAAGGTCCTTGAATCAGTCTTGCATAAGATGTGAGCATGTGCAAGCCCTTGATGTGTGTGTAGAACAAGCGTAATTTGTTTAACACTTGAGCTTGATAAAAGAGATGGGTTATGGTGGATGCTTTATTTTGGCCGGAGGATAGCCGGGTACTTTGATTAAAAAACATTTCCAAGTGTTATTATCCACTTGATGACCGCTCCTATATTCCCCGAATCCGACAACAGTCTGTGCTCAAATATCATCCCCTCCTCTCCACGTGCACACTGAATCCCCATTCTTCCTCATGTGGCATTAGCGGCATGCCTCATATAGAGTCATAGCCAAAGCTATAACCTCCCGGAAACGGAAACCTCCGACTTTCGGAATACAGGGCAGATCCAAATCGGTCATATTCAAGTGCCCCTCCAGTTGCACGCATGTATAATTCCTTTAAGCGTTCCCTTTGTCCGCCCGCTTGCTCATATTCATTATTATCTCTGCTTCGGCTATTGTATCTCTTTGCTCCTTGTTGTATTGACACGGAGGAATGATTTTGCCTCATAAAATCTTTCATCTACCACAACATGACACGTAAAGTTGGTCAATTAACCGTCTTTTATCTGTGAGCCCAGGGGGAGGGAGGAGGGAAGAGCTTTCTCTTAGCGTTTAGCATCACTAAAAGCGTTTCTCTGAGCGGCTGTACTCATCCGCTCCGCTTCTTCGGGGGGTTCCCGAATATTAGGAAATATTTAAGAAACAAAAGAAAGAGGGGAATCATATTATCTGTTTTCTTCATTTCCCGTGTTGTGTACATGTTATAGACTATGGAATCAGTAATAACGTTCTCCTCCGGGAGAAGAATGACAATGAGGAGATTTTTTGTGCTAAAGCTTTACTCAGGGGCTGGGCTGAAGACAAGGAGAAAGTGAATTTTGATGGGTATATGGAAGAACTGCTAGGACTGCAAAGGGAGAATCTGTAGCCTGTGTGTTTTCCATGATGGTTTAATATGAAACGAATTTATGTGGTGTTGGGCTCTTTTGCTGCTGTGCTGAGGCCCTCAGCCTGAGGGGCGGGAGGAGAAAGCTGCTTTCCTTGTGAGCCGTCTTGTAAGCTTGCTTTAGTGTTCAGTTTGCGTGGGCCTCTCTGTTGATTTGAGTGTGTAGAAATTATGTTTGGAGGAGCATGGAGGCGTGTGAGAGAAGAATTTGGGGTATTTGGAGTTGGATTCCCTTTACCGTTCTCTCGTCCATAAATAAATAGTACAAGTGCGAGGAAAAATATAGGGGCGATGATTATGAGGAGGATACTGTACACTGTCATATCTGGGTGGAAAGTGGAAGGAGTTGGAGTCAGATTGAGGGGATCGTTCTTGGATTGTTGTTGGGTTGTTGTGTGAAATGAGATGGCTGGTCGAGGGAGAGGACTGGATGCATACACGTGCCGGTTGAGAAGACGGGAGAAAAGAGAGAAAGCAATCATGGGGACATTAGAGAGTGGGAGAAATGCAAACTTTTCCTTGAGCCCCCACGCCATCCCTGGAATGTTTTAATATCAATTCTATTCCACTTCCTGGAAGAGACACACACGGCCAGATGAAGGGAAAACAAGTGTAATAGAAAATGCAAATAAGAAGCAAGAAGCCGTGTAAATGGAACTATACAGAGGAGGGCGACAAAAATATTGTTCCAAGCGTATGTATACAGTTGGAATCTCTCTCTCATAAGAGTGAATGGTGGGAGAAGAGCGGGCGGGGAGAGCGGGTAGTGGTCCAGGATTAAATTCCATTTTCCACTCTACCGTGAGAGCTTTTATTCAAGTTTCATTTTCTCACTTGGTTTTCCAGTTTCAAAGATGCGAGTTTCGGGGGAAAAGCTGGGAATTTCAAACGGGTTGATCCGGGTTACCATGGCTTCTGTTGTGTGTGAGCTGAATTTGATAACATTTTTTAGGATTTGAGTAAACTTTTAGTGTTTTGTAATTTTGTGATATAGAACTGCACGGTGTGGTTGCAGAAATTGAAGCTTTGTTCTCAAAAATCGGTTGAGACGGTCGTGTAAATCTTATGATGATTGAAGATTGTAGAATTGTGTGCCCCGTAAAGACAGTTGTAGAGAAATGGTGACAGGTGGCGGGATTGTTGTGATTGAAGCATGGAAGCTTGAATGACGCCATATATGCAGTATAAATGAGCGGGAGATTTGAAACCTCCCGCTGAATGCTATCGGGAGAAAGTGCTTTCTCCTACATGGATGGAAGTATGGTCTATCGGACAATTTTAGACATATTTTCAAGTGCCCTTATGGAAGAATGAATTGAAGTTTATAAATTTATGGTAAATTAGACGCCATGATAGCATAATTTCATTGAGCCTGTCTCTTGAGCATGCTGGATGTAATTAGATTATGTGATTCTGTAAGATATAGCTGGAGGTAAAGCTGGATAAAAAATGGTTGGAAAGTATAAGCAGGCATGTAGGATATTACATGCTGGAGGGTACATGAATTTAGATGGGTTTATATCCGTATCAGTTGGTTCTCATCAAGAAATCTAAATTGATTACATTATGATTGAATACTAATTAATTAGATGGTTAAGAGGGCGGATTGGTGTTGAGTACCCGTGAAAAGTTTCCTTGACAATCTAATTGAGCTCCTCTCGATAAAATTATCTTCTAAAGAGGGTTTGCCACTCTGAAACTCGGGGAAAACGGGCAGAGAATACTACCCGCCTTCCTGGTAATCGGTCCCACCGGGTCCGATCCGGAAATTAGTTTATTTCAACAACCTTAAACCAATGTGTATCCTGAGCGTCTTCACAATGGGCAAAGGATGTTGATGATGGTAGAGAAAGTCTCTCTTTTATCGAGTTTCTCCACCCTCCCTTATTTACAGCTCAATCTTCTTTGGTTGGTGGCACAATCAAATCTGGAATCCGCTTCGTCTCCTAATCAATTCAATGAGAGGATCATGATCATCCGGATGGTGATGATGATGAAAAATAGTTTCTACACAATGTCACAGCGTTTCCCCCTTTTACGTCAGAGTTTTCCTCGGTTGGAAATGTTCCCCTCTTTTTGCCTAATCCTCCTCCTTTGTACAGGCTTTATTCAAGTGCGGGGTAAACAAGTGTGAGAGAAGAAGCGGGAGGGGACGGGAGGAGAAGAAGAGCCCTTTACCGGGAGGAGATTGTTCGAGGGCTGAGGAGAGATGACTGTATTTACATTTCACGGTCTTTAGTAGTGTGATAGGGAGGGAAACGCGGAGGGAGGGATTTTATGCTGGCCTAAGCATTTTCTTCCCTTTAAAGTCCTCTTGAAAATCTATTGTAAAACATTATCTCTTTGACTGGGTTTTGCCCTTGCCTTGTTGTATCAGCTTGAGATGAGCGTTATTTCTACACGGGAGGCTGATCAGAAGGTTTTTAGGAAATATTGTTTTGCCCACAAGTTTGACAAGATTAGGATCATGGTAATGATTGTATTTTAAAATCAGCTGGGAAAATGTGAGAGGGATGTTTGATTTGAAATGAATTAGGCGCGTAGCGGAGAAAGTTTTGGGTTTTTAAGGTAGGGATTTTGAAATTTTGGCCTTTTAATACAGAATATTTTGTTGGAGATTGCAGAAGCCGTGATGAAAGATAAGAGTGAAGAAGGAAGGGATATTTTTTACTCGTTCTATTTCTGTTGATAAATAAAGAAATTTGATGAGCAGATGTTTTGAAAAAATGGGCGCGTGAATATGAGCAATTTGTTGTTATAGATAGGAAAGAGAAAGGAGGAGGGAAATGAGAGGAGTTAAGGAGATGGGTCGTGTTGAAATGTGGAGAATGTGATGACTCTCCTTTCCTTGGGACAATATTTTCATCTTCCGTCCAGGAATGTCTGTCTTCGTTTTATTATTACATCTTTAGTTGTCGTGGATTAAAGCTTTGGCTTTTTGCTTTCTCCATTCTTTTGCTTTCTCCTTCATGAGTTTTCTCCTCAGTATTTTTTCTTTCTACGGGTACTCTTGCTGCTGGTAGGCTTAGGGGGGAAACATATATTTCTGACTCTGTGCTGATGTACGTAATGCACGTTATATTAAAGGAGCTTTCTTTCCTCTGGAACATTAGTGTCTTTTCCTCTTTGATCCAATCTTGTCTCTCTATCAGGCTCTCCCTCTTTGGGTGACATATAACTTTTGTGAACCGCACACAAATGACAATTTCCTCATCCACTTGAAATCCTTTAGGATGTGAGAGACCAAAGAGGGGGATACATGGAATGGAGAAAGTGAGGAGAAAGCTTTATGAAACTTGATTCTCTCACGAGCGGAAGCATTCCCGAGAGCACACAATGACAATAATAATGACAGCATCAACCTTTCAAACGGCTCTCTGTTCCTTAACTTGGTTTCTCGGGCCGAATCTGTGAGATGGGAGTGAATGTGCAGGGATCAAAGTAAGGAGGAGCACCGGGACGAAAGATGGCTTGCTGGTATCCGAATTTTGCCTCCAATAAAAACTCGCATGTAGTATTTCAGTGGAAGAGGGGGAAGAAAGTGGAGAAAGCACAAAAGAAAATGGTTGTCGTCCTGGGAAAGAAAGAATTCTTTCTTGAGTCAATTAACTCAAGTATCTTGTAGACATTCAAAGGCTATTGTTACAAACCTCAATATCAATTCTTCCCTCACACAATCAACTGAAACGGCGCACTTTATTTACTCCACCCCAGCCCTATTTATTTGAAAGGAATGACAGTAGCTAATCTAATAATTTCCGAACATTCCGCTCAGGGTGTTTTCGGGACCGGGAAGTTTTTTGGTGACGTTAGCTGAAAAAATGGGAAGTGGTGTACCACACAGAATGCTGACTATAAAAATTCAATGGTTAGTTAAAATCGCGTAACCATTCTAACTCAGTTAAGAACTACAGGTGTAATTTTGTCGCATGATTCCGTACTGGTGGCATCGCACATGTACTGATAACCATTTCGTTGGAAGGTAAAATAGTTTTAGTGGAGTAATAATCGTCATATAAATGAATCTCTATAGTATACATACATATGACACTGTTCTTCAAAACGTGTTAGAAAGTTACGTCACAGATCCGTAAAATTAAATAATTTATCAAAAATATATATTCATAAATGAATGAGTAGCCACCAATAAGCATACGCGGTATGTTTAAATAAATCAAGCGTTAATAAAAATCCCAGAAAATATAATACAGGGTGCGAGAACGTATATTACAATAAGGATTTCAAATTACGCGCTTATTTTTCGGCGGATTTTATTCGAACAGGTCAAAAATTAAAGCTAATGATCTGAAGTTTTGTTTGGCACAAGTCCCAGCTAGTTAACTTCAACATGGTGTCCCCCATTGGCTCGCAAAGTTTCCAGTCGAACTTCCAATTCTCTCCATGTGTTTTGCAGCATTGCCCCAGTTACCGCTTCAGCTTCCTGAATGCGCTCTATGAGATGGTTCCTGTCTCGTATATAAACGCGATCCTTGATGAAACCCCATAAAAAAAATCACAAGGACGATTTCCGGTGAAAACCTGGCGCACTTGTTCCGCAATTGCTGGTGGTGATCTGGGGCGCCCGCCTCCTCTACCGCGACGACTTTGCATTCCAGTAGCCGTAAAACTGTTGACCCAGCGCTGAATGGATGCTCTGCAAGGAGGGCGTCTTCCATATTGGATATTATGGGATTTTCCCATGTGGTTTCCTATTCTATAGCACACAAATTATATTTAACGTGAAACCTAGCTAATTGCTATAGGCATCATTCGAAAGCCCAACTATTCTCGTTGTAAGGGTGATAGAAGGTATTCGTTGTAAGGGACACTAATTACAGTATTTCTAAACATTGACAATGGTAATCAAGGCAGTACTTACTAGTAGTAGTTTCCAGAAATGAGAAGTTCGTTTTCCTATTGGTTATAAACTTATATATGTATAAATGTATTTTATATCTGTTATGCGGCGAGAAGTATATGGCTATGAAAAGAATAATCATCGAGGTTCCTTGACCCTTGAAAATGGAATCTAGTATGTATGGATACAACTTTATGTAAGTTTTACATGTTAAGTATTTTGTTGTAAGCTGTGGACTGTGAAGAGTGCATAAAAATGTAACAGGAGTTGAAATACAAACAACAGAATGCCACTTCAAAGTTCATCGAAGAAGGTTACAAGATACATGTACAACAGAAATTTTACTGCTAACGCATTTTTGCCAGAGGTATGCAAAAGTGCAAAAAATCAATTCTCGCCCTAAACTAGAACAATTAGCTTATTCTTAGATCTTCGAGATTTTGTCAAAGTACCGCGATGAACACTGGATTAAAGCAATGCTTGCAGAAACGATGAAAAAAGTAAGCAAATAGTATTGTAGTCGCATCACTTCAACATTTGATGCACGTTTGATCAGTTATTATTAAACTTCATTTCAGTTCAACTGGTACATGACTAAACTAACGATTACGGTATTTAGAACTGACCTGAATTGGGCTCAATGTTTCGAATTTAATCTTTAAACTCAGGAACTTGCTCATTTTCCGGCGATTATAACGTATTACTTCCATATTTTTCTTTCGATTTTGTAAGCAGACATGCTTTGCAAGTTTCTATGTGAGGACTAGCTTAAAAGCTAGTCCTCAAAATTTCCTCAGGATAGAAACTTGCAAAGCATGTCTCAAATCCTGATAGAAAATATTCGGGAATTTTCTTTAACTACAAGATTTTGGATAGAGGTATCTATATATTCTTTAACAAATATAGAGAGGCAAAATATTCTTTAACACCAGCGGCTACAAACCTTATACTCATAGGTTGAAGCATAATAATGTGGCTTATGGAAACTTGAATGTCAAGCTTACATTAAGGATGAGGCCTCTGTCACCCTTATTCGGTCCATGAAATGGGCTTCTTAGCCCAGCTTGGGGCTGAACAGGATACTTAAGATGCGGAAGTTTTGCCCTGTTACAGTTTAAATGACTTTCTTAGTCTAGATAAATATGGAAGATGTAATTTTTAAGGATACTTCACTGTTTATATTCAACTGGCGGTATAAGACCCCCAGTTTAATAGTCTGTTCTTATTTCTATGTTGTCACTGTTGGGCGTCGATCGCTCGACTAATTGCAGTGTGTAGTCCGTTTAGATTCTCGCTCATAAGCGAAATGAGGCCCCAATAGGGCAGAAGGTGTCGAAGGTATTAAGTTGAATCGTCGGTCTTAATTTCATTGGCCTCATTTTGTGTTGCTTAGGTTAGATTACGACAGACGCCCTTGAAGGTTATAGGGACTATGTGTAAAACCATTGGTCTACCAACTTCTGACGCTAGAGCATGTTGTCACCCTATTTGTAGTTTATGACTCATGAAAGAAGTACATGTGAGAGATTTATGAAAGTTTAACCTGAGAGGAATATCTTATCTTCCCAATGTCAGTTAAAATTTTAAAAAAATTCATTAATGTGGGTTTTTAATTACAATATATATTATCCCTTGCTTGTTAGGGATATTCATAATTTCAGTCATTAGACTATTTTTTCGAGAATCTTCGCAAATTATTAACGGGATTTGAAAACTCTGCAATAAAAAGTAGGGGTATATTAGATTTGCATAATTATCAGCAGGGATTCAAAAATGTAGACTTATGAGCGAGGTCAAAATCTGTTAAATCTCGAAATCATGAGCTCAGTTAGAATACGGAATACGTCCGAACGCTTTGGCTCAGAATTTATAGAGTTAGCTTCACCCTGTGGACGAATTCATGTAGAATAGCTATTCAGTTCATATCTCTTAATTCGTATAAATTGATGAAACATATTTTCCTTCCGTGAGAATATGTTGTTCTGTATTATTTAGATGCCCTCGGAAAACTTTTTACTTTCCCGTATTCTGAATTGTATTCCCTTGACGCAAACAAATCCGGGAATTGGTTAAAAAGGCGCGCGTGTTTTCCTCGGAATAATTTAGAGATGAAAGAAAAAAATATAGTATCCTGATTCGATCTTTGTATTTGGGACGCTTGTGTGCTTTTTATTGATTGGTCCGTCTGGGAAAAGATTGGATTTGGGTGGATGGAATGGTACAGTAAATCTTTTTACTGTTGAATGGCCAAGAAAATGGTTTAATTTCAGAGGTTATAATGGTAATGTTGTGTGACTTGGTTCAGGAGAAATGCTCGTCTCTTTCATACTTTTTCCACTCTTTCAATTACTTCTCTTCCATGCTTCTCAATTGATATTTTTATATAGTTGCTTGCTATTGCTAAAGTACTAGATACAAAAGGGAAAGTTATCTATAACATGTTATTCTCAAAGGCTGACTGTATTTTCCGAGAGCAAGTGTCTGGAAAGCTGCCTGAGTTTTCCCTTGAGTTGGAGGAGGAGGACAGAGAGCTGGATATTATCCTGACTAAGTTACTTAGTTGCTTTCACCCAGTCCGGGTTGGCTGGTATAGGTGGGACTATAAGTTTCGGAGTAAGAGGATAAGAGAGATGGAGGATGTGTAATCCAATTGGATTTGGTTGACAATTGGATTTTCTCTCTGGGATTCTTCCCCGGCTTTCACTTCCATCCTTCTATCTGGAGAAATACAATTTACTCGTCTTAATCAACAATCAGTCTTCCGTGACATGAGCTCGTTTAGCTCTAGACTTTCTCTCTGTCTTCTCTCCTCTCTATATTTCTAGAATGGCTTGCCTTTCTTCTAATACACCGTCGCTACTGCTTTCACTCCGCAATTGCTATATAGTCTTCTTGCTGTTTTAAACATATATTTTTCCCCGCCATCTATCTCATCTCATTTCCCTTTCTCCGACAGGATTTGGGACTGAGAGTGAATGGGAAATGTGATTTCTGTGGACGTTTATGCACAAATGCTTTCTCTTTTCATCTACTTTTGGGGCTCTTTGGAAAAAGAAATTCTGAAGTAGTAGGAGGAAAAGCAACCCTTTGCTTCTCTTCCCCAAAAACACTCGTACAATTACATGCTCCTACTTGGATGTGTTGCACATTTTCCCTCAAGTCATCATCTATTCATCTTCTCTCTCTCTGGAAGGATGGAGCGGTGCTGGTTTGAAAGGAGAGGTGTCATAATGTCTCTTTATTGATCCAAATCCAGGACGGGAAACGTGTAGGCGAATAAAAGGGAGTTTTTCTCAGCTTTTGCGCTTTGAATAAAATCTTTTATTTTCTCGTACATGGCTCACTCGGAGAGGGCTTGGAAGACGGGAGATGAAAATCTGGTACTTTCTCTTTTGTTTGTAAATACATGGTGAAAGGAGGGTGGAGAAAGTGGAAGAAAGAGGAGAGGATGAGGAGAGACATAGAATATTGTTGTTTGTTGGAAACAAAATTAGAAAAATTCGTGTATAGTTTACGCATTCTCCTCCCTGCTTTGTTTAGAGGCTCTTGGAAATCTCTACATATTTACCAACATCTCTAAATCCAGAGAGGAGATGAAAGACAAGGTTTGGAAGACAATCTAAAATATTGTCCTCTCCGCATCATTATTGGGACAATGTCAATAGACAACAGTTTACTAACGCCCCACAAACTCCACACACACAAGGAGAGAAGGAGCTAAACTAAAAGTATTTGATGCTTGCTTGACGTAGTGGTGGAGGAGATGGAGGAGCCGTAAGCGACTGTTGTACTTTGATGGATTCCGTGTCCTAGGATTTGTCAGCCAGGATTCGGGGACCTCCGGTGTCTTTCTACACGAGCCAACTATTTGTACGGGAATGATATTTACAATACCTTGAGGCCTTCCAATCTCCATCAAAGTAAATGACTCTTTCTCTTAGCTCGTGTCTCCCTCTGGATAATCCGTCATGATCGTTGTAGTGTGTCATACGCCTTGAAATTATGACTAACTTTGATTCCCTCGCTTCGTCACTTTTGGTTTCCTGTAGGAAGAGAAAGGGGCGCGCTTTTGTATGTCAATGATGGATTTAATTTCGGGCGGGAATAGTAATTTTGTTGCGTCGTTTATTTAGATTAACTAGGGGAAGAAGATGCATATGACCATTCATTGCTAGGTGCGCCAAGACTCAGCGCTTTAAATTGTGTTCATTAATTTCTTGTAGCTGGCGCTGCTACGCTGGAGCTCTTAGGTAGGAGAGGAAGCGTTTTTAAATTCAAGGAACTTGATGAGCGTGGGTGGAAACGTGATGGGGTTGGAATACTCTGCAAAATTGCTCATCTCTTTTTCAGGCTTGTAAAAATGTGATTGATGTAAAGTTGGTGTTTAGTTAACAAGTTGGGTATAGTCATTAGTGCTATGAAAATATCAGTGTCAAAGTATTGACGGGAGTTGTTTTTTTAAAGCACACGTATATAAGACTCTGAAATCCAGCTTCTTCTCGGCTATCGCCTATCTTTTCTCACATCACACATTTTGTTCTGCCTACACACATCTACACGGATGATGTGGATCGTTGTTGTTGGGATTCTTTTGAAATGTTTTCTCATTCCTTTTGAAAATAAGCCAGTTTAAACTCTTAGAAGACTACAAGAAGAAAATAAGGCCAACACCTTTTCTTTCCCCCAGTTTTTTCTACGGATATTGGTTTAAGTTGTTCGGGTTTCGTTGATCTCTATTTATTCTTTATTTTCGCTTTTGCTGACGTTGAGCAGCCTATAATCTTTTGTATCTTTAAAATCTAGTGAAATCTAGGATATCTCTCGGGTATAATCCAAGCTGCGGAGTTTTCCCACTCTTTCTGGGATATATTTTTGGGTGTTGTACTAAGGAACGTGTGTGTGTGAAGCTTCGGGGATGACTTGAAGGAAAGTAGGGAAGTGGATGAGGGTATTGTGATTTCAGGAGACACTTGGTATCAGCTGCCTCGTTTCGGACAGAAATAAACAGAAGCACGGGATCTTAGACATCAGTCATCATAATTTTTCCTTGAGAGAAGAAGAGCAGCAAGCAGCAAGGAAGCATGTACCGCTGCAACCATGAACCAGAACCAACACCAGCGGAGCAAGATCCTTATTTTCCTTAAAATATATCCTGAAGCTGTCATTTAAATTTTCAACCTCACCCGCATCATCATAATTATGTGTTGGAATATTATTATTATTTTAAGATACGAGGAGACGAATATATTTTGTTACTCAATTACCGATGTGTGGGATGAATATCTTGCTCTTGTTTTTATAATCTCTTTGAGGCTGTCTGGATTCAGCTAGCCTGTCATCTTGCAGTGCATGGTTATAGCGTGAATGAATCGGGTTTATTCGTTTATTTAAGTGGTGAAACTATTATTTAAGCTCTAAGGGAGAAGAAAGAAAGTTTAAGTATGAAAGCTTGAAGTGGGAAAGTAAAGAGCTCCAAGATGCCCCGTGCGCTCCTTTGAAGTCCGCGCTCAAGAAATTACGGGTTTGGTTTGGATAATGGAACGGAATTTTGATACGTATGGTAATTAGTTTCTAGTACTTATCTTAAAAAATAATGTATGGTGTTGACAAAGATGGGAAGAAAAACAGTGGAATTTGAGCTAGCACAATACCCCAAGGCTCCTCCTAGGTCCGCACTATGCACTACTAAACATATTACTAATTAATTTCATGCTTGGATCTGTCAGCACGTCGGGAGGATTTGGTATTTTGTTTCCAAGCTTATTAGCAGAGTGACTGGATTCTTTAAAGACTCTCTTTAGCGCAGATGTTGCATTCCAAATGTTGAGAAGTTTGCAATTTGAATTGTCATGTTCCATTTTAAAGTCTAGAGGAAGAAGAGGGAAATATAATTTTTGAAGGGATTGAAGAGGAAGAAGAAAGGAGACAAGGTGATTTGCGCACACATGTTTAGACAGGGGCTGGGAGGAGGTCGTAAGATTTTTAGTATTTGTGTAACGTGACTAGAAGAGGATTAACTAGGTGAGGCTGTCTCTTGATTTGTCTGGCGGAGATTATATTATGATGAGATGGGAATATTTTTTTGGCAGGGGGTTTTAAAATTGACTTGGTTTAGTTGGGTGCTGAAAATGAGGTGGTGGAGTGAGAGGCTAGGAGTTTAGAGATGAGAGAATATGTAATTTTCAGAGTTGAAATAAGACTTTTTATTTTAACCACACATTTCCATTTGAGTTTGTCTACTGAATTAGAGTTTGAAAGGGATCCAGCTGAGGTCTCCTCTACTCCACCCACCCGCCCGGCTAAGATTGAAGATAAGAGAGACTAAGAAGAAGATGATTCAAGGAGGAATAAGTCGCTCGCCAAATACAACATTGAAGCATGAGATGCATCTGTAACTGTCGGAGGGTTTTGTTGGGTCGGGAGTCTGTGTCTCTCGTGAGAGACTGTGAGTTGTCGTTGGGAATAATGGCGGAGTTTGAAGATACTGTATGCGCTATGTTATGACTGCGTTGGCCGTCTTGATGATTAGTAGAGTTTAGAGAAGTGAGAAAATATTGAGTATTTTAAATTTAGTGTGTGGGCTTAGAAGAGCGTGTCGATTCCAATAATTTTTCCGACGGCATCCCGGCATGAAATGGGATGGAAAGTAAGTTCGGGAGCGGAGCCAGAATAAATGTTCATGACTAATGATAACTCGCTGATAATTCAGGAGAGAGGGTTTTCGTGGATTGGAATAAATACAAGTTGCAAGAAAAAAGATACACAAGGAGTTTTTCTTTAACGGGTTTTTCTGTCCAAGAGTGGGTGGATGCACCTATTGCTAAGATCCGAATCGGATGGAATGGTGGGTTTTTTCGGGTTTAGCTCGTGTGTGCTTTATGCGATAGTCTCTGAAAATACAAGAGGACACAAGGATTATATATACACGTTATGAAAGGAAAGAAGAAAGGGAAGAGGGATGGTTGTGTGTGGAAGTTGTTAAGTAATCAAGGGAATTGGAAGAGCAATGCTACACGGAATTTGTCACGGACAAGCGGAGGACGGTATGTTGTTGAGAGTGTGTGTGAAACACATGTCTCTATTTTCAAGCTCATTATTCTACGTGTCATCTTCAATCTCTATTTAGTATTTAGTCTTGTTCTCGGTGTTCGGTGTTCCTCCTAACGTAGCTAGGGCTGGAGCTTATCTTGGGTGCACCTTAAGGAGAAGTGAAAATATATACATGGCCGGTTGCGAACTTGGAAGCGGGAGCATTGGAGAAATGGATGTTATCTAAAAGTGGTGCTGTTTTTGTGGGGCTGGTTTGGTGCTGGTTGGTGGAGTAAAATATTTGAAACTATTTTCACATTCTCCCCCCTTCCAAAGACAAATATTAAGCTTTCCACCCTCTTAACAAAATCATCTGCTTTCTCACTTATCCTCAAGCATCTACAACATACTTTAATCCTTGCCATCCGTCCTGAAGAAGAGCGCAGCTAAAGCTACAATGGACAAAGTTTCTTCAGAGGATTTCTAAGTTTTTATGAGGTTCAAATAACTGAAAGTTTGGGGGACAGCGGATGACAAATTGGAGCAGATTGTAACGTTTTGGAAAAGGAATTGCTGAGGTCAAAGGGCGCGTGACCAGACACGGGAAATAAGGGAAGAAGCTCTACGGCTCTACAGGTCTGTATATTGGAGATGAGTTTAGATTGTGGAAGAGGTTGCGAAAATGTCACGATTTAGGATTCGCAAATTCATATGCGATTTAGGATTCGTATTATGTTCGTAAGGTAGATTAATAGGAAGCGTCATGTAGTCAAACGGTTGGGAAAATAAGGTGGAATTGGTGATCCGGAAATTTAAAGGAGTAAAATCCGACGACTACCGACATAGTCAGTAGCAGTAGCGTGTTCGTATGTTCGCCGCGTCTTTTTTGGTGGGTGTTAATAATATGCGGTGGTGTTGGTGGGTAACGAGATAACAAGAAAGTAATTTGTAAGTGTTTGTTAAGGAAGGAATTAGGGAACAGATGCGGCTCAATTTCCTCCTCGACTCCATTCATTTATGATCTTGTACAAGGAGTCTTGTGAGCTTCTCAGCTTTCACTTGGGTCTCATTCACCTCAGCAGAGTCTCTTAAAGTTGGAGAGTATTAACGAGATTACACCCACAACATGACAGTCGAATGCTCAACAAAATTCATAAAGTAGGACCGCATACATCGTGTCTGGGATGCTTGGAGTATTTTACATGTATTGCGATTGTGCTGGCTGGGAGTCGGTAGTCAAAATAAACGGCTGGTTCTGATTTTAGATTGTTCATGGATTTGGTTTTACGATAGTTCACAAAAGCTACATTGTTTACAGCTATGAAAATGGCTACTGCATAGTTTGTAATCCAGCTGTTATGGAATCGTTTTTGTTTGTAATCCAGCTGCTATGGAATCGTTTTTGTGATGCGGATTTTGGATAATCTTGAATGCGGTTTGAAACGATTGTATACTAAGTTGCCGCTTTTATAAATCGGAAATAAAGTGGAGGTTAAGCTTTTTTAAGACGTTGCGGTTACCGATTGATTGTTTTGAATATTGTTATGCTGTTATTTGTATGTTCTTAGTGAAACGCAAGGAGTCGGAGACATGCGCAGATGGCGCTGTATTTATAAAGCCGGAGAAGAGAAAAGCAGGGAAGAAGAGACTTGTGACTTCCGCCATTAATGACCTTGAGTTATCGATACATTTAAACAATAAATGCGCATGGATGGAAATAAAAAGCATGCGGAGGATAACCTTGAATATTTAAAAACAATTGTTTTGAATGTAGAGAGGAGTTGACCTCCGAGTTGGAGCCTTGGAACTTGCAGTTTATGATAACATTTTGATGATGCTGGAGGAACTGGGTTTGCAACATTAGCGTTACTATTATATTGCAGGCATGCAAAAAACCTAAGGACGGAGCTTATTTAAAATTAATTACATGTACTTAACCTTGTTTAGAGTCACGCCACGCGTTTACAGTTGAAGACAGGAGTGGTGGCGTGGAGATTGGCTTTATTGAAGACTGCAATTTGCAGTACGTAGTTTCATGAGTTTGTGGAAAAAGTATCTGAGAAATGAAAATTAATTAAGGAAGCTTTTAAGATTTAAATGTGTGGGGAAATATATTCTTATTCTTGAAAAGGAAGCGCACTGTAGATGAAAAGCGCATAAACATTTTGGATAGATGATGCGATTTGGAGTTTGATGGCCAAGGATTTTTCGCCTACAGCATGCGGAGGTTAGCCAGCCGGGTATATTATGGTAGAAGAGGAGCGCGCAGACGCGATAGGAGCAGCCGCCCGCGCCGGAGGTTGTATTGGTATGGAAGGAAGGAATGCGGGAGTTTTTGGCGTATCAAGTAAATTGTTAGTCTGTATTCTGTGAATGCTTCACATATATGTTTGTACAGGGAGGGAGGAGGGTAGGGGATGCGGGAGAGACTTGTGTGCTGGGATGCGGGTAAAAAGAGTTGTTTTGAAGTAGAGTTGACTTAATTTAGGGCCCGGAAACTTAGGCTCCTCCTCATTCCGGGGAACGTCGAGAAGCCAATGAGACCACTATCCCAGAATCCCAGTCGCTTCAATACCTCCTTCATACACTTCCCCCTTGGTTGGGCCAAGCCAATAACATGTCGAGGATGGGGAGGCGAAAGGGCCTTTGTAGAGACAAGGAAGGCGAAGGGTGGGTTGGAAAACATTATCATCTCTCACATCCTTTCCCTTTTGAAATCCTCCTCTTCTTTTAAAACTATTGTATCTTTTAGATTTTGAAAATGATTTGAAATACATCCATGAATATATATATATCAAACCTTGCACACTATCCCACATAACTACTGTATGCAAGGAAGGAGTTACTCAACCAAGGATCAGCCTTCCAAGTTCCAAACCCCGTGGATTGCAGCAATTATCCCCCTTCTTTTCTATTCCTATTGTGGCCAGTGCTCAAATATTATTCATCATCATCCCCCTTCTGTCAATCTCATCCTCTATCCCTCATATGATTCTGAATTAGAAGTACAATCTACAGTCCGACCCCGGAATAACTGGAGGAGGACGCAGCGTCGGCAGTGCTAGGAAGAGGCGGGTGCGTTTACAAAGAAGCAGCGTTTAGGAAAGGAAGCACTATAACCAACACCCCGTCGAACCTTGTCTCCACCTACCCCCGTAACTGGGATCAACTCATCTCTCCCGCCGCAATATAGTCTCTCCAGGCCAAAACAATATTTTTACTCCAGCACACTCCCACCCGCTCACAGTGGAGATTGGAGGCTTGCGGCAGGAGCATCTTCTCAGCATCGACAGTTGAGCAGAGAGTATTAAAAGGGTGAATAGCAATTATCTTTGAATCAGTTAGTCATCACGGTTGGGGGTTTGCTGATTTAGGAATAGAGTTTAGGTTGTGGTGTTGGAGTTGTGATCATCAGTGAGAAGAGACTAGACGTCACCGGACATGATAAAAGGGAAAAAGCCCGGATGACCAGGTGCAGTGGTCCTTGAATGACTGACTAAGCTGAGGAGGAGGGCACGTGCGGAGGCATAAATTGTGGTTGTTATTAAACAAGAAACTTCAAGAGCTATTACATAGCGGAGCAACTGTAAGCTAAAGCGAAGTGACATTACTTGGGAGTGATTACGAAAGTTAATTTAATGCATTACTCAGTTCAGCGTCCTCAGTTGCTGGAAATGTTGACAGGAATGGAAAAATGTGAGGAGGAGGGATATTCTCCGCCGCTGGATTTGCGAGGAAACAATTTAGGAAGTGGTGGAGAGGCTGGAGCTGAATCTGATTCTGATATTAACGTTGAATCCGATGAGGAAGATAGCGTCAGAGTTAGCTCGTCACATTTAGGTAAGTGGGTTTAACATTAATATAATTGCTTATTTTAATCAATTTCCTTTAGTCTTAAGTTATTTGCAAAGAAAGGTGAGGCTGCCTCCTAGTTTGTCCGTTATTCTTAGAGTTTAATAGTTAGCTGGTATCGAAAATGAAGGATCATCGCTAATTTAATTAGAGCAGGTGTGTTTAACGGGTTGAATGTTCGTAGAAACATGGGAGGGTGAGATCATAAAAGGCTTTGAGGATACTTTGGAATTGGTCGTTTCCTTGATTGTTTCGCAGAATTTCGGACAAATAAACTGGGAATTAAATTGTAAGGTTAGCGAAAAGCGGTTGACTGTTGGATGGATTTCCTGAGGATGTAGCGAGAATTATTAGCGATAGTTGTGCTGGTGCTAGAGATGATTAGGCTTGGAGGGGATGAATTAATTGCGAGAAAGTTGAATACTTACGACTGTATATTTGAGTAGCGAAAAGACATATTTACTTAAAAAGGTAAATTTTGCGGACGTATAATTACTGCGATAATATTTTAAAAAGTGTGCCGCTAAAAAGGCGCTGCTTTGTCGGCAAACTAGTATTACAAGAGCCTTATAGAATGTTCTACCTTGGATGATATCCCCGTCTGGAGTAATAAGTGTAACTGCATATACTACTGCAGGGTTAGTATATAATATTAAGGTGTGTATAAGCGATCGTGGCAGGCGGATGAATTACTTGGAATTGGAGTGCATCTTATCAATCCTTTATTGGTGACAGGCCTTTGATAGAGACATGCCGATGGGGGTTTTAGAGTCCCGCTCATAAATGTTTATTTACGTTTAGAGATAAGATGAAAGGCGGGTGTGGACATTAAAGGAAATGCGGTGATTAAGGACAAATAATGTCTGCTTTGTCTTGATCCTCTTGAGTTTACTTTGATTCTCATCATACTCCTCCTCCGCACCTAATTGAGCCCAATCCATAGAGCTCACTTGTGTGCTGCTAATGAGTTATTATGAGCAGGTATGTTTAGATGATTTACTTGGTGAGAGGGAATTAATTTGAACTAATCCTTGCGTAGACTTGATTAATTAACTGCGGGTGAGTTTATAGATGCATGGTTGTAAGGAAACTGCAAGATTTTGTCCAGAAGAGCGGGGATTTCGCAAAGAGCTATGTTGTCTTGTACTGGGGTTGACTCTACGTTCGGGGTTGTTGTAGGTATTGACTTTGTGGGAATTAATTGACAGGGTTCATCTGGTTACAGAAGGGGCGAGACTTATTGGATTGAGGGCTGTGAGAGTTTGGGTTAATCCGAGAATAATTTGATTGTTTATGGGATTAAGGACTGGGAGGAGTGATTAATGATTGGGAAGAGAGAGTTAAGGGTATTGCGGATTATAAATTGAAGAGTAATTTGGAAATGTATTATTTTTATTTGCAGTAGAGGATGAGCTACGTTACCGGTCGACCTCTGTTCAGCGGCCTGAAGGCGTGATACTGGGTTCGCAAAGAATTTCAATAATTGAGGATAAGCGTCGGCGAATGGATGATATGGACGAGGAGGAGATGATTGGAGAGGAGGAGGATGATGATGAAATGGATCATATTTCATTGAATTCTGGGAAAGTGGAATGCACGCCGTTATCCCCGGGATCGAATGCGGGTAGTGGCGGGGGAAACGGGAATAGTTGTTCGTCCTCAACCAAGAAGGGATCTAATTTAGTGAAGCCACCCTACTCTTACATTGCACTCATCACAATGGCAATTCTTCAGTCGCCCCAAAAGAAGTTGACGTTGTCGGGGATTTGTGATTTCATTATGGGGCGGTTTCCCTATTACCGGGAAAAGTTTCCAGCCTGGCAGAATTCCATTCGACATAATCTCAGCTTGAACGATTGCTTTATTAAAATCCCGCGGGAGCCGGGTAACCCTGGGAAGGGTAACTATTGGACGCTGGATCCACTCGCCGAAGATATGTTTGACAACGGGTCGTTTTTACGGAGGCGGAAGAGGTATAAGCGACCGGGTCATATGGGTGGTCATCACCATCATCATCATCACCATCCACACATGTCGCACCCGCCACCAGGTATGGCGGAATTTTTTCATACTGCCGCAGCTCTAATGGGTCATCATCACCCGCATCATCATCCGGGACATCATCCCCCTCCGCATCATATACCATCATCTCACTTTGGACCACCTCCCCCGCCTCCGGGCTTGATGGGTCTCAATCATATGTCTCATCATCCAGCCCTTGACCTTTACCCCTTTCTTAGCTCTGCCCTTCCCCCGGGGTCTTTCCTCCGCTCACCCCCGAATTCTAGTCCTAATTCTGGCCCTGATAACAGCTCACAACAGGAACAGCAGTCGCAACAACAACAAGCGTCTCCTGGAAGTACTAATCTGTTTTCAGCAGCGGCGGCGGCAGCCGCTGCCGCTGCTGCTGCGGCAGCGTCGTTTTCATACAATCATAACGGTGGACATGGTCCGAATGGAGCACGGTTGTTTTCTCCAGGTGAGAGCGTTGACAAGTTTGTGGAAGACAAGAGCGGAGTGAAGGCGGAGCGGGAGTCTAAGAGCATCTCTCCCAAGAGCCAACAAGAGCCTGAAATGACTGCTCTGATTGTAGAGAAACCAAAATCGAAATCATCTTTTATCGACTGTACCAAGGATTTCTCTTCCGGTGGATTCTCTATTGAAAGTATTATGGGAACCCGGAATTCGGGGGATGGGGGTGGAAGGGGCGGGAAGAAGGTGGGAAATCCTGTTGGAGGTGCCGGGGGTGGTAAAAACAAAGAGAGGAAATCAGCTAAATTATCTGAACACAATGGGAATCCTGGGAATAATCACACATCTTCTCTAAGTGGCTCACATTGTTTTACGTCTGCTTTCCTACCCGTAGGCGTATTCTTCCCGCATCATCATCACCCGCCAACTCCCCCTACTACAACCACTGCTCAGCAAAGCTCCGCCAAAAATCGAACATACCTTGGATAACTACCCGGGTTTTAAGTTAACTTTCTCTTCCAGCCCCGTTACAGTTTTGTTTATCTTCCCATCAAATACAGCCGGAGGCGCAAACTATTTTTTCTAATCGGTCTCAAGTTATTTTCTTAATGTTGTGACAAAGTTTTCTGTTACCCGGGCCTTTTTCTCTAGGAGTTGCTCCGCCCCCTGGCGGAAGTATAAAATTCCCTGCATCTGTAGAATACTACCCTGTAAATAAAAATAATTTATAGTACTTTCCTCGCGCATCTCTTAACGTATGTGATAGTCGGACTGTGTTTCCTTACGTTTATGTTTTCCTTTAATTTTCTAACTTGATAGCTGTAAAATATTAAAAGAGTGACTTGTATATCGTATATTGAAAATACAAGTAGTCGCAAGGATATACACAAGTATGGTAATGTCTAGGAAAAGAAAGTTGATGCAAGCTCATCTTGTGTTTGGTACAACGACTATAGGAAGCGTTAGTTGATGATAGTCCTCGCCGCATGTAGTTGATGACTAAACGTGATAGAGAGTGGGAGGCTCATGTAAGATAAATATACTATTGAACAATCCATGTAAATTGTCATAGATTAGTATATAGTTTAATAGTCTTAGAGATGTAAATTAGAAGTAGAATCATTTAACGTTAAAATTAGTCTACCTACATTTGATACTGGAAAGATATGTCGTTGATAGAATAATTAAATATACATTAAATAATAAATACAATAATAAAAAACGTTTACGATCCGAATTTGGTGAAACAAGGTTGATTTCATGTTTATTGAAGGCTGAGTCTGGGAATAACAAGAAGCGCAAGGCTTAAGGAACTTTGTATGACGCTGGACAAGTTAACAAATTCCACAGAGGTCGCTACGGTTCACGGGTTAAAGGAAATATTAGTCCAGGATACCCAGGAAGATGGAATGGTAAAAATAAACGGCGTGATTTAAAGATAAGGTATTCCAGGTAAAAGCAATCAAGGATAACGGGAATGGGACATGCTCTCTTTCCAGATGGCGCTGCTAGTAATAATGGCTATAATAGAGAGATACAATTAAAACTTTCGCGAATTGCATAATCAGTAATGTCTGAGATTAAGAAGATAAGTTTAGCGATAATGTAAATTTTTGCAGTATTCTAAAAATACAGGATGGAAGACGTGGGAGCAGAATTAGCGAGAACGAATATAAACTGATGCAAATATTGTAAATTCGGCAAAGACTCTTTGCCAAGCAAAGACTCTTTGGCCGCAGACCGCACACACGGATTTTGTTTTAGGGAAAAGATGATTTCTTTCTTTTGCAATAAATGTTGAGTAAATAGTTTTTTTGGTGGCTGGAGCAAAGCATGTGTGTATCTGTAGTTGTAAGTAAGAATAAAATTTGTGATAAGCTGATTCTTCTGGTTATGGTGGAAGAGAAACACTGTGTGTTTGTGGAATAGGGCCAAAGTTGTATCATCTGCATCTGCTCACCCTGCTTATAGCGTCCATAAAAGTTGTGGATTGTAAATATACTAATTTTTATCCTACCATAAAAAGATATGGTGGTCTTTTCATTTCAGGATGTGGAATCTCCGGAGCGATGTTGCATAAACAGGAGGAGCATGTGTTTAGGATGGATAACAAGAGAAGGCTGCGTCCGAGAGTCTTGTTGCGTCATAATGATAGGAAACTATATCGGATGAGTCTGTACACAGAAAAACTAGGAGATAGGAGGCAAGGAAGGAGTAATGGAGGTAAAGGATGTATTAGTTTTCGGGGAAATATTACAATTAAATCCGGGAGCAATAAATCAAGGGATGGGTAAACGGGGGAATTGGGTTTTCTCAATAAATTATACCTGTTACAACCTCTAGGCGGATTTTGTGGGATGGTTGGCGGATTGTTAATATTTTCATGTTGAATAGCCGGGGATTTGGATGATCGTTTACGTTCAATCTACCGCACACTTCCCTTCTATCAGCTGTGAGGAATGACGATGATGATGATACTCGTGATGAATACAAGGAAGAAGCTTAAGGCTTATGGGCACATATTCGAGAAAAGCATCATTTGTTGTAGGCTATGATACTGGTGCTCCTGTGAAGTCGAGGAGGACGAGAGTAAATGAATTCATTGAATTGGAAGACCGCTATATGCTCCTGCGGAAGAGACTACAATTGCTACTACACACGGAGAGACAGAGAGGCAATTTAAGTGTATATTTGTTACAAGAAAAATCCCTAAGCCGTTATTTATGGTCTGTAGTCTCTATTTGTAATATATCCCCCTCCACCTCGACTTAAGCCTCAATAAACGTTTCCCGGGTATTATCACCGGGAAGAGGAGTTTGATTTAATCTGTAATTTTTTGGCTTCTATGATGCGGGACTGTGAAGAGGGTTGTTGGTTATGCAGAAGAGTCAGGGCATGCTAGCGCTAGGATTGCACTGTCGTTGAGCTGAGCTCAAACTAGCTCAAGTTACCCGGATTCGGGGATTTCGGTGACCACTAACGGGGGAAGAGTAGTGACATGATAGTAAGGGAGAAGTACAGTATGGAAGACAGTATGGATTCCGTAGGATTCATGTATGTGAGGGTAGGTACTACCGGTGCAAAGAAAAGAAAGATTTTTGACGGTAAGATTTTCTCCTTTGAGATTTTTTGAAATTAAAAACGCGGGATTTGAAAATTTTGAAAGATTTTAGTGAAATAAAGCTTTATTTTAAGAGAAAACTGAAATTCAGCAAAGAAACTCTTGAAATTAAAGGTTTTCCCTTGGAAGTTTGTTTTACGGAGGGAGAAGAATGGAAGGATGAAAACAAGTAATTTATGAATACATGTCCGTAGAGGAGCCACAGTTGATTGAGCTGGAAGGAATTAGTTCCGGATTTGAAAATGTGGCACAATATTATTACTTTAAAGTTTATTGGTTAAGGTTGGGTGAGAGGGAAGGAAGAAGTGTAGAAGACGGATTGAAAAATACTAGGAGAAATAATTGATTTACTCTGGTTTGGAAGCCGACTAAATCTACTTGATGTAGCCATTTCTCAAAGTGACAACTACGAGGTAATTTGGAGTACTTTGGGTAAATTCAGGGTAGCCCAGTTGGGCTTTGATAAATCTGTGAGGGGCAATGTTTGGGATCTGTTTGCGATACGGAGAAATTAATTATGTCTGCTCATTGGGCTGTGGTTGGTTAAGTTATGGTAAATCCGGATGGGACTCTCTCGTCGAGTTCCTGGCTGTTCCTCGCTTTAAAGTCTGTAGAGGGCTGGGGCTGGATGAATGGATGGAGATGCGGCTATACTTGAAGCCTGGAGAAGACGGGAGTATACAGCGGCGCGGTGAACATCTGACAGTTTCCGCGGCCCACCTTTACGCTTCCTTGGCAAGTACATAATATGGTGTAAGGGCTCGTTTATTCAAATCCTCAGCAATGAATATATGTACCGCATGCAGGGCTTTCACATAGTAAACCCTATACAATGGTATTAGCGAGAGAAGGGATAATTTATTTATTGAGTGACAGCTCTGCGAGTAATATCCATCTTTCAGGCTGCCACCGCAGCTCAAGTCCTTGCCATCATGTGAGGGACATGGCTGAATGATGTGAGGGGGATGAGCTCATGATGTAGTACTGTTGCACCCTTTTGGAAAACTAACTAAGGACCGTTCAAATGGATCCTTCTCGAGTATTGACGGCATTAGAATCATGATTGCCACCACCGCTACCCGTCCGCTAATACCCGTGCCTAAGTAAGTACTCTGTAGGGTGTGAGGCAATGATTCGCCCCTTCAATTACACGTGGTATTATCTCATAGGACGTGCTTAATAACCCGGGAGCTTTATAATATTTTCCGGGGATGAATGAAAATATTGTGGATTGGAAATACAGTGGAACCGCACCTTGATTGTGCTTGAATCTGGTGTGTTGTCTATCCGCAAATATTATTGCATGATGGAGTTGGGAGTTTTGGTTAACTGGTAGCAGCCATGTCATTGGAAGTTTTTCATGGTGCAAGATTATAAAAATTGTTGTAAATTATTTTTATTTGCTAATATATTTGCAAAAATTAGTGAGTGTTTTGGATTATTTTTGAGATTGAAATAAAAGATTGTTGGGTACTTTCTAGTGTTTAGGCACGGAATTAAATAAAATTGCATTATGCGAAAACTAAGTGTGCCAAATCGGGAATTAAGTGCAATAACTGCGCCGGGAATTTAAATGAAAAGGAATAATGAGATAGTTGAGAAGGACCAGAAGGAAGCGAAGTGTAGGGATACACAAATGGAAAGCGGTTGGCGAAATTTTTGGGATTTGTAAAATCCCTTGTTTGCCAACTTGTAAATATGGCGGGGATATTGGGTTTGAAACTAGTGTTGCAAAAAGAGCCCGCATCCCATAGCAAATTGTAGCTAAAGGATTTCAAAAGTTTAGCGTGTAAGGTGTAGCGATTAAGTGTAGCGTGTACAATCATTGATGAAAGCGAAAAGAAAATGAGTATCTAGAAACTGGTGGACACATGGAAACTGGAGAAGATGCGGGTTTTGCAAAGAGGAATCATAGGATTGTGCACAATCCTGATTGTGCATGGGCTCCTCTGTGCTAGGCCTGCCTTGTTTGTGTACCTGATGCTGTAGATGGACTGTGTATACAGAAACGCCGGTATCTTTTGTAAATGAATTAACGCATCAATGAATCTCATTATAAGTTTTGCTTTGTATAAAAGATTCCGTTGAATATGCCCGTTCCTTCTGGTTGTGTGCAGGGAATGGTTCTTGGCTGGTCCTCCACACCCACATATTCCACTGTAAGCAGAGTAGATTTACTCCCGGTCTTCCGCTTTTGATTTACCTGCTCTCACTATGACCTGCTCGGTGAGGCGGGAAGGAAAGGGCCCTTGCTGCCTTCTTGATCGCTGAGGATTTGGGAGCGGGCCTTTCTCAGCATTAGCCGGTAGCGTTGTTGGGCTTTTACTGTGTATGAAGGTATGATCGTCTTGTAAGACGGTTGGATTCGGTCCCTTGTGTCGGCGGGTTGATTGGAGTTGTGTAGTTTGGAGTAAATCAGAATAATAATTATCCCTTGGGCATGTGCTTGATTAAGTGAGCCGTGAGGGATGGGAGAGTTGTGAGCTATTGTGGGTTGTGTATGAAAACAAGGGGGATGTTGCTTGTGTGTAGTAGAAGAAGAATGATAATAATGTCTACATGTTTTCACATTATGAATATCATGTCCCAAGGGCCGCTCCCTTGACACGTTACCTTAAAGAGACTGAGCGTATATAGCCCTTGCTTTGATTCTTGCCACTCATTCATTCATGATATTTTTATTATGATTGTATTTATTTAAACACCGCTTGTACAGGATCCCTTGTGATTGACAGGAGCTTTGAGGGCTAGGAGATCCCTTATTCAAACAACTCATCGCTGACTGACTGAGGATGCTCTATGAGTCCTAGGAGTATTTACGTTGCTCCTCTACTACTCGATCCTTTCTTTTATACGCACTAATATTTTTACAGGGCCCTTAAATGCTATATGACTACACTGGAGGAGTTGCGGCCCCTTAAAATGATCTATATGAACCTCGGCTTCAAGCATGAGCAAACATTGCTTCAGAGTTTGCAGAGTATATCTTGTGTGCCGGGAAAGCGAGGCCCTTTTTGTATAGAAACAAGGACCCTTAAGGCGTTCCCGCTTTTGGATTTTCTTTGCCGTAGTTTCCATGATGGCATTGCCCATGTATTGTGTGGACGGGTTTAGTATTTTTTGATTCATCTTTTTACTCGGTATTATCTGGGGATCTTTTGTAAGGGACTCTGACCTTTGTACTCCGCACACACCCAATCCCTTCCAAAGAAGTACTTAGTAGTCATTACTTCTCGCCTCCAGATTACCCGATTCATATCGAATTAAACGGTTCCTGGATTGGGTGGAGAGGTAGGCAATAGGGGGGTAGGAGAAAAGCAACCTTTGGAATTCTAAAAAGCTCATTCACAAACTATTGTAGCTGCTGCTAGCTAGTCTTTGAGGCTGGCGGAATGAAATTTAGTGGAAATAATCAAACTGATTTTATTGTGGTTCAATCCTTGTTGTATATTATTTTCACGGTTTTGTCCTCTGGAGCTTTGATGGTTTTTTAGAATTGTCTAAAACGGTTTTCATTCACTCATTCAGTACAGCTTATAGCTGGGCGGAGATTTAAATAGCAGTACGGAGTGTATATGTTATGGAGTTTCTGAGAATTTTGGAAAAAGATGAGTTTATGGATGTGCCTGGAGAATTGTGGGGAGGAGCTAAAATCCGTTTGCGGTATAGTGTAAGAGCAGAGGAGAAGGTGGAGAAGTGCAAGGAGGCATGACTTTACATCTTGTTTCTACAACGCCGACTCAAGAAACACTAATTGTTCAAGTGGCTCAGTGGCTGTATGTAGCTAAATAACTCTTGGATTTGTGCTGGAGAGCTGTGTGCTGCTGAGTTGGAGATTTGAAGTTGGTTGTTTGGGATACATATATTTTCTTCCCTTTTGGGCGCAGCTTGATTCTGGTTGTGCGGTGAAGCGTCTGGTCTTAAGTCTTTGACAGCTAATAATAACGCGACTATAATCCTGTATCCGCAGTACATGAATATTAAGGGTTAGCTTAAGGGAAATAGCGCAGAGGACAGAGATGAAAAGATACAGGGATGAGGAATATATACAGCGGAGATGCGGCTCTATAGAGACTAGAGATAATAGCTTATCTGGATATTCATAACATTTTGAAAACAAATGAGACATTGTTAAACGACACGTCGGCGAGTTTCTTACTATAGAAGATGCATGGCTTATAGCTCTAGCTTTTGGAAGTATCGTTGAGCGGCTATAATAAAGTACTATTTAGTGCTATCTCGGTAAATTATTCAAAGGATTCAAAGAAGAGTGAGCGGACAAGGATACGGAGGAAATATAATAGACTGTGTGTAGTCTTGCTCATTCTAGTGAATAATTATGTGCTACTAATCCCGTGTTTCGCGGCGCTTTAAGGAAATGCGCGTTAGCTAAGCTGAAGCAATATTTATAACACTTTTACACGGGATTCAAAATGAGGGCGCTTTTATAGTATCTATCTTGACATCTTATTGTAGTGGGATAACATGGATGGTAATGAGCATCGTTTACGGGGATAAGTAGCGGTGATCCCTGGATGAGAAGGAGCCGACTCTGTGTAAGGTATTATGAAATGAGATGTTTTGAATTGAATGCTAAATGTATTTAAATACATGGTCTTGTTTTGCATTGTGTTTTGTGTCACCTTGCGGATCGGAGGGAAGAATGAGCCCACCTGTAATTTTCACCTTGTGGTGCGGCTTTCCCTATATTTGAAACAAGCAAGGGGCCACCCTTAAGGGCCCTTGGGTTTGAAGAAATTGAGGTGGGATGCTAAGTAACTTATTAGTTGTTGCAAATGGCAATAGTTTTTTCGCTAAAAATTGTCAAGACGCTGTAGGCAGAGCGTTGGAAAGTCAAGGAGTTTGGCTACACTAGCGCCAGTAGGAATGCTAAACTGCTTCTCTGAAATTTCTGAAGGATGGAAAAGAGGAGAAACTTTGAAGATTGCTTTCTCCAAGAAAATACTTTGACAACCCTGGAGAAGAAGAGGCTGTTGTGAGTGGGGGGAAAATCGGGGACGCTGGAGGAAATACAAGGGCCAGCCACTACAAAATATGGAGAAAATATATATAAGTTTGTGAGTAAATTGAAGCTGGTCGCTTTACTCTCTCGTCAAGTGGTTTTCCGCTATATTGCGAGTGTATAGTAGAAGGAGGATTTGTCAAAGAGAGAATAAAGAGGGCTTTGAAGGGTATGATGATGTTGATGATGGGGTAAAATTTTTGGACACAAAGACTTTTGCAAAAAATGAAAGAAGGCTTTTCATGTTGAAATACTCTGGTAAATATTTCCGTTTCTCTTGTAGGACTCTTAGGGGAGGAGGTGAAGTGGCTCCTTGATAATGATTCATTTGCCTCTACATTATGCATCAATCACTAGTGGTTTCACATGTGTTACAAAATCCTGTACAGCACAACAAGAGAGGCAAGTACTCTTGTAAACATAGGCTTCAGAGTGTGCCCACTCAAGCTGGTGGTGGTGGTGGCCGGGGCTCGTGGCTCCGTTAACTGTCTGCTGGAGCTACCCGGAGGAGATTAATTCAAAAAAATGAGAAGGATGATGTGTGTGGTGGAAAAAATGATGGTTGTTTGTGGAGAATGTCGCAGTTTTGCATGGAGCTCTGGAGAAAGTTGGAACTGGAACTTAATGGAGCTGAAGCAGTAAGCTTTGCTCAAGGGACAAAGTAAGGGTACGCATATAAAACCCGGGAAATAATTTAAGTAGTTTATAAATCGGATTGCCGGATTGAAGAGTCAAAGGACGGATTTTAATCCGGATCTTAGCAAAATCTAAATGAGGTTAAGTAATTATGTGAATTAGGAAACGGGAGAAATGGTACCTAAGGACCAAAGGAAACCTTAGTATTTTATATATATATCCTTCCTTGAGTATCATAATCATTCCAAGGAAGATGGCGTGATTGAGAAGAGCCGAAGAAGACTTGCAAAAGCTACCCGGGTTTTTAATACCGGAGGATGTAGAGGTAGAATTTTTTTTAATACTATGGGCTTATAAACCGAGGAGTTTTATAATATTACGAAAAGCTAGATTGCAGGATGATGGTTTTGTTTATGTGGGGAATTTTGATAAATATTTATAAAATTGTATCAAAAGCAGGCTAACCAAAGCAAAGGTTGGAACACAAGGATGATTGTGCATGCAGGCTGTGTCCATCTGTAGGAAGATTAAATCTTGATACTAAAATTACAAGGCTTGGAAGCTCGCTGCGGCAGAAGGCTTGCAAGGAGAGCTAGGATAATCTTGGAAGAAATCTTGCCGGGTCCAGTTGTTGAAAGACGGGTGAGTTTCGTTAGTTTTGTAAAAACAAATGTTGCTCCTCTACCCGGATTGTTTTTTTCGGTGTGGTAGGAGCGGCGGACGTTGGTTTTTGGCTTGGAAAAGTAAAACAATGGACTCGAAGCTTTACAAGGTATGGATGAGGGAAAGACGGACCAAGTTTTTATTAGTTTGCAAGAATTGTGGATCGGGTGAAGCTTTAATGTAAATAATTTACTTGAGGAGAGAAAGTACAAAGAGGGGTACACATGGGCTTAAATCTCTGCGGAAGAGGATGCCATCATCATGATTTTTCAAAATCAGTATAGGAGGGAAATCCGGGAGATTGTGCGGGTAGGAGAATGAGGAGGTATAGAACAAGGAATACAAGGGATAAATACAGAGGAGGGAATTTCGGATTGAAACGGGCTGGCCAAGTTTGTGTACACAATGGGAAAATATTGATCGTGAGAAAAAGATCAACTGTTTTAAGAAGAAAATCAAACAATTGTCCAAACTCTCTCTCTGTTGATCGGCTGAGTTTTGGGGAGTGAATATATTGTGCCATTTCATGTCATTCCAGGACAATTACACTAGAAACCATTATGGAGAGAGAAGACAAATCCGCTAAAGGAAGGATGCACTTTAGATTTTGCTGGCAGAGGGAAGTATAGTACAGGAAAGTGGAGTTTAAATCTGGAGAAGTTTTAGAGGAGGAGGAGGGAGGATGATGGAGGAGCATGGAGGAGGATGGAGGGGAAGTGGAGGAGGAGGAGGGAGAAAATGGGGCGAATTTCCCATACTTGAAGTTAAAACACCCCAGTGCTAAGCACCCCCGGAGGACCACTATGCTATTATAGAAAATATCTTTTGCAAATAAAGAAATGAGGAAACTAAATTAATATAAAACGTTGGGTCAACAAGGCTGGGCTAAGTAGCAATGAGGGAAAGATTATGCAAAATTCATCAACTCTATGTATGCTTCCATCAAAAGCCTGAGCTCAAGAACTATTCGTGTAGTGGAGGGTCCAAAGCAATCGTTAGCTACTGATGGCACTGGTTTTATAACAATTGTGTACGGAAGGAGGAAGAAAATGATTGTTTTGAGAAAAAAAGGTCCGAGTATTTTACTTGGACTGGACAAGCCAAGCTTAAAACTCTTTGAAATATACCAGGAATTCTCCTTGAATGAACCCCACGATGAACGGGGAATAGGGCGAAAACAAGAGGATCGGAGTTGTCGGAGTACAAATTACTACTTTGTGTTCAACATTAGGATCCGAAATCAATGCACTTAACATCCGTCAAATTACACGATAACACATAATTGACAAAGTTGAGGCTGCGTGAACATGAGACATGGATATCCTTGAGTCTTCACACATGTGTGGATTGTAACAATGAGAATGCTTATTACTTCGAGAGCTGTTTGAAGACGGAAACGGGTGGGAATGAGGAAATGTGAGAAAGAAAGCATAATATTGCTCTTCTGTTGGAAAATGTTTTTAGACAACGGCTCCCGGTTGTCTCTGAAACTCTTAGACGACTCGGCACCAAGGAATTGTATATGATTTTTAAGCGTTGTAAAACAAGTTTTAAGTCGCCAGAGAGCGCTTCTGGTAGTCTAGAATATGGTCATTCCAATAGATTTCAATGGGATGGGCGTTTGCAGAATAGGTTGAAGAGAAAAACTAGGTAAATATAGTTTGAACGGAAGTTTATTTTGCGAATGTTGCCAGGTGGCGTTACGGTTGTCTAATAAGCTAGTAAAGTAAGATTAAAGCTTGCAGTACTAGTATTATTCTTATGTGGCTAAAAATTAATTAAGCTGCCTTGGAACTGAAAACGCATTAGTAAAGCAGATGGATAATCAAATGGTTGGGTTGAATTGGATTTGTTTCTACTGGTCAGCTTACACATAGAGCTGGACATGATTGCCTATTTGTAAAGACGACTTGTAAAGACGGCGAGGGCGGGAATTGGGCGGAAAAGCGTAAATTTTAAGCGGTATTGATTTAGGATTTGTGCGGAAGTTTTCAAAGGAGACTTTGCCTTGAAATATTATAATTAAGTAAATTTGTCTTTGGAGAAATTTCGGCACCTTGTGTCATTAGGTGATGCGGAGCGGAGGCGGGTGAGACGGGATGAGAAGAAGAAGCGGGAACATGTGTAAAACTCTCGGGTAATTTAATGTTTTCGGTACGTCTTCTTCCTTGGTGTATCAATGACAGAGGGATGGGTTGCCGCGGTTGGTGAGGCTGAGGGCGAAGCCTTTAAGGGATCCGTAAATACACTATACACGGTCCCTCTGAAGGAAACTCATTTAGCGTGGTTGATGGCTATGGTTGCTTGCGGTTAAGTACTTTTTTTGGTATCCTTTGTAAAGGTGTTCGGTCAAGTGTCAAAGTTGCATGGGTCATTTGTAGAGGAGAGTGGCCTTGTGTACTTGAGCGCTGCTGAGGACAGGAGCTGCGTCAGGCTGGTGTAGCATGTGCTAGAGTACTTGGGAGAAATTGTAGTAATAATAAAGATTTTGGGTGGAATATGAGAGATTTAAGGGTGGAAAAGGACAGGGACAGCTTTATAAGAGCCAGCGGAGACAAGACACGTTAAAGGAGGTTAGGACTGAGGAGGAGATTGAAAGATGCCGCAAAGTCTAGTGCGGGAGATATGGGAGATTCTACTGGAGTGAGGATGAGGGAGGTGAACCGGAAACATAATGACAAAAAGGCTTCTCTCCGTTCCGAACCGCGGGAGAAAGATGGGATAATTTAAAGAAAAATGAGACGATGGGCAAGAGGGAAAACAGACAAGTACGTGAATGCGGTCACCGCATGCTGTGGCTGGGTGTGAACGGTTTGGAGGAGCCTTAAAGTCTATTTGGTGTGTTTTTAAAGTAATGTCAGCCGTAGTAGGATGAAGCTTTGATTTGAAATCAAGGAAAACTTAGTAAAGGACATTGACGAGGAGGATGGGGATAAAATAATAATAATTATTATTTCGGACACAGTAGACGAAAGAGAGACGGAAGAGAAAATCTGGATTGTAATTCTAGAAGAAACAGAAATTGGAAAAAGGATATCTGTGTGTGAGGGGGTGGGGAAGGCTTCGTGCAGAAGAGATGAGAATGGGTCTGTCTTGAAATGGCTTCCTCTATTTGTCCCTCTTTAGTGACTTTTTGTGCAGAGATTGAGTGACTGCGGCAGTAGATTGTGCATGGGGCTCTGAGCTGAAACGGGGGTGAGAACATTTGTGTATTCATTTGTCATTTACTCGGGGATTTTAAGGAGCATTAACGGATGTTGAAAAATGTTTTTGGGCTTTCTTCTTTTTGTTTTTCCACTTACAATCTCCCCTGTAGCTAGCTCGGATTTATTCACTTGGAATAACAATCTTAGGGTGAACACGGATCTGCTTAACTAATTTCCTTTTCTGTGAAAAATATTTACTCAGACGCGTACAATGAGCTTGAAGAAGAAGTAGAAGACAACTATGAAGATAACTTGCTAGAGCACCAGCGCCCTCTAGCGGACACAATGAGCAAGAGGGTGAAGTTTATCCTTAAGGAGACTCGTTGAAAGTTAGGGTGATTTTCTCTTGGAAAATCCTTGGAGTTTGGAAGGGGTGGGAAAGGACAGACTGGGATGGAGTTGATCATTCATATTTGAATACAATTTTAGTTTTATATATTAGATATTGCTTTTTCGGATTTTAGCAGGTTTCACGGCGTTGGATTTGAAAGCTTGAAGGTTTGAAGCTTGAAGCTTGAACATAAGCAACCCGTAAAATGATAACTTTTCGCTCACAAGTTTGGAAAGTTTTCCAGTTTATGCTTTCGAGTCAATAATGCGGCTCCTGTGTGAGTATACCAAGTGTTCTTGGTTTGAAAATGTTACATGGAAGCTTCTAACCGTCCTGGAGACTGGTGTACTTGTGTCCTTTTCCCACACACACCCTTCTTTAAATCCGGGTCCACTCTTAGTCTTAGAGAGAATTGGAGGTTTGCTTCACAAAAGTTTTTTCAAACTCGTTTCTTCTGGAGCTGGGAGGAACATGCTTTTGCCATCAGTGAATTTGTTCTCACTTTGGTGGAGGAAAAACGTTTTTCCGCTTCCATTTACTATTCATGAGCTTGGAACTTTGTGAGCGGGGAAAGCTGGAGAAAGTGGGCTTGCAAGTTGGTAGTGGCGAAAGCTCGGGGAGCTTGACGGGAAGATTGCTTTGAAATTGAGTTGTCCAGGAAGCTGTGGATAGGGAGTGGCGGGGATCTGTGATGAGATTGTGATAACTATATGTGATTTGGAAATAATGAAATTGACATTCAGTTATGCAAGCGCTGTAGTGTGTACCTAGATGAACATGAAAACGTAATGGATATTTGGCAGTCGTTAGATATCGCATGCTTCATGGGTGTGTTGTGAAGCAATTTTTCCGTTAGCTTGTTATGGATAAAGTCTGTTAAAGATGATTCTGAATTTTGATATTTTTGTGAGCTTTGGTAGAATGAAAATAAAATCATGAGGTGAAATTCTGTTGGCACATGAGAACTTTAAGGAAATTAGTAGCGATACTCGATTGAATGAAATTAAACTTGAAAGCTCTGGATCAAATTAAAAGATTTTTGATAATTTACGACACAATTAGGGCTTAAATGACATGATACCTGGGGGAATAATGATGGTAAACCGAGTGGAGTGCCTCAGGGAAATGTAAATTGTAATTGTGAACGCATATTCATTCGGATTCGGAGAAAATTTAGATGAATTTAGTCAACGTCATGATGGGTGAGGAAGGGAGGGGGGAGAAATTTGGTTATGTCGTATGTGGACGGCACCGTATCTGCGGGAGGACGGAGCGGCAAATTTAAATGATTTTACCGGGTTTCGCTGAAATTAAGGTAAGGACCTCGCGCTTTTCTGAAGCAGTTTTTAAAGAAGAATTAAGAAATTGCTATAAAGAGCGGCACTCGGATAGTTAATTATATATTTATAATAATAAGTAACTAAAGAATCTGAAGAACATACGGTTAAGCATTTCAAGGAAATAACAGCATTTGGTGGAAGAAGTTCACCTTACAGTGTTCTGTATTCCAGAGCATGCAGCATAAAAATTAGCTGAATTTAATTGTGATTACTGTAGAACCTGGACAATTTTCAGGATTATGCAGTAACTTAGCCTGGCATTCGAGCTAGAGTAGCAATTATTTATACAGAGTGGGCTGAAAGACTAATGGTGGACTTCTAAGGCAAGATTATTTGAAGTTTTTGAAATCAGCCGTAGAAGCCGTCGGCTTTCGGTTCGGAACGATGGCGGTTTCGGGTTACGGTTTCCGTGAAGTTGTTTTGGATCAAAAGTTTGATGGAAATTGGACTATTGTCAATGTTCCTGCCGGTAAGTGTATATTTTCGCATAATCGTATCTTAAATGTCACAGTTTACAATGAGATATGAAGTTTATTTTGATAAATTGTAACGAACATCGTGTTTTGATAATTCTGTTTTTAAAGGTGGAGGTCACAGTACATTTCAAGGAGCGAAATTTTCAGACTTTGCTGGTGGGTACACGTATGAATCTAATCCGAATTCTCATCCTGCTCTGCTAAATCGTATGATTTATTGGCGTACATTGAACGACAAATTGGAACTGATTGAGACCTCACTTGACTACAATCTACACGATAATCAGGTTCGTATAGTAGCATGGCGTGTATCTAGTATCACTAGCATGAGTTGGACTGAAAAATACTTGCAGCTGGTTAATAACCGAGCATAAGGTCCTATTCTCAGGGATTCTGTTATGTTGTTCTGTGTGTACGTATCTGAAATATTGTGGATGTTTTGAATTCAATCTGCGTGTAGGCCAGATTCGTGTTCCTGGATTCGCCAATTGTTGGACCTGTTACCATTCAAGAAATTGATCAGCATATAGTCATTTTGGTGGCTACTGTGACGAGCGTCAACAGAATTGTGTTTAACCATCCCCGAGTACTTAACTACGTAAGTTGTTGTTGAAAGAGTTGGGAAATGGGTGCATTCAAGGCAAGGGCATGAAAATAATACTAGATTCTCTTTGTTTGTAGGATAAGTTCATGAAGAACAATGCTGCTTCGATTTTCTTTCAAATCAAGAACCAACCAATGTTTGTTTTAAAGTCATTTAATTTTGCAGAAAATTGTCACAGTAAGTTTACATCAGAGGCGAACGTTACTCTTGTGTTCCAACTTTACGGTGCTATTAATCTTATGTTATCTGACAGATATACCTGTGCCGACGAGCGCCGCGTCCATCGCCATTCAAGAAACTGGAGACTGTGTCTTCGCTTTGTCGTACGAATCTGGAGGTTTATCTGTCATTCGCGTTGATAAACACGATGGGCTTACTAATTTCGATCTGAGGCAATCTAACGTGTTCGTTCGGATGTTCTCTGGCTTCAAGCAGTCGGTTTTCAGGTAATTGTTTTAGTATTATTACAGTCGTGCCTCGTTACCCTTTATTGACTTTAATCATTTCTATATGTTTACAGTCGTAATAACCAGGCGACTACTGATGCTTCTATTGGACTATCTTTGTTCACGACCAAGTTTTCGAGTGGCTTGCCTGGATTGTTTCTCGCTACTTTGACCATGAACGGTCGACTTCGTTTGTGGCAGTGCGGTAATTTTATGACCTTTCAGGATTGGCCGAGCATAGCGGATGTCATTGTGGAGAACGTGTTTATTACATCAAATTTTACTGGTAAGTGGCTTACAGATTAATTGATATTTTTCATGCATGGCTTTCGTGCACTGCGCTCATCAAGACCTTTTTACTCCAGATTGTAACATGCTTCTTCGCTGCTGCACTTCAAAAGAAACGGGGCTACCAGTCTTCGTAGTGTACATGCCAAACCGATGTTTCAAATTTTACCATACAAAGAGAAATCCGGATCCTAGAGCTCCGTCACCACTTAATCTGGAAGAAGGTCTCTTTGTAGATTTTCGGGTAAGGATTTCTTTTCTTTTCTTTTTACTTCGTTGAACCTATCTTAGCGGACTCGTATCTTTATTCCTTGAAGTAGTGCTCAATTTTGTTGAATTATTTCAGGAGCGAGACTTGATTGACTTTACCTTAACTAACGAGTATTTGTTTGTTCTGGTGAGCAATCCGGAAGAAGAAACGGATTGGCAGGTGAAAACGTACAAGATTAGTGATCAGCTAAATTCCAGGTTTAATATGGCTTTGTTGGAACCACTGCCGAATATGAATGCTGAAATTTACCCAAGCTCATTGGATCCTCGAAGTTTCTATTCAGACCTGATATTTAATAAATCCAGTTTCAGCATTTCCACTATCTACAAAGCGCTTGGGGTTAGTCAAAACTGAAGTTTGCAGCCGCATGAAGTTTGTTATACCATAGGTACCGCAGTAAGAATTTGTCATGAAATTAAACGAGGTGGCAACCTTTCGTATTACAGATGTTTCCAAGCACTTGTAGCTTTGACAGAAACGAAAAGGACTGGGATAAAACGAAAGAATTTGCTCACAACGTTGTGGATTACGAAATACGTATGAAGGTCGACAGCTATGAGGTTGCTGTTTCTGATGATGACTACTACCATTTATGCTTAGAAACGTGGCTAGCATTCTACAACAGCTGCGTCGAATATCATATAGTAAGTGCTTCAGTTTTATTTGAGCCGGTAGACACCAGTCTCCAAAAAAAGCTGCTATTGCTTCGACTACTAAATACCATTTATCGTATTCTTTTACTGCAGCTGACGATAAAGCCACTAGGGATATTTTTCAACGAGAACCTTGGGACCCTGGGGATCGTTAAGAAATCACGTCTTTCATTTTTACGCCCGACGGATTATCTTGAAACACTATATTACTTTCCCCACTGCGTTACCTCAGCAGATGGAGATGAGGAAATACCTGGTAAGCATGTGATGTAAACTAATGTCGTTACCGCTCTTTGTCTAAATAGTTTGAAGTCACTGTAAACACTCATTCAACTCGACTATCTTAACATTCTTTTTATATTTTGCAGAAGAGCAGCAACCATCCGTCGCTATGTTGAAAAAGCTAATGGATATCCTGGAACTTATAGAATCTACGACTGAAGAAATACACAGAAAAAAGATAGAGAAACAGCTTCGACGGGACAGGTCGAAATTAATGGAAGTGTGTGCCACAATTGCGCAACTGCTCACAATGACGGATCCACATTCATTGTTACTGGTTAGTTATAAATACGTCGCACCCATAAAAGAAGCTTAATATTTTACAACATTTCATGTAACACTTTTTTGTGATTTCCAGGAACGACGCCATTTTGCTCCAAGTTTAGAAGATAAACTCAAAGACCCATTCAGTGCAACCACTGAGACATTGGAAGAAGCTATTTCCTTGGTCAATTCATGGAACAGTGTTACACATGGACCCGAATCGATGTTTGACGAGGGAGTGGATTTCTCGGAGTATTTTATGTCCAGTCGTAATGGAGCGAACATGTTGTACTTAACGTTAAAACAACTCATTCAACATAGGTAACAAAAATCAGTTCACAAATATGATCGATAAAGCTAAATATGTTTACTAAAATTATCTAAGTTTTGACTTTTTTAGGTTCATGATTTCTCGGAATTTGGTGCTTTTGCATTCGCTTCTGGTTAGTTTGTTCTCCAGCTCTGATGAGGATGTACTGAAAATTCAGTTTTCGTTAGCTCACATTACTGATACTACATTAGCTGTGAATAACTCGTTTCTGTTACTACAAATGCTGGATCGACCAGCAGAAGCTGTCCCCGATTGCATTATGTAAGTTTTTTCAAATCTTCAGTCATTATGAATCAAAGGAGGATTTTTTTAATGAATTGTCCTTGTTTCAGTGATTATGGACTAAAAATTGCAAACTTGCTGCGAGCTAACACATCGGATCACATAATGCGTGGAAAATTGACTGATCTCTCGCCAATGAAACTGATAGAAAAGTTTTGCGAATCCTACCTCGGTAATGTGGCTATAAGAAATTTTGTCTCGTCATCTAAAGGATCTTCCGTTTTAGTATTTGCGGATGCTGCAGGTCGAGCCATGTGAGACGCATTCCATTTTACAACATACATGATAAATCTTCCATAATGCAAATACCATGATAATTGACTTTTGGTTACACCGCGACATTTGTTTGTAAACATTCCAGTTGGCCTTCTGAAAATTCGGGAGCACATCCGTTCGAAGAGTTCCTCATTTCACATTGTCAGTACGGCGCTTTATATGATTATGCCATCCTGATGACCACTTATCTTTCTCCGGGACGACGAACCATGCGTTAGTCTTGTGGTTGTTTTATTTTACTCTCTGATACAATTTTATGTTAATTTTTAAACATCAATCTGATATGCGTGCATACTTTTCCATGTCGGGATTTCAGAAAAGTTTTACCGAGGATTAGCTAGACTTTGTGACGGTGACGTATGGGGCGCGCTGGTTCAGTTCAAGACCATCAATGCTGCTGATGCTATGAAAGATTCATACTTTCTGAGCCAAATCTTGTGTCTTCCGGACAACAGCGAATTTCAGCTCCTTATGTTTTATCAGAAGGTAATGGATATTAGATTATTTCCTGTTTGTTTTTCATTTTAACATAACGTAATATATAATACAAATCCTTTGGTTTCCATTTTCAGATAATCAGTTTATTCCAAATATTTAAAGAGTATAGGGCAGTACAAGATTTAGCTGAAGCTGCATTATACTCATGCCCTTCAGTTAAAGATAGGACAATGATGGCATCTTTAGCGTTCAAAAGTGCTCTGCAAGTAAATGACTACACAGCGGCGTATGATTTTGTTCTTCGAATTCCAACTTACGAGAACGATGAAACTCGAACTGAAGTTCGTGAAAAGACGGCTTCTATAAGAACACTATTGCGTCAACTTCTCGAGAATTGTGAAATCGAAACGCTTCTAGCTTTAGACTTACGTCATGAGTTTTCGCCGACAGAAAACGTTCAACAGAAAGTCGAAGAAATATTGGATGCGCAGGCCCAGCTATCAGATCCTTTGGTGTCAGACGGCGTTTATCAGATGCTCTACGTATATTACATCGCAAAAGAAAAATATTACGAAGGAGCCTCGGCCATGTACTGCAGAGCTGAAAGAATTGGCGAGAAGGGAGGAAATGTAACTGCATTAGAAGCGCAACGTGATTCCCTCCTCGACGTACTTACTTGCCTTAGTTGTTTGCCTGACCGTAAACAGCCTTTGAAAATAAGGAAAATCGGAGCTCATTCAATAAAGCCTGGTGGTGCTCTGGTAGGTTTAAAAGTTTGCAAAGTAATGTGCGCTTTTAATCCTGTATCGTCATTCTGTACCTACTCTTATGTTCGATTGCAGGTGCCAGGCGGATATGCGCAACAGGAAGAAACTATTAAAAGCTACGATGACATTGTGAAAGAGTTGGACGTTTGTATCGCTCTTGTAACGCTTTCAAACATAATACCTGGAGCACCCGTTAGACCTGGAGGTAAAAACATGGAGATAATGTGCCAAAGCTGGAATAATAATGTTTCCATATCAGTTACTGATTCTCCTGTTTCTTGTAGAATTTCCAAGGCGAGCAGTTGAAGTTGTCCATAACCTAACTCTTGAACACCACTACGACATGGCCATCAAAATCGCGATCCAGTGGAATCTAGATAAATCGCCGATCTTGGTGGCGCTAGCGACTGTATACACAAAAATGGTTCATGATGTTCGTCCCGCAAGCGGAGATGTTCAGGATTATATTCGACACAACGATATTTCAGGTAAGCTTAGGATTATTAGTATTGTAACATTTTCTATTTCTTTCACGTGTAAATATGATAACTTCAATGTGTTTCCTCGTAAATTTTTCCAGGACTGCCGGTTTCGAATTCAAGTCCAACCGAAGTAGCACTGCGGCTACTCGAAAGTTACCTCAAGCGGCTGGAAAAACCTTGTGATTCAACTCTACACAGAGATGTAGCACTAGAAATTCTGTCTTACGACGTTTCTTTGCCGCAGTGGCTGGTTGACTCGTACAAGGTAACTATTTAGTGATCCTTTGCTTGAAATTTAACTTGCGTGATAGCTTCTTTTACCGAATCTATTGTACTTGCAGAAACGTAACACAGCTCAATTAATGCACTGCTATCTGCGATATGGCGAATGGAAGGAAGCAACAGAACTGGCCAACAAAGTTATGGATGCAACTTTGGGTCGATGTCCAGACCGTGAATTTGATCCGACAATAAGAAAAATTGATGCATATGAGGCGGTCCCAGTGATTCCCTACACAGTAATTGATATGCTTCAGCATCAAATGGAGTTGCGATACGAAATCGACGGTGATCCGGAGAAAGGAGCAGTAAGGAATAATTACACTATCGGAACATAAGTATAAACGTTAAAACTAAAAGTATGGGTGTATGCCAATTACATAAAACTCTTCTATTTGTAGTTGCTGAAATCCTTGGGAGAACGCATTTCGGATTACTGCACTCGAGTTATTGAGACCCGAAGAGAACGGGGAGAGTTCTTCAGTGCCCTGTCATACTAAGGAATGTATATTGCCTTGGATTTTTTTTTCATTTTGGTCGTATTCGTCTTGTGAGTTTTAGTAGTTACTGAACTTTTGGGGAAACATTTTCTGCAGATATATTTTGGATACTTATTGCGTAAGCAATTATCACTTGGATTAACTACTAGATTGGTGAAAATGAAGCAAGAAATATAAATATCTACATTAAAATGAAAGTGCAGATCTCGCTGGAATAACATGCAGATTATTTAAAACATTCTGAAATGCAAGCACCAGTTTCAAAATGATTTCGAATCACTCATTAGCATCATAGCAGGACTTAGTTTCTTAATCTGAAGAAATCCGATGTTATAGTCTAGCAGGTTATCAGGGTGGGAACAAAATAAAGGGTTAACATCCATTATTGTTGGAAATGAATGAATGCCGCATTTAACCGGGGCCCTGGGTATTATAAAGAGACATTGACTGCGGAACAAGTGCTGTGTTGAGAGGAATCTGTCAAAATACAAATGACAAATGAAGAAGCTACATGAGAGACAACCCAGAACATCCATTTTAAGCAGGCATGATGTTCTTAGCCGCTCCTAAGAGAGTTGATGGGATCCGTGTTGTATTTACTTGGGCAGAGATGAAGAACCTGCACAAGAGTTTTTGACTCACGGAAACAAAACTTAAGTCAAGAATGTGACTCGCAGCTCCTAAAAGCTGTAGTGTGTGATAATTGACTGTACACAGATTCCATCATCCCTTGAGGGCATGACGGCCAAATTAGGGAAAGTAAAAGCATTTAGGTCATCCTTATAAGGGACACTAAGGCCCACGAGAAATGTGTGGGTGATGAAGAGTTTTCCTTAGGATGAGTAACCGTGGAGAATGAAAATAAGTTGGATATGCTAACTTAGCCACAGTGGAGACTAGAGTCGTCAAAAATTGGAGTTCGTAAAACTAGGAGGACGTGTACAAGAGTACCGAGATCGAGGCTATAATGTAATATTTTCAGCTTCTAGTTGAAATGTACACCCGACTGTAAAAGAGAAGCTACTGAACGAAGTGGGGTTTTTTTGCGCTGTTAACAATATTTCAGGTTTGATTGAGACAAAAAATTTCAAAAAATGGAATTGCTACATGAAAATGAAGAAAATGAAATCGTTTTTGCTGCTGGTGACCCTGAGGTTATTAGTCTTGGAAGAATAAATCCATTTCTGGTATAGTTTGATTTTCAAAATTTAAAATATTTAAACTGTGAGAAAACGAATTGACATTGTGAGTAAGGGTACTGAAATAATTGATTTTTAATATGGATTTGTGCAGCTGGGGCCAATACTACGTGTCCTCTTTCGGGGATTGAGCGTGAAAGAGTTGAAGGTGTGCAGATTAGTGTGCTTGAAATGGGAGGGAATTGCTCGTGAGTGTCTGTCGGGAAAAGTAGAGGTGCGTATAGGAGCTGTGGAGAAATCAAAATCGAAACCGCGAATTTTTACAGATGAAGCAGAATTTGCAGAGTACCTGATAAGGCACCCGGTAATTTTTCCGGATTTTGCACTAAAAGATGGGGTATTTAAAACGTTGATTCTAAGCCGGGACCCCAGGATAGCAATGGAATTTAAGAACATGGCTGTTAACACCATAAGGAGCGGAAAGCTTGGAACGGAAATTTTGAGGGTTCCAGAAATAAGCGTTTCACTGGAGGATCTAACGCTGGCACTTGAGTACGGTGACATTGACTGGCTGCAGAAGATGTCAAAAAGAGTAAAAAACTTGAGACGGTTTTCGTTGGTGTTACTTCAAGAGGAGTCACGGAGCATAAATTTCCCGATTGAGGGTGAAGAATGGAAAAGTGATTCAGTGCAGAAATATATGACAAGCTTTCACCTACGGGCTGACTGGATAAAAGATAGGGAAAAACCGTGGTTGCCATTTTTGACCCATGTTCTTGTGAATGCAGCTGTACTCCGGGTGGGTATTAAATAACGCTTGGGTGTACTGGTGTTGGACTTTTCTGAATTGAGCACAAGTAGTTTTTAAGGCGTTAGCCAAGGAACGAATTTTATTTGTACTGGTAACCTTGTGTCACATGGAATAGTTACTAAATATTTGCTTGGTTCAGCAAAGTCTCAAATCAGTATCCACTGTTATAAAACTAAGTTTGAGCGGGGAAAGAATAAGGTTATTACAGCATGTGCCATTTATTTCACCCTTGATTTTATTTTATTATTGAATGTATTTGCAGGAACTGGGGATTACGGTTTGTCAACTATTTCATATTCATCCAAGAGTTTTCGAAGATATTGCAGCCAGTTACTCCGGACCAGGCCTGGATGGACTAAAACTCTCGGATGCTTCGAGCGGTCGGAAAGATGAGAGATGCTTGGAATCCTTGAAAGTGTTTCTGAAATCCACTGCTGCTTCTACATTGAAACTCTTGGATATTAAATGTTGGGCATTGACCATAGGTGAATGGAGGAAAGCGTTCGAGTGTATGGGGGAAAAGCAGTGTAGGCTTCTTCAGGGATTGTACATAATTGTGTCATCAGATTGGAATGCGACAGATTATAATATTGAGATGAATTCTGAAGGCTACAGAAACTTCTCCGAACATCCCAACAAGCCTAATGCTTTGGATCTATTCTCTCTGTTCCCCAGTCACTATGCCTTTCCGATATTACACACGATGCATCTTCAATTCAAGTGCAGAATCCACGATGTGGAACCCGAAGCACGATTTCTTAATGTTGATACGCGAGAAAAATCCTCTACATATGCCACCAGGAATAGAATATTTCTCAATAGCCGGAAATGCTTTCCAAGTGTACAGGAACTTGTGTTGAATATAGATGTGACTATTGTAGAATTGGAAGTACAAGCCGCCGGACATGTAATCCATGATTGCTTTCAGAATTTCAAGTACAATTTTCCAAATTTGCGGAAACTGACCTTAACAACTCTCTATCAATTAATTCTTGATAAAATATTGAATCAGCTACCTTCCAGCCTTGAATCCTTCAGAGCTGTTGGTGGAGGCGGGCCTATTCTTAAAGATGAGGATTTTATCCGGGATGGGATTTCACTGCTACCAAAGAGTAAGTTTCCAATGGAAATGCTAGTATAGAATCAACTTTTGGACGGTGATAATTTTCATTTGCCCTTGATTGATCATTTGTTTCTTTGTTAAGATTTGCAGTGCTTTGAGATGCAATCGATCAGTTTTAATTTTACAAATCTGATGATCTTTAATGGATTACTGCAGCTCGAGAAACTAAGAGTAGTTCATCTTGGAAATGGTATTAAGGTAAGTTGAAGGCTTTTTCACTATTTTAGCTTTATTGCATCAACAATGAAGTATATACTAGTAAATGGTTGAAGGATTTGAAACAAAGCGTATGCATGCTTATTGAAAAATTTCAGAGTCAACTGAACATTAGTGCTGATGCTATTCAAGCACTGGATACGACGCTAAATTACTTTGTGTATATTATCTGGCCTCCGGAACCTGGTCTGGTATCAGTATTAAAACTAGGAAAAAAGAAAAATGACATTAGTGATGAGGACTGTAACTCAGACACATACTTATCATGGAGGCGGCATTCAAGTCACCAAAGACTCTCTTGATAGAAATGGTAGTTGTTTGAGGTAACCAAATTTAGCATGTAATGAAAATTTCTCATTTCTCCCTTTTGCATTTCTCACATTCGCTTTCGTGCATTTTGAATATTGTTTATAATCTTAAAATTTACATGTCAAAGAGCTAAGATAGTATGATACCAGCTTACACAGGAGTTAGTTTAAACTGCTCAGCAGTTACATTGTAAAAGCCAAAATAAGTGTTTTCTGCTTTCCTTCCACACTTTCCGTTTAAACTCACAGTTGGAAACAGCAAAACTTTCAGTATACAGAAACGGGGCATTCTGGAAAAGTGATTGCAAGTATATATAGTTGAATTCAGATTTATACCTGAAAATGACGTCTATTCCGAAAAAGGATCTGGATGATTTTTGCAAAAAGACGATAGAGTGTCACAACGTGTATAGAGTTCGTCATCACGTTCCTAATGTGAGAGAAGATAAGCAGGTAAGAAAATAAGTTAGAAATTAATTTATTTCAGGCTATAGTCAGTATTCCGAAGTATAAAAGCTCACAATATAATTATATATAATTAGCCACGTTCGTGCAAACTTGCGGTAAACAAGCATTTTTTAGACGACATTCGCAAGTGCTGCTTCAAGAGTTAAACTTGTGTCCATAAGAATTCTATCCTACCAAAACGGAATTTCTCATATTTGTTATCGTCACAGAAATTGTCGTTATTTTTTTCGCTACAAATTTTATTTTACTTAACGAAAACCTTCAGCTTGCTCCTCTTCCTGATCTTATCCTAGGACATACTCTTGGTAACTTTCCTAGGATATCTGTCAATTCCAGCCACAATTGCTTTTCCGTAAGGTTTGTCTGATGTTCCATCATCATCATTTCTCATAACGATAGCTTTACGTCCAGCATATCGACCATTGTTGATAGTGGGGCATAATGTGATTAGCCTTTCATAGCTGGTATGATAGTGAATGAGAAGAAGTGCAGGACGGTGTCAATATGTTAATATTTAAGCTCGTCGTTCTGAATGATTGAGTACTAATCAGATTATTGGTCCGTCTGTCCGTCTGTGCGCACGATAACTCACGAACGGAATGACGGATTGACATAATATTTTCAGAATAAGCAGTTAACCCACCCAGGACCATCCCTATTGAATTGTGTCCATATTGATTAATTAACACCAGAGTTAAAGATAATTTAAGGGTCAATTAGCTATCTGTTACATGGATATACATAGGTTCCACTCACAAGCACGCTCAGCAGGCAGCGAGTGAAAAAGAGAAAGGAAAGGAGCGCACAAGCACACAGTCCCGTAACTAGCGAGTGGAACAATACTAGAAGGAAAACAGGTTCTCTCGTTCACACTCCCCTGACTTAGTGGCTAGAGCTTGCGAGGGTAGAGGAAATAGGCGCGCGTTCGAATCCCGGCTATATACACGTTTTTTGCATACCATTCACATCAAACCATTGAGTTTTAGTCATTTAGTTTGGCCCATTGAGTTTTAGCAGTATAGTAATTCTAAAGATTACGGGGCGATAAGAGAAATTCGTTTTTCTCTCCAGCTCAATGGTATTGCATCGGCACGAGCAGAGCTGCTCCTTAAAAGTAATCCAGACTTGCGGATGAGGTCATGACTGAATTGAATTTGGGTGAGAATAGGGCACTTTCCTCAACATCCTGCCCTTCACCTTCTGACGTCGTATCGCTGTGGTATGATGAAAAGCCCCTGTACAGCTTTGAAGAACGGCACATAACCCATAGTAACGGTAATTGAAAACTATTAGTTTCTGATGCAAATGATTGCATAAATATTTTAGTTAAGTATATAGTTATCGCATTCAAAGGCAAACTGGAAATGTATCTTCACTCTCCACGCCCGTATGGATAGTATCCCATTTATAAATAACTTACTTCCTCTCCGAAGATATGAGCATCTGTCTTTATGGATATTTTATATGTATGTTTCCTTCCAGCCCACTTTACACAGGTTATCTGGAAAAGTAGCACTCGAATAGGCACTGGAGTCGCACACGAAAACAACCATTACCGAGTAGTTGTCTTGTACAAGGAAAAGGGAAATGACACTAATCGAAATGGACAAGAAGAAAATATCTTCCCGGAATAGAATTGTAAGTCATTAAAATGCGTCTGCTTGGATAACTTTGCAATTCATTTTCTAATCTCTCCTTAAGACTTGCGGTGTTTTGTGTTTCAGATTGAGGGCAAAAAGAAACTCATGGATCCAGACTCTTCTCGTTCAGTTTCACAAGAATAATTCGGCTTACTAATATTTTCCAACAACTTTAACATACCCGTTTAATGTCATTTGTCAGTAGAAGACCCGAAGAGAACGAGGAGAGTTCTTCAGTGCCCTATCATATTAAGATTGAATAGATGTCCGGATTTTTTTTCACTTCTCCTTCTCCTTCCTTATTCGGCCTGAGCATAGTATAGTAGTTATTGAACTAATTGAGAATCATTTTTTCGGCAGATATTTTTAAAATTATCTGGATAGTATTTAATATTTAGTTTTTTGTTTCAGACATTATAAACTGAAGTTAAAAATCGTTGAGAATGAAGTAACAAAAGTATAATTGGGATTAATAACACAAGTTTAACACACACACTGTAGTTTAAGATCCTTGGAGCAGAAGTAATATTAGCACAAATATTATTAGAGATCACAAAGATCAAATTAGCCATTCGTTTCATTTTCTTGTCATAATCGTAAAACTTCAAAACTTCAGAGTTGAAACACACGAGATAAATTATAATCCAAATTTCACTCATTCCTACCCAAAACTTAAACGTATAAAAGTTAGAATCTAACCTTCAACGTCACTGCCGCTGCCGTAAGCTTCATCCCAGCTATCGTCACCGTAAAAATGCATACCTCCAACATCACCATCGTCCTCACCCTCCCAGCCGCTTTCGTAGTTATCTACTTCTACACCCGAATCGTGATCTTCTAGTTCGACCTGCTGTTCCGTAACGGTTGGAATCACATGTTTTCGCTCCTGATTATCAAGTATTCGTTCCAAGGCATCTAGAAAGAGAGGGAACTTGATCTTCAATTCTTGAGTTAATATCGCGGAGAGATTCAAGAGACGTGAAGGCTGATTTTTTTCTTCAACTGGAAAATATAAACGTCCTCTTAGCTTATTCTGCAATTAAAAAACACGATCATTAGATATTTAATTTACAAAACGTTTTTAGATGAGTACCAGAGCCTGTAGATGAGTACAAGCTGTAAAAGTTTGATAGCACTAAAAACCCTTACTTGGGCTCCTTCCTGAAAGTCAACTTTGCAGACCAGCTCCTTATTGAGTACAAGCTCTATGAAGCGTTTCACCGCCCACTTCCGGATTTCATGCATAACTCTCTGGACATGTTCAGGAAGGAATCCCCCCTCTTGAACAAGTAACTGCTTGTTTTGAAGCGGATTTTGCAGTATGGGATGCACATTGGACAAGTTCACAGGAATTGCTGTAAAGGGAAGTTGGGCAAAATAGTGGGGTAGATAAAAGATGTCGCTTCTGCTAACTTCCATCAAGTCTCCGAAGTCCAGCAACATGACCTACAGAAAAGAAATGACAAATTATACCATGTCACGACTACGACGATAACCAGAAATGCTCGCTAATTTATATGTCCTCACCTTCCATTTGTCATGTTTGAGTGGGACTTTTTGGGAAACGACTGCTCGGACGTAGCCATCTTCTGGTCGACCTTTGACCATGGCTACCATCCCGGGCTCTGGACTCTCCATGAGTTTCTTGGTCGTGTATTCAGGAGCTCCTACAACATTATTGTAGAGTGGGAAACCCGAGTGGGAGTCTTCTGCGTAACGCCTGGAATAGTAATAACGAAAAGTGATTATTGGATACCGCCGGAACAGTTACAAGGTAACGCAGGCGGTAAAAGTCACAAAGCTCTTCCTTGTATATAATAAGTAATTAAGTTTGCAGCTTATTACAACAGTAACGACTATAGTTACACCGGAAGGTAACTTATATACCACACTTACTGCATCAACTCGTACATTTCTTCCATCTCGTTCCATTTGTGACTGCGGACGAGATACGCTGAAGACGAAAATGAACTGAAATAGGCGAGACGTGCCCTAATCGTTGTGGTACCGGCATAACGCCAGGCATCCCAAAGGAGTTCCACCACTGCGTCCGTGTCCGATTTTAGCATCGCCGACTCTTCCAGCGTCACGAAACGCCAAGGGTCAATGGGGCCTTCTTCGGTGAATTTGTCTTCAAGAACTTCGGAGGAAGGATTCATCATGGTGGAGAGTTTAGGTTTGCTACAAACAATATTACTATTTAACTGAAAGGAGAAGAAAAGAAGGCCTAGACTGAATCTGATAGAAAACCGGAAGTTGGTGGAACCGAAATAGTGAAGTCTGTAGTATACTTTGAAGCAGAAATATTAGAAATTAGGATGAATATTAAAACTGAATGCTGAAATCTAGAATCGGAAATAACATTTGCGAAGGGGGAGGATTTTGTAATGGTATATTTAATTAAAACTAATACACGGGGATGCCAGGAGGCTTTTGAATCGGACCGGCCGTGTACCACCACCGAAGACGAATGGGTTACTGACTTGAAAGGTGACATGCGGAGAGGCTAGTTTAGCATTCATTGCGAACGTCCTGCACTGCTATTGCTCAAGTGAGTCAGTTAATTGTTCTGTCCATGTATTGATTCCCTATTGGTTTCTTTGATGAGAAGGAGACAAAAGTAAGCTGATTGGTCCCCGACATTGGAGACTGTGAAGAAGAAGACATTCTGAGTTTTATAGCAATGACACTTGATGAAATGATGTGTTAGAAGCTTTTAAATATGCAAAACATGGTAGAAATTGGAAACTTTGATTAAAGGATTCGAAGATTTAGAAGGGAATTTAAAGGATTGTTCCTGTACCTTGACAGACGCGACAGAGCTTTAAGCAATGATTCTTCCAACAGCTTTGATGAATCTGGATTTACAATTATGCGATTAATTTTCTCCCTAGTTTATTTCAATGATGATGACAGTATCATTATTACATGCATTAATGAAAATAGTTCTTCTTGATTTACTAACTATCTATATAAAGTTATACAACTCTAAAGATTAAAAAATATGAGTACACATCACCTAGTATGTGGCTTTACGCATGCAGTAGACAGACTGACAGCTTTCAAGTTTTTAAAAATCCACAACATAGAAATGTGATGGACAGTTAAAGATTGTCATTACATGCCTGGTTATGAGGGAAGAAATTATTATTTCCGTTCAGCAAACATTCGTTTCAAAATGTTAGCTAATGGCTCATTAGCATCATACAAGGATACGCATACTTGCTGAGCCCATGCAAAATACTCGTCTCGCCGTTTTTCAGTCCACCACACTGGAAGTGCCCGTTGTAAATCTCGCAAATTGTAAATTTTGTCTGCCATTTTCACAACCTTTGCTTCATAGGATTTTTTTGGAGCGTTTACAACCTGAAGTCGTTTTCGCTCTTCTTTGGGCAAGGTTTTATCGTCTGTCATCTCTTTGACTATTCCAGTCACCTATGAAATCACATCACCATGACATTACATTTCGTTACGAAAATCATGATGGAGGTATGAATTATTGCATAGGCTATTTAATTGAGTACCTTGGATCCAAACTGCTCGGTGAGCTCTTCGAAAGTAGTGTCAGTGTCTTCTACGGTATCGTGCAAGACAGCAGCCTGAAGAATGGATATGTCATACACGCCCCCTTCATTGATGATTATGTTGGCTACGCCTGAATGTTAAAAATTAGAACCATGGCTCGTTAATCAAGTTAAATAATTGTTTCGTTAATTCTTGAATTCATTTAAGGTACAAATATTATTGGGGACATGCACGTACCTATGGGATGGTTAATATAGGGTGTTTTCTCTGGATCTTTTCGGCGTTGGATGGAATGCTTACGACAAGCAAAATCAAGTGTGGCGAAAAGCGCACTAAACGCTTTTTCTTGTTCGCCAATTAGCGATGGAAGTGTGACTTTCAAGGAACCAGTAACGCATTCCGACGAAGCTGATGCGATTGAACTCATATCTGTTTTTGCAATTACGATCTTACAGCATCGGTTTAAAAATTATGTCTTTCCTGACAGTAACTTGTGTGGCCACAAAGTTTCAGTAACGGATAAAAAATCTATAGTTTTTTTCGTCTCGTTTATACGTTAGCTTTTTTGGAAATCATTTGCTCGCACATGCAATATTATGATCATAGATATAGATGTATAGAAGTTAACTGAAAGGCCGAAATCTCGACATGGTGTGACACGGAGATAAGGGACCTTTCAAGCCCACTCTCACAACTGTTACGTGACGCGTTTGTGACGTGTTTCAGAACAGAGATTCAAAAATTTGCCCGCCACCTGTTAATCGAAGGATAGCAGGCGGCGGGCAAATGTTTGAATTTCTGTTGTGAGAAACGTCACGATACAGTTGTGAGAGCTTGAAATAAAACTAAATAAAACTTGTTCCGTGTTGGGGAAAAGCGCGAATTTTCAAATAGACTGAGCGTGATTTTCGTGGAAAATTATGCGTGTGAGAAAATCTATGCCGGCGAATTCATTTAAATCATCAAACATAGTTAAATATATATAGTTTATCAATTAACCATGAACTAGTTGTGGTTAGTTCTCACGAATGTCTTTTGTGTTTTCCGTAGTAGTCAGAAGTAGTAGAAGAATTGGCTCTGTGTGTGGTTCTCCAAGATCGTTTGTAACATCTTGTGGATTTTCAAAATTGTCTAATTGTTTTCAGTGGCCAAGTTTAAGAGGTAATGACTATGTAATAGACCAAATTTTTGTTATTAGACGTATGAGTTTGGAATTAAAAGCCAGGATTGAAATAAGGTTAGTCATAGTTTTGATTATAATTTTCTGCTTGTTCTGTGTTTTGTACATAGAGGAACTGGGAGGAAGTGCCAGAAGAATTGAATTACATCGTTTCCTGAACGGCCATAGAAGATTAAGTTCTAATACAGCTGTTAACAAAATGCCTGAAGCAGTCGCAACTAACAGTATTAAACAAGAACCGATGGAGTTAGATCAGGACTTTGAATTGATTTCACATGTGAAAGCTAATGGAATCCATCCTGTAACGAAGTACAGATCCAGAACTACTGGGCTTGAGTTGATCCATGCCCAGGTTCCTGGTCCGATTGTGAATGGCTACATTGTACTGGGTATATTTGCTCATTTTTGCTTTGTTGTGATTATAAATAACTTCAAATGATGTTAAGCAAGCTTTGAAATGACGGGAAACTAACTTTCTTTACAGCGACTAGAGCGGAGGACCATGATGGGCTACCCCATACACTGGAGCATATGATTTTCATTGGGAGTGACGAATATCCGTATAAGGGTGTCTTGGATATATTGGCCAACAAATGCTTAGCATCCGGGACGAACGCGTGGACAGGTGAGGAGGATTGTTTTAGCGGTAAATGTACGTCATTGTTTGTTTTAATATGCATTTCCATTCACGTGTAATTGCAGATGTGGACCATACTTCCTACACGATGACGACAGCCGGATCTGAAGGATTCTGTACATTGCTGCCAATTTATATGGACCATATATTTTTCCCCATCTTGTCGGTAAAGAAATGATAAATTTAATGAATGGAAATCATTTTTAAGTAAGCCAGCTTTAAATTTGTGTTATCTTGTACTCGTTAGGATTCAGCTTACGATACGGAGGTTTACCATATAAACGGAGAAGGCAAAGACGGGGGTGTGGTTTACTCGGAAATGCAAGCCCTGGAACTCACAGGTGAAGTCAAAGCTCACACTGAGTTAACGCGTGAGCTGTATCCTAAAAGTTCGGGATATCATTATAATACTGGTGGCCAGCTTTCGAATTTGCGAGAATCTTGTAACAACTGCAAGGTTAGATGTGAATATATTCGAAGCTACAAATACACAGGATTAGTAAAATTAAACCGCATAACCATAAATATTTGAAACTTTTGCAGGTTAAAGCCTTTCACTCAAAATTCTACAACCCTAAGAACACGCGTGTCATTGTCACTGGAATGGTTGAACCGGAAAAGTTATTTGCTGCATTACAGCCAATCGTCAAAAAACTCGAAGCGAGGGTACGTTTTAGATGGAATTAAGTGCTTGTGTTCGTGGGTGAGTAAAATGAAACTTGTTGTTAACTAATTAATGTTATTTCCAGAAAGCGGTCCCTCAAACATGGACGAGGCCATGGCTGGATGAGGTACCGGATGTTCCCAAAGTTGTGGAGAAGACTATCTACTTCGCCTCTGAGGAAGATGAGAATGATTCGATTGTACTAATTGGGTTTCATGGGCCATCTGCAATTGATAATTTGCCGGAGTAAGTTTTGACTCTTCTTCCACGGTATTCAGAACGGAATTTAAATGTTAAATGTATTTTGCTACTTTTTAATGTACTACTACTTTAAATTTTAGGGTGCATGCTTTAAGACTTCTGATGGAGTACTTTACTGACAGCACAGTCAGCCCATTGCAGAAAGAGTTCGTTGAGAACGACGAGCCTTTAGCAAGCAGTGTAAGATAAGGTTTTCTGGAATTAGTCGAACTAAACATATCAAAATGTTAAAGCGGTAAAGTAACAGTTGCATTAGACTACAAGTATTTGTTTTGCACGTAGGTGGAATACTCTGAAATGGAGAACAGTCGAACTGCTTTCTATTTGCAACTGGAAGGTGTTCCAATGGATGACTGCAACAAAATAGCCCCACGGACTAGAGAAGTGCTGAAGAAGCAAGTAGAAGATTTTGATATGACAAGAATGCATTCTATTGTTAAGAAAAGCTTTCTCGAAGAGCTGAGCTCAATGGAGAATACGCCTCACAACTCCATTGCCTATGCTTGCATAGGTGATTTCTTATACAGTCGTAATGCGGACGACACTAAAATTGTAAGGACGGGAGTATAAAGCTCGTATTACCGTATTGAAATCTGAGCTCAAAGTATTCAACTTCACCATGAGGTTTATCTGCTATAGTTCGAGCAGCGTATCAGTGTGGCCAGGATTGTTGAACAGTTCCTGCAAGCGCCAAAATCCTTCTGGACAGAAAGGATTCAAAGTTTGCTGCTGGATCAGACTTGGGTTTCAGTTTATACAAAACCTAGCAAAGAGGTACTGTCTTCCCCTTCAGTTATGGAACCTATTGATTAAATTAACGATTGGTTGAATTGACCATTTAATGTCTAACTTTCTTTTTGTACAGCAACATGAGCTTCAGATGCGAGAAGAGGTGGGAAGGTTGGAAGAAAGACTTCACAAATTCGGTGATGAAGGCCTAAAAAAGTTCGAGTATGAGTTGGAGCAAGCTGTGGCGAAGAATATGGTAAGTCAATGAACAGTGCTGATAAAGTTTCACGACTATCTCTGCCCTATAATGAATTATGATTTAATTGCAGACTGCAGTACCGATGGACTTCATTCAAACTATCCAAACTCCTACGGTAGATTCGATTACCTTCCACAACATTAATCGTCTTCAAAATCCTGATATTGCCAAGAATATAAAGTGCAACTTTTATTTCGACGACATCTCTACAAACTTTGCTTACGTAAGACATTTTTTAGCAGATCCAGCAAGCAAATAATAACTTGCTGCGGAAGAGACATTCAAATAATGTTTTGCTTTGACGGTTGCTTGTTATTTGCAGGTTACTGTGTTACTTGACACCAGTTCGTTACCCGTGGACCAGCGAAAGTATTTGTCGCTGTTTTGCGAGGCTGTGACTGAATCTGCTATCGTTTTGGACGATGGCACTGTAATGTCGCACGAGGATGTGGTTGCTGCCTTGAATGAAGACTTTTTGAGCTACAATTGCGGGATAGGAATAGACGGAGGGAGTCGCTTTAAATGCGGATCCTACTCGCACATCATTTCATTCAGTGCCCAGGTAGGTTGGTATTAAAGACCATTGAGTATTGTAAAAGCATAATGATACAAAAGTCATTGTAAACATTTTCAAAGCATATTAAAATCTAATAGCAAAAATATTATGTCCAGATGGAAATCGCTAATCTCGGTAAAGGGTTTGAATGGATCAAGCGACTCTTTTGGCAAACACAGTTTAAGGGTGATCGTTTAAAAGTTTTAGCAAACAAAATGTCAACGGAAGTGAACCAAGCAAAAAGAAAAGGTAGCAGAATGGCTAAGCTACTAATGAAAGATATGCTTTATAGCCCAGGTATGATAATTGAAATTTTAGATTCATCGTTGAGGTTGCAGCATCTTCATTTTATTTTTCAACGTTTGAGTCTTTTTCTCGGTTTCAGAAAGTAATATGAATATCACAAGCATGATAAGACAGCAGATCTTCCTGAAGGATTTGGCTACTACGGTTGGAAAGTCAGACAACAAGGTGCGAAAGATATTGGAAAACATCCGTGACTTAATCAAGGATCCGGGAAATGTTACAATTCATCTTGCCACGAATTTGGATAACATGAAAAATATTCACAAAGAAGCCATGAACGATGTGTTACCCGAACAGTGGACTGGGATTTTCTCGTACGGTACTCAGAAAGAAAACAAAAGGTACCATCAGCTTGCTCTAAAATTACGCGTCAATCTGACGAAATAGTACTTTCAATTTATGTTCAATATTCTCCTATAGGCTGGCCAATGAACCAGATATTCGTTGGATGAAAAACTTGAAAAGTTTGACCGAGAATCCGCAGCAGTATGTTTTAGGCCTTTCTTCTGAAGAGTCGTCCTTTTTGGTCCAAGGTATTCAAGCTGTTACCGACTTCAATGACCCTGAGCTACCAGCAATATTGACAACGCTGCAATACTTTTGCCAAACGGAAGGACCGTTTTACCGTGCGATTCGTGGTGCTGGTCTTGCATACGGATACTTTATGGATTCAAAGGCTAACGAAGGGATGTTATGCTTCTACTTGTACCGGTCCTCTGATTTGGTCGGCGCTTATAAAACAGCGCTTGAAACAATCCAAGAACATCTAACAGGAAAGGCAGAGTGGCAAGAAGATTTGCTCGACACGGCGAAAAGCTCATTAATTTTTGAAGTCATTGAGGGAGAGAAAACACCACTGGCTCTTGCCTCCACTTCTCTATGTTCCTACTACCGGAATGTACCTGAAGGCCATACTAAGTAATTACCAAAGAGCAGTTTCATCCCCATCCCATGCATATTATCAAGAAATAGTTTTGCTGATCGATGATTTCTCTCACTTACAGGAAACTGATGAAGATGATTGCCGAAGTCAAAGTAACGGATCTAAAGCTCATCTCGGAGAAGTATCTTTCTCCATTGTTTCTGAAACCATGCAATTGTGCTGCAGTGTGTCCTACGGACAAAGTTTCTGCCATAGTTGAAGGAATGGGAAAGTAAGTCTGGCAATGAATTGTTTTGAATTGCTACACCCGTTAATGATACTCATTTTTACATTGTAATATGAGGCTAGCGAAATTATACTAATTTTGTGTTTTTGCAGAATGGGAAAGACGATGAAAATCATGCCTTCAATCGGAAGCTCTTTTCTCTCGAAGTAAACTCAGCGTTGAATGCATTTGATGTCGCAACGTCGTGTTCTAAAAAATTTGTTTAACTGGTATCCTCTCATAATTTCTTTTATAATCTACCAGATACTCTTTTAAACTTATTTGACTCGTGAGATATTGAATTTCTTAAATCAAGACCTTGTACATCCTCGGCAAGTCACTTTGTACTATGCTGTATCATAATTCTATCCCATGTTCTTAAATCGTTTTAATCGTGTCTACATATTCAATTGAAACTTAGGCAGCTAGCTTTTGCAGTATAAGAGTGACAGTTATAAAAATTCGTGGTACTTGTTGACGTTATGCTCTTTTGTGAAATGATTAAAAATGTAAAAATGAAACTTTATCTATCATTATCAAAGAAAATCTTTAAGGATTTATCGTCCTGTGACCGGCTGTAGTCAGCTTCCAAGAAAGAGTTTCCGGGGTATCCCGATTTACACGGGTGCGACAAATAATGATGACCAGGCATTTATTTTATAGTAACAGTCATGATTTATTTTCCTTTTCTAAATAGTACAGTAGTAAATAATGTATATCCATTTATCATTATCTTTAAAAGTTTTTCTAATTCACTTGAATTTCTTTACCGTTAGAGCAACATTATTACAGCATTGTGTACTGAGCTGTAGGTATTCGTCCTGCTTGCAAGTATGTTGTTGGGTATCAAACCGGTCGTTCAATGCCATACACTTTCAGTATTTTCACGAATAATTGCACTGCATGTTGCATAAATTTAACGAGTATTGATCAGTTAAAGAGACCGGTTAATGAATTGTGAATATCCTGCATTCGGAGTTTGCTGAACCTGCAGTAATGCCTCTAGTAACTCGTAGTACTATGCACTACCACACTCCTTTTCCAACTACACCTATCTATCTCGGATTGCTGTCTTGAAAATTCTATTAATTTTTCTATCCATAATTTCAAATAATGTTTTACAAAAATGTTCTTCTTTCGATGGTTCTTTAGAAAGATGAGGGAAGGAAAGAGGATGGCAGTATTTTAAGTGATGATGTCTTGTGTATTAGAATATTTTCACAGGCGAATCATGCCGTGAATTTTTCTGGAATCTCTTCTTCGCTTCTCTACTTCATTGGAACAACAGTTTAGATAGTTCTCTCCTCATTTGCAAAAATACCTAGTCAGGTTGCATAAGCTGATTTGAAACAAACGTTTTGCTTGGGATAAAGCAATTTGCTCCTATGGAAAACGTCTAATCGTTCTCCGTTTTGGTAAAAAAAAACTAAAACAACTGAAATAGACTGACTATAAAGTTGTGAAGATTCAATTACTCAATAACCACTTTGAAGGTTATATTAAGTACTTCTTTTGCTTTAGTTACACAAGCTTTCATCTCACTGCGCTTCAAGATTTCAAGATACCGATACCAAAGAATTAAGAAAGGAGGGTTGGGAGGAAAGTCTCTAGTTGGATACATTGTTACATTTAAGAGCAGGCAATAATAACGTACACTTAGGATAACTTATAATTTCGAGTTTATATAATTTTGACATATACACTCCAACTCCATGATCCACTTTTTCCTCACTTCGAGTTAACTAAAATGTGCAGTATAGAAACGCTGGCTGGTACAAAGGTTGGCGACCTAAGTACAACAATTGGTAAATACATAACTTAAACTTAATTACTAATACAATTGAGATATATAGAACTACAATTCTCTGTAAAGCTGATTGACTAATAACAAGAGTACAAAGTAAGTCGAGAAAAGTGAGAATTTAAGAAAGGGGGATTACATGGGGATAAATTTTGACGACCACACGACTGGGTGATTATAACTACCCATATTTTTAACTCAAGGGCTAGCTTCCAATTCCTCTATCTCCCTTTAGTACCTGCCGTCTTCTTGTATGGTAATGTAAATAACTACACAGTTACAATTAAATGGTATGCTGCAATGGAAAATGAGTGACATAATTGGTAACGGAATTCCATGCTGAAGGAAATGACAAAGCATTACCCGGGAACTTAATAAAAGAAAAGATTGTAGTTGAAATGATAATATGCGACTATGTTAACTATTGATAAATAGTTTAAATTCAAGTCTTACAGATGCATGATTTACATATAACGCCCATGATAAGGTTACACATAACACATAGTTATAAATATTTTTGGACAATTACTCTCCATCGCGGCCCTGCCTATCAATGCCCTAGTACTTAATGAAAATTAACAAAATTAGGTGTTCGTCCAGTGATGTAAGATATGTACTTCTAATGCTTAGTTTGTTCAATTCTGTTAGATTATCCTTCAAGGTTACTAATAGTGGAATATAATCACAATAAATTAGGAGGACCTCTTACTTGCTAATTTTTCTTTAAATGGCATGCATTCTGCAATATGTGCTTACAAATTTTGATTCCAGCTTGTGTAATTATATGATCATGATCACAATTAGAGTTGTATTGATTGCAGTTGTTGCATTTAGAGACTGCTTGCATATCTTTAACGACGCAACTAACTTGATCTTTCAATTATACTCAGCTTGTAGAGGTTTCACTTGAAACAAATTTCAAAAATTTAGACATGATTCACCGATGTTCATGGAGATACTTTTTTCGCTTACATAGGATATAATTGCATCAAGTAGTGCAAAGTCTAGACAGGATATCAAAGTTTTTCTTACAACAATAACTCTACTCCTTGAAGGACATTCCTCAATTAAATACATCTCATTAAATCATTTAAAATTTGAATCCTGTTCCGCCCCTTTGCCCCACCATTACTACTTAGTTACAGGTGATTTAACTTATACTTGCACCAGTTTAAATTATATATACTTACTCTCACTCGAATAATTTAAAAATTATTGATCTTTCTGTAAAATGACTATGTCCGGTTCGCTTGACTCTTACCTACCCCTACCATTACCTCCGATCCCTACTACACACTTATTTTCAGAGGAGAATTGTAAATATTCATTCATAAATTAACTGGATTATAAATATGTATTTCTAAAGTTCTTTTCTCGGATTGCATGATTCAGTTTTCGGAATTTGTCGGATTGGTTTTGATCTCTTTTCGAATCAACATCTACAGTTTCGGAACTACAGAGACAGACGTACATGAGCACTGTTTCTTGAAATAAAGCCACTGCTTAAAAGTCACCGGGATGCGTTTGAACGTGAAATGAAATCCTAAAGATGGTAGACCCGAAGTGGAACTTATGGGTCAAAGGGAACTGGGCTGCAATAAATAGAAAGCATTATAAGTTAAAACAACAAATTTATATGAGTTATTTCGATATTTGAGAGACACAACTTTTACCTTTGAACACAACAGGGATCCATAGAAAGAAATCGCAAAATTTTTCGCCTATTTAGAATACATTTAAGTTATTATTTTGGTGGGTCCCGATCGAGAGATGCAGTGGCAGTGGACGTGACGTCTGGAGTTATATCAGTTTTGCTAGATGATGATCCTCCACTTCTAACACCAGATTTCCCATCTTCTTTCATTTTATCAACGTATTCAGAAAGTACATCTCGGAAGCGAGACCAGGATTTCTCGGGAATGGTAATAGCATTCCGGAAATTTGTTTTTACCTGGAATTAGAATTACCGACATGAGGAGCATGTGGTGGAACGCTTAAATACAAGGCTTGAGGAAAAGTATACTTACCTCGGAGACTCGCATAAAGACTCCGCGATTGTTTTGACCTATATCAAAATAGAAAATTTTATTATCCACACGAATATGACGACCCTCTGGAAGTTCTCCTCGGAATCCACCGTCCTCCGTCCCAAACTCTTCCAGTAAATCAGTTAGAGCGTCCCGAAATTCTATCATTCCTTGAGCGGGAATGGCGACTTGCGAACGTGGACCTCCTCGGGATATTGTTTGTGATACCCGTAGGAACCTCCCTCGTGTATTTTCCTGTGCAAAAAATAAGATTATGCATTGATATAAGCATTGCTAACAAAAGGCATTAGGAGGTACACTATCAACATATGTCTGCTAGTTTTAAAAATGTGTCCTCTTTGATCCGTCACCTTAAGATCCAAATAGTATCTTCGATTAGTTTTGACCATGACTTCAGATTTTAATTTCCCATCTTCAGGAACATTATCAGGATTAGGAGGGCCAAGAGATGCATAGTAGTCACTGAAAGATGATAGGTGATCACGAAATTCAGCTGCTGTGGATAATGCCAAGTAAATTTGACTCCGCCTTCCGTCAGCTCCTATTTCTGCAACTTTAATAAATCTTCCCCTTGGGTTTTCTTTGACATCCAAATAGAATCGTTTTGATTGGATTTGGAGCATCTTAGAGGCCAGCTCTTGCTCCTCGCCTTGGCCTGTTAATCATAAATTGACATAAAATTAGAAATATCCATAATGACCTAATACCTGCTGTCTGTACGATAAAAGTGCACACATACTAATCTGTAATTTATTTCAGTATATACCTGTTCTCCTATTTCCCGATTGCTGGTCATCTCCACTATCGATGTCCGACATTGCACTTAAATTCCTCAAAGGTTATGTATCCCTTGCAGTTCTTCAAACGATCTACCAGCCAGACGATGGCTCCAAAGGAATCTCTGAACTCACTTCTCGAACTGGCACAATATTCCAGGTACAGCCAAATATTATGATTAACTCTCAAGATTACACTTCCAGGAACTCCACATACGAACAATAACACTTGGTAGTTGTAATTACATGTCTTAACAGCACTGGTGGAGCATTTAGAACGTTAGCCGGTTGCTTGAATCGCGTTGCACTTAATCAATGATACTTGAGAGTGTCTCGTCCTCACACAATTCTATCCTGGATCAAGTCTTTAGCCTCTTAAAGACCCAAGGAATGCTCCCACCTGACAACCGGTATCTGAAAATAAAGAAATGATTATAAGAAAAGGTTCAACTCTGATTAAGAAACGATGAAATAAAGGCAATCCATTAAAGTCTCTTAATTATGGACTGACAATAAAAGACATCACAATTCAGAATGCCGGCGGCGCCGGCCGTCAGATATAACGTAACAAGAAAAATAATTCCATAATAATAACACTTAACAAGCGGAAGGGGTATTTTTTGATGGTAGGCATCTTAATATTTCCGAAATCATGTACACACTGTGGCATTTACTGATTGGTTAATTAATTAATGTTAGAATAATTTTTACAAGGAATGTAAATTATAAAACAGCTATTACCTTCACAACTCGTCCGGAATGTTTTTGGACAAGCTCCAGTTAACATTTCTGTTCAATGGTATTTCTGGAGCTCAAAACTTGCTTCCGTCAGCTAAAACCCACAAAATTAGAAAATGACATCAAGAAATAAATAATTACATAAAAGTTACGAAACAAGACGTCAACAACAATATACCATGACAACATGTTTGATTGCTCCGACAAGACCAAAAGAAGCGTGCTCTACTCACTACACTCTGTCTGTTTAAATTTGTCAAGCTACGTAATGTTTGATTAGAGGGTATTGCCTGCCTCAAAGGAGATGACGTTTAACGAGCTTTAAGGTTTGCGACTGAACTAGACGAGAGACAGGCGAGTGGACTACTGATTACTAGACTCAATTCATCATGTTCTGTTTTAGTTTGAATTAACTTACCACTCCGCCGGCTACAGATATAACTTAAGTTGCACTACTTGATGTAGAAGAGGCAGACTGACGACGACTGTCTTTAAAGGTGGTCAGTTTGAGACCGTTGAAGGGAAAATGGTTTCCGGTCGGTATTCTATTAAAGATGAATGGCCGTGGCGTGGGTCAGTTTTTTGGTCACTTTGAAACGAGTCCTCTATCTTGTATCCATGTGACATGAACCAGGAGGAGACCAGGAGACCTACGTGGTTCGTTAAAGTAGACACGGGTTTAATTGGGACACTTTGAAGATGGAATTCGGGGATTAATCCCAGGAAGGGGTCTACATTTAAAGAGGAAGGGAATAAACTATTTCCAGCGGTTTTCGACAAGTTCAAAAGAGTTTTTAAATATGATTTTCGGAATCTTACCATTTAGATGTGTGTTTCGGTGGCACAAGTCGGTTGGAGATAGCGGATATAATGCATAAAATACCACACAGACAGTCACATTTCTCCCTTTAAAAACTATGAGCTGGTGAGGGAAGAGAAGGGTCTGAAAAATAAGTATCCGTCACTATGCAGGAGAATACAAAAGTAGCTGTAGTTTAACCCAAAGGAGCCAGACATCCCTGCTTTCCAGCCGTCTCCTCATACAGACACACTACTTATTCGCAAAATTTCGCCATACTTTACATACATCTATAAAATCGCACAGTCTTAAAGCTCGACTTGATGCCTAAAACCGCTGAATGCTTCAGCCCTCTGGCAAAACCTGCAGGTTTTTATGCATTACTGTGGCTCAAGTATGTGAGACTGGGACTGTGTAAGGAAGTGGCGGAGGTTCGGTACTGGTACGGTGGCGTCGGTACTGTGGTGTCGGGACAGTGACGTCGGTACTGTGATCTCGGTACAAGGGTGTCGGTGTCGGTACAACAGAAGTTGTTTGCTGTAATTGATGTATGGAATCAGTTTGATAGGAATTGGCGTGTTGAGAAACTTATGACTGTTTAGGTTGCTGGGTTAAAATCGATAGCATTGGAATTTCTAGGCTTAGCAGTAACGCTCATTAATGGTGGATATATTGAGTATTCGTAGAACCTAAGGTGACTTGTAAGGTTAGATAATAAGTTAAGGTGGTAATTAACTGCATCACGTTAACTAATGCAGCACAGCATGATCAGTTAAAGAAAAGTTGAGTTTTTACAATTAAGGCGCCGATTTATCGCAGGTATGAAATCGCTTTTGATGAATAGTTACCTTGAATAAAGATTTACAATTACATATCTTGGAAGTGTTTAGTGGCCGGGTAAAACGTGTCGGTACTTGGGAGCTGGAGCGCCATTTGGATACAGCGCTATCCCATCCTAGAGTTGGTTGCACTTTTGAGCCAGACATAGCCAGACAGACATAGGAGAGGAGGAAGGTGTGTGTTTGTGAGGATCTTATACAGTTGACCCACTCGAGGTCCATACCCTCCGTACAAATTGAAGATTTGATAGCATCCAGGAAGCTCCCCCTATAAAAGTTTTCACGAATAGGAGCTCTTTCAGAGCTTCATCGACCCAATCACCGGTCGTAAAGGGTTGTGTGAGGTGGGGCATATATGCCGACAGTGGATTTTGGCATGTCTGTAGCAGTCTGATGTTGATTGAGCGTATTCTGTGGAATCTTTTTTTGTATATTCCGCCCGAGCGCATGGGGACACAATCTGCACATACGTTTCGGATGGAAAACCCGGCTTTTCCCCTTGGTTTCCTTGGCGAATTTAAGAGTCGGACCAATTCGCCACCTGGCACTGCGAAAATGGTTTTCAGACGTCGGGCCACACAAGCCTAGTCTGGCTGTCTGTTATTCTCTGCCTGCCTCTTGTTACCATCTTCTAGGAATAGACGCGCCGGATATATATTTGCGGAGCGTCTGATAACGCTAAACGTTCCAGCTCTTGAATTTGGTTGGGGAAAGTAGATCATTTTTGCACTGTTCTCTATGAGAAGAAGTAGAGGCCTGGAGACGACTTTCGCGAATTTTGTGCTGCTCTCAGAAGAGAAACGTGTCTAACATAAGGCAAAGCAACGAGTTGGCTGTCAGATTAGAATGAATCAAAATTGACGTTCTGGAAGGTAATTAGATGGTTGAATGGTTAATAACCTGTTTGTTCCTGGGGCGTAGAACAATGAAGGTGAAATGATGATAACAATTATGAGCTAATTACTAATTTGCATTTATAATTGGTAACTTGTATTTCCCATAGCCAATCCAGCGTGACTACAGTTTACAGTGTGCTAATGGCTACAATTTAGAATTTTGGCGAATAATTATCACATTTTTCCAGACTTAGATAACTGATGAGTAGAAAATATTCGCAAGTGAATAATTCTGACAGGTTTACACTAGCGTAAAGCATAATTAAATCATCAATCATACAATTAAGCGTGGAATTATTTTTCTTGAGCTAATGTGCTAATCTTGAAGGGAAACCAGAAAAGGGAAAACGTTTGACAGGTAATTCATAAATATGCATAATTAAAGCCCACCCCTCACCCTTAAGTAATATCGAGACTATTAGAGTACATAAGTAATGGCCAGTAGTTGATCTACGATTTGACTATTGAGGCCTCTAAAGTTTGAAGATTGTGTGATTGCTGATATTCGTAATGCAGCATGATCGTTCACAAAAAGTTTGAATCATTACAAGATACAAGTTACAGGTAACAACGTAGCACCGACAGTCGTTTTGATTTTGACTATGTTACTAAAGTTAGATATTTATATACTACACGCTATATATTCTCACTCCCTTGGCGGACACTTGGGGTAACTATTAACTGATGAATCTAGGCCTGAGGATTATTTTCCGTGTTTCAAGATGAAATCGATGATTCCTTGGGTTGATGCGTCGTGATTACCTTTGGAAGACCCACTAAGTTCGGGTTCGATGGCTTTTGCAAGTTCCTTGCCGAGCTCGACTCTGTAATAATTTTTTTTAAATGATAAAGTCAGAGTTCAATCAGTTAGCTAATGCATGAAATCGTTAAGGAAAAAAGAGGTGAACTAAATATTAGGCAATAAAGGATGGAGTAGTATATGGATTACTGTACGTAGTACGTACCCCCATTGATCGAAAGAGTTGATATTCCAGATCGCTCCTTGGACAAAGATCTTGTGCTCATAAATGGCAATTAAACAACCAAGAGTGAAGGGTGTAAGCTTCTTAGCCAAGATCATGTTAGTCGGCCGATTTCCTTCAAAGTACTTGTGCTTTCTCAAATTCTCAGGAACTGAATCAGGCAGGTTGGTTCGTCCTACCATTAAAGCTTCTGGCTGTGCGATCAGATTTGCAAGGAGGATCGAATGATGAGAAATTCCTGGAAGATCTTCGGATTTCTGGACGAATCCAATGAAGTCGGCTGGTACGACATGAGTACCTTGATGGAGCAACTGGTAAAAGGCGTGCTGACCATTAGTTCCAGCAGCACCCCAGATAATGGGTCCAGTATTGTAGGTTGTGATTCTTTGATTGTCCAAAGTGGTGGATTTTCCGTTAGACTCCATATCGGCTTGTTGAAGGTAGGCTGGGAGCTTGGAGAGGAACTGATCGTAAGGTAAGATTGCATGGGATTCCCATCCGATGACGGAATTGTACCATACTCCGATCAATGCGAGAATAACGGGAATCTATTTCATGTAAAATACAAATTAATTAGTTTAACCGACAAAGCTATCGGGAGATTCAATTATTAGTTGGTTAACATGATACTTACATTTGCCTCCAAAGGAGCTTCTTTGAAGTGTTTATCAATAAATCGGGCTCCGTCTAACATTTTTCTGTAGTTGGGGAATCCAACTTGAAGAGCGATGGAGAGGCCGATGGCAGACCAGAGAGAGTAACGTCCACCGACATAATCCCAGAATTCGAAAAAGGTGTTGATTCCAAACTCTTTCACCTTCTCGGTATTAGTAGAGAGAGCAACGAAATGGGATCCAACTGCTGATTCGGTCTTGGTCTGTAACAGTTACCAATAAATAATGTTATAGCAAGTTCTTAAGCATTCAAGCGTAGGTAGTGCGTAGTTGCTAACAGGCAAGTAGTCAATGAATGAAGAGTCAAAATATATTACTTACCTTTTCAACAAACCACTTTCGGGCAGAATGAGCGTTGGCTAAAGTCTCTTGAGTCGTGAATGTCTTGCTAGCAATGATAAACAGAGTTGTCTCTGCATCAACCACCTTGAGAATGTCGGTCAAATGAGATTCATCGACATTGGATACGAAATGGGATTTCGGACCAACCGTGTATTGGGTCAAAGCTTCGGCAACCATGCAAGGACCCTAGAAAATGCGATTGATTGTTGTGATATTATTTTCGGTATTGATGAACATTATCGACTTAACATTATGCTTATGCTTGAGTCAACCCAATATTAAATTAATGAATAGTAATGAGCTCACCAGATCCGATCCTCCAATTCCAATGTTGACAACATCGGTTATCTTCTTTCCAGTGTAGCCGGCCCATTTTCCGGAAATGACATCACCGACAAACCCTTGCATTTGCTTCAGGACGCGTTGAATATCCTCGTTGACATTTTTACCATCCAACTGAATCGGTGGGTCTTCTGGGCGAGTTCGAAGAGCATAGTGCAAGACAGCACGATTCTCGGTTACATTAATCTTCTCAGCTGCGTACATAGCATCTCGTCGTTCAGCAACTTTACGAGATTTTGCCAGCTCCAGCAACAATTTCATCACGTTCTCGTCCAACAAGTTCTTGGAATAGTCGATCAAAGCCGGTCCACCGTTATCTTCACATTCAAGTGGGACTTCGAGGCTATGCAACAACAAAATTGAATCAGTAAACTAGCAAAATATTAAGTTGTCATTTGGATGTCTTGATTTGAAATCGGACTTGATCTAGCTGTTCTGAAGCTAATTAGACCTGAAAAATATGTAACTATGTGTGAAACTCACCTGAATTTCTTGAATCGTTCAGGGTCATTTTTAAACAGATCCCTCAGATTTAACTTGTCCTTGTTATCCTTGAAGTAGGATGCTAGTTTCACCCAGACGGGGTCTTCGCTCAAGATAGGCAATCCAGACATTTTGTTCTGTATTTAGTAAAATTATTCAGTATCTATTATTAAAATTATTCAGTATAAATCTACAACCATACAATATCAAATGCAGGAAGTAAAGACAAAAACGGTAATTGAATAGAGAATTAAGGAAGGATTGCTAATGTCATTAAATTACCAAAGTAGTTTTGCTTGATTGCTAAAAGATTCAGTTGTTTCAAATTCAGTGTTTCAGCTTTACTGACTTACCTCAGACTGAATGGAGGATGAAGAAATCAAAGGAATAAGTCCTCTCTTCAGGTACGAGACTATCTAAAAGTTCCACGTCTTCCCTTCGGATTGTTGCCTTCTTGAATAGCTTAACCTTGAAATGACCCTGACTTTGACCTGTTAAATCACTGAACTTGAACCAATTCAAGTGTAGAGAATTTATTGCACCGTAAATTTATTCGGCAAATACAGAATACATACTCTGCCTTCAACAGCTCACGGTTGGGTACTGCCCTAAAGGAAAACTCGAGTGAGCTGAGGAAAGTCATGCGATTCTCCTTGGAAGTAAACATGTAGCTGCTTATGAAAAAGCCTTTGGATTTTCCTCCTCTGCCAAGAGAAAATCCGCCGCTGATGACTGCTCTATGCGTTAGGGACGGATGTTCTTATGAGCTCACTGCTGATTGAAGACTCGCCCTTGAATGAATGATGTCAGCTGATTCTTTGAGAGGGCGGGAGAACGGTGCTGGACTATGATTGACTCAAGAAGACGCCAATTATTTAAGCCCCGCCCTATTAAATCGTTTCAAAGGCTTTGTTCAACTTCCGGTTTGATTTACGGATTTTGTTCATAGTAGCGCTAGGACAAAATGTAGGTAAGGAAAATGAGGTATTTATGCTGAAAATGTTGTATTTCAAATTCGTATTTAATCTTATTTATACATAACTGCGAAAAAAAGAAGTTTATTGCGCGTGTGCGCGTGGGTGTGTGTAATGTAATTAACAATAACGTGTAATACAGCCATCCGTTAACAGCTATAATAAGTAATAACAAGTGTCGAGTGTTTGAATTTCACATACTGAAATAATAATTAATATATGTATGCGCGTTCATTTTATTAAATTGTGTCGGAAATAACTGCGTTGATTTGAACCATCTGTGGTGCATATGCTGCCTCTAATCATCAGGCTCATCATATTTGAGAAACTTGACATTAATATTTCGTTCCTTGCGGAGTTTGTCTGTTGCATAGTCCATGAGCTGTACGAAGAATCAAATAAAATGAACGACGGTTAGTAATTATACATGTAATTAAAGTCTGTCTTGAGCTATAGATTTGGAACAGTCTGAAGACGAACGCGCACGAAGCTAATTGCGGTGGCTTTAAAATGTATTAATTACACGAACCTCGTTTGAGAGGCGGATAGGGCCTATGCGCAAGCGTAGTTGCTTCAGTTTGGGCAGTTCATGAGCTATTGAATCGATGAAGTCCTTGTGTGTAGCGATTTCTTGAGGAAGCGTCAAGCCAAGGCTTGTGAGCACTGCAAAAGTAAATATACTAAAAATTGTGTTTCAAAACTTACAACCCGTATAGTGCTGGGCTACCGCTAACGCTGTACTATGGTGCAGCCGCAGCGTTAACGATGTGTTCAGAAAGTTAATGAAAGCGTGGCGCGCAGCGATAGGGGTCGCAGGTGTAGCATAAGATTTGTACTGGTGAACAGAGTTACTTACTTGAAAGTCCAGCCAAGCCTAGATAATTCTGGGACTCATTTCCAAAATAGGCGGAGCTTTTTCCATGGACAGCTATTCCCCTTTTACAAATGTTGAGCTTCCAGAGTTTCTGTAACTTGGCCAGTGACATTAATAGAAGCTGGGTTTCCTTGGAGCCTTCCACCTCGCCGTCGAAGAACCGTAAATTGGGAAAACACGTTGAAATTTTCAAAAAGATGGAGCACATGATGTGCCGAATCTTGCTACCAAGACTGGGAGGACTTGAAAGTTTGAACTCTTGCAGGGTTTTCATGACAGGGATGGCATTAAGGTTACCCGATAACCGGATCTCTCTCTCCGTGGAAATATCAAGGTGAAGCACTCTCAAGCTGGAGAACCTATCATGGATAACTGTTGAGAAGAGTAGCTTGAGGAAATCGTGGTTATCGGTATCTTTCTCGAGTTTCCGATGTCGTTTCTGGCCAACATCAAGAAGCCGCAATTTAAGGGTTTCGATTGCCCCACATGAGCCGGAAATGTTATTCAGGAACCGGGGTAACAGTTGGTAGTCGATTGAATACATGAGTGTAGCAAGCTTGAAGTTGTTGACGGTAGTGACAACGTCCTGCATGTGGAATTGCCCACGTTGTTCAAATCTGTATCAAATTAATTACAAAAATGATTAGCAATCTGACGATGGGGATGTTAAATTAAAATAAGAGAAAGATAACGTTTCGTACATGTCCAACAGCTTTAGATTTGGTTGCAAGCGGTTAAGTTCATGGGCTACCCGCGTGAAGTGTAGGGGTTCCAATGAATCTAGCTTTAGGGCCTATGCAAGAACCGGAAGGATGAAACCAAGTTAATAATATAGCAGGTTAAGAATACAATTATACGATCAAGACTTAATAATCAAATAAAAGAAACAACTTTGCCTGAAAATTGGGGCAGGCTTGGAGGAAGTTCCAATCAAATGCGGTTATCTGGTTGCGATCTGCTAAAAAGTTACCCAGTGCTAATGATAAGTGCTTGAGGTTTTCGTTACAGATCTTGTTAGAAGGATCTGAATCCGACCAGTCAATTTTTCGGCGTGGAAGAGGATCAAGTTCTTTGGGAAGCTTGAGACGGTTTCCTTCCTTAGTCACCTTCAGGCTGAGCGTTTGGAGTTGAGGGAAGGATGAGAGGATGTCCCACATCATTTCGTTAAACTCGAAAACGTTGAACGCTTCTAGGCTCAAGGACATTAGTGAAGCTGTCCATGGTTGATGGGGTACAAGGAACAAGCGGATTTGGTTCATAGCATCTGTTTCAGGGTAATAGACTTCAATGCTCTTGAAAGAATGTCTGCTGATTTCGGCTTCTGTAGCGGATTCCATGAAGTTAACAAACTCTGGGAGGCTTCGTCTTGGTGACGTGAGCGCCAAATGTTTGGGCAAAAGCTGTGTCCCCGCTGAATTCCATAACTTTGAGACAAGGCGGAAGGAGCGCAAACCTTTGGTGCCTTCAACAGCTTTAACGAAAGTGGCGATGTGTTTGAGTACCTGGAAATAGTAGAATAAGCTTATAATAACTTCTGTGCTTTCGTTAGCCAGATTATGCAGTAATTGCAGTTTCAATGACCAATAATTTACAGAGTCAAGAGTTATGGAGATCTTACGTCTTCATGTAGTTGTGGGACAGGTTTTGGTGATGGTTCCATAGCGTTTTGGATTTGGTTATGTGCCTTTACCCTTGCGTCTTGGCGGGGGTGAGCTGGAATACATAATGGTTTTATAATTGGTTGTCTATTATATACATATGGTCGACTACTTGCTGTAGATTGAAGTGAGACCGGTGGTAAGAATCAATATATATTCTTATGGGAGCTACATTGAAATTAAATAAATTACCTCTGACTATTTTTAGGCGTTTTGATTTATAGTTTCTTGGGCTTCCTCCAGGCTGCGCTTCCCGCTTTTCTTGAGTCTGGCCTCTGGCGGCAAGCTACCGGATATTCTGAATGTAATACTGGTTGCTCGGGTCATGTTGGAGGAGAAGCTATTTTCTACATCATGTAGGATTTATAACGAGCTGAAGTCAAAATGACAGCTGAGAAACTGTGTGAAATAAAATAGTAGCGCAGTGACGCGGGAGCCGAAATCTGTGCCTTTTGCCTGACTGCTTGTGAATTATCTTTGAAACGCTGTTTGAGTTTAAAAAAATTCAGTCAAAGGCAGAACAGATTTAGGAGAAACTCAAGGACAAGGTTTTATGAGATGCTCCCAAGGAGTGACTGCAAGTAAAGAAGGATTTGGCTGGAGCATTTAAACGCAATAACGAGATGAAAGGATATGTAATAGAATCGGGGGGATTAACTGATTTTTTCAGTTTTGTACTTTGCATATTCATAGTTGTTGCTCCTTTACATGGGGTTGAATTGTCTACCGCTGGAAAATATATACTGTTTACCAGAAAGACAGCAAAAGGTAAAGTAATTGCCGGAGGTATTTCTCAGTCAGATTAGCTTATCATGCGTCTCCTAGTATTTAAAGGCTGAGTTGTAGTTTGAATAATGCAATTGGAGTAAATTAACGAAGCTCGCCAATTTCAAAGATGTGTAAGGTTCTGTAGCTCATGAGCTACTGGAAATGCAAAACGTTGTAGGGAATCACAACCATTCTACTTCGCAGAATTGAAATAATTGATTGTTGCGATTTAAATAAAATTAAGCTAATCATAACTCTAGACTGAGGGATGAATTGAATTATGTGTTTTAAGCCGCCTCAAGAACCTCAGCGCTCCGTTGAGGTCGAAAGATTGTTGAGATTTCTATTTAGCTTGAATCAAATCTAAATGAAAAACGTTGGATAAGCTTCCGTCAGTCCCACTGTTTATGTGAGCAGTTGAAAACTTGAGAGCCAGAAGAGTCAAGTCCAACATGTACATGTTGGTACCGTTTAAAAATGATATGGAGCTGCATCAATCATGTTGTGAAGCGGCGCTTACAGCGCAGTCATCCATCACTCCATCCACTTGTATCTAAATTCATTGGAGTGTTTTTCTGGAGCACGATGGAATTAATATTAATCCGAAGGCTGTAAATCTTGAAACAGAGAGCTCGTATCATGTTAAATCAGTTGACCAATCAGTGTTTGAATTTTACATTACCTACTCGTTATTATTGTGTCCACTTCGTGATGAGATCATCGGAAAAGTTGTGCAAATTTCTAACGAAATCCACACTTGAGCTTGTTTTCCTCATGTCAAATGCATCTATTGTCTGGTAGCGCGTTGATGGAAGTAAATCCTTAGGATTTATGGCATACATGATTAAGAGGCTAGTTTAGGTTGAAAGCTCACTAAATTAGGCCAATCGGGAGTTGGCTACTGCCGATTTTGTTTTTAACGAATGATTTGCAGCTTCCTATCTTGACTTGAAATTAGGGTGCAGGATCCCATCCAGAGAACAGGTGACAGGAAGAGAAGTGCTAAGATTGCGATTCTACCCAGAATTAATTATCACAAACGTGTCTGATATCACGCGAGAATGACTAAATGCTATCTTAAGTGATTATCTTTCACTCAAAGTGATTTTCTTCGAATCGTATTTCATAATGGTAAATGACATTTAAATTGTGTTCTGAAAAACTTTTGAGGCAGTAAGCATCAAGTGTTGGTTGGGAGAAGGTGGTTTGTGAAGTGGATTTCCAGAATGGAGAAAAGTTTGTTAGCCTTAGCGCTAGTCGCGCTGATTGCGCACGGCAGCGACGCTCTTTACGATGATTTGGAAATGCCAAACGAATTTTACTATGAATATTTTCCTTCGGATTTCAAATGGGGATTTGCAACAGCAGCTTACCAAATTGAAGGGGGCTGGAACGCTGATGGTAAGTAAGGTAATCAACGCTTTAACCGTTTTGTTAAGGTCCTGGTTGTTGACATATCTGGCTGTAATAGGAAAAGGGCCTAACATCTGGGACACGTTTACCCATCAAGCCTCTTCTCCAATCTCGGATGGGTCCACCCAGAGTAGGCATGACTCCGGAATCGCTGAGTCGCGACTCACTGGTTTCAGCGGCTCCAAGCGGATTAAGGCCCGTACTAAGTGTCTCTTGGAACGACTCAGATTCATGATGAATCCGCGACTCTGACTCTGACTCAGGTTAACCAAATTTCATGTCAACCTCCAATTCTCAGGCAACTTAATCTACCTACGACGAGTATGGTAATAGATATCAATTTCTGTCTTCTTCCTTATTGCAATACCGCTGGTAATTATTTATTTAATTGTTAATTATTAATTATTTTGATTCAGCTTTACATCAAAGCTTGAAAACAGTGACACATATAACATCTTATTGATCTTGACTGCCAGCTTTTAGTTTTAAAGGTAGAAATCAGTTTAGAAGGGTATTATTGTTAATTAAGTTTCAAATGAATTCTTTAATTAGTATTGAGGAAAAATATTTGAAACCGCAGATATTTAACCGTAAGAAGGGTATTAAGAACCTCAGTGAGGAAATTCATAAGAGAAACTCAGTGAAAAATTCTGTATGTAGTTTCACGTTAACAAATGGAAGAAACTTCCGGTAACATGCGACTACCCTCAGTGATAGGATTAGGTAGCTATACAGGGTCTTTCTAAACATATGGCATGTATTTTATCAATGATTTATTATCGATGCTTTAATTTCGTTTTTAAGTTAAGTGATGAAATGGTAGTTATATATTTAGACATTACGAATAGTAATTTCTGGAAAAAAGTCGTATCTCTAACGCTTTTGAAGTAATTTTTAAAATTTTATCTGACCCATTAACTATTCACGCATTAAATATATCTAATATAACTTGCTGAACGCTATAACTTTATGGGCATGTCTTAGTTAATTTTCACGTATGTTTGCTCAGTGATAAATGCTGCACCCAGTGACTTATCTTTGCCTGCTTCAAAGTTAGTAAATAAAATGTGCGTAGCCAGATATGTATTATTTGTTTAAATTTAAATAAATGAAATTAACTCATAAAATTAATTCATAAAATTAATTCATAAAATTAATCAATAAAATTAATTCATAAAATTAATTCATAAAATTAATCAATAAAATTAATTCATAAAATTAATCAATAAAATTAATTCATAAAATTAATCAATAAAATTAATTCATAACATTAATCAATAAAATTAATTCATAAAATTAACCAAGAAAATTAATTAAGAAAATTAATTAAGAAAATTAATTTAATTTTACTAGCACTGTCGTATCGTAGGACCTGGTCACTCTGCAAAAAATTAGCTTCACTGATAAAACGCTGAGTCGACTCAGGAGCGGATTCACGACTCAGGAGAAAGGAAAAAGAGAAAGGGACTGCTGACTCCGGATTCAAGCGACTCCGGAGTCATCGGATTCAATGGATTCATCCGACGCGACTCAGCCCGACTCTGGATTCACTGAGTCGCTGCCTACTCTGGGTCCACCGGAGATGACGCTTGCAAATCCTATGAATTTTATAGAGATGATGTCCAAATGATAAAATCGTTATCGGTAAGTGTAGCTAGTTTCGGTAACAAACTATGGGTAGTTACTTTGTCGGCGTTCAGAAGAGTATTTGACATGGTTTTTACGTTATAGGCAAATTACTACCGTTTTTCGGTGGGATGGTCGCGAGTCGTGCCAACGGGTCGAATGAGCGACGGAGTAAACGCTGCTGGAATCCAGTACTACAATAATCTGATTAACGAACTGCTGGCCAACGGGATTGAACCCATGATTACTCTGTATCATTGGGACCTTCCGCAAGGGCTTCAGGATTACAATGGTTGGCTAAACGAAACGGTTGTGGGGAATTTCAAAGACTACGCTGACCTACTTTACAGCAATTTTGGTGATCGGGTAAAAACCTGGATTACTTTCAATGAAGTCTGGGTATTCTGTGTCCAAGGACACGGTGACGGTATCCATGCCCCAGGCCTTCGCGAAGCTGCGACTGCGCCATACCAATGCGCTCACAATGTACTCAAGTCTCACGCTGAAGCCTACAGGCTGTACTATGAAAAATACAGCGCGGCGCAAGGTGGTAAAGTTGGAATTACCATTGATTCAGGCTGGTATGAACCTGAGGATCCTTTGAACCTTGAAGATGAAGCGGCAGCAATTCGAGCTGTTACGTTTAAGGTGAATACGGTCTTTAAATACTTGCATTTGTTCCGTTGGATTGTATAATTTAAATTTTCTCGGTAAAACGTGAATCACGTTTTCGTCTTTGAAAAGTCAATGAAATTGAAAATCCTGTTTTGAATTTCAGCATAGCTGGATCTTCTCACCTATCTTCAAAGGAGACTATCCAGCAGTCATGAAGGACTATATTGGGGCAAAAAGCGCGGAAGACAATCTACCTGCGAGCAGACTTCCAGAATTTAACGATGAGTGGAAAGCAAAATTAAACGGTTCTTGGGATTTTCTTGGACTTAATCACTACACTACAGAATTGGTACGGCCTGCAGCGAGGTCAGACCGTAGTTGGTACGGTGACCAGAATACGACGACACGGCAAAGTCCGGATTGGCCAGAATCTGCGTCATCTTGGCTCAAGGTCGTTCCGTGGGGCTTCCGTAAATTGTTGAACTGGATCAAGGACGAGTATAATAACCCGCTGGTCTACGTAACTGAAAACGGGTTTAGCGATGCCGCTACGGTGGGGCTTAATGATGATGGGCGTATTGCTTACTATTCGTCGTACATTAACGAAATGCTCAAAGCCGTTAAACTTGACGGATGCAATGTGAAGAGCTATACTGCTTGGAGTCTTATGGATAATTTTGAATGGGCAAGGGGGTACAGGTAAGATTTTGTCATGTTTCTTTGGTGTCACTGACAGCGTTCCGTTAAAATAGTCGTTCATAATCGGGTTTTTCGTATGCAATTTTAGTGAACGTTTTGGCGTGCATTTTGTGGACTACACTGCAGTGAATAGGACTCGAACTCCAAAGAAATCAACGGGAGTAATCAAAACGATATTTGAAACTAATGGGTTTGATGCACCTCCTGCAACGAATCAGCCACGTCATTGATAATTTATTCAGCTGTTGTTAAGGAGCCATTTGATTTAAAAAAATTTAAATTGTGATGCATTTCGACTTAAACTTAACGAGAAATATATATACCTTTCATTTTTTGATTATAATTGTAACACAAAGTTGATAACGTTATTTGAGCGTGTAACTGTTACATGAACTTTCAGTAAAAACTAAATACAAAAAGTTACCGTAATTCAGCTTCGAGAGCGAAAGGCTTGGGAGAAAGGGTTAAACCGCAAATAGACATTTCGTCAACGTTCAGACTTGTTTCCTTTGGTACCTTGAAACGGAATTGGCGAATGCTGTTTACGAAAAATAAGAGGATCATGTTTCTGGCAATGTCCTCGCCAATGCAGGATCGTTTTCCTAAAATCAGAAGTTTTAGTTTGCAGAGTATTTAATTTAATTTGAACCGAGGTAATTATTTTGATTGAATAAAAACTAACCACTTTGAAATGGCAGGATGTTTTCTTGTGGACTCAAACATCCGTCATCATCCAAATGGCGATCTGGAATGAATTCTTCGGGCCTTTCCCAAACACGCTGGTCGTGATGAACGGCGTAGAGGAGAGGGATGATCATGGATCCTTTTGGTATCCAAAAGCCCCCTAGCTCAGTTTTCTGGGTGAACGAAAATTTGCATTGTTGGTTAGTACTGGAAGCTAATTAATCGCAGAAAATGAACTGCTAATTTCGCTAAATGTGTCATGCAGGTAATTTCGTTTTTTAGCGATTAAAACTACGTTCGATTAGTTACAAGAAATCAAGGGATATTATGAATCATTAAGTAACTCAAGAATGCAGATTGCTAGTTTGTAGATATTTAATTTTGGAAGACTCCAAAGCTTCTGACCTCGGTTGTTCCATGAGGAACTCCAAAGGGAAGAACTGTGCGATGGCGCAAAATTTCCAGCATGCAAGCTTTAGTGTAAGGCATTTTTTCAATGTCCTTCAAAGTAGCCTCTTTGTTGTTTCCAATGACGGATCGGATCCCCGCCGCGACTCTTTCCTGGCAATTGAAAAAACTTAATTTACATGATGCCATTCTTTGCGGAATGCTGAATAGCTTCATGGCTCTTTAACTTTAATTATAAGGTTTACCTGAATAAGAGGATTGGCAGCCATGTACAAGTACAACCATTGAAGAGTCGTTGATGTGGTTTCCCAGCTAACGTTCAGTACGTCGCTCAAAACTTCTCGAACGTTTTCAGGGCTGAAGTCTCCCTTGCTTTGTGTTTTGAGCTGAAATAGAAAATTTCATAGATTCAATAATAAAATCCCTAAAAATGTTTTCGCTTGCTGTAAGTGGATAGCAATTTAACGTACCTTTGTAACATAAGCATCGAGAACAGATTTGATTTGAGTTTCATCTTTTCCAGCGTTCTTGTCAATGAGAGTTTTGTAAATACCTTGGCTGCTGGACTTGACGTTCTTGAGATCAGATAGGATTTGAGCGTACTTGGAAAAGTGTCTAGAATTCAAGAATTCCATAGTTTCAAAAACTTGTATATCGAATTTTAATCTGAATTGAATTTAAATAATTCAAATTTTCAAAAATCTTTACCGCAACCATGGAACGTAATTGAGAAAGTTGGTAACGGAGAAGACAGAGAATCGTTGTTTGAGGGCTACTTTGAGGTACTTCCAGGACTCGTTATCCTTTTGAAACTTTTCACCAAGAATAATATCTGACAAGGCATTTCCAACGTGATGCAAGACAGTCTCATCCATTTGTATGAATCGCCCTGCGCTGTTACTGATATCCTATAAAAACACACACCAAATTTCATTTTGTATGCATATTTGACCGTTTCTCCTGCAGCCAAGGGTTGGAGTAGTGGCGGCAATAGATTTTGTAAAATTATAAAATTATGGGAAACTGCTTGACGCTTTGTGATTCAGAATACTGGGAGGCCTAAGGTTTAAGGTACCCAAAGGTTTGGGTACCGTAAACCTTAGGTCGGTCCTATAGTAACTATATGGTTATTAGTACAGGGTTTACGGGACCCAAAGAAAAATGATAAGAATAGTGTATTGATTCATTTTTAGAGACTATTTTGATCGATCAAAGCTTAAATCGATCAAAATAGTCTCAATAAAGTCACCAGAAATGAATCAATACACTATTCTTATCATTTTTCTTTGGGTCCCGTAAACCCTAGCACTAACCATACATAGTTACTATAGGATCGACCTAAGGTTTACGGTACCCAAACCTATGGGTCCCGTAAACCTTAGGCCTCCCAGAATAACTAACCTGTAAAAATTCCTTGACGGTAGCTTGGATTCTCTGTTCTGAATTGCCTTTGGATCTCAGATCGGTAAAACTGCTGCTAACAAAGCTTCTTTGGGTTTTGTAATTATCTCCCTCCGCACTTATAAGTCCTGAAATTTTAAAAATACCCGGGATTAGTTCATTCTATCTGGGGTTGGAGAGATGATTTACTAATCGTATTTTTAAAAAAGGAGATTTAAGTTCGAGTTCTGAGTAATTAAAAGAGCAGCACAAACATGCAGACTTTGCTGAAGGTTTTGAGTTTGTTTAACACATAAAAATAGTCTGCTTGCGTGTTGTTGAACCTTTACTCTGCACAATTCATTGTTGTTATGTTTGGTTACGCTTGTCTCATCTTATGAGCTGCTAATTTGTGTTGTTTAGCGTCGGCTGTCGAGCTGTATTCAGACAGAGTTTTGCTCTGAATTCTTGAACAATGCATCATGCACGCAGAATTTTCTGTGCAACTATGAATTAAGCCTGTCCGCTATACCAAATGTTACGGTCCAGTTTTATGATTTCTGTGTAACGGCATTCAACTGTTGCGTTAATTCACATGAGATCCGGTAAGTCATAGGTGCAAACTGTGACAGCGTTTACACATAACGCATCAGTGGAAGAATCAGAACGACATTGCGGTTACATAAGCGCTTTAAGCCTAGTCTAAAATTATTCAACTCTTGTAAAGTGTGTACCTCTGCCTGGAGCCAGTCCATGGTTGACAAACAGTTTTGGGCGTGTGTTGAAAACGTCCTCGGAGAAAGCGTCACGGATGAGATTCAAGTCGCTAACGACAACGGCATAGACTGAGCCAAGCTTGACGCTGTAAACTCGGCCGTAGTGTTTCGTGAGCTCAGTCAAGGATAAATGTGGTGCTCTGTTTGCAAGGAAAGGCAAGTAACCGAAAAAGGGTAGGCCCAAAGGGCCAGGCGGGTAGTTTTTCTCCCGAATATCCATTATAGCCGCCGCTACAATAACCAAGGTGATAAAGGAGAAAAACACTGCTTCTCCTTTCACAGCCATAAAGGCTCTAAACCCCTCCCACACTGAATCCATGTTTGTTGACTGCGCCTTCTGGTGCTGTTTTGAATTAAACACTGAAATTCACGTAATGCCCTAAAGTATCCTCTACAGGATTTATTATTTTCGCTAAAAGAAAAACAGATCAGATTCAACACGAATCCAAGTAAATTTGTGTGGCAAGCACGGTGTGGTTCAGACTGACGCTTGGCCCAAATGACACAGGGCTAGAAGTTTAAGGGAGAGAAACGTTTATCGGATTGTAAGTTTACACTATTACGGAAAACTATTTGAAACTTGGTCAATTAATCGTTACCGGAGAAGGCAACAAGGGGAAGAGGAGACGAGGAAAGGAAGGAATCTGTCCTGGTCCTGGAGCACTGTACAGCAGTGTACATTGAAACTGAATTTAGTGAATGCTGAGAGGAGAGAGAATTTCTTGGACCTTTGAGGTGTTTTTTAAAGCAAATGCTTTTCGGAGGAACGCAAATGCAAGCTATCGGCTTCCCTGACCAACACGGACTATATGAGTTTTGCCTTGAATGTACATATTATACCTTGAGCACCCAGAAGAAAGTGGGGATGGCGTATATGAATCACTTTTTGTTTCCTTGGCGTCTTCCTAAGGATTTAATGGTTGGGAGGGAAGGAGGGGATGGGTGGGTGGGTGGGTCGGTGGAATATGCTTGGATTGTTTCTGGTACAGAGTTAAATAGTGTCGATGATTGTGTATAGTGTGGGATTTTAGAAACGAAGCATGGCAATAAGTGTCTTCTGTAAGGTGATAATCCATTCCATTCTCTCTGCGGTGAAGAGAAGAGAAGTTCCATAAGGATGCCGTTTCTTTTTAATCATGTGCGACTATGACGCTCAAGTTTTCTTGTACGTTGTTACAATACCAAAGATGACCTGTTCTGCCCTGGGGTAAGGATTAAGGGGTGCACGGACAGACTATGGAGCTTGTTACAAAAATTCCAGGTGTTTCCTTGACCTCCGTGTGTAACACCTGATGCTTACAAGTTTATATGTATTAGTGAACATATCCAAGTACATGTACACTTGCTATAAATAACTGAAATGCTAGGATGGATTCCCGTTCCAACCAAAAGCTGTGTGTTATTCAGTTTTAATTTTAAATCTAAAAAAGAGGTTCATGTTGTCACTGGAGAGAATCGTTACAAGTCGTGGTTTATTAAACTTGGATATTCTGTTTGAGTACAGGGACCAAAAATAAATAATTTTAATGATATGCAGGTGCATTAAAATTATAATAATTGCAGTGTTTGTTAACGCGTTTCAGTCTGGAGACTAAAAGGCTTTGGCGAAAGAGTTAAGCCACAAATGGCTATTTCGTCAACGTTCAGACTTGTTCCCTTTGGCACCTTGAAGCGGAATTGGCGAATGCTGTTTACGAAGAATAGGAGGATCATGTTCCTGGCAATATCCTCGCCAATGCAGGATCGTTTTCCTAAAATCAGAAGTTTTAGTTTGAAGAGCATTGAATTTAATTTTGACCGAGATAATTATTTTATTTGAATAAAAACTAACCACTTTGAAATGGTAAGATGTTTTCTTGTGGACTCAAATATCCGTCATCGTCCAGATGGCGATCTGGAATGAATTCTTCGGGTCTTTCCCAAACACGTTGGTCGTGATGAACGGCGTAGAGGAGGGGGATGATCATGGATCCTTTTGGTATCAAGAATCCGCCCAGCTCAGATATCTGGAACCATAAATGGCGTATGATTATTATTTTGAGTGTGACCGCAAATTTCTTCTGTCCACAATAAAACCGCAATTTTTTGAAGGTACTTTGGCGCTTTGAGAAAAACGATATCGTTATATTACTAAAGATTGATGGTTATCACCCGGTCAATAGGTTAATAAGTGTGGTTTTGGGGAAAAAACCGAAAAAATCTCGCAGATGTCGAAATTCTTCATGAAAAAACTATCTGACCTCTGTTGTTCCGTGAGGAACTCCAAAAGGAAGAACTGTGCGATGGCGCAAAATTTCTAGCATGCAAGCTTTAGTTTAAGGCATTTTTTCAATGTCCTTCAAAGTAGCCTCTTTGTTGTTTCCAATGACTGATCGGATCTCGTCCGCAACTCTTTCCTGGCAATTAAAATAAATTGATTTGTTTGATACGTTCTTGAAAGAATGCTGAATAACTTTATGAATCGTTCAAATGATTATTAAGTTTACCTGGATTATAGGATTGGCAGCCATGTACAAGTACAACCATTGAAGGGTCGTTGAAGTTGTTTCCCAACTAACGTTCAGTACGTCGCTCAAAACTTCTCGAACGTTTTCAGGGCTGAAGTCTCCCTTGCTTTGTGTTTTGAGCTGAGATAGAAAATTCAATAGATTGAATACGAAAATGACTGAGCAAGGGCTTCGCTCGCTGTCGGTGTATTGTAATTTAAAGTACCTTTGTAACATAAGCATCGAGAACAGATTTAATTTGAGTTTCATCTTTTCCAGCGTTCTTGTCAATGAGAGTTTCGTAAATACCTTGGCTGCTGGACTTGACGTTCTTGAGATCAGATAGGATTTGAGCGTACTTGGAAAAGTGTCTAGAATTCAAGAATTTCAAAGTTTTAAAACATTGCATTTTGAATTTTAATCTGAATTGAATAAAAATAATTCAAATTTTCAAAAAGCTTTACCGCAACCATGGAACGTAATTGAGAAAGTTGGTAACGGAGAAGACAGAGAATCTTTGTTTGAGGGCTACTTTGAGGTACTTCCAGGACTCGTTATCCTTTTGAAATTTTTCACCAAGAATAATATCTGTCAAGGCATTTCCAACGTGATGGACAACGGTTTCATTCACTTGAAGGGGCTGGCCGGCAGAATTTTTTATATCCTACAAGAGCGCAAATATAAATCCCAGTCATTTAGCTGCAAAAGCTTTGCATTAGGCAGCGCACCTATATAAAGAAGACGCGTCATTTAGCATAGTTAAGAACTTGGTTTTTAAGTAATCGCAACAAGATTGCAAGGTTTACTTTACGAAATTGCGTATACAGTTCGCTGCTGAATAGTTACTGAAACTGACCTGGACAAATTCTTTAACGGTGGCATTTATTCTGGTCTCCAGGTTGCCTTTGGACTTTAGCTCGTGGAGGCCGCTGCTGATGAAGTTTCGTTGGCTTTTGTGGTTATCTCCTTCAGCACTGATAATCCCTTGGATGAAACGATTGAAAATTAAAATGCATATAAACTATGATGCCCTGCTGGTTCGCAAAAGTAAATTAGATTAACGGTATTGGGCGTGTGGTCAAGGGGCAGTGCAAGTTAGCGCTGTGGATTTCAGTGCTACTTGACACGCTTAATATTGTGGTCACTGACTTGCTTCATCGCTTGATACCGCTATCGAATAGCGGCGGTGGTGGCAATCAATAACCGATTCCGTCACATATGCTATTATATTTTCAAGCCCTGAGAAGGTACAATATTTCATCTAGCGTGCGCATTCAGAGACAAAGCTTTGTAACGTAACAATGGAAGCGCAGATTTATTGCATGAATTGGTTCCACATATCTAGTTTAATTTCTCAGCTTCGTTGTATGATTCGTCCGAAACTGCTCTAGCTATTGTAAATGGGAGAGAAACTAAGCTGCTATGAAAAATACTCACCTTTGCCTCCAGCAAGTCCATGGTTGACGTACAACTTGGGTCGTATATTAAAAACGTTTTCGGAAAAAGCGTCACGGATGAGATTCAAGTCGCTAACGACGACGGCATAGACTGAGCCAAGCTTGACGCTGTAAACTCGGCCGTAGTGTTTCGTGAGCTCAGTCAAGGATAAATGTGGTGCTCTGTTTGCAAGGAAAGGCAAATAACCGAGAAGCGGAAGACCCAAAGGACCAGGCGGGTAGTTTTTGTCCCGAATGTCGAGTAAAGCTGCGGCCAAAACAACGAGGGTGATGAGAACGAAGAACAAGCTCTCTCCGTTCACGGCCATAAAGGCTCTAACGTCTCCCCACAAGGAATCCATGATGGTGGGCAATTGATACGCCTGAAACGTTTTATTTCAGTGCTGAAATTGCTGAAAGTTTAGGGACAATTCCGGGTAACGGCTGCTGATGAAGCAGGAAGAACTTCTTCGAAGAAGCTTCCCAGAAGAAGAGACGGCAAGGATTCGGTGTGAATCCAAGTAAATCAGGATTGAGACTGAAGTAGGCTACAACAGCTTAAGAGAATCAAGAGTGGGGCATTTAAAATGACACAGTGGAGAAGTTAAGGGAGAAACAAGGTTTAAACCTGTGTTGTGTACATTTGCCCCTTTGCAGAAAACAAGTTTAAGATTTGAACAATTATTATATGCAAAAACAAGAAGGAGTAAAGAGGAAGGAAGAAATATGAAAGAACTCATCCTACATTATTACAGCAGTTCAGCAGTCTAGTTTTCATCTCTCTGCAAAAGGCAACGGTATTCTTTGTTTTCCTTGGGGTTTCTTGGAGAATTCGCCTTCCTCCGGATCATTTTGATGTAAAGCTCGTTGCTTTGCGCTCTGAGTGTCATCTTTTACATTATAACTGCACGCATTACACGTACAGGTTTTAATATTTTGACTCTGAGTGAAGAAAGCAAAGGAAAATCTTAAGGGGAGCGCAGCGTGGACGGGTCAGAGTGGGTTGATCTGTATGATTTTCATACGGTACTTTGGTCACTTGATCAAGCTTGAGCCTCTGCTACTGCGCTGTAACCGAACTTAAAACTTACAGGGCTTTAAGATTTGGGAACCTGTTAGATTCTAAGGTAGCACTGCTTTTTGACCGAAGTGCGAAAAAAACTATGAGGCTTTCTGCATCTGAATCCGAAGTAAATAGGCGATTAATGTGATTGAGTGGCTGCTATGATGAAAAAAAATCAGAAGTGACTTAAACTAACTTGTCTGGGTTGCGGGATGTAATGTATTTAGAAAAAATAATAATTACTGGTAGGCGTTTTTATGACAATTGAAGTTTGAGGTGGGTGGAGGAGTAAATTTGAAAAAAATGAGTAACTGTAAATTATTTATTTTGGAAGGAAATTAATAATTGTGCAATTTTATGCTTATTAATTTGTAGCAATACTGAACCGAAAATGCCATCATCTTCTGTAAATCTCTGTTGAAATTTTGTCTAGAATCTTGTCAATCCATCTTCTGTATTTAGATACTTTTGTGAAGGCGGCAAAGTACTTTGGATCGCATCCTCCGCCTCCGGCTTTTGGTACACCTCCACTGACGATCTGGAAAAAGGGTTAACGTTAGAAAAGGTGTAACGTGGTCTATGAAAATATGGGGAAGGTTGTACGGAAAGTGTACTTTATGCAATTTTAATAGTTGATGACCACAACAAGGGTACACCCTGAGCGGTCATGAAGTTCTTAAGCTTCTAAAAACTGTAGTCTGTATTACTTAGCTTACCCCTTCAATATAATATTTGTTTTGTGTGAGGAAGACCAAGCCTCCGCCGCTGTCGCCATCGCAGGCTGAAGTACCTGTAGAAGAAGGGTCAAAATGTTATTAGTTTATTTTGAAAGGTGAAAAATTGAAGAAGGGAGGACTTATAAGGACTCGAGGAAAAGTAACGGTGACGTACCATTGTCTGTTCCAGCACAGAAAGTTGTCTCCCGTACCAGGTTAGCTAGGACTGGGCTGTTCTTCTTGCAAGCTAGGTTGGATTGTACAGGTAGCTTGGCTTCTTGAAGGTTCTCTGGGTACACTCGGTCTCCTGTTGACCCCCAGCCGGCAAGCTGGAATTAAGCGTATGGACGTTACAAAAGGTGAAGCAGTAGAAGTGAAGGTTAATGACGTAGAGATATTTTAGGAAAACGAAAGTAAGAGAGTGCTGGAACTTACAGTTCCCATGAAGCCTACTTCAACATTGTCTTCGTTCTCGTCTGGAGTGCATATTGGATGGATGTATTCGGTTATGTTAGCAGGCTGTAAGGGAAATTTTGAATACGAAGTTTTTAGAATTCGGGAAATTGGATTTTTGCGGTTTTGAATTGTGGGATTTAATACAGGTAAGACAAACCTGTTCCAAATGAAGAATGGCAATATCGTTTAGGAGAACGTGGTAGTTGTAGGATTTATGAACATAGATGGCACGGACGGTTGTTGGCTGGACATAGTCGTCGTTTCTGTTGAATGTCCGGTAATATTTTCCGAGGTAGACGTTGAGGTTTTGGGGGTTCTTCTTTTCGTTTGTAGATGGGATTGTGACGCAATGGGCGGCTGGATGTGCAAAGAATAGAAAAAATTAAGGTAAAGAAATCTTCAAGGGGTTCCAGGAAATTATTGGTTTGTGCAGTAATTGAGTTTGCAAATTAAATTAAAATTGCAAAAATTCGCTACATGCTTAACCTGTAAGGACGGCTTCGCGTGTGATGAGTGTAGCGCCGCAGATATGATTGTAGTTTGCAGAGCCGGGAGGATCGCTTTCGTAAAGGCCGGCATGCCAAGGCCATTTGCCTGGTTCTGAAGGTGACCCGCCAACGACCAAAGGGGCGGGGGCTGTGCCACCGATACCACAGTCTAAAGCACATGGTAGCCTCGAGCTGCTTCCTGACCATTGTCCGTTAGTGCATTCTCGTACGATTCGGTTTGGCCCGGTTTCCGGTGGGACCCAGTAGCGTTTACATCTGGAGGTTTACCGAATGAAGGATTAATGTTTCGATGATTTTCGTTAGCGTGGCCAGCGTGGGTGATAATAACGGGAAGTAAGAAACGTTAAACTGTGTGTCACTTACGTGATTTCCGCTCTCGTTCCAGATGGAGAATCGATTTCGTCACATTCAATTTCTTCTGCGATTTTAGGTACGAAACAATTAACGGCTTGACCGCTTTGCAGCTCGATGGGTGGGCAAGCGTCATTAGATGCGGATACTTTCTTTGAAGGTTTTGGTGTAGTTGTAGTACGGACTGGTGGTGGACGAGGCGGCTGGCGGGTTGTTGGAGAGGGACGCAGAGCAGGGCTGCTGTCAGGTGTTGGAGGGCGTGGAGGTGGCGGTGGACCTCTTGGTGGTTGTCCTCCTGATGGTCTTCTCGTGGTTCCCATGGGGATTTTGACCCTTGTTGGTTTTTCTGCACCACAGAAATCTGTGGCTTCGTCGGTCCCGCCCCAGCATTCTGGAATTCCGTTACATCTCATCTTGTTGCTTATGCAGCCTCCGAATCTGCATCTGAACATGTCAGTGCTGTAAAGGAAATATTGAAATGATTTAAAGTTGATTTTATTTAATTGTATTTAAAATTGTTTATTGGCAGTTAATTTCAATGGGATACTTTTGAATAATGCAGAAATTGTGATACGTACCCGCAGTCATCGCTAAGCGTTGACCTTGTGCAATCATACTGCGCGTTACCCGTTTCATCTTCTCCTTGAGGACAATCTTCGACTCCGTTACATAATTTTTCTGTATCTAAACAAAGACCTGTGCTGCAGCGAAACTGGCTGAAACGGCAAGCGTTCTCTAGTTTTTGAGCATTTGAAAACTGGAAATCTGAAATAGATAACATTAAAAAATGATTTAATTAAATGGGTAATTTTCATAAGCCGTTTAATTAAAATATTATGAAATTACCGGATTTACTTACTTGTTATTGCTAAGATACTGAGAAGAAGAAGAAAAACTTTTACGAGCCTCGACCTAGAGGAATCCATTATTAAACTCAAGCTTTACTTCATGTTTAAGATGAGAAGTTGTTGAGAGACTGATTTTTGTGGTGAATATGCAATAATACTTTGGTTAGTTGCACTGTTGTAGTGTCCTAATGCACGTTACGCTACAAGGATGCAGCTTTGGTAAAACTACAATAGATTCCAGTTCGAAAAATATCTATTTCCTGGATAACATTTGCAGTAACGCAGCTCATGGAGGTTGGTGAGAATGTAGGCAAAGTTTGCAAATCATTCCGCATTGGTACATATTATTCAACCACGTACATGTGCATACAGGTGCGAAGCTTGAGTTTATGAATTGTAGCTTACCTGAGGAAGTAAACAAGTTTGGAAAGCAAAGCTCTTATAGTTACGAGTTGTACTAGCATCAGTTTTCTGGGAATACATAAACTTTAAGGAGTTTAGATGAAGCTTTACAAAGAAATCTTGGATTGTGACACAAAAAGTGGATTCGCAAGTTTCGGTCTACAATGCTTGGGATACGGGGCAAGCCTATGATGCTTTTGCAGATTTTTTGCGAGCATAACAATTAACAAGTCGAAAGACGAGTCTCTGGGCTGGAATGAAATACGATAATTGGATACATTTTACAGTTGGAAGGATGTACGGGCAGTGAAGTTAATCAAGACGATTAGTAACAACTATAACTGATCTAATATTGATTCATGTAAGAATTAATTTGTAGATTTAAATATGAATATGATAATTTCCTAAAGAGGAATGTCTAATTTCGATATAGTGATAGGAATGAATAATCAAATTCTACAACGACATAAACTTGATTTAACTAATTATTATTAACAGTCATAGGAGGATTATCAACACAAGCTGAAGGAGTGAGCGAAGTTCAAGTGTATATAATTTGCTTTGACATTAAGTAGTAGAATTAAGTTGGGAAAGAAGAGTTATGGAAACTAAAGAAAATTATATATGTATATAACGCATGTAAACTTTATCCTAGAAAGTCGTGTCCTTAAAGATATTTATATCATAGGATCAATTATAATTGTAGGAATAGGAACTGATACAAAACATAATGCATCTCTCATCGGTAAATGTGTTCAAGTACTTTTAACCCCTTGCAATATTTTCGTCGGCAAGCAAATAAGATTACATAATGAGGCTACTACAGCATATGCATGGCATCCTTCATGTATAGATTAATCTATTGATGGGGATTTGATGATAGCATTGCCACGGCTTGAAGCAAACGCACCACTGTTGGGATTGAGTTGATTGGCGTGGTTGTTTAGGTCGGCAGCGGTTCCTGCTCCTTGATAACCCGCAGGGCGTCCAGGACCAGTGCGAGCATGGTTAGGGTTCAGTTGGTTAGCCCTGTTGTTAATGGAAGCTTTGTCCAGCCCTGGAAGATAATGAATAAAAAATTAGTAAGGTTTATGAATTGAATCTTGAAGATGTAACTTTACGAAAGCCAAGAAGAAGAGAAGCTTCTTGGAGCTGATAACCTTTGATTCATTGGTTAAAAACTTGAAACTTACCCAAGCGATTAAGATTGCCTTGCTTTGGCAAGAGTGGAGCTGTATCATCAGCAGTGGTAACAACTGTCTTGATAACATTTCCGGCATTTCCGCTAGCAATCTTCGGTGCAAGGGCAGCATCGTCCAAAACGGAGACGATTCCAGCGCCGCCACCGCCGCGGTAAGTTCCTCTTACTCCTGGAAGCGGGACTTTGCTTCCTCCAGCAGTGTTGAGACCGAGTGGTTTGCCAATGAATTGTCCAGCGGAGTATCCGCCGATGCCATCGGAAATGGGAACCATGGCCATGTCGAACCCTTGTTCCGTTGTTATCTTCTTATGACCGGCAATAGCATCAGCAATATCTTTTCCGGCAGCGACGTAGCCGTGTGGTCGAGCTGTGGGTCCGTGGACCAGTATTTCACTTCCTGTTATGATCCCATCCATGGCGGCACCTCCTGCAATCCCTCCTGCAACAGCTCCGACAGGGCCTCCGGCAGCGAATCCTCCGACTCCGCCGATTACAACGCCTGGAAAAAGATTGATACAATTAAGTTGCGATGCGATTGAAATGTAATTAAATGGTTTGGTGGTAGGATTTTTAAATGAAAAGCAAAATTACCTGTTGATCGGCTAGCTGCTTTCATGGCATCTTCTCCTTTTTGATTGTCGCCCATGGCAAAGTGTACACCTCCTTTGATGTGACCTGCTACCGGGATGGAGTCGACGACATTCTGAAAGTCCTGAACGAACTTTTTTTGCAAATCCAAAGCTTTGTCATGTTCACCTCCGATGGCGTAGCCAGCTGATGCAATTTGTGAAATTACAGGGAAGGTATTGTTGTAAGCAAAATTTTCCTGAGTGATGAGAGCTGCACCTGAATCACCGCCAATGTATTGGACAAGTGACTTGACTTGTGACACTACCGGAACACTGTCTGTATTCCCCATTGTAAATACAATTGGACGGGTTGAAAACTACTATTTGTTAATTACAATATTGCTATTATTTATTAAATTTAAATACACAAGTTAAAATAAAATTATATCAGCCTTTCCCCTCTGACTTCTGACACTTAACTAGCTGAAAAATAATTTGTTAGTAATACATATTCTCTCTGCCTCTTTACTCTACAGTATTCTCTGGCTGCTACTCTTGAACAAATCTTAAGTCTAACCAAAAGGTTGAGCAAAGCTGAAAGAGGAGAGAATGAAGCTTGACTTGAATTCGTGTCACAACAACAATCCATTCTTTGTGCCCTAGGGACATTTTTCCTTGGAGAGGAAAACCTTCTCACGTTTTTACAACTGAACTTATAATTACACATTGGTGTACATAAATATCCTTTCTTTGCAACAAGCCAGCAAAGAAACCAAGAAAATCATTTTTCTGCATATAAACTCTAGCTATTCTTAGTATGCAGATTGGCGAGATAAAGTATTGACCAGTATCAAATTACTATTAGCTACAATAATACTGCTACATGGTTTGAAGTAAGTTTAAGTAACAAAGAAATTTCATGTACATGTTTCTTTGTAACGACTATCATATTTCAGAGGGCTCGTTCCTGGAACGTTTTAAAACGCACAAGATTTCACATTGCTACGTTATACAAAGCAGCTAAAATTAGTCTACTACAGATATAATTATCAAACGTTATTCATTATTTAACTACTATATCTATACTACATAATCATTCCGATTGAATCTTCTGTAGAGTCGTAGCTATTACAATTAGTGGCATGTTCGTCATCACAGCGATGTGTTCGGTTTAATGTATCATTGCAACCGTTTTAAGGGTTTGTCGCGTTTACATTTCCTACAAAGCAGAAGGTAAGAATGGATGTGTATTTGATATTGAAATGGGATTTTGAAAGTGTTTACTTGTTTTTTGCGTGTTATTTTACCTGAAAAAGCCAGGATTGCTTTTGCTGCTATCACAGATGGCTTGCACCAGAGCTTTTGAACTCAGGACTTTGGCTTCTTTAACTTCGGTTGTAAGGAATCGAGGATGGAGACATTCAAAGCGAATGTGCTTGATTAAAGATTTGACAAGAGGCAGTTGAGGTCGACGCTGTTTATCTGCAAACTCTGTACCAGCTTTATGCTTTAGCCATCTAAAAGGAAGGTATAATGGTTGATGAGTGTTAGCGTTAAATAACTGTTGTTTACTAAATGAGACACTGTGCTCGTAATTGGTACTTGAATAAAAGTGTATGCTCACCTGAATACAGCGAAGAAGATATCCTCTTCCTTTGGTCGCATATCATCTTCATCAAGAATTTTAAGTAGCAACTCTTTGTCGATTTCCAGAAACATGGAAGAGTTTGTAAAAGACGGAAACCTGCTGGATGGATGGAAGGATAAAATGTTGCATTCATTAAAACAATAAGGATTCCATGGTAATCTGGGTACGCCGTTCATGCTATGTATGTTCAACGGGTGTGTGGATTTGATTTTGAAAACCAGTAATAACTACTATATACTCTGGAACTTGACTTACCGGAGAATACGGGCCCTGTAAAGTTGCTCAGCTATATCATCGAAATTGAACGCTTTGACTGTATGATAAACGTCCAGAAAAGGCTGACACTCAGATAGTGCGAGACGGCGAATCTCCACTTGGCACAGGGATACCAGGTCACTAACATCATATTTGTCCGCCAAAGACAGTAACTTTATGAGTTGGAGTAAATCGTCCGGCTTATTATATCCGTGGAGATACTAAAAAGAGAGTAATTATTACCAGTGTTATGGTTAGGTGTAACCGTCATAACAATAACTTGAATTATAGAGTTTTAAGCACAGTAAACCAAGGGAGTTCTTACATCCAAAAGATTTTCAAAAGTATCGGGGTCGTCATCGGGAAGATGGATCTCGGATTTGGGGTTCCACTTTGCGTCAAACATGGTCGCAAATACAGGTGATGACAATCGAAGGACGACCTTATAGGCTTTGAATACCTTGATGTCTGCTCCAGTGCCCACTTTAAAAGTAATGTCTGTGTAACGTTCTTCCCGGTAACCATTGTGTATCTTCGAAAGCAACTTGAACCTTGATTTGGTAACCATCCCTGGGCTAAGTTTTCTCTCGCCCATTTTCGAAAATGTTTTTCACTTCAAAATCAAAAGCTTTTATAACCGCAAACTGAGGAATTTAATTTTACGGTAATAGCGCTATTTAAAAAAATCACGGTAATAACGTTTATAATTTTAATTTTGAACCGCGCGTAGTGATACAACTTAACACCCTTTTTCGTTCACGTCAACGTTGAGATTGAGACTGACCCAAGAATGCCTGAATGCTGCGGATGCCTGATTTACCTGTGTCAGTTATTAATAGCTTTTTCGGAGCCTCTCTGCGCATTGCGCACATGTAAAAAGCCAAGTAAACTGTGTGTATATATGTATATATGCATCTTCTATTTGTCCCAGGCTACTCGTTGTGTATGAGAACCAGGGTCCAATTAGATTTACGCCTTTTACTACCATGCGATCTAAACCTACATGTTGCAAACGTTTCTTTGTTGATGAATAGGTGAATGTGCGTTTTCAACTGCTTCTACAACGTAGAAATCTAGTGTTGAATGTTGGTTCTGCTCAATATATTTTTAGAAAAGAATATAGAATCTTAATCATGATAAATATGCATGCGTTCCCTTTGTTGTTGAAAATATATATGGTTTAGGTCACTCTACCGGTATGTCATGCTCAGACAGGACATGATTAATAAGTGACACAAAGTAATGTAAAATATACCAAGTATTTTATGTTTAACAACCGTAGTTACTATGCGTGCGCATAGTTTCAGAAGCGCTCAGGTTTTGATTAAGTTTAAATTCTGCGATCAGATGAAGTAACACGCTACATAAGTTAACTGGCTACACGGATAATATCAAGAGAACAGAATATACAGTATTGATTAAGTAACAGTATGATAGTTTGCATTAGTTTCACACGCATGTTAAGTAGCTCAGCCATGGTCTGGGTATAGACCATGTAGGGTTGAAGACAAGTTTTATGGACTTGTAAATCAAATGTATTTTTACAAACTTAGTTTCTAGATTAATGACTTTGGTTAGTAATTTCGGACTTGTTGGTTACTTCGGAGACTTAAGTAGATGGGCTCTTATTGAATATCTAAAGAGTTTGTTCCGAGGTCAACTCTATAAAGCATTACAAGCAAATCGCATTCCGCCCGCGAATGATGTACAACATCATCTGAAATGCTCTTGACGGCCAATCTTTCGAAGATTAGAGTTACGTATCGTTTTTCTAGATCTTGGATAACTGGACCTTTCATATTGAATTACACATTCATGTTGCACTTGTTTAAAATGCTTCGAGGAGATATTTGAGTAGAATTTCTCCTTGAATCATTTGATATAATTAATTATTTGGAGGGTACTGTAAAATCTTAAGAACATGGTGTGCCTGGACTGTTCATGTCTCCATCCGATGGTGAGATTAATACTCTTAGTTCACTGGACGGATCCTTTAGTTTCTTATCGTGGTTTTTCTGCTGGCGTCTTTGTAAAAACGAAGTCGAAGGTTTCGCACTTGTCTGAGAAACAGCTGGAGAGGAATTGTTGGTAGATGATTTTTCCTTCTTCTTGCTTACTGGAGCTGCTTTGCTATCTTCAGTGGACTTCGGCTCTGCTTCCACGACCTGAACCTTGACGGAAAATGGCGGGCTGTAGACGACCTGAATACTTTTCTTGCTTGTCGATTTTTCAGACTTTAGAGCCCTGGAGCGGTCAACAAGGTTCGGATCCGATGGACTCCGAGACTTAGACAAGGTCGATCCTGGCTGCTCCAATTTCTCGTGGTGTGCTTTCCTTTTTGCATGGCTTTGTAACTTGATGGCTGGGTTTGAGGAACGATCCTTAGTTTTAGAGGGATGTCCTTTGTGGGGTTTTCTAAATTTCCTAGCCACACAAGGTTCAAAGGATTGAATTACAGTTCGTTTTACCGCGTAGGCAAACTTCTGCACAATTGCTGCAACAAAACTTTTCAGCGATTTGAAAGCTATTATTGGTTACTGTTAGTGCAGTTCGAGATTACCTTTTTACAGGTCTAGTTCTTGCGAGTTTGCAATTAAGACGACCCACCACCACCTTTCCATCTATGTAGGCCCAATAGTACTTTAGCTTAATACAAACCTTTTCTGATCTTTGGCATGAGGTACTATGGCTGTATTGACTTCGTGAGTTATTTCCAGTAATGCTGGGGGACTAATTCCAGTAGCTAAGGAAATTATTACTCAATCGGCTTGCGGATGAACAATGTAGCAGTTTCTTGTGCTGTTACAGGAGTTGTGACCGATGCCATTGAATTGGCCGTAGGGTTTGTAGGAACCACGCAATGCTGTTGCTGGGCTGCTGAGAGGCAGTGGCATGGGTCCTCGGAGTGCTTGCGAAGTTAAAGGAACAACAGTTGGGGAGTTCAGTGGCCGTTTCGTTGTTAGTCTGTCTGAGTTTTACTTCTACCGGCTCTCTTCTTTCGCCACAAGGATCCATGCTTCGGGCAACAGTCTTTGAATTAGGTGATGAGGTTTCTGCTTTCCTCTCTTTCTGCTTTCTTGAGCGTTGGTTTGATCTTCTATCCCTCACCTTCTTCTTGAAAGGAATTTTCTTTCTTACGGCAGTGGGGTGTACCGTATATCCCGAATCTTCAAGATACGAGCGCTGTATTTGAATCGCTTCGACGTTGCTATGCATGACCGTCAGCTTCCGAAGTCGTGCCTTGGCTCGTTTTCCACACATCTTTGCCGTCACAATCTGTGATATAGTTACAGGGTAATGACAAAATCATAAACCAGGGTTATCATTTCGCAATTACAAAACAGGAAACGCGCTTACCATCAGTGACACAAGTAAAGTCAGGAATATTAGTACAGCGTACCAATGATTGTCAATCCAATCGGCAATAAACGCTAAACCTTCGTCAGCTAAAAGCAACTTTCGTAAAGTTGCAAGCGGTCCTGAGGGGTCAATCTGTTCAAAACGAATAGCCATTTGAGGACTGGAAGGAGATTAGCGTTACAATAATTAGAGTTGTGTCTGTGATTCTTACCTCTCTGCATGTTTGATATGCATCGCAGTAACCCGTATAGTTTTTGCATGGTGAACCAGGTTTGGCATACACATCCGGGACGTCGTACGGTGCCTCATTCCATTGCCACGAAGAAAGGCACTGGTTGCCTTCTCCAGGCAATTTACAGCAAAGCTCGCAGTATTTACTGGAGGACTCCCAGGGTTCCGGGCTGCACTGGCAGGATTCAAGTCCGTAAGCCAAACAGATTGATCCAGTACATTCCTACAAGAATTAATAAGTTTAAGTAAATGTTTCATAAACCGCAACTGATTTGCTCAGATCAAAGAAAGATTTAAGAAAATAACTAACCCCCATAAAGCAAACAAATTCCTTGTTGCAGACTGTTTTATTTGGTTTGCTCACAGCTGTTGGACAGAACGGTTGGGTGCCGTCACAAAAGGATGCATCACGACAACCGTTGTCATCTCTGCACTTCTGTCCGTATTTCAAGGTACAGTTTCCAGTGCAGCAAGGCCCTTGCGAAGGACTACAGGATTTCCCGGGTCGAAGTTTACATGGAGGTTCATTCGGAAGAGATCGAAGCTGCATCGGGAAACAGCAGCTTTCCTTGCAGTCTTCTTCCCAGCCGCAATCGCATTCCTCCCCCTTGTCCACGACTCCGTTGCCGCAAATAGATTCTTTTGGCTCTGTAATAGAATTTACCCATAAGTTCTCGTAAATATACACGTAGTTTGAATGAAATGAAAGATACAATCGGACAGAAGTTGAAAGTTGCACTAACCAGTAAAGCAGCCGTGAAGGTCTCTTGCTTTAACATTCAGAACTGGTAAAATGCTCTTTAAACTACAAGGTGAAAATCGGTTGTTGTTCTTCCTGTCTCCGGCGGTGGCGCGGGCAAACATGATGTAATTACCATCTTCACCTCCCGGTACACAGCCTTTGTCTGCTTCAGGGTCATGTGGTGAGCCCAAGTTGTGAGCGAGTTCGTGGGCCAATGTAATATAGCTTACGGACGGCGGTACCATTTTCCCGTAATTGAGTAAAGTGACGATTCCCGTATTCAGACTTTTCAAACCTCCTCTAAAGTGGCCCTTCTTTTCACAAACACCACCAGCATTTTTCAGGTCGCCTGTCCATGCTAGACCCAGCGTCCCCCCTTCGAAATCCCGGAATGTGAACATGTAAGCTAAGCAGAATGAGTCGTAGTCACCTTCAGAAAACAGTTCCAGAAACTTGATCACTTGGTATTCTCCTTTATACCGGTAACCGGGATCTTTCGTGTGGTTCAGAGTGTGCACTTTAATCCGTTTTATCATGAACTGCACATCGTCTGGTTGTCCATCACTGTCGAAGTCAGTAGCTTTGTAAATGTCATTCACTCTCTGAATGTGCTTGGTCATGACGTCAATGCAAGCCTCTTCACTTCCGAATCGTTCATAGAACAAATGATCAGCCTGGAGATACAGCATACACGTCTTCTTCTTCGGATCCACGGCCCATCTCTTCCGTCGTTTAATTTTAATAGGGACAGCTGATTTAACGTTCGACACATTATTTCGGGGAAACCAGCCATTTTCTTTGGATTGAAGGTACAGTTCGTGCGATGCGCAGGAAGATTTCTGATTCTGGTCCCAGTTCACATCCTCTGGTCGGTACATAATTGACGGCGAAGAGCTTTGAGTACTGGAAAACAAAGTTGGAATCATTGGGATCAATCGATAAGTTGTTTTGTGCAGCAGAACATATTTAAGGTATCAAGTAGTAACTTTGTTTATTCGAAGTTGTACCTTTTGCTCTCAACATAAAACTGGTCTCCATCCTGAGTAGCAAGGTAACCGTCGAAGGCTCCATCTGAAGAAAGGATACCGTGAACAACTGAGTCAGGATCATCTAAAACGGGAGCAAGAACAAGCTTAATTAACAGTCTGAACTTGGAAATGCACCCTCATTAGATCCTTTGTGGATAACTCTTAAAAATAATTTACTTACCCGAGATTCTTCCACTCAACACCCTCGAAGTATCGTATGAGATGGGCCCATCGGAATTTTCAAGGATGACGTTTGGATGAAACAAATCGTTCTGTATTCCTAACTTGAGGTCGAAATCCCTGTTATAGAAATTAAATTGATGGTATTTTATCACGTAGCATTAGATTTCAGTCGAACCAACAAGTTGAGACATAGCTCCAATAAAGTTTTTCTTACCTCCCATGGGAATAAAATTGGAATCTTATTTTCTCTTCACCCACATCCTTTACATTTCGTTTGACTCTTTTATGTTGATGAAATACTTCCGTTTTATTGTAAAAGACTGGCTCAAACTTGAGTAAATACGACTGAGATTCTGAAAGATAAAAGAATTAAAGGTAACCAAATTATAAATTTGCAGACACCAAATTACATTACAGAAACCAACGTCACTCGTGATGAAGAAGCGAAGCATGAACGGAAATATTAAAAATCTCACCATTGCTATCGATTATTTGAGAAGTAACTGCTGGAGTTGTGAAGAGAAATACAAGGTTAATAATATATAGGATAGGCAAAACTCCTTCCCACCTTCGCCAGCCGCCCATCACTTCGGATGGTTTCATAAATTAGTTCAGATCATTTAATGTAAAGTTCTTGATTTCCTAGCCATTTTCAGAAAACTCCAGCCCCGGAAAACTTCTCCAGGAAATTGTCGAGCTCGTCAAGTACGTACTACGATGTAATTAGCAGCAGATCCCGTGGCAATAAAATAAATATCTGCTAAACACTATCAACATTTTTCAATTCTTTGAAGGCACAGATAATCACAGCATCTTCTTTAAGAAGGTTCCACTAAAAGAGGCACATTAAGGAAAACTATGAGTCCCCATCGGGATTGTGTATAATTATTTCTAAATCTTTGAAATAAATCTGATTTGGAGAAGTGTCCTTGAAATATTACACTAGTCCTGTTCGTTTCACTACAATTAAATAGAATTAAAATGAAAGCTTGCAGAAGCACTGGCTTTTGTCAGCCCTTTTATGTAGGTAACAGTGGCTATTAAAAATATTTTACTTTTGTTAAATAACATAATGTATATACATTCTAGTTTTCGTAGATTGTTAGTAAAGCTCTAACATTCAGGCTGCTAGCAACGCTGAAGAAGAATAGCTGCTCTGCGTATAGTCACAACGTACACATGTCTACTATTTTGATTTGGAATTAATAAAATAGTTGAGATCAAAGCTAACACATTCAGAAAATTTAAAATTCTAAGGAATATTTAACAGCTATGGAAATTAAACTCCGGTGATATTTGTTATTATTAATTATAATATTATGCTTAAAAGAGAAAAATCTCCGTTGAGGGCAGATTCAAACAGGGCTCCAACACACATGAGACTGCAGGATTGAGGATAAAAGCATTGGGATGGATAGAGATGAGAATTTCAGCTCTCTGTAGGATGCGTATTTTTATGTAGCTGAAGGGCATGCGTACAAAGCGGAGGTTTCAAGGAAGATTGCAATACAGTTCTTCATACCAACATAACATATGATATCTTTGTGTTCAGAAGATGAAGAACTCTCCGTCCTCTAATGTACTTCTCAATTGTAACTCCTGCTGGGAAAGGAACCTCAAATTAATCGGCTAATTGGAGGTGGAATAAATGGGAAACATTTCTGATTTTCGATTTGCACGAGTGTGCCGTGGAGTGCATCAGAGTTTTTCTCTTTAGGATACTTCTGCAATGCACAGGGAGGAAGAAGGGAGCACGGGCAATATCTGAATGCAGCCAAGCCGCCCAAGAACGATCACCATTTAAACAATGACGGATATTTGAATTCGCAATAAATACCTTTAATATTCTGAAGAGGGCAAGAGCTAACATGGCTTATTTAGAAAAACTATCCTGCATTGACATTGCTAGGAACATGATCCTATTGATCTTCGATAAGAGTATTTATCGGTTCTACTTGAAGATGCCAAAGGGATATGGCATAATCGTTGATGAGATGGCTGTTTGCGGATACTGCCTCTCTGCTTTCGCAAAAGCCTTTAGTCTCTGGATCAGGCCAGACTAACAATTGATTTTACACTAACAGCATGTATAATTACTAATATCAAGTTCCTCTTAACTACAGTGCATTCAGAGGTGTACAAGCAAGGGATTAAACTTTGTCCTGAAGCACGAGCATACACATTAAACGAGCGATTCAAAACATTGCAAATCAGCTTACCTTATTTGACAACACAAGTTTAAACTACAAAATATACTAAGACTCGGCTCGCTCCGGTAGACGATTGACAAACTGATTAGTCTTATAACATGTCACTGCTGTCGTCATAAAAGAAATCAGTGCTGTCATCGTCTTCACTGATTGCTCCAGAGTTTCGTCCAACGCTACAGGGCGGGTTATGGATACAATTATTGCCGTCATTCTGCCGTTCCCGCTTCACACCGCGACTGGGACGCCTAAAAATAAAATTGAGTAAACCGTTGTAAAGTGTGTCTGAAAAGTAAGGCTTGACTGCTGAATGTTTGTAATGCTAATAAATTTCGTCACATATGTCTTACTTGGCGCCAATAGCTTCCTTGAGATCCTTCGAGTTCAAAACATTGAGCTTCTTTACATCTTCGGAAATGAATTTTCGAGGAAGGGTCTCAAAACGAATTTGCTTCATCAAATCTTTGACGAGAGGAATATCCGGATGAAGCTCCAATGTTCCAAATTCTCTTTGAGCATTGTGTTTTAGCCATCTGTAAGGAAGGGATAGGGTGAAAACATTAGCATCATTTCTCCTTTTGCAGCTAACTGATAGCTACCGTAGGCGCAATGGCTATTTGATACAAGTACTATTGCAGCTTACTTTATGACGGCTAAGAAGTATTGCTTTTCATTGGTTCTGCTCAATTTAGTCTCGGTAAGAATTTGTAGAAGAAAATCCTTGTCAATTTGGAGGTATGATTCATGTGTGATGACCAAGTAAAACTTCCTGGAGGTACACACAAATAAAATGGAACTGATTAAAAAATCGACCCATGAAACTTTTTTTCTTCTCCTTCCGATGGGCAGCTGGGAAAAATGTTTGCTAAAATAATTATCGCTCGGGTATTTGACTTACTTGAGAATTTTCTCGAAGGTTTCGTCGACCAGATCATGGATGTATAATCGCTTGGCTGCTTTATAAACGTCGAGATAATTGAAAGCATTAGATAGTTGGCCAACAAGTCGACGACAGTTGACAGCCACCTCATTCACATCATATTTGTCAGCCAAAGCCAGTATACTGATGAAATCCATTAAATTGTCATTGTGGTAATTGGTTGTAATTGTTCCTCCATGAAGAACCTGAAAAGAATGATAATTATAATGATTATCAAACATTTTCAATCAGCCCAATTTGGTAAATATGAAAGTTATCATTTCCTGGGTGACAGATATTACTTACCTTCATTAATAATCGAAATGCATCGGGATCATCGTCGGGGATTTCTATCACAGATGAGGGATTCCATTTCTCGGAAAACATTGCATCGAAGACAGGCGATGTAAGTCGGAGGACTAGAGAGTATGCCTTGAATTCCTGGACATTTTCTCCAATGCCCACTTTAAAAGTGACGTCGGTGTGACGACCATCCTGTAAGCCTTGATTAAAGCCGGTGAACAAAATGTTTGTTGAAATGGATGTATTAATGCCCCGTTTAGCCTTCATTTCTAAACTTTAAAATTGCAAATAACCAGATGCGAGAGTCACTGTGGAAGGTAATAAGTTGATACTTTGTCACTTTTACAGTTAACACAATTGCTGACTTTAATGGGGTTAACAATTCGGTAGGGTACGAAGTAGTGCGGCTCCTTGCTCGGTGATCACTTAACTGAAACTGACAGAGGCATCCGTCATTCCATACACCATACAAAAGCATGCTAAAATACACATTGAATAAAGCTGGATGTTATGATGCTTTGATTAAGTTTGGGCATGCAGGAGCCTGCGTCTTGTTCCTGCATGATGAATGTGATACTAACCACGTGCTTCGGATTAGTAAGTTCGGGAAATCACGTGACATGTAGTTAAGGCTTTGCTTTGGCAACGACGTTTCATAAAGTTTTCATTAGTGAAGGCAATAATACAATTGTCTCGCTGGAGTTACTTTTCGATACCTACGTGGAGGAAGTGTCACGTGACGGTGAATATGTTTTTTTGGGCTACTGTTCTTTGAAAGTATTTATAGCTTTCAGCTGACCTATCGTTTTAACCCGTTGCTTCAATAATTCCTGAGACTATCGTGGGCAGCACTTTGGTTTCCAAGAGAAAGAATATGGAATCTCTCTTTTGTTTATTTTTTGGGGTAAAGCTCAATCTTGGTTATTTTGCCAAACCTTGATGACGATGTTTCAGTATAACACGGAGCGGGGATTCCGTTGCCATGGAATCTATACAAAACCTGTGCTATGTAAAATACTGTAAGCCCGACTCTACCTTGGGCTTTAGGGGAGAGTGGAAGTAAGAAATGAGATGAGAAACTAATGGAAACTTGTAAAATAAAAGCATCCAATACTTCGGAGCAGATTTTGTTGAATTGTGATGCTTTGGCTTTTGTTGTTTTATTTCAACTCTTCAAAACAGGCTGAGCACATCATATCGATACACAAAAGCCTATGTGGGGAATGTACACAACAAATGTAGAGGTATATACGATTAGTTTCGTAACAATATAATGGCTTGCGTTAATTTGCGTATTTTAAATTGCTCTAGCCGACAGTCTGTGCTAAGTGCTAAAATTAAGACTAATTTAGGATTAGATAAGCTGAAAACGCAGTTATTTTTTGTACAAGCAGATACTTCCTGTATTAATGACTTTGGTTAGTAAGTAGATAAAGTTGAGGAACATTTGACAGAGACATTTCAAGGATTAATCTTGTAGCCCAGGGCCTCTTTAGATTATCAAAATGGCGTTACTGGGCTATTCATATTTCCATCATCGTTTGCCGGTGAAATTAATACTCTTAGTTCACTGGACGGATCCTTGAGTTTCTTATCGTGGTTTTTCTGTTGGCGTCTTTGCAAAAACGAAGTGGAAGGTTTCGCTCTTGTCTGAGAAACAGCTGGAAAGGAATTGTTGGTAGCCGATTTTTCCTTCTTCTTGCTTACTGGAGCTGGTTTGCTATCTGCAGTGGACTTTGGCTCTGCTTCCACAACCTGGACCTTGACGGAAAATGGTGGACTGTAGACGACCTGAATACTTTTCTTGTTTGTCGATTTTTCAGACTTTGGAGCCTTGGAGCGGTCAACAAGGTTCGGATCCGGTGGACTACTTGACTGGGGCAAGGTTGTCTTCGGTTTCTCCCGTTTCTCGGGGTGTGCTTTTCTTTTTGCATGGCTTTGTAACTTGGTGGCGGGGTTTGAGGAACGGTCCTTAGTTTTAGGGGCATGCCCTTTGTGGGGTTTTCTTAATTTCCTGCGAATGAAAGATTAATAGGGTTAAATTAAGATATGTTTCACCTTCAAACTACCAAACAGTTTTAGTTATTTTTAGACCAACTTCAATGTAATTGCAATGCACCACGACTAGTAGGCGATATGAAAGCTATTATTGATTACGGTTAGGCAGCTCAAGCGATTTACCTTTGTACCGGCCTAGTTCTTGAGAGTTTGAAATTATGCGACCCACCACAACCTTTTCTTATGGTCCAATAGTAATTTAGCTTAACACAAACCTTTTTTGATCTTTGGCATGAGGAACTATGGCTGTATTGACTTCGTGTGTTATTTCCTGTAACGCTGGCGGAGTAACGGCAGTCGCTAAGGAACTATTACTCAGATGGTTTGGAGTCTCTTTTGCCGTTGAAGGATTCGTGACTGATACCGATGGCATTGACTGGGTCGTATTGTGTGTTGGAACAGCGGCTTGCTGTTGCTGGACTGCGGGAGGCAGTGGCATGGGTCCTCGTAGCGCTTGCGAAGTTACAGGAACAACAGTGGGCAGGTCAGGGCGGCTGTCGTTTTCAGTCTGCCTGAGTTTACTTCGGCCGGCTCTCTTTTTCCGCCACAAGGATCCATGCTTCGGTACAGTCTTTGAAGGAGGTGCTGAAGTTTCTGCTCTCTTTTCTTTCGGTTTTCTTGTTCTGTTATTTGACCGCCTGTCCCGCACCTTCTTCTTGAACGGTATTTTCTTTCTCACGGCAGTAGGGTGTACCGTATGTCCCGAATCTTCAAGATACGAGCGTTGTATTTGAATGGCTCCAACGTTGCTATGCATGACCGTCAGCTTTCGAAGTCGTGCCTTTGCTCGTTTTCCACACACCTTTGCCGTCACAATCTGTGAAATAGTTAGAGGTTAGTTAGAAGATTTATAAATCGGATTAACGCTCAACAAACAAGCGAAAACAGTAACGCGCTTACCATCAGTGACACGAGTAAAGTCAGGAATATTAGTACAGCGTACCAATGATTGTCAATCCAATCGGCAATAAATGCCAAACCTTCGTCAGCTAAAAGCAACTTTCGTAAAGTTGCAAGCGGTCCTGAGGGGTCAATCTATTCAACAACATTGCCAGTCAAGGATTGCAAATTGAAAGTACACAATTGAACTAATGTGTCTGTGATTCTTACCTCTCTGCATGTCTGGTACGCATCGCAGTAACCAGTATAATTTTTGCATGGTGAACCAGGTTTGGCATACACATCCGGGACGTCGTACGGTGCCTCATTCCATTGCCACGAAGAAAGGCACTGGTTGCCTTCTCCAGGCAATTTACAGCAAAGCTCGCAGTATTTACTGGAGGACTCCCAGGGTTCCGGGCTGCACTGGCAGGATTCAAGTCCGTAAGCCAAACAGATTGATCCAGTACATTCCTACAAGAATTAATAAGTTTAAGTAAATGTTTCATAAACCGCAACTGATTTGCTCAGATCAAAGAAAGATTTAAGAAAATAACTAACCCCCATAAAGCAAACAAATTCCTTGTTGCAGACTGTTTTATTTGGTTTGCTCACAGCTGTTGGACAGAACGGTTGGGTGCCGTCACAAAAGGATGCATCACGACAACCGTTGTCATCTCTGCACTTCTGTCCGTATTTCAAGGTACAGTTTCCAGTGCAGCAAGGCCCTTGCGAAGGACTACAGGATTTCCCAGGTCGAAGTTTGCACGGAGGTTCATTCGGCAGAGGTCGAAGCTGCATCGGGAAACAGCAGCTTTCCTTGCAATCTTCTTCCCATCCGCAGTCGCACTCTTCCCCCTGGTCCACGACTCCGTTTCCGCAGATAGATTCTTTCGGCTCTGTGAAAACAATTCATAGGTAATGACGACTATGATATTTGAACTAAATCGAGAATTATTGTTACTCACCAGTAAAGCAGCCATGAACATCTCTTGCTTTGACATTGAGTACAGGTAAAATGCTTCTTAAACTACAAGGAGAAAATCGGTTGTTGTTCTTCCTGTCTCCGGCAGTTGCGCGGGCAAACATGATGTAATTGCCATCTTCACCTCCCGGTACACAGGTCGAGTCAGCTTCAGGGTCATGTGGTGAACCCAGATTATGAGCCAATTCATGAGCTAAAGTAATGTAACTAACAGAAGGCGGTACGACCTTGCCGTAATTGAGTAATGTGACGATTCCCGTATTCAGACTTTTCAAACCTCCTCTAAAGTGACCTTTCTTTTCACAGACACCACCAGCATTTTTCAGGTCGCCTGTCCATGCTAGACCCAGCGTCCCCCCTTCGAAATCCCGGAATGTGAACATGTAAGCTAAGCAGAATGAGTCGTAGTCACCTTCAGAAAACAGTTCCAGAAACTTGATCACTTGGTATTCTCCTTTATACCGGTAACCGGGATCTTTCGTGTGGTTCAGAGTGTGCACTTTAATCCGTTTTATCATGAACTGCACATCGTCTGGTTGTCCATCACTGTCGAAGTCAGTAGCTTTGTAAATGTCATTCACTCTCTGAATGTGCTTGGTCATGACGTCAATGCAAGCCTCTTCACTTCCGAATCGTTCATAGAACAAGTGATCAGCCTGGAGATACAGCATACATGTCTTCTTCTTCGGATCCACGGCCCATCTCTTCCGTCGTTTAATTTTAATAGGGACAGCTGATTTAACGTTCGACACATTATTTCGGGGAAACCAGCCATTTTCTTTGGATTGAAGGTACAGTTCGTGCGATGCGCAGGAAGATTTCTGATTCTGGTCCCAGTTCACATCCTCTGGTCGGTACATAATTGACGGTGAAGAGCTTTGAGTACTGGAAAACAAGGTTGGAATCATTGGGATCAATCGATAAGTTGTTTTGTGCAGGAGAACATATTTAAGGTATCAAGTAGTAACTTTGTTTATTCGAAGTTGTACCTTTTGCTCTCAACATAAAACTGGTCTCCATCCTGAGTAGCAAGGTAACCGTCGAAGGCTCCATCTGAAGAAAGGATACCGTGAACAACTGAGTCAGGATCATCTAAAACGGGAGCAATAACAAGCTTAATATTTAAGATCCTGAACTTGGACATGCATCCTCATTAGATCCTTTATGGATAACTCTTAAAAATAATTTACTTACCCGAGATTCTTCCACTCAACACCCTCGAAGTATCGTATGAGATGGCCCCATCGGAATTTTCAAGGACAACGTTTGGATGAAACAAATCGTTCTGTATTCCCAACTTTAGGTCGAAATCCCTACAACAGAACGGAAACTTATGATGATCAAGTAATTAAATTGTTTGCAATGCTATTTTATTGAAATCAATCAGCTGTGAATTTTAGTAAATTTTGCACCTCCATCAACCCCAAAGATTTTCTTACCTCCCATGAGAATAAAATTTAAATCTGATGTTCTCTTCACTTGGGTCCCTTGTATTTCGTTTGACTCTTTGATGTTGGTGTAATACATCGGTATTATTGTAAAACACGGGCTCAAATTTGAGCAAATACGACTGAGAATCTGAAAGTCACAAGAAAAGAATGAAATTAGATTAATATAATGATTAATGTAAAATCCAGTAAATATTTTACAGAAACTGCAATAGCATATTATATAGTAAGTGTGATATTGAACGTGGAAAAATCTTACCATTACTATCGATAACATGAGAAGCTGCTGGATGATTAAAAAGAAACACATGGCTCACAAGAATGATCAGTATTCTACACAAGAAGGGTAGCAGAACCCCTTCGCATCTCATACGGCCCCTCATAACGTACGAGGGTACAAAAACCCAATCCCTACAATAATTGACTCTGCAAATTCATATTTCACACGCTCCGACGCTCCTGTTTCAAAGCTGCACTAGGAGGCACAATGCCGATAAATTAAATATTTAGTATCACATAACATGCTCCAATTCCTTCAAAGGCTGCACTAATCACTTAAAATCACAGCACCCGTTTTGATCATCACAGGAACGTCCACCGAAACGTTTTGCACAGTATGCAAGCATTACGTTTTGTGGCTGACAAGAGGACCCGTATCGGGGCGATATGTGTAGTATTTAGGACCATTTCATTGAAAATGAAACGTTTTTGAATTTCTTGAATACATCACATGTCTCACAAAAACTTGTAGCAGCTAAACAGAAGAGTTTTGGAACCAGCACTAATTCGCGAATCCAATCAGATAACAGTGTTGAAGTTTACATGATGAATTGTTGCACTGTTTTAATCCTAAAACACAAGAATCTACAGCTTATTTGTAGTCTTTTTAAAACACGGGAAAAGCTCAGGTCAGATCCGAGGTAACAGAAAACTTAAACTTTGAAACACAATTTTGCAGTTATTTAGGCCAGTCTTTCGCGGTAATGAGGTGATTTTTTTATATTGTAACTAAGGTGGAACGAGTAAAAACCCGTAGGAAGAGCTTCCAACTGGTCTGCAAGATGAGAATGTGGGTAGAAGCAGTGGTCAGAGGGAGAGATGGGAATTTTGCAGGGTCTCTTTCTAATCTCTCTTCGCAATTCGTGTGTTCTCTCCCTGCATTGTTGCTGTACTGAGGAAGAAGGGAGCTTGTGTGATATTTTCGCGAAACTGAGGAGGAGCATGCTCTGTACTAGGGAAGTTGGAGGAAAGGTTGTCAAAATTCATCGCCTGTCCTCTTGCAAAGACGGAGCATTCTTCGTCCCGTCCGTACGAAAAGCCTACAGCTCACGCTCACCTGTAGATACAGCAGGGATTTAAGGACAAATTTGCGGAGGGGTTTAAATTTGCAAGGGAAGAATATATATATGGGAGAGATGGATGAGGTTGAATAACCGGAAACATGTACACAGCAAGTCAAATTGAAACCTTCCGTGAGAACGAAGCTAGCTAATGCTTATACCGTTATATACTACAATGGAAGAGGAGGATTTAAAAGGGCAGTAACGCAATCTAATCTCTATGGTGAACATGCTGCTCAAGATTAGAGCAGGACAAAAGCAAGAGCAAGCTTGGGATACTGCATGTCTCTACGCTGCGCTGCAAACTAATGACCACTGCACTGCGACGCTGGTAGGTGCAGCGTTGGACCATGAGAATACACTTTGTACTTACAAGTAACACAATATAGAGGCCATTGTATTGATTCGTTAGCGGTTGGTCAAACATATTGTATGCTGTGCAACGTCAGAAGAAGAAGGTGTGCAACAGCAGTTAGCAGCGTCTGGCATTTGCATTAGGCTTCTCAAGGTCAACATTCAGTATTAGTTTAAGAAAGCATGGAAAATAGTTAATCCTCTTTGTACAGAAGACAGACACAGAAACAGAAGGCTGCTTATTTGAGAGGGTCAAGGGTTGTGAGATAAGAATCGGCGGATGGATTTAATGCTAATAACGTTGTGGTTTAGTTTAGTTTTAGTTTTATAAAAAAAGGTTATATGGCATTATGAAAACGGTGGGACTCAATGAATATGCATTCTAAACTGTATGTCACAGCGTCAGCAGCGTTCTGAAGACAGCCGTAAAACGGAGCCAGAAGGAGGATGGGTATTATAAAGACATTATTATTATAGTTTGTTGGGTTCGCATCCGGTACATTACAGACCTTGGAAGCAGGAACGGGGATGATGCATAAATGGCACTGTTTTGAATTTATAGTTGTAGCGGAATTAAAAATTAAATAAAAAATAATAAAAACGACGTAAATGTGGGATAATTACTTTATGGCTTGACATTAGATGATCTAATTCCTTAAGACAATTGCTCCGGTTTCCTTTGATTGTTTAAGTGTTACGCCCGATTGGGGGCAAGAAGTGCAGGGTTGTGCAGCTAAAAACTGCAGTCCGTTAACGACCTTGAATGCTAGATAATTTTGCAAGAATTGCAAAGTTTGTGGCTTATTGGAAATTTATGCAACTCATTTAGTGTGCTCAAGCGTATGGGATGTACTACTAATTGTAGAGAGTATCGGATGGAATGGTATAGACTGTAATTTAAATTTAGGGAGCTTAAATGCGGCGCTGCTGTTCATAAGGAACGGTGTGGCAGTGATAAGTAACGTCAGGGCTGCAGCGCTGCTACTTTGATGTGGACGTGTATTGCTTGCGCTCATGGATTACCATTGGTCGCAGCATGCCCAAACCTCCCAAAATTCAGCTTATTGTTGGACTGATGGTTATGGAATGAAAATGACAAGAATAACAATGGAAGGGTTTGTGTAGGAGACTATAAATTATAATGATTAGTTAGCAGACAGGTTGAAAGGAAGAGCGGTGAATGAAATGAAAGCGTAACTTGATTCAGTCCTCATTGAGGACTCCTCATTATCCTCATGTCCATTTGGATAGAGTGACTTTGACACACAGGACTATCGTTTAGGTTTAGGTTTTAAGGGTTTTTTTCAGGAGAGAGATTAATTCTTGCTTATAAATTAACTGCTAGTAAAAGTAATGGAAGCAAACCCTAGACTTGAAGCATTTAATTGCTCTGGTACATTTAAGAGGAGTAAAAGCGTGTAGTTCTATATTTGCAAGTTTTTTTAGGGATGTGGCTACTTTCTGTAGGCTCGACTCAATGTTACTTCGCACTCCCTTTTAATTTAAGACCGTTTTTATAATAAGAGTGATGAAAATTATGAAACAAGTCGCGTGTACTAAAATTGTAGGCTTTGTTTTATTTCCATACGACTGTTTGAGTAAGATGGCCAAATGGGTTTGTGTATAGCTGGGTAAACTTGGGATGATATGATCTTGTCATCTTCATCTTTAATCTATCTTACATCTACAACGGTAGGTGACCTAGCCTACTCTGGTAGCGGGAGTCAGAGGCTAGACTCTATGGAAATTAATTTGAAAATAAATGGAATTATCTAACGTTTCTTTGAAGGTGTGTACAGCTAGAGGTTGAATCTGTGTTCATTGTTGTATATTGTATTGTTGAGCCCGCAATGTTTCCTGGGCGTTACCTTCACTCGGTAATGTTTTGTTAGCAGTTATGTCTTTGATTAAAAAGAGCTGCCGTGTGTGGAAAAATAGAGCCAGATCTTGAAAAGCTCATCATGAATCATGATAATAAGAGGTGAGAGAGACGAAACGGGAGGTGGATTGCTAAAAGGGTGTATAGAATTCATCAAGTCACATTCGTCTCGCATCCTGCATAAAAGGATCATAAACCTTGAGACAATGAATACAGTTATATATAAATTAGGATTATCTTTGACTCTCTCTCTCTTTTTGCTGCAGGGTGAGTCATATTCTGTCTCAGGAGGACGCAGATCTTAAGGAATGATGCGCTGGGGAAAGGGTTTGCAAATTTTGCAGCGAAAGGTTAGAAGAAGTGCTCGGAGATTTGTTAATTCTGCTAATTTTAAAATTGGATTTTGCGGTCGTTTCAGAAGTTCTGAATCAGAATTACAGCGACGAAATGTTGGATTTTTAGAATATATATATGCAAGGGCTTAGAATTATCAGGTTTCTGAAGGGTCTTAATGATCTGGCTCTTGGTGTTCAATGATTTTGCGAAAGTGATTCCACCCACGTGGGAATCCTTCTAAGAGAAAATTTTAGCTTCATGACGCCCACAGAAATCACCTTGTCATTTCATGGCAGGATCGCATGAGGTATGGCCATGCACTGGTAGACTGTAGTAGTGACCAATCGCTAATTGTTTATGTAATTAGTTTTAGGTATGCTTAAATGTAGCGTGGAGAAACTGGTTGACGCTGTTGTTTGTGTGCGCTATGGATGAATTTTAGCGATTTTTTAAGGATGTGTGTTTCTCTTTGAGAGAAAACCGGATTCTTGTGTATGTTCCTTATTCTCAAACCTTATTAAGAGTTTAATTGTAGATTTTATGACAAATACGATATGAGATAAGGTGTGGTCTGCTCGCGTGTCTGTGATCTAATAGTGGATAACCGAAAGTTGTGTCATTTTACATGTTTCACATGACGAGAGAAGAGTTGTGTAAGGGAATATCGCTTTTGGGTTTGCATTGCTCGTGTGTGTATTGTGTATTTGCAACATTGCGAATTTTGATGACAATAATGCAAAAATAGAGGGAAGAAGAATTGGGTAGAGCAGGTGGCTCGTGGGCTGTACTAAAATGCTCTTTGACGATTCTTAAGGTGTATGTAAGAAAGAAGGTGTGAATTGGAAATACTCTGCATCTTATTATCAGGAGACTTGTGTGTATTTAGGGCCGCTGATGTTCTGTTCTTGGGCAGACAAATGCATTTATAATGAGGTAGAAGGTGGGAAGGAGGGTTTGTACGTTTACTGTCAGCGAACGGGAAGAGGAAAGTACAAACGTAAGTTCAGGAATACACAGAGCACAGAGCATTCAATAAAATTCAGAAGAGACTTATTAGCTGTAATACTAGCTTTGTAAAAGGTTACTCCAACCAAACCCACGTTAGCTTAGTGACATTGACCTCTCGAAATGATTCATAATCATAACGTATTTTCTTTGAAATGATTTGATATAGATGAGGAGGAAATTCAGCTTGCGGGCTTTTGTTAGGGCTACAGGAACTATGTGATTGTAACACGGTAGGTGCAGAGCAAGATGTTAATGCGAAGTAATAATAATTTCATTTGGGAAATACCCTGGTTGAGAAGATGGTGCGATTCATAAGATGTCCTGTGGCTACAGAAAAGCCCTAAGGAAAGTTTTGCAGTTTAGACGATAAATTTAAATGGTTGATTGCTCTTCTACCGTGCTCTACCGGGAAATTACTGAATTACATGAAGGTTTGGTATATAGATTGTGATTGAAACTGTAATAGGTAATTGCAAGGATTTTACATTTTCTGGTATAAGAAAGCTAAGGAAATTGGATAATTCATTACATTTGAGCTTAAGCGGTGTTGAATTTTAGAATAAAAATTCAATGCTACACGTTTTCGTGACGAGCCGTGATGCATTAGGCTGCCTAGCGAAATAGATTACTATACAAAACAGTACATGTAAAAATAAGATGCAAATCATTTATCATAATCAGTTCTTCAAGAGATTCTGCCTCACACGTCATCATCATTGTCATCCGAGCCTCATTCTGAGTCTGAAGAGCAGGAGGAGAGTTAAAATCCAATATCCTCTAATCTATATCTTGCCCTGCGTACAGGGGGTTGATCCGCTGCATCCGTTTTCCGTTTGCAGGGGGTAGGTAGCGATTGCGTCGCCTAATAAAACAGAAAGAAAACAAAAATCATTCAAGTCATTGTAATGGACGAGTTAAATTCTTTATTTTCGACTAATTGTAGTTGTTCTGTTACCCGGTAGTATTTCCAACACTCTGGCAGAATGCTTGGACGAGAGCTTCCGAGCTAAGAACATCTGCACCCCTGACAGTATTTTTAAGACATAAAGGACTGACGAACTGAAATTGAATGCGCTGCATCACAGCTTTGACAAAGGGCAAATCCGCGGGCGATGTTCCGGCTTCTACTGGGATGTTGTATGATAGCCACCTATTGAAAACTGTCGGGTAAGTCGGGGTGCATCGCTGCAAAAGATGGAAGAAGGGAAATCTTGCTATTACATGTGAAGGTTATAACTTACTTTATGGCAGTTGAGCAGATGAGGTCCTCAGTTACGTTTAATTTATTTTCGGAAACAAGTTTGAGTAACAACTCCTTGTCCACGTTGATAAACTCAGGAAGGTTGGAAAAGTATTCGAAATTACTGTTGATAAGTAGGAATAATATGCAACTAAATGAAAGGAGTTGATATGAAGTAAAGCGTAAATTGTATCTAGCTGTACATAATATCATTTAGAAGATAATCCCAGCAAGTCATTAAAATCTGGTAGATATTTATATACTTTTTTAACTTGACTTACTTGGCAATTCTCTGGAACGTATCATCGATTACATCTTGAAGATGGAGTCTTTCAGCAGCGACATAAACTTGTAGCAATTTAGAACGATTTTTATAGCTTGTTCGTGCAGCAATCTCAGCGCGGCAAATTGTCGCCAGTAAATTCACGCCATATTTGTCGGCAAGTGACAATAAGCTGACTGTTTCGAGTACATCATTTGGCGTATATCCTCCGTGTAAAAACTAAAAAAAGTGCATAATTATTGCAATATTTGTTTCATTCGTAATAAGTAATATAACCTAACCGTGACGTGAGAGATATTTTAATTGCATGAAAAGTTTGAAATGTTTTTAGAATTCGATAAACTTACATCCATGAGTTTTCCAAAAGTATGCGGATCGTCATCAGGTATGGTAACTACGGGTTTAGGATCCCATTTCTTGGAAAACATTGCCTCAAAAACAGGAGAGGTGGAGGAAATGATGGACTTCATTGCTTTAAACTCTTGGACATTTTCTTTCGTTCCTACCTTAAAAATAATATCCGTGATATGACCTTCGAGATAACTTGCATATACATTACTGACAATAAAACAGAGCGAAGCATCCTTCGTTGCCTTGTACAGGGCATCGACGGCCTTGTCAACGGCATCTCTGGAACTCATTTTCGGGTCTTAATCCAAATCTCACTAATATTCACAAAGTTCTGTCCTGAGAGGTAATCAGGAATTTAACAAATACAGTTAAATTATTAAATCCGTTGATCAAAAATCTTGCAATAAACTTAATCGGTGGTAATTGATTTTAAATCCTGGAGCAAATTCACTGAGAGATTCGAGTATCGTTCTTCCTTGATGACTTCGACTGCAGTAAAGTTGAGGATGTGGATGTGAGTGTGCCTCCTGCCTCTATCATTCCCTTTTTGTGTATAGTATAGTACATCGCACATGCACAGACAGGTCCAACCAGTGCTCGTATTTACCACGTGGTTTTCAAAGGCTCTAGATTTAGGGATGCATACATTTATAGATATGGAAAAAACATCATTAAGCCTTTGGTTGAACTACATTCCATACCATCCATTGTTGGATAGGGTAGCTTGCTATCACACAAGGGACTTTAAATAACAGTTTCAAAACGTAAAAGCAACCAGATACGAAAGTGGCGAAGGAGAAATATCTATTTAAGTCACCACCGGTGATGAACATACCTGTTCTACACTTCATAATTACCTTGCTAACAAGTTTGATTGTATTCAATAGAACTTAAATACAATCGTGATGAAGAAGTGAAATGAAGTACAAAATGATTCTGAATGCCTTAAGTTTTTTAACTGCCGGAATTTATTAATTGAGTTTACCAAAAATCCGCAACGCTTAATTATCTAATGGAATCTGAACTTATCCTCTAGATCTTTTATTTTTCCAATAATTTACTACAAAGTCCGCACCCTTCTCACCAATCATGACACATGGAGCATGAGTATTGCCTACAGGTGGTGTCGGCATCACAGATGCATCGATAACCCTGAGACCCTTGACACCTCTGACCCTTAACTCGGTATCCACTACAGCCATTTCGTCATCAGCCTTGCCCATTTTACAAGTGCCCACAATGTGATGGAGTGTGAGTCCGAACTGCCGTATGAGGCATTCCCAGTACTGGTCGCTTCGGAATTCAACGGATTCGCAGCCAGGGAAGGGCTGTGTTGTGAACCGGGCGTTGATTCGTTTAAAGCTGGATGTCTCTTCGACGAGCTTAAGAGCGGTTTTAATTCCTTCGATGATTACTTGAACGTCGTGGTCATTTTGTAAATACTTTGGATCGATTCGTGGCGGTAGGTATGCGTTATCTCCGAGGAGAGTGATTTCACCACGTTGTTTTGGCCGTCCACCAGAAACGATTATGGTGAAAGTATCTTGCCCGACCGCATGTTGGTAGTACTGTTTCATAATGTCGGGACGAAGGTTGAAAGCATGTGAAAAGTAACGATCCCATTGCGGAGCAGTGGCAAAGCCAGAGAAAATGTATTGTATGTCTGGCCAATTTGCTTCACCGGCAGCTTTCGCTAGGGAACTCGTTGTAAATGCCATTGCGTGGGCGGAGGAAGATGTCATGGGGCCGGTACCGCGGTTCCACCACTCGGAAAATACTTTAGGGCTTAAGTCACGGTTGACGAGGAAGGTTTTACCGGGGTCTGTGAAGAAAGGTCCGAGGTATACAGAGATGTGGTCTTGCAAATTTTTACCGACGCCGGGTACATCTGCTCGGACTGGGATCTGGAAAATTATTTGATTCAATCATCATTTAAATCTGTTAACTATAAGAGCAAAGAGGTTGAGGAAAGAACCTTGAGGAAGCATATTAATTCGGTTCGGGCTTACTTCCTCTCGATCTAGAACTTTCTTTGGACCGATTCCAGATAACATAAGCAGTTTCGGCGACAAAATGGCTCCAGCAGACAAAATGATTTCCTTCTTTGCAAATGCGTAACGTGTTTCTTGATGTCGCTCGTACATGACTCCGTAGGCTCTGTTTGTGCGTTCTTCAAGTAGAATCTGCGTACAGTTTTGAATGATGTGAATGAAGCGTGAGAATTTTACACTGATTAGCGATTCTCTTAACCTTGGAAAAATGCATTGAAACTAATATGATAGAATCGACGGAGTATGTAATTAGTTTAGCGATAAAATCATTAGCGAATAGAGATTAAGGTAGGTATGTAGCTTGAAACAATGTCTCGACATTGATGCTACAGAAATTCTTCAACTCGGTGACTGAGATATGGACATGTTACTCACCTGTTGGACAACAGCGTATTTCTTGATGGCGAAGCTTTTCCTTGCCTTGATTGGTTGAATGTAAGCGTTGTAGGATCCTTGACGAAGGCCATTCTTTATTTGGTAGTAAGCCAAATCAAAACCTGTAAAACGTGTTTAGGTTGAGACAAATGGGTAGCGGGTTCACACGCGTGGCGGTAGTTATTAGCGTTTTAAACCGTAGAAGAATTAAATCGTGGAGCATTACTATACAGTGAATATGCATAAGCCTGACCTTCAGTAAAGTTTCCGTTTAAATCAGTGTGAGGATAACCGAGTTCTTGACCAGCGTCGACGAATATTTGCCCTGATCCAACGTAGGGTGGCAATTGGACGGTAGTGGGTCCTCCTGTGCCGTGATATTCTTAATTTTGGCAAAAAAGAAGGTTAATATCCTGATAGTGTTTAATAAATCTTGGAAAAAAGGTGAAAAATCCCTAGTAGAAATTACTCGGATAATAGAGAAAGATGTAATGCAAAAAAAAGATTATTGCAAAGTAGCAATCTGTAGGCTATTGACTTCTGTTTTGCGAAGATTCGAAAAATTTTGCAATGATCGCATGCATGTTTTTCATGTATTTTGCAACCTAAAGTTTTTTCCTGGAACTGAAGCTTGCTTGAACCCTTTGGGATTTAGCAGAAGGGAAAAAAATAATGCTTGAACTAGAAAGAAATCTGCAAAAACGCTTAGAGCGCCAGTGGTGATTTACCACGGATATTCTCACTTTTTAGTAACACTGAATAATATACCCACCTGAATTTTGCCATTTTCCTTTAAAGTTTTCACTTTTCTTAAAGTACGGCAAAACACCTTTGTAACTCCAGCGAGGATCTCCGGTAAGTTCTGCCCAATGATCAAAATCTCTTGGGCTCCCACGGCTGTGAATCAAATAATTCAGGTTGCTCGTTCCTCCCAAGGATCTTCCTTGTGACCATCCTGATTCCTAAGTAGGCGGGAATTAATACTAATATTGCAAGTTTTTTCAAAGAATATGTGAGGAGAAAAGCAGGAGTTTGCGCAATCAAGAGTGTGTAATTTAAAACTCACTTTGCTCACAAAGGCGAGACAGGCGTTTTTCTGTGGGATTGTTCTGTGCATCCAGTCATGTTCTGGATAATTGAGCACAAATGTTGGTGAAGCTGGAATTTGCGTAATGGGATTCGGATCTCCTCCGGCTTCAAGGAGTAGAACGTTGTAGTGTTCCGATAATCTGTTTGCAACGACAGCTCCGGCGGAGCCTCCTCCAACTGAAGAAAATTATGAAATTATGAGCGATTACTAAGTATTTCCAGAAAATCTCTTTGCAGGATTTAAGGAAATTTGTGAAAAATAATATTCGCAAAACATAGGGAGTAAAGCAATGCAGGACTTACTGACGATAAAATCGTAGGTTTCGTTCTTGCCAAAATCGTTTCGTGCTTGGGATCGATCCAGTTGCATATCGTAATTACTCCAGGATGACATTAAAACGCCCATGGATGCTCCAATTGCATAAAACATGCGCACAAATCTCCGTCGAAATTGCTCTGCGCCCCATCCGAAAAACATGGTGAGGACTTGTTAAATGTATTAGCCCTTGGATCAGTTCGACTGATCGGTTCTTGACATGAGCACAGAGAAAGCTAATTTATCTGTAAGCTAACACGGTTTTGTTCAATCAAAGTTAGGGAATCCTTGCGGCATGAGCCAAATTGGACTGCCGAAAAATGCCGAAATTCTTCAAAAGTAGTCACAGCAGATGATGAAACGCCGGATGAAAATTTTCTGCCATAGAGATTATTTCGCGTTACAACTTTAAATGCTGGAGTTTGAGATTGGTAGGGGTTAGGACTGGTTTATCAACTGTAAACGACTGCCATGGAAATACTAGGACTGATAGAAATGCTGCCGTTCTTGAAATATATGCGACTGCTAATTGAGAACTGAAGAGGGTTTGTGGATGAGTGAGAAGCTAAATTCACTTTCAAGCTTGTCGGCGTGAGATTATCTGTAAGTCAGTCATACAATCGGAATGAGGCTCTAGATATATGTAAAGGCTGACCACGTTTTATGATTCGGGAACGTATTAAGATTCTAGACCAATGTTCTTCTTATACCTGGAGATGGGATTGCGGAAAATTGCTGTGGCTATGTATATGCATCAAGATTCGCAAAGAACTGAGAATATGCATGACCGTAGGATCAACGTGTTTGTTGTCTGTGAGTGGGGTCCAATGAAGTAATTGTTGGCAAACTAGGGGATAAGTATAACAATAAGTATTACCTGTGTAAGCAATGTTTTGCTTGTTATAATCGTAAGACTGAGTTGAGGGAGAGAGGATACATTTGCTGGTTTGTAAAAAAACATTAGAATTACAAGAAGGGTGGGAAAAAAGAGGGAAGAATAAACATTATTGTAGGATGAGAATTAATGGAGGATAGCTCAATTTCTCACACTTTTTCCAAGCTGACGACTTGGAATAAAACTAGGAATTCAAAAACGACGTAACGTAATTAAAATATCAAGTTGGTGGCGGATTGTATAAAATTATTCATACGTAACCTTTTCACTGTCAAGGGAATGACTTAATTCTGCTCAACTGTGCAGAGCAGAGTTGATGTTTTCGCTAGCGTTTCAAAGTAACGCTATTAAAATATTCTGATGGATAAGTAAGCGGTAGGTCAAAGGTTGAGAATCAAATTGTATCGTAAACTTGATAAATCTTTAGCATGACAACTGGACTGGTAAAAATGTCGGATGGTTATTTTATAGTTTAAGCATGCAAATGTACGTACAACAGATGGAGCTGCAACTGGATTTGAAAGGAACTTTGTGGCTTCAATGCCCAATTATATCACAGTGGTTTTAATAATGTATCGTCTTCGTGTACTTATTATGCTGCAACTATACTTTCCAAAAATATATATTCTACTTAGTTACAAACTTAATTAGAGCGTTGAAAGAAAAATGAAGAGAATTATAATTAAAAACAGTAGCTTATACTTATCACATGTCTATAATCTCTGTGTTACAGACTCAATATCTCCTTGGAGATGATTTTACTGTAACTGTTTGTATGATTCTTAGTTGTATTAAGTACGTAACATAATATATTCCCGCAGGAATACGGTTTCTCTTAATTACAATTAGTTAAATTGCAATTAACCGTGAGACCAATCAAAAGGCGATGCATCATCGGCTGATATTTAAATTGATCTGCCATTTATTTACTATTTCCTAACAACTAAGAATCATACAAACAGTTACAGTAAAATCATCTCCAAGGAGATATTGAGTCTGTAACATACCACCCTCCGATGAACCCGTGTACGGTTCATCCAAGATACAGTAGTCATATTTACATAACAATTTACTAGTCACAAATTCATTTGCTCAAATATATTAAGTACGTAACACTCTGATTAGTAGAAATATGACTTTGGTGACCAGCACACATATTAAAAGTGTATTGAGCTTTACGACTGCCCTTACAAGAGCTTCGAATTTGTTGAAGAGCCGAGGGCAGCGAGGAATAGGCCGAAGATCAGGAGTAATCTTGGGGCTGAAATACAATAAAAGTTTTGCAAGAAATCTCTAGGATTACGAAAAATGAACACGGAAATAAATTGAATAATTAGGTTAGACTTACGAATTAAAGATGATCCTATGTCCTTATCATCTGCAGCCTTGGAAACGTTAGTCTTTGTAATATTTAATGAATCAGTCGGATCTAATTGCAGATCTGGGAGCGTTACATCTACCGGCTGTGTGGCGCCGCCAGTGTCTGTCAAGTTTGATGTGGTTGAATCCAGGAATGGCGTCGTTTGGAAATCTGTTTCTCCTGTGTCCGTGACAGATTCTTCGCCTTTATTGGCGGACGTGGGGAGGAATGTTGTATCTGAATTTGCAGTGGAAAGAGTGGATTCTTCTTCTATTTGTGGGAGGTCTGTCACCATGGATACATCTTCGGCTGCTAAGGTGATGGAGAATGTAGATGTCGCTGGCTCTGAAGTTGTAGTATCGTCGGAGTTGTAGTCGACTGGAATTTCTGAATCGTTGCTCGGTTTCGTCTTTTCTGTCTGCTGTGTTATCGAATTACTGTTTACGTGGAACACGTTCAAGGATTTTGCATGATCTGCTCGGGTTTCCGGAGCCAGCGTTGTCGTGACATCTGGTGGCGTACTTTCATCCGATGTGGAAAGAGTAGTATCGGGCATATCGGGTGAGGATGTTGTGAAATCGGAAGAGTCGGTGACATCAGAAGGGTTTGAGAGAGACTCTGCTATCTTTCTCTTAGTAGCAGATACATTTTCTAGAATCTCGTAAACTGGAGAATCTGTGGTGAAAGTTGAGGGAATTATAGTTGATTTGTACATTGATGGCGCTGTAGTACCTTCGGCGTCATTAGTAGAAGATTCTGTTACTATCTGGGTGACAGTAAAAGCTGGAAATGTAGTGCCTTCTTCACTGTTATTCATGCCAGGGAGTGAAGTGGTAGTCTCTGTGGTAGCGCCCTCTACATCGACGCTACCGAGGGTAGTGTGAGCTGATGGAGTTGAAGAGGTCTCTTCATCGCTTTGGAATGCATCCGTGGATGAGACCGTTGATTCCGTTGGAATGCCATCAGTTACTTCGGTTGTGGCTTCTGGTGATGCCGTTCCTGTAGCGCTATCTGGCGGTTTTTCAGTGAAAGCGTCAGAAGGCTTCGAAGTTGATGGTTGAAGAGCAGATTGCTTGAAATTGTATACGTTGAGCAGCTTTGGATTTCGTTGCATAAATAGTTCCTCTTCTGCTAATAAAGTTGTAGTTTCAAAGCTATCTTCGTTTTCGGCGTGAGGTAACGTTGAAGTCTCCGTGGGATCTGATAAAACAGACTGTGGCGTCATCGTTGATTGACTGTCACTGTCAATTGTTTGGTTGCGAGAGTGCGCTTCTGTTATAAATGTTGGGTTTAAGGTCGTAGACTCATCGTCGAGCATTCCTGGAGTTGTAAGATCTTCGGTTGTCGAAAGCGATTCTGGTCCAGAGGTGGTCAGTGGAACAGAAGACGTTTCCTCAATAGCAGGTAAGAGTTTCGTTTCGATTTTAGTTGCAATATTGGGGGAATCAGTGGTGTAGGAGAGAGAATCCTTTGAAGTTGTAGTTTCCGTTGATTCTGAATTTGATCTGCTACCATTCTTCAAGTCTTTAGTGAGCCGTTGATCAAAAGCTGGCGTCGTTTGTTCCGAGTCCTCTGACTGGGCTACCGTAGTTTCCTCCGTAACTGCAAGTTCTAAACGGTAATAGTCTTCTGTAGTGGATATCGGTAGCTTCTCCGATGATGAAGTAACGGCCTCCTCTTCAAGTGCTTCAGGTTTCTCTGACGTAAGGGAGGTCATAGTTGTTTCAGTCTTATCTATTTCTGTTAACTCAGTGCTCGTTGTCGTGGTATCCAACGCTGGGAGCAGCGTTGATGACTCTGTAGATGTTTTGTCTTCATCAAAGCTGACATCAGTAGCTGACTGCAGGGAAAGCGTGTCAAGGGATTTTGTCTGCTCTTGAACGCTGGGAAACTGATTGACTTTTGTTCCCAAAGAAGAGGAAGCGCTGGACTGGACAGTCTGTGTTGTTTTGTCTACTCGCGTAGAGCTTAATGTCTTGGCTCTTCTGGTAGCGGTGAGGGATTTGTCAGTTCTTTCTGCCGTAGATGATTGAGATGTTCTTGTGGATGTTAAACTTTTATAAACTCTTGTAATCAAATCAGTTATTGATGATACAGTCGTAGGCTCCATTTCGGCAGTTGTACTTTCTCCTATGCTTGACTCTGTCGTTGTATTAATGCTGGTCTCTGATTCGTCGAACGAGTTGGCTTGCGTTGTTTGGAGAATGAATTCGACTAGGACCTCCGGCGCTGTTGGAAGCGTAGAAACGTCTGTTTCAGTAGATGGCACTTCGGTTTCAGTGGCTTGCTCTACGGAGGATGCTGGAGTTGTGAGCTCAGAGCCTGAGGGTATCGTTGATGATGCTGCGATATTTTCTTGTAATGTCGTTGATTCATATGAAAGTGTAGTTGTAATAACTTCCGGTAGTTTCTCATCTGTTTGGGGAAACAGAGAGGGAGCGGGAGGAAGTGTTGAAGAAATGTTATCATCCGTAACTTCTGTGGAGGCTGTCTCTAGTGCTTTACCGCTACGTTCTATCGAAATGTTTCTTAGCGGCGGTGGCTGTGTAACTTCAGACAATGTGGGAAGAGTAACAGTGGTTTCCTCTTGCTCTTCGGGGACAATGGTTGTAGCGGTGGGCGTTGAAGAAGTTTGCTCCGAGATTGATTCCGTAGTTTCTGAAAGTGTAGGTGCGTCGTGGTCAGATTCGATGGATGATTGCGTAGTTTGAGGAGTAGGCACAGTAGACTGGGTTTGAATTGGAGGAGGCTCGGTTGTGTCAGAAGGAGCTGAAGAGGAGGATGTAGTGGGGTCGGTTAGTTTTGGAATGATGGTTGTTTCAGATGGTGTTTCTGAAGTAGCGCTTGGAACCGTGGTAGATTCTTCGGAAGCTGGAGATTTTGGTGCAGTGTATTCAGTTGAGAGGGAAGGAAGTGGTGTAGCTGTGGAAGAATCTAATATTAAGTCAGCAGATTTTATAGTAGCGCTAGAATCTGAAGGTTCTGATGTTTCAAATGCATAAATTGGAGGAGGTGTTGATTGAGAAGATTCCTGGTCAAGGCGGAATGTTGGGGGAGGGATCGTTGTGGGTTCAGAGGGCTCTGAATCCGTCGATGGCGATGTATCGAAGGATGTAGTTTCCGGGACTACTGAAGTGAGTGAAGCTGGAGCTGAGGCTGTTGTCGACTCAAATGATTTTGCATTTTGAGATGGCGGATCGGCATCCGTGGTTTCTTCCGATTCTTCAGATTGTAGCGTGGATGATGCTGAAGATGGAGTTGTGTAGTCAGGTTCTCCCAGAGTAATATCAGAAGACAGTGTCGTTTGGACCGTGGTGAGATCTATGCTGGCTTTAGACGTCGAGGTCGTTGTCGTTGCAGGTGAAGACGAAGTTGAGTCAGCGGCTTGTTCTGGAGCTTGAGTTACTTCGGAGTCGTTCGAAGTTTCCGGTGTTGATTCCAACAGTGGAGATCCGGAATTTACAGTGGTGGTCTCTATCATACCCGAGAACGTTGTGGACAAGAATTCTGTAACGACGTCTAAAATAGTAGGGCTTGGAGCTGTTGTAGTGGACAATGATTTTGTTGGAGCGTTGGTTGGTTGCTCATCCGAATCGGCTTCCGTTGTTTGCTGTGCTGGAACTGCAACGGTTTCTAACGATTTGCCCTCGCGGGGAGTAACTCTGCTAATTATTTCGTTGAAGTCTGGGTTGGAGTCCTCTGGAAGGAGCGCTAGGTTGGGTTGCGTTGTTGACACGAATTTCATTTCTGGGATAATCGTCAAAGTTTCTTCGGTTTGAATCCGGTTTGTGGTAGTATCGAGTCCAGACTCGGGAATTAATTTTAGTATTGGCTTGGCTTTGGATGTTTTGGGGGGATGAGTAGTTGGAACGAATTCCGTTTCTGGATTAATCGTCGAAGTTTCGGATTGAGCCAGGTTTGTGGTTGTCTCGGCTTCAGGCTCTTCGTCAGGGTTTAGTCGGCTGTACGTCGACTCAGTTTGGGATATTTCGGGCTGCGATTTTTCTGTTGAAGTGGAATCGATTGTTGTAGAAGGAACAGAAGAGGAAGATGTCTCTGTGGCAGAGTCTTGACTTGGCGTGATGGCGATGGCTGGTAATGTAGTCTCTGGAGCTTGTGTAAATTCTGATACCTCTGATTTGGGAGCTAGGATAGTTTCGAAAGTTTCGGATTTTGCACGTTTCTCTGAATCCGGAATCGGTCTGTATGTTGTTGCTGGGGCTCCAACCATTTCCGGCGAAATTGTGAATTTGTCTATATCAGCTTCCGTGGATTTATCATACTGTGCAGTTTCCTGGTCGTTTGGTTTTGGTACAAGCGTCGTAGTTGCTTCTGGCTCTAATGTTGTATCCTGAGTCTCTGGGATTGATTCTGTTGATTTGTCAGAGGATTCTTTTTGCGAAGAAAGATTGAAGAGCGAAGCTGTGCTGGAGCGAGGTGACGTAGTTTCTTCGGACTCTTCTTGAATATTTGTTGAGAGCGTTGTGTCTGCTGCTGTAGCACGATCTGTAGTAGAAGAGGAAGTGGACAGAGGGAGTCTACCGTTAACGGTATCAGTAGTTGCGTCAGGGACGCCATCTATACTATCAGATTCTGATGCGAATGAAATCGTAGCTGCTGGAGGATTTTTTGTGGTTTCATCTAATACCACTTTAGTTTTCCCATCTGTCTTCGTAGTATCGGGCGCCATTGATGATGTCAGCTCATTTAAGTTTGATTTGGTTTGAATGGAGACGGAGCTCGTAAGCATCGTTGTGGAAGCATCCTTAACGTCAGGTAAAGTGGTATCCTCCACAGAATCTAGACTGGTTTCCATATCTTTTGGAATTTTGATTACTAAAGATCCTGTTGCAGTTTCGATTGGCTCGAAGCGTTGATTGATTTTTTCAGTTGTTTCTGGAATGACACTGTCTTCTAGACTAATTTTGCCAGGCGTATCTACGGTTATCGCGATATCTGAGTCGCTAACCAAAGTCTGTGTGGTGGTTATCGTTTCTTCGGGCATTATTTGACCATTCTCTGGTGTTGTAGGTTTGATTATTTCTTTGGAACTGTCTGGTGGAATTACCGGAAGTGTTGGAGCTTGTACTTCTGATTCTAATGTGGCTGGTTTAGCGGTAGATTTGAAATCTTCTAGTGTGGTCATTGGCAGACTTGGTTCAGCCGGTAACATTGTTGTTGCTTCCACATCGCTAGAAGCTGATAGTGTCGTAGGAAGAGATAAGTTTGAATCCATGGTGTCTTGAGAAGGTGTAGTTGTCAATATATCGAGATGTTGTGTTTCTTCAGAATTTGTCTGACGCTCAGTAGATGACTCTAATGTCGACGGAGTAAAAGGAGCAGCGGAGGTTGTAAGTTTAGAGATTATATTGGAATCTGAGCTAGGGATTTTTCTTCCCGTTGGTAATTCGTTCTCGTCCGAAGAGCCTTGGAATAGTGTGGTAGCAATAGTTGTGACTGTATCCATTATTCGCTTGAGCGTGGAAGTCTCTTGTAGTCTCGGTTCAGGTGTAGTTGCTACTGATTCAGCTGTTCGTTGAGTAGGTTGATCGAATGTTGAGGGGTCAGTTGCGTTTGGGGTCGTCGTTTCTGCAGACGGATATTTGTCGGATTCTTCAGCCTCAGTGCTTGTTTGTGGCAACGGTGAGGAAAGAGTCGTAGCCGTGGGAGCATCAGCCGATGAAAGTTGACTTGCAGTCGTAGTATCTCTTGTTTCTGTGGATGCCGGTGTGGTTGAGGAAGTGGAAGCAGTTGCTATGGTTACCTCAAAGATTGGACCAGGTTGCTTCTCATCGGCGTCTTCCATGTTTGTGAGTTCTGAAGCTGGTGTTGTTGTATCCAAGTCGGCGTCGCTGCTGCTACTAGGTGTAACGGGTTTTGCTGATGGATCTTTGAATAGTTTATCGTTTTTACGAAGAATTGGAACTTGCAAGTCGTTGGTGCCTGTCGATATTAGTTTGGAGTCTGCGGTAGATTCAGACTCAGTTGTGGATTCAAATTCCGTAGATACTCCTGGTTTTATCGTAGCTTCGGGAAAAGGAGACAGTGGAAGATTTGGAGTTGGTTCTCTGGTTGACTTTTCCGAAGAAGATGGAGTTACTGACGTGGTTTCAGAACTTGTCGATATTTGTGTAACGCTGTCTTGGGTAGAAGCAGTAGGAGGAGTTTTAGATGGAATTGCAACACTGGATGCGGTGGTTACTTCTTCGGAGGTTTCTGCCGCTGCTGTTGCTATGGTAACTGTTTGATCTTGCGAAGTATCTTTATCGAGAGAAACGGAATTTGGAGAAGTCTGCGCTGGAGGGGCTGATGTTGTTGTCAGCTCTACGACCGTTTCTGTCCTACTATCTTGCACATCTTGAATGGTGGATGCCTTTTTCCTTACTGTTGGAGGTGAAGGCTCAGTCGTTGATGCAGCGGTACTTGTCGAGTCTTCAGAAGCTGAGCTTGTTTCTAGCAGCAAGTTTTGGATATTCAGATCTTTGATTTCGTCACGCATGGATTCCGGTTCTATAGTTATAAAACTACTGTCTTCATCTTGCAACGAAATGGAATCTATTGTGGTGGATTCAGGGGCAGCGGGTGTTGTAAGAAGCATTGTTGAAGGAGATGTTGTAGATCTGGGATCTAGTTTCAGAGTGGTAGCTTCCGAAGTTTGAAATATTGAAGACTCGTCTGGTGGCTTGAAGCTTGTTGAAGTACCCTTTTCGGTGACCATGTCTCCCGAGGTGTCAAAATACAGCTTGATAGAGTTAAGTTTGGTTGAAGTTGTGACCTTTTCGGTGGTTGCTCCTTCTGTCAAAATTGTTGATGTTTCATCAGATGTCCTGGAAGCTGAAGCTGTGTCATCGGCTCCAGCGAGAGCCTCTGAAATTGTCGAGGGCGTTATCGAAATGGCTTGGTTTGATGGGTCAGAAGATGAAGTCTGGGCAGGTTTCGGGTCTGCTGCGGCTGCTTCCTGTACATCTGGTTTCGAAGTAGGTGGGAGTAGTAAAGGCTTTGTTGACGATGTCGTACTGGTTTCAATAGCAAAAGAGACTTTAGAGGTTTCAGTGGTAGTTGCCATTTTGGTGGACGTATCTACTTCTTGAAGTTCTGGTATTAGAGATAGGGTGGCTACATCTTTCGAGATGGATTTAAAATCTTGAATGTCTTTAGATTCATGAAGCGATTCTTGAAAATTTATAGGTTCTGTTGTCATTTGGTTTGTATTCTGCAATTGATTGGTAATTTTCAGACCGTTGACGATTTTTTGGTCATTAGCAGAAGCAGTGGAAACGGTTGTATCAGCTGCGCCTGTGTTTGATTCCTGCTTTTCTTTGAGCTCGTTACCGAGCGTTTCTGATTGTTCTCCGAATAAAGCCATTGAGGCAGCAACAGTAGTAGTTTCAAGAGACGGTTGCTCAATATTAACTACAGAATCGACTTCATTAATAGAGTCAAGATCCGGAAGAGCTTTAGACATGCGCGGAGTGGAAGTTGTGCTAGAAAGTTCTGGAATTATTGTAGGGGGCGCTGTGGTTGTGACGCTAGAAATGGGGGAAGTAGTGGTTGTCAGAAGTTGTGCAAGTTTCTTTGAGACAAGCATTGTGGTTTCAGAAATAGGTGTAGTTTTTGGAAAAAGTTCGATATCGGTGCTTAGGATTCGTTGTGGAGTGGTTGAAGTTGATGCAGGAAGATCTGTAGCAGGTTCGGATGCAGATGGGATAGTGAAAGTATCTGGAGGTTCTGGTACGTCACTGGGAGAAAGCACTTTTGAACTAGGGGGCGTAAGTGTTGTTGTTACATTTAGTTGAGAAACTGTTTCTGGTCCATGCGTTGTGGCAGTGTCATTCGGTAAATCGTTACTCATGCTTTCCGCATCAAGGGAAATTGTTGTAACAGTTTCAGGAATTTCCGTAACTTGGATCGAAAGTTGAGGAGAAGTGATACCCGATGATGTCTTCGGTTGCTGCTGCGTTGGAATTGTTGATGGCCCGGAAGTAGAAGTAGGCAATGATGTGGAGGATGAAAGTTGTGGATCTCTGATTGAAGGGAAGGCTGCGGTTTCCATTGTCGTGCTATCCATACGGGAAATCGTAATTCCTATTTCGTTCATATCAGAATCTTTCATTGCGATCTCTGGAGAAGTAGCTTTTAAGCTTTCTGTTGTATTTTCTTCCAGAACAGTAACGTTGATTAGGTCATCATTGACTAGGTTAGTTCTGGCACTAGACTCGTCAGAATCAGAATCAACTTTTTCGGTTGTTATGGAAACGACTGAAGATTCCGTAGTAGATTTCATAGTAGACATTGTTTTTGATACTGAGGTCGTAATTATAGTTTCTTTGTCATTGAGAGAACTAGGCAAAACGGTAGAAGTGGACGTGCTGTAATCTTGCCGGATTTGATTTGTTGTCAATGTGACTGTTTCTTCAATGTTCACTGCTTTCTCCGCTGCCAACAATGTTGTTTCTTCAGAGGTAACTGCTTTCTCCGTTGCTAACGTTGATGTTTGTACAGAGTTCACTGCTTTCTCCGTTGTTGTTTCTTCAGAGTTAACTGCTTTCTCCGTTGCTAACGTTGATGTTTGTACAGAGGTAACTGCTTTCTCCGTTGCCAACGTTACCGGTATGGATGACGATGACACTGTCGAAGCAGTGCTCACAGTTTCAATCACAACAATATTATTCTCATCTTCATCTTGGATATCTTTCACTGTGGTTTTCTGAGGAACCGCAGTGGTTTCTACGATAGAATCACCAACACTTCCGGAAAGTGTATCCCTGGCTGTAGTTAAAGAACTTGCGGGAGTACTGCTCTGACCCACAAGATTCTGTCCCTCCAAGTTTGTCAGGCTAGTAACATCTTCTCCAAGAACGATTTTATAGTCAGAGGCTTCAGTTGTCATCGGAACGGTAGCGGAAGTAATATTGACAATTTCCGCCCTCTGTGTGGTAGTTCCGGTAGAAGTGGTTCCTGGAGTGCTGGAAAATTCAGATACAACAACCCTAGTCTTGAAGAGTTCTTCACTACTTTCTCTTTTACCCAGATCTTCTACGGGGTCCAGTGCATCTGATTCTTTTAAAACGTCATCGATTCTCCCAATATCTGGTTTAATTTTTTGGGCACTGGTTGGCAGTGTAGGCATTTTGATAGTAGTAGCCTCAACGTATACTGACTTTGTTGAAGAAGCAGTACTACCGCTAGATGTAGCAGCTGGAGTTGTTGAACTAATGGTAGTTTCATTGAAATCTATTTCCTTGGAGATTGGAGCCCTAGCTACAGTTACATCTTCTGAAATAAAAGTGTCGTTTGAAACACCAGACGTGAGATTTGAATGGTCTGTAATGGCTTCATAGTTTCCAAGGTTTTTTACTTCTTGTGGTGGCAATGTTGCCAAAGTTGTTTCAGTCCTTCCAGCTCCATCTGGGTCTGATTTTGTTGTGGTTACATTCAAGTCACTAAACTCCCGCATTTCTTTAGCTGGGATTTCCGTACTTGCAGTGATATTCAGTCGACCCGTGGTCATTAACATAACAATGTTTTTGTAGGAAGAAGTAGTGGTTTCCATTACTGTCACAGACTCGGGCACTGATTCGGTAGCTGCCACAAGAGGGCTTGCTGTCGTAGTGGATGTGGATGAAATTTCAGCTGTGCTAGTTTCCGTACGGTTTTCAATTGCTTCAGTTACGCTACCGATTGTAGAGGGCGCAGAACTAGTGAAAACACTCCCCTCTGTAGGATTGACGAGGGTATCTTCAAATGAAGATGAGACAGTTTCGTTATCAGTGGGTATAAAACCACTAAAAGTTTCCGTTAGCGTTTCGTTTTCAGCGCTAACGGAAGAAGTAGAAGAGGAGAATGAGCGCGCTGTGGTGCTGCTTGTCTGGTCATTGGCATTTGATTCAACGCTGTTTGGAGTACTTTCTAATTCTGTCACCGCTGCACTTGTAGTTGAAGATGTAATCTGTGTAAAACTTGTAGTTTCTGATGTATTTTGCACTATCTCACTATAATCATTAGCTTTGGCGGAGCTTGCAACTGTTGTAGCGGTTTCTCTACTACCACCCTCCTTAGCTGGTACAGTTACACCCTCTACCGACTCTTCGCTATCACTCACAACGTTTACTGTAGTAGAACTGGGAGTTGTAATCTCTTTCACTTCCGTGTCTAACGTTAAAGTTGTAGTTAAAGCTCCTGAAGGACGAGCAGAACTGCCTACTCGGTCAAGCTCACTAAAATCTTCTGTATCATACGTTGGAGTTCCTGATTCGATGGCTTCCTCATCCTGTTTCTTTGTTGTCTGATTATTAGGAGCGTCGTCCTGGTTGGAAGTAGATGGCGTTGCGGTATTTTCCTGGAGTAAAGCTTGATTGTACCGGTTTGTGGTTGCTGGAGTAAGGCTTTGAGAATCTGCAATGATGGTACTTGTTTCAAAAGATTGTCCGGAATTGGCGCTCCTGCCTCGGGGCAAAGACGAGTTTTCCTGATTGGCGGATTCTGGAGAAATAAAAAGTGACGTCATTAAATTATGCAAAAAATTTGAGTATGTCCATGTCCAATCGAGTCTGAGTGGGGCTATTAATTACTAGTTTAAATAAATGGCATTTGGGCTGTGGGCGGTCCTGTGTATATTGTTGATTGTGAGTTTGTGATGTCATAAATCATATTTTTTATAGTGTAATCATAGGAAAATATGAGTAAATAAGTATGACGTCATGAGTTGATGTACTTGAATTTATTTGAGGATATGATCAAGGTGGTCATGTGTTTATATTGTGTTATTTGTATGTTATATGAGCGAGTTAATAAAAGTAGTCGCGCACATGCATGATTTGAATCCTTCGGGCGAATAGAAGACTAAGAGCTGCGCTAGGCGCTAAGACAAGTTTTTTGGTAGAAAAAGCTGAACAATTTTCTTTTGGTTTATAGATTGAAGCGCGTTGGATTTCACTTGCTTAGTTGATTTTACAACTCATCTTTTGAAAGTTTTTTTACGAAAAGAAGCAGTCTTTTTTCTAGGATCTACTAGGGTTTTGTTTGGTACGTTTTTTAGGAATGAGTATTCGTTCGTCGATATCTAACGGTCGGAGTTCACCACTTTCGCTAAAGAAATAATTACCATTTGAATTTGAATCAAACGAGGAGGGGAAATCGAATGATGCCGAGGTGGAGTTTAAGGATCTGCCGGGTTCTTTCTCTTCGCCATCGAAAATAGATTCGGATAGTCCCAAGATGGCCTCCTCGTCGCTATCGCTCAAAGTTGAGGATTGCATAGCACTTTCAGTGGAAGTTGGAGGTATGATGCTGGTAGAGAACTTGTTAACACTTTCTGTAATACTGTCTGCCAGGACGGATGAGGGTTTGACGCTTGCTTTGTCCAGACTGTCCAAGAGGTCCTGGAATGGTGGCCGCGGCTTGCCATCACTGTCACTGCCTGGGTCATAGTCACTGCCACTGATGTCACCGATGACCGGGTAATCCAAGTTTGAACCTTGGTCGACAGTTTCAAAAGGTTTTGAGCCAAGCTCTTTGCTGGATTCGTTGGATTCTAGCGGGAAGAGGCTTGGGCCTCCTCCCGTATCGACATCGGGGGACTTACTGTTACCCGAATTCTGCGAAGGATACGATGCAAGTGTTTGGTTCAGGAAAGATTCCAAGGACGAAGTGTCGATGGGAGGGGGTGGTGAGGTTGTTGTCGACGTAGTGGTTCTAGGTGTTGGTACTGCTGAAGAAACTCGGCTTGGTTCAAAGCTGTCTCTCTGAGGTCCGCTCTTGGTCCCGCTGGAGCTCCATCTTTCGAGAATAAATTGCGCGCCTCTTTCTCCTATCATTATGGCCATTGCGTTTGTATTACCCACAGGAACTTTGGGTGCAACGGAAGCGTCTATTACTCGAAGGTTCTTGACACCATTTACACGCAGTTCGGAATCTACAACAGCGTCCTTAGCGTCCGGAGGGCCCATGGAACACGTGCCGACGATGTGGTGAAGGGTCACTGTTAAGTGACGGAGGTAGCATTCCCAATAAGGGTCCGTACGGAATTCACATTGTTCACAGCCCGGGAAAGAAACGTTTGTGAATCTAGTTTGCAATTTTCGGTAGATTGGAGCTGTTTCAACGAGTTCTACTGCTTTCTTCATACCTGGAAATAAATTTAAAATAGAGGGAGTCAGTATCGTTAGGGAATAAGCTAGAAGTTTTTTTGTTTGGTTGCTATAGTTACCTTCAATCCCTACTCTGACATCCTGATCATCTTGCAAATATTTTGGATCAATGTAAGGTGGGACTTTTGGATTTTTGGAAGTTAATTTAATTTCACCGCGTTGCCGTGGCCTTGATATTGACGTCATGATTAAGAAAGAGTCCTTGTTTATAGCGTTCTTGAAATATGTTTCCATCAAATCTCTTCGGAGGTGAAAGCCGTGGGAAAAATGTTCGGCCCACCTGGGATAAACTCCCACACCTTGGTAAATGTACTGAATGTCTGGCCAGTCTCCTTCGCCGTCCGCTTTAGCGTATGACGTGGAAATGTAGCCCATTCCGCTAAGACCGGAATTCGCAAAAATTCCTGAACCTCTGCTAAAATAACTGATTACTTCCCGGGCTCTTAAATCTCTCTCGAGGGAGACGGTGGAAGGGGTGGGGGCTTCGGAAATAAATGGGCCGAGGGCCGTTGAAGCGTGGTCTTGCATGTTTTGACCTACTCCTGGAGAATCCACGTGGAGGTTAATCTGGAAATCAGGGAGGTTAATTGAAATTGTTTTTTGTGGAAATACCAGAGGTCACTGTTTGTTTTATTAATGCTGGAAGAATTTAATTTAGGCGGAAGGTCATTGTATACCCGCAAAGATTCCAGGTGTTCCTTGGGCCCGATTCCTGAGAGCATGAGTAGTTTAGGAGATTGGACGCTTCCTGCAGATAGAATAACTTCTTTTGTAGCAAGCGCCTGCCGGGTACGCCCATGTCGCTCATATTCCACACCGTATGCCTCATTAGTGCCACTTCGAAGGAGCACCTGAAATTAATCACATCATTGGGAATCATTTAGGTAATTGAGAATCAAAGGATGCCAATAAAAGTGCATCATCGTCGTGGCCACAAATTATTGTGGCTCACAATAAGGCAAAATAGGGGAAGACAAAAGAACAAGATGTTTGGACGTTTGTGGTAAGTGTGTTGAGGAAAAGACGCAAAGTACAAGTTCTTTGCTTTCAAGTACACTAATGACCTTGCCATTCATAATTTTTTCGATATAGTAGACTTAATTGTGTAAGGGAAACTGGATTTGAACGAGTTTTTATCCACGTGTAGGATAGCTAGTATAGGTTGAATATATTGAAACTGAAATTTGCTCGCAACATGGAAAATTATATTCATGAGATTCACATAATCATCTAGATGCAAGACAACAAGTTTACAATGAAATATCAACTTACTTTATTCACATGAGCGAATTTTGCTATCGTCAATGATCGCCGTCTTCTAATTGGCCTTAAAAAGGCATTGAAAGTGGACTGTCTTTGACCATTCTTTATTGGATAATAAACACGATCAAAGCCTAGAAAGCAACGAAGAAATAATGATTTGCAAAATATTTAATAAATAGCGGGTAATCATTGGATATAGTATAATAATTTGGACAGTTTGAATTACCTTCTGTAAATCTACCGTTCATATCTTGTTTTGGGTATCCATTTTCAATAGCGGCTTGGACAAATGTATTGCCTGCGACAGCATGTTGACCGTCGTCAGGAATCTGGATCCTTAGAGGACCGGCTTTGCCGTGCAAACCTGTTTGGAGGATTTGAAATTAGATATTCGCGAAAATGCGAAAAAGGAATGAAGATGCGCAAGGAAGTTTGGTAATGAGATGTCCTTGGAGGAACAAGATCGGGAGGGATTTGGAGTAGGATTTGGAGTAGGATGTAATTGTAAGGATAGTTAGCTAATGTTTGGCTAATTTTGTTGAATGCCTACCTGTTAGTTCATATGCTCCAGCATAATCCTCGCTTTTCTTGAAATAGGGTAACAAATTATCATAGTTCCAGCGAGAGTCTCCGGTTATGTTGGCCCATGTGTCGTAGTCTCGGGGGTGACCTCTAGTGTAAGCCATAAAGTTAATTGTACTTGTTCCGCCTAAGACTTTTCCCTGAGACCAGCCGGATTGCTGTAATGATTTGAATGGAATTGATTTTTAAATGCGGGATTTTGAAGCTCATTTTGTGAAAAAAGATTTGTGGTCAATCAAGTCGGATGTTACTAATGTGACAGGCTTAAAGTATGAAAATTGGCAATTTTTGTTAAAATACTGTTGGGAAAAATAATTCTAAAAAAAGTTAGAATCTGAATGTAGTAAAAATCGGAAATCGGATATAAGACTTTTCCCTGAGACCAGCCGGATTTGCAAACAGTAATTAAACTGACACTAATTGCTATATCTACAACCTGAAATTAATTTTTTTCTGACCTAAAAAATTCTAAGAGCTGCACTATGATTAAACTGACAAAGAACCTAATTAAATTTTTTCTGAATGAAATGAATTCTACCAAGTTACTACATTTTTAATACTATCAAGATCCTTTTGAAATTCTATAAAACAACCTATCCAAGTCTCAAAGTCAAGTCACCTGCCGCCCATTATTTACTCACCTGATTTTCAAAGGCTAAGCAAGCTCCCTTTTGAGGTATCGTACGAAAATTCCAATCGTGAGTTGGATAATTGAGCAAGTACATTGTGAATGCAGGTACGTTACTGAGCGGAAACGGTTCACCTCCGGCTTCCAGCAATAACACATTAAATTTCTCGGAGAGGCGATGTGCAACAACAGCTCCGGCGGATCCTGCTCCAACTAAAAAATGATTTCGATGCCTTAAATACCCGGGTCGTAATCCAGCCAATGCTCTGATTTTTCTCCTAAAAATTACGTAAATGCTACCCATGAACCACTTGCTTACCAACAATAAAGTCATAAGTATCCGTTGTCATCCGGCGGCTAGCGAATAGTCGGTCCTTGAGTCGGTCACCATTGTGCCAAAGCGTTAAATAAAAGGCCATGGTAGCAACGGCGGCGTATGCCAGCCGGACGACGAAATTAACGCTTCCATAGCGCCGGAACGGCATTGCGCTCCCACTACACAAAATTTTTGGAGAAAATACTCACAAAAGCACTTTCACGGCCCAGCGGCTGCATGGCTACTGCCCAGTTCTGGAAGCAGTGGAAAATTGGCGTACACAAAACACTATATCGGCTTACACTTTACTCAAATTGCACACAATTAATAATACGCACAGCACGATCACGTCACAACACGAATTCGAGGAAACGATCCAGGAGCTCCGTGGCTCAGATGAGGTTTTTCCAGTTTTTTTGCAAATTGAGTAGAATTCGCGAAAAGCACAAATGAGGAGTAGCAAAGATGAACTTGGACACTAAATCATGGAAAGAAGTAGAGGAAAGAGGGATGTAAACAATTTACAACTGGACGCCACAAACGTTTAATTGAAACAAAATAAAAGGTAGTCCTGTTTGGATGAAGCAGCGTCTGTTTCGCTAAAATATTCCTCCTACCTGTATGCATCATTTGCAGGAGCTTAGGGATACTAATCACCTTACACACATTTAACCCAAGTTAGTTCCTCCTATACACGTATGTAAATCCATCAAGTTGAAACAAATGACCGTGAGAATAATAAGACTAAAGGCAAAAGCCTCTCAGCAAAAGAAATAAGAATACCTTCAAAGGAAGACTTGAAGATCTGCCTCTTGGCTGCCAATACAGCATTGGCAATGCTAGGGACTTGAGAAATTGGCAATCTAATAGATAAAGAACAGTTATTGTCATTTTGGCTGTCCAAGCAATAATATTAGGGCGCATGGGTAGCGGACAATCTTCTTGGAAGACTTGGAAGAAGAGGGAGCGAGGAAGGTGTGCGGCCTTTGTAAATGATGATGACAGACGTGTATGAATCTATTAAGAGATGTGTCTGTAGGCTCTTATTGCAAGGAATCGTAGTCAACGTCAAGGGAATAAGAGCAGGGGTGAGGTTGGACCAGTTTTTATTGCCAAAATCAATGAAACTGTAGCAAGGGAATGGCAAAGGGACAAACTACGATACAATTACGCATCATCGCCACTCATTTAGTAGATAGGATGAATAGTAGAGGAAGAGATTTGCGAAATTTTTTTGCGAGGAGATTGAAGGTGCGAAGGCAGGTTTGCAGATTGAGATTTGGCATTCAGAGTGCATAGTTATCTGGTGGTAATAAAATTCCATGGTAATTTTTGATAAAAGGATGCATTTCCTGGAAGATTTTATTTTGGAAATTTTGCGAAAAATTCCGAGTAAATTCGCGAAGCATCCTTTGAAGCAGTAGACTTAGATATGCTCCAGAATTGCTTTCAGACATTAGCAAGTAAAATAAAAATTCGGATTACGTGCGCATCTTATTCTTAGAAAACGTGGGAAAATCCGTCTTGAATTTATTTAAAAATTATGAAGAATGAGCATTATTACACAGAGTGGAACATGTTGAAAATTCGCTTCGCGAATTCCTTGGACGTTAACAGTCTCCTGGAGTGGAGGTTACACGATAATGCAAAAACGCGGCTCTGTCTGCTTCTGTCTAATCCTAAGATTAAATAGCGCAAAAAGGTGGCTTATAGTGGCTTGATCTCTGCAGTATCATTTACCCAAGACCTTGTTTAGTTAATTTTGTAAGATTTTTTAAAAATTCTCTTCCTCATAACCCATCATCACGATAGTTTGAGTACGAATGGAAACTGATTACAGCTTGGATTACGTATAGTTTCAACAATGTTCATATTTAATCTTAGCTAATATTAGTAGAGTATGTGTTCTAAAAGAAAATGGCGAGTTATGTTTGAATCTGAATGGTAATGATGAGAACAGGCGGTATCAGCATTCTTTATCATTGTTCCGTGGCTATTAATGTGGAACGGAGTTTGTTTAAATAAACTTTCCCACACTTTTACAAGCCGTGTTCTGCCTTGTGATAGTTGCCCTTACAAAAGAACAATTTATGGAGATATCATTAACTCAGTTCTATCGTGAATAAGATGAACTGCGTGAAGCGCGGAGCGCTGCGCTTTTTAAAATTGTAGATGAGATAATGAGAGCACGTATTCTGGAGAAAGACCTTGACAAATTAAGAATGCAGGGATATTACAAGATGTAATTTACATTTGCATGTTCCATGACAGAATAGAAAGAGCAAAGGAGAGGAGGAGGTTGGGAAATGAGAGGATTTGTGGGTGAAATAATTAATCTAAATAATTTGTGCCGTATAAGAGCTGAATGCAATTACAAGCGGCGTGAGGGGCATGTTAGCTTGTATTGGGAAGTTGAGGATTGCAAAATGTTTTGGAAACCACACCTATATTCTGCGTTGTTGCTAGTAGAAAAAGAAGATATTGTAAATGCAAGGGATTTTTTGGCATGTTTTGTGATGTTGTTATGTCGGACACTTGAAAATTCCGCTCCAGATTTCCCAATCTTGACATAAGGTTAATTTATGCTGAATCACTTGAAAAAAGGAGATATTGCTATTGAAATTATGAATAAAATGTCGATATCATTTAAACAGTTATTAACTGCAAATAATATGCTCTGAATATGCACTCCTCGGTAAAAGAAACCGGTTACTGGTTGATTATTGTGAGTGCGAAATTTTCGCAATTATGTTTACGCATGTTATTAAATGCAGACACTCTTTAATTGTTGAAACAGATTATAACCGTAACTGGAGTTTGGTCTGTGTGAAGGTGCTTACTATTTGAGATGTTACAAAAAAAACTAAATGAGAGATGAGATTGAAAATACCCAGGGTCATATTAGGTGCGCCGCTGGAGAGCGGCGCGCGCGGCTGCAACTGCATTTGCAGTGGACCAGGGTCTTTGATTGATGAGTTGGATAATAGGAGAGTGCATAACAGAGGGCGTGTTGCATCCTTGTGTACGTGTGAGGCTAAGCGTGCAGCGCTAGCACTGCTGTAGTACTGATAATAGACCCACTGAAATAAATTGCGCTGCATCCCTGGAAGCGTAATTAGTTCAATTACACGAGATGGAATCTGCATAGGTTCTGTAGGGAAGCGTCACGTCTGTAACTCATGAGCTGAGGGGATACGAGGAAAGTTTAGGATTTTACTATCATGGTGCATAATTCGGGCAAGGACGTTGCGTGTTGTTGAAGACTATAAATTGTGTCCAACATGTTTAACTGACATGTCCAAGATTTGAACAATGTCACGATATTTACAGTAAAAGCAGTTGGGAAAGAATAGGCTGGATGCTCTCCTCCTCTTTCAACCTGCCAAGGAGTGAAGGCTTGATGGATTACCTACAAGCGCTAAATTACTAAATAATCGACGCTTGCGCTGCGCTGGCTGCGCGCTTTGCAAAAGAGGCGAGTGAGTTAACTGAACGCGTGGACGTGAACAGGTTACTGATATAATTGCTGTGAGAACGTGTAGGTAAAATGCATCAAAGAGCATTGAACACTGAAAATTTGCATAGTTCCTAAGAAAAGCGTATAAAAAATGAAGACAGCGTATGACATAACAGATGCTCTTGTTATGTTCAAGCTCTGGTGTATTACTATTTTCTTCTTTAAGGCTATTTTGCTATTTGATATACTAAAATGGATGACTGGCTGGCAAGTATGCTAATGTCAGTGAGCGAAGAACTTGGACCTGATAAATTAATAGGTTTGTAATAGGAATCTGTTTTAGTTGGTTCGATGCCCAGGGGAACGACGACTGAAAAGAACTGTCTCGATTTTCACGCTGCGCTTGCAGCGATAGGGATTTACAGCTGCCTTAGAGGCAAGAGCGTGGGACGCTGGGAGGTATAACTAACTGTGTTACAAGAAACTAATGTTAGGAGACTGAGAGATAAAAGATTTTAAAATTGATAATAGTCTAGTTGGATTCGCATTCACTTACATAGTAATTAATATTAATATTTAAATTATCAGTTATTGATTCCAATAAATTAATAACGAGGGCCTCGTTCATGAGACAATGAGTAATGTTGTTCTGCGCGACAAACATCTGTGAGGGGAAACAAAGAAAAGCGTCTATTTAACCTAACGCTGGTTGTATTTGGGATTTCGCAACGTTGTTGATCCCGCTGTTAAAGGATAGCGGGCGAGCAAGAGCTATAATGAATAAATGATTGAGGGAAAGCTACTGTTTATGCTTGTTTAAAGCGATTAATTAGCTTAATTGGACTGGGAATCAAAGGCTTGAATAAAAATATAACAAATGCCGGTCCGGATAGCTCCTACTTTTAAGATAGGTAAGAAAGTTCCTAATGCTGTAACCAACCTGGCCAGAAACTTAGTAATCCCTGACGGAAGATGTAGGAACTGTTTGGGAGGTCATGGGTCATGGAATACTAGATTACAAAAGGTTAACAAGTTAATCATCTGTAACAAGGTTATTAACTACTTCTGCTATGGGGTATTTTTTGGTATGTCTATGGATATGACATATGGACGGCTGGGATCTTGGCACAGAATCAGATTGCAGAGGGATGATTTTGGAATATGACAAACTAAATATTCTGTTAATAAAGGTTGGAAAAGATGTTATAAAAATATGACTGGTATTAAAGTCCTAATACCCTGGCGACTGCAGTGCTAACTGTTATTTACAATGTTAATCATGAATAAGTAGTGTTTTCAAGTTATGGAAAAAGACAAGGTCAGGAATTTTGCGGAAGGTGACGGCTAACTAAGAATTTTGTAAACTTCGGGAGAATTCGGGAGCAGAAGGAAATAAAATTTTGAAGTTCTAGTTACCACGTTTCGTCAAACACATACGAATATGACATCTCGGGGAAATTGGACACATGTGTGCTGATTGCTCTTGGGGCTTGGCTCGCCTTGAATTACTTACACATTCCTGACATGTTCTGAAATCATGATGTAGATAGAGGAATCTAATCTCCAACTTGCTGGTTTTGATGGTTCACTTGAAGCTAGGACACGAAATGTTGGGGGGAATGACGGAGACGAGGCTGCAGCTTTCCACGGTTGACGACGAGAGGAGTTTGCATGTGATTTAGCTCATGCGGTTGCTATTCTTTGTGGATTCCTAATTCTAATTAAGATGTTGAAGGGAATTGTGCGGATTTGATGAGATTGTAGGTGTTTTTCGTGTTGATGATGTTTTCCGTCTGGGGTTCCGCCCGGCCGGGGAGGAAGCTTGTGCATGATCCACGATAAGAGACGCGATGATAGGATGAGTGGCACAATTTTGGGAAAATCCGAAGAATAGGGAAATGTTATGGGCAAACGAACACAAGGCAACGAGCCGTCGAGTTGTCGAGGAGGTGAGAAGCGGCGGAAGAAAGAAACGAGACAGAAGATATCATCAGCGCAAGAAGATGTCCGTGTTGGATTACGCAAAGTTGCCGTTCTTGAGACTTGGTCTCCTGCAATTGCGTAAGTGAATTTGTAAGGAGTGACAGTGAGGTTATAGTGAGTTTGGAAATTAATGTAAAGGTGATTTGATTTCTTACCTGATTCCAGCGGAACCGGATCGCTTAAAGCATGCTTCGTTTTTTGAAAAAGAGCCTGTGCCCAAGGAAAAGTTTGCTGGGTTGTGCAGATTCCATAGACTTTTTCCAATCTTGTATAAGGCAGAGTTCCTGGTAAGTATTTTGAAACATATCGATATAAGATTGAGGTACTTGTGGGTAGATATATACTATCGTAATTAGCAACTAATTTTGTTACCCAGGCTGCATCAGCACACGAAGAATTTGCAAAGGAAGATGGGAAAAATCCGAATAATAGCCGGAAGAACAGGAACCCAAAAGTTTTACCCTGTAACACAAAAACAAACATTATTTAATTTAAATGGATATAAATTTAAAAATTTAAGAAAATGGAGAGCGGTTGAACTGTAATTCACAGATGACTACAACCGAGTGGTGCTGGAAACGGATCATTACTACACCGAAGATTATATCAACGCTTCACATGTTGACGTATGACATTTAAACGAATTCAGTAAAAGTTAATTGTTTCATAACACCTTTGTTAGCAGCAGAATGATCTTCCACTGGTTACAATACAGGGTCTCGTACAACCAAACAGTTACATTGTCACACAAGGACCTCTGGAGGATACGGTGGAGGACTTTTGGCGCATGGTATGGCAGGAGAGGGTCACTTGCATTATTATGCTTACAAAGTCATTCGATTTTACAAAGGTAAAAGGCAGGAAATTGATTTAAACAAACCGGAACAATCATTATTATTGAATTGGAGTTGGACCATCATTGCAGAAAATGTGCACTCAATACTGGCCTACGCATGACTCAGAATTGTATGGACCATTTAAAGTACAACTGGAGTCGAAAAAGATTCGCGCTAATTTTCAACTAAGCAGATTCACAATTTGGAGAATTGATTCAAAGGTAAAAATAGTGTAGGATTTAAAAGTAGCAGTAGTAAGCTTTGAGTTAAAAGAATTTGAAAAAAGTTTTCACTATGGTCGATACATTGACCAATTTTATAGGAAGAAGACATTCGACAAGTTCTGCACTTCTATTACACGGAGTGGCCGTGCTATACAAACCCATTCATACCGGCTTTGCTAGATTTTAGAAGAAGGGTACATCATACCAAGTCTAGGAATGCTGAATTAGCAAACGGGAAGACACTGGTTCACTGCAAGTAAGTTGAATCTTTAGAAGATTTGCAAAGAATTCATGGATGGGATACAAACTGTGTAACTGATTTCTGCTTTCTAACAAATTCCTAGCGATGGCGCAGGTCGAACTGGGGTTTACATAGCTGTGGACGCGAATATAGAATACATTGATCGGAATGGGTTAGTAGATGTTTACGGATACTTGAAGAGAATTAAATCTTCTAGGGGGCCACTTGTGGAATCTGAGGTAATTACAATAAGTCTTGCCGATGCTAGCTAACAGATGTCTAATTGAACTCTTTTCCTTAACAGAACCAATTACAGTTCATTTACGAAACGATAGAGGAATATATGCAATGCAAGCATACGTGGTTTCCCGTAAGAGAACTCTTGTCTGAATATCAACGTAAATCAGATCCTAAAATTAGAACTAATGAACTTGCTCAAGAATATCAGGTAGTTGGATTACATTTTGGCTCACAGACTATGTTAGTTGAAAATACCAATTATAAAGTTATAAAATTACTTTTTCCATTTAGCTAATTGGAAGACTTACTCCTGTGTATACAATCGGGGACTGCGCTGGCAGCTATCGAGAGGAAAACCGTATGAAAAACAGAGATATCACAGTAATTACACGTAAGATCAGCGTTTCTTTACCAATCACATATCTAAGAGTTTGAGATAATTAAAACAATGTACATGGGCTCTGTGTTCAGCTGACAATTTCCGACCCTACCTGACATCGTATCAAGGAACCCTTGATACTGACTTCATTAACGCCTGTTTCATCGATGTGAGTACAGCGTTTCTTTAAGCTTCTTATGATAATTAGAGGGGCCAATATCTATACTCTACAGCTATCTTAATTGACTATTACAGACATATAAGGAATCCAAAGGATGCATCATTACAGAATGGCCTTTGGCCGATACAGCAAGTTTCTTTTGGTCTCTAGTCTATGATTACAACGTTAGCGCTATCATTGTACTCTCAGCTCCAATAAATGAGCAGGTAGGATTGCACCATTAATTAAACACTGAAACTAAACGACCATTTGGAACACATGGTTCTTTGGGTTTTACAGCAATATCCACCATTCTGGCCAGACGAAATAGAATCAGAAAATTATGGACCAGTCTTTACAGTAAACCAGCTTTCACATAATCATTTTGACTATATACGCAGTTGGATGTTTGAAGTCAACAAAAAGGTATAGAGCAAACTGGGATTTACAATTAATAGATTCTACTAAAACAATGCAAATATATATAATTACAATAATGGTTTTCGAAAATCGTAACTAGATAATCTCCTTAACTGATCTTATGACTGGGGTCAAAGCCAAGCCAAAAATGTGCCAACTCTTCCAAGTCACAAACTGGCCTATGGCTGATAAGACTCCTGGCAGTCCCGCATCTCTTATTGATTTAATGATTCTTGTTAATCGGTGGAGGGAACGGGTTGGAGGAGGTCCTATTGTCCTTTTATCACAGTAAGAGAATTATATTAATCTGTAATTGCAAATAAATTTCACTACAAGACGTAGGGAAACAATGTTAAAATGTTTCAATTTCATAGCGACGGGAAAAGCAGAGTTGGCATCTTAGCAGCGGCGATTGCAAGTATCGAACAAATACAACAAGATGGAGAGGTTGACATCTTCACTATCGTTCGGACATTGCGAAGATACCGTCCAAGAGTTCTTCCAAACTTGGTACGTTGAAAAATCTGAAATAGTTTAAGTAGATGTATAAAATTAGTAAATGAATTCTATTCCTGTCACTTTCAGACCGAATACAAGTACTGCTATGAAGTGGTTCTGCACTACGTTATGCATTGTTTGAAGACCAGGCAGAAAAAAAGCAAATAGAAAATAGCATATCATGTCAATGTTAAACCTTAAAGACTGTTTGGTTATTTTAAAACTCGACCTGACCAACCCCTTTCCATTTAGAGTATAATTTGAGGCAGTCGCTATTTACCTTATAGCCGTTACAGCGTCGATCGAAAGTCCTGATACAATATGTTATACTGACCTAATAAAGTAAACTTGGTTATGATCCTTGTTTATCGTGGATCGTTGAACTTTTCGGGGAAACTGGGCCGTGTAATCATGTTTTAGTTCACAAATGCAAACGATAAAGCATTACTACTGCTTCAATGAAGCAGGATATCAAGAGGGTCAAAGGCTAAGTCAAAAGTCGTACAAACTACTAGCATAAATATCAGACAACCTAGTTTCTTAAACGTCACTTCATAAATGAATGTTAGTCATTAAAGGTTACTCAACTGTGAGATTATTAGCTGTGGATTTGATTTAGAGTTACCGAATTCTTAACAGTATGGATACAAATATTAGGACACTACTACTTTCTGCATGCGGAAGGAACGGAAATGTAGTGCCATTTGTCAGTTGCTATTAATGAGTGATTCTGTCGTTAACTTAAATTTCCTTGAGATAGTTACTGTATTGAAAGATTTGGAAACGGTTTGACTGTTAATTTCTGCTAACATTAAAGATTTGCTAATGTTTAGTGTGCAAGTTGAGTGTGAACCGGAGGAATGTTTTTCATAATGTCGCTAAAAATTCAGCTGTTGCTGTGTTGTGCTACGATTGTATTAACTACGGTTAATGGACGTGAGACCCAGTTGATAACTCAGGTAAATACCGTTTTTGCTCAATATTGTTAAGAAAATGCTGATTGTGTTAAGCTCTTGCGAACCATTACTTTTAAGCATATTATGTACGGTTATATTTGCTTCTGGACGCTAGAGCCAATATATATGGACGGTTATATTTTCGGTTGGATTGTTTATATCTTCTGACCAAATAATTTTTCCAATTTTCAGAAACAATTAGCTATTTCTTCAGTCGTAGACTCTACCTTCCTCGCCAATTGTTCAGCTATCAGCTCAGTCACTGCTCGGAATGGAAAATGGAAACCATTCATGGAACTACTGGACTCGAAGATATCCTCTTACGAGATACAAAAGACCAAGATGAGAGTATGCAGACAACAGAAATCGTCATACCAGAAGCTGAGTGACCCTGTTTTCAAAGGAACGTTTATAAAACACTGTAAACAATTCGCAACAACTTTAGGAATCACAGACCTAGCTCGATGTTCTGAGCTGAATTACGTGGACACGTCATTAAATGAGACTGAGAATTTTGAGAGGTGCCAGCTTACTAAACTGTTTAGATTCCACCGAATAGAACCGACATGCTCATTTAATTCCACTAGTAACACTAGTACAGTGGCCGGAAACTTTCTTGTTTTGAGTGAAATAATGCAAATGAAGTGCCTTCATCAGCCATTCTCAATCTTAGTGCTCGTTGCTTACGAAAAGTTGTTTATCGACAGCGACATTGTCAAAGACCGTTTTAATTCTTCGACCTTTGTGAAACTTGTTATTATAGCCCCTGAATGGGACCTGCTTGAGGAGCCACGCACTATTGACTTGAGCGGTAAAGATGGTAGGAATTACATGAAGAAAGCTCGTGTAAATCAGCCTGGACTCGCTGGATTACCCGGAGACCAGGGTGGTATTTTCATCGGAATGGTTTCAGAAATTATTGGTCCTTCGCTTAGAGTGATTGCAAATGGAGGAAAGGGTGGACATGGGCAAGACGGAGGAACTGGTTTCTACGGTGCTCCTGGCAGTGCCCCGGAAGCTGGACGAATAAAATGCGAAGTACGGACAAAATTTTTCACCATTTTTACAAAAATTACCGAATCTGTCTACAAATATGGTGGACCAGTCCAACCCAAAAAGTGCATTAGTCCTGATTCGAAATGCGAATGGTACGCTTTTGGTGGAACCCAGGGTCAACCAGGGAGAGCAGGTCGGGAAGGAGGAGACGCTGGGGCTGGGGGAGCCAAGGGGTTCGTTGGTATATTCGGAAAGCACTCGAACTTTTCGAGTGAAATCATCACCAACGACGGTGACAATGGCGAACCTGGCAGGGGTGGTGACGGTGGGCTGGGTGGGACAGGAGGGGTTTATAAAATAGTGGAAATTTCTAGAATGGAGGTGACCAAATGTGTGATCAAAATACTAAGTGAAAATGAAGTTCATGGACCTGCTACTATACTGGAGTTTCCGAAACTTGCGTCGGTGGTTAACACTACTGCACGAGCTGAGTCAGGTGAAGCTGGGAGTTGGGGGAAAATAGCGGGGCGGGTTGCTTCAGAGCCTCCGAATTTGAAGATTTTCGGATTGATTCTTCAGAAACTTGTGTCGTTGCGAATCCACTACATGAAAGAATACAATCATCCATTTAGATTGCCACCTATTGCATTTTTGACCGCGTTAGATCAGTCAGCAGAATTTGTGACTCAAATACCCATAGTTCTGTTCTTCACCAAGCTGTTTGAAGCCGAGGAAATCTTGAAGGAGCCGGGGAAGGAAGCCCTTGTAGCCGCTATCTACCAATCTCTTCAACGACAGCTGGAAGTCGCTAAAGAGCATGCTGTAGGTCAAGATCACGAGACTATAGAATTCCTTCTTGCCGCAACGTATAGCAGACTTTTAGAAATTCATAATCAAGACGACTATGTACTGATTACGGATGTGAAGGCTTATTTGGATTCAGCTAAAACGCGAGTGGATAGGCTTGTGGAAATCCAGGAAAAATCTGCCATTGTTTCTGCCATTAACGAATTAGAGAAAATCAACAATGATGGCATTGAAGAACAGCGTGAAGAAATTCGAGACACTATCAGGAATACTATATTACCGTTAATAGATATGTTGAAGAAGGACCTTGATACAGAAATCAGTAGTTTTAGCCAAGACTTGCGACGGGAACAACAGAATTTAGAGGCAGAGAGCAAGATGGAATCTGCAATACCTATCTTGAAGACGGCCATAAAAACAGCTAACATTATAGCACGAGTTCTGGGAAAAGTTGCTTCAAAAACTGGAAATGCAAAAGTGGAGATTGGTTCTGTCGTAGCTGGTTTCGCAGCAGTTGGGTTGGAGTATTTGGAATCTATAGGACCGACTCAGGAAGTAGTTATCGATCACACTTCTATGTTAAAGCAGGAATACCACAAGAAATCTAAAAATCTGTTCCGAACATTTATAGCCGGTTTACATAAGGCGAAACTTCGTATTCCTGCTGATCAGTACTTGAACAAAACATACTGGAAGCTAGAAGGTACCTCTAAACACTTTACTAAGAAATTAAACAGTTTAGAAGCTGAGGATTTGGTATCAAAAACGGCTAAAATGGAGGTAAATCGGCTACATGGAATACAAACTGTCCTTAAGAATTCAACACGAAATTTGCTAGCATTTCTTCGCCGGGAAATTACTGTGCTCGAAGATCAAATTACTGATGGCAACCAAGCTACTGTGCAATCCAGAATCAAGATTCTGAATGATACAATTTCAGAGTTCAGTGGCTCAGAACTGTACAAGACAGACTTTATAGCTACAAGCAGGAGCGACAACCAAGAAAACAGGGCGGAGAGGTACTTGAAAATTGAGAAAGCACAAGCTGATCTGGAACAAACTGCTTTAAGTTTTATGGAATCATTTTCTGATGAATTCCTTCACACGCTTCAGAATCGGTCTGCTACACAGACGGATGTTATGAGTGCCAAGCTATGGGATACATTTGACAAAGCCGAACATGTACTCCAGCAAATAAGTTCGGGCTTACATGAAACGAATAGCAAAGACATTGAGTTGATTATCAAACGTGTACGACATGCCGTCTCGACCTTGGCCGCAAAATACCGTGATTTGGCTGAGTGTCAAACGAGACTGACGTTAAACTCGTATCTTGCGAAACTTAATGTGGTTAATCATTGTAGAGAAGAATTAACCAATCCTGAAATTTGTAAAAATAAATTCAAAGTTCATGAAATCCTATTGTCAAACACTATCCGAAGATTCTCAAGAAAAATTTATGATTACATCAAAATATGGACGTTTCCATTCACACAGGCGCTACAAAAGGTGCAACATCTGGTTCACGAAGATACAGTGAGTTCAATGCGTCAATTACTAGGGCTTCTAAATGACCACTTAAGCAGCTGTGAATCCGGTATACACCAACAAGATTTTGTACTCATGATCACTACAAATTACGAATATTATACGTGGAAAGGGGAAAAAAATGTAGAAACTTTTCGAAGACTCCTTGCTGGAAAGACTGTGATCCTCGATGCAGATATTTGCAAGAGCAACAAGTACCACGATGCTGTGAAATTCAATAATGTGACACTGAAATTTACCACCATGGACCCTAAAGCTCAGGAACTGCTTCAGTCACTTAGCTCACACAAAATATACATGTACCATCCTGGACGAGCCTACTTCAGATACCGTGAAAAATTCTACTCAGCTTGGTCAAACCCTCTTACTTTATCGCAATCTGTTTGGTCAAAAACTAGTGATTACTCAAATTCCTACCTCAAATTATCCTCAACTACTCCTGTTTTAAGTCCATATACACTATGGCAAGTTCAAATTTGCAAGGACGGTTGCAAGGATGGGGTCAAAAATAAACTTTATGAGCTAGAGAGATTGCAGGAATACTCACATTTAATTGACATCAGTCTTGTTGGTTCCGGCTCTTATGTAGAAGGTGCTCAGACAAACGTGGACGAATTCTTCACACCGACCGATGATATTGGCTGCAGCTGAATACAAAAAAGTAAAGTAAACATACGGTCTGTGGTGCTTCAAAACTCAAACACATACGGGTACAATAATTTTGACTTGGAATGAATCTTACTCTGGTTGAGTCTATTTAGATCAACTGCATTATTTGTAGCTACTCTAGGATTCAATTGACGATTTTGTCTTCTTGTACTCTAGGTAACTGGATAACTTAAAAAAGGAGATTTCCGTTTCATCTTCCACTCCCTGTTCGCGTAAAGTCTTTCCAGCCCTCAAAATCGATGCATCGTCCTCCTCCAGATTGATTAATGGATCATTGGATTTGTGACCGTACTTGTGAAATTCAATCTGTACAAATCATTAATAACAAACCTCGAGTTTTTATACTTTTAATACATAGGTTACAATTGTATTAAAATATGTAAGCTTTGCCTTACCTTCATAGTATCATAATCTGAATTCTTTATCGGTGGAGGCAGGGAGGACAGTTGTAGTGAAGCTTTGACAGATTCGATAAAGTCTTCGGTGCTCTGATCCAAGTTAACATCTCGCATGACAAATGGTTTCCAAACACGGTAATCAAATGACCTGATGCACCGGATGGTGAGTGTCACGCTGTCCGTAGCAATACTCATGGCTTCCTCCACAGGTGATAACAGTTTCAGTCAATAGTGAGTAAATAGCTGCACAGAAATATATAAACACATTAAATATTATTATGAAATTGGTAAACGTTAGAGCTGATGTACACCTGAATGTATATAATATCATCAGATTCACAGGAGCAAGACTGTGATTGCTGTGTGTTCCAAGGAAATTATGTGTTAAATTAAATAAATTCTGTTTACTGGCAATATAAAACACTTTCTAATAGCCAATTATAGTAAATCGTACTTACAACTTACGGAGTTATAGCTGAGAGATTAAGTTTTCATTCTTAATTTAGGATAGAATAGTTTTTTTTCACGCATAGCAACTTTTCATAGTGATTAAATAATAACAACCATAAATATTGCTAAATTAATGGACTTATATACCTTTTTTACATTTAAATAATTACTTCGGATTTCACAAAACTAAACAAAAATAATCGCGCACGTGGTGTATCCAGATCTAAAAATCTGCTGGACGCTTAGAGGTGACGGCAATATTTTTAAAAGCGGAACGGATTTTACTCGATGGTAAAGTTTAAAAGTAGGAAGCGCGAGAAAACGGCAAAAAGTTTTAATAAAACGATTTTCAAAAAGTTATAGCATTTGTAAACACAATTTCCAAATTATATTAAGCTCAGACTAAATTAAATATTTTTAAAATTGTGGAAACCATAGATATATACAAATCAAGAGTGAATATAATATGTCAATCTACCATGCATAAGTATTGTGTATTATTCTAAAAGTGTTCCCCGATTCGATATTTTCTGGATAACTTGTTTTATATTATCGTGAAAGATTCAGTACTGTTGTCAATTAAAATTAAGATTAATTACGTATGCCAAATAATTGGTACCTATTTCACTGCAGTTTTCATTTCGAGGAATTCAATACCATGTAAATTTCAATTGTCAAGAAGTGATTTTTCATAGTCAAGCGAAAATGTCATCTAGTTCGGATAACGAATGTAAGTGTAGGGTTAGCTTTAAACGAAATGTTTCCTGTTGATTGTTATATTCCTACTCTATTGCTAAAATCAATGACACTGTCACTGTGAAACTAGATCGAAAGGGTAGAGCTTTATAAGTTGGGTACAGTCAACGTAAATAGAGATTACACTTGGGTATATTTTCTTTTTTCAAAGGACTTGTGAATAATGATTTTCTGTTTTTGCAGCCCTAGTTTTGACGCAATCAACACAGTTTGAATTTACGGACGATGAAGATGACCCCGTACATGACGATAGCTTAATATCATTGGACGAATGGGAGGATTTTCCAGAAGCTGCTACCGCAGTAATGCCTCCCATGGAAGTGAAAAATGTTGCCGATGATTCGTTCGTTGTGGAAGCCATAGGATCATTTACCTACGAGGTCGATGGAACCAAAATCTATTTCCCATACAAACCTTATCCTAGTCAAGAACAAATGATGGATGCTTTAGTTAAAGTAGCACGAGACGAAACGCACGCGTTGCTAGAATCGCCCACCGGTACAGGAAAGACAGCGGCACTTTTGTGTGGACTCTTGGGTAATTGTGATAGAGGATCCGTCTTATTATGAGCTAACTTCGTTATTGTCTCAATTACACTCTAAACTGATTGGGATCCTAAAAAAATATGTGTTCCATGCAGGTTGGTTAGAGGATCATGAGGACCAGATAGATATGTGCAATTCTATCGCCAACTGCAGTGAAGAATGGAGCGATTCTTCTAACGACGGTACTATCACCAAACAAACGAAGAGTGCCGAAACAAGTTTTGGTTCGATATTCGAATCATCCATTTCCAAAGATGATTCCGTCGGAGAAGCCAAGAAGCAAAAGTTGGGCACTAGTTGTCAGCCACAGGAGCCACCCAAGATCCGCATCATATACGCTACAAGAACTCATAGTCAGATTCGACAGGTTGTAAATCAGTTGAAGCAGACGAAGTATGCAAAGACTCCGATGACGGTTTTGGGTAGCAGAAATCAAGCTTGTATTAATCCAATCGCAAAGGATCCGAGTGCGCGTGGAGCTCAGGGTGGTGAACCGCTTACAATAGATGAAATGTGCGCTAGACTGAGAATACCAGCAAAAGAAAATGAAGAAGAGGAGCAGAAAAAAAGTTCTCAAAGTGAGAAAAAGTTGCCACCGTGTCGGTTTTATACCAAAGACGACCCAACCTTTACTACTAATTTCATGCGTGAACGGAATTCACTTGCTTTTGACATTGAAGATATAATGAAAGCCGGAGAGAAACATGTATCGTGCCCGTACTATGCATTGAAGAGATTGCAAGAAGAGGCAAAACTTATCATTTGTACTTACAATCATGTGCTTCATCGGTATATACGAAAAAATTGTAAGCTAGAGCTGGAGGGAAATATTATTGTTTTCGATGAAGCCCATAACATCGAAGATGTCTGCAGGGATCTCGCATCAATGAAAGTGAGTGGGATGAAAATTGCAGAGATCAAAATGGCTCTGAATGGATTGAAGAATGTGCCTGACAGCAAAGGGGACGCTCCCATTTTATTGACATTAGCGATTTCTAAATTATGGAAGTGGTTAGCAGACGAAGAAAGTTCCGAAGCTACGGGTTACAAATTTGACCCAGACCAGACCGACGACAAAGGAAAGGTATATGCGAAAAATGTATCGGAAGAGTTTATTAACCAACTAGAATCTCTTGGATGGGCACCTATGGATATTCCGAAACTTTGGAGAGCTTACTTTCGAATGATGGAAGAAGAAAGTGGAGGAGATGACCGTCCACCCTACTACCCACCAAAAAAAGCGCTAGACGCCTACTCGAGTGTTCTCATGGTTTTTCAGTATCTGTATAAATCCCGTATTAAAACTCAGGATGGGAAACACCGGTGCGCCGACTACGAAATTTTAATAACAAAGCGTATTGCAAATTTTAAGCAGAGAAGAAGTGCGATGTCCTTTAAAACTGCTCCTAACGTTAAATTTGAAAATATTGAACTTGCTGTTCTGTGTCTAAATCCTGGCATCACTTTCAGTGAGCTAAAAGAAGCTCGATCAATCATCGTTACGTCCGGTACTCTTTCTCCGATTGCTTCCTTTGCCTCAGAATTGGATTTGGACTTTGCTTTCCAATTGACATTACCACACGTACTTGGAAGTGATCGTGTCTTTCCAGCACTAATTTCCAAATATTCCAATAGCTCACAGCCCTTGAACTTTTCAGCATCTTCACTTAAATTTAGATTTGAAGAACTAGCCCGTGATTTGGGGGACTTAATCAAACGTGTGTGTGAAATAGTTCCGAAAGGGGTGTTAGTATTTTTCCCCTCAAAAACCTTGTTGACTCGTATGAAACAATTTTGGACCGACAACAAAATGCTGGAAGCATTTGAAGAGCTCAAACATGTCTTTACGGAGAGTGATGCACAGAGTGCCCCTGAATTTAACGATTTAATGTCAGAGTACAAAGCCAAAGCCTTAGAGGGCAAAGGTGCATTATTGTTTTCTGTTCTCAGAGGGAAAGTATCCGAAGGTGTGGATTTTAAGGATGATGAAGCACGGGCTGTCATAACTGTCGGGATACCCTTCCAGCCATTCAAGGATCAACAAGTGAAGGCAAAGCAAGATTTTAATGACAGGATGAATTTGGAAATGCCTGAAAAACAGTATTTGCCTGGATTCGAATGGTACTCTGGGAACGCTTTCAGAGCCCTCAACCAAGCTGTAGGACGGTGCATTCGACACTCAAAAGACTGGGGCTTGATTTTTATAGTTGACAGTAGGTTTGCTTCAAAGGTCAAGTATCAAGCAAGTTTGCCCAAGTGGATTCAAGCCGCTTACAACTCTCGTTACGGAACTACGCTAGAGTCTGTATTTCCTCATGCCAAGAAGTTTATTTCGCAAGCGGGGAAGCTTTCTTAGAAAATTAACTGTGATATGTAATCATGTCAGAAATTGTATTTAAATTGAGCGCAACGTACAGGTATTAAACAAGCGAACATCTACAATTTTTGGTAATAAAGTTTTCTTAGCCGCCTTCACAGACTGTTGTTATTTTAGTGAGTAATGTAGCAGCGTAGTGAATGGATTTTTACCTTGAATGAGCTTTGTTATAGAATTTTATGTTAACTTTGGATTTAGAGATAGGGAATGATGAGGGAAATTAATTGAGCAAGTTTGGTTTAGTAGGGAAATGTGCTAAAAAGAGGGAATAACTTGTAGGGTCAATTCATACGGAGTTTCAATAACCTTGAATTGAATATGCTAATGTGGTCCCATAAATTACAGTTTTAAGGAAGGTGAGACGGCGCTCAAGGGCAGAAAACGTCACAAGCACGTAATGTGTACATATGGGTACGTTTTACGCGAGGAGTTAGAATTTTGCTTTACGGAAATCCCGTTGCAATCATAGGCGCTCGCGCTTATAGCAGCACATCACACATAGTGGCACTGAGGGTTTAAGTCGTTGCTAAAGCTGTTGATCTAACTGTCTATATATCCTGTTTTCAAGTAAGTTAAAAGGTATTGAATTTTTTAATCCAATTACTTAATAATTATATTAAAATTTTTGTTTCTTGATGCGATAGAAAATATTATATTTAATTGTGTGGTCAATTTTTTGTTTCATTTGAAGAATCCACTACTGGGATTAAACATTGTCCGTTACATTCGTTCATCAGTTTCCTTGCGTGCTTTATTATACAAGATTCGGTAAGAAATTATGAAAAAGTAATAATTATGGTCCTGAAACTAACTTGAAATTGTGTGTGTAACCCAAAGAGTTGGTTTTATGACCTTGAATTAAATAAGCATTAACCGTATTTTTGCAACAGAGCTGATACATGTTCTGGAGCTTCATATTAAAGTTTAGATGTTTTGGTGTTATGTATATATCTGCTTTGTAGTCACAACATCGTGTTGATGAAATTTGAAATGGAGTGGTAGTATTCAGTTGATGGTTATTTTAATTATTTATTATTTTTATACACAATGATGAAACACTTTTTGATTTTACAGGATTTTCGTGACTGAGAAAGAACAGAGATGGCAGAGGGAGTGGCTGTACCTCCTCCTGTCCCAGGACCTGACGAGGAATCAGACTCGGATCCAGAGGTTGAAGAACCGGAATTGGAAGTGCCCATTTTAGTTGAACCAGCAGTACGTGACCATGTTCCTTACCGAGTTCGCGGGACGGATATAAGCATCCTTTTTCCGTACGAACCTTACGAGTGTCAAAAATCTATGATGGATCATTTAGTGAATGCGAGTAGGAGTAGTGAAAATCGTTTACTGGAGTCACCGACTGGGACTGGAAAAACGGCTGCAATTTTATGTTCGTTACTTGCTTGGCAAGAGAATCACCTGAATGCAACAGGTGCAAGAGTTGATTTCCTAAGATCGGATCCAAATTCTGAATATATAAATACAGCGCCCCGGATTATCTATGCGACTCGGACACACAGTCAGATAAAACAGATTGTGAAACAGCTGAAGGAAACAGCTTATGCTAACACACCGATGACAATTCTTGCCAGCCGAACGTATACATGTATAAATCCGGTAGCTCGAAATCCGAACGGGAATGATCATCTGGAAGTAATGTCAACGGACCAAATGTGCATGAAAATGCGAGGGATTCAAGTGTCTGGAGGAAATGAAGGACAAGGAGAAAATGGGAATGTTGCCGAAGATCCGCCACGGTGTGGATTTTACCACGGTGGTGGCGAGCAAGGATTTGTTAGCGAATTCAGAGCGGGGCGAAATCAGGAAGCTTTTGATATCGAGGATCTAAAGGAAGCTGGGATTTTGAGGAGAAGCTGCCCTTATTATGCACTGAAAGCTATGCAGCCGGAAGCGAAGCTGATAATTTGCACATACAACTATATTTTGGATTCATGGATAAGGAAAACAACGAACATGGACGGTTACTTGAAGGACTCTGTCCTAGTTTTGGACGAAGCTCATAATATTGAAGGAGTGTGTCGGGATGGATCTTCGAAGTACATCTCTCTACGAAAAATCGAATACGTCCGCTCGCAGCTGGATCTAGCTGGAATGCATCCAAGAATCCCGGATAGAAAAAGGGAACCGCTCAATCGTTTGCGAGGATTGATCCAGTCTTTGTTTGCATGGTTTCTGCGAGAGCAACGAAGGTTTATACGAAGCAGAAGCCAAGGACAAGTGCATTTAGCAACGTGTATGTCAAGGATTACACGAGGGAAATCGTGAGGAAGCTGCGTAATCTTAGGGTTACTCCTAATGGGCTTCGTCAGTATTGGCGGGATTACTTTATTTTGGAGGACAGACACAGAGAAGCTGGAGAAGAATTCCACCCTGATCATCTTGTGGATGGACAGTTTAAAGTTCAGCAGACAGCTATGCATTACTTGCGAACAGTCTTAGGAGGCTTCAAACTAATTTTGGACAATACGGAGCGAGAAAATGATTACGAGGAAGCGACTGCAGCCCCGCGGGACTATGTCATTGTCCTTGAGAAAGAGTGCACTACGGAGAGGGAGCGGGGAAGAAACCTTGGGATGTACAAGGGCTTTAACTTGAAGATTGTTTGTGTCAATTCTGCATTAGCTTTTAGAGCTGCAGTGGCTGAGTGCCGGTCTGTTGTAGCCACTTCCGGCACGCTTTCTCCACTTACCACTTTTTCCTCGGAATTAGGGGTGGAGTTCCATCAAGATGAAGTATTAGCTCATGTTGTTGACGAAACCAGGGCGTTCCCTGCAATCATTTCAAGTTACCGTAGAAACGGTATTGAGTTCAAGTTTACATCTACTCGGCTTGAAGCTAACAATGTGGCCGCTGCAATGTATCTTGATCTTGGAAAAGCTTTGCTGCGAATTTGCGAAATGGTTCCAAACGGTGTTTTGGTATTTTTTCCTTCGCGGGGTCGGCTCATTAAAATTGTGGAGAACTGGCAGCAGACAGGAATCCTCGGGCAGTTACATGGGACGAAACGGATTTTTAGTGAGAAACTTTGGAGGCCCGATGTTGTTGATGGACAGCCTCCTGCAGATCTTATAGAGTTCCCTGAAGGAATTGTTGGAGCTACCGTTGAAGTGGAGCTCAACGAAATGATGAGCCGCTTCAGAGAAACTGCAAGATCAAGGGGAGCACTACTTTTTGGAGTTATGAGAGGACGTGTTTCGGAAGGTGTGGACTTTAGAGATGAAGAAGCAAGAGCTGTAGTGACGGTTGGAATTCCTTATGCTCCTTTAAAAGATATCAAGATAGAGTCAAAAAGGAACTTTAATGACGACAGAATCCGTGAAGATCCCACATTTCCTACTGGCTTCCAATGGTACACTGCAAATGCGTATCGAGCGGCGAACCAAGCTCTAGGAAGATGTATTCGTCATGCTGGTGATTGGGGCCTCGTTTTCATGATGGATTCAAGACTTTTCGGGGCTCCCGATGAATACCTGCCAGGGTGGGTCACGACCCATATGCGGTCTCGTCGTATGCAGTCTTTGGAGGACTTAGTACCTGCAGTTCAAGAATTCATCCAAAATGCAGCAAATCTTAACGGAAATATGGAAGCTGAAGGCAACTGAGTTTTATTTGTGGTAAAAGTACCTTTTAGAAAATTAGTTTTAGACAAGTGCAATTATGTACGATGATGACTGAAAGCTGTACCCAAAAATTGTTATAGTTACTTTGGCTTTAATGATACTATTTCTTGATCTCCGACCCACCTCTCTTGTGTTACTTGATTTTCCTGGTAGAATAAGGATATTGGCTTGTGAGTACAAGTAATTAGCTAAACCCATGAATTCTAGTCAGTAATTTGCAATTATTCAAAGTTCAAAGATTTAGTTACACTATAAAAGAACCAAAGGAATTTTAGTCGATTGGATTTATTATAGCTGCTACATGTTTTATCACTTGAGTGATCAACAAACGTTGAGAAGCTATTTGTTACGTGCAGGAGATGTATATTTTATATGATTTTAAATATGATGACTCTATAAAGCCGACTCTAATAAATTTAAGCATTCAATTATATATAAGCGTAAGCGTAACGTAAGGAAGGAGCAAATCCAAGGAACCCTGGGTGAGGTCTATAAATAGTATATATGGTACCTTTGCAAAATTGCAAAGGAAAGCTACACTATAGTGAGATTGGCGTGCGGAAATATTTTTATAGACTCTAGATATGAACGTAGGAAAACCAAAACGTTTCGCATTCTCAGTAATACTCATGCGCAGAATTTGTGCGAAAATCTTCTCACATGAACAAAGAGTTATCTGCAAAACTCTCCCGCCTTCCTCACAGAATCGCACGTCATCACTCTCTCATCTTCAGCACTTCACCCCTAAAGTAAGTAGTCCGAGCAAGCGGTTCCAGTTGCAATTACAAACACTTGCATGAATGTTGACCCTTTTTTCTGGTCAGCTGCAGCTGCAGGAGGAGCTGCAGTGACTCCAAGGGAATTCTCTCCTTGGAGAACTTGATATGCAGTTGCATATATACTATGTTTGCTTATTATGAATTTGCCCTACTTTTAGCTTTCTCTCTGAAAATAGGCGGGAAAAGAGTCCTATGTAGCCTGTAGGTTGGGAGTGAGTGTGGGGTCCGGCAGGAACCTTAAGGAACTCAAGGAGAAAATTTGTATTAAGAATAATTGTAAACCTGTGTTTGTGTGTGTAGGAGGATAAGGTTAATCTGGTTGCTAAGCGGTGAAGGATCCTGGGAGACTATAACTGAAGAAGTTTAAAAGAGAAGTGGGAAGCAGTTTACTGTAATTTTTAAAAGGTACAAGGAAGAGGTGCTATTAATTTGTGAAATTACTGCTCTTTGGATTATTTGAGGAAAGAAACGAGATATTGGGGTGAATTTATTTCTTGGGTGTGTACGAACGGAATTTAAAGGTGATTAAATTAATTGTAAATAACATGTAATATTCATTTTAAAAAATTAATTTAATGGTAGAATTATCATACTGGTATTTTTAAAATTACCTTAAGGCAAAAATAAGCATATTGTTATTTTCATTGCTTGTAGAACTCAATCAAGATGGCTACTACACCATCTCCAAACCGGAGAGCGGATGATGCAGTCTACGAAGAGCGGGATTCGGATGTAGATTCTGATCCAGAGTCTGAAGAGCCAGAGATTTTTACACCGATTGAAATTGAACCTGCAAAGAGGGAGCCGGTGAAAATCCAAGTGAGGGGCGTCACAGTTTTGTTTCCGTATGATCCGTACGAGAGCCAAAAAGAGATGATAAAGCACCTGGTGGAAGCTGCGGAAGACGGGGAAAATTGTTTGCTGGAATCACCAACGGGAACGGGAAAAACAGCTGCCCTTTTATGTGCTCTGCTAGCTTGGCTGGAAAAGTACAACAAAGAAAACTATACGAAGAGGAGTGGAAATGAAGAGCCCCAACGGAGCAACTCACCGTCTCCTAGAAAGAAAATTCGTATTGAAATGGAGCCTGAAGTTCCGGGTAATAAACCGCCCTTCTCCTCGGAGACTTTCACTTCGGATGAATCTCTGTTTGAAGATCTGCCGCGACCCCGGCTAGTTTACGGCACAAGGACGCACAGCCAAATCGCTCAAGTTGTAAAGCAGTTGAAGGAAACGGCGTATTCAAAGACGAAAATGGCAATTATGGCGAGTCGAAATCAATGTTGTATCAATACCCGGGCAAAGAATCCAGTTCGCGTTGGGAAAGATGAGCTCCTTTCCGTGGACGAGATGTGCATGAAGCTTCGGGGAATAAACGTGGATTCGGAGGAGTTACCTGCTGCTGCTGGCCAACAAGGTGTAGAAGTAGTCGAAGGTGGGAGGAGGAAGAAGAAGGAGGATTTGCCATTATGCGAATTTTATCATTCGGATAAAGGAGAAGTAGAGGGTTTCATTGACGACTTCATGAAGGAGAGAGACGGTACGGCATTTGATATAGAAGAATTCATGGAGGCAGGTAGAACTGGAGTACACTGCCCGTACTATGCTTTGAAAGTGATGCAGAAACGGGAAGATGTGGATCTGATACTGTGCACCTACAATCACATTGTGGACCCTTGGGTCCGAAAAGCAGTCGGAATGGATTCACTGCTAAAAAACTCTATCGTCGTCTTTGATGAAGCGCACAACATAGAGGGCGTGTGCCGTGATATATTTTCAAAGTATATCTCAAGTCATAAGATTGAGACAATCCGGATCCGATTGGATGAGGCGAGTATGAAGCAGGATATACCATTAGTTAAGAAGGAGCCTTTGAATACGCTACAATCTGTGGTGAAGCGGTTGAGTGACTGGTTTGATAAAGAAGAACGGGATCCGAACGGTTATGTTCCGGAGAGTCGAAACAGTAGGATTTATCAGAAAGTATTCACGAAACAGTTGTTTGGAATGCTTTGCTCTCTTGGACTTGATGCGGATGAGCTGAAAACTTACTGGAAGGCGTACTATGTGATGGACGACAAGTCTAAGGAGCATGGTTACGACGCAACTGCTGCGAAATTCAAGATACACAAGACAGCGATGGACTATCTGCGAACTGTGTTTGGAGGGTTTCGTCTTATTCATGAGAATTGTGCTGCTAACGAGGCGGATCCGACGATTCCAAAGGACTACATCGTACTTCTGGAGAAGGAGCAAGCAAGGCGGTTTGATCCGAATCAGTCGGTTCTTCGGACTCATCAGAACAATGTGTTCCAGGGCTCGTTCCATCATCTGAAGCTGAAAATTGTCTGTGTCAACTCGGCTGTGTCGTTCAAGGAAGCCACTGGGAGCTGTCGGTCAATTGTAGCTGCTTCCGGGACACTGTCACCGCTGGAATCGTTCTCGTCTGAGCTGGATACGGAGTTCCAGCATACGGATAAGCTGCCACATGTGGTTTCAAAAGAACGAATATTTCCGGCTATCCTGTCCAGGCATTTAAACCATGGATTTAATCTGGAGTTTACCACAAAGCAGTTGAGTCCACGTAGCAGTTCAAGCCAGGGGATTGTGGATGATGTTGGATCAATGCTGGTGAAGCTATGCGGGATTGTTCCAAATGGATTCTTGGTGTTCTTCCCATCGAAATCAAGAATGGTTCCCATGGTGACGAGGTGGAACCAAACTGGGATCCTGGAACAACTGATGGGTATCAAGCCAGTGTTTAGTGAGAAGGTTTGGAAGCACGAGGCGAATGCTGATGCTGGACATACGTTTCCGGAGGGAATTATTGGTGCTAATTCTGAGGTGGACTTGACTGCAATGCTGGTGAACTTTAGGGAAACTGCAAGAAGCCCTAATGGTGCGTTGCTGTTTGCGGTGCTAAGGGGAAGGATTTCGGAGGGGATTGATTTTAAGGATGAAGAAGCCAGGGGCGTTATGACGATCGGTATTCCGTATGGACCCATGAACGATATTAAAATCAAGGAGAAGAAGAACTATAACGATAGAATGAATAAACTAAATCCGAATTATTTGAACGGATTTAAGTGGTATACTGCTGAAGCTTATCGGGCGCTGAATCAAGCGCTTGGAAGATGCATCCGTCACGCAAAGGATTGGGGATTGGTTTTTGTAGTTGATTCCCGCATCAGTTACAGAGGCAGAGATAATCTGCCAAGCTGGATTGTGGAGCATTGTCGTACGAGGGGGAGTGCGACGCTGGAGGATATTGAAGAAGCGGCGGTGGAATTTGTGAAGAATGCTCAAGAGGCTTGGAAAGAGGGAGAGGCGGAGTGAAAGCTGATTGATAATTGGATGTAAAATGATAATACTTGTAGGGTTTAATTATGGGGAAATTAAATTTAAAAATTATGTGTAAAGATGAGCAGTGTGGGCCTTTATATTTCACGTGTGACATTAGTTTTGGTTTTGGATTTATTAATATATACCCTGATTGTGAAAAGGTGTCATGTTAATCACGCAAATTTTGTAATTTGAATCTTGTAGCCTTGAAATTTTTTTAGCGCTCGTAGTGTAAACTTAGTTTGTGAAAATAGTAGAGTATATATTCTAATCAAGTCAGAAAAGTAGGGTTTTACAATAATTAGTGACGTGGGCCATTTAAATTGACTGTTGTATTCATTGTTGAATTTAAGAATTTAGCAGACTGACCACTGGTTAATAAGCTTGTTAAGCTTGTGAGTAAGTATCGGAATCGACTGGTGCTGGTCTTACATAATGTTCTTCGTATTTAAAACTAACTGACGATATAAGTGGATTTAATTAAATATTATTGATTAGTTGTATTTGGAATAACCAGGTTCTTGAGTTTATTAAAAAGCTTCAACCGTCATCTCACTTTGACTCGAGTCATTTCAGCTCACCGGATGATAAAAAGATTTTTTTCGACGAAACTTGGTAGAAGCAACGGCAAAAGACATGTATCGTTAGCAACTTGCTAGGATATGGGTAAAATACATGTGAAAGTAAATGAAATGGATTTTGGTTTCTCGGAATTGTCTAACTGGGAAGAGCTCGCGCGTCCTTCTGTGTCATTACGGTTTCAGATTACTTGTTGGTATTTTCTCGTCGCTTATTTTTCATCGACCCATTGATGGCCATATCCAATATACCCTAAAATTGGAGAAAGTATTTCAGTGTTTTGTGCAAGGAAATGGGGACATACAAGGAAACTTTGGGATGAGTTTTCCGTTCTTTCTCTTCTATCTAACGTGCTGGAGGAGGTAGGAATGAGATTTACATATATATACGCTATCACATTTCTCCGGATGTTGTTAGTTGCTTGGTGGGATTTGAAGTGGTGGATGGAGCTTGACGGGATACTGTCACGGGTTGGTGCTTTCTCTTTTTGATCAACTTTCTCCGGAGATGATTCCAGTGATGAACAGCTTCCGCTCTTCCAGTATTGCTTCCGTTGTGAGCGAGACTGGTCGTAGGTTTCATTTTGTGAGATGTGCTGTGTATAGCCTTCTTGCAAATTGTTATTGCTCAAAAAGAAGGTGTTATCACATCATAGCTATTGCAGTAGAGCGCCATGTGTTAATTTTAATGTCAAAAGTTATAAGTTGTGTAAAGTAAGTAGGTTTGGATACGGAAATGGAGAATAAGACAAGTAGTGCAGATTTAGAAGATAAAATGTCACCAATCCTTCTTTTTCTCCCGCTAAGTATTAATATAAGTGGAAATGGGCTTATCCTTTGCGCCATCTGCTTTTCAAAACGATTTCGCAAGTAAGCTATTAATTTTGTGGCCTTGAAGCACAGCGCCAAAGGTGAGAGCGCTGGGTGGTTGACATTTGAAGTTTTTGGTAATTGATGCAATGTTATTTCAGACCGGTAAACTGTATGCTAGGTAATTTACTAGCTACAACAATCCTTTGCTCTGTCTCCTACACTTGGATTTTCGCTTTGAAATTAAATTACCTAAGGATTCCTGAAGAGTTGGGATGGACATGTTACCTGATACCCGGGATTTCATGTAAGTTAAGCTATTCACACAGTTACCTTTAGGTTGCGGATGCTGGTTACTAAATTCTATATGTAATTATGTTTTCTTGTTAACCTGCTACTGTTTGTTTGCAGTGATAAACCGACCGGCAGAGGTGTTTTCGATAATTTCAATAAGTATGGATCGATGCAGAGTGGTAAAAAGACCGTGGGATAAAGAGACTTGGATGGAAGCGAGGATAAAAGTAATTATAATTTGGTCAATTTCCGCTATCATTGAACTACCTAAAGGCTTCTTCTGGACTTATGCGGGACCACCTGGAAGAACATCTGGATTTCAGTGCAAAAATGTAAGAATGGTTCTCCTAGAGCATAGTTTATTTTGATGGCATGGATTTAAAGAGGGCGGCATGATCGCCCCTGTAATTTATTTTATTTTAATTGTATAACATGTGTGTGAACAATTTATGGCAAACCGGTTTGGGTTGGTTTTGCGTAGACTAAAACGTTATTTGGGTCGGAAACGCCGTGGATTGTTTACGTCATGGTCCATGTTATAATCGTTTATATTCTTCCTTCAATTCTACTGATTAAAGGTAAAGACGGTGAAAAGTATACACATGCGCCATTTAGGGAAAATAAAAAATATATAACCTTGTGTAGAAGTTTCCGGGTTATGGAAGCTACTTGAACTTCGATGAGTGAAGTGAGTTGTAATTAATTGTTTGCCATCTTTTAGAACTTTTCAAGCTGAGTAAAATTCTAAGGAAGATGTCTCAGCCGTGTCAAGTGTATTTGAAAATGGTAAGGGAACTTTTCGCTTATATTTTCCTGTACCCTTTGTTAAATGTTGAAGTGGAATTATTGGAACGGAAAAATGACTCGCTCAGAGTTTCTCCAACCTTGGGAAGCATGTTTAGCTAAAGGGAAGAAAGAATAAGTTTTGTTCAGAGTCAGCTTCAGGAGTGAAGGAAATGTAGCAAAATAAAAATAGGATAATGCCAAATGACTCAGAGTTTGAACGTTTTTTCATTGTAAAAATGCATTCTCTGGACTTTTCTTTGAAATATGTGTGCGTTCCTATGGATACGTGGAGATTTGGTAAATGCCGTCCATGAGCTGTTATTGTTCGCTAGGATGTTGTGGAGGAATAAAATTTCACAGGAAATCTGGAGGATAATCCATTGAGGAGATAAATCTATTGAATTCACTTTCTCTTCTGTTATATATTCTTTGAATGCAGATGCAGAGAAGGAAGTTACTAGAGTGATTGAGTGATTGACTTTTTGAATCCTAAGGTGGAATATCATGACATTTTGCGAATAAATGCCCGAGACCGAAGCACTGCGCTCAGAAATGCGTTCTTATTTATATCAATGTTTGCGCTTTTAAAAGTTCCGTGTGGGATTTGGTATGAGATTTACGAATTACCTGCGGAACTATTTTCGCCAACTGTTAGATCCGCTATTGCAAATATGAGAAACCTGTTTGGACCATTTATGTTGTTGCACTTTTCAATTTATCCATGTGTTATATTTTATCTGAGCCATGATATTCGGGAACATTATATAAGTTTATTTTGCAAGAAAGAGTGTGATGATGTGAATGTGAGGAGGAGTCGGAATCAAATTAGCCGAATTACAGCCGTCTGATTCACCAGCGTTCATGGGCACTGTAGACTGTAGAATTGCCTTTGATTTTGGACTGCCGTCCATATTAATTCGAGATGGAAAAAGTATTACTTTTTGTGGGATTTCATGTCGCGAAAATGCGAATAGTTGAATTCGCGAATTATTTATTTTGGATTTTTATTGGTTCATAGTTTTTCATACATGCAACTGCTTGCAAATTATGTAGCTGATTAAATTGGAAATAAAGTATTTTTCCCTATTTAGTACTGCACTGTGGTGGAATTATTCATTGCTTTAATTTATTGATACTGCATACTGCAAATGTACTTGTAGTTAAGTTGTGCATGAAACAGTATTTAATGTAGCCGGAGATGAATATAAGTTGTGGTGTAGGAAAGAGAAAAACTAAATGAAAATCCTCTTATCTGCCCGTCAACACTCGCCGTCCATTTCGTTTCGGAGAATACTCTGAAGAGAAGAAGACATTTGAAGTATCCGTGATTTTATCTAGTGGAAGCACAATGAAAGCAGTGAGGTGAGGTTTCTAGAGAAGGCTGGGCTTCGATTCATACGTCATATACTGAAAGTTTTGCAATTGAAATACGCGAATTCTTGGATCTGACGAGGAAGCTACAGCTGGAGATAAAACTTATTGAGTCTTGGAGCTCAAAATCTTTCCAGAGAATCTTCTTTTAGCCGTGCAGGGGTAGATAGCAGCATGCAGTTCTGGTTCTCATAGCTTCTACTGCAACTCACCCCCGTGAGCGATTCCAGATTCTAGGAAAATCTAATCCGTCAACATATTTACAATTTGAGGATCGAAGCTACCCGGAGCTCACGCTACAACTTCTTGAAATATTTCCTCAATGGCTTCGTGAGACTCTTAGAAATATTTGAGGATTTTAATTACACTCGACGATTTTTGAATTACAAACCAAAGAGCGCGTGGATATAAAAGCTGTCTTGGTAAAGCCTAGGGTTTTCATGGAAAGCTAAACACAATCAAAAATGTTATGGTTTGTGGAGATAGTTTATTGCGAAGAAAATAGCTTGAAGGGTTGGTAAGATGCGGAAGAGGCTTTGCTCTGGGTTGGTGTAGTACTTGACAGCATAAAGTGAATTTAGGATGGGGGAAAGTCGCTTAGCAAAGTAGTTACTAGTAAATAAATAATTGTCGTCACGACATCAAGCAGCATTCCAGAGGGAGGGGTAAAGAAGCCCGAAGGTTAATTCCGATTTTGATTTGTTGGAGAGATGCTTGATGGCGACACTTTTTGTGCTTCCGGCCTCGGCCAGCGCAGCTACGAGGGATTAGAGGAGCTGTTGCAGCAGGATTCCGTAATTCGCACACGCTTCCGCTGCATTGGTCATGTTTTTGTATTTCCTTTAGGCAACTATCCAGCTCCGTTATAATTTCGGTCCAGTAAATCCGGCTCATGGGTATTAACTTCCAGCACTGTTTCATGACTGAGTCATACCTGGTAGTATGGGGCGAGACGAGGCTTAAAATGAGTCAGTAATCATTGATATTCATAATATGTTGCCGATTTATAAGTGTACTTCTTACACTTTCTGGGGAGCATAGGAAGGTCGAGGTAAGGGATTGGTTGTAATAAAATTAAAAACGTTCTGGTGGTGAAATTCTATTCCAGGATACGGTAAACTCCCTAGGGAAAAAATCTCCCAGAGAGTCACTCCGTAAGACCAAATATCTGATTGGAAAATAAATACGGGGTGCTCTTGCAATGATTCCGGAGCCATCCAGCGCCAGAAGAGTTGTTTCTGTAAATACGGATGAAGTTTCGCAAAGAGAATCAATTTAAGTGAGTGAGGTAAATTTAAAGGTAGTAGATTTTTTAATTAGCTACATTTAGGAAGAGGGAAAACTAATGTTAAACTGGAAGCGTACCTGTCTTGATTTGGTAAAAGGTTTGGGATCGTACAGTTGTCTTGCGAATCCGAAATCGGATATTTTTGCGATTTTGTTTGTGCTTAGCAAAATATTTCTTGCGGCCAAATCAGTGTGGACAATCTGAAGCGGGAGGAAATGAGACAAGTTTAATTTTTGTTAATTTATAAGCTAATTTAAAAGATGTTGAGTTATAATCTAAAAGCTCAGACTTACGCGCTTGGAGTGGAGAAAATCCATGGCGCGGGCAATATCGATTGACCATTTAACAAGGTGTGATGTGGTAGGTTTGAAGGAATCTGTAGACGCGGAAGCGTCATCTTCTGGACTTAAATGAGATGAAGGAACATATTATGATTAGAGTTTGGATGATGCTTAAAAATGATGTGAATATTTTAGTGAAAATGATTAAAATTCAAATCGGTACCTTTTGTAAAAGTAAAGATTGTGATCAAAACAGTCTGATTTAGGAGTGAAATATTGCCGTTTTCCTTGAAGATAAGCGCCAAGATGGGTGTCCGGAGAGTACTCGAAAATGACATCTAGTTTTCCTTAATTGCAAAACAGGTGAGCATTAATTTGAACCTAGTCATAGCACTCGTGCCGTTAGCGGAAAAGAAATTTGAAGTTAGTTACCGTATATAATGTCTGTCGTGCAAGCTCCAATGAGTTGAACAATATTGGGATGAGATCCCAAGAACATGATCATTTTAAGTTCGAGCAAGCGTTCTTTAAATGTTTCAATTCCAAGTTTGTGATTCAGAGTGTGTCGCTTTAGGACGACGGGAATGGCTGACCCCTCCCCTACGGCTGGGAAGTGTCCGGAGGAAGTAACTTGACCGTGATGGACTTGAACAGCTTTGTAACCTGCAGAATTCGCTCCGTAACCTGATGACAGCTCTGATAACGTACAGTAGTATAATCGTATGTTCAGAAAAAGATTATTGGTTTAAAAATGTAGCAAAAGCTATTAATGTTGGTTGCAGACCTTTGTGAATAGCGATGTCTTCTTTAGTAATTTCGAAGCGCGTGTCATAAGAAACCCATGAAAAATCAGTGTAAGATTGAGTAGGCTTGCCGCTAGAGAATTCAGCAAGATCGTTTTCGGACAATGAGGGTAGGAGTCTTTCATCGCGATTTACAGTTTGAATGAAGCTGTAGAGTTTGGATATTGTGTAGAGTTTGTGGGAAAGGAAGATGGCGTTGAAAGTTGTAGTTAACTTTGAGATTAGAGCGCTTTCTACGAGCCAAAGGTTCTCGGCAATCAAAGCGGTTATCCAAAGGGATAATAATGCGACTCCGATGCGGAAAAATGATGCTAATTTTCGCAGATTACCCTGGAGATGCACAAAAACCAGACTGTCCTTAATGCTACATAATCAAGGTTATATTTATATTGATAAGAATACATATAGCGACTTTAAAAACTGTAGTTTGAGGAAGATATACAAGGACGATACCTTACCTGTGCAGCGGCAGTTGTTAATACTATTGAAATGTATAGGTCGATGCACCAGTATAAATAATAGCAAGCCCAAAGTAGTTGGTGTAAAGCTGTAAATTAAGCATTTAGAGGCTGTAGTGTCATTATATTGCGGTTATTAAATTAAATTGTTCGTGGAAAAAATAGTTTTTATAGAATGCAGTTAGTTCTGGTTGCTCATTGGTAGATGGATCTTTGAAATTTGAAGAAATGGGGAAGGATATAAATGATAAATAATATTACTTACTATGCCCCAACTTTGGGCGCTCAGCATTTGCAGCATGGAGCTGGAGGGCTATTTTTGAAGGCTGAAAATGACGCTGTAGCGTTTCCGTTAGTATAATAGGCAAGGCAAAAATAACCATGTTTGTAATCAATATTAGCTGTAAAAAAATTGGTGAAAATTTTGATTGGATCGGTATCGTTAACCTCGAGGGAATTATGAGAAGGGAAAGCAACGTTGAATATTATTGAATATAATGTGAGCTTACACTGTTTGTGGTAACTGTTTCTTGAATTGTCTTTTGAAGATTGTTATAGCGGCGATAGTTATCCGTGGGACTGTTTCGATGATTTGATGCCATGGCTAAAAAAAGATACACTTGCCGCTAGAGGGCGATTTAAATGTGGATTTTTTAAAAAGATTGAGTAATATTAATACCGACGTTAGCGCTAGGATATAAGCTCTGCCCGTTCTTTTAGGAGCGCACTTGAGGGGATCGTAGAAGTAACTTTCACTCCGGAACAAGCAGAAGAGTAAAGAGGAGAAAAGTGTTTTTGGAATCTACTTATAGCCCGTTCGCGAAATCAACATTTGCCAGTCGAAAGGAGCGCGTGTGTATTTTTCATTGTTTCTAGGGGCTTTGCAATCTATGAGCTGGTTCACACGGCATTCCCTATGGTTCCGCAACTACTTGAACCGTGTGCTGGTGAAATCATCAGTTGATATCACAACTGTTCGTGAGAAGTACTTGATTTTAATGGGGAAGCGAGGAGGAGATAAAGTGAAGTTGATGATTTTTGTTTGATTTCGTTTAGAAGAGGATTCCGCAGAAGCACTCGACAAATTATATAGGAATATATACTGTAGAAATTGAAATAATATACTAAAAGGGCAGCTAGAGGAAGAACTCTGATTACAGAAATATAATGGAAGCGTAGGTTGAACTTGCATTGACTTTTTCTTCTTCGGCATTCCGCTGGAATGGGTACAAGTTAATTAGGGTTTTACATGATTTTCTATGGAAATGTTACTATTGGGAAAGGCGGAGCTTATGGCTAGATATTTAAGTTTGTTTTTGTATGCATGTGTAGTTTATTGAAAATATTATTGGTTTGAGCGTGCGGTATCGAGTGCGGCTTAATTCTTAAGACTTGAGTAAGATTTGAATTGTTCATAGATGGTGCGAGGGTAGGGGAGGTTGCTGCCATGCTTCGCATGACAATCGATCGCATCCTGGCATCATGTCAATGAGTCGGAGGAAATGTTGCAGCTCTTGAATAATTTCCGGCCATGTGATTCTTGCGGAAGGATTAGCCTCCCAGCATCTCCTCATTATTTTGTGATAGCTAATTGTACATTTGATTTGAATGGTTTAAATTAATAAATAATTTTTAAACATAATAACTGAAACAATGTGGTTTAACGAAATAATCTTACAGTGTTCGTGGAGCATAGCGCGGACGGGGTAGAAGTGGCTCTTCGGTATGCGGTGGAGCGCCAAGAGAAAAAATCTCCCAGAGGGTGACTCCGTAAGACCAGATATCCGACTCCCGTGTAAACTTTAATGGACCGCTTGTGGATTCAGGAGCCATCCAAAGAATCGGTAGGTGGCGCTGCGGATTTACAAATGGGTAAGTCCATAATTTAGATGGAAAGTTGTGTGTGGCAAGCTTGAATTATTAACAACCTGTTTAGAGCGGGAGTAGCTTTTATCTGAGGATAGCGTGCAGGCAAATCCAAAATCTGCAACTTTTGCAACCTTGTCATAGCTTAGGAGGACGTTTCGGGCGGCCAAGTCTGTATGGATTACCTGTTAAATTGAAATTAAAGTTTAATTGCCTGGTGGAATTGAATTGAAATTGAAATGACTTGTTAGATCGGAACAGCTTTTGGCTCAAGGGAGTTTTCGTAGTTTAAGCTTTAGTAGGTTTTTTTGTAGATTTTTATGGCTGAAAATTGACTCACAAGTTTGGAATGAATATATTCCATGCCGCGAGCAATGTCCAGAGACCATTTAATTAGCTCTCGGATGGTCACCCTTTTGATTGGCTTGCGTGATGGCATTGGTACGTAGCCACTGTGGAAGTTTAGAATGAGAAATTTTGTACATTTTTATAAGGGTGTCGTCGTTATGGAAACTAAGGGATGAGAGGATTAGTAAAATAGTTTAGGATTAGTCGTACCTTGGTCTGGAACAACAGCACAAGTCGCCGTGATTATCGAGCTGATCGCTGCATGTTGCGCCCTGCAAATAAGCAGCCAAGTCTCCGAAGGGGCAGTACTCAATGATTATGTCCAGCACGCCTGAAATTTTTGAAGAGCACATGCGTCAAGTATGTAGGTACTTATAGGTACGATATGATATCATGCGAGGTCATACTATGTACTGCATTTCCGTATGAAGAATACATGGTACTTACGCTCTCGGATGTTGGAAGTATGAGCGCCCAGGAGTTGGGCTACGTTTGGGTGCGAGCCTAAATGAATCATTATTTTAAGTTCCTCCCACTGGGACTGGAATGATTGACCCTCTCCTGTTTTCCGCTTGAGGGCGACTGTTACGGTGATTGGAGTTTCTCCTGGGCCTGACCCGGGAACCAAGATTATCGCTTTGTAAACTCTGGAGGTTATTCCTTCTCCAATCTCTGCAAGAGGTCAAGGTCAGTTACATATAATTACAGATGTAGTGGCTCCAATAAATGAACTTGAGATGCGGGTAGTAAGAAATTAGCATTCGTAATCTACGTACCTTCCAGACGCTCAGTTCGCTCTGATGAGATTTCCCAGTCTTGGTCGTAGGGAATCCATGAAAAATCAGCGTAGGCTACCTCTGGATTTCCCATGAAGAATTTTGCAACTTCCTCGTCAGATAGCGGCTCTAGTAATTGATTTAGTCCGCCTAGGCGCTTCAGCTCCTTAATGAAGGCAAGCACTACCCAAAAGAGGTAGCCCTTTTGGAGACTTAGGACTGCGCAACAGGTTTGGAGTACGGGATTAAAGCCGGTAAGCCAAAAACTGTGGAGTGCGAAACAGATGAGCCAAATGCAGAAGAAGCCGATTTCAACGTGGAGACAGTGTTTGCAAGTCATCAGCTCTCTCTAGAAAAATCCGAGGAAATATCGGGTGGTACTGGTGTGTTAAATGGAGGTAGCTTAAGTGCGGGAAAAATACAGGCAACTCACACAACAGGTTACTTGAGTAGCGGTGAGGACTGAATTATAGGTATTTAAATACAAAAGTTCTAGGGACGCTACACTCAAGGAATTTATTAATTTTCGCGTCGGCCTACCTTCTTTGCACCTTTGGTCAAATTCATGGACATGTCGATTTCCAAGCCCCAGTAGCAAAAGTAAAAGAGCCAGAGGACCGGGCGTACTAAAGTGAAAGAGAAAATATTTAAGGAATTACAAGAAGATTGCTGTGATTTTTCATGGATTACAAGAAGAGTAGATAAAGATCGTACTTGAAGCCTTTATATTGTAGAAATCATCGGCTTCTTGATGAGACTTTTCAAGAAATTCGCGAATTCCTACGATGAAAATGGCCATCTTTGAAACCGAAATGAACTGTTAAGAAAGAGGGTAAGCTAATGATTATTGATTATATACTGAAGTGATGATGTTGAAAATGAATGCAAGTGCTAGGGTAGATAAACGTACCACATTCCAAAGAGCTGTTTCCTTGACGCTTTGTTGGCGTACAAAGTGGCCGAAGAAGGAATCAGTGAGACCTCTCTGAGACATTTTGGCTGTAGTTGAGTATTAATTTTTTCAATGGTTCCCTGCTGGGAGAAAATCGTAGCAATACGGTATGGGTAACTGCATGTAAGAAACTTTGAATTGAATTGATTTTGTTGTGAGGACACGGAAGTCTACAGAGTTAATTTGTTGAGAGTTGCTATTTGAATGGTGCTTTTACATGACATTTTTGGAAGATGATGAGAAAAGCTAATTGTTTAATTCAGTAGTGAACGGGAACATGAAGAAGTTGCGCAGTTACAAGACAGTAAGATCCTGCACCTGTTCTTACCTGGCGCGACGATAAATCAGTTTGTAAACACTATTAATTTTTCCGAGAGATAAGTTCGCAAAATCCATTTCTGGAATCTTAAAAAGCTTCGGTTGGTGGAGCGGTAAGTGTGGTCCGATTTTAGTTATTTATGGGCGTCAGAATGTTTGTATTCCTGGGAATCCAGTGAAACGTAAGATAAACGGAAGCTGATAATTGAAAGGATTTTCGAGAGAGGGTGGCTTTTATATTGATGTGTTGTTATGGATTTGGTGGTGGCGCCGCGCCATGTAGTTGGATGATTAATTGAAATGGTTTTTACGCGACGGTGCTAATTAATTCAAGGGCGAAACAAGCGTCATTTAATTAAAGTAGATTTAGATTATGTGATGATGAAGAGCTCTTAGTAATCTAAAAGATATGCGTTGGAAAACGAGGAGATAGGATGATAAAAGGTGAGAATTGAGAAGACGTATTGGGATTTTATGGAATATTTTTATTAATGTGTCCTGAAGGGATTGAATTAATTAAGATTGTTGCAAATTCTGTGAAACTTATTTTTAATTTACGGTAATAGAAATCGTGTTTGATACAATAAATAATTTTCATTTATAAAACTGCTTGGCTATTTACAAATGTTTTCCTTAATTGTATGTATTTTTTACAATAGAGGAGTTTATGTGCAACCTGAGAGGTTCACATGTATGTTCTATGCACTTCAATAACTTTTCAGAGAATCATTTGGAGGAGGATGAAACCTCTTTGGATTAACATTTCCAAGAATGATTGCCTCAGATATTAAGCAGGTGGCGCAAGCTTTCTAAAATCCTATTTCTTGTAAATCAGAAGTAAATTCTTAGAGGGGAGCTATATTTTAGAAGGGGATAATCGAATCTAAGGTGGGTTTACACACATGAAAATACTGGAATGGGACTACGTGACCCTGAGAATTTCTAAAACTAGATCCTGATAGTTGATTCAAGAATTCTGACATTACTCACCAGTATGAGCCATATCCTCAACCCTCCTGCCCGGCTTTACATTTTGTGCCCTTTGGACGAATCGCGAGAATCGACCGTTTTAAAATGGTATAAAAGACGAGAAATTCATATATCAGAATCGATTCTGATATATGAATTTCTCGTCTTTTATACCATCTTAAAACGGTCGATTGTCGCGATTCGTCCAAAGGGCACAAAATGTAAAGCCGGGTGTACTCTCGAGTCAGATCTCCGTCTCGTGCATTATCTTTTAGTTTCATTTGATTTTGGTTTCTGGTGGCTTGGTTGGTGGAATGGTAAAAGTTGTGCCGTATCTTTGAGTGCAAATAATAGAGGAACCAACAAGGGTTTTACAAGGCAAAAAGTTTCAGTTTGTGCAGTTAAGTGGAGAATGATTATATCGATTTGTTAAAAAAAATTGTATCTTAATCAGGATTGTTTTCCATGTTCAACTCTACGATATTCAACAACGGACGAATTTATCAAAGTTGGGTAGTCTAAAACTGACTCGTTTGGCTAATCTGAACTGATTACTCGTAAGGGAAATACGAGTCCTTGTATACAACCGGTTGGTTTCATTCGGTTCTGCAGAAAATTGGTAATCAAAGTATTCATTGGTCTGCCATTAAAATAGTTGAGGGTAATTAAGAACAGACGGTACAGAACATATATAAAATTATTTTCCAGGCAATTATCCAAAATGGATTCCCAAGGATCATCTCAAACGGATTCAGAAACATGGTTTTCATGGGACGAAACCATGTTCGGTGGACCCCCTGATGTGGAATCAGATTCTGAAGACGCTGCGGATATTATACAACCTGCGACTCCAAGTGAACGGCAAATCCCAATCGAAGTTGAGGGAACAGGGATAACAATTCAGTTCCCCTACAAACCATATCCCAGTCAAAGAGAAATGATTAACTCACTAGTGGAAGCTGCCCTGAATAAGAAGCATTGCCTGATAGAATCGCCGACGGGGACAGGAAAAACTGCTGCGATTCTCTGTTCCCTCCTTGGATGGCTTGAAAGCCACAAGGAAGAGGAAGAATCCGAAGAAGAGGACCCGGATACAAAGAAGATTCGGTTAACTCCCGTGAATCCATCACCGTGGGCCAGGATTGATGCTGGATCTGGAGGACTCTCGGGAAGTGGATCAGGCGGAGGCAGCGAATTTAAATCTGAGAACCGAAAAATAACTCGGATAATCTATGCTACCCGAACCCACGGCCAGGTGCAACAGATTGTGGAACAGCTGAGGAAAACCGCATACACGAAAATTCCAATGACAATAATGGCGAGCCGGAATCAAACTTGTATCAACAACCGGGCAAAAAATCCTGACCGAAGCGGGAGTAATAAAAATGAGCTTTTGTCTGTAGACGAAATGTGCAGCAAGCTGAGATCCGTTAAAGTAGAAGTGGCAACTCGGGATCGGATTCCCGAACGGCCAGAGCTTGACCCTTGTGAATTCTACTGCCACAACTCCAAGGAAAGGGAAGCGTTTGTCCGTGAGTTCCAGGAATCCAGATCTCACGAGGTTTTTGATATCAAAGATATTGAAGATGCGGGGAAGAAGGGACAATCCTGTCCATACTACGCTTTGAAAACAATGCAACCCGAGGCAAAGCTTATCATTTGCACATACAAGCACTTGGTAGACAAACATGTTCGGAAAGTGACGCAACTGGAATCGTACTTGCCAAAGTCCATCGTTGTGTTTGATGAAGCCCATAACATTGAGGGGGAGTGTCGGGAAGCTGCGTCTCGGACGATATCGATGAAGAAACTGCTTACAATCAAGGGACATCTGGACGAAGCCGAGAATCGACCTTCCGTTTCGATACCGAGTATAAAAGTTGAATCTTTGAGGGAGTTGCAAAGCTGCATCGGAACTCTGATCAATTGGTTCATGGAAGAAGAAAGAGAAGAGCCGAACGGGGTCAAAGGTTACGTGGAGGCAGATGGGAGGATTCTTCAAAAAAAGTTTACTGGATCTCTGGCGAAAAAGCTTGTTGCCATGGGAATGGACTTGGAAGGAGGATTGTCTGAGCTATATCATCACTACCATGTGATGAACGATACTTCGTACAAGTACAAATACGATCCGCAAGTAGCTAAGTTCAAAGTTCACAAGACTGGAATGGATTATTTGGGTAGTGTCCTAAGTGGCTTCTGGTTCGTTCTGGAGAATTGCAAAGAGAACCTCGTATTGCCGACCCATCCGCAAGATTACGAGATCTGTTTTCAGAAGACGCGATCTGTGAGGAACGATTTGAACCAAACTCTGTTTCCTACACAGAGAGACAACTTGGTTGGAGAGTATCACGGTATTACTCTGCGACTCGTTTGTGTGAATCCAAGGGTAGCCTTCTCGCCGTTGAAAGAGTGCAGAGCAGATCCGTCGTTATAACTTCCGGAACGCTCTCTCCCCTCGACTCCTTCGCTTCCGAGTTGGGAGTTAACTTTCGAGTCAAGATGAGTTTGGAACACATCGTTGAGAAAGAACGGATCTATCCGATCGCTATTGCCAAGAGAGAACGTGGTGATGGAAATATAACCGTTTCACAAAAGGGACTAGAGGGCGTTGAGGAAGCAACTTTTGAATCAATTGGGGAAATGCTAATCGATATTTGTGAGATGGTGCCTTTCGGGGTTCTCGTCTTTTTTCCTTCGCAGCGATTGATGAAAGAGTTTTTCAAGACATGGGTAGAGAAGGGGATTTTGCAAAGATTGGGGAAAATGAAGAAAAAATTATTCTGCGAGTATTCGTGGAAGAATAATCCGGAGGAGCCGTTCCCAGAAGACGTTATTGCTCCGAACAGGAGTGAAGAATCAAATTATATAGTGGACCGGTACAAGGACGCGGCAAAGGACGCCGGTGGAGCTTTGCTTTTCGGTGCATTTCGCGGAAAAGTTTCTGAAGGTACGGATTTCAGGGACAATGAAGCAAGAGCAGTCGTTACAATCGGAATTCCGTTTAGCCCAGCTGGTGAACTGACAGTTGTTGCTAAAAAATCTTTCAATGACCGAATGAAAAATCAAGGATTCGTGGATGGATGGAGCTGGTACAATTCAAATGCATTTAGGGCTCTGAATCAAGCACTTGGAAGGTGCAACAGGCATTCAAAAGACTGGGGACTCATCTTTATGATTGATGGTCGGATTTCGAATAATCTTGAAAAATTACCGAATTGGATACAAACGAATTTGAGGAATCGGTATAATGGAACTACGTCATATGTTTTTGCGGATTTAAAGAAAGGTGTAGAGGAATTTGTAGAGAATATAGGTAAATGAGATTGGAATTTGGAAATTGGAAGAGGGTGTGTATAGAAGAGAGAGAGAGAGAAATTAATGAAGAAATTAATAGTTAATATATTAAATTTTGTTTATTAAATTGAAAAAGAATTTTAAAATTTAATATTAAATACAAAAGATTGTCATACCAGGGGGTGTTTGTAATAATATATTTTATAAAAGCACAATTTCGTGAGCATTTATTTCATTATATCAGCTGATAGTTGTCGCGCTGAAGCGCCTGGTGCTAATTCCACACGTTTAGGGGCACAACACTTGTGTCCTAGTCGCCTCCCTCTGGCGGTGGTCACTGTGACGGGAGGGACATCTGGTGGAGGTTCCGTAGTAGAGTTATCGTTTCTTGGTTTCAGAAGCTTAGATGCCATCTTCCCTCTTTGTTTGCCGTTATTGAAGTCACCATAGTAGTCGCTACGGGTGCTCTGCGGGTCGGATAGGTCATGTTGTGCTGCAGGCTGGAAAAACATGTACCTTTGTTGGTGCACAAGAGCACGAGATCTGCCTTGGCTTCCAAGGATTGGGGTTCTATGCACCATTGTTGCACGCATTCGTCCTCCTCCTCCACGTCCGCCCTTGGCTTCGACTTCGACACTACGTTTGTTTGGAAAGACCATCAGGACAAGTAGGACAACGGTCAAAATGTGTAGAGTTAGCGATGTAAGACGCATGGTAACGTATAAGGCGGTATCAAGATGTCAGTTAGAAATCGTTAACTTTATCAGGATGTACCGGGCGGAAATAACAGCGATGGAAAATTTCTCTACGCGAAAACTGTTTGTTGCTGCACGAATGTTTGAGATGGAATGGTACGTTAGTAATGGTCGTGATGCTTTTTATGGCAAGTTTGGCGCAGTTGTCTTGATTAAAATAGCACATTGATAGCATCTGAATGAGTAGAGCCGTGAATAGCGGCGTCAAGCGGATTTTACTTTACTGGACACTGGATAGCTGGTGTCATTTTCGCCATACGAATTCTAAGTAAGCTTCGGATTAATTCAAACTTTGCTATTGATGAATATGGTTAGCTCGAACTCAGTTGTCGCAGTTACTACGTAGCAGATGTCGATTCTCTAGTGTTGAAAAATACTAAATTATTTAAAGCTGTCGACGACATTTGCAGTTAAACTTCTAGGCGGACCATGCGTTGAGTGGAGAAATGGGCAACGTTGTAGATGCATATTGCTGATGAAGTGCAGCAGGAATTATTTGAATTCATCCCGTGTTACGATTCGTCGTTAGGCATTAAGAGCACAAGTCAACAGTATTTTCGTCAGTTATAAAAGATTTAATTGAGGATGCAATTTAAGAATTGTTCAGAGATGCTTGCAGAATTTTACTGTGATGTTCATAATGCTGTGCGTCCAGTGTTACAAAATAATACATGAAAACAGGATTGTATCATATTTGAATTTATAAATTAGATATTTTTATTAATTTTGTAATTAAAATATGCTATTTTAAATACAAGAGCTGCGTTTTCACCATCCGAAGATAACAATTATAAAACACGAAGAGTCGAGCTATTTACTTGTTGTCACTTCTTTGCAAGGCGGTGCCAGATCCCAGTTCGACAACTTTGGGGGAACAGCATTTGTATCCTGGACGTTTCCCTCGCTCTGTGGTGACCTCAGGGACATCTGGCGTTGATTCTGTAGTGGGAGTGGGAGTAGTAGTTTTCTTGCTCCTGGATTTTCTCCGCCTCTTCCCGTTGTTGGTGTCACCCTGGTAATCGTTGTATTTCCAGCGTGGATCGGAGAGGTCATCATCGAAATTCCGTTTGGGGGCTGAACTCTCGTAAGTTGCGGCCTTCTTTGTGTACACTAGCCGATGACCGCGGTCGCGACCTCCGAGTGTTGAACGGACCATGGTTGCACCGATTTTACCTCGCATCCCCTTTGCTTCTGCGCCGTTTGAATTGTCGTGGCGAAGTGAAACCAGGGCAAGGAGGGCAAGGGCCAGGAATTTGAATATTAGCGATGAGAGTCTCATCGTGAACAATGTGGAGGAAGTGTGTCAGCCAGGAATTCGAACACGAGGAAAAATAAGGAGTTTTCTTGGAAAATTTGTTTAGCGAAGACAGTCCAGAGCATGCTTGTTGGATGATCGAGTGAGGAATGATTGAGAATGATTGAGAGGGCAGTAATGGTCTTGTAATTCGCTATCAGGGCAAGATCATGGGTTGGAGTCGTCGTAGCTGTGTTGATTAAAATGACACATTCGGAGTGTCCGAGTTGAGGAGCTTGATGAGGGGAATAAATTCCAATTGGAAATGATCTAAATTAGGGATAATGAGGAAGATGGTCGTAAGATGGACGTGGAAGTTAATGAGAGCAGGGTCAGAGGAGACAGCGTCGTATATTTTGGATTTGCGACTGATACCAGTGTCAAGTCTGCGGATGGATTCGCGAATAATTGATGGGGTATTAGCATAAGCAATGGAAGAGAAGAAGTGCCAGTTGGGTTTGCCAGCAGTGTATAGTGGTTTGAAATAACAGCATGTATTCAGATTTTGGTCAGACAGTTCCAGTGTAAGCTTTATAAGTGGACTTTGTACAAGTATGCTTTACATTTATTACCGTGCTTAATGTAATGTAAGCTTGTTTACTACGCTACATGGCTTAATTTACATGACAATTAACTGGCTGCTGCGAAACAGCTGGGGCTAAATTCAATAATTACTGCTTTCTTTGTACTAGTATCAATTAAAACATGGATAATTATCGAGTAACCTATCACCAGCTTTGACATCTTCGAAAATATGTTTATATACGAAGGACAGCGGCAGATGATATGTTTACATTGAGCCCTGAGGCAAGGTGATAAAGAGCGCCCCAAGAGATTGTACAGTTGGTGATTGATATTGTTTGAAAGGGAGATAAACTGGTTTGAGGTTATCTAAAACGTCTATATAATTTTACTCTACGAATAAGCTGGGGCTTCTAAAGTCGTGGTCTTTTCATTCCTCGAAGCACCTCTCTAATGTTTAATTTATGAAGTTGTGGGAAAATAGGAGTGTATTGCTGGTTGCGCAGTTCGCGTGCCTTGCGTGTCAGTTTCAGTTTGAGGGACGATCAGAAAATAGTTTTCAATTTACTCGAAAGTAAGGCTTGAGCTAGACTACTGTATTCTAGAAGAGTTGCGTGTGGGTTTGGTGGACTGTGTATCACTGTGCAGAATTGCGTGGGATTTTGTTTTAAATGTTAAATTACAATTAATAGAGGTTTTGCTGAATCCCATTTTTGTTGGGGATGAAGCGCTAAGCAAACCTCAATTTAGCTGCGAATGAGTTTGTTCTAACCACTGGAGTTGTGCATAGAAAGTTGTGAAAATGACCTCGAAGTGTTTTCGGGGATGGTACAGAAACCCCTTGGGCACTAGAGTAGGTCAACTGAGTGTGCTGATTTTAGTGCTCCTCCTAGTGACCCAAGCACATTGTGCTAATATTTTGTTTTTTCTGCTAGTCACGGGTCACAGTCATCAAGTCGCAATACACCCTCTGGCAAAAGCACTGTCGGACAAAGGTCACCGTGTCACATTTTACTCAACGTATCCAGTTCAAAATCAACATGCCGACATTGATTACTTGGAATCTCGGAGAGTAGCGGAATATTGGACAGGGGCACTCACGGAAATAGCGAGTAAGGAAAGTGCGAAAGCTCGGTTTGACCCCGATGAAAATGTGTACAATGTTATTTTCGAGGCGGCGGTTGGAGCTTGTGAAGTGTTTTACGAGGATGAGAAGATGGCGGGATGGGCCAAAGATGCCACGAACTTTGACCTTGTGATTTACGACGCAAGTTATAATGATTGCGGATATCCGATTGCGTATAGATCAAATGCTGCGCAAATAATATTCTATACGGGGGATTTGTTAACGTGGGATATTGACGAGTGGGGTTTACCGGTAGAATCTGCTTGGATTCCTGACACGCGGTTGCAGTTGTCCAGTGATATGAATTTTAGTCAGCGGGTTTACAACACACTCTATACTTTGTTGAAGGGAGTAACTCTGGTATCTGGAAATTATTTCCCGCGCATCGATGCTATCCTTCAACGAAATTTTCCAGGAGTTCCTTCCGTACAAGAACTGAAGAAGGCAACGGATCTGCTATTTATTAATTCTTATTTTGCGCTGGATTATGCGAAATCCTTGCCGCCTTTTGCGATCCAGGTGGGCGGGTTGCATTGTGAGGAAGGAATAGAGAAAAAACTTCCGGAGGTGAGGTTTCAGGTTTTGAAATTAACAGGCATGGCTGCGCAAGTTCAGATATTGTAAGGTTTAAGAGTAATTGGTTATGCAATGTTCTGATTGGGTAACGTTGAAATATTTGCAGGAATTTGAAAAATTTGTGGAATCTCCTGCCTTTGAAGGGTTCGTTTACGTTTCGTTTGGATCCCTTGGAGCTTTGAGTGAGGAAAAGAAGTGGATTATGTTCTTGGTCATGGAGAAATCGTTTCCGCAAATCGGATTTGTGATGAAGTGGACTGGAGAATTGCCGAAGAAATATCCGGAAAATGTTTTACCGGTGCCGTGGGCACCGCAAACTAAGCTACTTGGTTAGGATATTAGGATCACTAGGAGGTTTCTTGAGTTGGGTGTTACAAGAAATTGGAAATTAAGTTGCTAACAGTGAATTTTCCTTTTAGCGCATCCCAAGATTAAGGCGTTCATTACTCAATGTGGCCGGTTGAGTACGACTGAAGCCGTTTTCTATGGAGTTCCAATGATCGGATTCCCCATGTTTGCGGATCAATGGTTCATCGGAGAGAGTCTCAAGTACCACGGCGTCTTAGTTTTACTGAAACTTGAGGAAACTAGCAAAGAAATGTTAGAATCCGCTCTGCTCAGTGTGTTCCATGATCCAAGGTAAGCGTTAGTTCTGAATGAAAAAATTCAGATCATTCGGAATATGACAATGCAGGTTTCTGGTTTTTAAAATCGCTGAACTTGTGTGTTAACTTTGTGGGTTTGTATTTGCAGCTACGCAAAGAATATGAAAATCACAAGAAAACTTTTCCTTGATCGACAAAATTCTCCTTTGGAAACAGCTGTTTGGTGGTCGGAGTTTATCATTCGGCACAAAAAAGATGCCCACACGATTCGAAACATCATGAAACCAAAGGCGAAAGATATGCATTTCATTCAAAGTCGGCTGATTGATGTCTGGTTTTGCATCTTTGCTGTTGTTGGAATTGTAGTTTGGATAGTTTTAAAAATTGTTTTCAAGGTGTTAGCAATATTTTGTGGGGGGAAGAAACGGGTTGATAGATTTTCCAGGTACAAAAAGTTGAACTAATGAAATAAACTCTTAGGTTTTATTTAAGAACAGGGATATTTAAAAAGTCTGAGGAATATCGTGGTCAAATATAGACCTTTTGTACCACTGTCAATTGGCTTGCTTTAATTGGTTTGGGCGCTAAGTGGCATGACCTGTATTGAAATTAATTATCACGAGTAAAACTTAAGGAAACAGCAGCGTTACAAAGACTTGTGATAACCTCACATGAGGACAGGATCGGCGATTGAAGTCGTCGTAGTAGATGGCACCACGGTCGTACTTGAAGTTGTTGATGAAGAGGTTGCAAAAGTTGAAGATATTGTGGGGGATGTAGTTGAATCAGATGGAGAAGGCAAGGATGTAGATGTCGGAGCAGTTGTCGTTGATGAAGCTAAAAGCTCCCAAAATTTAGCATCTACTTATATTAGATTCTGCTGATGAAAAAAAGAATAAGATGAAGATTTTAATGTTTTTTAAAATATATAGCTCACCTCTATCTTGCGGAACACATCGTTTGAGCATTTTTGTAATGCAGATGCACTTTTTTCCCTCTTCTAATGTTACCAGAACCGGTTCATTGTGACCTCTTTCGGTCCGGTGGGCCTGGCTGTTCCTCGGATTACAGGCTCTGTCTCCTAATACAAATGAATGTAAAGGAAAGAACATTGCATTCTTTGAGTTTCTTCAAATTGTGAATCGTTAGAATTTTTTATATCGAAGTTTAGGTATGGATTTGAATAAGCCACAGTTGTCATTTGATTATATGAAGCTTGAAATACAAAATACTTACGCTTATACGTGGCGCCATCTTGTTCTAGGGCACGTCTTCCTTGTTCTTCCTTACACTCTTCGGATCCGCTTTCCTTCGAAGCACAGGGATTGTCCTTTGAGTTTTTCCGCTCTGTAGCGTCAGTCGGAAATGCTAGAGATTCTAATAAAATAGCCACAAAAATTATTACTATTAATCGGTGCATCATTTAAGCTGTTTTGGTTAGTTTTCTAGTAATTAGCTAAAGGGTTTTTAATAATATTCAAGCTGTAGCTACTCCTATTTATATCCTAAACTATCAAGCATTTGAGCTTCACTTGTAAATTGATAAAGCTTCTGTAGCATATGATCAAGGCGATATATGAAAAAAATTAAAATTCAAGGTTCATTATTCCCATAAAGTATCGCTGGCTCTGTTGAATGGATGAACGTATCGGAGTGAGAGTTGAAAAAATATTAACTTTAAGTAAGACATAACGTAAAGACTGAGAGCAAAAATACATGGCATTACATGTCCCGCGTTATATCATTATTAGGTGTCTAAATTAAATGTTAGGATAAGTGGCTTTATTCTAATTACATTTGGAACTTGAGCTGTAGTCGATCGTGTCGTGCTCTGTCTGTCCCAAAGCAGATGCTGCGCGTTTTTGCAAGTAAACAAATATTTGTGATACTTGAACTTGAGTACAAGGTAAACTTTACCTATATTTCCTCTGCTAACATTTTAAAAGAGACACAAGGTTAAGATAATCAAATGCGAATCGTCTCCTTACACTCAATGTAACCGAATTTGGTAATCACAGAGACAGTTGCATAAGGATTATGGCGATGATGTAAGCGGCTGTTGACTTAATTGCAGCTGAGCTTTAGCACAATTATTGTCCGTTTTCTCTGGGATTGACTACACTGCAGGTATTAATTGTCAGTATTTGAAGATGACTCACGTTATTGCCCTGGTTAGACTTAGTTAGACTTAAGGCTTACAGTAACCTAATTAAAATAAATGGTTAAAGATGGCTCTTATTCTCTCGCACAATTGCCAGTGCACAATTTGGACCACGTACTACCAGAAGCGGACACATTGCAAACTAAAGTGACACATGCCGAGGGCTAAATTGATTGCTTTTGCTTCGATCCAGTTATATTCTTTAAAGATTTCTTTGTGGCGTTTTTCAAAAAGTATGTAAATGCCTGTAGGTCAATTACTAATGATGGAATCTAAATTACGGGAACTTGATAATGCCAATTAATTGCGATGGAAATCATCACGAGCAAATTGGGAATAATCGCTTCCTATTTGAACGGTGATAAAGTTGGCTCAGGGTTGAAAATTGCATAACGTTTTTGAAAAGCAATTTAATCTGGTTTAAAAAGTTAGTTGGAATGAAGCGATTTTTGGAATTAAATTAATTTTCAAAGAAACTGCTCTACGGAGTTGATGGCCATCCAAGATTCATCGTAAGGACATCCGGTGTGCATGTTCGAGCTGATCCAACACAATACGAGCTGAACTTTTCAGCATAGTTTCCGTGTATTAGAAGAGCAAATAGTAGGAAACCAGTTAAACTGAACTAAATGGTATGAGGCTAGGTTGCACTTACTGCGTAGCTATAAAAACTGTATCGGTTTGGAGTGTGTACTCAACAGGGAACTATTCGTGATAGAGCTGATGACTCTTTAATCTTAGCTATTAATCGCTTCAGCAGCTAAACGGAGATACAATCGTCAAGGCTGGATGGACCAGAAGCCATTTAGGATTGTGTAACACCGGGATCAAGTGGATTTTTAGAACGTCCAATAAGTCGGGAAGATGCCTACGCGTCGATTTTTAAACGGCATCGGACGAATTGTTTCCGTTGGATATCGCGCTTATTGCTCGCCGTTAGACTGGGATTTTAAAAGGAGCCGACTGGTCTCCCGGGAGAGGTCAAAAGTTCACAATATCCTATACTGCTTGAACAGTCTATACTTGACCATGTACACTTGTAATTGTGCAAGGGGGATGGTTGCAAAAATACGAGTGATGGAAGAGGTGAACGTTGATTTTGCGTTGCATGCAATTTATACTAACGCTTTCTTGAGCTTCACAATAATGAACGCTAACTTGATGTTCAAGAAAGGGATCCTTGCTAATTTTGTGAAGCAGATGCTGGGGTATGTGGACATGTTGGAAGCCTCCACAAGATCCAAAGGTAAGAAACGATGTCTCCATTCGGTCAATGACGCTAGTAAAGTCACTTTATAGCGCTTTAAAAGCTCTGTGTTGCAAATTAAATCGTATCTGAGTGAACGCCCTTTTCGTTTTGCAGTTGTAAGGAAGAAAGTGCTGAGAAGAAAACGGTTTGATATCGGTCGCCTACTTCCGCTAGCGTTCCCATGGTGGTTCTGGAACTCCCTCGCCGGAGTTGTTTTTTTCTTCTACGAACCGTTAAACACGCGCTACTTGTATCATCGGCTACCGATACACAACATTTTCATGTTACTTTTTTTCGGATTGCTTGAAGCTCAAGTAATGGTTTTCATCGTATTTATCATACTTTTTCATTGGTTCCTCTGCATGATTCTACTCAGCTTTGCCATGAACATGATCGTGAAGAAACTAAGCGAGATAGTACCGGATTCGGAGGACAAGATGACATGTCCGCACCTTCGGAGCCTCATGATGGAATACAAAGCGATAAAGGTCCTTGGAGGACTTTATTCGGACTTTCTGCAGACCATGTGGCCTACATTCGTTTACGTTAACGTCGCAAATCATGTTCTGTTCATCTACATCTCGGTTCGCTCTCATTCCCGGTTGGGAAGCATCGGGCTTGCATTTTTTCTTTCATGGTGCTTTGCTTACACGGGTTTCGAAATCCTCATGTATTACTTCCCGGGGAAAATGCATGAAAGTGCCGAGGAGACGATCCGGTTGCTGCGGATTCAGGCTGGAGTTGACCCTTACTGTAGGCGGGTTGTTAAGGGGATGACACCTTTAAATGTCAAGATTGCTCATGTCGTTAGCATGCGAAAATTTGCTCCTCTGCTAATATTCTATGGGGTATGCAACGTGACTGTTAATTTACTTTTAGTTGGGTAATTGCTAAGGCTAATTCAACTGTTATTCAATCGGATTAATCATGGTTAACTGTGATGCGTAGGCAATGTTGTCAGGGCAACAGGGAATGTTGTGAGGTGATGGATGTAAAGTACCGATACTTAGATGGTTGTAGGTGATTGTCAACACACGCTTAACGAATTAACGCCATAAATGAATATTAACATTGAATACATCGTTAGAGTTTTCAAAACATGAAAACAAACTGAAGCCATATCTTGATGCGGGAACTAAAACCTGATTTGATGTTGGATTTTAATTTTAGCCAATGAGAATAAGGTTGACGAGAATGTTGGAAATGGTCATCCACAAGTAGAGAACCGTGGAGCTATTGATTATGTAGACGGATCCGCATTTGATGCCCAAGCATCGACAGGATTGCAAGGTTTTGCGTTCGAGCAGGAGCAAGCGCTGCTGGTTTGCTGGTTGCGTCGTTTGACCCAACGGCAAGACTTTCCACGAGTCCAGAAACCTGGTGCTGTTGTCTCGGAGTTTTCCGGCGTATGGGTAGGCCAGGAGTTCGATGGTGAGCCAGAGGACGGTTATGTAGGGGAATAGGAGATAGGTTGGAAATGAAACGGTTTTTCGGAAGCGGATAGCGGCGTAGGTAGAAATTGTGTGGTCGCAAATGCAGATTAGGATGAAGACTGGGACTACACTCATGGCAAGGTAGTCGTTGATACGAGCATTGAGGTTTTGCATTTGGCGATACATTTTTAGGGCTGCCGGGAAGGAAATATGGCTGCGGTTGATTGTTTTTCCCTTGTTCTTTTTTGATTTTGGTCCCGAAGTTTTGAGGTTGTATGGCCTGTTTAAATAACACCGTGTTAGGGAAGTTAGTAAGTTTTGAGTTTGAAGGTGAAAACTATATGCTCGTACCTGGTGGTAACTTGCAAGCAGATGTTGCTAACTCTGCAATATCTGAAGATGACGTAGGAGTAGAAGAATGCAGCGGCGCTGCATCCCATGTAATTGTAGTATTCCCAGAGTCCCCATGCTAGGGTTATCAATGGGGAGAGCTGGTGTTCGGTGACGAGATATCGGAGTAAGTATCGATGATCCAGGGGCTGATAGAAAAAGAGGCCGGCTAGGAATAAAGAAGCTACGTATTCCATACCGTTGGACAAATTGAAAAAAATTTCATCGATGTTGGACGTGGGGTTATCTAAAAGCGCGTACATGAAAAAATCGTTTCATTTAGTCGGAATCGCTTAAATTTTGTAAATAGAATTGGGTATCCGATGGGTCCGGTAAGTGTTTGATTGTGTGAGCTTCGATGAATAGTGGAGAGAGTGTAGAAATGGAATAGCAAGTGGATGTCTTACTTGTAGCTCCGCGCTCTACTCCGATGCACTCGTTGATGAAGCGGATCAATTGGGATTTGTTGCTAATAATGTTCACGTTAAAAATAAAGAAAGCACTGTAGCTGCCGATATACACTACATCGATGACTTTGAGGGCTACATCCCGCTCTGAGCTGATTTCATTGAATGTGATGAGGTAAAGAATATAAAATGGCTATGCTCCAATCCAAGCTACGTGGAAATACCAGGGGATGACCCGCGCCCAGGATTTTTGAGATACGAGCTTGCCAACGCCATCTGTCTTGGCCCATACCAAAGGGAAGGTGCCGGAGACTGGGGGAATCATATGTCGATGACACCAGGTTTCTAAGCGTGTCTTGAGAAAGCTCATTTTTTCTTGAGAGTTTTCCTTGGAATTATGTCTAGACTGTTTACTGTGTTTACTTTCGGGTTTAAGCGGGTAACATAGCTTAAATAGCGGAGCTAGTTTGTGTGCCATCTGAGCAGGACGAAATTGCTTGTAGCATTGAAGATAAGAGTTTGCGATATGAGAGATCTGGCGCTTTGGAATTTTGGTGTAAGGTGTCACATGGGAATTATGTCGTAAAATGTTGAGAGAAAGTAGAGGAGGAGGATCGGTCGAGTTTGCCGTTGCTAGTGCAGCCTCTTGTGAGAATTTTGAGTCGCGAATTTCTCAAATTGGTTACTTTTAAACATAGATTGTCTCATACTCTGGTTCTGAGGTTATCGCATAAGAAACTAAATGACAGGGTACGAGAATACATTTAAGTAAATTAAATTGTAGAGTACAGCCGGTGTATGTGCCAGAATGCGAGTGTACAAGAATGAGGAGGTTTAGAAAAACAATTTAAGTAGAGTTTCCGTTTGTACAGAAATAGAAGTTACAGGGGAAGGGTGTTTTAAAATATGTTTTGGAAGGAATGGAATCCGTGTTATCTTGTAATTTGACTCGGGTTTAAATCTTGATTTCTGTATACTAGTCTGTAATGTTGGGTTGATACGGAGTGGAATGATGTGTCTGTGATTGTAGACTCTGACGGATTTTAGGCCGGAATTAGCTTCAAGGATTTCTTAGGAATTGAGCTGTCAGCCTGAACGCTAAACTATGATTTTGGCAACGTAAATATATGACAATATAATATATATTTTTGTTCAAAGATCTATAGTTTGGTACAGAAGGAACTTGGGATCTTGACAGGAGGCATGAAGGGATTGGGAGCTTCACTCTTCTTCTGGCAGAGGTCGTACTGATTCTTCTGCTGAACGGGTCTACGGGGTCTTTGCTGCCGTGTAGCTTTCGGGGATTCGTTAATAGTTTGCGTGGCTGGGATGGCGTACTACTTGCCTCTTTTTGAAATCTTAAAATGTTTCGCGGAATGTAAACGGTGTAAACGGTCCGAGGACTTAATGGCAACTTGGAATCAGGATGCGGAAAATAAAGTTCAGAGGCTCTTCCGAATGAGGCTTTATGATCATTTTATCGATGTTCCTATCGTACTGACTGCAACTGATATCGTCATTAGTAATTCTACAATGTATAAAGGTGCTCTTGCTTTGAGGAAAAAATTTGGTATTTTAGTGCGGCTATTATGCATCGTTTATTTAATTCTCGTAAAGACAGAAGATCTGATATTAAATTATACTTGATAGTTTTATGAGCAATAAATAATGCATGTGATTTGAGCAAATGTTTTGAATTGTTACAAAGTAATAATGTTCCAACTTAACTACTTGATTATTCATGTGGTAATCCTTGTAGATGGGTGGATATAAAACAAGTTACTAAAAATTCTGATCATCTAAATCCATGTTAATTACTTACAATACATTCTTAGTCATGAGATAATGTAGAAGCGCTTATAACTTTACAAGTAATTCATACATCGTTTCAGCAACGAAGTTGAGACTGGAAGCGCATATTAACTAGACGAAAGTAGCTAGTAGAAGAGGTTCGGCTCATTGTAAAATTTAAATTCTGGAGCGATATAGATACATAGATAAAAGGCGATAAAAATACTTGAATAATTCATACTGTTACAAATAATATAAAATTCCTACGTAATATTTTGGAAAATACATCCTGTAACTGTAGCGCCTTCCGACTACCGGGAATTCACTTACGATTGTGTAGCAACGAACTAATTCATGGTTCGTACAGATAGTTTTACATTCTTGAAATAATATTTGGTTTCCTTGGCAACTGCTTGTAACGAGTAACTTTGACAAAAGCCTCCATTAAACTTTTTCGGAAACATAAAATATTCGACGAATAGTGAGGGTAACCATGGTTATCTCCTTAGCGCGAATTAAAATTTTCGAATGCTCCTATGCCTTAACATTGAGTATAAATAGAAATTATTCGAAATATATGTTTCCGCTAGATTATTTTATGTTTCCAAACAAGTTTAATTGAGGCTAAACTGCTTCTACGCATGACTTTTAGCTAATCATTGACTGATAGTTAATTGCGTTGCGCTTGGAAACTGGCTGAGAGAATATGGAAAACTTAATATTCTTACATGAAAATAAACATACATTGATAATTCAAAGCTTCTTTTCTACCTTGCAATTCATGAGACTCTGGGAACTGAAGCTGAAATAACCTTCTAACAATACCGTAGTTGGTGGGGCACATCTATTTAAGTAAAATTCATGTTGTCATGGATACAATTGAAGTCTATTTACGGTCCTTTGAGTCTGAATCTTGTAAATCCTTGATGTTGCTCACAAAGACGATGTGTTCATCTTCGATAGGCTGCTCGGGCTCCGGTGATGCTGCTGCTGCTGCTGCCGAAGATGAAGAAGAAGCAGCAGCTGAAGACGATGATGCAGGAACTGGAGGATATGGGGGGAAATCAAATTCAGCATATTCCGGGTTATTAGTAAATTCCGGGTCAACAAAGATGTGGTTCGGAGAGGGTGGAGGAGAGTCGCCTCTGGAAACGACCCAAGGTGGTCCGACACAGACACGTCTGAACTTCTCGACTCGCAACTTGTAGAACTGTTTCTTCTCCGCTTTGGTCATGAGTGACGGCGTGCTGTAGAAATACAAACGAGGATTCAACGAGATTGAAAATAGAACGTCCGCTATCGGCAAGAGCGTTTGATGAAGATGACCACAATATACAAAGACCCTGCGGGTGCAGGAACCGTGAACAAACGGAAAGCAATTTTATCTGTTCAGAATTTTTAAAGGCATTATAACGGACTTACTAATAGGTTGGGGTCTCTCGGAGATGGCGAGTCGGTGAGTACGAGCGGTAGTTTGGATCTGGTTTCCATTCTTGATATTCCGGATCCGCTTCGATCCGTTTCTCATACTCGGGATCAGGAGGATGTACTGGAGCGTATTTGAGGAAGGAAAATTCTGAAAAACACCGAGTAATGGTTTGTTATTTTAGTACATTTCAGGATAGTTAGGAGGAGAACTCGGGAGAAAGAATATTAATAATTCTAGCATTTAACAAACTAACCCTTTTCTGGAGGTCGATCCTTGAAGGAGCATTGCCTCCGGTGAAATTCAACTTCCATGGGTTGAATCCAATGACCTTGTTCAAATTCGCATTGGACTAGTTCCTCTGGAGGGAGACCAAGGTCTTGACGTGCTTTGGCGTGATTCCTTCGGCAGCGGTACAAGTGATGAGGAAGCTTCTGTGGTCTGGAAACAGATAATAAAGTCAGAATTAATAGAAGACAATTATAAATTCTCCAGGAATGTCGAGTCTCTGGAGTAAGACTGACTCAAGAGGAGTAGAAAAGAATATATCACAACTAGTTACATTAACTAGGGTTAAATTACGAAAAATATTAATAAACTCGGAGATAATTTACCTGATCCGGTGACTAGTATCGTATGGACATTCCAGGACGTATTCATCTTCGCGAAGAGGTCGGTTGACGTAATGCAAGGGATCTACTGACATGGACCTCAAATCAAATCCTTCTCCACAAAGGCTGTACTTTGGCTTCTCAGGTTCTTCCGACCCTAGAGTTTCAGAATCTTTCGGAGCTTCAGAATCTTCCAGCTTTGGAGTATCAGAATCGTCCAGTTTAGCAGCCATTTTGAAGTGAAGATCGAAGTTAGTTTGCAAACTATTTGTGGAGCGTATAATTAACTTGGAAATTGGGAATAGTTTAAATTTGATTTTAAAATTCTCGTATTTAATTAAAATGGGTCAGAGTAATCTACAGCTACAGCTGAACTGATTTATCAAAATTACTAAATTAGATGAGCGAATTCGAAGTTCGTGTTGATCGGGCGAAGAGCTGAGAGCAAGTGACTCGTGCCAGCATGTGCTCAAGGTTTTTAAAACAAGTCCGCTAAAGCCGAGCAACGAACAAAAGTATCGGTGGCAGCCAATGACAAGCGAGTCGCTAGGAGAGGAGGAGGCACGGTACGAAGTTCGGAGTAGTGGATGCTTGTAACGATGATAAAACGTTGCCTCTTCTGGCTTTGTTCTGTTGTGCAGGAGCATGGGTGGTGTGGCAAAAATAAATTGGAGATTAAAGGAAATATTTTTAAGTAATTTTCCTTTAATCCTTTTCATAATACTTTTTAAAAAGATTAAGAAATTATTCTCGAATTTAATTTACCAAGTTCGTTCCTGATGCTAAGGGAAGGAGCTTTTAATTTATATTTCAAGGTAATACTTTTTTATTTAAAAAGGGATTAGGAAAATTCGGGTTTGAATTTAATTTAGAAGTAATAAAACTTAATCTGTTTTCAAATCGTTAATTTTAGAAAGAGGGAATAAAGAAAGCAAGGAAAACGTTGAAAGTTCGTTGAGCTTCTTGTGTTCAGTAGTTTCACGTTTGGAACGTAGGAGGCGCCTTCAGAAAACGTTAAGATGGTTTACTAATTGCTAAAGCTAAAATTTAATTTCATCCACGTCTATCATAGCATTTAATTAGAATTACGACCGAATTAGGGTTAACTACTTGGAATCTGAATACTAAAGCCTGGGGAATGGAAAAATTTAAATGTAGAAATATTCAGTTGAATTTTTGCAATACTCGAATAGTTTCAGCAAACATTTACACGGCTAATTGCACATTCTGTCTGACAGCATGCCTTGAATTCCGCGGATTCAAAACATTTCAAAAATCTAGACGAGAGGAATGGAATTCATATCCCTTGGAGAGCAAATATTTTTGCAATGGAATTCTTTAGTAATTAGAGTCGACGGAATGTGTGAGTGTAATAGTTGATTCATGTGATTAATTTACTTGAAAATTTCTAAGTTTGTTAACTAATTGCAGTAGAACAAATTTAATGGCAGTTAGTAGAAATTTTGAAAATATTTAATCCGTACAAGATTCACATGCTGAGCTTAAAACGTTTCCGGAGATAAAAATATCTCAACTTGTTTACGAAAAATTTTTAAATAGGGATTAACGTAGCTCTGTGCATTGTCATAATTAAAATATTTTTGGATTACTAATCCTCTAACCGGGTAATAAGCTGTTTTTTAATCCTTGGTTATTGTGAAAGTGTAGGGCGGATTATAAAAACGTTTGCACCACCTACGTGCAAAAATAAAGCCGGGGCAAAGTCCAAGGAGCTGAAGGATCCGTTGGACGCTACCTTAAAGGTGGGGTTAATAAATTACGGAACTACCAGCATTTAATCCGGGTATTATGTACCTTGTTGGCAATTATCATGCATTACGGTTCACCCGACTGCTGCCCGTGTCCTCCTAGCTTAAAGCATATGAGCTGGGTGGGTGGTAATCCCTTAAGGGACGCGATGGGGCAAGCAAGAGATAGAGGAAGGCTTTGGAACAGGACCGAGCAGGCCTACCACCACGCCGGAGCTAATAAATGTAGATTGCAACCGCATGGCATTCACACTTCTATTCCAACTTTCGAGCTGTGCACTGTGACTCCGTCCGAGCTTTAGAAATTCCTTGACGACGCTAGCCTTGAAGGATTTTTTTTAAAATTTCATTTCTTGATTTTCAACTATTTTTTACGTCAGTTTGAAAACTGAAATTTGATTATTTTGAAGCGGGTATTCTGCTAGGGTTTATTTGAATTTTTGAATTTATTTCGGTGAAACAACTATTTTACTAACCATGTCTGACGATTGGGGAGAGGATAACGATTCGGTAAGTTGTAACAAAGGAATTTATTTATTATTTAATTTGTAATTTAGTTTATTAGTTGTTAAAAGGTTTGGCGTAAGTTAACTGTGGAGAAGTTTGTTGCTTTGTTGAATTGACGAGGGTAGAGGATGTTTGATATAGTTTAGAAGTTCGGCGAAACAGATTTATTAATTGAAATTAACATTTTCTAGAAGCTGTGAATTCAGTATTTAAATTGGGTTTGATAGCAGTTCGGCGTAGTTGCAGTTTTTTGGCAAAATTGCGTTGCTGGGGAAACCTTTGTTAGGAAGAGGAATCGCAGAAGGTGACTGGTTAACTAATTGCGTTATTGTCTTTGTTACTTTCAGGTTCAAGTTGAACAGAACAACGGATATGGAGACGATGACGGTAACGACAACGGCGGCTACAAGCCACGAGGTAAAAGCGTTAATGATTTTGATTATTTGATCACTTATAATTCCGGTGTTGAAGTATGAGGCGTAGTTGCGTAGTTATGCTGATTCATGTTGCGGTATTATGTACTTATGTGGATAGCGTAGGCTGGAGTAAATTCTATGATGGGGTGCTGTACTTGGATGGCATGTTAAGCGTTAATCTTGATTTATAACGGTTACTTTTTGATTCTAGGAGGAGGAAGAGGACGTGGTCGTGGACGTGGAGGCGGTGGAGGTAAGAAGCGATTTATAAATTTCGTATTGTTAGTGTGGTAGAGTAGATTTACATCGGATAGAAGTAATAGTTCGCTTGGCGTAGTGGAGTAAATTTAAAGGCGTTAGTATGTATGTGTGTGACGATTTGTAACATGGGTTAATGGTGTTTATTTTTTGCTTACTCAGGTAGAGGAAGGAGCAATTACGGTGGTGGTGATGGGGATGACGAGGAAAACTCTTATGGAGGAGATGGGGGTGAAAGTCGTCGTGGACGTGGTGGAGGTCGGGGTGGTGGACGTGGAAGAGGTCGTGAGAACCGGGACGGAGGAGATGATGACAATAACGGAGGTGGAGGCGGAGGAGACGGAGAAGATGGAGAGCCTACAGAGAAGCGTTCAACTTACGTCCCACCGCGTATGCTAGAAGGAGATGAGCTTTTCAACGATCGAGCAGAGAATTTCACTGGGAGTGGAATCAACTTCGACGCTTATGAAGAAATCCCGTTCGAGGTAAGTCTATTGGCTGTGATGCACTGCTGTTAGATTACATTGATGAGAGTTCGAAGTTCCAACTTGGAACTAGATTGCTCACGAGCATAGAACCGCAGATATTTAACTGGGTAATTAGCTGATTTCGGTATGTGATTTTGTTTCTTAGATAACTGGAGTGTTCAAGCCTGAACCTGTCCAAAGTTTTGCTGCTATGGGACTTCGTGATTTGGTTCTGGAAAATCTGAAGAAAATCGGATACATCAAGCCTACGCCAATTCAAAAGTATTGTCCCACTATACTTCAGAAAGGACATGATATAATGGCATGCGCTCAGACTGGATCGGGAAAAACTGTAAGTTTTTTTTAATGTTCGTTGCTAATATAGAACTGGTTATCAGATTATTCTGATTGTTAGATAGAGGAGGGATATGAGTATGCGGCTAATCGTGTGAATTTCTTGATTGTTTGTAGGGTGCGTTTTTGTTACCGATTATCAACCAGTTGCTGGAAGATCAGAACGAGCTTTCTGGAAGCGGATTGCCTTGCAAGCCGCATTGCTTGGTGTTGGCACCTACCCGAGAATTGGCTCTTCAGATCGACAAGGAAGCTCATCTTTATTCTTCGGGTTCGATTATCCGCAGCTGCTGCACTTACGGTGGAACTGCGATCTTTGCTCAAAAGGGCATGCTTTCGGTAAGTGTTCATGTGCCAATTGTAACGTATTGTAACGAAGGAGGACAGAGGCAGGGAGTCGAAACTAATTAATCGCTTTTATTCAATTACAGAAAGGGTGTCATATCCTTGTTGCGACTCCTGGACGGTTGAAGCAGTTCTTGGAGATCAGTGTGGTGGACTTGTCGGAGTTGAGATACTTCGTGTTGGATGAAGCGGACAGGATGTTGGATATGGGCTTTCTCGGTGATGTTGAGACGATTGCTCAGAAGATGCCACCAAAGGTAAGAACATGATTGTTTATTTTGTAGAGTCAGGTGGGATGGAGCTGAAATATCGGTGTGGAATGTAAAGGGCAGCATTGAGATTAAGCGTTGGACTAACTTCAGAATTGTATGGATTTCAGGAGGACAGGATTTCTGCTATGTTTAGCGCTACCTTTCCGCATGCTATTCAGTCCACTGCTAAGAAACTTCTTCGAGACTACGTATTCGTGGTCGTCGGAATCGTTGGTGGAGCTTGCGCTGATGTTGAGCAAACTTTCGAGCAGCTGCCAAAGAAGGAGAAACGAAGTCGTATTCTGGAAATCTTGGATGAAGTGAAGGACGATCCGGTCTCCAAGGTCTTGGTATTCTGTGCTTCGAAGAAGGGAGCTGACTTTTTGGCTAACACTCTCGTTGGTCATGGGATCTCAACCACTTCTATTCACGGAGATCGTCTTCAGAGTCAACGCGAGGAAGCTCTTCGTGAATTTGCTACTGGCAAGAGGAAGGTCCTTGTTGCTACTGCTGTAGCTGCTCGTGGTCTTGGTAAGTCTATACTACTCTTGAGCGTTTGGTTCTTGTGAAATTAGCGCAGATTTAAAGAATTAGATATCAAGAATTTGCTCCTTTTTTTCCAGATATTCCGAAGGTGACTATGGTTATCAATTATGATCTGCCCACCGAAATTGATGAATATGTTCATCGTATTGGACGCACCGGAAGAGTCGGACACACTGGAAAGGCTATTAGTTTCTACAGCGAGGACGTGGACTCGGATGTCAACTTGGTCAAGGACTTGGTCCCGATCTTGGAACAGGCTAAGCAAAATGTTCCTGACTTCTTGAAGTCCGGTGCTGGTGGAGTTGGCGGTTGTGGAGACAATGCATACGTAAGCTTTGAATGAACTTAATTTTGTGGTGGATGAATATATAAAACTTACTGTTGGATTGGAATTTTCGTAAACTAATTTCTCACCTATTTTCAGGCTGCTGCTGCTCAGCCCGAAGGTGATGACGAAGAGTGGGGAGAATAAGTACATTTTTTTTACTGAGTAACTTGGAACTGAACTCTTCGGTTCATGCGTTGAGTTTTACGATCAGTTTTCGGATGGACGGGTTAATTATCGTAGAATGTATAGACAATACATTTGGAGGAATTTAAAATGATTGGAGTGTACTATCGGTTAAGTCAGAAGCAATTTGTAGAAATTTATTAATTAATATTGTCACCAAGTATCCACTAAGGAGCTTTTGTTTATGGGAAGTTGGTAGGGTTGTCACAGTCGACAGTTTATTATGGTTTGAATGCTTCAGCCATTAATTACTTGATAACATAGTATTGTAATTGAAGTTATAGTATTGCACCAGTCTTGCAGTTCGGTAAATGATTTGTGTTTCTGAAAGCTGCAGAAATATGGGTATGTTTCAGTGATGTTAACATTTTTTCCTACATTGTATTTATAATGCGTTAGAGAATAAATGTGACAATTTAGTAAATACAGAATGCTGTGGATGTAAAACGTACTGATTCACCGATTTACTCATTTTATTGTTGATTCAGCTGCTCCAAGTTTCCAGTTTCGGAGTCAAGTTGTAGGTCGTATACACTAGTCAATGGAATGCGGAATGCGGTTCACATTTCACTGTTACTTCATTCTTGATAACTGCACCAGTAGTACTGTCTCCAGAAGGAATCTGTACTTGATACAGGCAGTACTAACAGTACTGCACACTCCTAGGTAAACACCAAGAAATTTGAAATGTAGGTAAATCTCATCATTACAGTTGTAGTAAATATCCCTATTCACAAATTTTCCTACTTTTTTGTTTTTACCGAGAAAAGCGAGCTTGAAGTTACGGAATTCCTATAGGATTCACTATAGGACCCGCGCACATATTATATTATGCAATCGTGTTCTTATCATTTTTAGCAAAAACTTGAACTATATAAACCAAAAATGATTAGATTAGGCAAATTATTGGCTTCTTTCAAATAAAGTTTGAAAAACTATCAAAAAGGAGTTTCAGAAACGCAAAACTAATCGCAACGGTAAAACAGGACAGATTTTCTTCACTCACGCGTACAGGATTCGAAATCATGTATATATACGCTGGGTTTTTTTACATTTAGCTGATCGTCCATCGTCCAGGACGATTTAGTTTTATCTTTTAAGACTTATGAGCTACTTTTGAGACATTACGATGTCTTAATCGCCGGGAACCTAATTTTGTTGACCTCATTTATGGATAGTTCCTAGTGTCTTTATTGAATTTTAGCAGAATTCGGCAAAAGTAGGAAAATTGGCTAGGAGGGATATTAACTACAACCATATTGATAAGAACATTTCAAATTTCTCGGTGTTCACCTAGTAGAGTGTGCTGTACTGTAAGGATACTCGGTTTGTGATGTTGGGATATCACGGCGCCCGTGATATTTGTAGACTAGGTTGTGATATATCACACAGTTAGTGATATTGCAGTTTTTATATCACAACTGTGGCTAACTTCACACAATGTTTTAGTTGAGATGCTGTGGAAATTTTATTTCTTGGTGGATTTTCGTGTTTTTTGTTTTAAAACACATCTGAGGTCCCCTGTACACAATAATCCGGGGTGCAAGGCGCTCTAACCGGCATTATTTTGAAGGAATTTAAAGTCAAAGTGAGCGCCATCGTAGAATTTCCTGCTCCCATAAGAGAAGCATTGGGATTCACACGCGCAAGCAGATTCTCTGCTGTAGTAAAGAACTGAAAGTTTTCTGAGTTCTCTTCCCGATTGCTCCGCTCAGGAGCGTCCCAGAGTCAAACGGCTTGGCTTGTTGAAAAGCTGAGTTTGTATGCTCGATTACATATAAAATATCACCTCTCTAGGTCAAAGTGCAAATTAGCTGCAACGCTTACACTGAAAAAAGTCAGGCTTCTTCGGCAGTAGACTTTCAGCGTTGCAGTATCTTCGAACTTTGACCTAAGAACAGGAAATTTAGTTTAAAATACAGAAGAAGACCTAGGCTATCCAACAATGCAAACTGCTTGGCATTGTGACCCTCTAGAGTGAAGTAACAGATGAAGTAAGCCGAGGAAAATCTTACGGTTATTTACTGTCCGTATTGCCCCACTTACCGCGATCTCGGGATCTCTGATATCACGTGATATCATGTGCTTCCTAGTACTACAAATATGTGACAATTATATCACAGGGCCCGTGATAAATTTCGTTATTTATGCTTCTTGTTCCTGGCTGTGATACGTGATTGCTGCACCAGTTTCTGGATGTTTGGAGCAGCTAGCAAGTATCCTGCAGTCATGCTCAACCGACAATTCTACGAATTTTCAATTTTGTTACACTGAAATCTCATATATGCAGATCATTGAAATTTACAAGCTACGAATATACAGAACTAACCTTTTCTGGGACGTCTTGAAGCACGGCTTTGAAACATAACCCTTGTATATTTTTCTACAGCCTTCAATATCCGTCATTCCATGTATCTTTTCAGTAGGGTCTGGGAACAAAGGCTCCGGTTTCCGGGAAGGGCGGTGACGAGGCATAATGCTCTAAGTCGAACACTTCGATCAATGGCAGCTGCATTTCGGCATAAACTACTTGTATGACTATATTCAAAGTGGAGATTGATATAACTTTAAAGTGAATAATACAGATTAAATATTACACACGCAACCGTTCATTTCTCACAACCTCAGCCTCTAATGCCCCGGGTGGACCTTAAGCAGCATAGAACTGTAATGAGATTTAATTATTGATTAAACTGACGGTAAAAGTAACTAAAAATTGGAGCAGGATAGAAGCTATCCTTTTCTGCCGGTTTGAAATACAATTTAACACATGGTAGTATACATTTTAAAAAAATTATTCAAGAAAAAAGCACAAAATCAGAAAACTGATAAATTCTTTCATATCGCCATGGTTTTCTCGTTCTTTATTGCAATGCGCTGAAATGGCGGGCAGATTTGCTGCTGAAAACTCATCATTCTAGCTAACTTTCTTGTAATACCACTGTAGTGCGAAACGATGTAATGAAGACACTACAACAGTAAATCTGGTGAGCGGTAATGCATAATGGCATGCAAAGGTAATGGAACTGTAAAATTGTATGCTGTAAAAATGTTAATAACTATTGGTCTGATTTTCCCGTTACCTTCGCAGTGTTTCCTGCGGTAACTACTGGAACTAAACGACGGTACAGGAGAGCCTGCGCAATATTTACACTAAGTGACCGCCTTACAATAGCTTTTAATTCACTACTTGAAAAAATTAAGTTTTCATAAGCGGCAATTAACATCTACATTGTTAAGAAATTGTTAAGTAGCTGAAATTTCTAGATTTACATCGAATCCACAAACGTATAAAAATACTTTGCCTTTTCCTCTGCATTTCCTTTGCATTTTCATATAATGGAGGTGACTCATTGTAAAAGATACTTCATAGTCTTAAATGTAGCCATTCTTTGGTAACACGGCTGAAGAAATGGTATATTATTTTTTAGTCTAAAACCGCAGTTCATATATTCTAAAAATTTAAATAACTGAGGAATAAGGAGCTTTATTAATGATAATATCAGGTAGCAAGCGTTACTTTGGAAATTGTGTGTACCAATTTTCAAAACTTATTACTATACCTCAACCTTAAGTAGAAATGCACTTATTAGAAACTTTTGCAGTCCCTATTTGGGAATTTTTATGTTTTTTAATAAGTGAAAAGCGAGCTTCAGGTTGAGTACATAACTAGCTATGACCGCGGTCAGCATGAATACTTACTGCACCTCAAACTTAATACTTTGAAAATCTTGGAACGTCAACGGACTTCAGTTATTTTATAAAAGAAAGGGGGTTCGACAAAAATTTGCGTACAAGTAGACAACCGATACTTGAACTAAAAGGAAGAAAAATTTAGGAATAATTGCTTACTAAATTTACAAATACTGGTGTGAAGTTGACAAATAATAATGCAACTAAAATCGTATGCACTTGAAGAGTACGTCGAGCTTCCGTCGTTTTTTTTTGAAAGAAATAATGAATGGCGATAACGCAGTAATAAATCCATTGGTTTCAATAATAAAACTTACATTCTTTCTCCATGTTGAAATTAATGCACAACTTCGGGGTATGGTCTTCAAAAATTCCACCCAAGATATAAATAATCTTATGTGGCACTATAGATTATGAAGCGGATATGGAAGGATCCGAATTGAAGAGTTTATACTGTAATTAACTATTATAACTGAAATTTATATCGAACGGCAAAATTTATGGGGCCCTGCTATTCTTCAAACTTCTCACAGTCGTATGAACTGTTTCTTCCAGATTCACAAGAATAGAGAATAAAATATGCCTATGATTACTTCAGCTCACATAATATTTGAAATATTACTGCTACCATTGGGGACACAGAGAGCAATGGAAAGTACCTTGAATGCTCCCAAATGTTTAAGTAAGTTTCGTTTGGGACTGCTCACATATTATGTTAATAAAAATATCGTAAGTATACCTTTTCTCTCTGGGCCCTCTACCCATTGAGTAAAATAGAAAATCCTGTCGAAATGCAGGCCCCAACAAATATGCAGCCACTCACGAAAGTATGGAAAGTCCTCTCACGCTTTCAGTTGTTTCCCTACAACAACGCAAATGAGAGTAACAGAAACTCAAGAATTGGTTTAATTGGAAAGGCATTAGTGTAGAATCACAATAAAACGTGCTCGGGTAGATCATATTGCAGCATCAAAATTTTTGGAGGAAAATCTAGAACAAGTTAAAAAGGGGGCCATCCAGACGCTCCGAGTTTTGTAAGAATTTCAATTATTCAATGAACCCAATGAAGATTTTTTTCCAAAAAAGGGTAGACGCCACTATTATGATCCCCAAACTGTAAGTTAAGAATCCCTGATCCACAAAGTTCTTAGTAGAGGAAGGAGCTATGGTCTTTTTCCGTTTGTTTTTATGGGATTTGCAAGAAGCGTTGAATTTAAATTGACAAGGAGCACTAAACATAAGTGATTAACTAAACGAACGATGCATAATCTGAATGAGCTAAAAGAACTTTATAAAAAATACCATTACAGGTATGTGAGTTTTAGTTTTGATTCTAGTTGGGTTCGAAAAAATGTGGTGCTTAAAGCGTCGGTTATAATCGGCAACACAAACGAAATAATTTCGCGCGAAAAAACATCTTTCGGATATTTGCTATGTACACTCAATGTTAAGGTATTTGAGGATTCGAAAACTTAATTCGCGCTAAGGTTATATCCACCAATTGTGAGATATTTTATTTTTATTTCCGAATATAACCGACGAATATTGCCCCAGCTCCACTATGAAAATGGGTTGGTTTCGTAGCGACAGACATCCCATAGCAACACACTAGAATGTTTACACTATGAATGCGTGTGTACGCGTTAATAGATGGGACCTAAGTCCAAAAGTTTCTGCAGCACCTTATTTATAAGGAGAAAGTAACAACATGTGAAAACAAGTATATTAGATTCTACAGGCCTATTTCCGTAGACCCGGGTTTTGTGCTTTGTGTTAGATTTTTGTGGTTAACACCATGTTGACGGGTTTTCTAAACAAGTACGGAAAATTTTGCACGTTTCGTATTGCAACGTGTTCACATAGCATGCGGGAAAATAAGGGGAATAAACTAAAAGTTATACCGCTTTCGCTCTTTTTCTGCCTCTAGGTTACCCTGCTTATTGTGTTACAATCATTTGAAATTGTGATGCTGATTATATTTTAATTCATAGAAATCAGAATTCAGCTAGTTAGTTACAAAGTTGGCTTCGTCTAATTTTTAACATTTGCAAAGGAAATGGGACTGGTAACAAAATATTGGAAACAGTGAACTAATGAGCGGAGGCGACAGGTATTTTTCTATGCAACGCTGAACCAACAAACCATGGTAACAGTTTTTTGATCATGCAACAATAGAGAGTCTCGAAACTCTGTTACGTGATGTGGTTAACACCAGGATTTCAAAAATTTGCCCGCCTGCTGATATGCTAATACAAACAAAAGGCGGGCAAATTATTTAATTCCTGTTGTTACCTTCGTCACGAACGCGTCACGAAACAATTGTAAGAGTGTGTTTGAAAACTCTCTATGGAACCAACCGTTAGCAAGAGGTACATAAATCCAACAAACCCTTACAACATTTACAAATACAAGTAGTATTGATATCGAATACATCCGTTCGGGAGATATTTTGTTAACCGACCGACGGACACGAGGTTCCCTGTCAATTATTAAGTGGCTACCTCACTTAATAATTGCCAAACTTCAGCTTATTCCGTCCATTGTTCATTCCGGACATGCCCGATTCTGCTGGACTTTACTGTGATTAAACTTTCCCCTCAGGTCAAGATTGGAAGTGCAATAGAAAAAATTCTTACGGCCATGTCCAGGGTTTTCCCCTCGTAATATATGGATTGTAGTGAATTCAGATGTCAAGGGTAAATTTCTCCTGAAAAACTTTTCTTCATGCTGGATTCTTACTTCTTGTAATATCCCACATGGATCAATAAACAGTTAGGCCATGTTTTAAGTCAGGTTTTTCATAGAAACGTCATCAACACTTTATAAAAGCAACGATGTTGGAAAACGCAAAACAACGGTTACCATAATTTAGTCATAGATTCTATGAAGTTCATATGAAAAAAATGTGAATTCAGACGGGAATTTACAAGTAGAACATGTTGAGCATGCAAACCACTCTCCATTTCCACCTAATGCAAGCTTTAAGCCCAGCTGACACGATACAGTCTTGATCCTGCCGACCATGCTTCGCAATAATGGACTTTGATGGACCGTTGGGGACGATCGAAGTTCATCTGCAGATATACTCTGTCTGCCTAATCTACGAAATATCTTCAGTCTTGCAAGTAGCACAGAGGATTATTGAAATCTAGGCAATATAAGGGAGGCACTGCATATACTTCTTGTCCTAAAATATAAGTGGACACTTGCCGTTAGCGCAACCTAGATGTATTTCGCAGCTTCTGTGAAAGGTTTCAGTTTATTTAATTTTTCTCGGATTTTTTCAATCATTGTTCACTATCTAGCTGCCATCGTGGTGGTTATTGTTTTTCAAGAACCCCTTAAGATCGTCGTAAATGATTGCTGACCAGTTCCGTTTAGTTAAGGGACTATTACACGAACTCGAATAAACGTAATAATACGCGGTCAAGACAAGTTTTGGAAAGTGACATACTGCATAAGTAAAATAATTGCATTTATACATTCATAGATTCTTTTATTGAATCTGAAATGCTATATTCTTCCAAACAGATTTCATGCTTTGCATCGCAAAAATGATTATTTTTCTTCAGCGGCGCTGAATGGGCATTCTTTTTTACAACGTTGTTTTTGGACGAGCCGTGAACCAGCTTATATGCAGCAGCAGTTCTCAAATCTCTTCAATTTGCAATTTTAGCAGCTGCCAGTGTGCACACCAGTTAGTTGCAACTGTGAGAATTGATTGCTTTATTCCTTTTGTGTACCCACTTTTAAAAATTGACCACCTCAATCATCTATGGAGACCATTGTATCGCCATATTTAGCGACAGCTGGAACAGGTAGGTTGAAGTTTACAGTGAAAAATTTAACTTTAAAATTGTTTCAAGTGAAGATTTAAGAGAACGCCTCGAAAGATCGCATCCATCAAGCAAGTTCGGCGAGGCTCATAGTTTGGGATATGGAGACCCAAACTAGCTAATTTTGCGCCCCCGTTTACGCTGGTAGCAGTAGGGCTGTAAATGTATATTTTGGAGTATGAAACCCACCCTCTTATGTAAGGGAACCGGTATGAATCCGGATAGGCGGGCCTTAGGAATCCCCGACGTCTGGCAATCAGCACACGGTCTATCCATCCTCCCGCCATTCCTGCAATTTTGCACTCCTGGGGGTGGACTCCTGTCCTGGAAGGAGTCATTGCAAGGGAGAGTAAGGGCAGAATAATTTAATTGGCACAGTTTCTCAACCCCTTGCTCCAGCTCCAGGAGCAAAAGATTTTGAGAAGAGTTTCTATGAGAAATTTCCACATTTTTTTCTTATTTTCAGGCCATAGCAATCGCCAGCGGCATGCAGCGCCGACACACCGCAGATCTCGGGAATCAGGAGCAATGCCAGCAAGACGCCATCCCGCAGATCCGCAATTTCCAGACGAACCTCCAGAGATTATGACGGAGGAGGTTCAGATAGTGGCGGATATCGCAGCCCAGGTAAGAGTGTATTTTATGTATTTTCATATGTAAATGAAAAAGATAATTTCCACTACCTCTACTCATTAATTGGGCATTATTTTAATTCGCAGGCGCCGTCTTCCGCCGACACGGAGTTTGCTACAGGCGTTCAGCACGAAATCGCTGCCCGTTCATTTCCACCAAGCTCCCCAGACTCTAGCGTTGGATCAGTTCAAGTACGGGGGATTAAGCGCATTCCACTTCAGCCTGCCCCGGCTAGCAAGCACCGCCGCATGAATCCGGGCACGGAGCCGCAGCCAGGCGCATCTAAGGAGGATGAGCCCCAGCCAATACCCTCTAGACAGGCAATTCAGGAAGGGAGGTCACCAGCAAGGACATGTCCCTCCACATCCATCCCACAATGCTCAGGCATCTGCTGCGACTTTCTCCGGCATGCGGAGACAGCCAGGGGTCTGGCGCAAGAGTTCCGCCACGACACCCTCCGCTTGCAGGAAATGCTGGCGGAGATCCGCGAAAATCGCCAGGAGATTGAGAGGAGGCTGAATGAGGTGCGGGTAGGAATTCGCCAGTTGGAAGAGTTGAGGGAAGGGGTCATGAATGACCTTGAGAATTGCAGGGGGAGATGATCCTAGAACCAGATAGTCCCAGGTCGTACGTATCTATTTCGTAAGCCATGTTGCAGTGGATTAGGAGGGCAAGACGTTTGAAACGTTAAAAAAATAGTACGAAGGAAGGCAGAATGAGGATGGTAGGAAACGATAGGAGGAGGAAGGAAGACGAAAAAGACACTATATTCAAAGAGGAGATTGATATAACTTTAAATAAGTGAATAATAAAGATTCTTTCCTCACAACCGCAATCTTTAATGCCCCCGGTGGACCTTAAGCAGCATAGAACTATTAATGAGATTAAATTATTGATTAAACATACGGTAAGAGTAACTTAAAACGACAAACAATGAAGAATCGAACTGAAGCAAAGAGAAAGGAACTAATTTTCATCTCTGTAACTGATGGGCTACATAATTATGCTACACTTGCTTAGCATTCCTTTCTCCGCATGACGTGCAGTCTTAATAATTACATTTTTTAATTTCATGGCTCAACTCGTTATTTAATGGCGCTGCGTCCCTATTGTGCAAAGCTAGCGGAGAATGATTATGGCCATCATCGTTAGCTGTCTCCTTGCAAAAATAATACCAGGATATTCTTTCTTCTCTATCCATTAATTAGGAGCATATAGTACGATGCAGTGAGCGTAAAGTAAGGCAGTAGGAGGTAGAAATAAAGGTATACGTTAATAACAAGTATCATCGAATCGAAATTTCAAGAGGTTGAATAACAACTATCCTACTCAATGCTCCTTTAAAGCGACCAAAAGTTGCGTGAGACTCGCTTGAGGGAGCCATCGTCAGACATTTCTACCCTTTTGGGTGCTCTATGAGTGAAGAGAGCAGAAACTAAAATCTATCTTCTCCCATAACCTGTTTGTGCTGCTCTCAACTGGTTTCCCTTCACTTCCACATAAGAATGAGCAAAAGCTTATTACGACTACATCTCAATGTCCTCCAACTATAGTGTCAGCTTGTTTCCTTTCGAAACACACATGAGCTACTTGACCACCTCAATGACCTATGTTTTATTACTCCGTTGCGTTACCTTGTTCGCCATCGCAATATGATATGCACATGCAAGCTTAGGGTACAGCTCAACATCTTTTTTCCGGTTGTTCCACTATCAGCTTGTTCTCCATCGAAATGTGCTCTTCATGAGGAAGCTACTCGTGCACCTCACCGTCCCTTTTCCTTTTTCACTCTCACTTTGTTCCCCATAGCAATGTGCTCTGCATGAGGAAGCTACAGGTACATTTCACCGTTTTTGTTCCACTCACTCTCACCTTGTGCCCCATCACAATGTGTTAAGCATGAGGAAGCTACGGGCATACCTCAACGCCTCTTTTTCTATTGTCCCACTCTCACCTTGTTCCCCATCGCAAATATTCTATGTATGAGGAAACTTGTAGGTAGCAGGTACGTCTGATTATCCTATATTTGTTTCTGCCACACTAACTTTCGCCTTTTTTGGGAGAGTTCACACATTATGATATCCATAGTATTGCGATTGCGTGCTCCCGGCCTCGAAGATATAAACTCTAAAGATCAAGTATCCGAATAAAACTAGCTTTTCCAAACATTTCATAGCTTGAACCTTTTTTACACAATTTACAAAAAAATAAATTCAGAAAATATGCAAACTGCTAATTTTTTGTTGCCTGCTTTATATATTATTGATATTGGTGATACGTTTGCTGCTACATAGAAAAACGTATTTATCTTCAGCTCAATGTTTCCCTGCTATGCTGCTACTTTTTCTTAAAAGTTAGATTTTCTTTGCGGGGGTTTTAAATATTTGCTTGCAAAAAAGGGTCATGCTTACACTAAGGGGCCGCCTTACAATAGCTTTTAATTCACAACTTGAAAAAATTAAGTTTTCATAAGCGGCAATTAACATCTACATTGTTAAGAAATTGTTAAGTAGCTGTTTCTAGATTTACATCGAATCCACAAACGTATAAAAATACTTTGCCTTTTCCTCTGCATTTCCTTTGCATTTTCATATAATGGAGGTGACTCATTGTAAAAGATACTTCATAGTCTTAAATGTAGCCATTCTTTGGTAACACGGCTGAAGAAATGGTATATTATTTTTTAGTCTAAAACCGCAGTTCATATATTCTAAAAATTTAAATAACTGAGGAATAAGGAGCTTTATTAATGATAATATCAGGTAGCAAGCGTTACTTTGGAAATTGTGTGTACCAATTTTCAAAACTTATTACTATACCTCAACCTTAAGTAGAAATGCACTTATTAGAAACTTTTGCAGTCCCTATTTGGGAATTTTTATGTTTTTTGCCGGTTTGAAAAATAGGCTAATGCGATCGGTGAAAGCCGTCCACAATTTTACATATTAGTTATATACTTGTAGATTTCCATGATATATATAGCATATATTGAATAAAATCAATTTAAATCTACTAATATGCAAAATGTAGTATAAACCATATAAAATGGGAAGAAATCCCTATTGCGATCGGTGAAAGCCGTCCACAATTTGACATTTTAGTTATATACTAGTAGATTTCCTTGAGATATATAGCATATATTGAATAAAATCAATTTAAATCTACTAATATGCAAAATGTAGCATAAACTATATAGTATGGGGCAAAATCCCTATTGCGATCGGTGAAAGCCGTCCACAATTGGAAATTTTAGTTAAATACTAGTAGATTTCCATGAGATATATAGCATATATTGAATAAAATCAGTTTAAATCTACTAATATGCAAAATGTAGTATAAACAATATAGTATCGGGCGAAATCCCTATTGCGATCGGTAAAAGCCGTCCACAATTCGACATTTTAGTTATATACTAGTAGATTTCCATGAGGTATATAGCATATATTGAATAAAATCAATTTAAATCTACTAATATGCAAAATGTAGCATAAACTATATAGTATGGGGCGAAATCCCTATTGCGATCGGTGAAAGCCGTCCACAATTGGAAATTTTAGTTATATACTAGTGAATTTCCATGAGATATATAGCATATATTGAATAAAATCAGTTAAAATCTACTAATTTGCAAAATGTAGTAGAAACTATATAGTATGGGGCGAAATCCCTATTGCGATCGGTGAAAGCCGTCCACAATTCGACATTTTAGTTATATACTAGTAGATAACCATGAGAAATATAGCATATATTAAATAGAATCAATTCAAATCTACTAATATGCAAAATGTTGTAACAACTATATAGTATGGTGCGAAATCCCTATTGCGATCGGTGAAAGCCGTCCACAATTCGACATTTTAGTTATATACTAGTAGATTACGATGATAAATATAGCATATATTAAATAGAATCAATTTAAATCTACTAATATGCAAAATGTAGTAACAACTATATAGTATGGGGCGAAATCCCTATTGCGATCGGTGAAAGCCGTCCACAATTCGACATTTTAGTTATATACTAGTAGATTTCCATGAGATATATAGCATATATTGAATAGAATCAATTTAAATCTACTAATATGCAAAATGAAGTATAAACTATATAGATTGGGGCAAAATCCCTATTGCGATCGGTGAAAGCCGTCCACAATTTGACATTTTAGTTATATACTAGTAGATTTCCATGAGATATATAGCATATATTGAATAAAATCAGTTTAAATCTACTAATATGCAAAATGTAGTATAAACTATATAGTATGGGGCGAAATCCCTATTGCGATCGGTGAAAGCCGTCCACAATTCGACATTTTAGTTATATACTAGTAGATTACCATGAGAAATATAGCATATATTAAATAGAATCAATTTAAATCTACTAATATGCTAAATTTAGTAACAACTATATTGTATGGGGCGAAATCCCTATTGCGATCGGTGAAAGCCGTCCACAATTTGACATTTTAGTTATATACTAGTAGATTTCCATGAGATATATAGCATATATTGAATAAAATCAGTTAAAATCTACTAATTTGCAAAATGTAGTAGAAACTATATAGTATGGGGCGAAATCCCTATTGCGATCGGTGAAAGCCGTCCACAATTCGACATTTTAGTTATATACTAGTAGATTACCATGAGAAATATAGCATATATTAAATAGAATCAATTTAAATCTACTAATATGCAAAATTTAGTAACAACTATATTGTATGGGGCGAAATCCCTATTGCGATCGGTGAAAGCCGTCCACAATTTGACATTTTAGTTATATACTAGTAGATTTCCATGAGATATATAGCATATATTGAATAAAATCAGTTAAAATCTACTAATTTGCAAAATGTAGTAGAAACTATATAGTATGGGGCGAAATCCCTATTGCGATCGGTGAAAGCCGTCCACAATTTGACATTTTAGTTATATACTAGTAGATTACCATGATAAATATAGCATATATTAAATAGAATCAATTTAAATCTACTAATATGCAAAATGTAGTAACAACTATATAGTATGGGGCGAAATCCCTATTGCGATCGGTGAAAGCCGTCCACAATTCGACATTTTAGTTATATACTAGTAGATTACCATGAGAAATATAGCATATATTAAATAGAATCAATTTAAATATACTAATATGCAAAATTTAGTAACAACTATATTGTATGGGGCGAAATCCCTATTGCGATCGGTGAAAGCCGTCCACAATTTGACATTTTAGTTATATACTAGTAGATTACCATGATAAATATAGCATATATTAAATAGAATCAATTTAAATCTACTAATATGCAAAATGTAGTAACAACTATATAGTATGGGGCGAAATCCCTATTGCGATCGGTGAAAGCCGTCCACAATTTGACATTTTAGTTATATACTAGTGGATTACCATGAGAAATATAGCATATATTAAATAGAATCAATTTAAATCTACTAATATGCAAAATGTAGTAACAACTATATAGTATGGGGCGAAATCCCTATTGCGATCGGTGAAAGCCGTCCACAATTTGAGAAACGTTTTGTTTAGGAAGGGATATACATAAGAATATATTAATTCATTATTATCTATATAAAATCTACTATATAGAAACAATAGAAATAAAGTACATATTTGCTGGTATGTAGGATCTATAGCGGTCGTTGAATTCCCTTCTACGGTCTGATTTCTGTTGTAGCTGCACTCAAAAAAGACATTCGTTAGTAGGGATAAACCCCTACTAGGGGGATTTGTTGGTATAGCAGGGGTAGGATAACGATAAGGAAAAGCTTAGTGGGAACCTTTTTGCAAAGAAATGTCTTACATTATTGCAGAAAAACTTAATCCAATATTGTAATATACAGCGCCGGCTCTCCTTGTAGTTTCGTCTATTCCTAGTAGTTCCTGTAGTAAACATTGCGTAGGACAGGAGAAAATCAGAACGATGGATAAATATTTTTATATAAAAAAATGCAATGTATTAGTTTTAACGCATTTACATACCATAACCGCTCGCCAAATTTCCTGTTGTAGCGTCGTCGTTACATGAAGTTGGAAAAAGGTATAACATTTGGGAAATACTTTCATAAGTCTCCCCAGCGTGCATTGTAGATGGTGTAGTTTCCTTGGAAACGCGTGATTGCATGCATTTAATGGCTAGTCGGGTGACACAACTGAATTCCTACTCCTTCGTCTATTCAGAGTGGTGAGCCCAAAAACGTTAAGGTTGGCTACCGCAACCTGACCTGAGCGAAGCGAAATGAGGCCAGAGGACTTAGGTCAGAAGGTTCCGCTATGCCTGGTCAATGGAAATACAGAATTGGGAGCACATCGCCGCCGGGCCGAGTGCAGCGTAGGCTCCGGCCGCTGTGTTTCTAATTTTGCATTTCCATTGACCAGGCAGTTCGCGGACCGATGACCTAAGGACGAGGCCTCACTGAGCGAGTGAAGGTTAGGTTACGATAGACAACCTTAAGGTTTTGGGCGGGGGTTAGGTTTGAAACACTTGGAATACTAACTGCTGACGCGAGAACGTGGTGTCACCCGACTTCAAGTTGGTGACTTATGAAAGAAGCACGTTGGGGAGACTTATGAAAGTATTACCAACATTTGTTACAGTAATGCCAGATCGTAGGTGGAGTCTCGGAACCGGCCTGAGCACGTTAGCTGCTGGCTTGGTTGAGATGTCTGGCATTACGTGCTGTATGAGAAGAAGTGTAACCGTAACAACGGAAAATGTTAATATGTAATATAAAATAGAATAAATGACAGAACAATTTGAATACGAGCTTGGGAATGACGTGTTTCTTTTGTGTTCTGAATTAATTGCAATTACGTCTAATTGTAATTAAATAATACTGTCAAAATAGTGTTATTGCGATAACAACATTAATTCCATAATTCTTGAATTAAACATTTCACACTACATCTGAATGATAAGATAGTTAACGAGAAGGATGAGTATAGACAGGCAAATCTGCGCGCCATTTTAGTACATAGTAGTTATGAACTAATGCCATGGTGATATTAAAAACTCCGTCATGTGAGATTTAAGTTTATTTTATACAATTTCTTTTACAGCGTATACTTTGAGGTGTGACATTGAATAGCAAACCGGCAGTAAGGGATAGCTTCTATCCTGCTCCAATTTTTAATAAGTGAAAAGCGAGCTTCAGGTTGAGTACATAACTAGCTATGACCGCGGTCAGCATGAATACTTACTGCACCTCAAACTTAATACTTTGAAAATCTTGGAACGTCAACGGACTTCAGTTATTTTATAAAAGAAAGGGGGTTCGACAAAAATTTGCGTACAAGTAGACAACCGATACTTGAACTAAAAGGAAGAAAAATTTAGGAATAATTGCTTACTAAATTTACAAATGCTGGTGTGAAGTTGACAAATAATAATGCAACTAAAATCGTATGCACTTGAAGAGTACGTCGAGCTTCCGTCGTTTTTTTTTGAAAGAAATAATGAATGGCGATAACGCAGTAATAAATCCATTGGTTTCAATAATAAAACTTACATTCTTTCTCCATGTTGAAATTAATGCACAACTTCGGGGTATGGTCTTCAAAAATTCCACCCAAGATATAAATAATCTAATGTGGCACTATAGATTATGAAGCGGATATGGAAGGATCCGAATTGAAGAGTTTATACTGTAATAAACTATTATAACTGAAATTTATATCGAACGGCAAAATTTATGGGGCCCTACTATTCTTCAAACTTCTCACAGTCGTATGAACTGTTTCTTCCAGATTCACAAGAATAGAGAATAAAATATGCCTATGATTACTTCAGCTCACATACTATTTGAAATATTACTGCTACCATTGGGGACACAGAGAGCAATGGAAAGTACCTTGAATGCTCCCAAATGTTTAAGTAAGTTTCGTTTGGGACTGCTCACATATTATGTTAATAAAAATATCGTAAGTATACCTTTTCTCTCTGGGCCCTCTACCCATTGAGTAAAATAGAAAATCCTGTCGAAATGCAGGCCCCAACAAATATGCAGCCACTCACGAAAGTATGGAAAGTCCTCTCTCGCTTTCAGTTGTTTCCCTACAACAACGCAAATGAGAGTAACAGAAACTCAAGAATTGGTTTAATTGGAGAGGCATTAGTGTAGAATCACAATAAAACGTGCTCGGGTAGATCATATTGCAGCATCAAAATTTTTGGAGGAAAATCTAGAACAAGTTAAAAAGGGGGCCATCCAGACGCTCCGAGTTTTGTAAGAATTTCAATTATTCAATGAACCCAATGAAGATTTTTTTCCAAAAAAGGGTAGACGCCACTATTATGATCCCCAAACTGTAAGTTAAGAATCCCTGATCCACAAAGTTCTTAGTAGAGGAAGGAGCTATGGTCTTTTTCCGTTTGTTTTTATGGGATTTGCAAGAAGCGTTGAATTTAAATTGACAAGGAGCACTAAACATAAGTGATTAACTAAACGAACGATGCATAATCTGAATGAGCTAAAAGAACTTTATAAAAAATACCATTACAGGTCGTTCCGGTCCACTGTGTAGGAGGAGATGCTCCCCTGTGGGAGAGCAGATAGAGTTTTGTCCTGATTGTGTGCACACTTTTATTATTTTGCTCCGCCGTCTTCCAACCTTAAATAAAACTACATCTAACTTAAACTAATGGTGCTCCGTTAATCCCACGGCTACACTATGTACACTCAATGTTAAGGTATTTGAGGATTCGAAAACTTAATTCGCGCTAAGGTCAATCCACCAATTGTGAGATATTTTATTTTTATTTCCGAATATAACCGACGAATATTGCCCCAGCTCCACTCTGAAAATGGGTTGGTTTCGTAGCGACAGACATCCCATAGCAACACACTAGAATGTTTACACTATGAATGCGTGTGTACGCGTAAATAGATGGGACCTAAGTCCAAAATCTTCTGCAGCACCTTATTTATAAGGAGAAAGTAACAACATGTGAAAACAAGTATATTAGATTCTACAGGACTATTTTCGTAGAGTCCGGTTGTGTTAGATTTTTGTGGTAAACCCCATGTTGACGGGTTTTCTAAACAGGTACGAAAAATTTTGCACTTTTCGTATTGCAACGTGTTCACATAGCCTGCGGGAAAATAAGGAAATAAGGAATAGAATAAACTAAAACTTATACCGCTTTAGCTCTTTTTCTGCCTTCAGGTTAAAATAAATTGACTGCAATTGTAGCTGAAAAGATTTTGAATCTACAATGAAGGATTGAAACGATCTCCCGTTTTCTCCTGACAATCTTTTAACAATTTCAATTCCAGCCGCAATTCTGAATAAAATGGTAGAAGGTAATTATCCAGCAACAATACCGTGCATATTCTGTTACAATTATTTTAAATTGTGATGCTGATTATATTTTAATTCATAGAAATCATAGTAGAAATCCCTTATTTTTGAAAATATTAGAAAACCTTCAAATCTGGATTTCATTTAACAGTTAAAGTTACCTCAGTAACGGGCTGAAATGAAAATTAGACGAAGCCACCTCTGTAACTAACTAGCTGGAGCGAGGAAGGGCAATAATTTTTATGCATTTTAGATAATTTGCTAAAGTTTTGTTTACTTTTCCACGGCCACAGCAGGGTAACAATAAGAATCGGGACGGCGGATTTTTAGCTGGACCTAGACGAACTCTAAGGGAAGCTTATTTAAAGACCTTCAAATGCTAATAATGAATTTGGACGGCCCAATTTTGTGAAAATTCTGTCCCTAAAAGTCATCTAAAATGTACCAAACTTGGGCCGCTTCAATTCTCATTATGACCCTGCCGTAGCCGTAGAAAGGGAAACAAAACTTTAGTGAAGTATCTCAAATGCATCAAAATTTGGGCCGTCCCGATTCTAATTATGACCCTGCTGTGGCCTTGGAAAAGGAAATCAAACTTCAGTTTAGTATCTTAAATGCATGAAAAGTGGCACGGCCAAATTCTTGGTAATACTTTCATAAGTCACCAACTAGAAGTCGGGTGACACCGCATTCTCGCGTCAGCAGTTAGTATTCCAAGTGTTTTAAACGTAACCCCCGCCCAAAACCTTAAGGTTGTCTACCGTAACCTTCACTCGCTCAATGAGGCCCTCGTCCTTAGGTCATCGGTCCGCGAAATGCCTCGCCAATAGAAACGCAAAATTAGAAACACAGCGGCCGGAGCCTACGCTTCACTCGGCCCGGCGGCGATGTCTTCCCAATTCTGTATTTCCATCGGCCAGAAATCTGGCGGAACCTTCTGACCTAAGTCATCTGGCCTCATTTTGCTTCGCTCAGTCCCAATTCTCATTGTGACCGTGCTGTAGGCATAGAAAAATTAGGCGAAGCAACCTCTGTAACTAACTAGCTGGACCGAGTAATAGTAGCCGAGATTACTGCCGTACCTTGGCCCTGGCTCGTATTCATATGTACCCGTTCCTAGCTGCGTACACCATTCTGCCTCCTGAATTCTTACTTGTTACCCTGCTTTAAAGTTAGTTTAAGTTATTGTAAAGGAGGTGCCCGTTGGTTAACAAATGGCGTTGACGTAGTTTTAGTTAAATTCCGAATTTAACTTTTGATACGTTTAAGATACTTTGTTAAAGTTTTGTTTCCTTTTCTGAGGCCACAGCAGGGTCAAAATGAGAATTGCGACGGCCCAATTATGTTACAATTTAGGTAATTCATTAAATCTTTGTTTCCTTTTCTACGGCCACAGCAGTGTCACAATGAGAATTGGGACGGCCCAACTTAATTGCATTTTAGATAATTAATTAAAGCTTTGTTTCCTTTTGTACGGCCACAGCAGGGTCACAATGAGAATTGGGACCGCCCAATTTAAATGCATTTTAGATAATTTATGAATGTTTTGTTTCCTTTTCTATGGCCACAGCAGGGTCACAATCAGAATTGGGACGGCCCAATTTAATTACATTTTAGATAAATAATTAAAGTTTTGTTTCCTTTTCTACGGCCACAGCAGGGTCACAATGAGAATTGAGACGGCCCAATTTAATTGCATTTCAGATAATTCGTAGTATCTTTGTTTCCTTTTCTACAGCCACAGCAGGGTCACAATGAGAATTGGGACGGTCCAATTTTCATACATTTTAGATAATTAATTGTATCTTTGTTTCCTTTACTACTCCCACAACAGGGTCATAATGGGTATTGGGACGGCCCAATTTTGTTGCATTTTAGATAATTAAAGTTTTGTTTCCTTTTCTACGGCCACAGCAGGGTCACAATGAGAATTGGGACGGCCCAATTTAAATGCCTTTTAGGTAATTTAGAGTCACTTTGATTCTTCTTGTGCCTTTTAACTTTTAGGGACCGAATTTTCACTAAATTGGGCCGTCCCAATTGATTATTCGCATTTGAAGGTCTCGAGATAAGCTTCCCTTAGACTTCGTCTCGGTCCAGCTAAAAATGAAATTAAAACTTAAGTAACGAATCTAAAATGCATCGAAACTGGGCCGGCCCAATTCTGAATGTGACTCTGCTGTAGCCGTAGAAAATTAAACAAAAATTTAGTAAAGTATCTCAAATGCATCAAAACTGGGCCGTCCCGATTCTCATTCTAACTCCATTGTGGCCGTAGAAAAGGAAACAAAACTTTAGTAAAGTATCTAATATGCATCATAATTGGGCCATCCCGATTCTCATTCTGACTCTGCTGTGGCGGTAGAAAAGGAAACAAAACTTTAGTTAAGTATCTTAAATGCATCAAAATTGGGCCGTCCCAATTTTCATTGTGACCCTGCTATAGCCATAGAGAATGAAAACAAAACTTAATCAAAGAATCTAAAATGTATCGAAACTGGGCCGGCCCAATTCTGAATGTAACTCTGCTGTAGCCGTAGAAAAATAAAAACACTTTAGTAAAGTATCTGAAATGCATCAAAACTGGGCCGTCTCTATTCTCGTTCTTACTCTACTGTGGCCCTAGAAAAGGAAACAAAACTTTAGTATGTATCTAAAATTTATCATAATTGGGCCGTCCCAATCCTCATTGTGATCCTGCTGTGGCCGTAGAAAAGGAAACAACACTGCAATTATCTAAAATGCATTTAAATTGGGCCGTCCCAATTCTCATTGTGACCCTGCTGTGGCCGTATAAAAGGAAACAAAACATTCATAAATTATCTAAAATGTATTTAAATTGGGCCGTCCCAATTCTAATTGTGTCCCTGCTGTAGCTGTAGAAAATGAAAACAAAGCTTAAGTAAAGTATCTATAATGCATCGAAACTTGGCAGGCCCAATTCTCAATGTGACTCTGCTTTAGCCGTAGAAATGTAAACAAAACTTTAGTAACGTATCTAAAATTCATCAAAATTGGGCAGTCCCAATTCTCATGGTGACCCTGCTTTAGCCGTAGAAAATGAAAACAAAACTTAATCAAAGAATCTAAAATGTATCGAAACTGGGCCGGCCCAATTCTGAATGTGACTCTGCTGTAGCCGTAGAAAAATAAAAACACTTTAGTAAAGTATCTGAAATGCATCAAAACTGGGCCGTCTCTATTCTCGTTCTTACTCTACTGTGGCCCCAGAAAAGGAAACAAAACTTTAGTATGTATCTAAAATTTATCATAATTGGGCCGTCCCAATTCTTATTGTGATCCTGCTGTGGCCGTAGAAAAGGAAACAAAACATTCATAAAATATCTAAAATGTATTTAAATTGGGCCGTCCCAATTCTCATTGTGACCCTGCTGTGGCCGTAGAAAAGGAAACAAAGATTTAATGAATTATCTAAAATGTAACATAATTGGGCCGTCGCAATTCTCATTATGACCCTGCTGTGGCCTCAGAAAAGGAAACAAAACTTTAACAAAGTATCTTAAACGTATCAAAAGTTAAATTCGGAATTTAACTAAAACTACGTCAACGCCGTTTGTTAACCAACGGGCACCTCCTTTACAATAACTTTAACTAACTTTAAAGCAGGGTGAACAAGTAATAATTCAGGAGGCAGAATGGTGTACACAGCTAGGAACGGGTACATATGAATACGAGCCAGGGCCAAGGTATGGCAGTAATGTCGGCTACTATTACTCGGTCCAGCTAGTTAGTTACAGAGGTGGCTTCGCCTAATTTTTACTCTGCTGTGGCCGTAGAAAAGTAAACAAAACTTTAGTAAAGTATCTTAAATGCATCAAAATTGGGCCGTCCCAATTCTCATTGTGTCCCTGCTGTAGCCGTAGAAAATGAAAACAAAACTTAAATAACAAATCTAAAATGTATCGAAACTGGGCCGGCCCAATTCTGAATGTGATTCTGCTGTAGCCGTAGAAAATTAAACAAAACTTTAGTAAAGTATCTTAAATGCATCAAAATTGGGCCGTCCCAATTCTCATTCTGACCCTGCTGTGGCCGTAGAAAAGGAAACAAAGATTTAATGAATTATCTAAAATGTAACATAATTGGGCCGTCGCAATTCTCATTATGACCCTGCTGTGGCCTCAGAAAAGGAAACAAAACTTTAACAAAGTATCTTAAACGTATCAAAAGTTAAATTCGGAATTTAACTAAAACTACGTCAACGCCGTTTGTTAACCAACGGGCACCTCCTTTACAATAACTTTAACTAACTTTAAAGCAGGGTGAACAAGTAATAATTCAGGAGGCAGAATGGTGTACACAGCTAGGAACGGGTACATATGAATACGAGCCAGGGCCAAGGTATGGCAGTAATGTCGGCTACTATTACTCGGTCCAGCTAGTTAGTTACAGAGGTGGCTTCGCCTAATTTTTACTCTGCTGTGGCCGTAGAAAAGTAAACAAAACTTTAGTAAAGTATCTTAAATGCATCAAAATTGGGCCGTCCCAATTCTCATTGTGTCCCTGCTGTAGCCGTAGAAAATGAAAACAAAACTTAAATAACAAATCTAAAATGTATCGAAACTGGGCCGGCCCAATTCTGAATGTGATTCTGCTGTAGCCGTAGAAAATTAAACAAAACTTTAGTAAAGTATCTTAAATGCATCAAAATTGGGCCGTCCCAATTCTCATTCTGACTCTGCTGTGGCCGTAGAAAAGGAAACAAAACTTAAGTAAAGTATCTAAAATCTTCTGCATTAAATAGGAAGCATTTTTATTTAAAAGTTGCTGATTCTAAATTCTTGAAGCGCAAAACATTCTGCATACTGTTCCATAGACATCGCCAATGATCAGCTTGAATCACTTATTATTATCATAGAAGAAGCTTGAAGAATTACTGGTGGAGCTTTAAAACTTAATTGCAGCACAACTCAAATGAATTAGCAGAAAAGTGTAAATAGTTAAGAAAATGTTTGGAATCAATGTTCTCTTTTAAGCTCGGAAGCCTTACATTGTGAATCTGGAATGAACTGGAATAATTAAAAATTAAGTATTAAAAATTATGTAGTCATAAAACATTTACATATTCTGGCATTTAAAAACTCTTAAGAGTAGAAGATGGTCTAAAAACTCCTAAGTTTACTTTACTATTCTGGCATTTAGCTGTGCATTAAACTGAATTCAAGCTAAATAAAGTCTAAAACTTGTCTGTGTATTATCAAATCCCTATCAATGGCCATAACAATGAGTGCACTTGCACGACAAATGAGGAATAGATCGATTTCCTGCCATGTCTTGGTTGAATCAAACCGTAGCTCACAGCATTTCCGTACAGCTTTATCCGTTACAAGCTGAAAATGAGAAATTATTTATAATGTAGGTTAGACTCCTTATAGTTGGTAGAACAACTGCTTCTGCATTGCAGAGGATATTCAAACATAAATCATGTGGCCTCCGTAGCAAACCTACCTTAGGAACTAAAGTTAGTGAAGATTTAAAAATTGGTAAAACAAGGCATCTTTGTCCAGGTTGAGCTCCAACGTAAGATCTTTTATTTATTACAGCATTGACCTCCATATCCTGGCCGATCCTAATTAACGTATCCCAAGCATCAGCACACCACGCTTTTCCGTCCTTCAGAATCTTTTTTTCTGCACCAAAATTTGTTTTCGATTAGCATAATTATGAACACATTTCGTAAGGCTGATAAATGCCCAGTAATGCTCGATACATACCGTCGGGATGAAGATCAGCATCGAACGGTGTCATGACTCCGACTCCGATTGAAAATGGCGACTTAATAACTATTTTAGACGTAATTTTTGGCATCAGCGACAAGGTTGCTCCTTGTAGAACTCCGTTGGAAAACTCCTAGGGTAAGAACATATAGAGGGCGCTTTAGGCATTCTGCTTATTGAATAATTTCGCGAATTGCATGAAGGAAGATTTATGTTTGACGCACCTTTGGCATAACTAAGCTCAGTTCAGGAAAGCGTGATTTAAGGGATTCTTTAAGGAACTTGTTTTTCGCGAATCCTCCGGTTAGAACTAGGGTTTGAAATTGTTTATGTTTCTGGAGCAAATGTTCCAGCTTATTGACTATGAATTCAAGGCTTGATTTCATTAACTGCTTCATTTCCTGTGAGGATATGCAGAGGGCTCCGTTATCGTTCCACAGGATTTTCGTCTCGTTCTCTTTGATTGCGTCAGGTAACTGGAAAAGAGGATTGTTTGGAATTAGTTGATGCTTACGTTATGTAGCGGTAGGAAGCATTTGAAACGATAATAGCGATACGAATCACTCATAATAATAGCGAGAAACGCGACTACTCACCTTTATTCCCGTATAGCTATAAAATTCAGTAACGAAGCTTGACGGTAGGAAGACAAATGCGCTGGAATGACTCATGCAGCAGCTGATATCGAATTTACATTTAGCTCTTTCAAAATTCTTAAGTAATTCAATCCAACCAGGTCGGTATTTAGCCTTGTAATACAAAATGTATTCCCGTCCTACAATCTGAGTAAGTCTTGACTCAAAAGCTGACTCTGGAGCTGTAAAATAATTTGCGGAAAGTAGATATTAAAAAACATTATCATGTAATTTGGCGAAGAATATTCGCGAGCATGAAAGTGTATAAGATTTGGCAATATGTTGTTCTCTTGTCCGCAGAAATGTATGCTGTTGAATTAGCCTCGACGATACTTGAGTAATTGTCTATAAAGAATCGGTAAATGATAAAGTATTTACTTGGCAATGACAAGGATCTTGCTTCAAAGGCCTGATGAAATCTTCCGTGGATTCTCTCGAAACCGCAAATGTGGACAAAAGCGCCACCGACATCGACAGAGAGGAAATTGTCATCTGCGGTAGAAAATGCGTATAATTAGTTACAGGTGAGGCTGCTGTGTGCGCACAAAGCGGATTGCGTGAGGAATGATATTGTTAAAGAAATTAGATGTGCAAATTTACAATTTCCACACATTGACGCAAAAAAGGAAGCCGCCATTGGATCCTCTACCAGATTGACACCATCTTGGGGACGGACTGCGCCGCTCTGGAAGTATAGTTAAGGTGATGTTAAATATTTGGAACAGTTAAAAATCTTTTCATATTCAGCAGGAGCACAATGAAAGATGCATCAAGGCTACAGAGTACAGACGAGAAGATTCTGTTCATGTATACATTGACGGAATGAAGAGCGGAGTATTTAAAACTTGAACTAAATACCGAGGAAAAATAGGAGAAGCTAGTAAAAGTATAGCAAGTTTGTTGCTTAGTTTAGGAAATAATAATAAATGAAATATATAATGGAGCGGTAAAGGCAGGAATTAGGAACGTGATAAAATTAACAAAGACTCGGGCAACTCATTATTCGTACCTTGTATGCAGCTTCACGGATGCATTGTCGGGACTCTGTATTCCAAGAGGTGGGGGTTGTTATGACCCATTCTATGGACTCACCTGGAAGAATTGAAATGATCTCATTAAAATTATGGTTACACAAAAAAAATTATGCAGGCACATACGGAAACAGTTAACTAAGGAAACTTTGATAATCATGTGCGCTCCGTTTAACATCAAACCCGTTCGATCAGCGCGCGCGCAATCAATTTTAAACTTAAGTTACCAAATGAAGTTTAAATATACAGTTTAAAGAAGTTACCTTTTTCGAGGGAGCATGGGAATTTCGCTTGGATCTGGCTCAATGCAGCTTTGCCGAAGAAGCTGACAAGGGATTTAATGAGCTGGGAAAAATCCATTTTGTCCTCCAAGGATTCTAGGGTGTATGGAAAGGTTAGGAGTCGGGCTGCTTCTGAATCCAGCTGGAAAAACTCCCGCCATTGACTAACAAACGTTGAGCTTTGTTTCCCACGATTTTCAGTGTAATCGTCTAAAGCATCTTGACCAATTTTAATGTTGGATATTTTTAAAGTTTCTGGATCCTCTTTGTTTTCCGAGTCAAGGTTCATTAAAATCCAAGAAGGTACTTTGTGAAAGCAGTTATTTTCTGGAAAATTATAAACGTTTATAGTAAAACTCTTATAATATAAACCCTTATAATAAACGTTTATAATGAAACTAAGCGCAAGCGTCTAGCAGCGTCACACAGCGTTCAGTGTGTATTCTAATGTTAAGCTTGGCGCTGGCGGCGGTAGAATTATAGACTGAATATTTCATGGTGGTACGAACCTTCTGAAGACCAACTACCGATATGGACCATGTTTGGATCATTAAAATGCCAGTAGGAAAACCCGCTCGTCCGACTTCCAAGGTCCAGGGAGACGATCCATTTAATTTGGCGTGGGAGTAAAATAACGGGTTCTAAACTTGCAACGCTTCCATTCTTAACTTTACCGTTCACCTGAAATTAAACGTTGCAATTAAATATGAGAGAGTAAAAAATTAGAATATGGAGGATGAAAAAAGATTAATCATAGAAGCGAATTGCAAAAAAGTGCAACAGTATTGTACACAGCCTGAGGGAATTAAGGAGAGTGATGGATGAATAATTTTGCGGAAATGACAAGCTTGTATTAGGAGGAGTATTAGGAGCTCATTGTTGGAGTTTTGCTAGGAAACAAATGCACGGAGTACAAATAACGAAGAGAGCAAATTATTATTATTATGTTCTTGTATTCGGAGACGATATTTCCTCAACAATGCGCAGAAACTTATTACTTTGTTGTCATTCCCAATGAAGAAGGAGACAATACGTTTGATTTGTAGCTCATACTCGAAGTTTTTTCTCTCACCTGTACATTATCAAGGACGGAGATGTATTCAATGGAATTATTGCATTGCTGAATAGGGTGGGAAGCGTCGGGATGATCCATGCTGCTCAATTCGCTAACAGAGCCGTCATCGTCCTCTTCATCTTCATCGAATTCAATGACACCTTCATTAGTAGTTCGAATCATACTGGCTTCCTTTGTATTGTTCCCTGGTTCGGGATGAATCTTATTGTTATTATTATTCTCTTGTTGTCCTGGCCGCTGACCATTCCTCAGAGCGTTGTTTTCTCCTCCTGCATCTTTTTGCAATGGAACATGGATTATAATTTTTTCGTTCAAAGCTCTTCCTTTTGGAGTACCCACGTGACTCAAACCGTCTTCAGTTGATGATCCCTGAGAGGAAGAACTTTCCAAGAGGTCTTGACAAAATCCGCGAAAACTGTCGCGAACTGATGAGCGCTTTTGCCTAAAGGAGAAAGAAGAATTAAAAGTTATTGTAACTGCATTGGATGGATTTTGTTTGTGGGAAGAAGATGATTTGCACGCAGGTTTGCTTGATTGCTTGTTTAAAGAATGTTATTGTGACCTTTAAAAGGTTCCTGGGGCACCCATGTCCCTTGGATAATAATGTGGAAAATAGCGGGAAAAACCTTACCATGTAATCACGTCCATAGTTTCAAATTCATCAACGGAATCAGACCGCACATGCTTATTGATGGCTTCCACAGGGATCTTGAGGCTGGCGACGGGGGAAGCGCCTAGAAAGAAAAGAATTATTATACAATTGCTTAAGAATTAATTACGGTGTTCGGTTAGGAAGAAGGGAAAGAAAAATATGCATGTAACAGTGGTAAGGGCAGGAGAGAAAGAAGGGACAAATCATCCTGTTTCCTATTCACCTGCTCAGGTGAGAGAATACTAACTGTGAATCTATGGAGAGAAGCCTTTTGTCCGAGCGCTTGAGAACTTGAGAAGTGAGTCAAATCTGTGTTAGGGTTTTAGTCAGCCGAGGTGTTGGTATATTTTCATCCATTCTCAAGTTGAAATCATTGGTTTTTGCGAGCACATTTAAATAATTCCGCGTCGTTCCTTCTTTTTATGCAAAGGAATACTCAGAGGAGCTCCGCAACAACAAACAGCTCTGATTACAATCCAAAGAAGGAAGGAGACTGAGGCGGAATGGAGGGAAGATGAAGACTTGATATTTATTATTCAAATGGAGGTGAACAGGTAAGGAGATTGGAGGTAAATAAATAGCGGGAGAATAAGGGATGGATTGCGTGTAAACTAGTTTAGGTTTACAGGTGCTCAGGGAATTAATACAAATCCGGCTAGCGTTTGCAATTACGGAGACAGGTCGAAGGAGCAGCAATGGATAATAGCTGATGCTAAGGGAATACGAGGCAAAGATGGGGTAGAATACACATGTTTATAGTTACTTAAGAGGATGAGGTGGAGGATGGACGGATGGACGGATGTTCTTGGGAAAAAGTTCAAGGTGATTCCGAATAGAGGTAGAATTTGAACCTACAAGCCTAGAAATCGGGTATGATGCAATCAGAAATTCAGAATGCGCGTGATTACAGGTAAGATGAAGAGTTTACTAAGTTAATTGCTGAGGTTTAAAAGAAAAAGGCAAGAAGCTTTAGAGTCACGTATAGAGGTGAAGGTTTGCTGGTTAAAAGTGTCGCTATTAACCCCTGATTAAAGCAAGCTCTTGTTATGAAATGCAGTGGAGTTTTAGAGGGGGGTGTTGGGGAGTTTGATTGTTTCATTAGCCGCATGTATAGAAGACAAAGGGAGGGTTATTGTGGTCGTCGTACAAGTTTTACAGAATTTCATTCATATTGGTGGTGGGGGGACGCGGAGGAGAGAAGGAATTTAACTGTTATGGCAATTACGTTATCGTTAAACACGATCAAGATTCTCACATGTTACTAGGATTGAAGTCAAGGTGAAAGATTAACGGCGTTTGTCTTTAATGGGCTTTGGCCGAATGTAAATACAGAAGAGATCCACTTGAAGATGTGAGATGGGAAAATGGGAAGACAATGACACATGTCAACTTTAGAAGAAACATTACATGGCGTAATGACAGCGGATGCAGGGAGAGCATAGCCGTTGGGTGAGGAGATTTGTTTTGGGTAGTGTGACGGAAGAGGATGCTGGTGTGGGAGCGCCCTCTGGTGACGGTTCTTAAGGCTTTGTGCAATATTATTGATGAAGGTAAACGGTTTTGGTAGCTTCGACTGTTTGCGCCCTCTGGTGACTGTCTAGTGTATAGTATAGCATTGCTGTTTAGCGGATGCTTGGAAAGGTTCTGCAAGAGTTTTTTTTAAAAAATTAGCTGTGCTGTGACTCACAGCCTGTGACAGCTGAAACGTGCTAGTGGAAATTCAGGTTACTTGGGCGCAAGAGTATGATTGCAAGAAAATGTGCGCAGAATGGTGACAGGTGTTTGCATAGAATCCAGGAGGAATAAAAGGTATATGAGATTGCAAAGGTGTAAGGAGTTTTCACTTCTTGTGGAGCGTAGAATCCCTCAAATGTATTTAACGCCGTGAAAGTAGTTAATAGACGTCATTAATTTGATGGAAATATTCTGGGATTACTGTATATACTATCCCTTGATGATTTGCCAAGACCGCACTTGCCCGAGCTTCCATTCAGACCGCCAATTTCACGCTCCACAGATGTAGAAAGAAGAGGAAGCTATAAGAGGTTTGAATGGAAATGTCTACATTGACTATATCTTCCTCTTGCTTCAAACCGGCCATCATTCATTGAAAGCTTTTTAGGAGAAATGCGGAGGCTCTTTTACAGACAGGGACACGCTTCTTGGGTTTGATCGTGGAAGGTTCTTGTGGAAACCATTAAGGAGCGTCAATAGTAGTTGCTGTGAATGAATTCAAATCGAGCTTAACCATTAAAAAGTAGGGATAATTGACGCTGCTCAGTGCGCTGTAATGAAACGGCTGGATTTGAGAAGGAAAAGTTCCAAGCTGTGAACAGGAATATGGATGTGTCAAGCTGAAGCTGAGTTCTCCGAAGGCTTCAAATTATTCTGTCATCCAAAATCACATCCATGACTGGAAGTGAAACCTGAGTGTATTTTACACTCTGAGCTTGGCTATAAATATTCAATTATTTCTTCCATTCTCAAATTACTTTCCTACTGCGCTCAATGAAACCCATGTTGATTTCGCTTTGGTGTTTCTGCTATTGATACTCGAGTATGGAATAATAATTATTAGTCTTGTTCGAAGCTTTTGTTCTGAACAGCATGGATGTGATGAGGGAGGAGTTTGGATAGTTTGGAGTTAGTTGTGAAAAGATTTGCATCTGTCTGCAATCAGCTCTAGCGCATCTTAAATATGTTGAAGACCAAGGGAGAATCTGTTGATGGAGGATTAGCATATGTTTTTGCGAAATTTTGCAATCAGAGATGAGCGATCAGAGATGAGCAATCAGAGATGAGCATCTTGGATTGAACTGTTTCCAATTAGGAAGAATATACAAATGATAAGAAACGGACGTATTTATGCGGGAATACTTGAAGAAAAGGCGGTTTGAACTATAGGTGTAGATTGTAGCTGTTTAGTGAGAGACGCTTTGGATAGTTGAGTTGTAGGTTTTGCAATGTTTATAATAGATTGATTAAGCTAAGCGGAATGGGCAAGTTAGGGTGGTCACCTTAGGATTCATATCTGATGGAGGTGAATGATGAATTGAAAAAGAAATACTGTTAAAGAGATGTTACTGAGAGAAATTATCGGAAAATCTTGAAGAAGCGCAGGAGGTAAGTGAAATAAATCGCCCTGAATCTACAACAGATCTACAAGTCATTTAAGTTTACTAGACCAGTGGTTTCCACGCTTTGGTTACTGGTGGTGCTGTAAGCTTGCACCTGGGCGGAAAAATCTGCACTCGGGATAACTGTACACGTTTCCGATAAAGGAAGTTACAAGAGGGGAAAGAATTCAATCCCGCCTACACCCTGATCAGATTTCTCAAGTGAAACACGTGTGTGTGTATACGATAATGGCGGAATGGATGGAGGGGGAGACGTAAAACAAGTCTTACCTGGATAAGGTTGGCTTAGGAAGGATGGGATTTAAAAGGAAGTGAAAAAGTAAGTTGTTGCAGAAGCTGGTGTGAGTTCCTCTGGGATTTTGCGTTTTGATTTTTGAATTTTCACGTGCGTACTGTGCAGCCGGGAAATAAAGACGACGGTTTAAAAAGTTTGTCTTGAGAGTTGTGCCAGAGACTGAGCAAGAAAGTGGGAAAATGTGGGGGAGAATGAGCCAATTATTACAGTTAAGCGGAAGGAAGTTTTTGGAATCCCTGTTTGTTATGATCGAATGAATTACAGCTAGGAATGACCTCGGGATGGCGGTAAATGCAATTAGGACCTGGACTTGAAAAGAGGATGAGCCATTGCTACTGTTGTTGTAGCAGTGCTACAGTTTGGCAAGAATTGATTGGCTCACATGCGGAAGGATTGAGAGAGGAGGTGGAAAAGATTGGAAAATATGTGGGAAAATAGGGTCCGGTGAAAAGGAGAAGAAAGTATAATGTAAGGCGTAATTGAAAGATGAAATATGAAACCTATTAAGTACACCTGTATCTAAATATGAGTTTAATGGCTTGACTAACCAAACTAGCACCGCTCAGCTGTGAAACTGTGTGTAGTATGAAGTAATCCAATTAGACGGAGGAATCTTTAGAGGAACTGCCGAACTTGCGGACATGAAAGCCTGAGAAGAGAAGCACTGAAGAGGAGAATATTTATGTCAGAGGAAGGTCAGGAACTAAGAAGAGTGTAAGACGGAGCTAGAGGGGGAGAGAAACCCTGCAAGAATAGGATTGTTGTGGAGGAAAGGTGAGTAAATTAAAGGTGGGTCCTTATCACCTGAGAGAGAATAGCGTGGAGGTGGAGGAGGTAGAAGGAAAAGTACAAAGTGCTTTTGTGGAATAAGAGACAGCAGACAGCTTGGCTTGTGGATGCATGAGCTGAGGGAATGCCAGGACGTAATATTTTGGAGCTTGATTATCCACGCCTTGAGTTACACATACAATCCATTTCCTGTCATTACGAAAATCCGGTAGGGCGGAGTTAGTTTTGTGGATAAGCTCTTTCAGGAGTTTTGGATCGTCTCTCTTGTATGAGAGCTTTCTAGAGTCAGGGTATGCGCTTGTGCATATGAGGAATAATCAGGATTGGAGAAGTGTGGTTGATAAAAGGTGAAACTGAAAGGTGATTCAGTTTTTGAGATTTGATAATCATGTGATGATATTACGAGATGAGAGCTAAGAACATGAGACGGAGGGGACGGGAGACAATTAGTCTTTGAATACAACAAGTCACCTTCACATGTGACTTTTTGACTTTTGAGGGTGGGAAGTTTTGTAATTTTCGTGGTAAGCCGTGCAGAATGGAAGATAATGATGCGAAAATGTTATTACTAGGGACGAGGGAGCGGTTTAGCAAAAGAGAATTGGCAATTTAGTTTTAAGTTCACAGGGGAATTATCATGTGCTCCTGTCATTTAAGATGGAATCAAGAGCTTGTCATAAATGTTTCCTTGGAGAGTAGAAAAGTTAATTTGGCTGAGTTGAGGAGTCTATGCGCTGCGAGAGTTGGGAGGGAGCAGCGAAAACTGAAAGCGTTTGACGCTTGATTAGATTACCCTGTGATAAGGATAAGATGGAGAGATGCGCTAGCTTTGAGGAGGATGCTGTGTAACGTAAAATGATACATGGGATTCAAGATGGTTGAAAATACGTGTAGTACATAATTCTCAATTATGATTTGAAGAGATGTTAAAACTATTCTGAGTTTTGAGGGCTGTTGGAATTTGAAGAGGGGGAATTTTGGATTTAGTGCGCGGGAAAATAGCTAAGAATTCATGACTGATGTAAATTATTTAAACTCTGGAACAGCTTTTGTATTATAAATGGTAAAGTGGATGATGAAAAGATTAATGTTATCGCTAGATATGTAAAACTATTGTAGTATAGTCTACTGGGTAATTGGGCGCGTGATCTAAGGGCAAAATTCTCTTAAGAACCAGGAAAGCCCTTGAGCTCGCTTATAAGCTTTTGCTGTAGGCTAAACGCCAAGGAAGAGTAGAGACTAAAGTGGAATGGGAAGCGTGAGATGAGAAAAAGATTTGCTAAAATAAGATGATGATTACTTACCTTCATAAAAATATTTCCCACGATCCATAGTGTCCGGATTATCTTGTTCTGGTGGAGTGTTTGAGTGGTGAGGTGGAACTGTTTGCGAATTTTCCGCGAATTTTTCAACAATTTCACCAACCCGTTGTTCGGCTTGGGCCACAACTGGGGATAAAATAGATTCGGCAATAGCTTTCTCGGTGGCTAGTAGACGATCACTGTCTGGGGCGGTGTTGCTGGAGGAATCATTTTGAAGCACTTGTTGAGCTTGAGTGAGAGGGACACTGGGAGAGCTTAAAGAGCTTGGAGAAGAAGGCGGATGTTCTGGTTGAGGACTTGGAGGGGACTGAAGAAGGTTTTTGGAGGGATGAGAGTTAAATTGTTGAGGTGTGATGACTGGAGGAGCTCCGTTTTTGATGAGTTGAACAGGTGGTGAATGCAGTTGGGAGGCAGAGAGGACAGGTAGCTCTGGATTGTCTCGATGCAAGTCTGGAGCACTGTGTGGAAGAGAATCTCCAGGTTGGTGTTCAAGCTGAGGATGATTTGGGTGTTGTAGCTTCTTGGAGTTGGCTTCTGGTAGTGATGAAGGTGAGGGTGACTGAGAGCTAAGAAGCCCTTGAGTAGTGGGAGCGGAAGTGGGTTCTCTTAAGGCTTCTCCTAAGGCTTTTGCGAAGGCTTCTGTTAGACGTAGGTCTTCTTGCAGACCCTCTTCTGGGTCTGCCTGAATTTGGATTTCACTTTCTCTGGAATTATGATTGTTGGATGTTAATTGGGTTTGGTGAGGGGAGGGTGGACGCTCCACTTGGAGCGAAATGGGTGTTATTGTCTGAGGGCTAATTTTGGCACAGTTTTCTATTGTCACGATGTGGTGCGGTTTTGTGGTGGGGACGAGTGTGGCGACCTCTTCCGCCTCATGAGACTGGGTCTCCTGTGGCTTAGCAGCCTTAGGGTCCTCTGGCTTCGGGAAGGAATTGCAGGAACTTTGAATGTCCTGTTTAGCGACAGGGGTTGAAACGCTGGGAGCGTTGGTGTGCGTGGCGCTGAAGGGAGCGTTGGGTTTGGTAGGGGTTTTAGAACTGCTGTTTTTTCTAGAACCAGTGTCGATATCGCTACCGGAATCGCTTGAAGAGCTTTTGAACGCTGCAGCGTTTCGGTTTCGTTTGGCTAGTGCAGATGCACAGCCTCTTGACAACGAGGAAGAGGATGACGGGGGACGAATGATGAAATTTTCCGGATTTGTCTCGCAATCTGATTGGCTATCCGGACATGATAGGGAGGCGGAAGAGGATACGGATTCCCTGGAGCTGGAAGCGTTGCTGGAGGTTGTCTTAAGCGTTTTACGGATGACTTCAACGAGGACTACGTCGCTTTTAATCCGAGGCACTATTTCATCCTCTTCGCTGGAACTGTTTAAATCCAGGTGGTTTTTCTTAGCGTCTTTGACCTGCTGTGGTAGATGGAGCTGGTGGTGCTCTGAATTTGAGTCAGCTGAACTAAATAGCGGCAAAACTGTGAGGTGTCCCAGGGTTGGAGGGACGTTATCCTCTTTGGAAGATTCGGGAACGGCGGTGGTGTCAGTTTCGTTGCTGCTGACGCTGCTAGCGGTGCTGCTTCCGCTATTGCTGCGGCTCCCGGTTCGGAAGACGGGAGGCGGTGGGGGCGGTGGTGGAGAGGAGGGGGACTGGACTAATTGACGTGGTCGGGAACGCCGCTGTTTCTGTAGACGAGGACTGTAACCACAACCGGAATCAAGGCTCGGGCTTGGGGATGACAGTTCCGGTGATCGGACGAGAGTGAGGCGAAGAGATGAGGATGGTGAAGTGGTGATGGAGGATGAAGCGGACGGCTTGTGAGGGGATTCCGGTAGTGTCTCTTCGATGATGCGCTCTATTGTACTGTCGTCTGGTCGAGATCCAAATTTTGTGTAGAGGAAGGATGTTGTGGAGGAAGATGAAGACATTGAGGAAAAGGTAGAGGAGGGCGGCTGAGGTGATGGAGTTGCAGAGGATGACTGAGATGAGAATGAAGAAATCTTTTCTTCTTCGGAAGAGTAGAAATCTTGGGAAAGTGATGGCGTGGATGTGCTCAGGCTCCGCCTCTCACTGTGTGTCATACAAATGAAAAGGAAATGAATTTTTCATAATGATCAATCCGAGAGCCTAAGCAGCCCTTGATAAGCAAATATATGCGTGCAAGTAAAATAGAGCCTGCGCGAGGAGAGCGCAGTTAAGTCTTAATTCTATTTGGTTGAGGACTAAAAGGACTGTTGCAAGAGTTGAAGAAGGCTGTGAAAGAAGTGTACTTGATAATAATAGGAGGAGGACGCTATATGCAAAGAATACGCGCTTTCGCGCTGTTGAGAGCGAACGCAAATCCGGATTGCATGTACAATGAATGAAGCGTTATAGTAAAGTGACAGAAGGTAAATACTGAAATGCGCTGTAGCAAATGAAGATGGAGGAATAGAAGACAGATTGAAGTAGAAGAAGGCACGTGCTCGAGAGAGTTTCAAGGGGCTGAACCTCAATAAAAATTTGGGAAGCTAATTATATACGCTAAATTCACATTTATTCGCGGAGTTGGATCCGAAATTAAAGTGTAAATTAATGTGATTCGCGATATATGTACAGCGTCAATTCAAGGGGGAGTGATGGAAAGAATGCTAAACGTAGAGGAAGCACATGCTAAAATCAGCACCCATGCGTCTACTATTTAGCGATGCTGTCGCAGTGGGTCTTGGGATCCAAATATCTTTTAATGACAGCGACAGGTGATGAACGCTGAATATTTAATGTGAGAGAAAGAGGGAATGCTCAGGTAAAACTCAGGAAACCGTGAAGAAGAAGAGGAAGAAGACGTCGCTTTGAATTAATCCATCAAGTGATCATGTTCAAAGAGGCATGGATGAGGTGGAAAGGTGTATTTAGCGAGGTAGAGGCGTTAACTGATATTAGCCTGGCCCTGTTTTCACATTTGGATTCCATTCTTGGTACACGTAGTTTTTTAATTATGAGTTTGTAATTTAATCAAAAGGAGGAGTATGCGACGAAGTTTTGCTGATTATCAAGGAGGAAAGGAGGATGTGTCGGTGAAAATGAAAGCCGAAAGCGTAGCGCACGTAGTGTTAGGCTGTTGGAGCTGTAAGTGCGGTTGGTAAAAACGTGTGAGCTTTTTGAAAAAGCGCGTCTGTCAAAATGTGATGCAATTCTGGTGGGGTTGCTGGTACTGCGGAAGAAGATTGCGAAAAATTTGGTGGCGAAAAACATATAATTATCAACGAAGAATAGAAGTTGGAATACTACGGAAAAAAATCCATTCCGCTTTTCGCAATAATTCAAATATAAATTCCTTAAAATTGTAATTTGTAAATGCTAATCGGTATATTTGCTCAATATTTCATAGTTGATGAAATAATTTCGTGTAAGCAATTATAGGGTTATGTGAGTGTGTTCATGTGTGGTGAGACAAGCGTGAGAAAGGTGGTAATCAAGCGAAACGATTCTGGGATAGGTGTTTATAAGCTTGAATGGATGGAATAGAGGGAATGTAAGTGTGGAAACTTAAATAGTGTTGAATGATTTTTAAAAAGTGTGGGAAATTATGTAATTTTCTTAACATCCGCTCTGAATTGTGTGGTGGATGTAGATTTAGAAATATTTTTGGTTTCTTACTTTTTTAAAAGATGTTTTTTGCTAAATAAATTCGCGAAAAATCGCAAACAAACCACGCCAATATTAACTGAAATGCTCTTTGAATCTTATGCATGTTTCACCTGTTTTATTTTTCCTCTCTTAAATAACTTGAAATTGCAAATGGACATCCCCGAACTTGGATAATAGCGCTGATGGCAAGCAAACACATTCTTATCAAACGAATCTACAATAAGCCCTGCCCTTTTCAGTCACCTCTCTCCTACGGGATGGTAAATTGGCTAATGGATTACTTGGAAAAATCAAAGGTGTTGGTCACTATGAATCAAAGACCTCGGGATTTTTGGTTCCGTTGCATCAAAAGACTCGAAGGGAGTAAAGCAATTGAATTAAATTGAATGGAGAATTTAAGCATTTCGCATAGTCAGCGAAGGCATTTTCCTTATCTTACATCACAGCTATTGTCTGCAAAAGCCTGCAGACAAACAGTCAACGCTCTGGTTACAAACATCGCCTTGAATGGAGAAAGGTTAAGCTGTTTTGGAGGAGGAGGACTGATTGAAAACGATCAATAACGAAAGAATTCTCAATGATTCCGTACTGGATAAGGTATAGGTGGAAAATGACGGGGAGGATTTGCATATTCCCTTGGTTTTGCTCAACAATATATAACAGCTGATGGAATCAGCACCCACAACCCTATCATCAGCAAGGAATTGGCGAACGGAGCGCGGAACGCTGCTGTGAAGCGCGCTATACGATGCTCGTGGAAGGCGTACGAATCAAAGAGCCCTCTGCGTGAGATTAGCACCTTATGTCTCATCCACCTGTCAGAATCTTAATCGATTCCTCCTGAGCATGAAAATGTATAAGAGATGGTAATGTCCCAGTAATGTTGAAATGCATGCTTAACTCAGAGCAGAATTATAAGCGCGAGCCAGGGCTGGTCTTGATGGTATTTATGAGATAAATACGCGCGCTGGCGCGCGCTACAAAATATGCGATACAATAAATAACCACACTCACTTGTTACGAAAACCTGTTCTGTTTATGTTTGTTGGAAATATTATTTAATAAGGCAAAACGAAGTGGCTTATTTTGTTGATAGGTTTTGGTGTGCCTTGGGTAAAATTGGCAAAAAAATTGCAATACTATTGCCTGCGAAATTCTTTCAGCACTTGCTTAGAAGTTGAGGAAAATGGTCTAATGAAATGTGTATTTTTTGCTTTGATTTTGGAATAGGATAATTCAAAAATAATCACATGTATGCATAAAGACTTTAAAGATAGTTAATGGGTATTGCTTAGAAAGGGAAATTGCGTGACGGATTGATGAATGATGGATTGAGGAGAGTGTTTCAAGCTCAGTAGTGATTGGAGGACGACATATTGGATTTGGATGGATTAGGAAACGTTTAAATGGCTTCTGAGGAAGTAAACTAAATAAGTAGGAAAGTGTGCGTGTGGGAATTTGAAACAAGCTTTAAACATTGTGGATTGAAGCTTGAACCAAGGGGACACTTGAAGATTAGGTGAGAGAAAGAGGAGGTGACGGAGACGTCATGCGCTAAATGTACTTGAATTCCATGTGAAGTCAGTGAAGTGACGGGCTTGAATTAGGGCAAAATCACTGGCTTTCATTAAACCAAGACTCGGCTAACACGGCTTAATCCCATCAACTTCGTCACACGTCCAACATTTCAAGATGTTAAACACACAAGCAAGGTGACACTAATAGCCAGAGAATGGACAAAGAGGGCGCAGGTTGGATTTGACTACACATAGTATAAGACATGTTAACAAACGTACAGGTAAGAGAGGTAGACAGAGGCAAGAGACGTAAAGATTTGTGCTTGCAGTAGTGGAGATCTGTGCTGAAATACTTAATCATAGCTATGCGCTTTAGCAGGTCTTTCTTGGATCTGTCAACTGAACTTTTTATAAAACACAACAGATTCAGGGGCATTCAAAAGTCTTAGACGCAAGTCTGCCAATTGCACACCGGCATTCCGGATTTACGGTACAAACAAATACAAGTCGACACCCATTCAAAATTACAATAACGCGAAATACAATCACTAATGTAACCGTTTAGAGGAGCCAGGGGCAAAGAAGTGTTTAAAGAATATGAGAGAGAAAAGTGTTGCGAGATTTCATTGTTGGTCTTTTCACAATGTCATTGTGTCTCGATATAACGGTTTAAGGTTGTAAGCCCAGGGTTTTGCGAATTTTCGCGAATTTTATAGTTTTGGTAGATTTTTTCTACGCATGTTCCATTTGAATATTCTATACTAATTCTATGTACCGGACAAGTATCTTGCTTGGCCGATGCATCGAAGCTAATATTCGGACAATACATGGGATTAGCAGCAAATATGGGTTTCACAGTTTGTTACGCTGTTACTGCTACAGATGCTATATGATAATTTTTGAAAAAAAATGTAATTATTTAAGCTACTTGTAGTAACTGAGAGAAGATGCGGAAGAATGAAAAGGGAAAAAAGGTGTGAAAATAATTCGCAAAAAATGTGTTAGACTATTATATTTAGAATAATTCTGTATGAAGTGTGTTGATTACAACCTTGTTGCCGTCAATTGCCATAGATTTCAAACTGATGTATAATTTTAGCGTTGAAGTGTTATAGCAAGTTGGAGGAAGAGCGAAAGTGAATTTGCACTTGATTTTAGCGCTATTGGACGCTGTTATTGTTGTTTGCCGGTGGCTTGAGGCGGAGGTGCTAACTAATTTTGATTTGCACGCGGATTTGATGATCAAAGGCATAAAGGCGCTAAGGCTTTTGTGGAATTGAGAAGATAATGTCTAAGAGGCTGTGCAAGATTCTGGGATAAAGATGCCAATAATTCAAAGGCAAAGACCGCGAAAGGGATGATGGGAAAGCGGATTTTATTCTTACAAGGTAAGAGCAAACTTTGGCGGAAGATAATTTGATGAAGAGAGCCAGAAGATTAAGAAGAAGAAGAAGAGATCACAGGAAAGATTTTGGAATTAAGTTAGTGCGGAGGATTGGATGGAGGGAAGAAGAAGATCAAAGTTTGTGATTTTGGATTTGCAAGCTCAGGTGAGAATGAAGCTGAGGTGAGAATGATGGAGAAAGGCGAGGATAGTCTTTAGAGTATGTGTTTGTGAGGCATCATAAACTAGCTGAATTTCGAAAACGAAGCCAAGCAAGTTTGATGGAGAGACATAATGAGGACAAATGGACGGTATAATTTGTCCACGCTTGGCAGAGAAGCAGGAGATGATGAGAGGATGGATAGAAAGGACGATGGGAACGTCACGCACAATTAATTTAAGACTTATTATTTTCAAGGGCTTGGGTTCAAAGTTGCAAAAACTTGAAACTGTATGAGCTCTTATTTTCTCAATCCTAAATCCATGGCTGATTAACATAGAATAGTATGGTTGGGGGAAATGGCTCTCACAATTATCATATTTCCATTCAACCTTGCTTTCTCACAGTCAATTACAATGCAAACTTGCACAGCTTGCAGGTGTATTCTTTTTGAACTGTTTGTAGGATTTTGTGTGCAGTTGCAGTTGGCATGGCAGTACCGAAGGGGCTGAGTCTTATCTAGATTTGCGTAGTTTAGGGCATGAGCTTGGTCTTGGATTGGAAGAGGCCGAGGGAGAATTGTGAAAATTGTGAAAGATTTGTTGTGGAGAGGTAAGGGCCGAAGACCATGATTGATTCACCAGAGGGAGTTGAGGGTGGAGACAATAGAATCAATGGAAACTGGTTCAAGTTGCGGTTAATTTTTGCTTTCAGCTAAAATAGAGATGTGTGCATAAAGAAAGGCGGGATGTGGTTAAAGGGTTGGAAATCCTGATGGAAACAATCGTGGATCAAAGGCGTTGATTCAACGCTAACATTATAGGAGTGAAATCAAGTTGTTGGTTGTTTAGTTGAGCTGGCTAGGAAACTAGCAAGAGCAACAAGTGTGAGGAGGACAATAAATAATTAGGATTGGGATACAGAGAGAGGGACACAGACAGCCACTAATAAGCTACCGCATAGGTTTCCCTCAAATTGCGGATTATCTGAGGAAGCATACGCCAATTTAGACGGATGAATCACAGAGGGCGTGTTCAAGGGTCAGAACTTTTGGGGGGAAATGTTAAGGATGTGAGGGTGTCTTGTGGGGGAAAACGAGGTAGCGGTAGGATTCAGTTCAAGCTTGTGTTTTATGAAAGAGGAAGAGAAATAGAAGTACACAACGGCAGCTAAAGCTAATGATGAATGAAAGTAAGAGAGAACCAGGAAAGAGAATGATGGCCGTGTGGATCATGTCATTGACAGCGATACGAATTAGTCACAAGGGGGAAGATGAAGTGGGAAGATGAAGCACTTTTACGGGCGTGTTCTTAATCAAAAATTGTAGTTTGAATGAACCATCATTCAGCGGCAGGATGAAATTATTTATTTGCAATTTTTAGGGAAATAAAAATAAATTGCGAAATTTTAGCTAAATATGGAGGGTTGTCGGATTTATGGCGGTATTATAGATGATTGCAAACTGTTATCTCTCGCAGACTCTCAGAGATGAGTCGTCTGTAGTTAAATTTTCTTGGGTAGGATTTTGGTAATTTCGGTGGAAATTGTGAGGAACAGTAGGAGAGTGCCGGGTCTGGGTGGGTTGTGTAGGTAGCTGTAATTTGAAGCAAAACTTTATTTCGGATTGCTATACTTAATATGCTACTGGGAAGAAAAAGAAAACTTAAATCATGGCAGTACTATATGGAAGAAAACCTATCACATGTAATTTTGAGTAGATAATGCACTGTATATAGGGTTCAACGCCGAATCTTAAAGTTATAATGTATACAACCGTTCCAGTGATGAGGTTGTAGATGATGTTGCTATTTGTTGACAATTATAATAAATTAGATCAAGTATTAAGATCTATGTCAAAACTGAACATTTTTTTACTTGTATGGAGCGTGCTGGATGAATGGAAAAGAACGTATAAAATAAAGAATTTTTTTAGTAGAGGTATGACGCCGGTTATAAAATTTATAATATTTACGTAGCCTGTGAGAGGGAGAGATGAGTACTGCATAAATCAGTTGAGAAGTAATCTAAAAAGAACTTTTTAACCAACCGAATTTGGACACTGTAATCCAACTGAGTACAATAAATACTTTTTGGGATACACAGCTTAACACAGGTTTTAACCCTGTAAGCTTGCTTGAAGTTGCAGATAGCTATGAGGTTTTGGATGCTTAAGGAACTCAGGATTATTGCTCTTGGAAAGGAAGACTTTTGATACAGTTTAAATGAAAGCAGTTGTGTTGTTAACAGGTTGCACAAAGGATTTAGTTTTTCGCCCATCGACAACAACCATCACGTGTTTGTTGTGAGTGCACACACTCCATGGCTGGAAGAAGAAATTCATGACAGCATAGAAAAAAGATTTGCTGTAAATAATGCCCTGGGGTTGAAAAAATTAATTTAAATGAGCAATCTTTGTTTCACGGGCTTGTGCTCCTGATTGTGAGAGTGGATGGATAAAGGGGAGAAGTGGTCCAGCGGGTCCAGCACAAGACAAGACGAAGATGGGAAGAAAGCAGGCTGTATTCTTATCGTCTCTTAACTTCAAACTTGAAACTTATGAGCTGCTTTAGTTTGACTTGGAGTCATAGGGGCTAGCAACATGGAGGAATTGAGGAAAGAGGCTTGGTCTAAAGAAGCTATATCGGCTATATTGTCCGGTCCGTCCTATCCTGCGTATGGCCACCCTTCTCACCTGCTTTTTGCATGATTGGAGATTGGAGGAACAGGTAGGTACAAGGTAATAATGGAGGTATGAAAAGACATGAAGCTGATGTGATGATGATGACGGCAGAGTAATTACAATACATAAAACAAAGGCGATACTATAGAAAAAAGGTTTATGAAAATCATGAGGGTGAATCAAGTATCAATTTCAGGTGAAAAGGAGAGTGTATTTTGTTTGCAGAATATACCGGCCGGCATATGTTACTGAAGAGCCAGAAAATGGTCTGACTCATAAAGCCGTGATTCTGGTTAACTTCTCGTGTTTCATGTTTTTGGTTTCAAGAAGATGTGTCCGCAAGCAAGTGCTGGCTGTGCCCCTGGAATGAGGAATGAGTCAAGAACAGGAAGGTAATCTTAAAGAAGACCCTATGTAATCAAGCTCGTAATGGGTAATGCAACAATGTAATATGATCACCAAAGAAGGGAAGGAATGAGAACAAGATAACTATTCCATGGGTTATTGGTGCACAGGGCACAGTACTGAATACAGGAGATTGAGACGACTGTGTAATGTGTGCGATAATAGCTGTGGAAAATTCTGTCCCGCAGGGCAGGGTGAAAAGGGGAGTAAAAAGTAATGCTGCCGTGGATTTTCAGAAGTAACTTGAAGTGAGGATTATGGGGAAGGTGCGCTTGGATTTTGCAGAAGGTTTGCGAATTGTATTGCTCACATTTTCCCCTCCTGCTTGCTTTAATCGTTACTGGAATAATAAAAAATTGTAATCCTCAAGGTTAAGGAAATTAAATGGAAGCTTGTGTGGATGAAGCTATGAGACTATGACCATCTCCTTTGGCGAATATATTTTGCGAATCCGCAATTTATGTACATAATGCTGGAGGGGGGTTATAAAAGAGTTGAAGAAATCAAGGAGCTGGTAGTCATGTTTGGAAAAATATTCGCGATTGCAATCTCTGGAATTCGCGTACATAGTGAGCGTAGTGGATAGTCTGGAAGTTGCAGAAGATTCGCGAGAATCGCGATCAACGAACAGGTTTTTTACTATATCTGTCCAATCTCGATTTGAGATTCTCAAGTGACATTTACTTTAGGAGGGAGTCGTGCAGGAGAATTTGGACGAGTGTTTTTGCCGTCAGACTTTTCGTGCGGGCTAAAGCGCGAGTAATTCAGAATGGATAAAAAAGCAATTTCTCATGCTCCCACCACCTCCATTTGAAATTTCTCCGCCCCCTTAATTATCACGTTCCGGGAGTCGTAATGTCACGCTGTCAGCTTTTGTGTTCGCGGCCTCTCATGTCTCGTCCGGTAGGTTTAGCGTGTGGATTTTGAGGTTGAAGGGTAAACTTGGAATGATATCATGCGTGGAACTGCTCTTAGGAATTAGAAATAGTGACGGAAGGACAGAAATGATGTAATTTTGCAAATTTGCGAATATATGCTAAGTGAGGAGGATACGTGAGCATGGAGAAGCTTTTGAAGGTTTGAAGAATTTATATGAAGGAAGGAGGAATTTTATGTGGCTATGAGCTCTTACGCGAATGAATTCAAATCAGTGGGAAATTTATGATGGTTGCTTAAAATTTGTCTTGTCCTATTAGAAAATAAGTTATGCCGACAAGGGAAAAAATTTGCAAACTTAATGACACTATAAACACTGTTTACTAGGGGATTAATGAGACGTATGGAAGCTGACGGGGTAGGATAATTTGGGGAGAGGATTGTAGTAGCTGGAGTATGGTGCTGAATGTTAATTTCTGCAAAAAGTTTGGAATTTAAATAAAGTCCCAGCTAGGAACCTGAGAAATTGTACTATTTAGTAAAGTTGAAAAAATATGCAAAGGCTGCTTTCTTCCTGCAGGATTTTTAAGAGGATCGAACAGCAGACATTAATATCATTGCGTGGACTAATTAGTATTCCAGTGTGGGAAACGGGATCGGAATACATTCCAACAGGTGTGAGATGCAAAATTGGGAGGAAGGTATAAGATGCTGGGAGCTCGGAGATGTTCAAAGGGTTGAGCAGACGTGAGATGGATTCATTGAGCATTTGTTGCTAAATTTTTATGCGCAAAAATCATTGCGTGAAGATGGATTAGCCATGTTGGATATAGTCGAAGAATATAAAAAATTGCAACTATTTATTCCCGCTCTTGGCGAATATTTGCGAAAAAGTAAAAGCGTGCATGAAATCATAATGGAGGATTCGGTAGCACTGAATGCAGTGCAGATGATTGCGAGGGATTGTATTTTACACGTACTTGGGATTTTTCGCGAATATTTAGTTGCCGCAGTAGAATGTTTCAGTTTCCAGTGTCACTGCCCCGGCACCCTGCTGGACTACAGGATATTTTTTAAATTAGGCTAAACTAACTACCGGCCCGACAGAATCATGTGTTTGTTCTTGTAAAACATTGATAGCGTATACAAATATGCTTTGTACGAATGAGATGGCATAGAAGAGCGAAAAAATTGCAGATTACCTAAATAATGAGCCCAAAAGTGGAATGCGAATTTTATTCCGGTAAAGATAAGGTGTGTTTAATAAGACCCAAGTTAACGACTGGTTTTAGCGGGTCAATTTATATTGGAATTATGGGTGAACCGGAAGTTGAAAATTGGATAAGGTAGTTTTCAAGTTTCGTGGTGTCGAGATTCAGAAGAATATGCCCTTACTGTAAAACTTTGATACCAGAATGGGTTAGCTACCAAATATTTACGCAGAAAAAACGGCGTCCAAGTCTACCAAAAGAAGGATAACATTATTGACAGGTGGACGGGTATAGGTGATGCATGACTGTTGTTATTTACGCTCGGAGCTGTGAGAGATGAGCGGTGTGAGCTAAGGAATGATTTTACGAAGCTGAAAGCTATGATATCGCAATGTGTGTACATGGAGACGTAAAGTGTGTCGGATGTTTGTTGATTTGAATAGTTGACAGTTTGCGGTAATGACTCGGTGGTTTCTGTGTATGCCATCATTGCCATCACACGCTCTCCATGTTTACCCAATCAGGCTTAAATGAGAAAGCTCGTTTCCTCTAATCATTCATCCCTTGATGGATCCTCACATTGTCAAATTTAATGTCCTACTGTGTGGATGAATGGAAGATAATGAAATGTATGCTACAGCTTCTTGCTTACACTTAATGTGGAATTCGGTTACACGCTCTCAACGTTTTGCCACTGTATGTATTGCTGCATCTCTCTCTTCTAAATAATTCCTATTGTGCTACCCCTATCCCTATCCAAGGGACAGTTTTACTGTAAGCAAGCTCAGTGCGCTCTTCTCAGGTTTCTGTGGCGCTTTAAGCGCTAAGTATTGAATCTAAAAGCACGGACGAGGCTCAAGTTTTAAAATTTATTCCCGACACTTGAGAAATGAGAATAAACGGAGGGAGAATTGCGTGTGATTGAGGAGATGTGGTTTTCTAAAGATGATTTACTGCGTGAAACTGCGGGATGATAAGAGAATGCGCGCTATGTGTGTCACCACGAAGGAATCAACGACATACACTTCCTCTCCGTGTATCGTTAGATCGGAAATATTTGCGCTGCTGACGCAGACGAAGCGCTATCAACCACAAGATTAAGTACTTGAAATTAAGCGGAAGGCTCGGATTTTTCATGCTTTGATTTCTCCAAAGGGTGCAGTTGAAGCATGGAGGCCGCAGTGCGTAATTTACTTGGATTTTAAAGCTTTGTCAGGAGCTGGTAAATGAGGCAATCATGGATGCGAATTGCATGCAGTAAGGACAAGGCGCGCATTTTTAAATTATGCGAGGGTGGTTAAATGCGTTAGAAAATGTTGTCACTAGCCAGAGTGTTTGATGCTGCGCTGCGCTGGAACTACAGGAAGCTATGCTGAATAGAAAATTTTGGATTGCGCTCCGCGCATTCATGTCAATAGATTCAATTAGGGGAAACGGAACTTTGGGAAGTTGAGGGAAGCGGAATTACACGGAAGATTAGGATTTAAGTCGTAATCTCTTTTAGGATAAACGAGCTTTTATACATTCTTCTCACACGCCCCACCACCTAACGACACTGTGCTTGTGAGCACGCTAATTTTGTCAAGCGCGAGATGCTATAGGACGAGCGGGATTACCTTTTGCTCTTTTAACGTTAGTAAATACCTGTATCATCAGCTAAGTGAGAAACTTTGACTGGGGATTTACACAGGGCTGCTTGTAAGCAGAAAGCTGACGAGGGAATTTTGAATGTGCTACACTTGATTTCCTGCTTAAGTGCAGCTCTCATTTAACTCTAATTGAGTTGACCGCAAACGAAGACGAGTTAACTAGAAGTTTGCTTACTAAATGCGGTAAATTCAGGTTAAATTGAAAGTAACCGCGCATGCAGGCAGATAAGATGTATGTTAAACTTTGATTCCATACGGATTAGTTCCAGCAATGATTTTTAAAAGTTTTAACGCGCCATTAAAGGGCGGGAATGTGGTGAATGGACATTTTGTTTGAATGGCAAATTAAATTGATGCCGTTGAAACTACACACTAAGGTAATGTTTGAACTGGAAATCCCTTGGAGTTTGAGGGGCAATTGCGAAACGGATGAGAATGTTTGCTCATGAGCGCTTGTAAGCGTTAAAGATTCTACGGAAATGGAAACCGGAAACCAACGCCTCAATTTTAAGGCATGTATTGATAAGGCACAATACGAACTGATTGGAAGATGTAGAAATGGAGCTAATGATTGACTTTTTAAGAGGGAAGAGCGGCAGTTTAGACAACAGAGAAAGCGCCGCTGCTGATGGATGACGAGAGATTTTACAGAGAGCGGAAATGTGGACATACCTCCATTTAATTCCGATATTGTTGGGGTCATCCCGCATCCAATTGAAGCTATGTTTAAGCTGTCGCCTGGGAATACAGGCGGCAAGCTCTGGGCCCAAGTTCCTGTATCTGCCGCAAGTCTGGGGGGAAGAGGGTGGAGTAGAGTCAATCTCTCCGCCACTTCCCTGCTCTGAAATAAATTGAGAAAGATGCAAGTAATTAACTAATTCATATGTTTGAAGAGGTTCTTTGAAGAGCTGCTTAAAATTGAAATAATTTCTAAATTGCTTGGTATATTTTGAAATAATTGCAGCGGTTGTGTATTATAATTTGGTTGATTGTATTTCTTCGGCGAGGAGTTTAATTGTATTATTTAGATTTCACTAACCTGGACTTGCGGAAACGCTGCGAAGTTGTAGGTGAAGCGTATCTGGTTTCACTTTCTTGTTGTTGTCGCTGTCTCCTTGACTGACGCTTCCGACGTAGGACTGCGGTGACACAATGGCTTTGACGACAAGTGGGGATGACACTAGACTAAGAGGGCGGTGGGGATTTTTGAAATACTTTTCCCCGTCACCTGGCAACACAACCGTAGACAATCTGTGATTGAAGTACTGACTAATGTTCGGGCTGCTTGCGTAGCGTGGATTAGATTTCCTTGTAGCGGGATTATGATGAATAAGTCTGGGTGAATTATGATTATTTTTGGGATCATTGCTCTCGTTTTTGTCTTGTTGATTAACGTGATTTCTCCTGTCATTTTCATTATCCTCTAGGTGTTCTTGTTCTTGCTCTTTAAGGCTTTTTTCTCCTGGCTCTCCTCGACCATGGTTTCTCTCCAAGGGATCAAGATTAAGAAGATCCGAGGATGATGAACATGTCTTTAAATTTGCACCTCCTCCTCCCGCAGCTTTTCTCACCAATGACACGCTCGTGGTAATGACATTGTCACGGGGACTCAGACCAACCGCTAAGAGAGAGTTATGGCTTTTGCTTCGAGATCGAAATCCTAATGGTTCTTCTTCTCCTCCTAAATCGTCACCACTTTTTACTGAACTTCTCCGACCTTCGATTAAACTAAAACGATTCGTCCGTGGACGCTCAGGACCCTTCTGAGCTACAAATTGACCGTTGTGGTCCGGAACGTACTCGATGCTATCACCGCTGTCCGGTGGGGCTATGGCCCGTACCTTGGGAGGTCCGTCGGACCAGCTTCGAAGAACCACCAAGGACATGTTGTCACCGTTTTGCGAGGATTCTGTTTATTAGAGTGACCAATAAAAGGTGTAAAAAATGACACGGAATTTATGCACGTGCAAATGTTTTTGCGAATAAAAAATGCGGTTAGAGCGAAAGCTGTTTGCGGAAAGAGGAAGAAGAAGAAGCAGAAGCAAGGAAGAGAGAAGAGCTGGGTTTTATGGACCTAGAAGAGATTTTTAGAAGAATTTTACGTATGCAAAAACAAGGGGATTTGCATGTGCTATTAACAAGATGTAGTATGTGGTTTGGTAAACCGCAGGACAAAAAAGGAGACTGATAAATTACAACTAATGGTAGACAAATATGGGGCGAAAAGAGTGGGGAGTTTTTGCGGACAGGCACAGAGGTTAATAAGGTATAAGAAAGTTTCGGATCTTATTGCGGATTTGTGGCCATGTTCTCCGTGATACTTTGCGGTCTTGACCAAAAATACAAAAACTGAAAGTATACACGAAATACAATGAAGAATTTGTTTAGAAATTATAAAAATCTCCGTAATGTAATACCATAACCATACTTGGGCGGAAGTAAGTTAATTCGGAAACGTGAAATCTGTTTTGGAATAGTTGTAAAGTAGGCGCGGTGTAATGTCTGTCAAACGCCCTTGTGTTAATATATTTCTATATTTTTGTAAATAAGTATACTACAATAGAGTATTTAAGTAAAGTAAGGGATTTTTGTCAACAAATTCATAGTTATTGCTTAAAGAGAAAGAGGATAATGTTAAAGGTGGTAGTTTTAGTTTTAAAGCAGTTAATATTTGGAGTTACTGTGAACTAGTTGGAAGCTCATTAAGCCCGAGTATCAAACATAAAGAAAATTAAACAAAAGTGAGAAAAGAAGAGTGGAATATTGCGATCCTTGTAGATTAAAATATTAATGATTGGATTTTCTACTGAATTTAGCTAGTCATGAATGAGGAGCGCAGAATTCAGTCAAAGCTCTGGATTATCATCCGCGGCATGATCAATGAGTGCATGCGTCAGGAATAACCATCAGCGCCCAGGAGCGCCGCGCTACGCTACACTACACTGCAGCTTAGATGGGATTTTTGCTATTGTAGAAGCTTAAACACGATATGTTTTTTAAAATAATAAACAAAAGCATTAAAAATGATTGCGGAAGGGGATGAATTGGCAAGAATTTGGAGTGAAAATAAGACCACCAACCTAGTTTACTGTGAATTGAAACAAAACGAGATGGAAAAAAGGTAATGGGAAAAAGTGTAAGTCACGTACAAAGAGACAGAGAAGATGAAAGGTATCACATGTGCTGTATGCATGTAGAATTAAGCTTGTTTTAAAAGTATAAGAAAGTGATTTTATATAAGATTCAGAGGAGAAACTCACGTAATTTTAGGAAACTATATATTATAATGAGATGTTTTTGTGTGCCAGAGATTCTCTCATCTTAACTCCACTTGTCCACTTGTTCCACAATTGGGTTTTTAATACTCACTATGCACGTTTAAGTCCTTGGTTGCTGATGTAGTTATCCCACTGACCAAATTCACTGATCACTTGATTCCTCCAGCCTGCAGTCTGGAATCCTGGTAGATGAATAAACTAAATCACTGGGACTCTATGTCACTGGGGAAAATTGCGAAATCTTCCTGGAGCGGAATTCCGTGAGGAACTGAAGAAGTTAACTGTGTTTGTTAATTTCGCACGGGGGGAACAAAACTCGGAAAGGGTGCGTCGTATTGACTATTGACTTAACTGTGATTTGGGGTGAAGATGGTCCGAGAATGTGTAGTCTGCTCAAGCGTTCCGCAGCGTTCCGCAGCGTTCCGCAGCGTTTTGAAGCTGTGTTGAGTGTGAGGAAATGGCAAGGAGGGATGTTTACCTTTTGCAAGCCAAAGGCTGAATGTGACAGAGGAGTTGGTGAAGCGTTGTTCACATGATGATGATTTGGAGGAGGAAAACTAACTCGCGTCTTGTGTGTAATGCTGTTCTCGTTGTCTGTTAAGGTGTGTATGTGTGTGTTATGAAGAAGGAAGGCATAGGTAATGGAAGTGTTAAACCTAAGCTATATAAGCGTTCTCTCTTCATTCAAAGGGAAAAGTCTTGTCGAGAGCTTTGCAAAGTTTGATGATGAAGCTCTGTTCTGTGTAAGTAAACAAGGTTTAGAAGGTGTAAAACTAGGAGATAATCCTGAGTCAGTGTCAGATATCAAATTACACCTCCTCCGTGGTCTCATTTTGCTAAACGGGATTTGGCTCCCATCTTTTGAATTATTTGGCGCTGAAAAGCGGGGACCAGGTGTGCGTTTGAAAATTGTTGGTTTGGTTTGGCAAAAACTTTGGTTTAGATGAAATTACTCTCGGAAATTGGTAGTTTTTTACTTAGCAGAGTTGCCGAAGTCCGAGGTCAGTTCCCGGCTGGAAGTGGTAGTTTTGCAACTAGGGCGGATCGCGGGAGAATCGAGAGAGGTGGGGGCGGGTAAGAGAGTGGATTTCGGTTAGAATGAAGGGCAAGACTCTTGAGAGTAAGAGAGAAGAAGAAGAATAGGGAATGAGAAGATTATACAGGGCGGATTGAACTAGACATTGAAGAGACAAGAAAAAAATAATGGCGGATGACATATTGATAGGAGGAGGAGGAGGAGCGTTAAGTGGATGAGAATGATATGAATCTGATAAGCGGTCCTCTCGGTGGGGAGGGTGGAAGAGGAATTTGATTTCATCGATATGCATGAATATGGACGGAAGGCTGTGATGCTGAAATTAGCTGAATTGAATTAATAATATAAAAAAAATTCCTGATATTTGATAAGAAGAGCGTCGACTGCTCTACAACAGAGCTCTTGTAACTAGAGTCTCCGCATGAAGATATTTGAATCTATAAAATCTACATGACATGGAGGGGGGGGAGAAGAGAGGGGGCGCTGCTGTGATGAGAAGAAATTAATTCCGCGCACACAGCCTGCATGTGTTAATAGTTGCGAGTGTTTTGTTTGTGTATTTAAGACGGAAGAGAGTTAGGAGCTATAGGGGTTAGTTAGCTGGTTGGCAATTAAAGAATGTGACGAAGAAAACTATATCTATGCATAATGATTCATCCCCCTTTTAAATTGCGGGTGAATCATATCGAGTCGGAGTGAATCCTTGTGGGTATTCTAAACAAGATGGTGAAGCATGTGGTTGGCTTGAAATTGCAATGTATGGTGCAAGAAGAAGCGTGTGGAAAAAAACTGTGGAAGGTATTAAAATATATGTGTATTTGTGTTTGGTAAGAGTAACTATAGAGTAACTATAAAGTCTACCCGGAGACCGGAGAGAGTGGGGAATGTGAGAAGGATAAGGAAGGATGATAAGAAAAATATGGTGTGAAAATCACGCAAGTGACGAATCAAGAAATGTACATTTGCGTTTGGTGTTTTCATGCGTTTGCAGTTACTATTTGCCGCATTGTAGGAGAAATTCTAGGCTGGGGCCAAGGTGCTAGTTTGCATGTAATGCGATATAAATAAAAATGATATGAATACAAAATTACGTGTAGTTGGAGGAATCGGAGTGAGGAAACTAGACTCAAATTACAAGTATCAAGTTGCTCGATGCTATTGTTATTGATGGATGATAATTTGTGTGAGTAGTTATAGAATTAGGAACCCAGTGGAATGAAAATTTAGTTTTTGATGTGACAATTTTTGCGATGGATATGCTTTTAAATTTCACGAATTTTGTATGCAAGTAATAGAAAGAGGGTTGAAGGGTAGCTTTTGGCAGTGATGTAACTAGAGGAAAAAAAATTGTAGGATAAATGGATATATATCGGTTAAAAATGGTTTAGTAATCGGTAACCTTAAAAGTATTTTTTGTTTGGAGTGGCAAAATATTTTGCAGTAGTGGCAGTAGTTTGATTGGCAGGTAATGGTCATGTAACTCGATGGTTAGTTGCGTCAGCGATGAGGCTAGATATTGGAGTAGTGATGATTGAGATTGTAGATAATATTTTAGGTAATTTTGATAAGAAACTCTGTTTATTTACATTTATGTTATTCAAACAATGAGGAATTTTCGGAAGGGAATGGGGATAATTTGAGAAAATCGGTTTTGGTGGTTACTCACTCAAAGAGAAGGACGAAAAGTTGCTTTAATCTGGAAGGAAGCTACGTTTGACTTTAGAAGGAGTGTTGTGAAGGAGGAATAAGGTTACGTGTATTGTGTTATGATTATTTCGGTTGGGAGGGAAATATATAAGCCGGATTGCGATTAAATACTCTGTAGGTTTTGGGGTGTGTCGGAGGAGGGAAGTGTTGAAATGATGCGGTTACGACGATCTGATTTACTTGAAAAGTTTGCCGGAATGAACCCGATTAAATCCTACACTGACATGTTGATTTGTTTCTGCCGATTGCATTTGTACTTGTTCGAATGGGATGCCGGGACGAAGTGTTTTAAAGTGACACAGTCTGAGACGAGGTTAAAAATCTATGTGGCCAAGTGCATACTTTACAGTTGGTACGCAGTCTTTGAATTGCACAACGTGCAGCTCTGGTTTCTCTTCAGAGGAGAACGGAAATACCTGACGAGTTCGATAATCCTGGACCTGTTTTGGCTGTTTATGGCTTTGGTGACCTCGTGGTATCATTGGGTATTTTTATTACGGCGTCATAGCTGGCTCTCTCCGCTCAATGCGTTTTTGCATCTGAGGGTATCAAATAAGTGTAAGAGGGGATACATGCGATAATACAATGCTTGCTGTGATTGCGGTTGGAATTTTAAAAAAATTTGAAATTAGTGCCTTTATATTTTGCAGATTTGAATACACAAGACTCTCTGGCTTTAAAATTGTCAAAATTTGGATGGATGATGTATATTCATTACTGGGGATTTGTTTTTGTGGCAAATACGACTCTGGCGTCATCTCTGTATTTGATAAGCTCGGAGGAATCCCGCTACATTATCTCGTTACTTGGGAGAGGGGCAGGTAGGAATTGGGGGGTGTTCTTGGGATTTTTCTTCCTGGAGTGGTGTTTAATGTCAGGAGCATGGGTGGCAGTCATGTACTTTGTGACGACACCTTTTGTGTATTCGAGGATCCTGGCTCAACAGCTGTGCGAATTGAGGTAGGTGAAAAGGAAACTTTGATTAATTAATCAACTGGAATAAATGAGTAAGTAAGTTAATAAAGAATTATAAATTATAATAACAGCATTCGCGAAATAATTGAGCAATTGTAAATCAGCGTAATCGCTGACAATAATAGCTGAAGGAGTTGATGTGTTTGGCATCTTTTACAGTTCGGCGTACAGGGAAACAAGCTCCGATGCGGATACTCCTAAGAATACTGTTGGCCAGAAGAAGAAATCGGTAGAGGTACTAATTGGAGGTTATCGAGGTATTCGAGTGCTGAATACTTGGTACAATACGGAATACCGTTTCCTCCTGACGTCGCAGACTTATACGTCTTGTGTGATTGGACATAGCTTAATAAACTACTGCGTACTTAGGCTACATGATGTGTTGCCCATGACGACGAAATTCTTTTTTGTATTTTGGTCACTCGGGCTTTTCCCGTTTGTGGGAGGGTTGATACTTGTAATGGCGGAGAATTTGTATCGCTCTGCGGGCCTGGTTGGGAAGATTAAGCGAAGCAGTACCGGTATGGAACGGCGGCGATTGAAGTACCTGGTGCCGGTGGGCATGGAACGGGGGAAGATGGTGCGGCGGATTCATGTGCTAATTTACTTTTTTGTGGTTTGCAAGTGGTCGAGAACGTTGTTAATAATGTGTTGATACTGTTGATGGTGTCCGCTGCTATAGTAATTATGGTAGTTAGTTGATGTATAGCATGAGCTTAATGTTTGTTTTGGGCATTATAATTGTATTTGCTATGGTTTTAACCAGCTATTAATATTTAATTATCGAGTGTGGTGGAACATGCCGTGATTTTCTGGATGTTGGCCGCTTATTAATAAAAGGGTTAGCGAATCGGATTAAGGTAAATGGTGGTAATTGTTTGTGGAACTATAAATATATTTGTATTACATAATAAAGAAAATATTAGGATTTACTAGCTTGGACTGCATTGATTGGAATTGAATTGTCCGTTTGAACTTTGTTGTGGATTATAATGTAAATATTGGCATAGCAAGCATACTTTAGGAAACATGCTTTAAAAAATTTGCATGCGGAGGGAAAAATACCTTTTAAATTGCAACTCCAGGAGGAAGGAATTCTCCCACGGTTTGTCGGGAATAATATTGCAGACTTTTATTTGTATTTTCCATGGTTGATGTTACGTTGACGCTGGAAGAAGGAGGGAGATTCTACTCAGGATTTAGTTGTAGGATATGCTGGAGAAAAATGTGTAAAGTTTAGAAATTTTTTGGAAAAAAATAAACTGCAAAACACTAATATAACAGACAGCGCTGCTGAGGAATATTTTTTTTCTCAAGAGTAATCAAGGAATCAGCAATCAAGATACAACGCCTCCCAAGAGAAGAAATAGTAGAAGGCGCGTGGGATTTTGACGGGCGTTTAAACATGATGGAATCTAAATGATATGGCTGGTTAATAAGGAATTTTTTGAACGTATTGTACAGTAAAAAATGAAAAAAGAATACATGAAAGGATTTTTATTTTAATGGCGATGATGTTGGGAATTGTAATGGGATGGAATGCGCTCTGGTTGGAGGTCAATGTGATTGTTGTTTAAGAGATCTATTTTAGCATTGCAAATTCTTCCGGATGGGATTACGTGTAATGAATTTGAATATTCTCATGGCGTGCTATCTGGTGGAGCGTTGATGCAATGGAGCGTTGCATAGTTGGACTTTGACTATGCTTGCGACTATATGAGAGAGGGGATAAGTAATTTATTTACGCTAATCATTTCAGATGGCCTCGGCGAATTCTAATCTTTTGCGAACCGTTACACATAAGTGACGGCAAAGTGTATGACGGGCAGTGCATATAGAGGTGGGACACCAGACAGACTTTAGATTCACAGCGTCCTGCTAAAAGCTAATAATGCTAATTGAATTGTATGCTCAGCACAGTAGCTCTTGGTGCAAAAGTGTGTAGAAAATATAGACAACATAGGAGCATATTGTTGTGACGGGGAGATGTTTTTCTGTGACTGTGAGGCAGGGTTTACCTGTAGGGAAACATTAAGAGCAAGCCTAAGAGTCGAGAAGAGCTTCAAGTTTCGCAAGGAATACTTTTGATGAAGCATTAGCGATATTAGCGGAAGGTGAAGGTTTCGTAGTGAGAAATAGTAATCTGATATACGCGCCAATGTTTTTGGGAAACTGATTAATAGGAGGTAATGAAGATTTAAAAGATTTAATCAAAAGGCACGATAAATCCTGAGTGATAAGGAATAAAAGGTGTACAGTGCGCTTCTCGGAGCGCGGCGCTCTGGTTGAAAGAGTCTTGAGCCGGTCCTTAGAGGACATGTAAAATCTCCTTGAAAAGTGCAATCAAGTCGTTGCTCTTCCCTCGAATAATTGGGAAGTTTTCCAAGGGAAGATAATGGATACAATTTGCAAGGAAGAGAAGCTTGTAAATTTTAAATATATTTACGGATTGGTCATAGAAGTCTCACGTGATTATAGGGAAGGTTTCATGCTAATATCAGCAGCAGGTTATAGCAATTTTAGGCTACGAAGAGTGGCGTTGCTAGCGCTCTGAGTAGCATGCACGGAAGGTATTGATGAATTTAGAAATTGAAAAATATTTGCAAGGATTAAGATGTTGAATGCTTGTCGAACGTCTGCTACGTTTAGATTGAGACATGAAGATTGAAAGATGGAATTAGTAATGCAAATAAGACATGGGTTCCAATATCAGTTTAACAAGGCGGGTATAATTGCGGAGAGAAGGGAATTGGCGAAAGGATTATTGCAATTTTTTGAATACCAATAAGCCGAGGGCATAAGTTTGTATCGCGTGCGATCGTGTGAAACTATGCATGCGGAAGGAATATGAACTGAGAAAGTATCGGTGATGACAGGAATAAGTGAGAGAAGGGAAAGTGAAGAGGCTGGGTATCGTTGCATGAATTGCGAATATATATTTGCATGTCGGTGTCTGCTGGATTCTGTAAAGGATTTTTGCGATAATTTTAATGAGAGTGTTGACACCTGAGCAGAGAGTGAAAACTCCTACCCGAAGTTTTCAAACCAAGACGGTTTGAATTGTGATGATGCGACAGTGTCGCCGAGGGTCGTGGGATTGTTGGGATAATGAGGAAACTCTAAGGCGAATTTTCCCTTGCATGATTAGAGGGCTATGACTCTTGATGAGGGTTGAAGCTGGAGATGGTGGGACGGATGTGGATTTGAATTCAGATGTGTAAATGGGATTCAAGTAATGGGAGTCAAGTCGAGAAGAAATAGGCTTGGCACTCATCCCTGGCCTAGGTAAGCGAGACACCTGAGAATTACCTGGGAACGGGCATAATTCAATCCATCACGCGTCTGCAACAACTCATCCAACCTTTTCTTGAAAGGTCGGACTCGTTGAGGCTGTTTAGAAGAAAGTGACAGATGTTTGTGATGTGGAGAGGGAAATTAAAAGTCTGGTTGCTTCTGAAATGATAAGTGGAAGAAGACGCTGTGGGAAGTTTTATGAAAACGAGAGTGGGAAAATAAGCATCTCGGCATTAAAAGATTTGATGGGCGCAGCTGAATGAAATAAGCAGTTTTTATGTAATGCAATAAAGAGGTAGCTGCTATTAAGTAACTGAAATAGCTTGAGGAAGTAATTTAAATTATGCCCAAACTTGGCTAAGTATGAACCGAAAAATGACCGGGGGTGGTGTCAAACCTGCTTGCTATTGAAGTTACCCTCCGTCAAATCCAAATTTTGAGAGTGGGGCTGTAGGCAAGGTTGACCTGCTTAAATTGTATGAAATTGAAATGTGTTTAGAATATTTAATTACCAAATTTTGAACAATCGTAGAAACACGTAGGGACTGAGAGTATAATACGTGCTAGGAAGAAAAGGGTCGATGATCGTTAATTAGCTGATGAGGAAGTTAGCGATGTCAGGAGGAAGGCTGAAGAAGTAAAACAGATGAATTACCGATAATTCAGGAGTTGCAATCGGTAGAGCAGGCTAAGGATTACAAAGCCTGACCCTAGAGGTTGCCAATACTGAAAGATCGATTTGAAGGTGTTGGATTCCAGGGCTCACGTCCAAGGTTTCGCCGTTGCTAAGGGCAGAACTGTCAGAAGGCTAATATGTCCAGAGTCCAAAAGGTCCAGGAAGGTTCAGTAGTGGTATTTGATGTATTTCTCTCAGAGAAATGTGAAAGTCGAAGCTAATAGAATCTAAAACAAAGGAATGAATGGAAAAACAAAGCGAAAGTTGTAATTAATATTGCGGATATTTCAGAAACAACTTTCTCCGCGACTTTCTCCACGATTTTCTCCATGACTTTCTCCCAATCTGGACTGTCTGGACAAGTCGAAATGAATGCAGGAAGCAAACTAACAAGGGAGAGGAGGTTCGGGACTGAGGTTCAAAGAGTCAAAGCTGTTTGATCAACTTGCAGAGAAATCTAACAGAGTATGGATGGGGGAAACAATTGTGAGGAAATTGATGACAGGGAGAAGGAGGGTGACGACGAGGGTATAAAAATTTGTGAGATCGATACAGAGAGGTGTAGAGAGTGAAGGATTTTGGAGCTTTTACAGCTTTAGCCTCTTAGTAAAAGATTACTTTTGCATATAAATCCATGCTGTTCTTGAACAAGAACTTCTTGTTCTGTGAAAAGACGGAGAAGCTATGGAACCTCTCTCGTCGCCTCCCTCCTCCGCTACCTTTCTCTTCCTTACACAAAGAAAGGCGGACAAGGGATGGGGGATGGATGGAGGATTGAAGGAAGTTATGGATTGATCAAACGATAAGACTGCCGAAGGTTTAGCCTCCCTGCTCTGCCCAGAGGAAGCCGGTTTTAGGAGACCGGGGAGGCCGCGCCACCGGGTTACTCCGTGGGTTACCCGGACCGGGTAGCTATGTAAGCAGTTGTATTCTCCATTCATCTGCAGTACGAAAACATAAAGGAGGGACACAAGGAACAAGAATGCCATTGTAATGTAGACGGAGAAAGGAAGGCAGAAGATTGTTTCCTCGAACGCATTACAGGAGGGTGAAAAGCTATAGAAGCCGGGCTTTATCCGTACCTTTAAGATTTGACAAAGTTGATAATCTATCATCTCACCTGTGCTCTCCTGTCCTGAGCAAACTGGGAAGTACAGGTATAGCTAGACTCTAGCTGCTGGAGATGACATATATGTGACAACAAAAGCATCGTTTCAAGCTAGAACCAAAGGAGGAATGTGGAGTGAAGACGGAAGAGTAGGAGTGCGACCAATTTTGAATTAAATGACATGGAAACATGTAGATTTGTCGCTGTGTAGCTATGGAGAGCGTTGTCGCATAAGTTGAAATTTATGACAATCATCAAACTGAATTTACAAGCTCCACAACTTGAATAACCGCTACGGCCTTCTAACTTTGTTGTCAACCTCTTCAAACAAGTCATAGCGTATGACAGATTCTCTCATAAAATAAAAAGTTCGGGTTCAACTCGTAGACAAGCTGGGCTATAGGCTTTAGGCATTGGGTTCTAAAAGCTAAAGCCACTGCAGGTATATGTTTCTGGCATCGTTTCCCTTCTTGCCTTATTCATTCCGTGTATCCACGTTTACTGTTTGTGGAGGAGAAATAGAGACGAGGGACGAGGAATGGTTTATGGAATTTACATTTGGGAGTATGAAAAGCAAGTACATGTGGGTGATGAATAAGTAGTTACAAGGAGCAAAGGTATGAGGATAAGATATGGATTGACCAGGAGACCATAAGGGAATTGGTTTAATCCGACGTGTATGCTATAGTATTCTATATAATCTTGACAAGGGAGAAGGTGACAAGGACCACCGAATATGCAAAAGGGTATGGGAGAGAAATTGCGGAGGTGGGGAAGAAGGAAGAAGACGGTAGCTAAGTGACGATAAGAAACACGAAGAAGAAGAAGGAAGGAAGGGAGAGAGAAAAGTAAAATGTTATGGTAAGTTTTGGTGGGGCAGGAATTTGCGAGTGGAAGAGAGAGAGAGATTATAGGAAAAACTGAAAGAGGAACTTGAAATTATCATGGAGGAAGTTGCAATTTAAGGCTGTTAAGCTGTCAGAGCGGGGAGGATGGTGGTAGTGGCCACACGATTCATAAATTAAGGACTCAATAAACTCTGTAACCAGAGATTACTGAGAGAGTCTGAGGTAGAAGACAGAAAGAAGGTGGGGAGAAAATTCTAGGGTGTAAGCGGGGGATTGAATTAGCTGAAACCTGATCCCTGAACTTTACACGAAATGATTCGTGTGATATGCGAAAATATTTAGACATTTGAATTGGAGAGGGAATTAAAATCTCTTGTAAGGCAGACCAATAAGTCTGCTAATATGCGTAGGAGCAATGTATGTTCAATGTGTTTGGATTCGGTTTACAGTTATTAAAGTATACCTTGTGAAATAATATTTTTAAGTGGTTAAGTAGTAATAAGCTAGGAATGAAATAATTTAATGACAGCACAAAGATTGAGATTCTGCAAGTGGAGAAGCGGTTAAAACGTTTAGGATTTGAAGTTTCGGTAAAAAATATAGCGCGGACGGACAGACAGATGCTAAAGTTTAGCAGGTAAACCAGATGGACGGGACTAATTGAATTTACAGGCTAAACGTTGACTGAAAGCTGTGGTCTGGGACACAAGGCGCTTGGTGACAGCGCCGCGTAGCGAATTGGAGATAATAGAAGAATGGAAGAAAAGTGTAATGGCGGAGAGGAGCCGTGCCGTCACTTTCACCGAGAGAGGATATTAAAGAACGTTGCGGAAGGATTTGAAGGAAGCCGTGCGGTAAATCTTTTGGACGCAATATTAAATACCGATAGTTTTTAAACGTGACACGTCTTTGTGGTTTTTGCAAGGAAGGGATAAGAAGGAAGGGGTGGTGAAGAAAGAAGGACGACCGCACGACTACGCGACTTGGCTTTGCTTTGGCTCGACTCGGACTTTTGTGTGTTTAATGGTCTTGAAGAGAGAAGGTGGTTAATGAAATCAAGAATCAATTAGTCCCGCAGCTGTTGAAATTCTAGGATTTCAAATGACTGGTTGGGGCTGTAAGCCATATTCAGGTTGGTTTGTTGGGCTGTAACGGACTGTCTTTGGTTGCTGGGAGACGGAAGAATATTAAAGTAAATTACGGAGGAATTTGAAGCCGTAATTTGTGAGGATGAGGAAATAACGTCTGCATGGAAATAATTGCCGACGTTGAACAAGTTTCTAGTTTGTACGCGTGTTTTGCTAAAAGTTTTTGTAAACGCATGCATCAGCCTATGGGGAAAGAAGAAGAGGATGCGTACGCGGAAAAGATTGTGCGGTGAATTCATTAGGATGACGGGTCTCCAAGACGCAGGATGAGAGGAGTTGGGAATTAAACAAGGGGTTGAACCAAGATTTTGAAGAATTTACATTAAATACATGTACGGAATGCTAGAATTTTTGCGAGGATGGGGTGACGAGAAGAAAGTTTTCCTGGGGCCATGTCCTTATTTTGACGAGTTTTATTAGATGGGTGAGGGAAATTGGGGGATGGGGAGAACAAGGACGTTTATTTTGTCCACGTTGTCTCTGGCGTTTGTTTTCTGTCAAGAATTTTGTGTTACTCAAGAACCCAAGCAGACTTGTTAGTAATTGTTTAACCAAGCTTTGGTGAGCGTGGCTCGCTGTCCGTCTTCTCTTGGCTTGTGGCTATTAATTAATTTGGGATACATGTATAATTTCTTGAGTAAACAAAATAATGAGATAATTTGACGGGTGGTATAAGGATTTGGAAAGAAACAAGGAGGAACCCAAAGAACTCTCTCTAATCTTATACTTGGTATTACATATTGGCTTGGAGTAAATATTGTTTCGCTAAAGGATAGCTGGACTGCAGGACACGAGGATGCTGGGAATTTGTGAAAAAGTGAATTAAAAAATATGTAATTATGTAATCCAAATGATAGAAGAAGAGGAATGGTGGCTTCAAGGGATTCTTTAAATTGTAATTAATCGGATTTGTAGTAAATTAATGTGAAGGTAGCGTGAAATTGAAGTTTAAAGTGGTTTAAGACGCGGAATTGAGCATTTACAAGAAGTTGATGGTGGCGCCCTCTAGGAATGAAGAATTTAAGGCAGTAGAAGAATTCAGTGTCATTGAGTTAGTTCCATTGAGTAGGAAATATCAGTGGAGGGGATATTACCCTGAAACGTTTGTGGTGCCATCCAGCGTCATTTTCCTTATTTGTAGGATAATTAAATGGAATGTTTAATTTGAAGAATAG